>CANTUV010000005.1:30005000-32505000 GCA_947685225.1 Garcia nutans | reverse complement strand
ACCCTGGAATTAGGGATTAAGAACCTAAAGGTCTACGGTGATTCTATTTTAATAGTATCACAAGCTTTAAGGAAATGGAAGATAAGAGAAGAGCGTTTGGTTCCTTACCTACAACGCCTTGATCATTTGGCACAACAATTCGATGATCTTTCCTTCGAATATCTCCCAAGAGCAAAGAATTAGTTTGCTGATGCCTTGGCTACTTTAGCTTCCATGATCAATATCAAGGAGGGGAAAGTCGTTCGTCCATTAAAAGTTCAACTTCAGAAACAGCCCGCCCATATAATGCATTTGGCCGATGGTAAACCATGGTTCTAGGATATCAAAAGTTATCTCAAGGATGGAAGTTATCCGGAGGGATCATCAAGGGTTGATCAGAGGGCCATAAGGCAGCTAGCCACAGGTTACATTCTTAATGGGGATATCCTCTACAAGAGGAGTTGGAATGGAATGCACCTAAGGTGTGTGAATGAAGCAGAGGCTAAGCAGATAATGGAAATGGTACATGGTGGCGAATCAGGGCCACACATGTATGGAATCGCCTTGGCTCAAAAAATTGCCAATCTAGGATATTATTGGTCCACCATGAATGCAGACTGTGTGGCATTTGTACAAGAATGCCATCAGTGTCAGATATTTGCAAAGATGCAAAAGCAACCTCCCGTTGCTCTGAATCCAATCACCTCTCCATGGCCCTTCGCTACTTGGGGAATAGATATAATTGGCAAAATACATCCAAAAGCCTCGAATGGACATCAGTTTATCTTGGTAGCGGTGGATTACTTCACAAAGTGGGTTGAAGCAGCTTCCTATGCAGAATTAAACGCCAAAAAGGCAGCACAGTTTGTCCGAACCAACATCCTTTATCGGTACGGAATGCCATTTGAGGTTATCACTGATAATGGAACTCATTTCCAAGCAGAATTGGCTAAGCTCTTGAAGGATAAGAATGTCCAGCATCATAAATCCTCTCCTTATAGACCTCAAACAAATGGAGCTGTAGAAGCAGCGAACAAGTCTATAAAGGTGATCATACAAAAAATGATCAAGGAACATAGCCGTTGGCATGAGAAGTTACCACTGGCTTTGTGGGGATATAGAACATCAATTAGAACTCCTACTGGGGCAACCCCATATTCACTGGTGTACGGAATGGAAGCAGTACTCCCCATTGAACTGGAAGTTCAATCGGCGAGGATAATTCAAGAAAGTCGGATAAATGAAGCTGAATGGATTGGCAATTATCACCATCAGTTGTTGGGTTTGGATGAAAAAAGACTTCAAGCTCTACATCAGATTCAAGCGTATCAGAGGCGAATGGCCAGACATTTCAATAAAAAGGTCGAAGATCGAAAGTTGGAAGAAGGCTGTTTGGTTCTGAAAGGGATCAGAACACCCGTTACAAATCCTCATGGGAAGTTTCGTCCTCATTGGGCGGGACCCTACATTTTGAAGAAAATACTTTCCGGCGGAGCCGTCATCTTGTCTGATTTGGATGGTCTGGAGTTCACAAACCCATGCAATCTGGATCAATTAAAGAAATACTATGTATAATCATGCATTGTAAGGAACTACATTAGACCTGATTCTCGCAAACTAATTCGAGATATGTAGGCAGCTCTCCTTGAGCACGGTCTAAATTTTAATAAAAATCATTGATTCATTTTTCTTTTGCCAACATAAAAAAAAAGAGAAAAGAAAGAAAAATCCCGCTAAGTTGAAAACCCACAAAGGGCGGCTTAGGCAATAGTGGGGCCCGCTAAGTCGAAAACCCACAAAGGGCGGCTTAGGCAAGAATGGGTAAGAACTCGCTAAGTTGAAAATCCGAAAGGACGACTTAGGCAAAAATTAGAGCAAATAAATAAAGTAGATAATGCTTGGAAAGCAAACAAAAAGTTATTCATTAAGAATCATTCATCATTTGTTACAAAAAGTGTCATTCAGCAAGAGTCATTCATCCCATGAAATATCGAACCAATCAAAAGTCAAGTCATAACCCCAAAATAAAAAAAAAGACAATAGAGTCAACCCTAGGGCCTAAATTCTACGCCTCCTACATGGGGCAGAGTCTTCGGTATCTTCCTTAGTTCCGGAGCTCTCTACGACATCTGTCTTCTCCTCGCTAAGTGGAACCACCTCCTCTCCCTCTAACTCCTGCAGTAAGGCATACCTCCTGGGTTTTTCAACGGGCCAAACTTCAGCTATAAACCAGGTCCTGTACTCCGGAGTAGGATGGACAAGGGAAGGCTCAGCAAAAGGCCTGATCATCTGATGGTTTCTGACCCAAGTCTGTAGAACAGCTCGAGTAACTCCGGGGGTAATAGGGGAAGCAATGGTAAGCCCAACAGGAAGGGGAACCCTCTGATTAATCCCCATCTGTCTGAGGACCCGAGAAGCACTATACCATGTGCTATGAGTGAAACCAAGGAGATAGACATGGTTGTGCATTGCATTCGCCTCCATGAAGCGAGGAATTCTATACCAAGGGACGAACCATAGCAATTCTTCTGGTCCAAGCTCAAACAACCAGATAGTCCACTTGGCCATGGAGGGAAAAGAAATCTGGATTCTCCTAGTGCGGTACTGTGAAGGATTATAAGTCAAGGCATTGGGAGCAGCAACCACTCGGAGATGGTCTCTCAGCCAAACCTGAAAAGATAGATCCTTTCTATTTACAAGCAAAAAAGAGAGACAATGAAATTAGAAGAAGCAAAAGGTATAACAAAATTACCTAAAGAATGATCGGGGTGACAGTCCAGCTCTCAAACCCGAGCACAGCTCTGTCAAGACTCTGAATAGTCTCAGCCAGAATCATACCACCGATGCAATTAAGTTCTTCCATCTGCCTGACCATGGGGCAAAGCTTCAAATCTCCAAAGCCGGGATCACGGTTGAAAAGAAACCCGGCTAACAGGCAGAAAATGAAAGCCCGCATTCTGTGCTTCAGTTGAACCTCATCTTCAAAGTTAGCGGTCAGGAATTCGTCAATCAAGGGAAGCAGCATCGCCTTACTCCCATCCATGATCATAGCTTGAGCTTGAGGCCTGCTAAAGTTGAAAAGTCTCTGAAAAGATCTCACATAACCAACTTGGACCTCATGCCTTACAAGAGGGGCATTGGGGTCACATCCAATGATTGAACAAAATTCCTCAAAAAGAGGACACATTTCCTCCATTCGAGCACCAAATCTGAAAACGTGGGCTTGAGGGTCCCAAAATTTAATACAAGTATGCAAGAAATCCCAATCCACAGCTACACCTCTAAGGGTGGCGACGGCTTTCAGTCCATACCTTCCCATATTGATCCTTTCGACATTATGGAGGCTCTTGGTCCAGTTATGCATCACATGGTTAAAAAGAGGATTCATTGTTGAGGGAAATAAAAAATCCTGCAGTGAAAAATCTATTTCTGGCTCGAAAATACACTCAAAATTCTGTTTTTTTCGTATACATAAACTGCCCCGGCGCCTCCCCGGCGGCTCGACTGCCGTCCATGGAGGTCCGACTGCCGGAATCGGCGCTCAACCACCATCCACGGCGGTCTGACCGCCGGACAGGCGATCAAACCGCCGGAATCGGCGGCTCGACTGCCGCCTATGGCGGTCCGACCGCCGGCCACGCAGTTCGACCTCCGCACAGTTTCGATTCTCATTTTTATTATTTTTATTTTATTTTATTTTATTTTTTATTTTATGAAATTCTTGTGTTTTGACCCTGTTTAGATTATTTTAGGTAATATTTTTGGGATTATTTCAGGGATTTATTTTTGAAAATAGATTTCTAAAAAAAAATCATTCACACATATCTGCTGTTGATACTAACGAATTAGTGCAGGTTTATACTTAAGTTCAAATGACAGGCGGAAAATATGAAAAGTACAAAGTACAGAGCAAGAATAATTCAAGTACTACAAATATAGTCCAAGACAAATATGAGAATTCAGCGACGAGCTCTCCATCTTTGCGGCCTGTTAGGTCTCTCATAAGCAGCATCAGTCCAAGCACCTGTCAGCTCATCCGAGAAAGCAGTGATCATCGCCACCATTTCAGCAACTAGGCCCTCAGGTACCTGTAAAAAAGGACAATCGCAATCAATTTCAAGAGACTTTTATGAATCCTTTTCATGAAAAGTTCTAAAAGGATATACCTGAGTGATGTGAACAAGGCTCCGATAGGGTGCAATCTCTGCACTAATTGGTCGGGTCACCCAACCATCAGGTGCATGATAACGAACAGCATATGGCAGCCTCAAGTCGGCTAAAGCAGGGTCCATTTGACCGGTAGCCGCAAGGACGGATGAAGAAGGCCTCAAGTATGATGAACTGCTGCTTGCTCCAGTACGTGATGGTCCAGCCCTGAAAGTGGAAGCCTCAGCCCTAGAGGAAGAAGGTCTGTCAGCTCGCCAGCTCGAAGAGGGATCCTCTCCCGGGGTGCTGGAAGTGGGGGCCGAAGAGTGGGAGGACCGATAAGGTGGCACAGAATCGAACCGTGCCCCAATGCGTGGCATTAGTCGCTGAAGACGGTAGAAATCATAATCTTCCTATTCCGGGGCAAGGGCCGATTCGAAGAGATAGCCCTCATACTGAGACACTGAAACAGGCAGAAGCGTCAGAGATAGCATGTCTTCAGGGGGGTCCGAGGGAGATGTACGGAAGCCAGCAATCTGGAAAGTCACTCTCTCAGCGAGATAGTACCGTCGATACTCTAGATGGGGAAGTATGAATCGACGGTGAGTCAGGAACTGGGATCGCTGAAAGCTGTGATCTTGAGCAATCTACTCTCCCAGCCGGCTAGACATCGCTGTAAATGCTACCTGTAAAAATTTATTATGTTAGTGAATCATTTTCTCTAATACAATAAATAAGGATGAGGAGAAAATATTTACCGAGTTCATGGAGCAGCTGTCGAAGAACGATCTCAGCTCTCTGATAGGAAGCTTCCTCTTTGGTACTACTATCCTCTCTTTATACCACCTCCAAGCAATGGGAGAAAGAGGATCTACAGGGGTAAGTGGCTCACGAAGAAAGGGGGCGACATCAGGAAAGTACTCATAAGCCCAAGTCTGGAAAAATGAAGAAAATATCAGAGTCGGTGTATGTAAGGTGAAGGAAATGTTCTTTACATTACCTCCCAGAAGTAGTACAGGCCACATGGAGTAATGCGGGTATAGCAAAGGTCTGACATGTCATCATACAATTTACACAGCATCATGCTGGCCCAATCATATGTCCGAAGTCGTGTCAGGTCGGTTAGGCTCTTCAGCACATTGAGATTCACTGCGTCCTTCCTGTTTGCTAAGAAGGAGCTAGCAAACAGGAGTATCAGGGTGAACCTGGCCACCTGATCAGCAGCAAGATCGCCTACCTCATAGCCGGTATAGATGGCTGGCGCCTGCTCTACTAGCCACCTCCCCTGAATGCAGCGGGGCGCCTGATGTCGAGGATAGTCAACCCCGATCAGAGTGACCATGTCGGCTGAAGAGATGTCATGCCGCCAGTCATTGTAGAACTCTACCATCTCAACACCGAAGGGAATCCCAGAAAGGACAGAAAAGTCGGTAGGTGTCATCGTCATCTCCCCCCAAGCAAAATGGAAGGTATCAGTAGTGGGCCACCATCGCTCAGCCAGCACGCAGATCAACTCCCTGTGGATATCTCTGCCCGCATCTATAGTCCTCAAATGGTGGAGGAAAGCAGGTCTGATAAGATCCCCCACCGGATGACCGGCCTCAAGAATATAAGTCGGAATAGAGCTCATGGGTCTCTCGGCAGTGGATATCCTAATCGCAGTGTCCTAAAAAAAATTTCATTATTGTGGATAATTTAGGAACTTCAGGAGAATTTAAGTTCTATCCCCAGCCGGGTGTGACTTCCTAGAAGATTATTTCTAAGTTCTTTACTAGAAATAATTACTGATGGCAGAACATGGTGAAACTTGGTATTACCCTTGAGTCATTACTAGTATATGTAAAGGAAAGATTCATAGAAATTTGTTTCTAAGTTCCTTACTAGAAATAAATAAAATTCCTAAACATGCATACTAGATAAGTAAAGAGGAAGGTACTCACCTCATAGCAGCCGGTCTGAGAGCTGTGCTTCTCCTCCTCAAGTAAAAGATTGCAAGGAGGGAGTGGGATCTCGAAGTCTTCAAAGCCAGTGAAATCCATTGTTGAAAGAAAGTTTAAAGGAAAGGAAAGGAAAGAAGAAGAAAGAGTGAAAGCAAATGAAAATTGATTTGAAATTAGCCTATTTATAAGGAAAAGATGAAAACGCGGGTCTTTTTACACCTCGCTCAAAATTCTCATTTCTAGCGACCACTGTGCTCCATAAATCATTTTTATGGACCCCAGTGGGGGGCAATTGTGAACACTCGAATTTTGAGGCTCGGAAAGCCGATTTTCTTAGATTGCAAGTGACCAAGCCAGACCGGATGACCACGGCAGAATCCACCGAAAGTATGTCTTCATGGTACTTGAAATGTCCGGAGCAACGCAACGATCACGGATATGGCCTCGGAATAATTTTTGGAGGTCCACAGCTCCTAGAAAATCAGTTTGAACAAAAATCGGGAGATTTTTTTAGGGATGAACCGCCAAGCTTAGCGGTCCGACCGCCAACCGCGGCGGTTTGACCGCCAGATCCGGCGGTCTGACCGCCAACCGCGGCGGTCCGACCGCCGGCGTTGATTTTTTTCCAGTTTTTTGGCTGACAGCGCGGTCTGACCGCTGACCACGGCGGTCCGACTGCCGGGACGGCTGTCCGACCGTCGTTCAGTCCGAAATTTTGCCTATAAAAAGGTTTTCGATTCTCAAAAAAAGGGGTTGGCTTTTGGCATCCCGGGACCTGGTGTTACAGAAAGCAAAGGATCATATTCTAAGAAATCAAGATCTGGAACTTCGAAGTGGAAAAACTCTAAGCAAGGTAATATCTTAATTCATCTTTTGTTAATTCAAGAATGTCATAGGCATTCCATCTTCTTCTTAAATTCTTCTTGGTCAAAGACCTAATCCTTTTAGGTCTAAGGCCTAATTAATTAAATAAATAATCGATCTTTCGGCATTAAGCCATGAATCAACCAACCTTTTTTGGCCCAAGGCCTAAAATTTGCATCCTTTTGGTACAAGGTACCTAAATTTCACAATTTTGCACTAAGTGCTAATTAAATCTCACAATGCACGAAGCATACACACACACATGCATAAATGCATAATTGCCTTTAAATAGGCTTTTCCGAACTACATGGGCTTTGATCTCTCATAAAAACGAGAGTATGTAGGCATATTTGGGATTCACCCCAAATAGCAAGTCCACAATTTACTAACAATCTGTTTGTTTTCTTTCCTTCACCCCTTTCAAGGTTTATTTCTTTTATTGGCAAGTTAATCGAATGCATGACATAGTCTCCGAATCCTCCTTTGGTTCGCAGAGCAGAAACCTTTACATTGGACGTGTTATTGGAGTCAAACAAGGGTTTTTCTTAGTTTTTCCCTTCAAACAAAAATAAACTGAGTGGCGACTCCCGACAACAAGTGAGCCTTCACCCTAATCTTTTTCGGGTGAAATCCGAGGTTCACAGTTTGGCGACTCCACTGGGGACCATAAAAATGATTTATGGGATTCTAGTGGACTACTATTGCTTATTTGATTAATTTGACACTAGGGACCATGAAAATGATTTATGGGATCCTAGTAGACTATTATTATTCATTTAACTGATTTTCCCTTCTTTAGGGTACTTTTATTCATTTTTTAGGGTACCTTAGCAATATATATCCCCTCCTTGGGGATATTGGATTGAAAATTGACAAAAGGAATCTTTTTCCTTTAATGGACCCCTTGTTTGATTAATTGTGCATTTATTTTGTCATTCATAGGATCATGGAAGTATTGAGCCCAATCGTCATCATTAATCATTACTTTGTCATCATCAAAGGCTGCTTCACCAACCTTATCCTTTCCCTTGTCCTTCAGTTTCTTAGTGTTGGCCGATGCCTTGGCAATGTTTCCCAAAAGTGCAGCCAGTTGCCTCCTCATAGTCTCAGCCAGGACCTCCTTCAGTTCTTCCATCTTGGCATTGAGGGCATCATCCACCATTCTTTGAATTTTTTTGGGCACCATTGCTCTTAGTGAGAAGGTAATTGAGTGGCTGCTGGATTCTATGTCACTGGCATAGGTAGGGTTGTCGTACACTCTTGAACTACTGTACTCTAGGTCTATGAGCCATAAAGGATTAATTATATGTTATGCAATGCGTGTATGCAAAAAAAACAAACAAACAAAGATAATTAGGATTTTCCTTCAAACCTTATAACTTCAACACATGAATGGCAAGTCTCTTTTCCTAGGTATGTGGTCAATCAAAATATCAACATGGGATATTTTGTTGCTGAAATGTTCCCTCAGTCGGTTTAACCAATAATTGCATTTTTAACATAGAAGTCGGTCTATGATACTTTCCATTAATTAGGTTTTAATCCATTGAATCTCAATTAAAATAACTTGTATGTTATATTAGATTAAAACTAAATTAAGAGGTTTATTATAAATAGATTTCTTATCTTTAAAAAGCATCCATTGATTCATGCCAAAAACAAGCCCATGATTAATGATTCTTAGTATAAGCTAGGCTCAGAATTTATTTTTGATATTTTATAATTGACTTAAATATTTGTAAGCTCTTTGTAATTTTTAGAAGTAGTGTAAGATAACTTTGTTTCAAAGCCTTTGGGCTTTTCAAGTTTGAACCATACGTTGGAAAAAGATTTGTCACCCATACTTGAAAAGTTTTAATGTCCAAAGACCTTCTTGAAAATTTTGAAAATAGTTTTGGTCTTTTGGATATTAAAGGAAAAGAATTATTTTTTAGTTTACAATACAGGTAGGTCATATTAGAAAAAGAACAAACCAAATAAGCCATGTTTCAAACTAAGATATATCAATCAAAGTCAAACAACGAGCATTTGGGGTAAAACATAAGGAAAATAACTAGGTTAATTACATCAGCTTAAGTCTTTGGGTTGAAAGGTTTTAGGTTTCCATAGCAAGTATATACCAAAACGTACAAGGTTATGAGTGGTTATGCCATGCTCGATCTCCATGCCATGAGTGAAAGTATGGTATCCCTTACATAAAATAACACGAGTAACATGGGCGTCCTAACTCTCGCAAACAATGCAATCTAAATGATGCAATGGATAATATCATAATAAGAAAGAATAAAATAATATAAAGACTAATAGAATCAACTTCTCTTATCCCCAGTGGAGTTGCCACTGTGAGTGGAAATTTTTGCCTCCACTCCAACGTGGAATGGTTCTTGCGACTTCGACACTGTTAGGCTCAGGGCCTTAGAGAAAATGGAGTTGCCACCCAAACAGGCCGGGAAAAAGAAAGGGGTGGATGACTCGATTCCTAAGGAATCCCCAACCCCTAAATGGGTTTGAAAAGTTAAAAACTTGTCCTTTACGATAATCCCAAAATATGAAAATAATTTAAATTACATGAAACTTAATTAATGAGGTACCCAATCATGGAAACATACCTCTTAAAATTTTTGAAACCAAAATAAGCGAATGAAGACAATCAACCATTAATCATAAAATAAATCATTCATCATAGAATAAATAAATCATTCATCAAAACATATAATAAACATGCATCTAACTTAAATAAAGTAATAAATATACAAGTTTGGATTTACATCATGAGTTAGGGTTTCTTAAATAATGTTGGGGTTTTGTAGGGTTTAGATTCAAAAATTAAGGTTTTATGGTTTTGGAATTAACATTATTATTATTATCATTTAAAGTATTAGGCTACTATAAAGATTTTGGAAAAAGGAATTAATTAGGGTTTTAGGCTTTAAGAAAATATAATTTAGGGTTTTAAAAACATATTTTTCTTCCTGTGACATTTAAGGGTTTAAAGAATAATTGAAACAATTTGAATAAAACAATGAAACAAAAACAATGAAACAAAAATGAAAATAATACAATGAAAAATAATAATTTAATTACTATAATCTTAAAAACAATTTAAATAAAAGATTGCAAAGCTCCGTCGTAGGTTCCACCAATATTTAAGCTTGTAAATCTTGGTTGAAACAAGTTTAAGACAACTGTGTATAGTGATGCCTTCTAGTTGGTGGTCTCAAGTTTTTTTATTTCTTTTCTTGCTCTCTAATAGCTACTACTTCCTTTCAAAAATTTAAAAAGTCGAAAGGAAAGTCTTCTTGCTGCTGTCCAAGAAGTCCCAAGTGTTTGGAAAATTCCAAAAGTCTCGAAAAATAAAAATCTAGAAGTTTCGTCTCTAAAAATTGTCAAAAGTCTAGTCTCTAAATCAATTCCTAAAGTCCCTGTCCCTGTGTTTAATACTATTATTTATAGGCAATTCAAAAAAAATAAAACCTAATTGATTAAGGAAATAAATATTGTTAAGGAAAATATGAAAAATCAAGCTAAATATGGTTTTGGTAAAATTTGGCCATTGTGCTGGCAAGGGCTGTGGTCTTCTGGGGCGCTGTGAGGTGCTGGGCTTGCCGCAATTCGCCACAGACCTAGGGCGAATTGCTTGCCGCGTTGCTGCGCGTCGCTCGCTAATCCGTCCGATTTTTTTATTATTATTTTTTAAAGTAAATATTATATTTAAATTGAATATTTATAATTTTCTTTTTTTTTCTTTTTTATATTAAATAATAAATATTATATTATTAAAATAAGTAATAAATAATAAAATAAATAATAAATACTGCAAAAATTATTTTTGACTATTTTAGAATATTGGATTGGACTTGTTCAAAAATTAAGAATCTACAGGGTGGTAGCCACACTTATTGCTCCACTTAGACAACACATATTTCAGCTGGTCATGTAGAATAGGGATTGACCCATCATTTTCCATTTGATCTCTATCAGTAGACATGTTCCTTATTAATGTTGCCTTTCCCTTCTTCTTTATGAGAATGGGAGATGCCTCTTTAGCATTGTTGATGATCTTTAGAATTTCAGTCAACTGGGTCTTCATAATTTTAGCCAATTGATCCTGTAGCTCGGCCATCCTAACTTTGACAACTTCATTGACTATATCCCTTTGCTGGTTTGCATCGATTCTCCCAATGAAGTGCTTGAATCAAAATCATTGTTGTTGGTGGCATCATTGTATTGCTCTTGAAATGCTGTACTCTAGGTCTATGAGCCAGAAAGTATCAATGCCATGTAATGCAATGCATGTATGCACAAATAACAAACAATCAAGGATAATTAGAACATTCCTTCCAACCTTATAACTTTCACACACTAATGGCGAGTCTCTTTTCCTAGGTATATGGTCAACAAGATACCAACATGGGATATCTTGTTTTTAAAAAATTCACTTGGACGGTTTTAACCAATAGTTGTATTTTCAAACATAGAAGTCAATCTATAATAACTCCCATGGATTAAGCTTTAATCCATTGAATCAACTAAAATAACTTTTATGCTATATTGGATTAAAACTAAATTAAGAGATTTATCATAAATACATTTTCCATTTGGAAAAACAACTAATGATTCATGCCAAAAATAAGCCTATGATTAATAATTCTTGGTATAAATTATCCCACAATTGATTTTTAGTATTCCATAATTGACCTAAATAGTTGTAAGCTCATTTTAGAATTTAGTTAAAGAAAAACACAATTTTGTTTCAAAGCCCTTCGTAAAAAGGTTTGTTTAAAAGTCAATTTTAGGCTTTGTTTTTTTTTTTTTTGGGCCATGGGGTAGAAAAGAATTTTTGACCCATTTTAGAAAAGTTATATGTCCAAAGATCATCTTGAAAATTTTGAAAATAGTTTTGGTCTTTTGGGCTTCAAAGGAATAAAACTTATTTTAAGCTTACAATACAATTAGGTCATATTAAAAAAAAGAACAAATCAAATAAGCCATAGTTCAAATCAAGATATATTAATCACATTCAAACAACAAGCATTTGGGTAGAAACCTAAAGAAAGTAACTAGCCAATTACATAGCTTTAGTCCTTGGGTTGAAAATTTTAAGCTCCCATAGTAAGTATATACCAAAAGGTACGAGGCTATAAGTGTTTATGCCATGCTCGATCTCCATACCGTGAGTGAAAGTATGGTATCCCTTACATAGCACAACACGGGTTACACGGTCATCCAAACTCATGCCCACAATGCAATATAAAGGATGCAATGAAAAATATCATAATAAGAAAGAATAAAGTAACATAAAGACTAACGAAATCAACTTCTCTTATCCCACTGGTGTCACCACTGTGAGCGAGGATTTTCACTCCCACTCTCATGTGGAATGGTTCTTCCGACTTCGACACTGTTAGGATCAAAGCCTTAGATAACATAGGCCTAAATTCAGAGAAAATGGAGTCATCACTCGGACAGGCAGGGAAAAAGAAAGAGGTGGATGGCCCGATTCCTAAGGAATCCCCAACCCCCTTAATGGATTTGAAAAGTTAGGCACGTATGGGGAAGGTGGGAATGACCCAGCATCCCCATAAAGCCTAGTTCATTGGAACCGACCTCCTTTTCAGGTCTAAACATTATTAAATTCTTGATTATTATGATATTATCCATACTACACACAATTTAAAAGAAATAAACATCCATCACCTTTATTAAAATAAAGTAATCAAAATAAGTGCCCGTCCAAGGATGGAAACATGCCTTTACAACAATTGTCTAATGTCCAAAACTAGATAAAATAGGACACCACCATTTGGTGGAAACATGCCCTTTACATTAATCCAAAACTCAAAATAAATTACATTACATTAAACTTAACTAATGAGGTACCCACAATGTGAAAACATACCTCTTACATCTTTAAAGCAAAAATAGAATAAATCTGTAATATCCCGAAGTACACCCTAAAAGTTTGGAATAATTATTGTTGTATATGGATTTAATGTGTATGTTTAATGAAAATCAAAAGAAGAGCAATGAATTAATTTAATATCTTGATTTTTGGTGTACATTGGAATAGTAGTAGTAAGATGATATGTTGGTAAAGTATGTAAGGAAAAATATTTAAGAGATAAATGTATTTGAAGAATAAAATGTATATTTGGTATTTGGAATATATATAGGAAATATAAAGGTGATATATAAGAAATATACATATAGCAACATATACATCACATATACATAAGATATATTGTGGTGTAGGAAAAATAAGAGTATATATATATATTTAATGAATTATATAATAAAAGAAAAAGGAAGAAAAGAAAGTCAAAGGGAAGAAAAGAGTGACAAGTGTATGGTGGAGATTTAAGGGTTTTAATTATTAATATATATATATATATGCTAAGCTAAGAAAGAGAAGAAAATATCTTCTTCTTCTTCTTCTTCTTCTTGCACGAGAGAGAGAGAGAGAGAGAGAGAGAAAGAAAGAAAGAGAGTGAAGGAGATATGATTTTTAATCCTCTTACATATCAAATTCATTGAGATTTTGAGAGTATTGAAGATGATTATTGAAGATTTGGCATATTATCCAAGTAAGTATTCATTTCTTTGTGTGGATTCCTATTGTTTGAGTTGGGTTTGGTATGGTTGATGTGTGATGATGATGATATTGAAAGATTTAAGGATATATGTGTGTTGATTTGGTAATTAGATGATGATAATATGATTATTTGTGAAGTTGATGATGAATTGTTGAAAAAGGGTTTAGTTTAATGAATTTGGGATTTGATAAATTGGTATATGGATGATGTTTATAATGATGATTGGTGTGTGTTTTGAGTGGTGTTGGTGTTTTGGTAAGTTTATTATGGTTGTTGGGTGTGTTTGATGAAGATTGTTTGAAGTGAGTGATGATAAAAAGAAGTGTTTTGTTGGATGTTGTTGCGTGTTGATCGAAATCTGGGTTTTTAGTCGGACACGCCCAGGGACACGGCCAGTTTGTTAGGCGTGTCGTTGGTTCTGTTTTCTGGGATTGGTGGCACGAGCAGTGACACGCCCATGTTATTGAGCGTGTCATAGGTTCTGTGTGGCAGTAGAATTTACACGGCCAGTAACACGCCCGTGTTATTGAGCGTGTCATAGCTACTGTGAGTTTGGAGAATTGACACGGCCATGAGCACGCTCATGTTGTTGGACGTGTTGATGAGCGTGTCAATGTTTCTGTGTTGTGGAATTAGGGCACGATCAGGAACACGCCCGTGTTGATGAGCGTGTCATGTGTTGAGTTTGCCCTAATTGATTCTTATTTGTATTATCTCATGTGTATTTCTAAGTAAGTGTGTATGATTACTTTTGGATTAGGTTTTAAGAGATTGAATGGCCCTAATCCAAATATTGAAGAATCTAAGGAGGAGAAATCTAAATGGGTGTGAGTTTCTTTAAAGGTAAGTATAAAACCTTATTTGATGATATATATTTATATGACTTAAAAACATTAATACATTTAATGATAAATGTATTAATTAAACTATTATATAATTGATAAATATGTATATAAATATTGTATATGCTATGAAATATGAAAGATATGGTGGTATAATCAAATATGTGAAATGTGAAAGCATTTAATATGTATGAATTGTGAATGATGGAAAGTGTGGTGATATGATTTGCATAAGGCAAATGATATGATGAATATTCAAATATGTGAGAATGCAATTGATTGTGTATACTTAAATGATGAATAACTATATATGTGTTAATGGTGTGATATGAAATGTGGATTGAGAAATGATGATGTATAAAGCCATTGTGATTGGCTATGATGTATAAAGCCATTGTGATTGGCTATGATGTATAAAGCCATTGTGGTTGGCTATGATATTGAGAATGAGATAAATGAGGCATGTTTTGCCTAAATGATGCCATTGTGGTTGGCTATGATGATGTAAATGATGATGAGAATGAGAATGAAATTGATAATTGAATAATAATAAATGAATTGTGTGGCTAATGTGTTATTCCATTTTCAGAGTTGGTTGTTGGTGGCATGCCTAATAAGTGTAACAATCTCTTGAAGTTAGGTTGGATTGAATCCTTGGAGCCTAATTGAGATGTTACCACCCTTGAAGCTAGGTTGGATTAGTTCTTGAAGCCAAGTTGGGTAGAAGCTTAGCATGCTTTGCTCCCCTTGAAGCTTGGTTGAACTTAATCCTTGAAGCCTAGTTGGGTATATGATATTGATAAATGTGATAACAAAACCAAAGCATTAACTCTGAAAGTTGAATGGCATATTAGTGTCTTTGGGCCCATGCTTGTGTTTGTTTAAATATGATTCATGAATGGTGAATTATGGATAATGAATTAAATGAATGAGATGTGATATTATGAAGTATGACATGATAAGTAAATGTGATGTTGTGATATGATAGTATAATATAAATGAATTATTGAAAGGAGATGTGGTTTGTGAAATTATATGAAATATGCAATTATGAAGTATAAAATGATATATATGATAAGTATGAAATGAAATTGGTAAGTATCATTATATGAAGGTTCTATCAATTGATAAAATTATGTTTGATGGTTATGTTATATATGTATATGTATATCATATATGAAATTAATAGGAATATATGGAGAATACATTGAAAAAGAGGAAAACAGAATAAGAAAATATGATGCTAAACATATAAGGTATGTTTATCTTGTAATGTATATTTTAATATTTACTTGTACTACTAAGCTTTCGAGCTTAGCGCGGTTATCTTAATCGCGCAGGTATATAGGTGATGGAGCTGGAGATAAGCCACTATGTCACAAAGAGGACAAGTATAGTTCGAGACCAACTAGATGGTGGTGCATGCATGTAATTATATTGTATTTTTATAAGAATGTATTCATATGTATAAATGAATATTTGGAAGAGAAAATGTAACTTATATATATGTATTATCATGATAAGGATAACCATTTTATAAATACCTTTATATGATTAAATGTATTATGGTTTTAAAATTAAAGTAAAGATTTTAAATGGTGATAAAAAGTGACATTCTTATACTCTATATACATATTGTATGTGTACCTAGTATATGTACAGTGTTTATATGGGGTATCAGGGTGTTACAAAATCATCCATAAAAAATAAAATATTAATAAATCATTCATCATAAACATGAAATAATTGAATCTAGGTTTTAATATTTAAATTAAGCATCAAATATACAAATTTAGGGTTTACATCTTAAATTAGGATTTATAGGTGGCTTTAAGTTTTTTATGACTAAAATAGGGTTTTTAAGATAAAAATTAGTATTTTAGTATAACGATTAGGATTTTACGGTTTATGGATGAAAATTGGGGGGTTTTAGGGTTTTGAAAACAAGATTAGGGTTTTTATGGTTTTAATTTGGGAATTAGGGTTTTGATTTGGAAATTAGGGCTTTAGGTTTTTAATTTAGAAATTAGGGTTTTGATTTTGGAAATTAGGGTTTTAGGATTTTACAAATTTAGGATTAGGGTTTTGAGATTTAGGGTTTAGTTTTAAATTTTATAAGACGTTATTAGGGTTCGGTACTTAGAAAATAGATTATGGTTTTGGCAAAAGTTTAGTTACTATAAAAAAACCTTAAAACCATTTTAACATTGATTTTTGATAAGTGTTTCCATGGGACATGGCTGCTAGACATTTCTAGACTAATGATTATATACTAATGGATATATATTAGATTTGTCTAAGTTACTGGAATTATTTTGGATGAATAATAATTATGATCAATATAAAGAAACATCACCAAAACATTTTATACTAATGTTTAGATGAATTTAGTTTAGAGGACATACCTTCATTTGTTGATTACACCAATAATTAAATGTTGATCCAAACTTTTTTCTTGCACCAATCTTGCACTTTTGGTTGACTAAGATCAAGACAGTAGCTATTGCCTTGTTTGATGGTGTTCTCTATGTTTGATGGTTAATTTTACCCTTTTGATAATCTTTTCTAATTGCTTCATTGCTCTGTGTTAATTCAGGTGTTGCTAATCCAAAAAATTGATGGTCCCTCTTTAATTGTTAAATCACTTATTTATATTAAACAAATTAGGCTAAAACATGTTAACCCGAGGTTAATTTGGATTTGAATATTCATAATTCCAAAACTGTAATCAGATTAAAACAAAATAAACTTGACATGAAATGGAGACCACATCAAATTAAACCTTGTTTAATTCAATATGGGCCAACCATATCGAATTAGTCTGCATCCAATTCGTTATGGATGGTGTCCATATCGAATTGGATGGCTTCTAATTCGATATGGAACCATCCATATCAAATTTGAGGCCTTCATATCGAACTAGATGGACTCCAATTTGATATGAAGGCCATCCATATCAAATTAGAGGCCTCCAATTTGGAATGGAGTTCATCCATATCAAATTGTGTGGCTCCAATTCGATATGGATGCTTCCCATATCAAAATGGTCAAACCCAAACCCAAAAAAACCTTATCAAATTTTGAATCGACTTGTCTTGAGATTTTAATATTGTACTAGACTATTTTAGTCTTATATAATTGTTCCAGAGTGGTTTAAACTTTTAGACTTGATCTAACACCCTTTTAATTAGGGTAAGACTAGATTAGGTCTACAATTAATGGTCTACACTGCTGTAAGAGTTTGATATAGAAATCAAAGATAGGAAAGGTAGTGAAAATGTATTAGTTTGCCAACTTTCTAGGTTACCCTTTAAGGATGATGATGCACAAATTACCTTTGAGAATGCTTTTAAAACACCTTTGGGAATGAGTCCATATCATCTAGTCTTTGGCAAGGCATGCCACCTGCTGATGGAATTAGAGCGTAAAGCCTATTAGGTAATCAAGGCTATGAATATGGACTTAAAAGGGGCGAAAGAGCATAGAATGTTTCAAATTTATGAGCTAGGTGAAAGTTTAAGGATTTATGAGGAAACAAGTAAGGCAATACATGATAAGATGATCCTCAAAAGGACTTTCAAACAAGGGATGAAAGTCCTTTTATTCAATTCAAAGATGATAATTTTTCCTGGAAAGCTGAAGTCTCCTTAGAGTGGTCCGTTCTAAGTTGTTCAAACCTTCCCATTTGGAGTTGTTGAGTTATTGAATTTAAAAACCCAAGAGACTTTCAAGGTAAATGGCTAATGTGTGAAATCATATTTGGATGAGCTTGAGGTTGCAAGAGCCATTGAAAGCATGGTAGCTGTTGATGCCTAGGGCAATTGCATCTAGCTATATGACGTTAAAGAAGTGCTCAATGGGAGGCAATCCAAATGTTTGTATTTCTCTTCTTAATTAATTTTTGGTAGTTTGGATTTCTAAATTTCATTTTTTTTTGGTGTGTGAAAGTTATTAATAAATTGAATAGAATGGGTGCTCTGATTGGTATTTTTATTGTGATTGAGTTTCAGGATAAGAAAATTAAGGAAAAAGATTAAACAAAATTGGGCAAAATGAGACACACTCAAAGACATGGCCAAGCCATGAGTGACACAGCCAAAACATTAAAGGGGTCTCATGGCAGTAGTAGACACGGCCAGACGACATGGTCGCATCACTATCCATATCTTGCAGCTCCAAAATCAAGCCCTAGACACAAAAACGGACATGCCCAAATGGCTTGGCCATGTCTGTGGCCGTGTCACGCTAACATGGCCAAGCCAAATGACACATCATAAGTTGTGTCATGCACCAACCATTGAACCCCAGAATCGCAGAATGGAACACAGCATTGAACATGGTCATGTTCGTGCCCGTGTCCAACACCAATGACACAGCCAAGACAAGTGTAACTTAGCCGTGTCACTCATTTTTAACTTTTAAAACCCAATCTTCTTCCCCATTTTCTCTCTCATTCAAATCCTAAACCCCATTTTCTCTCTCAACCTCACCTCCCTCACATGGCCAAACCCAAACCTAACCTGAAACTCAATTTTTTCCATCAATTCTTCCATATTTCTTCCTAAAAACTAAAACAAATCATCACAAAGCTTCAAATTTCATCAAATCTCAAGATTCCAAGGATAAAGATGGTGCCTCGCCATAGAAGGAAGTAACCTCCATCATCCTCTTTATTTTCTACAAGAAGAATGGCCCTTCAAGCTAAGGGATACTTCCCCACAT
Source organism: Garcia nutans (assembly GCA_947685225.1). Taxonomy (NCBI): domain Eukaryota; kingdom Viridiplantae; phylum Streptophyta; class Magnoliopsida; order Malpighiales; family Euphorbiaceae; genus Garcia; species Garcia nutans. The sequence continues at coordinate 32,485,914 of CANTUV010000005.1, read as the reverse complement.
GGTATGTTAGCGATGAATCTATCAACGCTTTACAAATTAGGGAGAATTTCACTAGGTACGTGCAAAATCTAGGATGAGAGAAATTTATTACCCTTAAATCCTTGCAATTTCAAGAGCTAACAATTGAGTTTCTTTCCTCTATTAAAGTAGAAAGAGATGAATCTAAGCTTTGCACTAGGCTAGGATTCAAATTGAATGGGAAATCATATATGATTGATATTGAGCGCTTGAATGTCATATTTGGTTTTAATCAAGAAGGGGAAAGAATTGTACTAAAGGACTTTAAGCAACAATTTACATGGGGGGTATTAGGATCTGGAGGAACTTATGTGGCTATATTGGCCAAAGAACTAAATTGATAAACCTCGCATTAAGATACTTGCACCAATTCATGTCTTGTGGGTTCTTCGCTAGAAAGGAAAGTCCTGGGTTAATCAAACTTAGAGAGCTATTTTTCTTGGATTGTGCTAATAATGCTACACCTATGAGCATTGGATATTGGTTAGCTGAAGTGTTTTAAAATGTGGCTAATAAGAAAAAGGGTGCAATTTGTATTGGTGGATTGGTAACCACCCTTACCATGGCGCTTGATAGTGACTTTAATCCAAACACTTGCAACATGCAAAGGATTTTGGGTAGTGACTCGCTCGACATTGCCACTCTTGAGAAAATGAGTATGATAACCAAGAGTGGGGGGGATTATGTGATGGCTTCTGAAAAGCCAAGCACACATGGGGACTTATGAAAGAGACAAAGAGTTGATCAGGAATCTGATTCGGATTCACTCAATTTTGTTGAAGATGCCCCAGTTTTGAAAAATTATGAGCTAATTAGTAGGATAGAAGCCTTAGAGAACAAAGTTGATCACAATCATGCCAAGGTCCTTAACTAATTGGAGCTCATAAACAGCAACATGGCCAAGATTCTTAGCCTTCATCCCTCGGCTGCATCATCATTACAACCTCCACCGCCATAGCTTCATCTAGCTTTAACTTATTGAAATTTCAATTTATTTATTTATTTTCAGTTGTTGGATGTTTTAGTTATTATTTTTAGTTACTGTTTTAGTTATTAACACCTTATGTTTAGTTATCATTTGTTTATCATTATTTTATTTTGGAATAATTAATTTTTATTGTTGGCAAGGAGGAAGTAGCATTTTGTCACACAGTGTGGAACAATGGAATACATGTTTTACCTAACTCTTGCCCTTTCATATTGTGCACACTCCATTAGGGACGATGTGAATCCTTAAGTGTGGGGTGCAAAGTTTTACTTATAACTTACTTTTGTTTGCTTTTGTTGAGGTGCTTTATTTTCAGAATGTTGAAAAGTTTAATTGTTATAAGATTTTTAATAGGTGACATTTGAATTTTTGAAGCATGAAATTGAGAATTGGATAAAATTGGTGCTTTTTATCAATTTGGATGGATATTCCTTGCATTACCTTTAAACTTGTGAGAAAAATGAGCCTCTTAAGTTGGATACCAACTTATTATTCTTTGTGTGTGATCATTTTTTATTGATGAATTGCTAGAACTTGCTTTGACATACATTTTGAGACCACATAAAAATTTCAATTAGGCATTAATATGATTAAAGCAATTAGGTGTACCCATTTTAGCTTAGAAAGGCCAACCTTATCTACGACCATAGTTAGCCAATTTTGAGCCTATTTCATTTTCACTTTTCTTTCTTTTTCACAACATCATTAGCCTTAAACCATTTTGTTCTAACTCTCATCCTTTCATTAGGATCAAGACCATTTTAAGAGCTTAAGTGATTGATTTTTTGTGTCAATTAAAGTGTGAGATTAAATTTTGTGGGTTGAAAGTTGTGAATAACACTTTGTAATTACTTTATTTCTTTATTAGATTTTTCGCTTCCTTATGTTATTACTATAGAAAAATAATATATTAGAAATTATTGCTCTTATAGCCAAGGTTGGAAGCTTTGTTATGATCCCTGCAATAAAATGAGAGGAATCTAAATTCTTTCATAAAGGGTATTGTGAGCGGGGATTTTCGCCCCCACTCCCGGTGGAATGGTTCTTGCGACTTCGGCACTGTTTAGGCTCGGGGCCTTAGAGAACACGTACCTAAGTCCGGAGAAAATGGAGTCACCACCTGGACGGGCCGGGAAAAAGAAAGGGGTGGATGACTCGATTCCTATGGAATCCCTAACCCCCTAATGGGTTCGGAAAGATGGGTACGTGTGGGGAAGGTGAGAAGTGGCCCAGCACCCCCACAACGCCCGGTTCATTGGAACTGGCCTCCTTTACAGGTCTTAATATTATAAAATTCTTAAACATAACAATATTATCCATACTACACACAATAAAAAGAAAGCATCATTATATTAAAATCAAAGCAATGTCCAAACAAAACAAAACAAAATAAATGGACACCCATCCAAGGATGGAAACATGTCCTTACATCACATGCCTAGATAGGACACCTATAAAAAGGAAGAAACATGCCCTTTACAAAGGTTCTAAAATAGAAAAGAAAATTAAATTATATGATATTTAACTAATGAGGTACCCACCAAGTGGAAACATACCTCTTACAACTTTTGGAAGTCTAAATTGATTGATAAAAATAAATAATCATTCATCATAAATAAATCATTCATCAAAAGTATTTAAATATCAATAAAATAAATATCCATCCATGATAAATTAAATAAATCAAGTATTGAAATTAAATAGATTAAGGCATAAGAGATAAATCAAGGTATAATCAAGTATGGAATTGAATAAAGCAAATAAAAGTTCAAGTATAGCTACTATTTCCATTTAGGGTTTTTTTTATCTCATGTGTTAAGGTTTTGGAAATTTCTAAAATTAAGCTTCTGTGACTTTTTATGGAATTAAAATAAATTAGGGTTTTATGTTGTAAAAGATTGATAAGACTCTTTGATTAAACAAATTAAGGTTTGAATGATGAAATCATGAAACTAGGGTTTTAAATACCTTAAAATACTTTAATTTGTGATTTTTGGTTATTGAATTTTAAGCTACTATGCAATTTTTGAGTTTTCATGTTTTTATGTTGTTTTATGTTTTAAAAGGATTAGGGTTCATAAAAATTAGGGTTTAAAGTTTTAAAAGGATTAAGCTTCATTATTTTAGGTTTAAAAGTTAAATTTTGGATTTTAGGCTTTAAAATTAGGGTTCTCGGGTAAAAGAATTTTTAGGGTTTTAGAAATCAATTTGATATTTTATGAAGTTTTATGAATTTAAACACATGAATTGAAGATTTTATAAGTAGAAAATATGTTTTTTTAAGGTTTTTTGAATGAAATAGAACCTACTTTAAAAATTTGAAAGAAACAAAATTTGATTTTGGTTTTGTAGAAAAATATGTTTAATTAAAGTTTTAAGATTTTTAAGAAGAAAAAATAACAATTTTAAGTCTTTTTAGAAAAGAAGGTCACGTTTTAGTGTTTTAACTTTGGAAGAATTAAACTAAAGTTCTAAAGTTTTTGATTTAAAGAAACCCTAATTCCATAATTTAGCTACTGTGTAACATAAATCAATTAAGGAAAATCACTTACCTTCTTTTGTTGATTCTTCCAAAAATAATTCTTTTGGATGAACTAGCTCAAAAGACAAGACTTTGTTGCCTTTGAATTCCTTAATTCGTGCTGCTACTCCCTTAAAAATAAGTTGAATTAAATTATTGCTTTTCCTTCCTTGATTTGGTTTCCAATCCCAAGCTCACTGTCAAATTTTTCCTCCTCCTTTTCTTTTTAAATTTGGTTCTATTGGTCCTTATTTATAATGGTTTTTAGGTTGTTTATTCCTAATTACACACGGCAATTAATATTAATAAAAAAATTAAAACCTAATTGGATTAGGTTTCTAAAAATTGGGTCAAAAAATTTTGCGCTGGCAAAAACTGTGGCAGCTGGCCCGTGGCTGGGGCCAGTAGGCGTGCCAGCCCGCAGGAAATTCCTGCGGGAAGTTATTTCGCCCTCAGGAAGAGGGCGAAATGCTCGTAGGCCTGCGAGTGAAATGCTGGGCCTACGGGCGTGCCGCCCGCAGGAAATTCCTACGGGCAAAACGCCAACGGGCCCGCACGACTGCTTTTCGCTGCCGATTTTTTTTCGACTCCGATTTTTATTTTTATTTTTATTTTTTGATTTTGATTTGTTTATTTTTATTTTTTATAAATAAAAGTTAGATAATAAAGCAAAAACTATTTAATTAAAATTATTTTGGACCAATTAGACAACAAAAATCATTTTGGAATAAATAAAGCATATTGGATCAGATTGAGTAAAAAATTAAGGGTTTATAGTTTGCCCCCTGCTTGAATGATCTGAAACCTTAGTGAAAGAGAGTGAAAAGTAATAAGGCTTAATTTTTGATATGGCGACTTGTTTTGGGTTCTGGACCCGAGGATGATTCTAGGTTCTGGACCTAAGAAAAATTTGGGTTTTGGACCCGGTTCGAGTTCTGGACTCAAGGATGACTCTAGATTCTGGACCTAAGTAAAATTTGGATTCTGGACCCGGTTCGAGTTCTGGACTCAAGGATGTCTCTAGGTTCTAGACCTAAGGGAAATTTGGGTTCTGGACCCGAGTTATGTTCTGGACTTAGAAAATTCTAGGTTATAGACCTAAGGGAATTTTGGGTTCTGGAGCCGAGCTAAGTTCTGGACTTACAAAAGATTCTAGGTTCTGGACCTAAGGGTAATTTGGGTTCTGGACCCGAGCTAAGTTCTAGACTTAGAAAATTATAGGTTCTGGACCTAAGAAAAATTTGGGTTCTGGACCCGAGCTAAGTTCTGGACTTAGAAAATTCTAGGTTCTGGACCTAAGGGTAATTTGGGTTCTGGACCCGAGCTAAGTTCTGGACTTAGAAAATTCTAGGTTCTGGACCTAAGGAAAATTTGGGTTCTGGACCCGAGCTAAAAAGTTTAGCTATTTTTAGACATATGTCTTCCTATTGCCCCTGTGTGTAAAAATATTTGTATACTCGCAATTATTTGAATGATTAAAGTGAATAATTGAATTTTCTGTTTATTTACTGTGTAGTTACTGTTCATGCACTATTCACTATTCATAAATAGTAAATTTACTATTTGCAAATAGTATCAAATAGTATTTACTATTGGTATCAAATAGTAACATTTACTATTCATCAATAGTAACACTTCGTAAATAGTGATATTTACTATTCATCAATAGTAATACTATTCATGTAACACCCCTATACCCCGTATACGTACACAGCATGCTAATACGATCGTAATATACGTATACTGAATATAGAAATGCCACATTTTAAAAATCATTCAAGTTATTATTCATAAAAATGTAAACAAATTAAAAACTTTTAATAGAGTTTATAAAATCAAATAAATAGAAAGTTCATTTCAAAACGCAGCGGAAAATAGAACAAATATTTACAAATATTTATATATCAAAATCCGAATACACAAATATAAAATATATACATAATTGGCAGCTCTTCTCTGATCTTTAAGCCCAAAAGTCAACTCTTCAATGCCTACTCTCACTCGGTCTCGAAGAACTCTCGGGTTCAACTCTGTTACCTGCGCGATGAACCACAATCGCGCTGAGCTAATAGCTCAGTAGTGCAACTCATACAAACATGATGCTTTAATGTGATGCACATGTCACCATTAAACATTTCATAAACCATACATAATCATATCACATTTTATATTTATACATTAGATCTTATTATTCAATTGTTTCTTCATTCATAAATCACATATTACAAATAAGACAGACACGGGCCCAAAACACACTAATATGTTATTCAAAGTTCAGAGTTACTGCTTTGGTCCATATTGACACCTTGTGTCTAGCCCCGTAGGCAATATTTATATCCATGGATAATCAACTAGATTGAAGCTTACGACCCAGTCATTTCACTCAATCTAGTTTCAATAATATGTTTTTGAGATTTACGACCCGGTCATTTCACCCCAAAAACATCACATTTCATATTTATCAACTGGATTCGGCTTACGGCCCGGCCATTTCACCTATCCAGTTATTCATAGGCATGCCGCCAAACTCAGAACTCTGAAAATTGAATAGACATATTAGAAACACAATGATTTCATTTATCTCTTTATTAATTTCTTTCTCAATTCACTTCACATTTCATTTCCATAATCAAATAGGCAATCATGCCATAATTATCTCATTTTCACTATCATAGCCAACAATCATGGCCTCATATTTTTCACATTATGTTTCATCATCATATAGGCAAATATGCTTCAACCATCTTATTTACATCATTATAACCAAACACATTGGTTTTACATCTCATTATATCTCAAATCACATTAATCAATTCATCACTCAAGTGTATATAACCAATGGCATTAACACACATTTTACATGCTCATCACAACATTCACATTATACCAAACATACATTATTAATATGCATTAACAATGCATTAGATTTCTTAACACATTTACAATCAATTGTATGTTAAGTCTCAACATCATATGAATGTATGCAATAATGTAGTTTGTACTTACCTTTCAAGAATCTATCACCACTTGAGTTAGGGTAAATCACCTTCTTCACAACCTATTCCAAAAGAATGAGGAAACTCTCATGAGATAAAAAGGTTAAGAATCAACTAGGGCAAACTCTAAACTTGACACGCTCACACACACGGGCGTGTCCCTGACTGTGCCCTAACTCCACAACACAGAAACATTTACACGCTCAGAACCACGGGCGTGTCACTGGGCGTGTAATACATTCTGTCTCTCAAAAATAACGACACGTCCAACATCATGAGCGTGCTCATGGCCGTGTAAATTCTCAAAACTTACAGTAGCTATGACACGCTCAACAACACGGGCGTGTTAATGGCCGTGTCACACCTACTGCCACTCAGAACAAATGACACGCCTAAGGATCTGGACGTGCTCCTGGGCGTGTCAGGCCAAAAACCCAGATTCCGGCCAAGACAACACCACAACCAACAAAACACTTCCTTTCACCAAAATCCACTTCAACCAAACTCATCTCAACATACCCAAAACCATCTCAAACTTACAACAACCCCAAAACAAGCCAAAACACACATCAAACACAATTCACAAACTTCATCAAAAACTCTAAACACAACCACAACTCAATCTATACCAACCAACTTACTCTTTTCTTCAATCCAACCCAAAAATCCCAAAATCACTTAAATCCAACATTCTTAAATACAACACACTCAACCATAACATACCAACAATCCATCAATCACCAAACTCACAATACAAACTCAAAGAAAACAAGGGAATCAAGAGGAAACTTACCAAATAAGAAGAAAACTCTTAGATTCCTACTAGATCTCTTAAAAGCTTCTTCAATCTTGAGCTTGGTAGAATCAAACCTCTCTTTCTTGCTCTCTCTCTTGAAACAGCTGGCCAACAAAAACAAAGGAAAGAAAGAAAATGAAAGGCACGAAGAAGGAGGAAGAAAGAAGAAAAGGAAAAGGAAGAAAGAGGCAAAAGTCAACCCTCTCTCTCCTCAAAACAATCCCCTCCACAAAAATAATAATAAAATAATCTCAAAACATCACCATCCACCCATCTTAATCCACTAACTCAAATTCAAATTAATTACTTATATACCCTTCAATCAAATGTTTGTATATGTTATGTATATCTCAATATATGCAACATATACACACTACTCTAACCTCAATCCTCTTTCCAATAAAATAAATACACTTAATCCCATAATAACAAAAAAAATACTCCAATACTTCTAGGGTACATTTTGGGATATTACAATTCTCCCCCTCTAAAAAGAAATTTCGTCCTCGAAATTACCTGATATTAAATCTGAAACAGTTGAGGATATTGGTCTAGCATCGCTTGCTCATTCTCCCAAGTTGATTCTTCTCTACCATGATTCTTCCAAAGAATCTTCACAATTGGCACTTTCTTATGTCTCAACTCTTTCATTCCATAAGCCAAAATAGCAACTGGTTCTTCTTCAAAAGTCAGATCTAGACTCACTTCAATAGATTCAACTGATAACACATGAGATGGATCTGATCTGTACCTCCTCAACATAGAAACATGGAAAACATTATGAATCCTATCCAAATCAGGTGGCAAAGCCAGCCGATAAGCAACTGGTCCAATTCTTTCTAAAACTTCATACGGTCCAATGAAACGCGGACTCAGCTTCCCTCTTCGCCCAAATCTCATAATCTTTTTCCAAGGAGATACTTTCAAAAATACTTTATCTCCCACATTAAACTCTATGTCTCTCCTCTTCAAATCTGAATAAGACTTTTGTTGGTCTGAAGCTGCTTTCAATCTATTCCGAATCAACTTCACTTTATCTTCTGTCTCCTTAACCAAATCAGGACCAATTAACTTACCTTCTCCAATTTCATTCCAACATAGAGGCGTCCTACACCGTCTACCATATAATGCCTCAAATGGTGCCATTCCAATGCTGGACTGATGACTGTTATTGTAAGCAAATTCCACAAGTGGCAAGAATCTGTCCCAACTACCAGAGAAATCAATGACACAACTTCTCAGCATATCCTCTATAATCTGTATCACTCTCTCTGACTGTCCATCTGTCTGCGGATGGAAAGCTGTACTAAAGTGTAATCGAGAACCCAAAGCACCATGTAAACTCTTCAAAAATCTTGAAGTAAACCAGGGATCTCGATCAGACACTAAAGAAATTGGGACACCATGCAACTTCACAATCTCATGGATATACAGCTCAGCCAACCTCTCGAGAGGATAATCCATCCGAACCGGAAGAAAATGAGCTGTCTTTGTCAATCTATCAACAATTACCCAAATAGCATCATGCTTCCTCTGAGTCAATGGCAAACCAGACACAAAATCCATCGTTACTCTTTCCCATTTCCATTCAGGCACTGATAATGGTTGAAGTAACCCCGTTGGAACTTGATGCTCAGCCTTAACCCTCTGACATGTGAGACATTTGGATACAAACTCCGCAATGTCTCTCTTCATACCGGACCACCAGTAATGCTGTCTCAAATCATGATACATCTTTGTACTTCCCGGATGCATAGCAAAAACTGACTGGTGCGCTTCTTCCAAAATAATCCTTCTCAAATTAGCATCATCAGGTACACACAATCTGTTCTTAAACCAAAGGCTCCCATCACTTCTCACAATAAAATCTCAACTCTTTCCATTCTTGCAATCTGAAACAATATTTTGAACTTTCTCATCAACCAACTGAGCCTCTTTAATCTGATCCAACAATACCTGCCTCAACTGCAACTGTGCCAACAATGCACCATCCTCACAAGATACAAAGTTAGCATGCAATGCTCTCAACTCAACAAGTAACGAGAGCGAATAAACAGTCAAACCTGCCAAAGACTTCCGACTTAAGGCATCAGCAACAACATTTTCCTTACCCGGATGATAATCAATCAAACAGTCGTAGTCTTTAATCAACTCCAACCAACGTCTCTGCTGAAGATTAAGCTCTCTCTGAACTCCCAAATATTTCAAACTTTTATGATCCGTATAGATAAAACACTTCTCCCCATACAAATAGTGTCGCCAAATCTTCAATGCAAACACAATGGCTGCTAACTCCAAATCATGGGTCGGATAATTAAGCTCATGCGGCTTCAACTGTCGAGAAGCATAAGCTATCACTTTACCTTCTTGCATCAAGACACAACCCAAACCACTATGTGAAGCATCACTGTAGATCACATATGGTTTATCTTCCACAGGTAAAGTAAGAACAGGTGCTTGAGTCAACATCTCTCTCAACTGTTCAAAACTAGCCTGACATTGATCTGTCCACACAAATCTAACTCTCTTGCAAAGTAATCTGGTAAGTGGAGTAGCTATCAAAGAAAATCCTTTCACAAAGCGCCGATAATAGCCTGCCAAACCCAGAAAACTTCTAACTTCTGTCACAGACTTTGGTGGACTCCAATTCATAATAGCTTCAACTTTACTCGGATCAACTCTAATGCCATCTGCTGAAACTATATGACCGAGAAAAGTCACATGATCGAGCCAGAACTCACACTTCGACAACTTAGCATACAATTGCTTCTCTCTCAAGATCTGCAACACAATCCGCAGATGCTTGTCATGCTCCTCCTCATTGCACGAATACACCAAAATATCGTCGATAAAAACCACTACAAACGGATCCAGATAGGGTCTAAACACCCTATTCATCAAATCCATAAAAGCTGCTGGTGCATTCGTCAACCCAAAAGGCATAACTAGAAACTCATAATGTCCATACCTTGTACAAAAGGCTGTCTTAGGAACATCTTCAGCTCTGACTCTCAATTGATGGTACCCCGATCTCAAATCAATCTTGGAAAACACTACTGCTCCCTTCAATTGATCAAAGAGATCATCAATTCTAGGCAAAGGATATTTATTCTTAATAGTCACCTTGTTCAATTTCCTATAATCAATGCACAATCTCATAGTACCATCCTTCTTCTTCACAAACAACACAGGAGCTCCCCACGGTGAAACACTAGGGTGAACAAATCCTTTATCTAACAACTCCTGCAACTGCACCTTCAACTCTCTCAATTCAACAGGTGCCATTCTATAAGGAGTAATAGAGATAGGGGTGGTACCAGGCAACAATTCAATACCAAACTCCACCTCTCTCTCAGGAGGCAACCCTGGCAACTCCTCTGGAAAGACATCTGAAAATTCTGCAACTGTGGGTATACTATCAAGTCGAGAACCCACTACTCTAGTATCCATAACATGAGCAAGATAAGCATCACACCCTTTTCTAATCAACCTCCTAGCTGAAACAGCTGAAATAAACAAGGATGCAAGCTGTCTCCGCTCACCAGATACCATCACAATTCTACCATCATCGGTTCTCAAAGTAACACATTTCTTTTGACTGTCTACCACAGCTCCATGCCTAGATAGCCAGTCCATGCCTAGAATCAAATCATACTCTTTAAATGGCATTTCAATCAGATCACCCAAAAACTCCTCACCCTGAACCACTACTGCACTATCTCGGTGCACCTTGCTAACAATCACACTATGCCCTAAATGATTTGTCACCAACACATCAAATCCTAGGGATTCAGCATGCAGTTCAGACACAGGCAAAATGGATGCACTTATATATGAATGAGTAGATCCTGGATCAATCAAAGCAAGTACTGAAATACCAAATAAAGAGAAAGTACCAGCTATGACTGCTGAAGCATCTGGCTGCCTCTGCATCACATGCATCCTCTGAGAAGATCCAGCCTCCTCTGGTCTACTCTCCCTGGATGTAGAACCTCCTCTAGGACTTAACCCAGATCTACCTCCTCTGCTGAAACTTCTGCCTCCTCTACCTCGCCTCACAACAGGTCGAGAAACTGCCGAATCTACTGACCTCTGCTCCTACAACTCAGGACACTCTCTAACAAAATGATCCGGTGATCCGTATCTATAGCATCCAGCTGATCCTCTGATCCTCCAACAAACACCCCAATGGGTCTTACCACAATACTCACATACCGGAGGAGTAGATCTCTGAATTACTGGGGTCGGAGCACTCGCCACTGAAACTATAGGTCTCGATCTCTGCCTCTGAAACTGTACTGACCTACCAGCTGGCCTCTGACTCCTACTAATCCTGGGAACAAAGCTTCCCCTACCTCTCTTCACAGATGAAGACCCTGCCTCAAACTGGGGTCTCCTAACCCTGGTCTCCTCCTCAGAAACAGATGCTGCAATGCCCTGAGCTCTCTCCACACTCCTAGCTGCTGCAACAAGCTGGGAAAAATCATGATATCGAGAACCAGCCACATGACACATGAGAGAGGGCCTCAATCCCTCCTCAAATCTCCTGCATCTATCAATCTCATCAGATATGATACCCCCAGCATAATGGCTCAACCGGATGAACTCAACTTCATACTCGGTTACTGTCCTGTAGTCTTGCTTCAAACTCAAAAACTCCATCTTCTTCACATCTTTATACTCCCTCGGAGTATACTTCAATTCAAACTCCCTGAGAAAATTAGCATAGGACAAAGTAGGTGGATCATCCATAGCATGGGGCACTGTCTTCCACCCGTCATATGCATCTTTCTGTAACAATGATCTAGCATAGTCAAATTTTTCTTCTGGAGTGGCCTGTAACTGAACAAATATCCTCTGTATCTTATCTAGCCACTGCTCAGCTATAGCTGGATCAATAGTACCCTAGAAATCTTCTGCTCCAAACTTCCTTAGTTTATCATATTGTCTCACTGACACCTGAGGCTGGGGTGGTGGTGGCTGCTGTACTAGGGCTTGCCTCAACAATTCCATCATATGCCTAAACCAAACTGGTGGAACCTCCTCACCAGCTAGTCACCCTGGCACAGAAACAGGTACCTCTCCAGCACTATCCACTCTAACTCCCTCTCTAACCTCATCTGGAGCTACACTCTCCGCACTACCCTCAACTGACTGACGTAAATGAGAATCCATCACAACCTATATCTGCAAATACAGCAGAATGCACCTTATTAAAGATCAGAGACTGCCAATATCAAGTATATATCTTATTCAAAAACCAACTTTTAAAAGCAAAATATCCTTTTTCCTTACAATATACCTAGGTTGAGAATCTCAAACCTAGGCTCTGATACCAAAATAATTGTAACACCCCTATACCCCATATACGTACACAGCATGCTAATACGATCATAATATACGTATACTGAATATAGAAATGCCACATTTTAAAAATCATTCAAGTTATTACTCATAAAAATGTAAACAAATTAAAAACTTTTAATAGAGTTTATAAAATCAAATAAATAGAAAGTTCATTTCAAAACGCAGCGGAAAATAGAACAAATATTTACAAATATTTATACATCAAAATCCGAATACACAAATATAAAATATATACATAATTGGCAGCTCTTCTCTGATCTTTAAGCCCAAAAGTCAACTCTTCAATGCCTACTCTCACTCGGTCTCGAAGAACTCTCGGGTTCAACTCTGTTACCTGCGCGATGAACCACAATCGCGCTGAGCTAATAGCTCAGTAGTGCAACTCATACAAACATGATGCTTTAATGTGATGCACATGTCACCATTAAACATTTCATAAACCATACATAATCATATCACATTTTATATTTATACATTAGATCTTATTATTCAATTGTTTCTTCATTCATAAATCACATATTACAAATAAGACAGACACGGGCCCAAAACACACTAATATGTTATTCAAAGTTCAGAGTTACTGCTTTGGTCCATATTGACACCTTGTGTCTAGCCCCGTAGGCAATATTTATATCCATGGATAATCAACTAGATTGAAGCTTACGACCCAGTCATTTCATTCAATCTAGTTTCAATAATATGTTTTTGAGATTTACGACCCGGTCATTTCACCCCAAAAACATCACATTTCATATTTATCAACTGGATTCGGCTTACGGCCCGGCCATTTCACCTATCCAGTTATTCATAGGCATGCCGCCAAACTCAGAACTCTGAAAATTGAATAGACATATTAGAAACACAATGATTTCTTTTATCTCTTTATTAATTTCTTTCTCAATTCACTTCACATTTCATTTCCATAATCAAATAGGCAATCATGCCATAATTATCTCATTTTCACTATCATAGCCAACAATCATGGCCTCATATTTTTCACATTATATTTCATCATCATATAGGCAAATATGCTTCAACCATCTTATTTACATCATTATAACCAAACACAATGGTTTTACATCTCATTATATCTCAAATCACATTAATCAATTCATCACTCAAGTGTATATAACCAATGGCATTAACAAACATTTTACATGCTCATCACAACATTCACATTATACCAAACATACATTATTAATATGCATTAACAATGCATTAGATTTCTTAACACATTTACAATCAATTGTATGTTAAGTCTCAACATCATATGAATGTATGCAATAATGTAGTTTGTACTTACCTTTCAAGAATCTATCACCACTTGAGTTAGGGTAAATCACCTTCTTCACAACATATTCCAAAAGAATGAGGAAACTCTCATGAGATAAAAAGGTTAAGAATCAACTAGGGCAAACTCTAAACTTGACACGCTCACACACACGGGCGTGTCCCTGACCGTGCCCTAACTCCACAACACAGAAACATTTACACGCTCAGAACCATGGGCGTGTCATTGGGCGTGTAATACATTCTGTCTCTTAGAAATAACGACACGTCCAACATCATGAGCGTGCTCATGGCCGTGTAAATTCTCAAAACTTACAGTAGCTATGACACGCTCAACAACACGGGCGTGTTAATGGCCGTGTCACACCTACTGCCACTCAGAACAAATGACACGCCTAAGGATCTGGACGTGCTCCTGGGCATGTCAGGCCAAAAACCCAGATTCCGGCCAAGACAACACCACAACCAACAAAACACTTCCTTTCACCAAAATCCACTTCAACCAAACTCATCTCAACATACCCAAAACCATCTCAAACTTACAAAACCCCAAAACAAGCCAAAACACACATCAAACACAATTCACAAACTTCATCAAAAACTCTAAACACAACCACAACTCAATCTATACCAACCAACTTACTCTTTTCTTCAATCCAACCCAAAAATCCCAAAATCACTTAAATCCAACATTCTTAAACACAACACACTCAACCATAACATACCAACAATCCATCAATCACCAAACTCACAATACAAACTCAAAGAAAACAAGGGAATCAAGAGGGAACTTACCAAATAAGAAGAAAACTCTTAGATTCCTACTAGATCTCTTGAAAACTTCTTCAATCTTGAGCTTGGTAGAATCAAACCTCTCTTTCTTGCTCTCTCTCTTGAAACAGCCGGCCAACAAAAACAAAGGAAAGAAAGAAAATGAAAGGCACGAAGAAGGAGGAAGAAAGAAGAAAAGGAAAAGGAAGAAAGAGGCAAAAGTCAACCCTCTCTCTCCTCAAAACAATCCCCTCCACACAAATAATAATAAAATAATCTCAAAACATCACCATCCACCCATCTTAATCCACTAACTCAAATTCAAATTAATTACTTATATACCCTTCAATCAAATGTTTGTATATGTTATGTATATCTCAATATATGCAACATATACACACTACTCTAACCTCAATCCTCTTTCCAATAAAATAAATACACTTAATCCCATAATAACAAAAAAATACTCCAATACTTCTAGGGTACATTTTGGGATATTACAATTCATTAATAGTAAAATTCACTATTCATGCACAGTTTTGAGTTTGTTTTCATCTACTTGCCGTTCCTCTATAAAAGGCCATCAATTCTCCATAAAATTTCAAAATTTCAATTTCAATTTTGTAATCTTTTAAAATTTCTTTTTAATTTCAGCACATATTTTTCAAAAACAATGCATGCTTCGAGGTTGCGGACTCATTCTAATGCCGAATTATTGGAGTTTATTCGGCATCATAAAGATAGAAATCTAGATATACTGGCCGGGATGCCGCTTCATCGCAGTTTCAATCAAAAGAGTGAGGTAATGATTTATTATTATTATTATTATTATTACTTTTTATTATTATTATGAAAAATAAATTAATTTAAATAGATTGAATAACGCGTACTTACCTGGTATTAACTTACCTGGGTCTGTGTTAGCATGATCGTTCTGTCATTCGGGCTGGAGGGTGTATTTACAAAGCTCGACAATGGTATGATGTAGTGCCTTCTCGAGTAAGGCGGATTATCCGAGATTGCGGCTTTGAGCAGTTTGTCTTACAATTGCCGTCCGAAGAATATAAAATAGACTGAAGCGTGGTCTAGGCGCTAGCAGAGTGATGGTTGGACACAACTCACACTTTTCACTTGCCCATTGGGGAGATGACAATTGGTTTGATCGATTTTATTGCCATAACCGGCCTTTGATATGATGGTATTCCGGTTCCTCTGACCAATGAAATTTTAACCTTTGAAGAAATTCAGGAAGTAATTGGTATGGAATCGTCATATAAAGGACTTTTTAAGATAAAAATTGAGCCGATTCGCAGTTATTGGATTAACTACGAAGGTCGAATTGGCAGAAACAGGGCCAAACAGTATGCTCGAGGAGTTTTGTTATATCTGCTCGGATCGACCATCTTTGGCAGCACTAAATCATCCATTTACTTATCAGTGTTGAGTGCCCTTTCTTATCTCAGGATGGTACCATCTTCTGGCTGGGGTGAAGATAGTCTCGCATGTCTTTATCATGGCCTTGATAAGCTTTGTCGAAACAAGAATTCTTTTGTCGGCTTGATGGCGGTTGTCGAGGTATTCTTTCTTCCACCAATGTCTTTTCCTTTTTTTTTCTCTTGTGATCTTTATTGTTATTGTAGATATGGGCATATGAACACAACCTCGTGAGAGTACCCGTGTAATATCCCAAAGTATGCCCTAGAAGTTTGGTATAATAATTGTTGTAATTGGATTAAGTGTATATATGTTTAATTGGAAAGAGAAAGGAAGTGAAGAGAGAATGTATATGTTGTATATATAGTGATATATACAAAATATACAAGTCAAAATGTGAAGTCAAAAGATGATTAGTTAATGATTTTAAATTAATTAAATTAATTAAGTGGAATTTGAGTGAGTGGAATTGGATGGAGATATTTAGAATATTTTAATATTATAATGCTTGGAGGAGAGGGTTTTGAGGAGATAGTGGTTGAGAGTTTGACTTTGTTTCTTTGTTTTCTTCTTTCTTTCTTTCTTCTTCGTGGTTCACCTTCCTCTTCTTTTCTTTTCTTGTCTTTGTTTGGCTGGTCCTCCATAGCAAGAGAGCAAGAGAGGTTTTGATCTTCCATACTCAAGATTGAAGGAAGTTCTTAAGTGATCATGTTGGAAATTTAAGAGTTTCTCCATCTTTGGTAAGTTTTCCACTTGATTCTTTGAATTTCTTTGAGTTTGTGAGTTGAGGTTATGGTTGATATGTGTTTGTTTGATTGTGGTGTGTTTGAGTGTGGTTGGTCTATTGATTATGGATTTTGGGGTTGGATTAAAGGAAAGAGTAAGATTGTTGGAAGAGTAAGTGTGGTGGATGTGTTTTGGGTTGGTGGTGGTGATTATGATTTGTGTTGGATGTGTATGTTTTGAGTTTTTTTGGTGTTTTTGCAAGTTTGTTATGGTTTTTGAGTGTGTTTAACTAAGTTTGTTTGAAGTGGAAAATGGTGGAAGTAAGAGGTTTGTTGGATGTGTTGTTGATGTTGCCGGAATCTGGATTTTTGGCCTGACACGCCCATGAGCACGGCTAGGTCTTTAGGCGTGTCAATGGTTCTGTGTTCGTAGATGGGTGACACGAGCAGTGACACGCCCATGTCACTGAGCGTGTCATAGCTACTGTGATGTTGGTGGATTGACACGGCCATGAACACGCCCATGTTATTGGACGTGTCAATGTTTCTGTGAGACAGAATGTATTACACGTCCAGTGACACGCCCGTGGTTCTGAGCGTGTCAAAGCTTCTGTGTTGTGGAGTTAGGGCACGGTCAGGGACACGCCCGTGTTATTGAGCGTGTCATGTGTAGAGTTTGCCCTAGTTGATTCTTAACCTTATTATCTCATGTGTATCTCTAAGTGAGTGTGTATGATCACCTTTGGTTTAGATTTTGAAGAGAGTTGAGTTGCCATAATCCAAGTGTTGAAGGATCCTTGGAAGAGGAGTTTGGTGTGGGGTGAGTTGCTCTTGAGGTAAGTACAAACCATACATTATTGCATATATTATATGATTAAATTTGTTAAGTAACTTATTGCATTGTTGATGCATATGAATAATGTTATGTTTTGGCATAATGTGAACTTGGTGGAGTGTATCTTGAAGATTTTAAATATATAATGATTATTGAATATGAAATGTGAAAGCTATGATAATCATTCAAAATGTATGTTCAATGCAATTGATTATGAATACTTTAATGATGAATTGCCTTAATGTGAATTGAGATCTGATGTGACATGAAGCCATTGTGGTTGGCTATGATAATGTAAATGAAATAATTGGGGCATGGTTGCCTATTTGATTATGGAATATGAAATGAGAAATGAAATGATAAATGAATTGAGAAAGAGATTGATAAAGAGATAAATGAAATAATTGTGTGATTAATATGTTATTCAATTTTCAGAGTTCTGGGTTTGGCGGCATGCCTATGAATCACTGGATAGGTGAAAAGACCGGGTCGTAAGCCGATTCCAGTTGAAAAATGTGAAATATGTGAAATATGATGTTTTTGGGGTGAAAAGACTGGGTCGTAAGCCTCAAAAACAGTAACAATCTAGCCGGGTTGAGGATCTCCTCGGGTCTATCTGGGTTGAGGTCCAAGAGACTGGGTCTGTTACACTATCCATGGATAGAGATATATATATATCGCCTACGGGCTTGATGATTGTGATTATGGACCAAAGCAGTAACTCTGAACTTTGAATAACATATTAGTGTCTTTTGGGCCCATGCTTGTCTTTGTTTAAGTGTGATATTCTTATGTATTGTTTATAATGTTTGAACATATGATATTGGCATTGCATTGAAGCATATTATCATTGTGGTTTGTACCACTAAGCCTATGGCTTAGCGCTATTGTGATTCATCGCGCAGGTGACAGGGTAGAACCGGAGAGTTCCTCTAGGCCAAGTCAAGTTTAGATTCTGAAGTGTGGACAGTGGGCTTAAAGATCAAAGACTGACTGCCAAATATGTATACAGTTTATATTTTGTAAAATTTGTTTTTGATGAATTTGTATTTGTAAAAATAACTATATTTTCCTCTGCATTTTAAATGAATGTTTTATTTATTGTGTTTAAGTTTATGTATATTTTTGTAGAAAGAAGTGAGTCATTTGTTTAGTAAACCGTGGCATTTCTATATTCAGTATACGTATATTACGATCGTATTAGCATGCTGTGTATGTATACGGGGTATAGGGGTGTTACAACCCGGCATTTCCCGAGAGAGAATCGGGTATCCGAGATTAAATTTCTGGTTGTCCGATCGTGTGAACGTTCCCAGCTCTCATCATGTGCATACTCATCGCTTTGTGTTGAGCCGCTTAACCTGGGATCAGGTAAAATAACATTAGTATGCTTTAAATGTTTTGCAAAAGTTTTACCTACCTTATGTTATCCTGCAGGTGAATTTGGCCTGGTGGAATCCAGAAGAGCGAGCAAACTGGTCTCCTTTGATGAGGGCTGCACTGTCTTTTCAACATTCTCGCCGAGTTATTGCTGGACCAGTGTCTAGCGGTTGGTTTCTTGGGGAGAGAGTTTACGAATGGTTTCTCAGCCCAGAGTAGCGGAAGTTCCCGATGCAAATCCCAGAATACACTTTAAATATTATATCGATGCCGAAGGATGCTTGGTGGTCGGCCCGATATGGTTTTAATGCCGAGTTATTTCTCGATTTACCGGGTCCATTTTATGATCATTTTATTCAAATGAAACTCTTACACTTTGATGTATCTTCTGTCAGTGTGTGTGAGATTTCTGATGGAAATGAGGGTAGAGATGAGGAGGAACATCACGGAGATGCAGGAGAGTTTATTCCTCTTCTCAGGACCAATACTTCTCAGGTAAAACTTTTACCACTTTTCTATTGTAATTGCTTTTCTTTCTTTGATTCTTTAATGATTGTTGCAGTTTATTGGCTCGTTTGATCATGAGACTGGACCTTCTTTTACTCCCCCTTCGTTTGCTCATTCTAGCTTGCCGGATATGCCATCTCATCCACAGGGTATTGATATGAATTACCTGGTAAGTTCCTTATTTCATAATAGTTTATGCTATATGTATGCATGATTATGTATGCTCTTACCTTTTCCTTCTTGGCTCACAGTGGATGCTCGAAGAACAAAACAAGAAGCTTCAAGAAGAGTTAGCTGCAAGTCGTCAGCAGGCTTCTCATTTTGAAAATTTATATCATCAATCCGAACAAAATTTCTGTGACTTCCGATTTCAAGGAATGAGGGATCCCGGTGCTTCTTCATCGAGAGGCCCCCAAGCTGATGACCATGAGATCCTTTCGTCTGCTTCTGATGAGGACCTTGACAAATCAGAACTCCAAGGCAATAGGGATTTTGGTGCTTTTGCTTCGGATGATCCCAGGATGAGTAATTTGCCCCTAACTCCAACATGCGATGACTTTTTCAAGTCTTTATTTGGTGACCTACCACCACCCTCTTAGTGACATGTAAACATTATAACAATTATACAATAATGAAAAATATGCTCTCTTTTTCTCTTCTCTCCTCTTTTTTTTTTTGCTACTGCCATTTTTTTTAGTTACTGCCAAAATTATTTTTTATTATTTTATTTTATTTATTATTATTATTATTTTCTTTTTTTATATATATAATACATCATAACTAATATCCACTTCTTTTGTTAAACCAAATCCAAAATGAAAAAAGAAATTGTGACCACTTCCTTTCCTTGTGCCATATGGTATTATCCTTTTCCATCATCTTTTCCATTTCACTTTTGGAAAAGGTTTATTTTCTTCTATATAAATTACCTTGCATGCCATATTTCAATTCATAAGCCAAGAATCTCTCTTTCAAAGTGAATACTCTCTTTTTAGCAATTTTGGTTCCCCTTTATTCATCAACCATGACCGAGCACCATTTAAAGAAAATAAAAATTCTATTTAAGAATATGGATGCCAACCATTGGAAGCAAATTTCATGGTCAAAACTTGATGCTTTAAAATGCTTTCAAAATGTCAAATTGGACCACTCTTTCTTACATGCCGTGGCTTCCCTGTGGGATACGGATTCTAGGTATTTAGAATTAATGGCTTTGAAATGTTTACCTTGATTGAAGAATTTGAGGCCATCCTTGGACATCCCAATAATCAACGAATGGCGTTACCCACATTGATTTCCAAAACTCAACAAAAGATGCAGATGTTATTTCAAATTCCGAAACCCGATATTCTTCGGTTGATGAGAGGTGAAAAATTCTACTTGCTCCTTTGATTGACTTTTGTCTTTCTCATTTGGCTCCTACTAAGGCCTGGGGACGCATGCTTTGTCTTTGCCTACTTGGCCAATTCTTACTTGTTTCTTCTGACGGCGATATTGACTTACGAGTATTGGATATCATGGATCAAATGGAAGGAGGCTTGTTGTAACACCCCTATACCCCGTATAAGTACACAGCATGCTTATACGATCGTAATATACATATACTGGACATAGAAATGCCACATTATAATTAACAAATGACACATCATTTTTTAAAAACATAACAAAATTTAAATCATTTAAATTAAATTATAAAAGACAAAAGATAAAGTGTTCATTTAAAAGCAGCGGAAATATAACAATTATTTTCAAATACAAATACATTAAGATCCAAATTTACAAGACATGAAATATATACATGATTGGTAGCTCTTCTCTGATCTTTAAGTCCAAACTCAACTCTTCAGTGTCTAGACTCACTTGGTCTCGATGAACTCTCGGGTTCAACCCTGTTACCTGCGCGATGAACCACAATCGCGCTGAGCTAACAGCTCAGTGGTACAACTTATACTAACATTATGCTTTAATGCGATGCAAATGCCACAATTTTTACATTTCATAAACCATACCTAAGCATATCACATTTCATAATTGTACATTAGATCTTATTATTCAATTGTTTCTCCATTCATAAATCACATTTATACAAACACAAGCATGGGCCCAAAAAGAAACTAATATGTTATTCAAAGTTCAGAGTTACTGCTTTGGTCCATAGTGACACCTTGTGTCTAGCCCCGTAGGCAATATATATATATATATATATATATATATCCATGGATAATCAACTAGATTGAAGCTTACGACCCAGTCATTTCACTCAATCTAGTTTCAAATATTTTGTTTTTGAGGTTTACGACCCAGTCATTTCACTCCAAAAACATCACATTTCACTTTTATCAACTGGAATCGGCTTACGACCCGGTCATTTCACCTATCCAGTTATTCATAGGCATGCCCCCAACACCAGAACTCTGAAAATTGAATAAACATATTAGGCACACAATGATTTCATTTATCTCTTTATCAATTTCTTTCTCAAATCATTTCTCATTCTATATTTCACAATTAACTAGGCAACCATGCCTTAATTATCTCCTTTTCAACATCATAGCCAACAACCATGGCCCATATCTCATATTATTTCAATTCACATTATATCCCACATTGTGCATAACATAACACTATTCATATACATCATTAATATCATCAAATGTATGTTCAATCTCAACATCATATGAATGAATGCAACAATGCAATAAGGTTTCTTAGTTCATTCATATCCCAATGTGTAAGTCCCAAACTCACATGAATGTATACAAAAATGCAATGTTTGTACGTACATCAAAAGCAATCCACACAATTCTAATCACCTCCTCTATCAAGAATCTTTCACCACTCGAGTTAGGGTAAATCACTTTCTTCACAACCTATTCCAAAAGAATGAGGAAACTCACATGAGATCATAAGGTTAAAAATCAACTAGGGCAAACTCTAAACTTGACACGCTCACACACACGGGCGTGTTCCTGGCCGTGCCCTAACTCCACAACACAGAAACATTTACACGCTCAGAACCACGGGCGTGTCACTGGACGTGTAATACATTATGTGTGTCAGTAATATCGACACGTCCAACATCATGAGCGTGCTCATGGCCGTGTAAATTCTTAAAACTCACAGTAGCTACGACACGCTCAATAACACGGGCGTGTTACTGGTCGTGTCAAACCCCCATCAACACAGTGGCTATGACACGTTCAATAACACGAGCATGTTACTGACCGTGTCAATCCTACTGCCACACAGAACCATCGACACGCCTAAGGACCTGGATGTGCTCCTGAGCGTGTCAGGCCAAAAACCCAGATTCCGGCCAAAACAACACCACAACCAACAAATCACTTCTATCCACCAACATCCACTTCAAACAAACTTAACAAAACATACCCAAAAATCATCTCAAACTTACCACAACCCCAAAACATACACAAACATAAATCACAAAATTCATCAAAACTCTAAACACAACCACAACTCAATCTATACAAATCAACTTACTCATTTCTTCAATCCAACCCCAAAATCCAAAACCACTTAAATCAAAAACTTATAAACACAACACAATCAAACCAAACACATATCCATCACAACTTCAACTCACAAACCCAAACTAAACTTCAAAAACAACACAAGAAATCAAGAGAGAACTTACCCAAAATGAAGAACTCTTAAACCTTCAACTTGATCTCTTGAAAACTATCTTCAATCTTGAACTTGGAAGATTAAATCTCTCTCTTGCTCCCTTGGTTCTTGATGGCCAGACAACACAGAAAAGAAAAGAGAAGAGAAGGAAAGAAATGATCCACGTCAAGGAAAGAAAGAAAGAAGAAAACCAAAGTCAAATCCACTTTTCCTTAAATTCCTCTCCACCAAGCAAAATACAATAAAATATTCAAATATCTTCTTCCACTTACTCTAACCCAAAAACAAATAATTAAATAATCCCTTAAACACAATTAATCAAATAATAAATCTCTTCCTTTGACTTCCTCTTTGACTTGTGTATATGTTGTATATATTTACATATGTACAACATATAAACTCTCTCTTCACTTCCTTTCTCTTTCCAATAAAACACGAATACACTTAATTCAATTACAACAATAATTACACAAAACTTCTAAGGTATATTTTGGGATATTACAATTCTCCCCCTCTAAAAAGAAATTTCGTCCTCGAAATTACCTGTCATCAAGTATGAAGCAACTGAGGATACTGATCTCGCATCGCTTGCTCACTTTCCCAAGTTGCTTCTTCTTTTGCATGATTCTTCCACAAAACCTTAACAAGTGGCACTTCCTTATTTCTTAACTCTTTCACTTCATGTGCCAAGATAGCAACTGGTTCCTCTTCAAATGTCAGATCCGAAGTCACCTCAATAGATTCAACTGACAACACATGAGATGGATCTGATCTGTATCTCCTCAACATAGAAACATGGAAAACATTATGGATCCTATCCAAGTCAGGTGGCAAAGCAAGCCGATAAGCAACTGGTCCAATTCTTTCTAAAACTTCATACGGTCCAATGAAACGTGGACTCAGCTTCCCTCTTCGACCAAATCTCAATATCTTTTTCCAAGGAAACACTTTGAAAAATACTTTATCTCCCACATTATACTCAATGTCTCTCCTCTTCAAATCTGAATAAGACTTCTGTCGGTCTGAAGCTGCTTTCAACCTATCTCGAATCACTTTCACTTTCTCCTCAGTTTCTTTAACCAAATCAGGACCGGTTAACTTGCCTTCTCCAAATTCATTCCAACATAGAGGCGTTCTACACCGTCTCCCATACAATGCCTCAAATGATGCCATTCCAATGCTGGATTGATGACTGTTATTGTAAGCAAATTCCACAAGTGGCAAAAATCTGTCCCAACCTCCCGAGAAATCAATGACACAGCTTCTCAACATATCCTCAATAATCTGTATCACTCTTTCTGACTGCCCATCTGTCTGCGGATGGAAGGCAGTACTAAAGTGCAATCGAGAACCCAAAGCACCATGTAAACTCCTCCAAAACCTAGAAGTAAACCGAGGATCTCGATCAGACACTAAAGAAATTGGGACACCATGTAGCTTCACAATCTCATGGATATACAACTCAGCCAACCTCTCAAGAGAATAATCCATCCGAACTGGGAGAAAATGAGCTGTCTTTGTCAACCTATCCACAATCACCCAAATAGCATCATGTTTCCTCTGAGTCAATGGCAAACCAGACACAAAATCCATTGTAACTCTTTCCCATTTTCATTCAGGCACTGGTAATGGTTGAAGTAACCCTGTTAGAACTTGATGCTCAGCTTTTACCCTCTGACATGTGAGACATTTGGACACAAACTCCGCTATGTTTTTCTTCATACATGACCACCAGTAATGCTGTCTCAAATCATGATACATCTTCGTATTGCCAAAAACTGACTGGTGTGCTTCTTCCAAAATAATCCTTCTCAAATTAGCATCATCAGGTACACACAATCTGTTCTTAAACCAAAGGCTCCCATCACTTTTTACCAGAAAAGCTGGACTCTCTCGATTCTGGCAATTTGAAACAATCTTCTGAACTTTCTCATCAACCAACTGAGCCTCTTTAATCTAATCCAACAATACCGGCCTTAACTGCAATTGTGCCAACAATGCACCATCATCACAAGGTACAAAGTTAGCATGCAACGCTCTCAACTCAACAAGCAACGAGAGCGAATAAATAGTCAAACCTACTAAAGACTTCCGACTCAAGGCATCAGCAACAACATTTGCCTTACCAGGATGATAATCAATCAAACAGTCATAGTCTTTAATCAACTCCAACCAACGTCTCTGCCGAAGATTAAGCTCTCTCTGAACCCCCAAATATTTCAAACTTTTATGATCCGTATAGATAAAACACTTCTCCCCATACAAATAGTGTCGCCAAATCTTCAATGCAAACACAATGACTGCTAACTCCAAATCATGGGTCGGATAAATAAGCTCATGCGGCTTCAACTGTCGAGAAGCATAAGCTATCACTTTGCCTTCTTGCATCAAGACACAACCCAAACCACTATGTGAAGCATCACTGTAGATTACATATGGTTTATCTTCCACAGGAAAAGTAAGAACAGGTGCTTGAGTCAACATCTCTCTCAACTGTTCAAAGCTAGCCTGACATTGTTTTGTCCACACAAATCTAACTCCCTTGCGAAGTAATCTGGTAAGTGGAGTAGCTATCAAAGAAAATCCTTTCACAAAGCGTCGATAATAGCCTGCCAAACCCAGAAAACTTCTAACTTCAGTTACCGACTCCAATTCAAAATAGCTTCAACTTTACTCGGATCAACTCTAATACCATCTGCTGAAACTATATGACCGAGAAAAGTCACTTGATCAAGCCAAAATTCACATTTTGACAGCTTAGCATACAACTGCTTCTCTCTCAAAATCTGCAACACAATCTGCAGATGCTTGTCATGCTCCTCCTCATTGCGTGAATACACCAAAATATCATCGATGAAAACCACAACAAACTGATCTAGATTCAGATCCATAAAAGCTGCAGGTGCATTCGTCAAACCAAAAGGCATCACTAGAAACTCATAATGCCCATACCTTGTACGAAAGGCTGTCTTAGGAACATCTTCATCTCTGACTCTCAACTGATGGTACCCTGATCTCAAATCAATCTTGGAAAACACTGCTGCTCCCTTCAATTGATCAAAGAGATCATCAATTCTAGGCAAAGGATATTTATTCTTGATAGTCACCTTGTTCAATTGCCTATAATCGATGCACAATCTCATAGTACCATCCTTCTTCTTCACAAACAACACAGGAGCTCCCCACGGTGAAATACTAGGGCGAACAAACCCTTTATCTAACAACTCCTGCAACTGCACCTTCAACTCTCTCAATTCAACAGGTGCCATTCTATAAGGGGTAATAGAGATAGGAGTGGTACCAGGCAACAATTCAATACCAAACTCCACCTCTCTCTCAGGAGGCAATCCTGGCAACTCCTCTGGAAACACATCTGGAAAATCTGCAACTGTGGGTATACTGTCAAGTCGAGAACCCACTACTCTAGTATCCACAACATGAGCAAGATAAGCATCACACCCTTTTCTAATCAACCTCCTAGCTGAAACTGCTGAAATAAACAAGGATGCAAGCTATCTCTGCTCACTAGATACCATCACAATTCTACCATCATCGGTTCTCAATGTAACACATTTCTTTTGACAGTCTACCACAACTCCATATTTAGACAACCTGTCCATGCCTAGGATTAAATCATATTCTTTAAATGGCATTTCAATCAGATCACCTAAGAACTCCTCACCCTGAACCACTACTGCACTATCTCGGTGCACCTTACTAACAATCACACTATGCCCTAAAGGATTTGTCACCAACACATCAAATCCTAGGGATTCCGCAAGCAATTCAGACACAGGCAATACAGATGCACTAATATATGAATGAGTAGATCCTGGGTCAATCAAAGCAAGTACTGAAATGCCAAATAAAGAGAAAGTACCAGCTATGACTGCTGAAGCATCAGGCTGTCTCTGCATCACATAAATCCTCTGAGAAGATCCAGCCTCCTATGGTCTATTCTCCCTGGATGTAGAACCTCCTCTAGGACTGAACCCAGATCTACCCCCTCTGCTGACACTTCTGCTCCCTCGACCTCCTCTCATACTAGGTCGAGAAACTGCAGAATCTACCGGCCTCTGCTCCTGCAACTCTGGACACTATCTAATAAAAAGATCAGGCGATCCACATTTAAAACATCCAGATGATCCTCTAATCTTCCAACAAATACCCTAATGAGTCTTACCACAATACTCACACATCGGTGGAGTAGATCTCTGAATCACTGGGGTCGGAGCACTCGCCACTGAAACCATAGGTCTCAATCTCTGTCTCTGAAACTGAACTGACCTACCAGCAGGCCTCTGACTCCTACTGATCCTGGGAACAAAGCTTCCCCTGCCTCTCTTCACAGATGAAGACCCTGTCTCAAACTAGGGTCTCCTAACCCTGGTCTCATCCTCTGTAGCAGATGCTGCAATACTCTGAGCTCTCTCCACACTCCTAGCTGCTGCCACAAGTTGGGAAAAATCCTGATACCGAGAACCAGCCACATGGCACATAAGAGAGGGTCTCAATCCCCCTTCAAATCTCCGGCACCTATTAATCTCATCAGAGATAATACCCCCAGCATAATGGCTCAACCGAATAAACTCAACCTCGTATTCTGTTACAGTCCGGTGGTCTTGCTTCAAGCTTAGAAACTCCATCTTCTTCACATCTTTATACTCCCTCGGAGTATACTTCAATTCAAACTCTCTGAGGAAATCAGCATAGGACAAGGTAGGTGGATCATCCATAGCATGAGGCACAGTCTTCCACCAATCGTATGCATCTTTATATAACAATGATCTTGCATAATCAAACTTTTCTTCTGGAGTGGCTTGTAACTGAACAAATATCCTCTGTACTTTATCTAGCCACTGCTCAGCTACAGCTGGATCAATAGTACCCAAGAAATCCTCTGCTCCAAACTTCCTTAATTTATCATACTGTCTCATCGGTACTAAAGGCTGTGGGGGTGGTGGCGGTGGCTGCTGTACTGGGGCTTGCCTCATCAATTCTACTATATGCCTAAGCCAAACTGGTGGAACCTCATCACCAACTGGCCTCCCTGACACAGAAGCAGGTGCCTCACCAACTCCAACACTAACCCCTCTAGCTCCCTCTCTAACCTCATCTGGAGCTACACTCTCTGCACTACCCTCAATTGACTGACGCAAGTGAGAATCCATCACAATCTATATCTGCAAACACAGTAGAATACATCTTATTAAAGATCAGAGACTGCCATACCAAGCATGTATGTTATTTCAAAAATCATTTTTAGACTCAAAATATTCTTTTTCTTACATTTTACCTAGGTTGAGAATCTCAAACCTAGGCTCTGATACCAAAACAATTGTAACGCCCCTATACCCCGTATACGTACACAGCATGCTTATACAATCGTAATATACGTATACTGGATATAGAAATGCCACGTTATAATTAACAAATGACACATCCCTTTTTAAAAACATAACCAAATTTAAATCATTTAAATTAAATTATAAAAGAAAAAAGATAAAGTGTTCATTTAAAAGCAGCGGAACTATAACAATTATTTTCAAATACAAATACATTAAGATCCAAATTTACAAGACATGAAATATATACATGATTGGTAGCTCTTCTCTGATCTTTAAGTCCAAACTTAACTCTTCAGTGTCTAGACTCACTTGGTCTCGATGAACTCTCTGGTTCAACCCTGTTACCTGCGCGATGAACCACAATCGCGATGAGCAAATAGCTCAGTGGTACAACTTATACTAACATTATGCTTTAATGCGATGCAAATGCCACAATTTTTACATTTCATAAACCATACCTAAGCATATCACATTTCATAATTGTACATTAGATCTTATTATTCAATTGTTTCTCCATTCATATATCACATTTCCACAAACACAAGCATGGGCCCAAAAAGAAACTAATATGTTATTCAAAGTTCAGAGTTACTGCTTTGGTCCATAGTGACACCTCCCCGTAGGCAATATATATATATCCATGGATAATCAACTAGATTGAAGCTTACGACCCAGTCATTTCACTCAATCTAGTTTCAAATATTTTGTTTTTGAGGTTTACGACCCAGTCATTTCACCCCAAAAACATCACATTTCACTTTTATCAACTGGAATCGGCTTACGACCCGGTCATTTCACCTATCCAGTTATTCATAGGCATGTCGCCAACACCAGAACTCTGAAAATTGAATAAACATATTAGGCACACAATGATTTCATTTATCTCTTTATCAATTTCTTTCTCAAATCATTTCTCATTCTACATTTCACAATTAACTAGGCAACCATGCCTTAATTATCTCCTTTTCAACATCATAGCCAACAACCATGGCCCATATCTCATATTATTTCAATTCACATTATATCCCACATTGTGCATAACATAACACTATTCATATACATCATTAATATCATCAAATGTATGTTCAATCTCAACATCATATGAATGAATGCAACAATGCAATAAGGTTTCTTAGTTCATTCATATCCCAATGTGTAAGTCCCAAACTCACATGAATGTATACAAAACTGCAATGTTTGTACTTACATCAAAAGCAATCCACACAATTCTAATCACCTCCTCTATCAAGAATCTTTCACCACTCGAGTTAGGGTAAATCACTTTCTTCACAACCTATTCCAAAAGAATGAGGAAACTCACATGAGATCATAAGGTTAAAAATCAACTAGGGCAAACTCTAAACTTGACACGCTCACACACACGGGCGTGTTCCTGGCCGTGCCCTAACTCCACAACACAGAAACATTTACACGCTCAGAACCACGGGCGTGTCACTGGGCGTGTAATACATTCTGTGTCTCAGTAATATCGACACGTCCAATATCATGAGCGTGCTCATGGCCGTGTAAATTCTTAAAACTCACAGTAGCTATGACACGCTCAATAACACGGGCGTGTTACTGGTCATGTCAAACCCCCATCAACACAGTGGCTATGACACGTTCAATAACACGAGAGTGTTACTGACCGTGTCAATCCTACTGCCACACAGAACCATCGACACGCCTAAGGACCTGGATGTGCTCCTGAGTGTGTCAGGCCAAAAACCCAGGTTCCGGCCAAAACAACACCACAACCAACAAATCACTTCTATCCACCAACATCCACTTCAAACAAACTTAACAAAACATACCCAAAAATCATCTCAAACTTACCACAACCCCAAAACATACACAAACATAAATCACAAACTTCATCAAAACTCTAAACACAACCACAACTCAATCTATACAAATCAACTTACTCATTTCTTCAATCCAACCCCAAAATCCAAAACCACTTAAATAAAAAACTTATAAACACAACACAATCAAACCAAACACATATCCATCACAACTTCAACTCACAAACCCAAACTAAACTTCAAAAACAAAACAAGAAATCAAGAGAGAACTTACCCAAAATGAAGAACTCTTAAACCTTCAACTTGATCTCTTGAAAACTATCTTCAATCTTGAACTTGGAAGATTAAATCTCTCTCTTGCTCCCTTGGTTCCTGATGGCCGAACAACACAGAAAAGAAAAGAGAAGAGAAGGAAAGAAATGATCCACGGCAAGGAAAGAAAGAAAGAAGAAAACCAAAGTCAAATCCACTTTTCCTTAAATTCCTCTCCACCAAGCAAAATACAATAAAATATTCAAATATCTTCTTCCACTTACTCTAACCCAAAAACAAATAATTAAATAATCCCTTAAACACAATTAATCAAATAATAAATCTCTTCCTTTGACTTACTCTTTGACTTGTGTATATGTTGTATATATTTACATATGTACAACATATAAACTCTCTCTTCACTTCCTTTCTCTTTCCAATAAAACACGAATACACTTAATTCAATTACAATAATAATTACACCAAACTTCTAAGGTATATTTTGGGATATTACACTTGTCGCCGGTACCTGTGATCTTAGCCGAGACCTTAGTTGGATTATACCGATTTAAATCAGGATTGTCAAAGAGACTGACTGGGAGCCCGTTGCTGCTTTAGGTAATTACCTAAACTGCCCTTCCGGGTTTTCAATTTAGGTTTTTTCTATTGCTCTAACTTTTGCCTAGTCCGCCCATGCGGGTTTTCGGAACTAGCGAGCTATCCTAATTTTTGCCTAAGCTGCCCTTGCGGGTTTTCAACTTAGCGGACCTCTTTTTTTTTTAATTCTTTCTTCACAGATTTGGCTTCAGAAGCATCTTTGTTTGCTTTATACTCCCTCTATGGATTTTTCCAGATATCTACCACGTCATCATTCTGCTAGGAAGCTGCTCCATCCTGCTTCTTCATATGCAGACTGGGTTGACTGGATCCACTCACACTCTGAAGTCAATATCCGTTGGTTAGTACCTTGGTGGAACATTTCTCATATTACCATGCAGACATACTTGATGTACTTTCCTCTTGCTGCACTTCGTCAAGGTACATGCTATGATCCTCACCGACTTGGGCGTCAGTATGGAGCTGAGCCTCATGATTCTGACTTTGTTCCTGACGTAGACATGCCTTGCTTGACTGAAGCCTAGTTGGACCGGCTGAGGCAAAGTTGGCCTGCACGTTACACTTATCGACTGCCATAGATTTTACACTTGTCAATTTAGAAAGTGTTTTGTTAAGATGAAAAAATAACTAAAGTAATAATAGATGCTTCTTTTCCATTTTATAATTTGTCATCACCTTTTGCATTTATGATTATTTATTTCATCCGTATCTGGTCAAATACTCATAACAGTGCACAAAGAGCAATTTAATCATTAATTCTGTTTTATTAAATTGGGGAACAACTAAACATAAAGCCTGCATACACAAGATTACTTATGTTGCCAATCAGCCCTTTCGGGTTTTCTAATTGACGATTTTCTCTCATTAGCCCTAATTGTTGCCTAGCCCGCCCTTTCGAGTTTTCAGAACTAGCGGACTAGTCTAACTTTTGCCTAGGCTGCCCTTTTTGGGTTTTCAACCTAGCGAGCTCTTTCTTTTTCATTTTTCATACAAAAAACCTCTTCAACTTGTCAATGTTTACTGGCTCACTAAATTCGTTCCCATCCATGTCTGATAACTTCACCGCACCTTTGCTCATGACTTGTTTCACGACATATGGTCCTTCCCAGCTAGGTCTAAACTTCCCTCTTGGATCAGATACATTAGGCTTACATTGCTTCAATACCAAATCCCCAGCCCCGAATCTTTGAATTTTGACCCTTCTATTGTAGGCCCAAACTATCTTCTTTTGATACAGTTGGTGATGATACAATGCCTTTAGCCTTCTCTCTTCTAATAGAGCTAACTGAGTGTATCTGCTTGCTACCCATTCTATTTCAAGCAGCTCTGCTTCTAAGACTACTCTCAATGACTTGATCTCAATCTCAATTGGCAATACTGCTTCCATCCCATAAACCAAAGAGAACGGTATCATTCCAGTAGGTGTTCGCACACTCGTCCTATATCCCCATAAAGCAAAGGGAAGCATTTCTGACCAGTCCCTGTAAGTCTTGGTCATCTTGGATAGAATTTGCTTAATTGTCTTGTTTGTTGCTTCCACTGCACCATTAGCCTTTGGTCTATAAGGGGAGGATCGATGATGATGGATTTGGTACTTGGAGAATAAATCCTTAACTGCTCCTTGAAACTGTACCCCAATGTCTGATATCACACTGTGCGGGACCCCATATCTGCAGATGAGATTCTTTTTGATAAACCTAGCCATTTGACTTGCACCCAGCTTGTTGAAGGATTCGGCTTCGACCCATTTCAAAAAATAATCAACTGCTACCACGATAAAACGGTGTTCATTTGAAGCTGTCGGATGTATCTCTCTTATAATGTCGATACCCCAGGTGGCAAAGGGCCAGGATGAAGACATTGAATGCAGTTCTTCAGGAGGCATATGATTTAAGTTACCGTACATCTGACATTGTTGGCACTTTTTGACAAACTCAGTACAGTCTCTCTCCATGGTCAACCAATAGTAACCTTGTTGAATAAACTTCTTAACTAGGGCCAAACCACTCATGTGCGGACCGCAACTTCCCGCATGTATTTCAGACATGATGTGCTCCACTTCAGGCCTTCTTAAGCATCTCAAATGTACTCCATCAGGCCATCTTCGATATAACTCCCCATGGAAGGTGATGTATTGCAATGACCACCACCTTACGACCCTTCTCTCTTTCTTTGTTGCCCCCGGCGGGTATTCTCTTTCCTCCAAAAATCTCCTTATGGTATCATACCATGCATCATGGTCTGTATCAATTTCCATGATTGTTTCATATTCATAACAAGGAGTTGATGAACTGGTCAAGACCATAGGCTTAAGGAATAAGCTAATAGGATTTTCCCATACCAAAGCCAATGTGGCTAGGGCATCAGCCATATGATTTTCTTCTCTTGACAAGTGTATAAACTTACACTCTTTAAAATTCTTCTTTATCATGGTCAGGTAATGATGGTATGGTTTCAATTTTTCATCTTTCAACTCCCACTCTCCATTTACTTGGGATACTACTAGCAACGAATCACCATAAACTTCCACCTTATCTACCTTCATAATCATTAGGGTTTCCAAACCGAAAATACAAGCTTCGTACTCCACCATATTATTGGTTTCCCTAAATTTCAACTTTTTAGCTAGAGGGATGAGTTCTCCTTCGGGTGATTCTAGTATAACTCCCAAACCTGCCCCTTTCCTGTTTGTTGCTCCATCAAAATACATTTTCCACCCTTGTACTTCAATTGCTTCTAAATGTTCATCTGGAAATTCCAGGATTACCTCTTCACTTTCTGGTAATGGTTGTTGAGCCAGGAATTCTGTCACCGCTCTACCTTTGATTATTTTTCTGGTTACATACTCGATCTCAAATTCTTCTAATATTATCAACCATCGACCATATTTCCCAATTAAAGAGGGTGTCTCCCTTAAGTATTTCATTGGATCCAACATGGAAATTGCTTGCACACTATATGATTGAAAGTAATGCCGCAACTTCTTAGAAGACCAAACCACGACTATACATGTTTTTGCAATAATACTATACTTAATTTCATAAGGTAGGAGCCTTCTACTTAAGTAGTAAATGGCATGCTCAATCCCCGACTCATCTGCTTGGGCTAGCATGGCTCCTATCGACTCTTCTTCTACTGCTAAGTATAGTAATAGAGGTTTGCCCGATTTAGGTGGTTTCAAAATAGGTGGATTCAACAAATACTCTTTTATTCGATCAAAGCCCTTTTGACATTCTTCGTTCCATACGACCGGCTGATTCTTCCTAAGCAACTTGAAGATAGGCTCACAGATTGTTGTGAGCTTTGCTATAAATCTACTAATGTACTGTAGTTTACCAATGAATCCCCGAACTTCTCTCTCCGTCTTAAGGGCCGGCATATCCCTGATTGCTTTGACTTTTTTAGGATCTATCTCAATGCCATTCGGGCCAATTACATGTCCCAACAATTTACCTGAGGTAAAACTGAATACACACTTCTTCGGGTTTAATCTTAGCTTATACTTCAAAGCTCTATTAAAGAATAATTCTAAATTCTGGAAGTGTTGGTCCCTTGTATCCGACTTAACCATCATATCATCAACATATACTTCAACTTCTTTGTGCATCATGTCATGAAATAATGTGGTGGCCATCCTTTGGTAAGTTGCTCCAGCATTCTTTAAGCCGAAAGGCATCACCCTATAACAAAATATACCCCATATAGTAGTGAAGGCAGTTTTGGCTTTATCCTCTTGGGCCATTAACACTTGATTGTATCCTGAAAATCCATCCACAAATGAGTGTAGCACGCTAGAGGCTGCACTATCAATGAGTACATCTATATGAGGTAAAGGAAAATCATCCTTAGGGGAAGCCTTGTTTAAATCTCTATAGTCCACACAGACCCTTATCCTCCCATCTTTCTTTGGCACAGGTACTATGTTGGATAGCCACTCTGGGTATTCTATCACTTCAAGGAACTTCACTAGTATTTGCTTAGTGACCTCTTCTTTAACCAATTCAGCCCACTCAGGTCTTAGTCGCCTAAGCTTTTGTTTGACAGGTTTAATGTGAGTGTAAGTAGGAATATGATTCTCGGCTATGTCTCGATCTATCCCAGGCATATCCTCATAAGACCAAGCAAACACTTCTTCATATTTTTTAAATATTTTTTCAAATCTCTCTCTCATCAGGAGTAAGGTCGGATGCTATGCTAATATTTTTAGGATTTTCAATTGTTCCCAAATTTAATGATTGTGTGTTAACAAAATTAATAATAAAGATGCTCATGTAACTACTATTTGAATGTATGCAACCATTAGGAGAAACATCACACAAGTAAGCAAAATTAGACTTTATTGCATTCATTTTGGAAAAGAAAACATCATCATCCTCATACAAAGCAGACAAATTAAAATCAAAATCAAAATCATTGTTCTCAGAATCATAAAGCAGGATGTCTTCAAACTTTTCTTCAACTAGGGTAGCAATCTCTTCCGGAGTCTTCTCGGCTTTCAGGGTAGCTTCATTCTTCTCTTTGTTGATTGACAGGGTGAGCTCTTTCTTCACTTGCTCCACTAGCTCAGCAACATCTGCAAAAATTTAAAAACCGGGGATTAACTTACCCATGAACATGATTGGCTCAGGCTTTCCTTAGAGTGGTCCCACATCTGGAGCATTGACAAAGATCTCTTCAAGTGGTGGGAAGCTCATCTTCTCACTCTTCTTTGGTTGAACATTGTTGTCTTCATCATATCCTAACCCCTTCTTGGATGTTTGAGTTCTAAAATCTGGCAACTTTGTCAAACCGACCTTACCCTTTCCAAGACCAGCTCCGGGAAGGTAGTTCATGTTCTTCATCATATTCAAGACTTTGGAGTCCACTACTTCATCATCAGAAATTGCAACCACTTGAAAACCATTGAGAGGCCTTTCAACCATTAGGGTGTTAACAATCTCATTATCTTCAGCTTCAATGACCACTGTCTCATTTCCGTTTGGAAATTTGATCTTTTGATGAAGGGTGGAAGGAACTCCACCAAGAGGATGAAAGCATGGTCGCCCCAAGAGTAAGGCAAAGGTAACTGGTATGTCTAAAACAACAAACTCAACAATAAATTCAATTGGACCAACCCTGACAGCCGCTTTGAAAGTCCCTTCGGCATGCCTTTTAGTGTTGTCATAAGCACGAATTGTTACCTCGGTTGG
Organism: Garcia nutans; assembly: GCA_947685225.1. Classification (NCBI taxonomy): domain Eukaryota; kingdom Viridiplantae; phylum Streptophyta; class Magnoliopsida; order Malpighiales; family Euphorbiaceae; genus Garcia; species Garcia nutans. The sequence continues at coordinate 32,449,429 of CANTUV010000005.1, read as the reverse complement.
GTTTAAATCTCTTGTTGACATGGCTAGCTTTGGTAGTATCTTAAGTGGACAAACATTTATGGCAGACCCATCATCGACCATTACACAAGGAGTCCTCTTCCCCTTGACTTCTATTTTGATAAAGAGAAGGCGGATGTGGTCTCTCCCTTCCTCTGGTAAGTCCGCATAGGAAAAAGAAACTGCTCCCATATTAACTTCGCTCTTCTCTTGAACCTCTTCACATTTCATTACTTCCCCAATTTTTATGAAGTTGATCAACTCCTCCGGTGTTGTGGAGGTAGAAATCGGCATGCTAGCCAAGGCTTTTGCCATAGTCTCTCGGTGTTTTTTAGAAGCAGCTAACAGGTCCCAAATGCTAACACTTGCTTGGGTTCTTTTCAATTGCTTGAGCACAGTATCATCTTCTTCTATTTCAAGGTCCTTCCCCTTATTTGTTTCTACCTCCTTAGGCGGTGGCCTTGCATAAGGCTTACCGGATCTAGTATTCATCACCTCATCTTCTTCGGGCTCGGACCAAGTCCACTCCTCCTTCTTGGGTATAATATCATCATCACTGTCACTTGAATCCCAAAACCTGTTGACCACACAAATTGTTACTTCTCCACCAATCATAGCTTGTTTAACTTCATTAAATTCCTCTTCTTCTTTGATTGCTCCTCCTCCCACATCTTGAAAAGAAGACATGACAAAATCCTCATGCAAACCTCCTCCACTCATGAAGGTTGCTGGTGGTGGTACTCTATTGAACTTTGGCAATGGGTTGTCTTTGGTGTTTGGCTTATTGCGCTCGGGTAGTTTCCCATTATCAATTAAGTTTTGGATCTCATGTCTCAATCTCACACATCTAACCGTGTCATGTCCTTGCATTTGGTGAAATTGACAAAATGCTTTGGTGTCAAAATTAGGCAGGAGAGGGTTAGGCAAAGGATGAGGATTTAAGGGTTGAAGCAATCCCTTTCTTTGAAGCTTGTTGAGAACCCAAGACATCAATTTTCCCAATTTTGAAAATTGTCTCCTTGTTCCTTGGTTAGTAACATTAACACCGATGGCCTTTTGCATGCTTTGGCTACCAGGTTGATAGCTCCCTTTCTCGTTCCTTTTCGTTGCAAATTGGCTCTTCTCTGTTTCCCATTCTTCAATTTGCAAACCAGCTTGAAGAAGGACTTTGAAATCACAGATGAGTGTATGAGACATCCTCTCACGAAGACTAGGTAACACCCCTCTCACAATCATCCTTATTTGATCGGATTCATGGGGCCTCTTCTTGAGTAAAGCAGCCTTGTTTCTCCATCTCTTGACATAGTCTACAAAATTCTCATTTGGCCTTTGCCTAATGGATTCCACTTCCATCAAGGTAACTTCCAATTAAACATTATATCCATATTGTTGGATAAAGGCTTTGTAAAGTAGATCCCAGCTTTTTTTGTGTTCCATCATCTAAGGTATTGAACCAATTTTGGACAACAGGGTCCAATGAGAGCATAAAGTACCTTAGGGTTTGAGCCTTAGTAGCTCGGTCAGATTGCATGGCAGTGATATATTGCTTCACGTGGAGATGAGGATTTCCGGTGCCATTGTACTTAGCAAAGGAAGGCATCTTGAATTTATAAGGGACCTCTTCATCTTGTTCAAATAACTTGTCAACTTCGGACATCTCTTCGGTTTTCATCTTCTTCTCAAATTTCTTTTCTAAATCAGCAATCATCTTTTCAACATCAGATGTCTCGGTCTTTTCAATAGTTGCCTTCTCAACCGCCTTCGGTTCTTTCTTCTTTTCTTGAACCTCTTGGTAGTATTGAGCCCAATCATCATCATCATCAATGATCACCTTTTCATCATTAAAAACCACTTCATTAATTTAGTCTTCCCTTTGTCCTTTGGTTTCTTAGTGCTAGCAGATGCCTCGGCATAGTTTTCTAAGATTGCAGTCAATTGGTTCTTCATGGTCTCAGCTAGGGCCTCTTTGATTTCTTCCATCTTGGCATTGAGGGCATCATCCACCATCCTTTGAATTTGTTCGGGCTCATTTGTTTTTGGTGAGCAAGTGATTGAGTCGTTGCCTGATGCTTTGTCTCCGGCGTAGGTCGGATTGTTGTAAGCTTTAGAACTATCGTAATCCAGGGCTGTGAGCCAGAGATGATCAATGATATGAGATGCAAATGTATGCATGTATGCATGTATGCACAAATAATAGACAAACAAGGACAAATTAGGACGTTCCTTCCAACCTTATAACATCCACACACGAATGGCGAGTCTGTTTTCCTAGGTATATGGTTAACAAAATACCAACATGGGGTACTTTGCTTTCGAATAATTCCCTCGGACATTTCAACCAATAGTTATATTTTCGAAAATGGAAATCAATCCATGGTAATTCCCATTAATTAGGTTTTAATCCATTCAACCAACTAAAGTAGCTTTTATGCTATATTGGATTAAAATGAAATTAAGAGGCTTATTATAAATAGATTTCTCACTTGAAAAGAGGTAGCTAGTGGTTGATGCCAAAAACAAGCCCATAGTTAATTTATTCTTAGTGTAAACTAGGCCCTAAATATTTTTGCAAGCTCTTTGTAAGAAAATGTTGGGTGAAAATATTTTTGTTTCTAAGCCCATTGCAAAAGATTTTAGAAAAATGGATTTTGGGCTTAGTATTTGGACCATGAGCCAAAGGATTTTTGATTTATTTTTAGAAAAGTCTTATGTCCAAAGACTATCTTAAAAAGTTTTGAAAATAGTTTTGGTCTTTTGGAATTTAAAAAAATTTATTTTGAGCTTGTAAATGTACTTGGGTCATATTAGAAAAAGAACAAACCAAATAAGCCATGATTAAAACCAAGATAAATTATCCATAGTCAAACAACATGCATTTGGGGTAAAACCCTAAGGAAAGTAACTAGGCCAATTACATAAACTTTAGTCTTTGGGTTTAAAGGCTTAGGTTCCCATAGCAAGTATATACCAAATGGTACGAGGCTATGAGTGGTTATGCCATGCTCGATGTCCATACCTTGAGTGAAAGTATGGTATCCCTTACATAACATAACACGGGTAACATGGGCGTCCTAACTCACGCACACGATGCAATCTAAGATGATGCAATGGATAATATCATTATAAGAAAGAATAGAGTAATATAAAGACCAACGGAATCAACTTCTCTTATCCCCAGTGGAGTCGCCACTATGAGCGGGGATTTTCGCCCCCACTCCCGGTGGAATGGTTCTTGCGACTTCGGCACTGTTTAGGCTCGGGGCCTTAGAGAACATGGACCTAAGTCCGGAGAAAATGGAGTCACCACCCGAATGGGCTGGGAAAAAGAAAGGGGTGGATGACTTGATTCCTAAGGAATCCCCAGCCCCCTAATTGGTTCGGAAAGTTGGGTACGTGTGGGGAAGGTGAGAAATGGCCCAGCACCCCCACAATGCCCGGTTCATTGGAACCGGCCTCCTTTACAGGTCTTAATATTATAAAATTCTTAAACATAACAATATTATCCATACTACACACAATAAAAAGAAAGCATCATTATATTAAAATCAAAGCAATGTCCAAACAAAACAAAACAAAATAAATGGACACCCATCCAAGGATGGAAACATGTCCTTACATCACATGCCTAGATAGGACACCTACCAAAAGGTAGAAACATGCCCTTTACAAATGTTCTAAAATAGAAAAGAAAATTAAATTACATGATGTTTAACTAATGAGGTACCCAGCAAGTGGAAACATACCTCTTACAACTTTTGGAAGTCTAAATTGATTGATAAAAATAAATAACCATTCATCATAAATAAATCATTCATCAAAAGTATTTAAATATCAGTAAAATAAACATCCATCCATGATAAATTAAATAAATCAAGTATTGAAATTAAATAGATTAAGGCATAAGAGATAAATCAAGGTATAATCAAGTATGGAATTGAATAAAGCAAATAAAAGTTCAAGTATAGCTACTATTTCCATTTAGGGTTTTTTTTTATCTCATGTGTTAAGGTTTTGGAAATTTCTAAAATTAAGCTACTGTGACTTTTTATGGAATTAAAATAAATTAGGGTTTTATGTTTTAAAAGATTGATAAGACTCTTTGATTAAACAAATTAAGGTTTGAATGATGAAATCATGAAACTAGGGTTTTAAATACCTTAAAATACTTTAATTTGTGATTTTTGGTTATTGAATTTTAAGCTACTGTGCAATTTTTGGGTTTTTATGTTTTTATATTTTTTTATGTTTTAAAAGAATTAGGGTTCATAAAAATTAGGGTTTAAGGTTTTAAAAGGATTAAGGTTCATTATTTTAGGTTTAAAAGTTGAATTTTGGATTTTAGGGTTTAAAATTAGGGTACTCGGGTAAAAGAATTTTTAGGGTTTTAGAAATCAATTTGATATTTTGTGAAGTTTTATGAATTTAAACACATGAATTGAAGATTTTATAAGTAAAAAAAATATGTTTTTTTAAGGTTTTTTGAATGAAATAGAACCTACTTTAAAAATTTGAAAGAAATAGAATTTGATTTTGGTTTTGTAGAAAAATATGTTCAATTAAAGTTTTAAGATTTTTAAAAAGGAAAAATAACAATTTTAAGTCTTTTTAGAAAAGAAGGTCACGTTTTAGTGTTTTAACTTTGGAAGAATTAAACTAAAGTTCTAAAGTTTTTGATTTAAAGAAACCCTAATTCCATAATTTAGCTACTGTGTAACATAAATCAATTAAGGAAAATCACTTACCTTCTTTTGTTGATTCTTTCAAAAATAATTCTTCTTGGATGAACTAGCTCCAAAGACAAGACTTTGTTGCCTTTGAATTCCTTAATTCGTGCTGCTACTCCCTTAAAAATCAGTTGAATTGAATTATTGCTTTTCCTTCCTTGATTTGGTTTCCAATCCCAAGCTCACTGTCAAATTTTTCTTCCTCCTTTTCTTTTTAAATTTGGTTCTATTAGTCCTTATTTATAATGGTTTTTAGGTTGTTTATTCCTAATTACACACGGCAATTAATATTAATAAAAAAAGAAATTAAAACCTAATTGGATTAGGTTTCTAAAAATTGGGTCAAAAAATTTTGCGCTGGAGAAAACTGTGGCAGCGGGCCCATGGCTGGGGCCAGTAGGCGTGCCAGCCCGCAGGAAATTCCTGCTGGAAGTTATTTCGCCCGCAAGAAATTCCTGCGGGGCGAGGAAGTTATTTCGCCCGCAGAAATTTCCTACGGGTGAAATAACTCGCCCGCAGGAAATTCTTGTGGGCGAAACGCCCGCAGGCTTGCCGGTGAAATGCTGGGCCTACGGGCGTGCCGCCCGCAGGAAATTCCTGCGGACAAAAGGCCCGCGGGCCCACACGACTGCTTTTTGCTGCCAATTTTTTTTTCGACTCCAATTTTTATTTTTATTTTTTGATTTTGATTTGTTTATTTTTATTTTTACTAAATAAAAATTAGATAATAAAGCAAAAACTATTTAATTAAAATTATTTTTGACCAATTAGACAACAAAAATTATTTTGGACTAAATAAAGCATATTGGATCGGATTGAGTAAAAAATTATTGGTCTACAGGTATACTAGCGTCATGTGCTAAGTGAGTAGAGATTGTTTTTGTGATTGTTCGATCACATGTATATTTGGTTACTTCATTTTTTAACTGCTCTCGAACTTAATGAATAGCTCACATTCCTAAATGTCATACTGTAGACTCTTAATTTTTTACCAAGTCCAGTCCAAAGATTTTAAAATAGTCCGAAATAATATTTTATGGTATTTATTATTTGTTTTAATATTTAATATTATTTATTTTTATATTTATAGTATGATATTTATTTTAATAATATTTATTACTTATAATATTTATTTTATTTATTATTTATTATTTATTTTTATAAATATCTATTTTATTTATTATTTATTTTTAATGATATAATTAATTATATAATATTTATTTTTAAAAAAAATAAAATAAAAATAAAAATAAAAAATTGGACGGGTCGGTGAGCGACGTGTGGCAGGCAGCAATTGGCTGCTAGCCAATTCACTATAGCCTGGGTCTACGGCGAATTGGCTGTTAGCACCTGGCAAATTGCTGCTCGCCCAGCAGCTAATTTTGCCAAGCAGCCATTTTCGCCCAGCAGCAGCTTGCCCAGCAATCCGTTCCTCTCAATCTCGCCTAGCGCAGTCTCGTACGCCCAGCCCGATCCTCGCGCAGCAGCGCCCAGCACCAGTCTTTCCCTAGCCAACATGTAGTTTTCACCAAAACCTTATTTCACCCGATTTTTAAATTTTATTCCATAAACAATTTTATTTCCTTAACCAATTAGTATTAGGTTTTGATTTTATCTTATAAATAGCATGACAAAACAAACACATAAGAGGGACTAGGATTTTCTTCAGACTTTTGCAATTTGACACAAGAGGACTTTGACTTGTTCTTTTATTTTAGGCCAAAAAAAAGGCAGAGAGATACTGGATTTTTGGACTTCTTGGGACTTTTTGAATTTTGAGAAGACGGAGACTTGATTAAGAAATTAGCAAAAGGAAAAGAACGAGAGTCTAATTAAACCTGAATTATCAATAAGCAATTGACAAAGAGCAAGGATAGAACAATTGTGATAGGTAGTTGTTTTCTCCACAAATAACAAAGTTGATTCAAGTAGTGACGAGGGCTAAGTTTGATTCACACATTCAAATTGGGGGAGCCAACAAACGAAGGTTTATTTGTTATATTTAATTCATTTAGATTATAATAGCTACATTATTACTACTGTTATCTAATGCAATAATTTATAAAACATTCAAACAAATTCAGTAGCAATATTTAAGTTTGTTTTAATAATCACAGTAGCACATATTTAAATCTAAAACCAAAACCCTAGTTTTATTCTTTAAAAACAAAACCCTAGCTTTGTTTTGCAAAACCCCAAAACCCTAATCATATTCTCTAAAACCCTAATTTTATACATTTATTGCTTTATTTAATTTTAGATTTGATTATATAGTTTATTATATATTTTGATGATTAATTTATTTAATTTCAATGTTTGTTTTGTTTAATTTATCATGGATGATTATTTTCTTGATTATTATTATTTTATTAAAATTGTATGAGGTATATTTCCATGATTGGGTACCCCATTTATTAATTTTTCATGTAATTTAAATTATTTTGTTTTTCGGGATTAATGTAAAGGACACGTTTCCACCTTTTGGTGGGTGTCCTATTTAGTATTGGACATTAGACGATGTAAGGACACATTTCCATCTTCGGATGGGTGTCCATTTATTTATTTTGTTTGAACATTGCTATAATTTTTAATAAAGTATTTGTTTACTCTTATGATTGCACGTAGTATGGATAATATCATTATATTTAAGAATTTTATAATATTAAGACCTGAAAAGGAGGCCAGTTCCAATGAACCGGGCATTATGGGGGTGCTGGGCCATTTCTCACCTTCCCCATATGTACCCAACTTTTCAAACCCAATAGGGAGTTGGGGATTCCTTAGGAATTGAGTCATCCACCCATGTCTTTTTCCCAGCCTGTCCGAGTGGCGACTCCATTTTCTCCGGGCTTAGGCCCATGTTCTCTAAGGCCTCGAGCCTAACAGTGCCAAAGTCATAGGAACCTTTCAACATGGGAGTGGGGGCAAAAATCTCCACTCACAGTGGCTACTCCACTGGGGATAAGAGAAGTTGATTACGATGGTCTTTATATTATTCTATTCTTTCTTATTATGATATTGTCCATTACATCATTTAGATTGCATTGTGTGTGTGACTTAGGATGCCCGTGTCACCCATGTTGTGTCATGTAAGCTATACCATACTTTCACTCAAGATATTTGATATCGAGCATGGTATAACCACTCATAGCCTTGTACCTTTTGGTATATACTTGCTGTGGGAGCCTAAAACTTTCAACCTAAAGACTTAAGTTCATATAATTGACCTAGTTATTTTTATTAGGTTTTACCCCAAATGCTCGTTGTTTGACTATAATTGATATATCTTGGTTTGAAACATGGCTTATTTGGTTTGTTCTTTTTCTAATATGACCTACCTATATTGTAAGCTTAAAAATAATTCTTTTTTTAAATTTTCAAGAAGATTTTTGGACATTAAAACCTTTTAAGATGGATCAAAAATCTTTTTATACCTTATAGCCCAAACAACAAAATTATCTTTCACTTCATCTAAAATACAACCTTTTCTTAAAAAAGAGCTTACAAATATTTAGGTCAATTACGAAATACAAAAAATTAATTGTGAGCCTAGTTTATACCAATAATTATTAATCATGATCTTATTTTTGGCATGAATCAATGGTTGCTTTTTCAAAATAAAAATCTATTTATGATAAACCTCTTAATTTAGTTTTAATCCAATATAGTATAAAAGATATTTTAATTGAGATTCAATGGATTAAATCCTAATTAATGAGAATTGTCATAGACCGACTTCTATATTAGAAAATGTAACTATTGGTTAAACCGTCCGAGGAAACTTTTTGAAAATAAAATATCCCATGTTGGTATTTTGATTGACCATATACCTAGGAAAAAGAGACTCGCCATTCATGTGTGGAAGTTATAAGGTTGGAAGAAACATCCTAAATATCTTTCTTTGTTTATTTTTTGGGCATACATGTATACATGTATACATGCATTGCATAACATGTCATTGATCCTCTCTGGCTCATAAACCTGGAGTACAGTAGTTCAAAAGCATTCGATGACCAAACCTGTGCCAGTGACAGCAGCAACTCAATTAGATTCTCACCGAAAGCAATGGATCCCAAGCAAATTCAAATGATGGTGGACGATGCCCTCAATGCCAAGATGGAAGAGTTAAAGGAGGCCCTGGCTGAGTCTATGATGAACCAATTGACTTCACTTTTGGAGAACGCCACTGAGGCATCTACTAGCAAAAAGAAACCAAAATGTAAGCGAAAGGCTAAGATAGTCAAAGTGGCCTTTGATGAAGACATAGAAGCTATAGATGATGATGACTGGGAACAATACTACCAAGATCAACAAGAGGATAAAAAAGAAAAGAAGACTACCAAAAAGAAAGGTGAATCTGCTGATTTTGAGAAGATGATTGCTGATCTAGAAAAGAAATTTGAAAAGAAGCTAAAAATTGAAGAAATGTCAAAGGTCAACAAGCTGTTAGAGCTAGATGAAGAGGTCCCGTACAAGTTCAAAATGCATTCCTTTGTAAAGTTTGATGGAACTGGAAACCATCATCTCCATGTGAAGTAGTACATCACTGCTTTGCAGTCTACCAGAGCTAATAAGGCTAAAACTATAAGGTACTTCATGCTCTCATTGGACCTCGTTGTGCAAAATTGGTTCAATATCTTGGAAGAAAGTACCCAAAAAAATTGGGACATGTTGTACAAAGCTTTCATTCAATAGTATGGGTACAATGTCGAGCTAGAAGTTACCTTAATGGAAGCTGAGTCCATTAGACAAAGGCCAAATGAGAATTTTATGGACTATGTGAAGAGATGGACGAATAAGGCTGCTTTGCTCAAGAAGAGGCCAGATGAATCTGGTCAAATAAGAATGATTGTGAGAGGGGTATTACCTAGTCTTCGTGAAAGGATGTCTCATATACTCATTCGAGATTTCAAGGACTTGTTGCAAGCTAGTTTTCAAATTGATGAGTGGGAAAGGGAGAAGAACCGCTTTTCTGCAAAAAAGAATGAGAAAGGGAACTACTAGTCGGGTAATCAAAGCACGCAAAAGGAAGTTGATGTTAATGTGACTGGTCAAGGAAATAGAAGACAGTTCTCAGAATTGGGCAAACCTGTATCTTACACTTTTAACAAGCTACAAAAGAAGGGATTATTACAACCCTTGGCTCCTCGACCTTTGCTGAACCCTTTACCCTCGGAATTTGATTCTAAAGCTTTTTGTCAATTTCATCAGACTTAAGGACATAAGACAGATATATGTACCCGATTGAAGCATTAGATCCAAGATATAATCAACGGTGGTAAGTTACCTAAGCCTGATAAGTCCAATACAAAGGATAATCCTCTGCCTAGGTTCCATAGAGTGCCACCACCAGTAGCCTTCATGGTAGGAGGAGGATTGGAGGAAGATTTTGTTTTATCCTCCTTTCAAGATGGAAGTATCGAAGATATGGAATAAGGAGAATTTTATTCAACAAACCTCCCTTAGCTTGAAGTGTTGTTCTTTTTATTTTTGCTTTCTTTTATTTGGAATAATTATGTCTTTAAAATTATGAATATTTGAATAAATTACTTTCATCAAAATTTTTCATGGTCTTTGTTCATTTGGGTGCTCAACGAATGAGGAATCTAGCTTGATATTCATTAATTAATATATCTATGTATCATGATTTGAATGACTTTACTAGGTGAGGGAATTTCTATATAGCATTGAATTGTGTATGCTTACTTAGAGAGGGCTCCCACATAATTACCTTTGTCTAGGTCCTAGTCCATCTTAGAACATGCTTTCACCAACTTTTGAGGCGAAATTGAACTCTGCTTATTTAACGTCTTAGAACATGCTTTCACCAACTTTTGAGGCGAAATTGAACTCTGCTTATTTAACGGAGAGACGATTTAGGCATTGTTTGGTAAGCCAACAACTAGTATCCACCTAATTAAATATCAATTCCTAGTTGTCCCTTTGAGCCTTCATGAAATTTTAGCTTGATCTTTATTGGCTTACAAACCCCAACAACCTACCCTGAGTTGTTGTGATACTTATGACAAATCTGATGATCACTAAGTGGAAGAGTGTTGAGCTCGAATTAACTCTACCACAAAGCGTCACTCTCAAGTATACGAGGTAGCTGTATCAAAGGTGATCGCCCCAAGGTCGTTCTCTCAAGGAAGCTAAAGTGGCTAATTGTTTATAGAATAAAAGTAACAAGTAGTAAAGAATTTAAATTGCAAAGTAATTAAGAAGATTCATTGAAGTTGAAAACAATAAAAATAAACAAAAGCTGATGTTTAGATTCACTTGATAAAACGCTCTAGGGTTTGCACTTCTCTACTACTGATATGTATGAACGGTTATTCCACTTAACTAATTTATTTTCAAAGATTCATTCTCAAACAACTTAATTAATTGAGTCAAGGAAATAAGCTCTCGCATTCAAACCTCTTACAACTAATCTTGTTATAATTGAAACAATCTTTTTAATAGGTTATATCTCTAATTCACCTAAGTCCTTAATTGAATTGTTCCAGCATTAGACTTCATCTCTCAATCCCTCATCTAATACCTAAAACACACAATTGGTGGCCAATCAATTATATGTTAACATTATTTCATTCAATCAAGGCTAAAGAAATTATTAGCTAAGAGAATAACCAATTCATACAATCATAGCAGATCCATACAAACCCTAGACTAGATCAAATTAGTTCATAATGCAATCAAACATATTCATCTTATTAATGTTCAAAGAAATCGAAATAGACATGATAATATCCATTCAATAAAAATAAAGAGAATAAGTTCAAGAACAAAACCAAGTTACAACTCCTTGAAGCTTCTGAAGAATCTCTTGTTCAAATCTTGCAAGAAGGATATAACAAAGGCTAGAACAATCTAATCTAAGCTAAAGTAATCAAAAGTGAAATCAAAATCAAGAAAGCAAAGCTAAACCCTAACTTCACTCTCTCTGACGGCTGAAATAATTCTCCCAATCGTCAACAGTTTTAACCCTAAGCTCTCCTCTTTTCTTTTATACGAAACATTCGCTTTAAAAATCGGTGCGCGTTTGGTTCATGAGGGACACGGCCAAGTCAGATGTGACTTGGCCGCGTGAGTGACTTTTAGAGGGACACGGCCATAAGACTTGGCCGTGTCCCTTGCATGTGTCCGCCACTGAATGCTTTTGATCTTCTTTTCTTCTTTGTTGAGTGACACGGCCAAGTGGAGCTTGACTTGGCCGTGTTGCACGTTGTTGGAGGGACACGGCCACAGGACTTGTCCGTGTCCCTTGCATGTGTCCGCCTCTGTGGAATTTGCTTCTCTTTGCCCTTTGGAATTGGTGAGACACGGCCAAGTCAAGGTGACTTGGCCGTGTTGGCTTCTTTGGAGGGACACGGCCACAGGACTTGGCCGTGTCCCTTGCATGTGTCTGCTACTGTGAAGATTGGCTTTCTTTTTCTTTGATATGGGACACGGCCAGTGACTTGGCCGTGTCCTCTGCCTGTGTCAGCCACTGCCCCTTTCTCCTTCAATTTGTTTCCTTGCCTGTTTTAACCTATCACAAAACTTGCAAACAAAACTTAAACAAGCAATAAATAAACATTAACAATCAAAACATAAACGAATTCTAAAAACTAGATCAAAAACAACATAAACACTGAAAGAAACAAAAACTACCACAATTAAAGAAAATACTAAACAAACCGATTAAAACTAACAAAATACCTAAATAAAACCATAATTAACATAACAAACAAGACACAAAACTATAACAAAAACTAATAAAACAACTACCCCACACTTAAAACTTTGCTTGTCCTCAAGCAAATTCACATGGCATAAATTAAAAATTCAAACAATCTTAACTATAATTCCAGCATATAGATGAAAAACTTTAAGAGTCAGACATAAATAATTGCAATTTCCTTCAATCAAGATTTGCTTAACTCATTCATTAATTCAGACATACAAATCTCATCTCTCTTCTAAGTGTTTCACTCGATTTCAAAGGTTAATTCACTCATACCACTCATGACTGCATACTACCATAAACTTGCTTAATTATCTAATCTCACTCACTGATTTTCTCAAGAAATAATCTGAAGGTCTTTCATTTGGATGTAATGGGGCTAAGGTAAAGGTGTGAAAAAAGACATTTAGGCTGGAGCATCAAGAAATGGAGTGTCTAAACTAAACACTACTCTTGCTAAGAAACTCATAACCCCTTCAAACAGAATACTCACCAACCTTAATACTTTCATATACTTGCATACTTAAAGAATAATAGATGAGTCGACATTCCTCTTTTTATGACCAATGCTAGAACATATATGAATTTTGTATATATATATAACTTTTCTTTCTTCTTTTTTTATTATTTATTATTTTTTTTTATAATAAACATATATATATATATTTTTTAAATACATATATACAAAATATATCATTGCATAGATCATCTAGCTTAACTTGTAGAGGAAAAGAATAGTCAACTCTTAATCTAATACAATGTGCTAAGTATGCATTTCAACCCCAAATAGCAATACCATTTTTTTCTTTTTTTTTTACCCCACACTTTGAAATAAACCACCCTATTGACATATCATAAAAACTCCATTCCTTAATGCAGGTATGATGATAATAAGAGAAAATTGAGCTGTGAATTGTGTTGATCAAACAAGAAAAAGTCAAAGGCTCAACTTGGCTCACTAAGGAATTTAATATTAAGGGAGGTCTTTTTAAGCTAAAGGGCTAACCTAATTTGCCTTCATCATTTTAAAACCTGAGATTAAATCATAATGTGAGTTCAATTAGTATGCAAAAGCAAACTCTAGAGATGCAAAAATCATGAAGGTACACACTTAAGAAAAGAAAATCAACTGAAAATAATATCAAACATGAGGCTCAAAACTCAACAGGTGGGTTCACAAAGATTTATATGTCATGAATTGCAGAATGTGAAAATCAATCCTGAATGAATTCAACTGCTAATATCTATGCTGATACTAAAGTCTCAACTACAAAGCTAGAATCAAAGAAAAGATCGATAAATTTTCAACAATTATGCCATGCATAACACAATACAACACACAACGACAAACAAAACACGAATTAAAGAAAAGCATAAAGAGTACCCCCACACTTAAAATTGACATTGTCCTCAATGGAAAACAAGAATAATAAATAAAAAGAGTTAGAGGACAACCTGTCTTCCATGTACCTGGTGAGGCAAAAACCCTAGCTTTCCATCACAAACACAAAAGTTTTATAACAAAAGTACAATAAAATATCCAAACACAAAAGTTTTAACATGAAAAACAAAAACGAAAAATAAAACAAAAGTACACTAAATAAAATAAAGCAAGGACTGAAAATCTATGGAAAATGTGGGCGGGAAGATGATGCAGCTGAGGGATGGAGACTCAAGATCGTCGCAAGGTTACTGTTAATCTGTTCCATCTGCTGTAAGATCTCAGCATGGTTATGGTCCACCTTGCTATCCAATCGATCCACTTTGCCCTCTAGGGCCTCAATCCTCAGAAGTACCTCTTGATGTTCCGAGACTGGAGCATCCTCATCTAGTCCTAAAGAATCCGAGTCTGACTCCTCTTCAACCCGGGCTCTCTTCTGCCTGTCCCTCGGTGCTTCAGGCTCAGCTGAAGGCATCACAAAAGTCCCTCTCCTATGCACCACCATGTGCATCTTCTCAAGGGTAGCTAGATCCAAGGAATCATTACCCAAAATTCGAGTCATCCAAGTAGTACTCGGGTCAAAATCCTCAACAAGGGCTACTGCTAATGTAGTGATCAATCCTCCAACACAAATTGCCCCCCTCCTTTTATTAGCTACAGTATCAAAAATATCGGCTAACCAATAGCCGACACTAATAGTCATTTCATTCAAAACACAATCCAAGAAAAATAGCTCGCTCGACTCAACCACACCCGGGCTCTCCTTCCGAGCAAAGAACCCACATGACATAAACCTGTGCAAATACCTCAAAGTAGGGTTCCGTAATTTAGATGCTTTGGCCGATTTTGCCACATAAGTACCCGAGCCTAAGGCTCCCCAAGCAAATTGTTGTCTAAAGTCTTTGGGTACCGACCTTTCCCCATGCTGATGAAAACCATAGATATCATTCAACTGATCAATAGTAAGCACAAATGATTTACCCATTAATTTAAACATCAGTCTCCTGCAGATATTCTTATCATCTCTTTCCACCTTAAGACATGTCAAAAATTCTAGAGTAAATTCCTCAAACTGCAAAGGTCTCAATGATACTAGAGTCTCCCACCCAAGATATTGCACATATCTATAAAAAGCAGTTCTAATTTGCAAAGCATCTAGAGATTCGTCATTCACATACCTTGTCGGGAAAAAACCCCGAGCCAAAAGAGTTGCCCTCTTAAAAGATAAAGTTGAGGAAGAGGAAGAAGCTCCTTCGGTAGATTTCTTCTTCTTGCGGTGTGAGACAGTTTTGGTTCTTGGCATCGTGAGATCTGAAAAATTAACACCCAAAACTGAATTAAATCAAAATAATACGAGTAAAGAGGAAGTTTTAAGTGATTATCTCAAGTTTTGTTGAAGTAATTTGAAGTTTTAATTGAAGAGGTGGAGTTTTGAAATCAAAAGCTATGGTTTTGGTGTTACAGAGAGCGAGAGAACGAAAGAGACGAAGAATAGGAAATTAGGGATTTATGAAAAGAAACTGGGCTAGATCGGGTTTTTAAAAGTGTAAAATTGGAGTGACACGGCCGTGTGTGTGTTGACTTGGCCGTGTTGGTGTGTGAAAGTGGAGGGACACGGCCAAGTCAAGGGGACACGGCCGTGTCTAATGGTTTTGGAGGGACACGGCCATTGACACGGCCGTGTCCCCTGGGTGTGTCCTAATCTGTACAAAATGCAAAATCGAAACAAAATTTTTGAGGAAACTTGGCCATATCCAGTGTGTGACACGGCCAAGGGACACGGCCAAGTCCTTTGGCCGTGTCACCTACTGCCTTTTTATTCACTTTTAACATTTTTTTTAAATGATTTTGCAAACCTTCTTCTTTAAACACCCTGAAACACAAAGTAAAGAAAAACCGATCAAAGCACAGTCCATTTATTAAAACCGAACATAAATCAATACTCGCTAAATTTAAAATTACAACTACGAAAAATAAATGCAAACCAATGGGTTTCCTCCCATTTAGCACTTCTTTAATGTCATGAAGCTGGACATCATGCAAGGCTTACGGATCACGGATCAAAGTGCTATCAATGATCCTCACATCTTGAAATCCTTCATTGTATGGCTTAACTCTCTGTCCATTTACCTTAAAAGTCTCACTTGTTCGAGAGTTGAGTAATTCAATAGCACCAGAAGGATACACCCGAGTTATCTCGAAAGGCCCACTCCATCGAGACTTGAGTTTACCTGGAAAAAGACGGAGTCGTGAGTTAAAAAGTAAAACCTTCATACCTGGACTCAATGTCTTTCGCACTATAATTCTATCATGAAGTGCTTTAGTGCGATCCTTGTAAATTCTCGAGCTTTCATAAGCCTCATTCCTTAGCTCATCTAACTCTGAAATTTGCAGAAATCCTTCTCTCTTCGCTTTGTCCAAGTCCAAATTCAGAGTCTTGATTGCCCAATATGCTCTGTGCTCCAACTCCACTGGTAAGTAACAAGCTTTTCCAAACACCAATCGATATGGACTCATACCTAAAGGAGTTTCGAAAGCAGTCCGATATGCCAATAGTGCATCATGCAATCTGCTTGCCCAATCCTTCCTGGATGTGTTGACTATCTTCTCCAGAATTCCTTTTAGCTGCTTGTTTGATGTTTCCACTTGTCCAGAAGTCTGTGGATGGTATGGGGTTGCCACCTTGTGCTTCACACCAGATTTGTGCATTAACTTCTCAAAAAGCCTATTGCAAAAATGGCTCCCTCCATCACTGACTATCACCCTTGGCGTGCCAAACCTGCTAAGAATGTTTTCCTTCACAAATTTAACAACCACATTAGCATCATTAGTACGGGTGGGGATTGCCTCCACCCATTTGGAAACATAATCAACAGCAACTAAAATGTATTCATAACCAAAGGATTTGGGGAAAGGATCCATGAAGTCTATTCCCCACACATCAAACAGTTCAAAAACAATATATGACTGAAGGGGCATTTCATTCCTCCTCCCAATGTTACCTACTCTTTGGCAACGATCACAGTGCTTACAATAGTCTTGAGCATCTTTAAATAAAGTAGGCCAGTAAAAACCACTTTGTAGCACCTTTCCTGCAGTCTTTCTTCCTCCAAAATGACCCCCACAGTGAAGGTCATGACAAAATTGAAGAACACTCAGTTGTTCTTCCTCAGATACACACCTGCGAACTATCTCATCTTTGCATATCCGGAATAGATAAGGTTCATCCCAAAAATAAAACTTACTCAAGTGGAGAAACCTTTTCTTTTCCTGAAAGGACATGTTAGATCGCAAAATACCACAGGCAAGATAGTTAGCAATATCTGCAAACCAAGGTGCATTAATTACCACAAACAAATGCTCATCAGGAAATACCTCTAAATTTTTATGAATGCTATCAGATGCAAGGTTTTCACTAAAGAAGGGTAATCTGGATAAATGATCAGCAACAACATTCTCACTACCCTTAGTATCCTTAATTTGGAAATCAAACTCTTGCAATAACAACACCCATCTAATTAAGCGTGGTTTAGCATGCTGTTTTGTTAACAGATATTTAAGAGCTGCATGATCAGAATGCACAATAATTTTTGACCCAATTAAATATGCTCTAAATTTGTCTAAAGCAAAAACAACAGCTAACATTTCCTTCTCAGTTGTGGTGTAGTTCATTTGTGCACTATTCAGGGTCAAACTGGCATAATATATTACTCTCAAGTATTTATCAACCCTTTGCCCAAGAACAGCTCCTACTGCATGATTAGAGGCATCACACATGATTTCAAAAGGTAAAGACCAGACAGGAGCTACAATCACAGGTGCACTAGTCAATTTTTCCTTAAGGGAATTAAAAGCTTGCATGCATTGTGCTGTAAATTCAAATGGAACATCTTTCCCCAATAAATGGCACAATGGTTGGCTTATTTTGGAAAAATCCTTAATAAACCTCCTATAAAATCCTACATTCCCTAGAAAACTTCTTATTCCCTTAACTGAGGTAGGTGGGGGTAACTTAGCAATCAGTTCAATTTTAGCCTTGTCCACCTCAATTCCTTTACTTGACAACACATGACCTAAGACAATGCCCTGAGTAACCATAAAATGACTCTTTTCCCAACTTAAAGTGAGGTTACATTCAATGCATCTCTCAAGCACACGAACAAGTTTATTGAGGGAAATATCAAAAGAATTACCAAAAACAGAAAAATCATCCATAAATACCTCAATAAAATCATCGATCATATCTGAGAAAATAGACATCATGCATCTCTGAAAAGTTGAAGGTGCATTGCATAAGCCAAAGGGCATACGTCGAAATGCATAAGTCCCAAAAGGGCAAGTAAAGGTTGTCTTGGACTGATCCTCTGGAGCTATTGGCACCTGATAGTAACCTGAAAGGCCATCCAGAAAACAATAATGTGAGTGCCCAGAAAGTTTATCTAACATCTGATCAATAAAAGGAAGAGGGAAATGATCTTTCTTTGTAGCATTGTTCAACTTCCTATAATCGATGCACATTCTCCACCCAGTAGTAGTCCTAGTAGGAACCAATTCATTATTCTCATTTTTCACCACAGTGATTCCAGATTTCTTAGGAACTACATGTACTGGGCTCACCCACTCACTATTAGCAATTGGATAAATTACTCCTTCATCTAGCAATTTGAGCACTTCTTTCTTAACCACTTCACTCATATTTGGGTTAAGGCGCCTTTGAGTCTCCCTCACAGGTTTAGCTCCCTCTTCTAAAGTGATTCTATGCATGCACATGGAAGGGCTAATCCTCTTGATGTCACTCAATCCCCATCCTATTGCTATCTTCAATCTTTTAAGCTCACTCACTAACCTCATCTCCTCCTCTTCACTAAGTTCACTAGATATTATCACAGGTAAAGTGTTGTGATCTCCTAAAAACACATATTTCAGGTTCTTAGGTAACTCTTTCAGCTCTAACTCTAGTGAGGGGTTCTTCTCTTCTTTTTCAATGGGGGAAGGTTCAAAAATTGGGTTCTCCTTAAGCTCCTCTATTTCAGCACCCTCTAAAGTCTCAAGATAACTGGCTATTTCTGCATCAAAAATATCCACATCACTCTCTAAAGTCAATGCCAGCTCCAATTTATCAGAGGAACCTGTCTGCAAGAAAACATCTGAAACAACTGCATCAACACAATCAATGAAAGAACAATCCTCATACAAAGCAGTTGTAGGAATAGGAGAAGTGTTAAAAATAGAAAATTCCACAGTTTGTCCCAAAACAGTCATTGATAATTTTCCATTCTTAACATCTATCAAAGTATTGGTAGTCGCCATAAAAGGCCTACCCAGCAGAATGGTGTGTGCAGATGGTGAAGAATTACCTACTTCCATGTCAAGAACAATGAAATCCACAGGTACTATCAAACCACCAATTTTAAATAACACATCTTCTATAACCCCTTTCGGGAATCTAAGAGATCTATCAGCTAATTGCAACACCATTTTTGTTGGCTTAAGTTCCCCTAATTCTAAGTCAAGGTACACAGAGTAAGGCATTAAATTCACACTAGCTCCCAAATCACACATGCCATCAGTACCTTTTCCATTCCCCATAGTAATTTGAATAATAAAGCTTCCAGGATCCTTTAGCGTAGGAGGTAGTTTATGCTGCAAAATAGCACTAGCTACCTCAGAAACTATGACCTTTTCATTTGGCTCATACCTCTTTTTCTTGGTATTTAGTTCTTTGAAGAATTTAGCATAAGCCGGCATGTTCTTAATTGCTTCAAGTAAGGGTAAGTTAATACTTACCTTAGACAGCATGTTGAAGATATCTGAAAATTGCTTATCTTTTTTATCATCCTTCAACCTGCTGGGGAATGGTATAGGTGGCCGGTATGGATTGTTTGCCTTGTGCAAATCCGCTGTAGGAGACTTCTCCATTGATCTTTCTTCAGCACCTTTGTTCTCCAGTTTTCCTTCCTTTTTATTTTCTTGCTCACCTGCATTCACAGAATTATTTTCAACATTGTTATTAATTACTTTGCCACTCCTAAGAAC
Source organism: Garcia nutans (assembly GCA_947685225.1). NCBI lineage: Eukaryota > Viridiplantae > Streptophyta > Magnoliopsida > Malpighiales > Euphorbiaceae > Garcia > Garcia nutans. Next base: position 32,429,502 of record CANTUV010000005.1, on the reverse strand, counting down.
AGTCACTGCTTGTGCCTGCTCAGGTTGACTTGGGAACTTCCCCTTTTGTTGAATCTGCATCTGTTGAGCAAGTTGCCCCACTTGGGTCTCCACCTTCTTAAAAGATGCTTCCAAGGAATCCAGTCTCTTGTTGTTCATCTCTTGGTTTTGAGCACTGACTTTAATAAAAGCCTGTAAACTTTCTTCCAAACTCTCTCTCTTAGGCTGACCTTGATTTGAGGATTGGCCCTGCTGTTGGTTCTATCTCTGGAGCAAATGGAAAGGCTGTTGAGCATTATTTGTTGTCCAGGAAAAATTGGGGTGACTCCTCCAACCAGGATTGTAAGTGTTGGAGTAAGGATCATTCCTGGCTCTTGGTTGAAATCCCCCCATAGCATTAACTTGCTCAGCTTCATTCCCAAAAGATTCATATGCAGAGGGGCATATATTTGCTCCATGCCCAAATGTCCCACAGATTCCACACACCTCTTGAGTGGATGAAGAAATGTTGTTCTTCATGTTTAGCATCTGAACCTGCCTTGTCAACTCAGCTATTTGACTAACCATTTCAGTATTGGCTTCCAATTGATTCACCCCTTTGCTTCTTCCCCTTACACTCTTTTGTTGAGAATTAGCTCCCAACATCTCAAAGATCTCATAAGTCTCATCAGCTGTCTTTTCTCCCATGGCTCCCCCAGCTGCATTGTCAACAGTGTTCTGAAATTGCTGGGTTAGACCATCATAGAAAAACTGATTAAGGAGTTGAAGTGGGTAGTGATGATGTGGACATTGGATCAATAGCATCTTAAATCTATCCCAAGCCTCATGAAATGGCTCTCCTTCAAATTGAGAGAATGTAGCAATCTTCCCTCTCAACTCAGCTGTCTTTTGGTGAGAATATAACTTGCCCATGAACTTGTTATAAACTTGCTCCCAAGTTGTCAGTGAATTTTCAGGCAACATCATGAGCCAGCTCTTTGCCCTATCCTTCAAAGTATAAGGGAAACATCTCATCCTCAGCTGATCTTCTGTTAGTCCTCCCAAAGGAAAAGTGTTGAGGGTGGAGTAGAAATCCCTAATAAAGTTCAAAGGATCTTCATTTGGAACTCCATAGAACGATGGCAGCATGTTGTAATGAATGTTCTTCAACTCATAGTTCCTTGCTGCATCTGTCAGTCTTATGCAAGAAGTGGAGGTTCCAATAACAGGTCCAGCAAAATCTCTCATGGTTCTTTGTCTTTCTTTAGCCATTTTAACTAATTGTGCAGAATCTGTCTCAAATTCAGAAGTGTCCTCCTCTATATCAAATCTGGTATAGAGCTCAAACTCTTCTCTACTCCTTTTCACTCTCTGAATTTCTGGAATGAATGGATGTAGCTCTCCTTTGAGTGATCTCTTGCCTTGCATAAATAGAAATTTCTAGAAAAAAAAATATCAAAAGCAAAAGACAAATAAAATAAAATGAAAACAATGAAAAATAATCCAAAGTATTTTTTTTAATAAACAATTACGCCAATTAGCCTCCCCGGCAGCGGCGCCAAAAACTTGTTGCGCTCGAATTAACTCTACCACAAAGCGTCACTCGCAAGTATACGAGGTAGCTGTAGCAAAGGTGATCGCCCCAAGGTCGTTCTCTCAAGGAAGCTAAAGTGGCTAATTGTTTATAGAATAAAAGTAACAAGTAGTAAAGAATTTAAATTGCAAAGTAATTAAGAAGATTGATTGAAGTTGAAAACAATAAAAATAAACAAAAGCTGATGTTTAGATTCACTTGATAAAAGGGTCTAGGGTTTGCACTTCTCTACTACTGATATGTATGAACGGTTATTCCACTTAACTAATTTAATTTCAAAGATTCATTCTCAAACAACTTAATTAATTGAGTCAAGGAAATAAGTCTCGCATTCAAACCTCTTACAACTAATCTTGTTATAATTGAAACAATCTTTTTAATAGGTTATATCTCTAATTCACCTAAGTCCTTAATTGAATTGTTCCAGCATTAGACTTCATCTCTCAATCCCTCATTTAATACCTAAAACACACAATTGGTGGCCAATCAATTATATGTTAACATTATTTCATTCAATCAAGGCTAAAGAAATTATTAGCTAAGAGAATAACCAATTCATACAATCATAGCAGATCCATACAAACCCTAGACTAGATCAAATTAGTTCATAATGCAATCAAACATATTCATCTTATTAATGTTCAAAGAAATCGAAATAGACATGATAATATCCATTCAATAAAAATAAAGAGAATAAGTTCAAGAACAAAACCAAGTTACAACTCCTTGAAGCTTCTGAAGAATCTCTTGTTCAAATCTTGCAAGAAGGATATAACAATGGCTAGAACAATCTAATCTAAGCTAAAGTAATCAAAAGTGAAATCAAAATCAAGAAAGCAAAGCTAAACCCTAACTTCACTCTCTCTGACGGCTGAAAAAATTCTCCCAATCATCAATAGTTTTAACCCTAAGCTCTCCTGTTTTCTTTTATACGAAACGTCCGCTTTAAAAATTGGTGCGCGTTTGGTTCATGAGGGACACGGCCAAGTCAGATGTGACTTGGCCGTGTGAGTGACTTTTAGAGGGACACGGCCACAAGACTTGGCCGTGTCCCTTGCATGTGTCCACCACTGAATGCTTTTGATCTTCTTTTCTTCTTTGTTGAGTGACGGCCAAGTGGAACTTGACTTGGCCGTGTTGCACCTTGTTGGAGGGACACGGCCACAGGACTTGGCCTTGTCCCTTGCATGTGTCCGGCTCTGTGGAATTTGCTTCTCTTTGCCCTTTGGAATTGGTGAGACACGGCCAAGTCAAGGTGACTTGGCCGTGTTGGCTTCTTTGGAGGGACACGGCCACAGGACTTGGCCGTGTCCCTTGCATGTGTCTGCTACTGTGAAGATTGGCTTTCTTTTTCTTTGATATGGGACACGGCTAGTGACTTGGCCGTGTCCTCTGCCTGTGTCAGCCACTGCCCCTTTCTCCTTCAATTTGTTTCCTTGCCTGTTTTAACCTATCACAAAACTTGCAAACAAAACTTAAACAAGCAATAAATAAACATTAACAATCAAAACATAAACGAATTCTAAAAACTAGATCAAAAACAACATAAACACTGAAAGAAAAAAAAACTACCACAATTAAAGAAAACACTAAACAAACCGATTAAAACTAACAAAATACCTAAATAAAACCATAATTAACATAACAAACAAGACACAAAACTATAACAAAAACTAATAAAACAAAGAGGTAAGAAGATAAAAAAAAATAATGCCTAGTCAAGACCATAAATAAGAAGAAAAAGAAAAAAGAAGAAAAAAAGAAGAAAAAGAAAATAAAACCCAAAACAGTTTAGAAAGCCAACCGAGTTCTCTTTTACCTAAAGTAGCAAAAGACTTCCATTTAGTTTATAAGGACAGTTTGACTTGAAATGGTCCAACCTAACCAAAGATTCAATATAAATGGGAGAAAAAGGAGAAAGATCATCTAGTTCCTGAAAGTCCTGTACTTGACAATCCTACAGGGAAGAAGGACAAAAAGATCAAATACTCAAAGAAAAGGAGTAAGAAAAGAAAGAGAAAGAAAAGGGAAAAAAATAAAAGAAATGAATATGGGTACCAAACATTTTACAAAGGCAAAGACTGTCCCAATCAAGATCCAGATTAACACCAAGAAGAGGGGAGAACATTCAAAGCTCTATCTTTTCATGCTCCCAACTGTCTAAAGTTCCAATAAAAGTTTGTAGTGTGAAGGTTTGTCTATAGTGTCACATCGACTCCAATTTACAATTGGCCTCCGCTTAACCCATGTCCCTTATAGACCCCATTTCAATCCTATCAAAGACTTGTTGATTTCTCTTGGTAGGTAGAGTCTATTAGTGGAGATAGTTTGAATAAGCATGCATATCAGATAGACAATATTTAAACTCAATGAGACCTTTTACCAAGTAATGTATATGTGCCTATCTAAAGTGCAATAGTTATGGCCTAAATGGAAATGATTCCTGAGTTTAGCACGGTAACTAGGGTTGTCATGTTATAGATATGTTAATTTGGAAAATTGAGTCCTGAGGTATAATGACACTAATTTGACAAAGCCAAAAATGATGATTTTAAGATTTTAAAAAATGTGTTTTTGTCGCACAAAGCCTTCAAGTTAAGGGAAGTATGTTTAACCGTCGAATCTCGAAGGACACATTGGGCAAAATAAATGATTATTTGCAAGGTTGTTAAAAGTTACCAACTGGCATGCTGAATCCTAGTTTGAAATGGATGTATGTATGCTGCTTGGGGTCTCCACCACTCATGTTTTCAACATCTCGAAGATAAAAGCCATAAATACAAAGCCTTCTATCATTCCAATACAAGACTTGAACAAGCCATAATACTGTAAGTATTATTCATGCATATCATGCATACGTGAGCATATTATAATGCATTTTATTATCTAGTATTGCCTGTCAAAGTGAACAACAGATACTCTATGAAGTAAAGATGACGCGGATATGGAATCAGGGGGCATGGAAGGCCCATTGCTTGAGGAAGCTCCAGTCATTTTGCAAAAGAAAAAATGCATGCTTGTAAAAAGAGCTAGACAACACAAATATCAATATGAGCCTGCATGGGAAAAATTGTTGGTTTGAGTCTACACAGGGGGCAAAGTTTCTCCTTTCAATTTTTTTTGAGTTTATGCTTATACAAAATAGTTTTAGACTCACTTTCAATATTTTTCCATGCAGGGGGCAAGGAGAAGATATAAGGGCCACCTAAAAATAACTGATTTTTTGGCAAAAGGAAGAACAAAAAGAACAAAACAAGAAGAAAGTAAGACTCTCAAAAGAATGAAGATACAAGAGACAAAAGATCAGTCCAGCTAGAAGAGTTGAAGCCGATATAGGACAAAAGTTCAAAAGCATGAAGATCCATTCTAAAGGGTAAAGGCCCGACTTCCAAAGGATGAAGATCCATTTTAAAACTGGTGAAGACCTGAAGTCCAGAGGATAAAGATCCATTTTAAAAGGGGCGAAGACACGAAGTCCAAAGGATAAAGATTCGTTTCAAAGGGTGAAGATCTGAAGTCCAATGGATGAAGATCCGTTTTTAAGGGTAAAGACCTGATCTCCAATTGATAAAGATCCATGTTTCAAGGGTAAAGACCCAATCTCCAATGGATAAAGAACCATGTTTTAAGGGTAAAGACCCGATCACCAATGGATAAAGATCCATATTTCAAGGGTAAAGACCATATCTCTATTGGATAAAGATCCATGTTTCAAGGCTAAATACTCTACCTCCAATGAATAAAGATCCATATTTTAAGGGTAAAGACCCGATCTCCAATGGATAAAGATCCATTTTTGGCGAGCAAAGACCTACAATCCATTAATGAATGGAACAACTAGTTAAACCAGAATTCTCAACTGATAAAATGTCAGTCAAATCCAATTTCAGGTCGAGCATTCAAATCTTTTTTTAAGTCTGAAACTCACTTAGGTCCAGAACCTAAACTATTTTTTAGTCCAGAACTCACTCTGGTCCAGAACCCAAATTATTTTTGAACCCAATTAAACCTATCCGGGTCCAAGTACCCAAATCAAATTTAGTCTTGTGTCCATGTTCATTCTCAGGTTCAAGTACCCAATTCAGTCTCAGGTCCAAGTACCTAGTCTCGGGTCCAAGTACCCAAATCCAATTGCTGATCGAGTACTCAAATCTATCTCGAGTCTAAGTACCCAGTCTCGGGTCCTTGTCCCCAATTCATCCTCGGGTCCATGTATCTAATCTCAGGTCCAAGTACCCAAATTAAAATCCAACACCTAGTTCCGGGTCCAAGTACCCAAATCTTTTTCATATCAGTAACCTAAACCAATTTCAACCTCCGTTCGAGAACCCATCCTCATCCAAAATCTGCTAAAAGTCATGCTGTTTTTCATTCTCTTCTACTGAAAGTCTCAGATCGTTCAAGTAGGGGCAAACTATAGACCATTAATTTTTTACCAGGTACAGTCCAAAGATTTTAAAACAATCCAAAATAATTTTTATGGTATTTATTATTTATTTTAATATTTGTTATTTATTATTATTTATTTTTATATTTATAATATAATATTTATTTTAATAATATTTATTACTTATAATATTTATTTTACTATTTATTATTTATTTTATAAATATTTATTTTATTTATTATTTATTTATAATATTTATTTTACTATTTATAATATTTATTTTTAAAAATAAAAATAAAAAAATAAAAAAATCGGACGGATCAGCGAGCGACGTGTGGCAGGCAGTAATTCGCATAGCACCACCCAGCAGCAGCTCGCCCAGCAGTCCGTTCCTCGTAATCTCGCCCTGCACAGTCTCGCATAGCTAGCCTAATCCTCGCACAGCAACGGCCAGTGCTAGTCTCGCCCAGGCCCGTGTGCAATTTTCACTAAAACCTTATTTCACCCAATGTTAAATTTTATTTCCTTAACAGTTTTATTTTCTTAACCAATTAGTATTAGATTTTGAATTTTTTTTCTTATAAATAACATGAAAAAAACACACAAAGGGGGGATTGGGATTTTCTTCAGACTTTTACAATTTGACACAGGAGGACATTGACTTGTTCTTTTGCTTTTAGACAAAAACAAAAAAAAAAGGCAGAGAGACACTGGATTTTTGGACTTCTTGGGACTTTTTGAATTTTGAGAAGACAAAAGACTTGATTAAGAAATTAGCAAAAGGAAAAGAATGAGAGTCTGATTAAACCTGAATTATCAATAAGCAATTGACAAAGAGCAAGGATAGAACAATTGTGATAGGTAGTTGTTTTCTCCACCAGTAACAAAGTTGATTCAAGCAGTGACGAGGACTAAGTTTGATTCACACGTTCAAATTGGGGGACCCAACAAATGAAGGTTTGTTTGTCATATTTAATTCTTTTATATTATAATAGCTACATTATTATTACTGTTACCTAATGCAATAATTTAAAAAACATTCAAACAAATTCAGTAGCAATAGTTTGTTTTTTTAATCACAGTAACACATATTTAAATCTAAAACCAAAACCCTAGTTTTATTCTTTAAAACCAAAAACTTAGCTTTGTTTTACAAAACCCCAAAACCCTAATCATATTCTCGTAAAATCCTAATTTTATGCATTTATTGCTTTATTTAATTTTAGATTTGATTATATAGTTTATTATATATTTTGATGATTGATTTATTTAATTTCAATGTTTGATTTGTTTAATTTATCATGGATGATTATTATTTGTTTGATTTGTTTCAATGATTGGGTACCCCATTTATTAATTTTCATGTTATTTAAATTATTTTATATTTCAGGATTAATGTAAAGGACACGTTTCCACCTTTTGGTGGGTGTCCTATTTAGTTTTAGACATTAGATGATGTAAGGACACATTTCCATCTTCGGATGGGTGTCCATTTATTTATTTTGTTTGAACATTGCTATGATTTTTAATAAAGTATTTGTTTTCTCTTATGATTGCACATAGTATGGATAATATCATTATATTTAAGAATTTTATAATATTAAGACCTGAAAAGGAGACCAGTTCCAATGAACCGGGCATTATGGGAATGCTAGGCCATTTCTCACCTTCCCTATAGGTACCCAACTTTTCAAACCCAATGATGGGTTGGGAATTCCTTAGGAATCGAGTCATCCATCCCTTTCTTTTTCCTGGTCCGTTCGGGTGGCGACTCTATTTTCTCTGGGCTTAGGCCCGTGTTCTCTAAGGCCCTAAGCCTAACAGTACCAAAGTCATAAGAACCATTCCACAAGTGAGTTAGGGTGAAAATCCCTGCTCACACATACCTTTACCTCAAGCCCCATTATAACCAAATAAAAAGAACTTATGGTTGATGTTTGATTGGAATTAAGTGGTGGAGATTTGATTAATAAGCAAGCCTATGGTTATAATCTTTCGTTGAATGTTCTGAATGTAAACACTGCCTTATTAAAAGTATTAAAAGAGTTAGTGAGGAAGCGATAACCTTTGGTATGCATGGAAGACCATTGAATTAGAAAAGTGTTAATTTTATTTGATTTGATATTGATTGTAGATATAAGGAGAAGGGAGTCTTAATATATTCTTACAGCTATTAAACTTGATTTTCCTATTCTGTTTTGTTTTTAACTTTTCTTGGGGACAAGCAAAGTATTAAGTGTGGGGTAGTTGTTATGATCAAGTATGTGTGTGTTTTAGGGTAATTTTATTAGCTTTCTAGTGATGCTTTCCTAAAATTTGTGTTTTAGTTTGCTTGGAGTTTTATGATGTAGGTTGAAGCATGAACTTGTGTAAAATGGAGCTTTAATCACGTGCTGAAGCCAATTTGGAGGAAAGGGCATTGAACATGGCCTAGTTGTGACCACTGACCTGGCCATGTCCCTCATAAGAAAAGAAGAAAAATTTGGCTGACTGTGACACACCCACATGTCTTGGCCGTGTCATATGACATGGCAAAGACAAATAGGAGGTTGGCCATGTCTTTCACAAGATGAGAAGTGAATCAAAGGCAGAATTGAACACTGGGAACCATCTTGGCCTTTTCACTGGTTGTGTCACATGATATGTCTAGTGACAAACATGAGTTTGGCCGTGTCATTTGATAAGGAAGGAAGAATGAGATCAAACAGGCAGAAGCATACACATGTAGAAGACATAGTCGTGTCACAAGCTATGTCACACCACACACCCATTGACTTGGTCGTGTTCCACCTTAAGAGAAAAATAACTAAAATAGGCAGAAGAAGACATGGCCATAAGACACAATCACGTCTGTTACACTCAACCAACACTACTGCAAGTGACACTCACAAGTATACATGGTAATTATAGCAACAATGATCTCCCCAAGGTCGTCTCACAAGGAAGAAATTATTTTGCAATAGTTTGATTGGCAAGTAAACTTAAAAACAAGCAAGAGTGTGATATGTTGGAATGGTGAAAAGAGATTTTAATTTTAAAGTAATGTGTGTAATGGTTGTACAAGATCAATTCAATTCTAGGAATGGTACCTAGGGTTGTAGGTCAATTTAATCAAAGCTTAATTCTCAAATTATCCATTAATATAACCTTGTATTTTAATTTGTTCCTTGAGTTAAATTAGTAATTATCAATTCATTAGTTTTCACATTCATGAATTAACAACAACCAATTGTTTTGAAATTGCAAATTAATGAACCCTAGAACTTATATTTCTAATTCATTCTTAGGGTGGTTGATTATATAGTTCCAATATTGAATTTTACCTCTCAGTCCATTGTTCAATATTAAGTGATTAATAGGTGGTCAATCTATCAACCTAGCATTCAATCCAATGCAATCAACCAACAACAATGTATACTAACTGAATTATCAAATCAAGTCATCTAATCAAATCTACTACAACCCAAGGCATAAGTAAATTAGCTCATCATCAATTTAAAACAAATATCCATCTCAATATTCATCAAAGAAAAATTATATATTGCAATATTAATGTTCATAATAAAACAACAACAATATAAAAATAAATCAAAGGAGAGAATATGAAAAACCCCTTGTAGATGCCAAGAGTTAGACTACTTGTCTTCCTCCTAGCTTCCACCTTAATGTATGATAAACAAATTCCAAGCCCTCTCAATCAATGGTTCTCCTCTTGAAAGATGGAATGTAACCTTCTCAAGCTTCAACTCCAATCAAGCTTTCTTCAAACCCTATTTTTCTAAAGAGCTTGGTCACTCAATTTAATCCCCAAACTTGATTGACTCTTATCTATAAAAGAAATGAAGGATGAATGGTAATGAAGAGGAAGAGAGAATGGTGTCTCCCTCTTCAAAACTAAGAACAAAAACTAAGTACAAAACTAAGAGAGCCCCCTCTCGAAAATCAACCCACATGTATATACTCCCCCTACTACCATCTCCTTTCATTTTTTTTAAGAAACCAACAATCTCTTGCTAGCTCACACAAGATGAAGAGAGAATGATGTCTCCCTTCTTTTTATTTATTTTATATTTATTTCGATAAATTAGGCAACTCTTTTATTCTTTTATTTTTTCTTTTTAAAAGATATCACTTATTATCCCCCATTTTGTTCCCCATTTTTGTGTAAAATAATTGAAAGAATCTTCATAAGACACGGCCAAGTCATGTGACTGTGTCCATGGCTACCTCACTAACTTCTTCTTTTTCCAAGTGAGACATGGCCAGTGGCATGGTCGTGTCTCTTGAGTGTGTTCTCCACTGTCTATCCTTCCATTTGATCTTTAGATGGAATACGGCCAATGGCTTGGCCGTGTCTCTTGGGTGTGTTCACTTCAGCCTTTGCTTCTTTGGTTTTGCTCTTTGGCTTCAATTGGTGAGACACGACCAAGGCCTTGGTCGTGTCATGTGACACGGCCAGTGGCTTGGCTGTGTTTTCTCCCAGTGTCTACCTCTGCTAATTTGATCTTAAGGGCACAACTAGTGGCTTATTAACTTAGGCCATGTCATGTAAGTGTTGCCTTGGATGAGGGGCACGGCCAAGCCAAGAAGTGTCTTGGCAGTGTCACATGCTTTTCCACCTTTTTGATCCTTCAATCCATTCTTTTACGCTTCCATCTAAATCAAACACTTAAAGCAAATTTTAAACGCAAATTAAAAGATAATTAATGTAAAGCCAATAAAATTAACCTAAATATATGTACATATATGATCAAAACAACTACCCCACACTTAATCATTTGCTTGTCCCCAAGCAAAGTTTAAATTAAGAATAACTAAACAAGAAAATTTAGTTAAGTTCAAGAGTTATAAGAATACATCAAGAATTCCATTTTTTTTAAATCTGCAATCTATTTCAAACAAAATAAAACCAATACTCATGCAATTATGTGGTTCTCCATGCATAACTAATGTTGACACTCCCTCGCCAACTCTTTGAAGTGTTTAAATTGGTAATGTTTACACTCAACCTTCAATGACAAATGATCACCATAAGCTTGCTTATTAATCAAACTTCCACCACTAAATTTCAATTAATGTAGTTCACAAACATATCTTAATATTGACCCTTAATGAAACATTGGGTGCCACACACACAGTGGGGGTTAAGGGGACAATGCTCATTGCGGTGGATCAGGGGCAGTTCCCCCGAATGGTAAAAGATTTACATGATAGGTTTACTTGTGGAATTAAGGTTTGGTTGTGGAGTTTACAAGATAGGGTTTTAGGATACAAACTAGGGTTTAATCATGCAATTTTAAGTTTCAAACATAGAACTAGGGTTTTACATGTGCAACTAGGGTTTGTTAATGTAAATTGCATGATAATAATATGGTTTAAAATGTATAATAATATGCTTAAAACATGAAATTGGCCTTTTGGTTAATTTTAGTCATAGATCTATAGCTTATTATGAAGAATTTGCAAAATCACATTTATCATTTAATAACACAATGGGTTAAGTATTGAAGATAATTAACAAATTTAATTGAATTGGTTAATAAGGTTATATCTGCATTGTTGGTTCCACCAAGATAAATTTATTGAACCATGCTTTGTTTGAACACCACAACCTTACATAAGCTAAAGCTCAAACGGTGCTACTGCTTGGATCAAACTAAGTCTTGGTTGGTGCTTCAATAATCTGAGGATCACTAGATGATTTGGCTACTGTCTCTCCTTCGCTTTTGTAATATTAATTGATTAATTAGTAATCACAACTGCTTATTAAATTTGTTCTAATTTTGTAGCAATTTCGGCCTCATCTTTCTTTGAATGAAATCTTGCATTTATAGGCCAAAATTAGGCAACCTTGGCTTGCCAATCCTCATTCAACTCAAACTCCCTCTAGCTTATCCGAATCTTATTTGAATTTAAACATAATTAGGAATCAATTTGGACTAAATCAAGGGATCATATCAAATTTGGCTAAGCCAATTCGACATGAGCTAGGCTCATATCAAATTTGGCCTAGCCAATTCTATATGAGCTATGTTCATTTCTAATTGGCTATGGCCAATTAGATATGAGTTTGCTCATATCGAATTGGTCATGCCTAATTTGATATGAGCACAAGCTCATATCAAATTTGACACATCCTAACCAAATCGAGTCAATCTATATTTATAACTTGGCTAAACTTCAATTAGACGGGACCTAATTCAAACATATTAGATCATACTAAATCTAATTTGCGCCTTTCATTGAAACCAAACTTGATCTGGCCCCTTGTTTAAAGTAAAACCAAATTTTAACTTGGCTAAAATCAAGTGTCTACAGTCTTGCCCTATGCTTGAATGATCTTGAATTTGTTCAAAGAGTGAAAAGCAATAAGTTTCGGGCTAATCATGGATATTTCAAACTAGATCAGAAAAGCAAAAATGGAGTTCCTTTAGTAGGTTGGGTTCTAGACACGCGATATCCCGATGTGGGTTCTGGATCCTTGAATTGACATGGGTTCTAGACCAAAGGACTTCTTGGAACTAGACTGATTTGGTTTGGGTTTTTAACCCATGAGTGATTTGGGTTCTAGACCCATGATTGGTTTGGGTTTTAGACCCCTAAGTGATTTGGGTTCTCGACCCATAAGTTGGTTTGGGTTTTGAACCCGTGGGTGAATTGGATTTTGTACCTGTGAGTAGGTTTGGGTTCTGGACCCATAAGTTTGTTTGGATTTTGGACCCATGAGTTATTTGGGTTCTGGACCAATGAGTTGGTTTAGGTTCTAGACCCCTTAGTGATTTCGGTTTTTGACCAGCGAGTTAGTTTTGGTTATGGACCTATAACATCCTGGTTTAGGATCTAGACCCACATCCTATATCGACTTAAGCTCTTCTAACTTGACTGACCTTCTGTCATTTAAGAGTTTTGGCTTTCTTCTAGCTATCAAATTTAGCTCTACTAGATTGATTGATCTTTTTCATTCATTTGAGAGTTATGGTTTTCTTCTAACCATCAACTTTAGCACTTCTAGCTGACTGACCTTCTATCATTTATTTGAGAGTTTTGGCTTTCTTCTAGCCATCAACTTCAGCTCTTCTAGCCTGATTAACCTTCTATTAGTTGAGATTTTTAGCTTTCTTCTAGCCATCAGCTTCAGCTCTTCAAGCTTAATTGAACTTCTGTCAATTGATAGCACTGACTTTCTTCTAGCCATCAATCATTTCTTTCCTGAATTCTTCTTTTGATTCTTTAATGGATTATGCTTTGCAAAAAAACTCAACTATTTTTTAGCCCTTTAGCCCTCATATCCTCTCTTTCCCCTTGCATGACAGAATATTGAAAGAGAGTCTGAAAATATTTTATACATGCGTAAACTTCAAAAATAAAAAGGATAAGTTTGGCCCTTGTATAAGCTCAAACCAAAGATGTTATGATCGTTGTGTTGTTCGGGCTAGAGGGTGTATTTACAAAGCCCGACAATGGTATGATGTAGTGCCCTCTCGGGTAAGGCGGATTATTTGAGATTGCAGCTTTGAGAAGTTCATCTTACAATTTTCATCCGAGGAATATCAAATAGACCGGAGTGTAGTCCAGGCGCTTGCAGAGCTGTGGTTGGATACAACCCACACTTTTCACTTGCCCATTGGGGAAATGACAATTGGTCCGGTCGATTTTACTGCCATAACTGGCATTCGATATGATGGTGCTCCGGTTCCCCTAACCAATGATAGTTTAACATTTGAAGAAATTCAGGAATTAATTGGTATGGAACCATCCTATAAAGGGCCTTTTAAGATAAAAATCGAGCCAATTCATAGTTATTGGATGAACTACGAAGGACGGGTTAGCAGAGACACGACCGAACAGTACGCTCAAGGATTTTTGTTATATCTGCTAGAGTCGACCATCTTAGGCAGCACTGAATCCTCCATTCACTTGTCAGTGTTGAGTGCCCTTTCTTATCTCAGAATGGTACCATCTTCTGGCTGGGGCGAAGCTAGTCTCGCGTGTCTTTACCATGGTCTTGATAAGCTTTGCCGAAATAAGAAGTCTTTTGTTGGCTTGATGGCGATTGTCGAGGTATTCTTTTCCTTCACCAATGTTATTTCCACTTTTTCTTGTATGAATTTGATCTTTACCATTATTTTTGTAGGTATGGGCATATGAACATAACCTCGTGAGGGTACCTGGTATTTCCTAAGAGAGAGTCGGGTATCCGAGATTAAATTACTGGTTGTTTGATCATGTGGACGTTCACGGCTCTCATCATGTGCATACTCACCGCTATGTGTTGAGCCGCTTAACCTGGGACCATGTAAAATAACATTAGTATGCTTTAAATTTTATGTAAAAGTTTACTTACCTTATGTTATTTTGCAGGTGAATTTGGCCTGGTGGAGCCCAGAAGAGCGAGCAAACTAGTCTCCTTTGATGAGGGCTGCACTGTCTTTCCAACATTCTCACCGAATTATTGCTGGCCCAGTGTCTAGTGGTTGTTTTCTCAGGGAGAGAGTTTATGAATGGTTTCTCAATCCAGAGCAGTGGAGATTTTCGATGCAAATCCCAAAATATATTTTAAATATTATGTCGATGCCGGAGGATGCATAGTGGTCAGCCCGGTATGGTTATGATGCCGAGTCATTTCTCCATTTACCAGGTCCATTTTTTGCCCATTTTATCCAAAGAAGACTCTTGAACTTTGATGTATCTCTTGTTGGTGTGCGGGAGATTTCCAATGAAAATGAGGGTAGATATGAGGAGGAACATCACGGAGATGTAGGAGAGTCTGTTCCACCTCTCGGGGCTAGTACTTCTCAGGTAAAACTTTTACCACTTTTCCCTTGCAATTGCTTTTTTTATTTCCTTGATTCTTTAATGATTGCTGTAGGCTGTTGGCTTATTTGATCATGAGGCTGGACCTTCTTTTACTGCTCCGAGAGGTGGCATCTCATCTGCAAGGCATTGATATGAACTACCTGGTACATTCCTTATTTCATGGTAGTTTATGCTATATGTATGCATGATTATGTATGCTCTTACCTTTTTTTCTTCTTGGCTCACAACGGATGCTCGAAGAACAAAATAAGAAACTTCAAGAAGAGTTAGCTGCAAGTCGTCAGTAGGCTTCTCATTTTGAAAGTTTATATCATCAATCCGAACAACATTTCCGAGACTTTGGATTTCAGGGGATGAGGGATCCTGCACTTCTTCATCAAGAGGCCCCCAGACTGATGAACATGAGATCCTTTCATCTACTTCTGATGAGGACCATGACGGATCAGAACCTCAAGGTAATAGGGATTTTGGTGCCCCTGCTTCAGGTGATCTTGGGATGAGTAATTTGCCGGGTTTTGGTGCTCCCGCTTCGGGCGAACTCGGGACGAGTGATTTGGTGACCTACCACCACCTTCTTAGTCATATGTAAATATTGTAGCAATTGTAAAATAATGTAAAATAATGAAAAATATACAATTTGTATCTTTAACGTAACTCCCTCTCTTTTTTTTATTAATTTTTTTATTATTACTGTACATCATAATTTTAGAATACACATCATTTGCTAAACCCAATCCAACGTGGTAAAGGAAATTGCCACTAATTCCTTTCCTTATGCCATATGGTCTTATCCTTTCCCATCACCTTTTCCATTTCACTTTTGGAAAAGGTTTGTTTCATCTATATAAATCACCCTTCATGCCATATTTTAATTCATAAATCAAAATTCTTTCTCTTTCAATGTGAAGACTCCCTTTAACAATTTTGACTATTTCTTCATTCATTCACCATGACCGAGCATCATTTAAAGAGAATAAAAATTCTATTTAAGAATATGGATGCCATTCATTGGAAGCAAATTTCATGGTCAAAACTTGATGTTTTAAAATGTTTTCAAAATGTCAAATTGGACCACTCCTTTTACATGCCATGGCTTCCTTTTGGAATATGGATTCCAGGGTATTTAAAATTAATGGCATTGATATATGTCCCTTGATTGAAGAATTTGAGGCCATCCTTGGATATCCAAAATATCAACAAATGGCATTACCCACATTGATTTCCAAGACTCAACAGAAGATGCAGATGTTATTTCAAATTCCAAAACCTGAAGTTCTTCGGTTGATGAGAGGTGAAAAAATTCTACTTGCTCCTTTGATTGACTTTTGTTTCTCTCATTTGGCCCCTACTAAGGCATGGGGACACATGCTTTGCCTTTGCTTACTCGGCCAATTCTTGCTTATTTCTTCTGATGGCGATATTGATTCGCAAGTTTTGGATATTATGGACCAAATGGAAGGAGGCTTGTCGCCGATACCTGTGATTTTAGCCGAGACCTTAGTTGGATTAGATTGATTTAAATCAGGATTGTCAAAGAGATAGACTGGGAGTCCGTTGCTGCTTTAGGTAATTACCTAAACTGCTCTTTTGGGTTTTCAATTTAGGTTTTCTTTTTTTTTCTTTATTGCTCTAATTTTTGCCTAGTCCGCCCAAGTGGGTTTTCGAAACTAGCGAGCTGTCCTAATTTTTGCCTAAGCTGCCCATGCGGGTTTTCAACTTAGTAGACTTTTTTTTAATTTAATTTTTTCTTCACAGATTTGGCTTCAGAAGCGTCTTTGCTTGCTTGATACTCCATCCATGGATTTTGCCAGATACCTGCCACGTCATCATTCTACTAGGAAGCTACTCCATGCTGCCTCTTCATATGCTGACTGGATCCACTCACACTCTAAAGTCAATATCTGTTGGTTGGTACCTTAGTGGAAGATTTCTCGTATCACCATGCGGACATACTTGATGTATGTTCCCCTTGCCGCTCTTCATCAAGGTACATGTTATGATCCTCGCCGACTTGGGCGTCAGTATGGAGCTGAGCCTCGTGATCCTGACTTTGCTCCTGACTTAGACATGCCTTGCTTGACTGAAGCCTACTTGGATCAGATGAGGCAAAGCTGGCCTGCATGTTACACTTATCGACTGCCATAGATTTTACATTTGTCAATTCAGAAAGTGTATTGTTAGGATGAAAAAATAATTAAAGTAATAAAAGATGCTTCTTTTCCATTTATAATTTGTCATCACCTTTTGCTATTGAGTTTATTTATTTCATCCATATCTGGTCAAATACTTATAACAGTGCACATAAAACAATTTTAACATTAATTCTGTTTTATTAAATTGGGGAACAACTAAACATAAAGCCAGCATACACAAGATTACTCCTATTGCCAACTAGCCCTTTCGGGTTTTCTAATTGACAATTTTCTCTCTTTTAGCCCTAATTGTTGCCTAGCCCACCCTTCTTGGGTTTTCGGGACTAGCGAGCTGCTCTAACTTTTGCCTAGGCCGCCCTTTTTTGGGTTTTCAACCTAGTGAGTTCTTTTCTTTTTATTTTTCATACATAAAACTTCTTCAACCTATCAATATTTACTGGCTCACTAAATTAGTTCCCGTCCATGTCTGACAACTTCACCGTACCTTTATTCATGACTTGTTTCACGACATATGGCCCTTCCCAGCTAGGTCTGAACTTCCCTCTTGGATCAGATACATTAAGCTTACACTGCTTCAACACCAAATCGCCAACTCTGAATTTTTTTATTTTAACCCTTCTATTGTAGGCCCGAGCTATCTTCTTTTGATACAGTTGGTGATGATACAGTTCTTTTAACCTTCTCTCTTCTAATAGAGCTAATTGTGTGTATCTGCTTGCTACCCATTCCATTTCAAGAAGTTCAGCTTCCAAGACTACTCTTAACGACTTGATCTCAATTTCAATTGGCAAAACCGCTTCCATCCATTAAACCAAAGAGAACGGTGTCATTCCAGTAGTTGTTCGCACACTTGTCCTATATCCCCATAAAGCAAAGGGAAGCATCTCTGACCAATCCCTATAAGTCTTGGTTATCTTGGATAGAATTTGCTTAATTGTCTTTTTTGTTGCTTCTACTGCACCATTAGCCTTTGGTCTATAAGGAGAGGATCGATGATGATGGATGTGGTACTTGGAGAATAAATCCTTAACTGCTCCTTTAAATTGTACCCCGTTGTCTGATATCACACTGTGCGGGACCCCATATGTAACACCCCCATATTCAATGCACACACACTACAACCACAACAATGTAGCATAAGTGCACCAAACATAGGGATGCTACGGTTTTCTTAACATTCAAAACACTTTAAACTTGATACAATACCCTTATCATTATACATTATAGAAAAGTATATCATTTACTTATAAAACAAAAGATATTAGTTATATATATATATACATTTAAATATTACACAGCGGAAGTTATAAAATATGTACATATTTACATATTAAACATTTCTTTACAAAATATAAAGAAGTATACATGATTGGCAAGTCTGCTCTGATCTTTAAGCTCCCAAAATGGATTCTTCAAGGTCTACTCTCACTTGGTCTTGATGAACTCTCGGGTTCAACTCTATCAACTCTATTACCTACGCGATTAAACACTATCGCGCTAAGCCAACGGCTTAGTAAGATAATCATGCTAATGATATGACTTAGTGCAATGCAATGTCATTTCTCAATCCATAATATACATGTAACATCATATATGCAAAACTAACAACATACTTTCACATTACATATCACATTTCAATATCTTTTCATATACCTCATTAGTATTCATTTAACCATTCATAATCAACACTAAACAAAGACAAGCATGGGCCCAAGACACACTAATATGCCATTCAATTTTCAGAGTTAATGCTTTGGTTTTGTTATCACATTTATCAATATCATATACCCAACTAGGCTTCAAGGATTAAGTTCAACCAAGCTTCAAGGGGAGCAAAGCATGCTAAGCTTCTACCCAACTTGGCTTCAAGAACTAACCCAACCTAGCTTCAAGGGTGGTAACATCCCAATTAGGCTTCAAGGATTCAATCCAACCTAACTTCAAGAGATTGTTACACTTATTAGGCATGCCACCAACTACCAACTCTGAAAATGGAATAACACATTAGCCACACAATTCATTTATTATTCAATTATCATTTTCATTCTCAATTTTCAACAACATTTAGGCAAACATGCCTTATTTCTTTCAATTGCATCATCATAGCCAAACACAATGGCATTGTCTCATATCATGTCTTATTTGAATTATCATTGCATCTTTGATATACATTTCAATTTCAATGTATATTACTCATGAAACACATTACCATTCACAATGCATAACATAACATTGTTCAATCTCAACAATGCAATTAGGGCAAAGAACAATTGATATGATTCATAGTTTTAGGACCTTACACATGCATTTGATTATATCATTCATTGATTCAAGTGTGTTTAAAGTGTTTAGGGTTAGGTTTAGGGACCAACCTACCCTTGGAGAACCAAAACAATGCAATTAGAACAAAGAATAAAAACCCCAACCCACACAATTGAGGGACACGAGCAGCCACTTGAGGGACACGGCCAAGCTTGTGGCCGTGTCTCTTAAACCAAAACTCACAGTAGCTAACACGGCTTGGGAACACGGCCATGTCACCCAAAACTAATCCAACACGCCCAAAATCCCTTGGCTTGGCCATGTCACACATTGCTTTTGGCCGTGTCTCCCAAAACACAAACCCTAATATGCACAACTCTCCTCCAAATTGCACTCAAACTCATCAAACACCATATAACATGTTTCAAATGAATGGAATCAATGTTCTAAACACAAATTCTACATGTTTATCACAATAATCACCTCACAAAACATTAATATTACATTAAACACAAACCCTAAAATCCTCATCCTTTTCCATCTTTCAAACTCAACAACCACCACTTCCAACAACAATACCTATTTAAACTCTTAACTTAAAACAAATTCAACACTTGAAAACACAACACAAACACATCTCAAACACACCAAATCACAAAATCAACAAACTCTAATTCACTTTAACACCACTTCAAAATAAGTAAAGAAAACAAAAGAATACTTACCAAATAATGAAATTTCTTGAAATTCCAACTTGTTTACTTGAAATCTCCTTCAACCTTTGAGCTTAGAACATCAAAATCTTCCTTTGCTCTCTTGTTTTCCTTTGCCTTTGGTGAGCCGGCCAACATCAAGAAGAAGAAGAGAAGATGATGAAGAAATCACAAAGTCAAACACTCATTAAATACCCATCCAAAAGAAAATTACTATAATACCCTCATACACATCTTAATTCCCTTTATAATTTCTTGCCCACTTTGGTAATTTCACATGCCCTAAAAAAATCTCCTCTTGCATTGACCAACCCTTTTGACCAATGTATATGTTATATATATCATCATATACACAACATATAAACTTGTCTCTAAACCCTATTTCTTCCCAAAACACATATACATATACTTTTCTTTCTCAATTTAAACCAACAACAACAACAACAACAACAACATACAAAACTTCTAGGGCATGCATAGGGATATTACACCATATCTGCATATGAAGTTCTTTTCAATAAACCTAGCCATTTGGCTTGCACCCAGTTTATTGAAGGATTCGGCTTCAACCCATTTTGAAAAATAATCTACTGCTACCACAATGAATCGGTGACCATTTGAAGCAGTCGGATGTATCTCTCCTATAATGTCGATACCCCAGGTGGCAAATGGCTAGGGTGAAGACATTGAATGCAGTTCTTCAGGAGGCATGTGATTCAAGTTACCATACATCTGACATTGTTGGCACATCTTTATGAACTCAATATAATCTCTCTCCATGGTCAACCAATAGTAACCTTGTCAAATAATCTTCTTAACTAGGGCCAAACCATTCATGTGAGGACCGCAACTTCCCGCATGTATTTCTGACATGATACGCTCCACTTCAGGCTTTCTTAAACATCTCAAATACACTCCATCAGGCTATCTTCAATATAACTCACTATGGAAGGTGATGTATTGCAATGACCACCGCCTTATGGCTCTTCTCTCTTTCTTTGTTGCCCCCGGCGGGTATTCTCTTTTCTCCAAAAATTGCCTTATTGTATCATACCATGCATCATGGTCTGTATCAACTTCCATGATTGTCTCATATTCATAACAACGAGTTGATGAATTGGTCAAGATTAGAGGCTTAAGGAATAGGCTAACAGGGTTTTCCCATAATGAAGCCAATGTGGCTAGGGCATCAGCCATCTGATTTTCCTTCCTTGATAGGTGTATAAACCTACACTCCTTAAAGTTCTTCTTCATCATGGTCAAGTAATGGTGGTATGGTTTCAATTTTTCTTCCTTCAACTCCCATTCTCCATTTACTTGGGATACAACTAGCAACGAATTGCCAAAAACTTCCACCTTATCCACCTTCATAATCACTAGGGTTTCCAAACTGAAAATGCAAGCTTCATATTCCACCATATTATTGGTTACCCTAAATTTCAACTTTTTGGCTAAAGGGATAAGTTCCCCTTCGGGCGATTCTAGTATAACTCCCAGACCTGCTCCTTTCCTATTCACTGCTCCGTCAAAATACATTTTCCACCCTTGTACTTCAATTGCTTCTAAATGTTCATCTGGAAATTCCAAGATTACCTCTTCGCTTTCTGGTAATGGTTGTTGGGCCAGGAATTCTGCCAACGCTCTACCTTTGATTGTTTTCCTAGTTACGTATTCAATCTCAAATTCTTCTAATATTATCAACCATCGACCATATTCCCCAATTAAAGATGGAGTCTCCCTCAAGTACTTTATTGGATCAAGACTGGAAATTGCTTGTACACTATACGATTGAAAGTAATGCCGCAACTTCTTAGAAGACCGAACCACGGCTATACATGTCTTTTCAATGATGCTATACTTAATTTCATAAGGTAGGAGCTTTCTACTCAAATAGTAAACTGCATGCTCAATCCCGGATTCATCTGCTTGGGCTAGCATGGCT
Organism: Garcia nutans; assembly: GCA_947685225.1. Lineage (NCBI taxonomy): Eukaryota > Viridiplantae > Streptophyta > Magnoliopsida > Malpighiales > Euphorbiaceae > Garcia > Garcia nutans. The sequence goes on along the minus strand of CANTUV010000005.1, from coordinate 32,407,676 downwards.
CCTATCTACTCTTCTTCTACTGCTAAGTATAGTAATAGAGGTTTGCCAGGTTTAGGTGGTCTTAAAATAGGTGGATTCAACAAATACTCTTTTATTCGCTCAAAGGCCTTTTGACATTCTTCATTCCATGTGACCGACTGATTCTTTCTAAGCAATTTGAAGATAGGCTCGCAAATTGTTGTGAGTTTTGCTATGAATATGCTAATGTATTGAAATTTACCAATAAATCCCCGAACTTCTTTCTCCGTCTTTGGGGCTGGCATATCCCTGATTGCTTTGACTTTGTCAGGATCAATCTCAATGCCATTCGGACCAATTACATGTCCCCATAATTTACTTGAGGTAACACCGAATACACACTTCTTCGGGTTTAATCTTAGCTTATATTTCAAAGCTCTATCAAAGAATAACTCAAGGTTTTGGAAGTGTTGTTCTCTTGTATCCGATTTAACCATCATATCATCAATATATACTTCAACTTCTTTGTGCATCATGTCATGAAATAGTGTGGTGGCCATCCTTTGGTAGGTTGCTCTAGCATTCTTTAAGCCGAATGGCATCACCCTATAATAAAATATACCCCATGTAGTAATGAAAGCAGTTTTAGCTTTATTCTCTTGGGCCATTAACACTTGGTTGTATCCGAAAAATCCATCTACAAATGAGTGTAGCACGCTAGAGGCTGCACTATCAATGAGAACATCTATATAAGGTAAAGGAAAATCATCCTTAGGGGAATCCTTGTTCAAATCTCTTTAGTCCACACAGACCCTTATTCTTCCATCTTTCTTTGGCATGGGTACTATGTTGGCTAGCCAATTTGGGTATTCTATCACTTCAAGGAACTTCACTTGTATTTGCTTAGTGACCTCTTCTTTAACCAATTCAGCCCACTCAGGTCTTAATCGCCTAAGCTTTTGTTTGACAGGTTTCATGTGAGTGTGAGTTGGAATATGATGCTCGGCTATGTCTCGATCTATTCCAGGCATATCCTCATAAGACCAAGCAAACACTTCTTCATATTTTTTGAATATTTTTTCAAATCTCTCTCTCTCATCAGGAGTAAGGTCGGTGCTATGCTATTATTTTTAGGATTTTCAGTTGTTCCCAAATTTAATGATTGTGTGTTAACAGAATTAATATTAAAGATGCTCATGTAGCCGCTATTTGAATGTATGCAACCATCAGGAGAAACATCACACAAGTAAGCAAAATTAGACTTTATTGCATTCATTTTGGAAAAGAAAACATCATCATCCTCATACAAAGTAGACAAATTAAAATCAAAATCAAAATCATTGTTCTCAGAATCATAAAGCAAGATGTCTTCAAACTTTTCTTCAACCAGGGCAGTAATCTCCTCCGGAGTCTTTTCAGCTTTCAGGATAGCTTCATTCTTCTCTTTTGGACCGAATTCCATGCTGGCTGATAGGGTGAGCTCTTTCTTCATTTGCTCCACTAGCTCGGCAACATCTGCAAAAATTTCAAAACCTGGAATCAACTTACCCATGAACATGATTGGCTCGGGCTTTCCTTGGAGTGGTCCCATATCTGGAGCCTTGACAAAGATCTCTTCAATTGGTGGGAAGCTCATCTTCTCACTCTTGTTTGACCGAACATCATTGTCTTCATCATATCCTAACCCCTTCTTGGAAGCTTGAGTTCTAAAATCTGGCAACTTTGTCAAACCGGCCTTACCCTTTCCAAGACCAGCTCCGGGAAGGTAGTTCATGTTCTTCATCATATTCAATACTTTGGAGTCTACTACTTCATCATCAGAAATTGCGGCTACATGAAAACCATTGAGAGGCCTCTCAATCATTAGAGCGTTAACAATCTCATTATCTCCAGCTTCAATAACCATTGTCTCGTCTCCATTGGGGAACTTGATCTTTTGATGAAGGGTGGAAGGAACTCCACCAAGAGGATGAAACCATGGTCATCCCAAGAGCAAGGCGAAGGTGATAGGTATGTCTAAAACAACAAACTCAACAATAGATTCAATTGGACCAACCTTGACAGCCGCTTTGAAAGTCCCTTCGGCATGCCTCTTAGTGTTGTCATAAGCACAAATCGTTACCTCAGTCGGGTTTAGATCTCTTGTCGACATAGCTAGCTTTGCCAGTATCTTAAGTGGGCAAACATTTATGGTGCACCCACCATCGACCATTACATAAGGAGTCCTCTTCCCCTTGACTTCTATTTTGCTAAAGAGAGGGCGGATGTGGTCTCTCCCCTCCTCCGGTAAGTCCGCATCCGAAAAAGAAAATGCTCCCATATTAACTTCATTCTTTTCTTGAACCTCTTCACATTTCATTACTTCCCCAATTTTTATGAAGTTTATCAACTCCTCTGGTGTTGTGGAGGTAGAAATGGGCATGCTAGCTAAGGCTTTGGCCATAGTTTCTTGGTGCTTTTTAGAAGTAGCCAATAAGTCCCAAATGCTAACACTTGCTTGGGTTCTTTTCAATTGCTTAAGCTCATCATCGTCTTCTTCTACTTCAACTTCCTTTCCCTTTTTAGTTTCTACCTCCTTAAGTGGTTGCCTTGCATAAGGCTTACCAGATCTAGTGTTCATTACTTCGTCTTCTTCGGGCTCGAACCAAGTCCACTCCTCCTTCTTGGATACAATATCATCATCACTATCACTTGAATCCCAAAACCCGTTGACAACACAAATCATTACTTCTCCACCCATCATAGCTTGTTCAATTTTGACAAATGTCTCTTCTTCTTTGGTTGCTTCTCCACCCACATCTTGAAAAGAAGACATGACAAAATCCTCATGCAAACCTCCTCCAATCATGAAGGTTGCCAGTGGTGGTACCCTATTGAACTTTGGTAATGGGTTATCTTTGGTGTTTGGCTTATTGAGCTCGGGTAGCTTCCCATTATCAATTAGATTTTGGATCTCATGTCGCAACCTCACACATCTATCCATGTCATGCCCTTGCATTTGGTGAAATTGACAAAATGCTTTGGTGTTGAAATTAGGTGGGAGAGGGTTAGGCAAAGGATGAGGATTTAAGGGTTGTAACAATCCCTTTCTTTGAAGCTTATTGAGAACCCAAGACATTGGTTTTCCTAATTCTAAAAATTGTCTCCTCATTCCTTGGTTAGTAGCATTAACACCGACGGCCTTTTGCATGCTTTGGCTATCAGATTGATAGCTCCCTTTCTCGTTTCTTTTTGTTGCAAAACGGCTCTTCTCCCTTTCCCATTCTTCAATTTGCAAACCAGCTTGGAGAAGGTCTTTGAAATCACAGATGAGTGTATGAGACATCCTCTCAAAAAGATTAGGCAACACCCCTCTCACAATCATCCTTATTTGATCAGATTCATCGGGCCTCTTCTTGAGTAAAGCGGCCTTGTTTCTCCATCTCTTGACATAATCCATAAAATTCTCATTCGGCCTTTGCCTAATGGACTCGACTTCCATTAAGGTAACTTCTAGCTCAACATTATATCCATATTGCTGGATGAAGGCTTTGTAAACTAGATCACAACTCTTTTGTGTTCCATCATCTAAGGTATTGAACCAATTTTGGACAATAGGGTCCAATGAGAGCATAAAGTACCTTAGGGTTTGAGCCTTAGTAGCTCAGGTAGACTGCATGGCAGTGATATACTGCTTCACATGGAGATGAGGATTTCTGATGCCATTGTACTTAGTAAAGGAAGACATCTTGAACTTATAAGGGACCTCTTCATCTTGTTCAAATAGTTTGTCGATCTCAGACATCTCTTCGATTTTCAACTTCTTCTCAAATTTCTTTTCTAAATCAGCAATCATCTTTTCAACATCAGATGTCTCGGTCTTTTTAATAGTTTCTTTCCCAACAGCCTTCGGTTCTTTCTTCTTCTCTTGAACATCTTGGTAGTATTGACCCTAATCATCATCATCATCAATGATCACTTTTTCATCCTCAAAAACCACCTCACCAACTTTAGTCTTCCCTTTATCCCTTGGCTTCTTAGTGCTAGTAGATGACTCGGCATGATTCTCTAAGATTGCAGTCAATTGGTTCTTCGTGGTCTCAGCTAGGGCCTCTTTTATTTCTTCCATTTTGGCGTTGAGGGCCTCATCCACCATCCTCTGAATTTGTTCAGGCTCCATTGTTTTTGGTGAGCAAGTGATTGAGTCATTGCTAGATACTTCATCTTCGGTGTAGGTCGGATTGTTGTAAGCTTTTGAACTGTCGTAATCCAGGGCTGTGAGCCAGAGAGGATCAATGATATGAGATGCAAATGTATGCGAGACACTAACAATCAACAAATGGTGAGTGATTGAGTCGTTGCTAGACACAAACAATCAACAAACAAGGATAATTAGGACGTTCCTTCCAACCTTATAACATTCACACACGAATGGCGAGTCTCTTTTCCTAGGTATATGGTTAACAAAATACCAATATGGGGTACTTTGCTTTCGAATAATTCCTTCGGACGTTTCAACCAATAGTTATATTTTCGAAAATGGAAGTCCATTCATAGTAATTCCCATCAATTAGGTTTTAATCCATTCAACCAACTATAATAGCTCTTATGCTATATTGGATTAAAACAAAATTAAGAGGTTTACTATAAATAGATTTCTCACTTGAAAAAAGGTAACTAATGATTCATGCCAAAAACAAGCCCATGGTTAATTTATTCTTAGTGTAAACTAGGCCCACAATTGATTTTTGGTATTTCTTAATTGACCTAAACATTTTTGCAAGCTCTTTGTAAGGAGAGGTTGGATAAAAACAATTTTGTTTATAAGCCCATTATAAAAAGATTTTAGAAAAATGGATTTTGGGCTTAGTATTTGGGCCATGAGCCAAAGAAAAGTTTTTTTTTTGTCCAAAGACCATCTTGAAAAATTTTGAAAATATCTTTGTTCTTTTGGATTTTCTAAAGAAAATTTATTTTGAGCTTACAATGTACTTAGGTCATTTTAGAAAAAGAACAAACCAAATAAGCCATTATTTAGACTAAGACAAACTAACCATAGTCAAACAACATGCATTTGGGGTATAACCTAAGGAAAGTAACTAGGCCAATTACATGAGCTTTAGTCTTTGGGTTAAAAGGCTTAGGTTCCCATAGCAAGTATATACCAAATGGTATGAGGCTATGAGTGGTTATGCCATGCTCAATCTCCATACCTTGAGTGAAAGTATGGTATCCCTTACATAACATAACACGGGTAACACGGGCGTCCTAACTCATGCACACGATGCAATATAATATGATGCAATGGATAATATCATTATAAGAAAGAATAGAATAATATAAAGACCAATGGAATCAACTTCTCTTATCCCCAGTGGAGTCGCTACTGTGAGCGGAGATTTTTGCCCCCACTCCCGGTGGAATGGTTCTTGCGACTTCAGCACTGTTTAGGCTCGGGGCCTTAGAGAACACGGACCTAAGTCCAAAGAAAATGGAGTTGCTACCCGGATAGACCGGGAAAAAAGAAAGGGGTGGATGGCTCGATTCCTAAGGAATCCCCAACCCCTTAATGGGTCCAAAAAGTTGGGTACATGTGGGGAAGGTGAGAAATGGCCTAGCACCCCCACAACACCCGGTTCATTGGAACCGGCCTCCTTTACAGGTCTTAATATTATAAAATTATTAAATATAACAACATTATCCAAATTACACACAATAATTAAAAGAAAGCATCAATATATTTAAAATTAAAGCAAGGTCCAAGCAAAACAAATAAATAGACACCCATCCGAAGATGGAAACATGTCCTTAGATCACATGCCTAAATAGGACACCCACCGAAAGGTAGAAACATGTCCTTTACATAGGTTCTAAAATAGAAAAGCAAATTAAATTACATGATATTTAACTAATGAGGTATCCAACAAGTGGAAACATACCTCATACAACATTTGGAAATCTAGATAAATTGATAAAAGTAAATAACTATTCAAAATAAATAAATCATTCATCAAAGGTATTAAATATCAATAGAAAGTAAACATCCATCCATGATAAATAAAATAAACCAAGCATTGAACTTAAATAAATTAAAGCATATAAAATAGATCAAAGCATATCAAATATAGAATTGAATAAGACAAATAAAATTCCAAATTATAGCTTCTGTTTCCATTTAGGGTTCTTTATTTCATGTGTTGGGGTTTTATAATTCATAGAATTAGGCTACTGTAACTTTTTATGGAATTAAAATAAATTAAGGTTTTATTTTTTAAAAGGTTGGTAAGACTCTTTGATTAACCAAATTAAGGTTTGAATGGTAAAATCATGAAACTAAGGTTTTGGACACTTTAAATACTTTTGATTTATGATTTTCGGTTATTGCATTGTGTTTTTAAGCTACTGTGTAAAGTTGAAATATTTGTGTTAATATGATTTTTAAGGTTTTAAAGGATTAGGGTTTATAAAAAATTAGAGTTTAAGGCTTTAAAGGGGTTAGGGTTTTACTATTTTAGGTTTGGAGTTGAGTTAGGATTTAGTATTTTAAAATTATGGTTTTGGTGGATGCATGAAGTTTTTTAGGGTTTGCAAATCAATTTGATGCTTTTATGGAGTTTTATGAAAATAAACAAATGATTTAAAGTTTTTTAAAAGCAAAAAGGAAGTTTTTAAAGCTTTTCCAAAGAAACAGAATATAATTTAAGGGTTTTGATGATTTGGAAAGTAAATTAGGATTTTTGGGTTTTGAAGAAATTAAATTAATAACTTTAAATTCTTTGGAAAATAAAGCAACGAATTAGTGTTTTAAACATTAGAAAAGCTAAATTAATGATTCTGGGATTTTTTTCTTTGATGAATTAAGCTACTGTAAACAAAAAAACAAGAATTTAGAATTCAAACCTTCTTTCGTGGGGTTGCACCAAAATTGCTTCTTGGATCAACAAAAACAAAGGCAGTTGATACCTTTGATGAATTGCTTGAATTGTTTTTCGGCTCTCTCGCAAAATCAGCTTGGTTCCACTGCTTTCCTTCACAGATTCGGTTTCAACATTGTTTCCAATTTCCTCCCTAATTTCTGATCTTTTCTTTTTCCTCTCTCTGCCTCCTTATTTATAGAAATTTTTTCATGGTTTTCCTAGTTACTCACGGCATACCATATTTATTAAGAAAGGGAAACCGAAACCTAATTGTATTAGGTTTCGGAAAATTTGCATCGAAAAATTTTGCTAGCGAAAAAAAACTGCTGCGGAAAAATTGTGCTGGCAAAAAGAGCTGTCGCAGCAGCGGGCGAAATGTGCCTGCGGGCCAATCCGACTTTTTTTATTATTATTTTTGTTTATTTATTATTATTATTATTATTATTATTATTTTGTTTATTATTTTTGATTACTTACTTAAAATAACAAAAATTATTTTTTGGACTAAAAAATATATTAGACAACACAAAAATTATTTTGGATTAATTAAAATATATTGGACTAGACTGGATAAAAAATTAAGGGTCTACAGTGGAGGAACAAGGCTACTCTTCTAAATTAGAAACCTAATGAATTTGATCATATCAGAATGATAGTGATAGGTGTCCTACCCAACCTTCATGAGAAGCTGTCTCACAACCTTTGTAGCCCTTATTTTTTGACCAAGTCCAGTCCTGTAACAACCCCACCTGTACAGTCTTACAACAGCTACTCTATTGGGCCTTTTCTCCAATAGGTGGACCGTAGTCCCAGCCCTCAACCCGGCAGGCCGCATAGTACTGGATCACCCTCGCGGGCTCTCCAGCAGGATTTGTTTATTTGGCTCCCAAAGGAGTCGCCTCCCCAGATCGAACACCTGACCTCTCCCTTAAGAGAGCCAGCGAGCACAATCCAGTACCATTTCTACCAGTGGTAGAAATGGTACTGGATTGTGGGAGCCAAATAAACAAATCCTGCTGGAGGGCCCGCGAGGGAGATCCAATACTAATCGGCCTGCCGGGTTGAGGGCTGGGACTATGGTCCACCTACGGGAGAAAAGGCCCAATAGATTAGCTGTCGTAAGACCATGCAGGTGGGGTCATTACAAGTCCCACACTAATTGGAAGGCAATTAAGTCAAATCTAAAGATTTAAATAGTATAAAATAATTTATGTAATATTTATTATTTATTTTAATAATATAATATATAAAATAAAAGAAATTATAAAATATTTTTTTAATATAATATTTATTTTTAATAATTATTATTATAATAAAAAATAATAATAAAAAAATAAAAAATCGGACGAATCGACAAGTGACACGCTGCAGGCCGACCTGTGGCAAATTGCGTGGGACAATTTTTCACAGGCTGTGTCTGCGGTAAAATTGCCCTCAACGGCTCACATGTGTTGCCTCGCAGTAGCTCGCGCCCAAGCAGCAACCAATGCCAGCAATCCTTATAGCCCGTGCCAACAATCCTCGCAGCCCGCAGGCCCATGTGTCAGCACGGCTTTCAATTTTGTTAAAACCATATTCAACTCGGGAGTTTTTTATTTTTTTTCCTTAATGAAGTATGTTTTTTTTAATTGCCTATAAATAACAAGATTAAAAATAGAAATGGGACTTTTTTTATAGGCTTTGGATTTGGGACTTTTATGAACGGTAGAAATAAAAAAAAGCCATACAAAACCCTAACAGCCAAAGAAAGAGGGAGACAATCAAGATTTTATCAAGGCAGTGGCTCACTACTACCTTGATTTCATTTAACCAACAATCTAGGCCGGTGCAAGCAAAAGTTTGAATCAACCTTTAATTATTGGTGGAATCAGCAACGAAGGTACGTCTTCTAAATTAAATCCATTTAAACACAGCATGATTTAATGATATTACTTGTTCTTAATACAATGTAATTCCAGTGTCATGGCATCTCTAATAACATGTACGTATTCAATTGATTTTTTTAATGCATGATCATTTAGTTTAAGAAATATCTAGTAGCTATTCTATATAAGTATTAATCAAAAATTCAATTGGTAAAAATATCTTATAGTCTTTTACAGTAACCCTAGTTCCTCAATAAAACTATATAATGTAAATCGTTCACCTTCCCAGGGTGCTGCCCCTGATCCCCCGCAACGGGTGCTACGGGACTGCCATAAGCATGATTATTTTACCTTTGCTTTATTATTTTACTTAGATTTATATGTATTTTTAAATAGCCTTGTAAAAGGCATGTTTCCATTCGTGGGTACCTTATTTGTTTGATTAATTTATTTTTTATAGTTTAATTTATTTAAATACTTTGGGATTAATGTAAAGGACACATTTTCACCGAATGGAGGGTGTCCTATCTTATTTAGTTTTGGACATCGAACAATTGTAAAGGCATATTTCCATCTATGGATGGGTGCCTATTCCTTTATTTGGTTTTGTTTGAATTTGTTGTGATTTTAATAAAGTGATTATTTATTCTTATGATAGCATGTATTATGGATAATATCATATTAACTAAGAATTTAATAATATTATGACCTGAAAAGGAGGCCGGGTATAACGAATCAGGCATTGTGGGGGTGCTGGGTCATTCTCACCCTAGGGAGTTGGGGATTCCTTCGGAATTGAGTCATCCACCCCTTTCTTTTTCCCGGCCCGTCCAGGTGGTGACTTCATTTTCTTTGGATTTAGGCTTGGGTTCTCTAGGTCCCTGAGCCTAACAGTGCCGAAGTCACAAGAACCATTCCACATGGGAGTGGGGGCGAAAATCCCCGCTCACACCCTTATAAGAGATTTCAAAGAAAAGAAAGAGGAAATTACTAATCTGGCAGTAAGAGTACATAAAAAGAATTGAAAGTCAATGCAACTACTAGTCAGGTAAAGAGGAGATAGTTTTCAGACTTAGGATGACATTTGTCTTGGGTTTTCAATAAGTTTCAGAAGTAATGGCTATTACGGTCACTAGCTCCTCAACCATTACCAAATTCTCTACCACTAATCTTTAATGCCAATGCCTTCTATCAATTCCATCAGACATGAGGGCATGAAACAAATAAGTATATTCAATTAAGACACGAGGTCCAAGATTTGATTGATAGTAGTAAGCTGCCTGAACCCAACAAACCCAGCATAAAAGATAATCCTTTGCCTTAGTTCGGCAGAGTACCTCCACCGGCAACCTTCATCATAGGAAGAGGACTAAAGGAAGATTTTGTTTTATCCTCTTTTTTTCACCTCTAGAATATCTAAGTAAATGAAGCATTTTTTACTCCAATTCAACAAAGTTCTCTTGGCTTGAGTGTTGCTCATTCTATTTTTCTTTCTTTGGTATTTTATTGGAACATTTTTGTTTATCAAATTAAATTTGATTAAATAAACTCTTTTTGTACTATCCCAAAATTTTGGAAATACTAATTGTTGAAAAATTAATTAAATGATTAGTGAATATATTTGATCAAGTGAAAAAGAAAAGAGAAAAGGAAGATGTGTATATGTTATGTATATGAAGATATATACAATATATACAAGTCAACCTTTTATTATTGTCAAATGATATTTTAATTATTAAGATATTAATATGTTTTAGTATTATTATATTAATAAATTGCTTGGTGGAGATTAAAAGATGATTTTTGGATGAGACAGTATTGTGGCGATATCAGGTTTTTGGCCTGACATGCCCAGTGGCACGACCATGTCTTTGGGCGTGTCGATGGTTCTATTTTCAGTGTTAGTGATGCGAGCAGTGACACGCCCATGTCACTGAGCGTGTCATAACTACTGTGTCGTTAGAGTATTAACACGAGCAGTGACACACCCATGTCATTGAGCGTGTCACAGTTTTTGTGTTGTGAGTTTAGGGCACGGTCATGGACACGCCCGTGTTGTTGAGCGTGTCAAGTGTAGAGTTTGCCCTAGAAAGTGCTTTTCCTTATTTCCTATATGTATCACAAAGTGAGTATGTATAATCACATTTGGTATAGGATTGGAAGAGACTTGAGTACCCTAAACCATGTGTAGAGGGATATCTTGGAAGAGGAGGTTGAAGTGGTAATTGTTGCTTTAGAGGTAAGTACAAACTTTGAATAATTGTTCATATTTACATGACATTGGGACTTAACACATTTGGTTGGGAAAATGTGTTAAGCTACTTACTACATTGTTGATGCATGAGTAATATGCTATGATTTGCATAATGTGAGCTATGTGAAATATATGATGATGATTCACAATGTATGGATAATGCAATTTGTTATTTATACACTAATGATGGCATGTAAAGCCATTGGCAATGGCTAAACTGATATAAATGAGATATTTAAGGCATTGTGCCTAGATGATCATGAGAAAATGATAAAGGATTTTATAATGAAATTATGAAAGAATTGTGTGCCTAGTATGTTATTCAATTTTCACAGTTTTTTGTTTGGTGGCATGCCTAAAAAGTAACAATGCCTTGAAGCTGGGTTGGGTTTGGTCCTTGAAGCCTAGTTGGGTGTTACATGATGTAGCAAACCCTTGAAGTTGGATTGGGCCTAGTCCTTAAAGCCTAGTTGGGATGTTACATATGAGGTAATCCTCATTGTGATTATGATTAGACAAATGTTATATTGGACCAAAGCAGTAACTTTGGAATTTGAATGGCATATTAGATCCTTTTGGGCCCATGCTTGTCTTTGCTTTAATGTAAATTATGAATGGTGGAACAATTGAGCAATATGATGAGATATAATGTTATGAAATATGATATCCTTGTGTATTGTTTCTAGTTCTTGAAATTTTGACATATGCATTGCATTTGAACTATTTTGTTATCAAAGTTTGTACAGCTAAGCTTTTGGCTTAGCGCGATTGTGGTTCATCGTGCAGGTGTCCGGTTGAGCCGGAAAGTTCAGTTAGACCGAGTTGAGTTTAGGCTTGAGATTGTGAGTGCAGTGTTGATTGTGGACATCAAGATCAGAGACAAACTGCCAGCATGTATATATTTCATATTTTTGTACATATCTATTTCATATTGACTTTGATGTATATAAATATGTATATTTATGTTCTGCAATAAAAAATATTTTGGATAAACCTTTGGTAATGAAGTATATATATATGTGTTTTAACAAGTATTGTTTCATTTACTATTCATATGTTATCAATTGAATATTTTAAGATTATACAGATTTTATAAATGATGATTTGGTTGTTTAAAAAGGCTATGACATTCTTTTATCCTCTTTATGTATTTTACATGTAGAAGGTATATGTAGTGTATGTATATTGGGTGTAGTGTATATTGGTTGTTTACACTTTTTGTTGAATTTATAATTTTGTTGCTTTCTACTCATTTTTTGGCTCAACCAATAATAAATCTAGCTTGATATTTATAAATTAGCATATCTATGCATCATGATCCGAATGAATTTACTAAGTGAGAGAATTATTTTATGGAATTGAGTTGTGTATACTTAGAGAGGGCTCCTGCATAATCACCTATGTCTAGCCAGTCTTATAACGTGCTTTGATGAATGTTCAAGGTAAAATTAAACTTGCTTATTTAAGGGAGAGATGATCTAGACATTTTTTGGTGAGCCAACAACTAGTGTCCACCTTATTAAAATCAATCCCTAGTTTGTCCCTTTGAGCCTTCATTAGATTTTAGCTTTCTTTTATTAGCTTATAAACCCAATAACCTATCCTGAGCTAGTGTGACACTTATGACAAGTTTGATGATTACTAAGCAACCAAGAAGCAAGAAGATTGGAGAAAAGGATGCTTAGTCAAGGCCATAAGGATAGTTGAATTTTACTTGAACAAAACCTAATTTCTCATATCTATTTCATCTTTAATGTGGCATTAGGGAAATAAAAGGTTTCATCCTTATTGAAGCAAACTCGTACTTGCCTATAGTCCAAAGCATAGGACAGTATGAAAAAGATAAATTTCTTATAGCAAAAAAAAAAAAAAGGGAAGCCAAAACAACTAAAAAAAAGAGAGAAAGAAATAAGAAAAAAAGAAAGAAAGAAGGTCCTCAGTTTTAGCAAAAGCAAAAGAATAGGTTTGCCCTAATTAGATCAGATCTAGATTTTTGCCAAGAAGATGGAAGAACATTCAAGTTTTATCTTTTCATGAAGCAAGATAACAAGGCGTCTAGGAGGTGAAAATGATGCACATAGCTTAAGAGTGTTTCCAACTATCTGCAGTTCCAATAAAAATTTTGTAGTGTGAAGGTTTGTCATTCGTATCACATTACCTCCAATATAAAAATGGCCTTTATTTAACCCATATCCCTTGTAGACCCCAGTTCAAGCCTATTAAAGACCTATTAATCTCTTTTACTATGTAGGCCTTAATTTAATTCATTTAACCCATGTCCCTATTAATCTCGCCCTTGTCCTCGCCCGTTGCTCGCGTACCATCATTGTCGTAGCCCACAAGCCAACCTGTTGGCTAATTTTGCCTAAACCTAGTTTTACTTGGTTTTTCTGGATTATTTCCTAATCAAATTATATTTCTGTAGACCATGAACGATAAATTAAATTAAAAAAAAAAAGAGGGGCTCGTTAGGTAGAAAATCCACAAGGGCGGCCTAAGCAAAAATTAAGGAGGTTCGCTAGTTCCAAAAACCTGCAAGGGAGGTCTAAGTAAAAATTAGAATCAACATAAAAAAAAAGGATCCTCTAAGTTGAAAACCCGCAAGGGCGGCTTAGGCAAAAATTAGGACAACTCGCTAATTTCGAAAACCCACAAGGGTGGACTAGAAAAAAAATTAGAGCAATAAAGATAAAAGGGCTAAATTGAAAACATAAAAGTGTGATTTAGGGAATTACCTGAACTAGCAGTGGACTCCCAACTAATCTCCTCGTAGATTCTAATTTGAATTGGTCTAATCCAACGAAGGTCTCGGCCAAGATCACAAGTATCGGTGATAAACCTCCTTCCATTTGGTCCATGATATCCAGTACTAGTGGATCGATGTCACCATCAAAAGAAATAAGTAAGAATTGGCCAACGAGCATAGATAAAGCATGTGTCCCCATGCCTTGGTGGGAGCCAAATGAAAAGTGCAAAAGTTAATCAAAGGACCAAGCAGAATTTTCTCACCTCTAGTCAATTGTAAAACTTTGGGCTTTGAAATTTGAAGCAACATTTGCATCTTTTGTTGATTTTGGAAGTCAATATGGGTAATGTCATTGGTTGATTACTTGGATATCTAAGGATGGCCTCAAATTCTTCAATCATGGGACATTTCTCAAAGTCATTTATCTTAAATATCCTAGAATTTACATCCCAAAAGGAAACCTGTTTAGATCAATTTTGTACTTGTTTTTAGTATGATTTTTATGTGTTTTTAGTTAATGTTTTGATTGATTTTTGTTTTAACTTTGTTTAAAGTGTTTGTTTTAGGTTTAAGTGCAAAAACATACTTGGAAGATCAAAACAAAGAAAGAAGAGCATGAATCAAGCATGACATGGCCAAGCCAAATGAAGCTTGGCTGTGTCACCTCAAAGGAAAGAAATGGCAGCAAGTGACACGGCTAACAATCTTGGCCGTGTCACTCTCATCTCCAAAGAACAAAGAAGAGCAAGGAGCAAAACAAAAGAAGACACACTCAATGACACAGCCAAGCCACTGGCCGTGTCCCATTTCATGCCAAAGAACACTTGGAACAAGCAAAGAATGAAAGAAAAGAAGCAGAAGGTGACACACCCAAGTGACATGGCAAAGCCAGTGGCCATGTCACATGACACGGCCATAAGCTTGGACATGTCACTCCTTGAAGAACAAAGAAAAGAAAGAAAGAAAGAAGAAGGCAGTGAAGGACACGGTCAGCAAGCTTGGCCATGACCCAAAGAAAAATGAGAGATACGGCCAAGCCAAATCAAGCTTGGCCGTGTCACACTTAATTTATACAAATTCTTTTGCGTGAAAGTAAGAGAAAGGAGGAGAAAATGGCTAGGGTTTGAAAAAGAGAGAAAAGAAAAGAGAAGGAGAGGAAAAAGAAACACGATTTGGGGATGAGGAGAGAGTGACACTCTCCTTGTCCCTTCATCTTCATCCTCCATTTTCATCTTCTCCATCTTCCATTGACAAGATCTTTGAGGTTCTTTGGGATAAAGTGGGTTAACAAGCTCTTAAAGGTTGAAGAAACTTAATTGAAAGGTTTGGTGACTTGAGAAAGCTCCATTCCATATTGCAAAGGAGAATCATCCATTGAAGAGGGCTTGAGTTCTTCATCATACATCAAAATGGAGCTAGGAGGAAGACTAGTAATCCTACTCTTGGCATCTTCACAAGGGGTTTTTCTATTCTATCTTTTAATTCATTCCAATATTATTTTTGTTGTATTAAGAGAATTGATATTGCAATGAATAATTTGTATTTGATTTATATTGAGTTGAATGAATGTTTTAAATTGATGATGTTGAGCTAAAAACCCATGCTTAGGGTTTGCAGTATATTTGATTGAATGCTTTGATTTGATATTTCCATTGATGTACCTTATTGTTGGTTAATTGTATTGGATTGTATGCTAGGTTAATAGATTAGCTACCTATTGATCTCTAGATATTGAATAAAGGACCGAGAGGTGAAATTTGATATGGAAATTATGCAATCGACTACCCTATGAATGAATTAGAAATATAAGTTCTAGGGTTTCATTAATTTGCAAATGTAAAATAATTGGTTATTGCTATTTCATGAATGTGAGAACTAATGAATTGGTAATTGACTAATTAACCTTAAGGAACAAATTAATTTATAAGGTTATGTTAATGGATAATTGAGAATTGAGCTTAGATTGAATGGACCTATAACCCTAGGCACATTCCTAAGAATCGATTTGATCTTGTACAACCTTCACACACCAACCCTACGCACGTTAATTTTAGGTTTAAATTGTTCTCACACCATTTCAAAACAATGAACTCGCTTTTAATTTAATTGCTTTAATCAAGCTATTACGAACTACACCTTCCTTGTGAGACGACCTTGGGGCAATCACCTTTGCTGCAACTACCTCGTATACTTGCGAGTGACGCTTGTAGTAGTACTTAATTCGAGCGCAACAAAACCATAGCATGTAGAAAAGAATGGTCTAATTTAACATTTTGAAAGCACTTCAAAGTGTTAATTTGAGACCTAGATATTTATTCTCAATGAATAGCTTTTATGGTTTTAAATAAAACTTTAATTTTCTTGAAATTGAGTTCTGTCATTGTTGAAGTTAAAGAAAAACTTAAAATTGTTGAAAGGGATTTTAATGCTGAAATAAAATTTTGTGGAGAATTTTTTGGCTTCTGTTTGGGGTTATAGCATTGACGGAGAGTTTATATAGCAGATTGGCTATACCAAAGTTGATGAGGAACGACTTGAGACCAAGATGTGCAAGGATAGGAAATCAACGTTGAAATGATTTTTTGACTTGTCGTGTTCCTTTTGGTTTAGCAAATTTGTGATGCTTTAGGATTCTGAATTGTAAGAGAAAGGATTTATGTGCATACTACAATAATAATGATGATAATAAATAATAATAGAAAATGATAAAAAAAAGTTTGAAAGTCAAAAGTTGCAGTAAAAGTAAAAATTATTATTATTATTATCACTATTGATAATAATACAATATTTTCTCAATTCATACAATGCTACATCACTGAGAAGGAGGAGGCGGACCTTGGTTAAATAAAGCCCTAAAAAAGTCATTGCCCAATGGAGGAGGCGGCATGTCACCCATATGGAATCTGCTTGGATGAAAAGTACCTAAGCTCCTATTTTCTTGAAATTCAAGCCTGTAGCAGTCATCATCTGAAGTAGATGATGGGATCTCATGGTCATCAGTTTAGGGCCCCATAGAAGATGAAGCTCCAGAATCCCTCATTCCCTGGATCCAAAAGTCTCAAAAGTTTTGCTCTGACTGATGATATAATCTTTCAAGATGGGCAATCTATTAGCGGCTAGCAGCTAACTCTTCTTGCAACTTCTTAGTTTGCTCCTCAAGCATTCGTTGTGAGTCAAAAAAGGAAAGGGTCAAAGCATATATAACCATGCATACATATAGCATAAATCATCATGGAATAGGATGGCAAACTAGATAACTTGTATCAGAGCCTTGCAGATGAGATGGCATTTTCGGTTGGTAAGAAGGAGCAATGGAGGAACAATAGAGGAAGGTCCAACCTCCTTACCAAATAAGCTAGCAACCTACAATAATCATTAAACCAGTCAAAACAAGTTGAAAAAGATGCTATTGCAATGGCAAAATGGTAAAAAGTTTACCTAAGAGGTGCTAGCCCCGGGATGAGGAATGGACCCTCTTCCACTCCTTCATACTCCTCTTCATCACTATCCTCATCTTCCTCGGGAATTCCGCAGATGCCAACAGAAAATATGTCAAAGTTCAAGAGCCATGCTTGAATAAACTGAATATATGACACACCCGGTGGATAGACACAGGACCAGTAATGACTCAGCAAGTATGCTGGTAAGGTAGTGCAGCATTCATGGAAGGAGTCCAGTTCGCCCACTGTAGACCTTTAATTTTTTTTACCAAGTCTAGTGTAAAATTTTAAAATATGTCTGAAATAATTTTTGTGGTATTTATTATTTATTTTATTTAATATTTATTTTATTATTTAATATTTATTTTATTATTTTAAATATATATATATACATATAATAAAAAAAATAAAAAATCAGACGGACCAATCGGTGAGCGACGCGTGATAGGGCAATTTGTCATAGGCACCAGCTGGCCAATTCGCCACAGTTGAATGCTGTGACAAATTGGGCAGCGCCTGGCAAGTGCTCACCCAATTGTTCACATCCTAGCCTCTTTGCTCGCCCGATGCTCGTGTCCCAATAGCCCATGCCAGGATGTTGGCCCAAATTTACTAAAATCCAATTTTCACTCGGAAAGGTAAATTAATTTCCTAAACAGATTGAAATTCCTCAAGATATTAGGTTTTACTTTAAAAATTCTATAAATACTAGCATTAAAAACACAGAATAGAGGACGACAAAAGTTACTCAAGATTGAACTTTTAATTTTGAAGCAACCCAAAATAGCCAAGGAAAAAGAACACTCCCATCCACAAGGTAACAAGTTGTGTTGTCTTGATCAAGGTCTACCCAGAATTCCAACGGTACAATTGTGGTGTAACCAACAACGGAGGTTTGATCTTCACTAATAATTGTTTATATTCATAGTAACCATAACATGCTTTCTTTTAATGTTTTGTTAAAATGTTTTAATATTAATTTTCCAGTAGCAAAAAATTGTTAAATCTGATTTATATATTTTCTGAACCGAAACCCTAATTCATTAAATCCTTAAACCCTCATCTAATTCCCTTAAGCCCTAAACCTAAATTTGATTAACCAAAAAACCCTACTACTTTTTTAATATTGTAAAACCCTAATCAATTTTATTTTTTAAATTTCTTACAGTAGGCTAAGTATTTTAAATAATAATAATAATAATAATTGTGTTGATTCCAAAATCCCAAAAACCCTAAATGTTATTTAAGAAACCCTAAAGTGAGATATAAACCTAAACTTGCATTTTTATTTGCTTTATTCAAGTTAGAAACATGTTTATTATATGGTTTGATTAGTGATTTATTTATATCTTTGATGAAAAATTTATTTATAATGATTGGTTAGTTAGTTATTTTTATTGACATGATTTGGTTTCAAGAAATTGTAAGAGGTATGTTTCCATAATTGGCTACCTCAAATTTTTAAGTATCATGTAATTCGATTTATCTTTAAGCTTTGGATAATTGTAAAGGCATGTTTCCATCCTTGGATGGGTGCCTATTCGTTTATTTTGTTTGGACCTTGCCATGATTTTTAATAAAGTATTTATTTATTCTATTGATCATATGTAGTATGGAAAATATTGTGTTAATTAAGAATTTTATAATATTGAGACCTGAAAAGGAGGCTGGTTCAAATGAACCAGGCGTTGTGGGGGTGCTGGGTCATTCTCACATTCCCCACGCGTGCCTAACTTTTCAAACCCATTAGAGGGTTGGGGATTCCTTAGGAATCGAGTCATCCACCCCTTTCTTTTTCTTGACCCGTCAGGGTTTAGGCCAGTGTTCTCTAAGGCCCTAAGCCTAACGGTGCAAAAGTCGCAAGGACCATTCCACGTGGGAGTGGGGGCAAAAATCCCTGCTCACAGTGGTGACTCCACTAGGGATAAGAGAAGTTGATTCTGTTGGTCTTTATATTATTCTATTCTTTCTTATCATGATATTAACCATGGCATCATATTAGGTTTCATTGTGTGCTTGAGTTAGGATGCCCGTATAACCCGTGTTGTGTTATGTAAGGGTTACCATACTTTCACTCAAGGTATGGAGGTTGAGCATGGCATAACCACTCATAGCCTTGTACCTTTTGGTATATACTTGCTATAGGAACCTAAGCCTTTCAACCCAAAGACTAAAGCTCATGTAATTAGCCTAGTTACTTTCCTTAAGATTTACCACAAATGATTGTTGTTTGACTATGGTAAATTTATCATGGTTTGAATCTTGGCTTATTTGTTTTGTTCTTTTTCTAATATGACCTACCTATACTGCAAGCACAAAAATAATTCTTTAAAATTCAAAAGACTAAAACTATTTTCAAAAATTTTCAAGGTCTTTGGACATTGAAACCTTTCAAGATGGGTCAAAAATCTTTTTACACCTTATGGCCCAAACAGACAAAATTATCTTTCATGTAAAAATACAACTTTTTTCTAAAATGAGCTGACAAATATTTAGGTCAATTACAAAATATCAAAAATCAATTATGAGCCTAGTTTATACTAAGAATTATAGATCATGGGCTGGTTTGTGGCATGAATCATTAGTTACTTTTTCAAGCGAGAAATCTATTTACAATAAACCTCTTAATTTATTTTTAATCCAATTGATTGGATGCATTAAAGCCTAATTAATGAGAATTATCATGAACTGATTTTTATGTTTGAAAATATAACTATTGGTTGAAACGTCCGAGGGAATTATTCGAAAACAAGATACCCCATGTTGGTATTTTGTTAACCATATAACTAGGAAATGATACTTGCCATTCATGTGTGGATGTTATAAGGTTGGAAGGAACATCCTATTTATCCTTGTTTGTTTATTGTTTGTGCATACATGCATACATACGTTTGCATCTCATATCATTGATCCTCTCTGGCTCACAGCCCTGTATTATAATAGTTCAAAAGCTTACGACAATCCGACCTACACTGATGATGAAGAATTTAGCAGCAACTCAATTAGCTTCTCACCAAAAGCAATGGAACCATAAAAGATTTAAAAGATGTTGGATGATGCCCTTGAAGTCAAGATGGAAGAACTAAAGGGGGCCCTAGCTGAGATCATGAAGAATCAAATGGCTACAATGTTTGGGATGTAACACCTTTATACCCTATATATATACAATACATATTTTCAGCATATGTATAATATGCGTATAAGGTACAAAAATGTCACAGACATGTTTAATAAAAAATTTTCACATTTCTGATTTAAAATTTCAAAAACTAATAAAATAAAATAAAATAGCATATAAAAATTCTTTATTTGCTATAGGAACACAAAATAAACATTTAATATCAAAATCTTTGGAAAAAATTCGCCAGTTTTGTCTATAAATTGGACATCCCAAAATTTAATAAACTCAACCTTCATAAAACAAACACTCATAATAAAATCAAATCTCCATTTCACCAATACTTCTCAATTTCTCCATATTTTCACTAAGTATTTATACATAGATATAAATATATCAACCACACATATAGAATCCCATTTTAACAAATTAACCAAAACATTCTTTACAATTTACAATATATACTTCAAAAACAAACATAATATACATAATATCAAAATATACTATAATATCAAATATGTACAAGCTGGCAAATGGCTCTGATCTTGATGTACCAGCAAACACTTCAAGCTCGATAAATGCAACCCCAGACATGACTAGGTCTATTAGGACTCTCCGACTCTATCAAATCGTCCATGTCACCTATGCGACGAATTACAATTGCGCTAAGCTAAAAGCTTAGAAGTACAAATTTTGATAATAATAAAACTATAAAGTAAGGCCAATGCAAAATGCTTATGGATATCACATCATTCCATTTCCTCATACTTTTCAAATATTTCGCAATCCACAATTCACAAAAAAATAAACACAAACATGGGCCCAAAGATAACTAAAATGCTATTCAAATTCCAGAGTTACTATTTTTGTCTATAATGACACCATGTGTCCAGCCCCGTAGTCAAAATATCAATGTAATAGTCCAACTATGTCTAAGCTTACGACCCGATCATTTCACCCAGCTCAACTTTAAGGACTTATTTTTGAGGCTTACGACCCGGTCATTTCACCTCAAAAATATTTTCACAAAGACGGCCAGTGTCTAACCCATAGGCAAATCATAAGCATGCCGCCAAACACAGAACTCTGAAAATTGAATAACAAACTAGGCACACAATTTATTCATATTAATCATTTATATCGATATCGATATC
The DNA here is from genome assembly GCA_947685225.1 of Garcia nutans. Lineage (NCBI taxonomy): Eukaryota > Viridiplantae > Streptophyta > Magnoliopsida > Malpighiales > Euphorbiaceae > Garcia > Garcia nutans. The sequence goes on along the minus strand of CANTUV010000005.1, from coordinate 32,386,245 downwards.
AATTCATTTCATTATGTTTCCACATATCTCATTACATTATACCACATTACCCAATTACCTTGGGTATTTCAACATAATTCACATATTAATCATATTTAATGTAATCTAGCCAATACCAATGGCTTTTTAACAATGCACTTAATGCATGCACAACAAATGGAATTACCCAAACATTTTGGGTTATTTCCATATAATACACATATTTCACATTTTACACAATTTAGCTATTATCAATGGCTTTTCAGAATGCACTTAACTCATACATGACATTACAAATGTCATAGCACATTATTCATACATAACCAATGTATCAAGTAGCTTAACACATTTTCCAACGAAAATGTGTTAAGCCCAAATGTCAATGTATTCAAAGTTTGTACTTGCCTCAAATAGCAACCAAATCAAGTTTAAAACAACCTGCAATCCTATCCTTCCAACTTGTCCTTAACTACTTGGATGAAGCAAAACAACCTCCCTCAATGCCTAAACCAAATGTGATTGCAAATAATCATTTTGTATCACATTTAATGGCGTTTCCAATATTAAACCATAATTAAACCCCATCCATGCAAAAATCCAAAATTTAAGGCTAACCTCACTTTAATTTTGGATTCTCATACTAGGCCATTCATTTTAACATATTAACCTTATTTATATATTAGAAACATATTTTAATACATTTAAATCCTTTACATTACAAAAATACACTCTTATATACAAAATCCTGAAATGGCATAACCTTTCTTCATTGAAGGTTTTCCATTCCAACACAATCCATTAATCAATTTAAGCTTATATTCATCAATTATATCACCAAACAAGATTAAACCAATAAAATTATACAATTCAATAACTTTGGAAAAATCATTTTCCAAAACCCTAAATCACACTTCCATTCTCAAACTCCAACCAAACACAACCAAATCCAATTATTGACTTTAAAATACTTGTTTATGCAGCAAAACAACTCATTTGGAATCCATTTGCATTATTAAAACAATGATTTCAAAACTTCAAAAATTACATAACCCTAAATTCTCTCTCTTCACCAATCTTACCCAAACTCAACCATTTCTTCAATCCAACCTTAAAATCAGTGTTAACTACCCAAAATAACATCATACACACCAATTCAAATAATTATAACATACTACTTAAAATTTCAAAATCACACAATCAATATTTCCATGGAATTCAAAGAAAGGAGTTGGAAACTTACCAAATTTAGTGGAAATCACCAAAAATTAACTTTAAACTTGTTAAATCCTTCAATAAATTGAGTATGAAAGAGAAAAATTCCTTGGACACCATTAATGGAGATTTTGGCCAAGGAGGAAGAAGAAGAAGATGAAAATGGCTTTTGATTTTCTCTTTCCTTTCATCTGTTAATTTCAACCATATATATATTATTTAATTTAATTTAATAAATAATTATTTAATTATTTATTTAATAAATTAAAAGTTGAAAAATTCCTCTTCCATTCAAAAATTATTTATTTTTAATTTGATTTAATAATTTTGAATTTTTAAGATTTAATTACCAAAATACCCTTTTTACTTTGACTTTTGACTTTTTCATTAAAAAGTGTTGACTTTTATATGTTGTATATATTTTACATATATATCACATATGTATTCCACTTTTTCATTTAAAATCTCTTCATTTTTCATTTCAAACCATTAATTTAATTTATCCAATTTAATTATAATATATTTTATCAAATTTCTAAAAATTAGAAATTAAAAAAAATTAGGATATTACACATATACACAAATAATGTGTATCTTATATACACATCAAATGTACCTTATTTGTATATTAAATATATTAAGTATGCAATGTATATATCCAACATATACAATTAATATACTATATGTATATGCTATATATACACTAGGTATATATATTGGCTATATACAACATTTATATCTCCAAGTACTTATTTAATTTCTCCAAAATTACGGATATGACAATTTCCTCCCCCTTAAATAATTTTGTCCTCGAAATTAACCAGTACAGTAATAAATTATCCAAATCAAAACATAATCTTAAAATCTCATATTATAAATCAGGAGTAATGGCACGTTCAGTGACTCGCCCATGTCTCTGGGCATGTAGAAGCTTCTGTAAAGTAGTTGAATGACACGGCCATGGACATGCCCATGTCACAGGGCGTGTCACTTGAAGAATCTTCCCAAAATAGTTTCTTCCCTTGTCTTTCATCCGTGATTCCGGCCTAAATAACCATAAGGTCTCAACGTGTTAAAAGTTTCTGGAATCAACCCTAATAAACACTTAAACAAACTAATTAAACTCAATTTGACAATAAATATATTAAGAAATAGGGACAAAAATATTATCAATTATACACTTATTAAATTCACCCATGCTTAAGTTTTTGCTTGTCCTCAAGCAAACCAAATCACTATAATAGGTAGAAATGAAAGACCCTCTATATCCAAAGAAAACAAAAGTTTTTACAATACTTGAATTAGAAAACCCAACATTCTCAACCAAAAACTGAATCTCAAACATGGTAGCTGAATTAAGAAGTTTTGAAAACAAAAATCTAACAGAGCTAAAATTTAAAAGTTCAAAGTTAAAAGATTAAGCATAAAATTCCAAGAATGCAAAAGTCATGAACAAAGTAAGGAAGTAAGTTTTCTCTTAAGTTCTTTGGCCCCTTCATAAAATGCATTGCGTGAAACATTAATTAATTTTTTTTTCAAAAAGAGCCTGACTTGCTTGAAATGGTACTAACTTTTTGACGAGAAGGTAAACATTTATGATGTCGACCCCCGGTTACTCAGTTAGAATCACCATTCAAATGGCTACTAGCACTATTCATGATTCCAACTCATTTGTTTCGATTCAAGAGTTAAAATCAGTGGAACAGGGATAAATTTTCAAAGCTCCTGAAAATTTATTTTAATTTATTTTTTTATTTTATTTATAGCAAAGTGGTCAAGAACTTAAGATAATAAAGATATCATACTAAGTTTGACTCAAGTATCTAAAGAATTGGGCTATGCTAAAAAATGCAACTAAGATTTTAAACTTCAGAAGTGCAACTCTCATCAATCAACTACCTAATTCAAACCATCACATTTAGTCTTTAGCAATCAATTAAGAAAATTGAGTCAATCTCAACAAGAGATTGTCATTCGTTAAATCAATCATTATTTTAATGAAAAGAGGAACCATTTCACTTCATATTATAATAGAAATCTAGTTTACTTGAATCCAAAAAAAATAAAATCAAAGAAACTAATTGAGACAAATGCAACCAATGGCAAAAAAATAAAAATAAAAGCTTAATTTATAAAACATGCCCCTCCCCCACACTTAAGACACACATTGTCCCCAATGTGTGTAAAATAAAAAAAAGAACAAAAGAGAGAAGGTTGCCCTAACATGTCCTGAATCGACATATATGAATAGGGTTCCAAAAGTGTTGCGATGTCGAATGAGCTACAGGACAAAAAAATGGACATATAGAATGGTGAAGGTTGAAAGACATATATAAAAATAATAAAAAAAATATTAAAATATTAAAAATAAAATGTACAGTCATTCATAAGAAAATAAAAAGGAATATAAAATAAAATAAATAAAATGAGCTAGTCGATCATGGGCTCTGCACTGGAATCATTACTAGCGCCGGTATCATCACCGCTGGCACTAGCATCATTGCTATCATCGTCGTCTGAAATATGAACATGGGGCACTGAAGGCTGGTAAGGTGGTGGCGGTGGCTTCGAAAGGCTAAATCCCTGATGCCTCAAGAACTCAAGCACAGATTGCTCGAGCCATTGCCTCCTCAGTATCTCATGATCTAGTTGCGCTTGGAAGGATGAGTAGTGCTGCTCTATGGAACGTTGGATTTGATCATGCTGAGTCAATAACTTATTTTGGTTCAGCTTGATGTTTTCAATCTTTTCTTCTATCCTACATATCTGTCGATCAAACTCCGTTGGTTTTTGGTCATCATCCCACTTAGTATTCACAAAATGACACCAGTCTCTGAAAGTAGGGGCTGGAGTAAAAGACGGGCCAGCTGAGGAAGCAGTTTTGGCAGTGGTGGACGGGCCAGGGATATCTGTCTGTGGAGGTGGAGGTATGTCGAAAGTGGGAGCAGGAGGAACTGGCTCAAAATCCGTCGGTGGAACTGATTCAGAATCCGTGGGTGGTGCCTCCACCACCTTCTCCCGGTTCAACCGTTTCAAAGTATCCATTCCCAACAGTTTGGGGAGCCCATCCAAAGTTGTCGAGAGGCATCCATCCAACACCCCCAAACTGCAAGCGAGTCTCGTAACATATGTGCCACTATGTAAGTTATCCGGTGCCCCTTTCTAGGACTGCTCATAGAAAAAATGAGTGATATCATGAGCTATGTTGCATCGGATCTTATAGACCATGCAGTTCAAGAAGAATAGTTCCCTCAGGCCAACAACTCCTGTACTGCTAAGCCGAGCAGCAATGTTGTGAACCAATAGATTATGCACTATTTGACAGGGGAAAGACTCAAAATTTGATGCCTTGGATACCTTTGGCTGATACTTGGTGGCATTTGGTGCAAACGTGCTCCAAACCCTAGGAGGAATGACATCATACTTTGCAAAGTCAACCTTAGAGTTAAGATACTCTGTGGTTTGCACCTCCTCTGCAGTAAATAAACCCAAATGTATGCCAAGTTCCTTGATGCTCATGTGAAATCGCTGACTGCCCAAACAGGAATTTCATCATCTACTCGATGATGGAGATCTTATTTTTATCAAATTGAAAAGTGCAGAAGAACTCTAAGGTTAACTCTCTATAGGAAGGCTCACTGATGGAGAAGAGTTGTTCCCATCCCGACTGGTTGATTAATTCTAAGACCTCGGTCATTATGTTGGCTTGCTCCACGGCCCCCCCATCCAAAACCCTAGGTGGCGACCAGTCCTTGTTCCCTAATAGTTCAAACCATCTTTACTCCTCCGCAGTTGAGAATCGAAAGTATTTGTGGCCGGCCATGAATTTCGAGATTGGATTGGTAGCAGTTTGGCTTGAGCTACCTTCACCTCTAGCCTGCTTAATTGGTAATTCAGATGGTATTTGTTTATGAGGACCCATGATCTATAGAACAAACAAGAATAGCCTCAAAACAGAGTACACCAAACAAGCCAAGAAGAGCAACACAATAGCCCAACCCAATGAAACCAACAATAGTAATGCATTATCAAACAATAAAAGAAATGACACTAAACCAACGAGAGAGTAATGAACCAATTTTCAATAAGGGCAACCCTTTGTTTTAAATCCATGCAATAGTCAATCACCATAACAAGCATTACCCCAATTCAATATCATCGCCCCAATTCAATATCGCCATAGCCCAATGCAACAAAATATAGGATGAGAACTCATTAAAAATAAACAAACAAAAATAGAGTGTCAATTAATGCAACTCAATTCTAACCATAGAATCTTCAAAAACACATTGATCAAATCATAAAATATCCACAAAACTCAAATAAAATGTGAAATTCCATAGTAAAAAATTTTCAAAATCCCTAGAAACTAGTTATGTCAAATAAACAAACACATAATAAAATAGAATAGAGTCTCTAGAATCCATCTAAAAACAAATCCAATAATTGACTGATCTCAAAGAAACTCCAAACAAATTGCAGGAAATCACAAAAAAAAGTAAAATAAAATTTTAAAAGTTAAGAGTGTGTACGTGAATAACGTGAAGAATGCGAGAAAATCGAAGGAAAAATGAGTAAATCCCCTCCAAATCACTTAATGTGAGTCAAAATCTCCTCTAGGATGAATGGGTATGTGATTTCGAGTGTGAGAGTATGAAAAAATTGAGAAAAAATAAAAAATGAGGGGAAAAGGAGAGAGGAAATGATGTTCGATTCAAAATCGACACGACTTAAAAACTCATGGACACGCCCATTGACACGGTCGTGTCTATGAGCATATCATAACTACTGGTTCTTGAACAAAATGACATGCTCACTGACACGGGCAGTGACACAGACGTGTTGTAGCTACTATGACTCATTTAAATCAACACGGCCAGTGACACAGACGTGTTACTGGCATGTTATAGCTACTGTAAATCTAAAATTTAACCAAATCGACAAGACCAATGAAACGGGCGTGTCACTGGGTGTGTTGTAGCTACTGTGGTGCCATCTAAATGACACGTCCACTGGATGTGTCATTGGTAATGTCCTAGCTACTGTCTCTTAAAATTAATGACACGCCCACTCACACGGGTGTGTCCCCAAATAAGCTCAAGTTACCCCTCAAAAGAAAATTTCCTCTACAAATTCAACTGAATTCAAGGCAAACACACCACCAACCAATGATAGAAGAATAAAAATAAATAAAAACAGCAAACCAAACTAAAAACTTGAAAATTAAAGAAACAAATATCAAAACAAATAAAATAGTGGGTTGCCTCCCACACAACACTTCTTTAATGTCGTATTAGTTGGACATTTGGGATTGATTCGTCTTTAATCTTGGAAGTATAAAACCACCTTCAATTCACTCAAGTCCCCCCTAAATACATTTTAAGCCTTTGCCCATTAACCTTAAAAGTACCTTTCTCTGGGTGATTAATTTTAATTGTCCCATAGGGAAAAACCTCTTTGACTATAAATGGACCAGACCATCTTGATTTTAACTTACCAGGAAAAAGTCAAAGCCTGAAATTGTACAATAATACCTGATCACCAACTTGAAACTCTTTTTGTTCCTTAATGTGAGCATCATGACATCTCTTAGTCCGCTCCTTATACATTCCTGCATTGTCATAAGCTTGTAATATCCATTCATCCAGCTCATTGATCTGCAATTTCCTCCTGTCACCTACACTAGCTAGATTAAAGTTAATCTGTTTTATAGCCCAATAAGCATTATGTTCAATCTCCACAGGTAAGTGACAAGCCTTTTCATATACTAGCCTAAATAGCAAAGTACCCAATGGAGTTTTGAATGCAGTCCTAAAGGCCCATAGAACATTGTCTAATTTCTCAGACCAATCCTTTCGGGATTGCTCTACAATTTTTTCAAGGATCCTTTTTATTTCTCTAATTGTGTTCTCAACTTGGCCACTAGTTTGGGGATGGTAAGGAGTAGAGAACCTATGTGTAACACCTAACCTTTTGAAAACTTTCTCAAGCTGAGTGTTACAAAAGTGAGTACCCCTTATGATCGCTTTTGGTGTACCAAATCTTAAAAATAACTTTTTTAAAAACCTCATCACTACCTTGGCATCATTTGTTGCTAAAGCTTGGGCTTCAGGCAATTTGAAAACATAGTCTATAGCTACAAAAATATATTTGTTACCAAAAGAAATAGGAAATGGTCCCATAAAATCGATCCCCCATACATCAAAGACTTTACACACTAGAATTCCATTTTGGGGCATCTCATCACGAGAGGAGATGTTTCCAGTTCTCTGACAATGATCACAATATTTCACAAAATCATAGCTATCCCTAAATAGTGTGGGACAATAATATCCTGATTCTAACACTTTTTGAGCAATCCTAGTGGCTCCCATATGACCATCAGTTGGTCCAGTATGACAATGACAAAGAATATTCAATGTTTCATGCCATGCCTTGCAATGTCAGATCATGTGGTCCTTACATAACCTAAACAAGAAAGGATCCTCCCAGAAGTAGTATTTCAAGTCAGAAAAGAATTTATTCTTCTCTTGATACTTCATATCTTTAGGGAGTTCCCTAGCAGCCAAGTAATTAGCAAAATCTGTAAACCAAAGTACATCAAAAGTTGAAACACTTACCATGGCATAAAGCTGCTCATCAGGGAAATAATCATCAATGTTTCCTTCTTCAAACTTCTTCTTTAAGCATGAAAGGTGATCTGCTGCCAGATTTTTAGCTCCTTTTTTGTCTTGAAACTTCAAATCAAACTCATGCAATAACAAAACCCAATGGATTAGCCTAGGCTTTGCATCTATTTTGGCAAATAAATACCTCAAAGTTGAGTGATCCGTATAAACAATCACTTCGAACAAAATCAGATATGATCTAAACTTTTCAAAAGCAAAACCACAGCTAGAAGTTCTTTCTCTGTAGTTGTATAATTGGCCTGGGCTGCATTCAATGTCTTGCTTGCATAATAAATGGGCTGAAAATACTTCTCTTTGCATTGACCCAAAACTGCCCCTACTGCAATGTCACTTGCATCACACATTAGTTCAAATGGTAAATTCCAATCAGGAGCTACCATGATTGGGGCATAGGTCAATTTCTCCTTAAGAGTTATGAAAGCTCTTAAACATTCTTTGTCAAACGCAAAATCAACATCCTTCTCAAGGAGTCTTGTTAGAGGATGAGCTATCTTAGAAAAGTCATGCATAAACCTCCAATAGAAGCCTGCATGTCCCAAAAAACTTCTAATAGCCTTGACTGATGTGGGGGGTGGCAGTTTTTCAATAGTTTCCACCTTAGTCTTGTCCACCTCAATCCCCTTACTTGAAATCTTGTGTCCCAACATGATTCCTTCTTGAATCATGAAATGACATTTTTCCCAATTATGTACCAGGTTTATTTCCTCACATCTTATCAAGACCCTCTCAAGGGTTTTTAAGCAACCTTCAAATGAGCTGCCATAAACCGAGAAATCATCCATGAACACCTCCATAATATCCTTAATGAGCTCATCAAAGATTGCCACCACACACCGTTGAAAAGTTGCAGGTGCGTTGCATAATCCAAATGGCATCCTTCGATATGTGAATGTCCCATATGGGCAGGTGAATGTAGCTTTCTCTTGGTCTTCTGGGGCAATAGGAATTTGGAAGTAGCCTGAAAGGCCATCCAAAAAGTAGTAATACTCATGCCAGGACAATCTCTCCAACATTTAATCAATGAAGGGCAGGAAAATGGTCCTTCCTAGTTGCATCATTCAACTTTTGGTAGTCAATGCAAACCCTCCAGCCTATAACTGTTCTTATTGGAATTAGCTCATTATTCTCATTAGGAACCACCGTTGTCCCTCCTTTCTTAGGTACTACTTGAATCGGACTCACCCAAGAGCTATCCAAAATTGGATATATAATTCTAGCATCAAGTAGCTTGATCACTTTAGCTTTAACTACTTCTTTCATCTTAGGGTTTAGTCTCCATTGTGGTTGCACCACTGGCTTGAACTCATCCTCCATCAGTATTTTGTGAGTGCAATAGGATGGACTGATACCCTTGATGTCTGCTATATTCCAAGCTATAACCTTCCTATGTTTTTGTAATAGCTCAATGAGTTTTACCTTCTGCTTAGGAGATAGGTGGGAACTTAAAATAATTAGCAATTTATTCTCCTCTCTTAGAAATCTATACTCGAGATGATCCAAAAGGATCTTGAGTTCTAAATTAGGTGGATCAATCACAGATGGTCGTGGCTTCTATTCTTTCGGCAATTCAATGGTTTCATATGCCCGACTCTGAAATGACTTCCCTGCTTCAAGATAAGCAAGCTACTCTGGTGCTTCCTAATCCTCAACATTATCTTGCAATAAACACAACTCAAGGGGAGCCTTAGAAACAATGTTAGTAACACAATTTAATGTTTCATGCTCAATGATATCATTGCATGAATCCTCCTCATTCAGTGTAAGTGGGTGCTTCATAGCATAATGTATATTAAAAACAACTTTATCATTTCCCACTCTTAAGGTCAATACGCCATCATGAACATCGATAAGGGCATGGGCTGTATTAAAAAATGGCCTACCGAGGATAAGTGAAACATCTGCATCCTCATCTACGTCAATGACAACAAAATCATTGGGGAAAATGAATTCCTTGACTTTTACCAACACATCCTTTATAATGCCACGAGGGTGAATTACTGACTTATCAGCAAGTTGAATGGTCATGAGTGTTGGTTTAGATTCTCCTACTCCTAACTCTTTAAACATCTTGTAGGGCATAACACTTATGCTAGCCCCCAAGTCAGCCAGTGCATTTTGAACTTCAAGATTACCTATCAAATATGGAATAGTAAAACTACCAGGATCTTGTAATTTCTTAGGTAATCTCTTCTACAAAATTGCTGAACTCTTTTTCGACAATTGCACCAAAGATACTTTCTCAAGTTTCCTTTTTTTAGAAAGGATATCTTTAAAAATTTAGCATATTTGGGCATCTGCGATAAAGCTTCAGCAAATGGAATATTAATGTACAGTTGTTTAAAGAGTTCAATGAACTTATCGAATTGAGCATCCATCTTGTCCTTGTTTAACCTTGCTGGATATGACACTCGAGGTTAGTATTCCTTCACTACTGGACTGGATCTTGAGGTTGATTTTTCTTTTTCATTTCCCACTGCATCCTTCCCTCTCAAAGCAGCAATAGAGCTATCTTCTTCTGCTCTGTGTCTCAACCTCTTTTCCTTTTGACTCTGCTTCTTTTTCAATCAAACCACCCTTAATTTCCTTTCCACTCCTTAGAGTAATTACCTTTAGCTAGTCCTTCGGGTTTGCCTCAAAATTACTAGGTAAACTCCCTTGTGGTTGTCCACTGATTAACTTGGCAATTTTCCCCACTTGATTTTCTAAATTGTGAATGGAGGCTTACTGATTTCTAAGGGTAGTTTTTGTTGATTGAAATCTTGTTTCTGAAGCTGCTATAAACTTCTCCATCATTTCCTCCAAATTGTTCTTTCTTGGAGGGGTAGCTTATTGATGTTGAGGCTACTGAAATCTAGGAGAAGGCCTTGGATTATTCTGATTATTCCAGGAGAAATTAGGATGATTTCTCCACCCTGGATTATATGTGTTGATGTTGTTCTACTGTTGCCTAGGCATGTTTCCAACATAATCCACCTACTCTTGTCTAGCAAACATATTGCCACTTTGGCAATCTTGACTTTGATGTCCACCCCCATACCATTCACAACACATTACCTTCATTGATCTCCCCGAGGATGAAGCCAAAGAATCAATCTTTTTATTCATTGCATCCAACTGTGCTGTCAAAGCAACTGCGGGATCCAATTGATGTGAACCAGTAACGCTTAATTTTCCTTATTCCCTTGGGGTTTGCCACTAATAATTGGTAAGGGCCATATCTTCAATGAAATCCCTTGCTTGTTCAGGTGTTTTATTATTTATGGTACCTCCGCCAAATGCATTGATAGACTGCTTACTTGCATAATTCAATCCATTATAGAAAGTTTGAATCTGTAGCCACAGCGAAAGCCCATGGTGAGGACACCTTCTCAATAAATCTTTGAATCTTTCCCAAGCATCATAAAGAGTTTCACCATCTAGCTGGAGAAAAGATGAAATATCATCCCTCAACTTGGCAGTCTTGGATGTTGGAAAATATTTCTTTAGGAATTTTTCTGCAAATTGACCCCGTGTGGTGAAAGTGTTCGGGGGAAATATTTCAGCCATTTCTTCAGTCGATCTCTAAGCATGAATGGGAATAGCCTCATTCTAATTGTATCTTCGGAGACATTTTGTATCTTGAATGTGTCACATATTTCGATAAAAGTCTCAATATGTGCATTAGGATCTTCATCTGGGAACCCATCTAACTAACAAGTTTGCTGAACCATTTGAATTATATTTGTCTTTATCTCAAATTTATTTGCAGCAACTATCAGTCTCTATATGCTTGAATTGGCCCCATTAAGTGTAGGCCTAGGAAATTCCTGCATTGTCCTTGGGTCATCTCCTGCCATCATTTCCAGTTCTTCTTCTGAGCCGAGATCTTCAATGTTTGGTTTCGTTTCTGCCAGAATTACTTCCTCTTCTTCCTTTCGTTTTCTCCTCAACATTCTCTCTAGCTCTTGATCTAATTCAAGTAGTTAGGAAGAGCTAGCTCGGGTCATAAATCGGAAGAAGTACCTAGAATGATAATCAACAAGCAAGAACTAATGTTAAAACAAATAAAATAAAAACTAATTCAACATTCTTGATTATATTACTAATATTGAAAATTGTTGTCCTCGGCGACGGCGCCAAAAACTTAACGACGGATCTATGCTATCGCAGTGTTACCGCAAGTGTATGGGTCGTTCAAGTAATAAAACAGTGAGTAAGATATCATTCTACTGGAGACAAGATCAAATATTAGTCCAAATTTTTAACTGTTATTTAGTGAATCAATAGTTTGTTTGATAATTAAAATGAATGACAAATTGCTAAATAAACTAAAGTGAAGAAAAATTTAATATTGTGCAACAAAAGTTGGTGATGAAAATACTATCTAGATATTGAATCCTCCTATCCATAAGAAGTATTTATCAATATCAATTAAATTAAATCAAATAATAGAGCTAAATTTGCATTCCCCTAAATTAGATTAAAATCTCTCGCAAGTGAATTAATCCCTAATCACTAAGTAGAATGCTAGGAATCTCTTCTTAAGCATAATTAAATAGATCTTGCAATAAGAACAAGGAACTTTAAACCAAAGGGTCTTGTAAGTCTATCTTGATCACTCCAATCAAACCTCAATCCTAATGAGCATTCTGTTCATATCAATCTTTCTCAATTCAATAATATGAAAATTGCAACCATTCAATAAGCATGCTATTATCAATTGGAAATAATAAGTTAAGAATTAAAAGGATAAAACAACTCAATCAAATGATTTAATTTAATAAGAACTAATCAATCCATACAATAAAGCTAGGGTTCATCAATATCTAGATAGATAAGATGTTTAGCTCATGTTCATAACCAGAAAACCAAAACAGAGGAAATAAGTAAAAGAATTCAAACAATCCAAGATGAATGATTTTTGTTTCTTCAATTCAATCCTCGGATCATGGATTAAATCTCGCAGGAATTGGGTCTCCACCTTCACTCTTGGCTGCCAAAAATCTCTTTTTCTTGGGAGGTCAGCTCTAAATAATAAACTCTATATTCTCTATCCCTAAATTCGCTCTTTAGCTCAGATTTTATAGCCCAGATATTTTTGCCTGACATGCCCATGGACACGCCCGTGTCTGTGGGTGTGTCAATGGTGTTATTTTGAACTTTAATGACATGGGCAGTGACACACCCATGTCCTTGGACATGTTGTTGCTACTGCAATATTGAGTTAGGGACACGATCAGGGACACGCCCGTGTCATTGGATGTGTCACAGCTTCTGTAAATTAGGAGTAATGGCACATTCAGTGACATGCCCATGTCTCTGGGTGTGTCAAGCTTCTCTAAGGTAGTTGAATGACACGACCACAGACACACCCTTGTCACTGGGCATGTCACTTGAAGAATCTACCCAAAATAGCTTCTTCCCTTCTCTTTCATCCATGATTCCGGCCTAAATAACCATAAGGTCTCAATGTGTTAAAAGTTCCTAGAATCAACCCTAATAAACACTTGAACAAACAAATTAAACTCAATTTGGTAATAAATATATTAAGAAATAGGGAAAAAATATCATGAATTATACACTTATCAATTGCTCAAGAGAAGGCCTGATGAATCTGATCAAATTAGAATGATTGTGAGAGGGGTGTTGCCTAACCTTCATGAAAGGATGTCATATACACTCATTAAGGATTTCAAGGACCTTTTGCAAGCTGGTCTACAAATTGAAGAGTGGAAAAGAGAGAAGAACTGCTTTTCAGCGAGAATGAATGAGAAGGGAAACAACTAGTTTGGTAACCAAGGCAGACAAAGGTCAGTTGATGTTAATGCTACTGGCCAAGGAGGAAGAAGACAGTTTTCATAATCAGGGAAGCCAATATCTTGGGTCCTCAATAAGCTACAAACAAGGGATTGTTGCAACTCTTGAATCCTCATCCTTTGCCTAACCCTCTTTTGCCTAATTTTGACACTAAGGCATTTTGCCAGTTTCATCAAATGCAAGGACACATCATGGATAAATATTTGAGGTATAGACATGAGATCCAGAATTTGATTGATAATGGGAAGCTTCCCGAGCCCAACAAGCCAAACACTAAAGACAATCCATTGCCAAGGTTCAATAGGGTACCACCATCAGTGACCTTCTTGATTGGAGGAGGTTTGTATGAAAGTTTTGCCATATCTTCTTTCCAAGATGTAGATGGAGAAGCAACCAAAAAAGAAGTTGTGTTTAGCAAAATTGAACAATCTATGGTTGGAAAAGAAGCAGCAATCTGTGTTGTGAAAGAATTTTGGGATTCAAGCAATATATAGTGATGATGATCTTAAACCCAAGAGGGAGGAATGGATATGGTCCGAGCCTAAAGAAGATGAAATGATGAACACTAGATCTAGTAAACCTTATGCAAGGCCACCACCCAAGGAATTAGAAGCTAATAAAGGAAAGGAAGTTCAAGTTGGGAACAAAGAAGAAGAAGATGACACTATTCTTAATCAGTCGAAGAGGACCCAAGCAAGTGTCAGTATTTGGGACCTATTGGCCACTTCTAAAAAGCACCGTGAAACTATGGCCAAGGCCTTGGCTAGTGTGAGCAGGGATTTTTGCTCCCACTCCCGGTGGAATGGTTCTTGCGACTTCGGCACTATTTAGGCTCGGGGCCTTAGAGAACACAAACCTAGATCCGAAAAAAATGGAGTCACCACCCGGACAGGCCAGGAAAAAGAAAGGGATGGATGACTCGAAAAGTTGGGTACATGTGGGGAAGGTGAGAAATGGCCCAGCACCCCCACAACACCCGGTTCATTGGAACCGGCCTCCTTTACAGGTCTTAATATTATAAAATTCTTAAATATAACAATATTATCCATATTACACACAACAATTAAAATAAAGCATCGATATATTAAAAATCAAAACAATGTCCAAATAAAGCAAATAAATGGACACCCATCCGAGGATGGAAACATGTCCTTACATCTCATGCCTAAATAGGACACCCACCGAAAGGTAGAAACATGCCCTTTACATTGGTCTAAAAAATAAAAGCAATTTAAATTACATGATATTTATCTAATGAGGTACCCACAAAGTGGAAACATACCTCTTACGACATTTGGAAATCTAAATAAATCCATAAAAGTAAATAACCATTCATCATAAATAAATCATTCTTCAAAGATATTAAACATCAATAGAATGTAAACATCCATCCATGATAAACTAAATAAATTAAGCATTGAACTTAAATAAATCAACAAAGCATTGAAAATAAATTAAAGCATATAATAGACTACATAATCAAATGTAAAATTAAATAAAGCAAATAAAGATACAAATTAGGGTTACTGTTTCTAATTAAGATTCTTTATTTAATATGTTTAGGGTTTTGTAATTTGTGGGTTTAAGCTACTGTAAGTTTTAAAGGAATTGAAATGGATTAAAGTCTTATAATTTAAGAAGTTAATAAATTTCTTTGGTTAACCAAATTAGTGCTTGAAGAGTGAAATCATGAAATTAGGGTTTGGACACTTTAAAACATTAGGTTTATGATTATTAGCTACTGAATTATTGTTTTTAGGCTTAATGTGCTTGAATTTTTAATATTTAGGTTTATAAGGTTTTAAGGTTTAAAGATTAGGATTTAGAAAAATTAGGGTTTAAGGTTTTAAGGGAATTAGGGTTTAAGAAAACTAGGGTTTAGAATAATTGGTTTGAGGTTACTGTCTTGGTTTTTAGGGCTTCTCTCAAAACTTCGATCGTTAATCTCTACCAAAAAGTTTTAAATTTCGATCACTTTTCTAAGTTTTTCCTTCACCCTATTTTCCACCCTTTTTGTGTTGTTTTCAGTCCTTATTTATAGAAGATTTTTATGATTAATCTTAGCTGTTCACGGAATCTAGCATTAATTAAGAACAGAAAATCGAAACAGAATTGAATTTGGTTTCGAAAAAAACTGCTGCGAAAAAATTTGCTGGCGAAAAAAACTTCTCCGGAAAAATTACGCTGGCAAAAAAGTTGCCGCAGGAGCCTGCAAGCTGGGGCTGGCGAAATTGCCTGCTGGCGAAATGGCCCTGGCCATTTCGCCGCCCCCCTTTTCGATGACGAAATTTTTCATCGCCGATTTTTATTATTATTTATTTGTTTATTATTATTTATTTGTTTATTTTTTATTAATAAAAATTAAATACTAAAGTAAATATTATTTAATTAAGATAACGCAAAAATTATTTTGGACTAATTAAATATATTGGACAACAAAAAAATTATTTTGGACTTATTAAAATATATTGGACCACACAAAAATTATTTTGGACTAAAATATATTGGACCAGACTGGGTCAAAAAAAGTTTTGGTCAAAAAATCGGCAGCGCGCGAGCTATCGGGCCCGTGGGCTGTGCTGGTAGCAATTGCGCTGGCAAAAATGGGCGCAGCGGGCCAATTCACCCCCAGATGCCATTTGCGGCGAAATGGGACAACCCAATTCGCCCCCAGATGCCATTGGTTGAAAAATTGGTGTCCCAATTCTTCCCCAGATTATTTCTGTGGCGAATTGGGCTGCCGCGTGACGCTCGCCGATCGATACGATTTTTATTTTTTTCATTTTTATATTTTTTATATTTTTTATTTTTATTAAAAATAACTATGAAATAATATTAGTAATTAAAATATTATTAAAATAAATAAAATACCACAAAAAATTATTTTAGACTATCAAATTTGAATGGGCCAAAAATTAAGGGTCTAGAGTTTGCCCCCTGCTTGAATGATCTGAAACTTTAGTAAAAGAGAGTGAAAAGCAATAAGACTTGATTTTTGATGAGATAGTTACTTGAATTTGATTTGGGTACTTAGACTGGAGGCTGAACTTGATTTGGGTACTTGGACCCGAGACTAGATTGAATTTGGGTACTTGGACTCGAGATTGGGTACTTGGACACGAGTTTGGGTACTCGGACCCGAGATAGAATTTGATTTGACTGGCCTTTTATCAGTTGAGAATTTTGGCATAATTGGTTGTTCCTTTTTTATGAATCGTGGGTCTTTACCCATCAAAAATAGATCTTTATCTATTGGAAATTGGGTCTTTAACCTAGGAACATGTATCTTTATCCATTGAAGATTGGGTCTTCACCCATGAAACATGGATCTTTATCCATTGAAATCGGGTCTTTACCATTGAAATATGGATCCTTATCCATTGGAAATTGGGTCTTTACCCTTGAAAATGGATCTTTAACCATTAGAAATCGGGTCTTTACCCTTGAAACATGGATCTTTATCCATTGGAAATCGGGTCTTTATCCTTGAAAAAATTGATTAGAAATTGGGTCTTTACCCTTGAAAAATGGATCTTTATCCATTAGAAATCGTGTCTTTACCCTTGAAACATGGATCTTTATCCATTGGAATTTGGGTCTTTACCCTTGAAACATGGATCTTTATCCATTGGAATTTGGGTCTTTACCCTTGAAAAATGGATCTTTATCCATTGGAAATTGGGTCTTTACCCTTGAAAAATGGATCTTTATCCATTAGAAATTGGGTCTTTACCTTGAAACGTGGATCTTTATCCATTGGAAATCGGGTCTTTACCCTTGAAACATGGATTGTTATCCATTAGAGATCGGGTCTTTACACTTGAAACATGGATCTTTATCCATTGGAAACCGGGTCTTTACCTTGGCTTCAACGCTTTTTGCTGGACTGATCTTTTGTCTTTTGCATCTTCATTCTTTTGAGAATTCTAATTTTTTTCTTCTTCTTCCTTTTTTCTTTCATTCTTTTTTGTTCTTCCTTTGCACTTTTGCAAAAAATTCAACCTTTTTTAGCTAGCCTTCATATCCTCTCCTTGCCCCCCTGCGTGGCGAGATATTTGCAAGTTAGTTTGAAAATGTTTTATATATAAACTCAAGAATTGAAAAGGATAAACTTTGCCCCCTGTGTAGGCTCAAACTAAAGATATGCAAGCTTTGACTGATGTTTGTATTTTGTTGTCTAGTTCTTCGCACAAGCACACATTTCTTCTCTTTACAAAATTATTAGAGCTTTCTCAAGCAATGGGCCTTCTATGCCCCCCTGATTTGATATCTTCTTTTGATTGTTTACTTCACAGGGTGTTTGCTATTCATCATAATAAAGAATAGACAATACAAGACAAGAAAGTGCGATGTGATATGCTCATGTATGCATGATATGCATGAATGATACTTACAGTCGTTCCATCGACTCATAGACAGAGGTGATCAGTAGAAGTATTCTCATTGATTTCTTTAAGATGCCTATTCATTTCTTGTACTGGAATGACAAGCTGCTTCACATTTATGGCTTTTATCTTCAAGACGTTGGAAACATGAATAATGGAGCCCCCATGCAGTAGAGTCAGGGATTCATCTATTCTGAACTATGTTTCAGCATGTCAGTTGATAGCTTCTTCATGACCTTACCTATAATCATTTCCTTTGCTCAATGTGTCCTTTGGAGGTTCAACATACTTCCCTTAACTTGAAGGCTTTGTATGCCAAAACATTTTTTTTTTGAATTTTGATTTTGAAATCAAATGTTGGCTTTGCCAAATTAATGTCAATGTACCTCAGGACTTGATTTTTCCAAATTAACATATCTATAACATGACAACCCTAGTAACCATACTAAACTCGGGAATCATTTCTATTTAAGTAAGAATTATTGCACTTCAGATAGGCACATACACATTACTTGGCCAAAGGTCTCATTGAGTTTAAATATTGTCTATCTCATATGCATGCTTATTCAAACTATCTCCACTAATAGACTCTACCTACCAAGAGAGATCAACAAGTCTTTAATAGGCTTGAAATGGGGTCTATAAGGGACAAGGGTTAAAGTGAAGGCCATTTGTAAGTTGGAGCCGATGTGACACAATGGACAAACCTTCAGACTGCAAATTTCTTATTTGAACTTTAGGCAGCAGGGAACAATCTTGCTAGACTCAAAATTCCTTCTATCTTCTTGGCATTAATCTAGATCTTGATTAGGACAGTCTTTGTCCTTGCAAAAAGTTTGGTAACCAAATTCGCTTCTTTTCCTCTTCTCCCTTTTTTTTCCTTTTATTTTTCTTATTATTCCCTTTCTTTGAGCATTTTATCATTTTTTCCTTCTTCCTTGTAGGACATTCAAGTACAAAATTTTCAAGAATTGAATAGTCTTTCTCCCTTTTTCTTTGATTTTGATTGAATCTTTGGTTGGGTTGGACCAATTCAAGTCAATCCGTCCTTATAAACCAAATGGAAGCCTTTTGTTGTCATAGGTAGAAGAGAACTCAGTTGGCTTTTTGAACCGCCTTTTTAGGTTTTATTCTTCTTTTTTCTTTTTGTTTTCTTCTTTTTTTCTTTTCTTTTGTTTTCTTTCTTTTTTTTTCTTTTCTCTCTTTTTTTTCTTTCTTTCTTTTTCTTTCTTTCTTTCCTTTTTTGGTTCTAGCACAAACAGAGTTGTCTTGTTTGTACCAACTTGGGTTTCCAATAATGGATGAGTGGAGTGGTTTAAATCTTCTTTAATAAGGATAAATCATTTGTTACCCTGATGTTGCCTTGATATATTGGAGATATTAAGAAAGCTTCAACAACCATTATGGTCTTGAGAACTTCAACTACCCTTATGGTCTTGAAAATATCAACTACCCTTATGGTCTTGAGAACTTCAACTATCTTCATGATCTCGATTAATCATTGCTTTCTTTGATCTTCTTGCCTCTTCTTCTTAGTGATCATAAGACTTGTAAAAAGTATCACAACAGCTCTAGGTAGGTTATTGGGATTTGTAAGCCAATGAAAAGAAAGCTAAAATTTTATGAAGGCTCAAAGGGACAACTAGGGATTGATATTTAATAGGGTGATACTAGTTGCTGGCTAACCAAACAATGCCTAGATTATCTCTTCCTTAAATAAGCAGAGTTCAA
Organism: Garcia nutans; assembly: GCA_947685225.1. Lineage (NCBI taxonomy): Eukaryota > Viridiplantae > Streptophyta > Magnoliopsida > Malpighiales > Euphorbiaceae > Garcia > Garcia nutans. The sequence goes on along the minus strand of CANTUV010000005.1, from coordinate 32,366,453 downwards.
TTTTGCCTCGAAAGTTTATCAAAGCATATTCTAAGACTGACTAGTGCTTTGACAAAGATCATCTTCAAGTGGTGGGAAGCTCATCTTCTCACTCTTCTTTGGCTGGACACCATTGGCTTCATCATATCCCAACCCCTTCTTGGAAGCTTGAGTTCTAAAATTTGGCAAATTTGTCAAACAGGCCTTACCCTTTCCAAGACCAGCTCCGGGAAGGTAGTTCATACTCTTCATCACATTCAAGACTTTGGAGTCCACTACTTCGTCATAAAAAATTGCAGCCACTTGAAAACGATTGAGATGCCTCTCAACCATTAGAGCATTAACAATCGCATTATCTTCAGCTTCAATGACCACTATCTCATTTCTGTTGGGGAATTTGATCTTTTGATGAAGGGTGGAAGGAACTCCACCAAGAGGATGAATCCATGGTCGCCCCAAGAGTAAGGCAAAGGTAACCGGTATGTCTAAAACAACAAATTCAACAATAGATTCAATTGGCCCAACCTTGACGGCCGCTTTGAAAGTCCTTTCGGCATGCCTCTTAGTGTTGTCATAAGCACGAATTGTCACCTCGGTTGGGTTTAGATCTCTTGTTGACATGGCTAGCTTTGGCAATATCTTAAGTGGACAAACATTTATGGCAGACCCATCATCGACCATGACGCATGGAGTCCTCTTTCCCTTGACTTCTATTTTGATAAAGAGAGGGCGGATGTGGTCTCTCCCCTCCTCTGGTAAGTCCGCATATGAAAAAGAAACTGCTCCCATATTAACTTCACTCTTTTCTTGGACCTCCTCACATTTCATTACTTCCCTCATTTTTATGAAGTTGATCAACTCCTCCGGTGTTGTGGAGGTAGAAATTGGCATGCTAGCTAAGGCTTTGGCCATAGTTTCTCGGTGCCTTTTAGAAGTAGCTAATAAGTCCCAAATGCTAACACTTGCTTGGGTTCTTTTCAATTTCTTGAGTACAGCATCATCTTCTTCCACTTCAACTTCCTTTCCCTTATTCGTTTCTATCTCCTTAGGTGGTGGCCTCACGTAAGGCTTACCAGATCTAGTATTCATCATCTCATCTTCTTCGGGCTCAGACCAAGTCCACTCCTCCTTCTTGGGTATAATATCATCATCACTATCACTTGAATTCCAAAATCCATTGACAACACAAATTGCTACTTCTTTACCCATCATAGCTTGTTCAAGTGCCTCTTCTTCTTTGGTTGCTTCTCCACCTACATCTTGAAAGGAAGACATGACAAAGTCCTCATGCAAACCTCCTCTAATCATGAAGGTTGCCAGTGGTGGTACCCTATTGAATTTGGGTAATGGGTTGTCTTTGGTGTTTGGCTTATTGGGCTCGGGTAGCATCCCATTATCAATTAGATTTTGGATCTCATGTCTCAACCTCACACATCTATCCGTGTCATGCCCTTGCATTTTGTGAAATTGACAAAATACTTTGGTGTCGAAGTTAGGTGGGAGAGGGTTAGGCAAAGGACGAGGATTTAAGGGTTGTAGCAATCCTTTTCTTTGAAGCTTGTTGAGAACCCAAGACATCACTTTTCCCAATTTCGAAAATTGTCTCCTTGTTCCTTGGTTAGTAGTATTAACACTGATGGCCTTTTGCATGCTTTGGTTACCAGGTTGATAGCTCCCTTTCTTGTTCCTTTTTGTTGCAAAGCGGCTCTTCTCCCTTTCCCATTCTTCAATTTGCAAACCAGCTTGGAGAAGGTCTTTGAAATCACGGATGAGTGTATGAGACATCCTCTCATGAAGACTAGGCAACACCCCTCTCACAATCATCCTTATTTGATCAGATTCATCGGGCCTCTTCTTGAGTAAAGCGGCCTTGTTTCTCCATCGCTTCACATAGTCCATAAAATTCTTATTTGACCTTTGCCTAATGAACTCTACTTCTATCAAGGTAACTTCTAACTCAACATTATATCCATATTGTTGGATGAAGGCTTTGTAAAGTAGATCCCAACTCTTTTATGTTCCATCATCTAAGGTATTGAACCAATTTTGGACAATAGGGTCCAATGAGAGCATAAAGTACCTTAGGGTTTGAGCCTTAGTAGCTCGGGCAGATTGCATGGCAGTGATATACTGCTTCACATGAAGATGGGGATTTTTCGGTGCCATTGTACTTAGCAAAGGAAGGCATCTTGAACTTATAAGGGACCTCATCATCTTGATCAAATAGTTTTTCAACCTCAGACATCTCTTCGGTTTTCAGCTGCTTCTCAAATTTCTTTTCTAGATCCGCAATCATCTTTTCAATGTCAGACGTCTCGGTCTTTTCAATAGTTGCCTTCTCAACAGCCTTCGGTTCTTTCTTCTTTTCTTGAACCTCTTGGTAGTATTGAGCCCAATCATCATCGTCATCAATGATCACCTTTTCATCATCAAAAACCACTTCATTAACCTTGGTCTTCCCTTTGTCCTTTGGTTTCTTAGTGCTAGTAGATGCCTCGGCATGTGTAAGCGGGGATTTTTGCCCCCACTCCCAGTGGAATGGTCCTTATGACTTCAGCACTGTTTAGGCTTGGGACCTTAGAGAACACTGACCTAAGTCTAGAGAAAATGGAGTGTCCGCCCAGATGGGCCAAAGAAAGGGGTGGATGACTCGATTCCTAAGGAATCCCCAACCCCTTAATGGGTTTTGGATAGTTAGGTACGGGTGGGGAAGGTGAGAAATGGCCTAGTACCCCCCACAACGCCCGGTTCATTGGAACCAGCCTCCTTTACAGGTCTTAATATTATAAAATTCTTAAATAGAATAACATTATCCATATTACACACAATAATTAAAAGAAAGCATCAATAGATTAAAATCAAAGCAATGTCCAAATAAAGCAAATAAATGGACACCCATCCAAGGATGGAAACATGTCCTTACATCACATGCCTAAATAGGACACCTACCAAAAGGTAGAAACATGCCCTTTACATAGGTTCTAAAAAAGAAAAGCAAATTAAATTACATGATGTTTGACTAATGAGGTACCCACCAAGTGGAAACATACCTCTTACAACTTTTGGAAATCTAAATTAATTGATAAAAGTAAATAATCATTCATCATAAATAAATCATTAATCAAAGCTATTAATCAAAATATAAAATAAACATCCATCCATGATAAATTAAATAAATCAAGTATTGAAATTAAATTAAAGCATAAGAAATAAATCAAAGTATAATCAAGTATAGAATTGAATAAAGCAAATAAAAGTTCAATTATAGCTACTGTGACTTTTTGTGGAAATAAAATAAATTAGGGTTTTAAGTTTTAAAAGGTTGGTAAGACTCTTTGATTAACTAAATTAATATTTGAATGGTGAAATCATGAAACTAGGGTTTTAGACACTTTAAAATAGTTTAATTTGTGATTTTTGGTTGTTGGGTTCCTAAGCTACTGTGTAAGATTTAGGTTTTTATGTTTTTATGTTGTTTAATGTTTTAAAAGGATTAGGGTTCATAAAAATTAGGGTTTAAGGTTTTAAAAGTGTTAGTGTTCAATTTGGATTTGATATTTTGGAAGTAGGGTCACGGGTGGTGAATAATTTTTAGGAATTTGGAAATTAATTTGATATTTTATGGAATTTTATGAATTTAAACAAAAAAATTAAAGTTTTTTATAAGTAGAAAAGATGTTTTTTAAGGCTTTTTGAATGAAATAGAACCTACTTTAAAATTTTAAAAGAAGCAGAATTTACATCTTAGTTTTGTTAAAAAATATGTTCAATTAGAGTTTTAAGGTTTTTAAGAAGAAAAAATAACAATTTTAAGCCTTTTGGATGATAAACTAATGAAATAGGGTTTTTTTTTTGGCTTTAGAAAAACTAAATTAAAGTTCAAAGGTTTTTAATTTTGATTTCATAAATTTGCTACTGTGTAAATAAAAACAATTAAAGAAAATTAATTAACACATGCCTTCTTTTGATGATTTTTCCAAAAATAATTCTTCTTGGATGAACAAGCTCCAAAGACAAGCCTTTTTTTGCCTTTGAATCCTCTAAATCGTGCTGCTGTTGTTCCAGAAAAGAGTTGAATTGTATTTCTTCTTTTCCTTCCTTTATTTGGCTTCAAATTTTTTAAACTACTCTTGGATTTTTCCTCCCTTAAATTAATTGCCTTTGGTCCTTATTTATAGTGGTTTGAGGTTGTTTATTCCTAATTAGTTAAGGTAAGTAATATTAATAAAAAAAAAAAAGAAACCAAAACCTAATTGGATTAGGTTTCAAAAAATTTGCGTCGAAAAATTTGCGCTGCCGAAAAAAACTGCTGTGGAAAAACTGCACTGGCGAAAAAAATCTGTTGTAGCTGGCTGCGGCAGAGCGCGCTGAGCGGGCCCGTAAACTATTTCGCAGGCAGAAAATTTCTGTGTGGCTATTTTGCAGGCAGAAAATTTCTGCGTGCGAAATAGCACAGTGATTTCGCCCGCAGGAATTTCCTGCAGGCGAAATGCCCATGGGCCCGCGAGATGATTTTTTCGTCGCTGATTTTTCTGATTCCGATTTTTATTTTTATTTTTATTTTTGACTTTTATTTGTTTATTTCTATTTTTTATTAATAAAAATTAGATACTAAAGCAAAAATTATTTAATAAAAATTATTTTGGACCAATTAGACAACAAAAATCATTTTAGACTAAATAAAACATATTGGACCGGATTGGGTAAAAAATTAAGGGTCTACAGTTTGCTCCTTGCTTGAATGATCTGAAACCTTAGTGAAAGAGAGTGAAAAGCTATAAGACTTAATTTTTGATAAACGATTGAGGTTTTGGGTTCTGGACCCGGTTCGAGTTCTAGACTCAATGTTAATTCTAGGTTCTGGACCTAAGGAAAATTTGGGTTCTGGACCCGGTTCGAGTTCTGGACTCAATGATAATTCTAGGTTCTGGACCTAAGGAAAATTTGGGTCTGGACCCTGTTCGAGTTATGGACTCAAGGATAATTCTAGGTTCTGGACCTAAGGAAAATTTGGGTTCTGAACCCGGTTCGAGTTCTGGACTCAAGGATAATTCTAGGTTCTCGTCCTAAAGAAAATTTGGGTTCTGGACCCGGTTCGAGTTCTGGACTCAAGGATAATTCTAGGCTCTGGACCTAAGGAAAATTTGGGTTCTGGACCCGGTTCGAGTTCTGGACTCAAGGGAGATTCTAGGTTCTGAACCTAAGGAAAATTTGGGTTCTGGACCCGGTTTGAGTTCTGGACTCAAGGATAATTCTAGGTTCTGGACCTAAGGAAAATTTGGGTTTTGGACCCGGTATTGGTTACTTAGACCCGAGATTGATTTGATTTGGGTACTTGGACCTGAGATTGATTTAATTTGGGTACTTGGACCCGGGATTGGGTACTTGGACTCGAGAATGGGTACTTGGACCCGAGCTTGGGTACTTGGACCCGAGAATGGGTGCTTGGACCCGAGATTGAGTTTGACTGACCATTTATCATTTGAGAAGTCTGACTGCTCCGGCTGTTTTATGCATTGTGATTCATCACCATCAAAATGGATCTTCATCCTTTGAGATCGGGTCTTCACCCTTGAAAATGGATATTCATCCTTTGAGATCGGGTCTTCACCCTTGAAAATGGATCTTCATCCTTTGTGATCGGGTCTTCACCCTTAAAAATGGATCTTCATCCTTTGAGATCGGGCCTTCTTTGTTCTTTGAAGATGGGAGTGGCACGGCCAGTGGCTTGGCTGTGTCCCCTGGGTGTGTCAGCTTCTGTGTTTTTTCTTTGGTTCTTCTTTATTCTTGGCTTAGGATGGGACACAGCCAAGTTTGTGGCCGTGTCATGTGACACGTCCAGTGGCTTGGCCATGTCACCTGCTAATGTCACCTACTGCTTCCCTTCTCTCTTTGCTTGGTCTTTCTTGGCTTTGCCCTTTATCTTTCTGCCTTTTCTTTTTTTTTCTTCTTTTTTTTTCCTTTTTTTTTCTTTTTTTTTCTCTTTTTTTGTTTTTTTAGCTCTAAAAAGAGTTGTCTTTGTTTGTACTAACATGGGCTTCCAATAATGGATAAGTGGAGCAACATAAATCTTCTTTAATAGGGATAAATCATTTGTTACTCTGATGTTGATGTTGATATATTAGAGATATTAGGAAAACTTCAACTACCCTTATGGTTTTGAGAATATCAACTATCCTTATGATCTTGAGAACTTCAACTATCTTCATGGTCTTGAGAACTTCAACTATCTTCATGGTCTTGAAACTTCAACTATCCTCATGATTTTGACTAATCATTACTTTCTTTGATCTTCTTGCCTATTCATCTTAGTAATCATAAGACTTGTCAAAAGTATCACAACAGCTCAGGGTAGGTTATTGGGGTTTGTAAGCCAATAAAAAGAAAGATAAAATTTTATGAAGGCTCAAAGGGACAACGAGGGATTGATATTTAATAGGGTGGATACTAGTTGTTGGCTAACCAAACAATTCCTAGATCATTTCTCTCTTAAATAAGCAGAGTTCAATTTCACCTCAAAGGTTTGTCAAAGCATGTTCTAAGACTGACTAGGACCTAGACAAAGGTAATTATGCAGGAGCCCTCTCTAAGTAAGCATACACAACTCAATGCTATAGAGCCATTCCATCACCTAGTAAAGTCGTTCAAGTCATGATGCATAAATATGTTAATTCATGAATTATCAAGCTAGATTCCTCATTGGTAGAGCACCAAAATGAACAAAGTGTCACAACCCAATTTGTACATATGTACAGTACATCCATGTACAGTACATCCGCGTACAGTAAGAGGAGCCATCCCGAGTAATCACCAAAGAACACGAAGTGAAAGGAAGCTCTATAGGACAAAAAGGACCTAACTGAAAAGATTGTAAAGTTTTATGGAGGTGGCCGTAATTAACAAAAGTTGTTCTGAAGGTCCTTAATAGTGCCCATAACAGACTCTAAGGATGAAAAATAGAGAAAAATCGGATCGAAAAGAAACGCCACGGTTTTTCCTGAAAACGCACAATTTGAGAGATACAGTGGATTCTCGACCAAGGATATTTTCGTCATTCTTGTGATAATAATTTATACACTGGAAAACAAGACACGTAAAGGTATCCGAAGTAAACGGAAGGACTCTGCAGTGATCGATGTTGAAGAACGAACCTAAGTGGAGGCCCGAATCACGTAAGGACCTAAAGGGAATTTTTACAAAAGTCAAGGGCATGAGCATAATTTTCATAAATTAGTTCAAAATCAAGAATGAATGTCGGAAATGGAAACTAGAGATTGAAAGGAGGAGAACGGTATGTTTTACGCATCGTAAAACCACCCGGTTAGGAAGAAAAGGCAAAACCTTCAATTGAAGGGTATTTTGGTCTTTTCACTTTCACCCAAGCACCAAGTGGGACATGTATGATAATTTAAGGACCATTTTGGTAATTTTCCAAGGAGGGGCACATGGCACCATCCTAGTTAAAGACACTTTTGTGGTGGTTAAATCTTAACCCTCCAAAATGAAATTAATTAAATAAATCAAAAATCATAAGTATAAAAGGGAGAGAATGAACATTTAAAAAAAAAAAAGAAGAAGAACTCCTCCATTTTAGAAGAGCTAGGCCGAACCACCAAAGAAGGAGAAGAAGAAGATTTTTCTCACTTTCAACTTGGATTTTCAAAGGGAAAAGCCTAATTTTAGGGTAAGGAATTCAATTCTAGTATCAATTTATTCATTTAGTTGATGTTTCTTAAGTTATCATCAAAAGAAAGATTGGGAAGAATATGGAAAAGTTAAGAAAGTGAAGAGAAATTAGATTAAATGATCCATACATGTAGAAGTGATGAATAAATGGTATTTAGTAGCTTTAGATAGCAAGAATCAAGGCTTGAATATATGGTTTTAATAATGTTCTTATTATGGAAGTTATGAAAATTATAGGAAATCAAAGGGATAAAGAAGAAGAAGGGAAGAAAGAATAGGACAAGCAAGGGATAAAGCAAATAAACAAGGTTTGGTACTTAAATCATTGCCTTTTCAATTAATTCATATGTTTTGCATTATGGAACTTTTGAAATTGCTTTGAAATGATGCCATTATGTGTGGTAAATATGTGGGAAAGTGCTCTTGAACTACTTGTAATCAATTGATTGTGAAAAGAATGAAAACAAAACAAACTAGCTAAATTTGCTCAATTATTCATAAACTTTGATGAACTTTTAATCACCCCTTTGGGTTGATTTTTGAAAGAGGGACCCTTAGTCCTTCAATGGTATCACAAAAGGAGTCTAAAAATCAATTTTGCAAGAAAAAAAAGAATTCCCCTCAAGTTTTGAAAATTGGGCCGAATGGTCCCTTTTGGGCACCATTCTGCAGCTTTCATTTTGGGCAGTTCGTTGAAGGGGCAAACGAAGGAATTTTTCTACGAAATTTTGCATGCACTTAGTTAACTTATGAAAGTATTTTCCTGCAAAAATTCAGCCAAAAATAAGTTTGTTTACTTGGCCAAAACTGTTGCCAAAGTTGACTGATTTTCAGCAGTAAAAACAGATTTTACCATTTAGTTGTCGCGCGCCATTGTGTTGCCGATTTTACGCGCCGCGCCGCGCCACTATTCATTTGGTCATTTTTCTAAATGTGTTAAAACTTGAATATTATGATATGAATTGGTGTTAAATCATATAAAATGACATGAAGGAGAATTGGAAATGATCAAAAAGGCATCATGACAAGCTATTCCGACAATACATGCATTATGGAAAAATCATGGCTTATTGAATATCATGATCAAATTAATTAATAAATTGTTTACGCTCTACTTGGTTATGACAGAACCATTGAGATAAGGGTATGCTGCATCATACTATTATTGCAGTGCTGCTCATGACATGACATGATATTCCGGCTGAAGGCCGATGATTACAATGACATGATCAATGATTCAATGAACAATGGCTATTAGCACATGTGCAAGAATTATGACGAAGGATGATGAAATATGCACCATGATGCATATCATCTTGTAATATCTCACCATGATGAGATATATTTATCATGACCTGTAACACCCCGATACCCTATATAAATACTATACATATAACTAGTATACATACAGTAAGTATATAAAGTATAAGGATGCTACTTTTCGTTACCTTTTAAAACCTGTAAAAGAATTCCAAACCGTAATACATTAATCCAAATAACATTTACCAAATCATTATCTTTATCAAAACTTCATTTATACATATAATTACTTTCTCGTCATAAATACATCAATATAAAAATTATACATGTATGCATTACCCTCTAGTTGGTCTCGACAAACTTTTACTCTTCTTGTGGCATAACAAAAGACTTCATATCCTTCACCTATTTACCTGCGCGAATACACACCCGCGCTAAGCCCGAGAGCTTAGTAGTCCAAACATAAAATATAAACATATAGTATAGAAGTATTAACATATAATGATATATCAATTCAATATATAAATAATTCTTATCATATCTTCTTTCCTTTTTAATTGCATCTTTCATATATCCTAGCCGATTTTCTATATGATGTACATATATACATTTTATTCTCACCAACCCCAATGCATCACCAATACTCAAACCAATATATTAATACACCCACATTATATATATATCATGCCAATCATTATTGCAATACAACATTACATATCATACCAATCATTATTGCAATACACACATTACATATCATACCAATCATTATTGCAATACAACATTACATATCATACCAATCATTATTGCAATACACACATTACATATCATACCAATCATTATTGCAATACAACATTACATATCATACCAATCATTATTGCAATACAACATTACATATCATACCAATCATTATTGCAATACACACATTACATATCATACCAATCATTATTGCAATACAACATTACATATCATACCAATCATTATTGCAATACACACATTACATATCATACCAATCATTATTAGAGCATTTATCATAACAAATTGCACATACCTTAAGAATGATCCTCATTTCTTCCTACTTTTCCCATTTCATATTTCATCCTTTATATATATATATATATATATATATAGCAAATTACATTATTCATTTACATCCACAACATAACAGAGTATTTAACACATTCATCCAAATGTGTTAAGGTTCAAAGACATATAAGGATATACAATCAAATATGGTTCATGCTTACCTTTTTAATGATCTTCACATCCTTCACATCATTCAATCATCACCTTAATCCAATTATATTAACAATATAGTAAACCACTTAACACATTTGCAAACAAATGTGTTAAGCCTCAAATCATGTAAATAAAAACAATCATATGTATTGGTACTTACCTCAAGAACTATTCTCATCAATCTATACATTTCTTTTTTTCCAAGAATTCTTCACATTTAGGTTAATGCAACCAAATCTCTTCAAAACCTAATCCAAAGATCATTATTCATAGCTTTAGAATCATCCACATACATTTGATTAGGGCATTCATTGTTTTAGACATGTTTAAAGTGTTTATGTTTAGGTTTAGGTACCACAATACCTTTGAAGAATCAAAGCCATGTTAAAAGAACAAAGAATAAAAACATTAGCTAACAAACTTGAGGGACACGGGCAGCTCACTTGAGGGACACGCCCGTGCCTCTAAAAATAAAAGAGACAGTAGCCAACACAATTAAATGACACGGCCGTGTCTCTTCATTGATTCTGGCCGTGTCACCTAAAACCAAACCAACCCTTTTTCAATTGCACCAAAACACAATACACTTCATATAATATATTTCAAATGAATACAATCAATGTTCTAAACATATATTCATCACAAGAATCACTTTACAACACATTAATATTACATTTAAACACAACTCATCTCAAAACACTAAAATCACTATCCTTCTCCACCTCTCAAAATCAACATTTACCACTTCCAACAACAACACCTATTTCAACTATTAACTTAAAACCAATTTAACACTTGAGAACAAATCATAAACACATCTCATCATCAAATCATCAAATCACAAATCACCCTAGTCATGACTTCACAATTTACCAAGAAAATCAAGAGATTTCTTACCTTATATGAAGAAATTCCACAAATCTTTCACCAAATCTCTCAATTCCTTCATCAATTTGAGTATAGCATCAAGAACACTTCTCTTTCCCTTTTGTTAATGGAGAGCCGGCCACTTCTTCAAGAAAAGAAAAGAAAAATGATGAAGAAGCAAAGTCAATTTTGCTTTTAATCTCCACCAAGTGATTTAATCCAAGCAATTACCAAAATGCCCTCAAACATATAACTAACCTTTTGTCTTATATGAGCCCTTATATGTACTTACACACTCAACACAAAAAAATATCTTCTTCCACTAACCAACACCTTGACTCTCCCTTTGACCCATTTATATGTTATATATATCACCATATACACAACATATAACATTCTCTCTAAACCCTATTTTCTTTCCTATCACAACATATACATTCAATCCAATTATAACAATAACAACAACAACAATATGCAAAACTTCTAGGGCATAAATGAGGATATTACATGACCCGTGCCTTATCCGTTGATGTTCTATTAAACCAGTAGAGCAACCAAAATGATAAAAGCAAGAAAAATGATTTAAATTCAAATTATTCAGCCATGCCTTTTTACCTTCTGTGTTTTGTATTTATTCCTTTCAACTATTTTAAAGTATATAAATGTATGTTCAAATCATTCTTTCATTTTATTTATTTATTGCAATGATTTAAGTACCCACTATGCAATTGCTTAGCAAGTTTAGTTTCCTTCTAAACTTGTAGGTTAAACGAGGAGACGAGACTGCAGCATGTCCTGCGCAGCTGGCCTTGACTGCTACTTTGGATAGGAGTTTGGATATGATTGATTGTAGCAATATGGCATGTACATAAGCTTGTATGATCTAGCAAATAAATGTATTATACTGAAAAGCTAGAACACGTACACTGCTAGTAATCTAATAAATCTTATTTGGATTTAGCACTTATGTATGCAAGTATAGAAGTGTAAAGTTTTAGTGCAGGATTTGGTGGAGGATATAAGGGTGATGAATATAGAAGTGTTTGAGGAGTGTTGTGATTATTTGATTGAGATCAAAATTGTTTTCAAAAATCAAAGAAAATCTGTTTTGGCGACACTTGGGACCTCCATTTTTAGGGGAGGTTATGGCAAAATTTTTTTAAAATCTGCACTTAAAATTGGCTAAGTAATATATTAAGACACAACCACCATGAGTTAACAGTCCATCTTGGTCTATAAACATAGGCTAAGATGGGGTGTTACACAAAGACCAACAAAAATTTTGATGAAAGTAATTTATTCAAACAACTTTAAATTTGAAAAATAGAATAGTTCCAAAATGTTAAATAAAGTAAGATTGAAAAGTAACATTCAAGCTAAGTAAAGTTCATTGAGTTAGGCTTCTTTTCCTTTGACATCTTTGACATTTCCATTTTGAAAAGAGGATAAAACAAAATCTTCTTCCAATCCTTTTCCCACCATAAAGGTTGCTGGTGGTGGCACTCTTCCAAATTTAGGCAAAGGGTTGTCCTTGGTATTGGGCTTATCCGGCTCAGGTAGCTTGCCACTATCAATCAAATCTTGGATCTCATGCCTTAATCGGGTACACCTATCAGTCTCATGTCCTTGAGTCTGATGAAATTGACAAAAAGCCTTAGTATCAAATTTTGGGGGTAATGGACTAGGTAAAGGTCGAGGAGCCAATGGTTGTAACAACCCTTTCTTTTGTAGCTTATCGAAGACCCAAGATAAAGGCTTCCCCAGATCTGAAAATTGCCTTCTATTTGCTTGACCGGTTACATTAACATCAACTTCTTTTTGTGCGCTTTGATTGTTAGGCTGGTTGTTCCCTTTCTCATTCCTTCTTATTGAAAAGCGATTCTTCTCCCCTTCCCACTCTTCAATTTGTAGACCAGCTTGGAGAAGATCTTTGAAATCACGGACGAGTATATGAGACATCCTCTCACGAAGATTAGGTAACACCCCTCTCACAATCATCCTTATTTGATCGGATTCATTGGGCCTCTTCTTGAGTAAAGCGGCCTTGTTTCTCCATTGCTTCACATAGTCCACAAAATTCTCATTTGGCCTTTGTCTAATGGACTCCACTTCCATTAAAGTAACTTCTAACTCAACATTATATCCGTATTGCTGGATGAAGGCTTTGCAAAGTAGATCCCAACTCTTTTGTGTTCCATCATCTAAGCTATTGAACCAATTTTGGACAACAGGGGCCAATGAGAGCATGAAGTACCTTAGGGTTTGAGCCTTAGTAGCTCGAGCAGACTGCATGGCAGTGATATACTGCTTCACATGGAGATGAGGATTTCCAGTGCCATTGTACTTAGCAAAGGAAGGCATCTTGAATTTATAAGGGACCTCTTCATCTTGTTCAAATAGTCTATCGATCTCAGACATCTCTTCGGTTTTCAACTTCTTCTCAATTTTTTTTTTCTAAATCAGCAATCATCTTTTCAACATCGGATGTCTCGGTCTTTTCAATAGTTGCTGTCACATCCCAAAGTTTAGGTAGTCGAGTATAAGGCAAGAAGGACATAAATAAGTGGTCAAATAGAGGCTCGAGATAGTCAAAAACAAAATCGGTGTGCAAAGGAGGCCCGTGAAGTCGACGGGACCTAAAGGTAATTTTTTGAAAGGCCGAGGACCTAAGAGTAATTTTTCAAAAAGTTATGTCGGTTCTTAATAGTGACCCAGTGACCCTAATGGATGCCATAAATGTGTTCTTGGAATTAATCGGGTCGTAATGGTGGTGCACGATTTTTCCCGAAAACGCATGGTTTGTAAGTTACGGGCGATTTTCCGATAAGGGCATCTTGGACATTTCCACCGGAGGGGCAATTTTGTAATTAAATATAACTTTGGGGGAAAAATTTAAAAGAGCAAAAAGACACTTTCAAGTGGCCAAATCCTAGCCATTAAGTCCAAATGGGTTGGACAAATCATGCCCATTGAAAATAAACAAATTAATTAAATGGAAATTAAATTATAAACGACTTGTAATATCCCAAAGTATACCCTAAAAGTTTGGAATAATTGTTGTTGTATTTGGATTTAATATATGTGTTTAATTGGAAAGAGGAAAGAAGTGAAGAGAGTGTATATGTTGTATATATGGATATATATACAACATATACACAAGACAAAGTGTGGAAGTCAAAGAAGATATTTTATTTTTATTATTAATGGAATTAATTAATAAGGAAATTTAAAATGAATGGAAGAGAATTAATTGGATTATTTTATTGTATTTTGTTTGGTGGAGAGGATTTTGAGGAGAGAGAAGGTTTAGTGTTTGACTTGGTTTTCTTTGTTTTCCTTCTTTCTTTCTTTCTTTCTTTCTTTCTTCTTCATGTATCTTCTTCTTCTTCTTCTTCTTCTTCTTCTCCTTTTCTGTGTTGTCCGACAGCTCCATAGCAAGAGAGCAAGAGAACGAATTTATCTTCCAAACTCAAGATTGAAGGAAGTTTTCAAGTGATCAAGTTGGAAATTTAAGAGTTTCTTCAACCTTGGTAAGTTCTCCACTTGATTCTTTGATTTTCTTTGAGTTTGTGAGTTGAGGTTGTGGTTGATATGTGTTTGTTTGATTGTGTGTGTTTTTGAGAGTGTGTGGTTTAATTGATTTTGATGTTGGTGTTGGATTGGAAAGAAGGAATTAGGATTGGTGTTGGAAGAGTAAGAGTTGTGTGTATGTGATGGTTGTAAAGTGGTGTTTGATGTATGTTTTGAGTTGTTTTGGTGTTTTTGCAAGTTATTATGGTTTATGGGTGTGTTTAGTTAAGTTAGTTTTAAGTGGATAATGGTGGTAGATAGTGGTTTGTTGGATGTAGTGTTGATGTTGCCGGAATCTGGATTTTTGGCCCGACACGCCCAGGAGAACGGCCAGGTTGTTAGGAGTGTCGTTGGTTCTATTTCCTGGATGGGTGACACGAGCAGTGACACACCCATGTCACTGAGCGTGTCATAGCTACTGTGTTGAGGGAGGATTGACACAGCTATGAGCACGCCCGTGTTGTTGGACGTGTCAATGTTTCTATGAGACAGAATATATTACACGTCCAGTGACGCGCCCATGGTTCTGAGCGTGTCAAAGCTTCTGTGTTATGAGTTTAGGGCACGGTCAGGGACACGCCTGTGTTGTTTAGCGTGAAATGTGTAGAGTTTGCCCTAGTTGGTTCTTAGTCTTATTATCTCATGTGTATTTCTAAGTGAGTGTGTATTATTTCTTTTTGAATTAGGTTGTGAAGAGGTTGAGTTGACCTAACCTAAGTGTGAAGGAATCTTGGAAGAGGAAGTGTATAGATTGGTGTGAGTTGGTTTTGAGGTAAGTACAAACTACATGGTTGCATACACTTACATGATTTTGATACTTAATACATATTTGGTTGTAAATGTGTTAAGTGATCTATTGTATTGTTGATATACTTGATAAATTGTTTTGATTTGTATAATGTGAATGATATGATGAGCCTTCAATATGTATGTTAATGTAATTGGTTATGTACACTTCAATGATTAATTGAGTTAATATGATATGAGACATGATGAGAAATGAAACCCTTGTTGTTGGCTATGATAGTGCAAATGAAATAATTGGGGCATGGTTGCCTATTTGATTATGGAATATGAAATGAGAATGAAATGAGAAATGAATTGACAAAGAGATTGATAAAGAGATAAATGAAATAATTGTGTGATTAATATGTTATTCAATTTTCAGAGTTCTGAGTTTAGCGGCATGCCTATGAATCACTGGATAGGTGAAAAGACCGGGTCGTAAGCCGATTCCAGTTGAAAAATGTGAAAAATGAGAAATATGATGTTTTTGGGGTGAAAAGACTGGGTTGTAAGCCTCAAAAATAGTAACAGTTTAGCGGGGTTGAGGATCTCCTCGAGTTTAGCCGGGTTGAGGTCCAAGAGACTGGGTCTGTTACACTATCCATGGATATATATATATATAATGCCTACGGGCTTGATGATTGTGATTATAAACCAAAGCAGTAACTCTGAATTTTGAATAACATATTAGTGTCTTTTGGGCCCATGCTTGTCTTTGTTTAAATGTGATTTATAAATGGTGAATCAAATGAATAATGAGATTCAATGTAAGACTTTGAAATGTGATATTCTTATGTATTGTTTATAATGTTTGAACATATGATATTGGCATTGCATTGAAACATATTATCATTGTGGTTTATACCACTAAGCCTATGGCTTAGCGCGATTGTGGTTCATCGCGCAGGTGACAGGGTAGAACCGGAGAGTTCCTCTAGCCCAAGTCAAGTTTAGATTCTGAAGTGTGGATAGTGAGCTTAAAGATCAAAGACTGACTGCCAAATATGTATAAACTTTATGTTTTGTAAAATTTGTTTTTGATGTAATTGTATTTGTAAATATAATTATATTTTTCGCTGCGTATTAAATGAAGGTTGTATTTATTGTGTTTAAGTTTATGTATATTTTTGTAAAAAGAAAATGAGTCGTTTGTTTAGTAAACCGTGGCATTTCTATATTCGGTATACGTATATTATGATCATATTAGCATGCTGTGTACGTATACAGGGTATAGGGGTGTTACAATTGTTTTGGTATCAGAGCCTAGGTTTGAGATTCTCAACCTAGGTCAATTGTAAGAAAAAGAAAATTTTGATTTTTAAAATGTGATTTTTGAATAAGATACATGTTTTGGTATTGGCAGTCTCTGATCTTTAATGAGGTATATTCTATTGTGTTTGCAGATATAGGTAGTGATGGCATCTCAGTCACGTCAGTCTGTAGAAGGTAGTGCTGAGAGTGTAGCTCCTGAAGAGGGTAGAGATGGAGCTAGGGTTGATAGAGTTAGTGAGGCCCCTGCTCCTGTGCCAGGGAGATCAACTGCTGATGAGGTTCCGTCGGGTTGGTTACGGCATATGGTAGAATTGTTAAGGAGAGCTCCTGTACAGCAGCCACCACCGCCACCACAACCTCAAGTGCCGGTGAGACATTATGATAAATTGAGGAAGTATGGAGCTGAGGATTTCTAGGGTACTACAAATCCTGCTGTAGCAGAGCAGTGGTTGGATAGAGTGCAGAGGGTATTTATCCAGTTGCAAGCTACTCCTGATGAGAAATTTGATTATGCTAGATCCCTTCTTCAGAAAGATGCTTATGATTGGTGGAAGACAGTTCCTCATGCCATGTATGATCCACCTACATTATCTTATAACAATTTTCTGAGGGAGTTTGAGCAGAAATATACTCCGAGGGAGTATAAAGATGTTAAGAAAATGGAATTTCTAAATCTAAGACAAGATAATCGGACAGTGACAGAGTATGAGATAGAGTTCATCCGGTTGAGTCACTATGCCAGTGGGATTATTTCCGATGAGGTTGATCGGTGCAGGAGGTTTGAGGAGGGGTTGAGGCCCTCTATTATGTGCATTGTTGCTGGTTCTCGATACCAGAATTTTTCTCAATTGGTTGCAGCAGCCAGAAGTGTTGAGAGAGCACAGGGCATAGCAGCAGCTGCTACCGAGGAAGAGACACGAGTTAGGAGACCCCAGTTTGAGGCAGGGTCTTCATCTATGAAGAGAGGCAGAGGAAGTTTTATTCCCAGAGTCAGTAGAAGCCAGAGGCAGTCTGGTAGGTCAGTTCAATATTAGAGGCAGAGACCGAGACCTACAGTTTCTGTAGCGAGTGCTCCGACTCCTATGGTTCAGAGATTTACTCCACCTACATGTGTCCATTGTGGTAGGATACATGGGGGTGTTTGTTGGAAGATTGGTGGATCCGCTGTGTGTTTCAGATGTGGATCGCCTGACCATTTCATTAGAGAGTGTCCTGAGCCACAGGATGATAGACAAACTGATACTGCAGCTTCTCGACCCAGTGTCAGCAGAGGTGGTCAAGGGGGTAGAGGTTTCAGTAGAGGTGGTAGACCTGGTTTCAGTTAGAGAGGAAGATCTTCATCTAGAGGCAGTAGGCCAGAGAGGCCGGATCTTCTTAGAGAGTGTATGTGATGCAGAGGCAACCGGATGCTTCAGCAGTTATAGCGGGTACATTTTCTTTATTTGATATTCCAGTTCTTGCTTTGTTTGATCTAGGATCTAGTCATTCATACATAAGTGCATCTATCTTGCCTGTGCCTGAGTTGCATTCAGAATCTTTAGGATTTGATGTTTTGGTGACAAATCCTTTAGGACATAGTGTTGTGGTGAGTAAGGTGCATCGGGATAGTGCAGTTGTGGTGCAAGGAGAGGAATTTTTGGGAGATTTGATTGAAATGCCTTTTAAGGAGTATGATTTGATCTTAGGCATGGATTGGTTGTCTAAGCATGGAGCTGTGGTAGATTGTCAAAAGAAGTGTGTTACTTTGAGAACCGGTGATGGTAGAAGTGTGATAGTGTCTAGTGAGCAGAGACAACTTGCATCCTTGTTTGTTTCAGCTGTTACAGCTAGGAAGTTGATTAAAAAAGGGTGTGATGCTTATCTTGCTCATGTTGTGGATACCAGAGTAGTGGGTTCTCAACTTAATAGTATACCCACAGTTGCGGAATTTCCAGATGTGTTTCCTAAGGAGTTGCCAGGGTTACCTCCTGAGAGAGAGGTGGAGTTTGGTATTGAATTGTTGCCTGGTACCACTCCCATCTCTATTACTCCTTATCAAATGGCACCTGCTGAGTTGAGAGAGTTGAAGGTGCAGTTGCAAGAGTTGTTGGATAAAGGGTTTGTTTGCCCTAGTGTTTCTCTGTGGGGAGCTCTTGTTTTGTTTGTGAAGAAAAAGGATGGTACTTTGAGATTGTGCATAGATTATAGGCAATTGAACAAAGTGACTATTAAGTATAAGTATCCTTTGCCTCGGATAGATGATCTCTTTGATCAATTGAAGGGAGCAGCAGTGTTTTCCAAGATTGATTTGAGATCAAGGTACCATCAGTTGAGAGTCAGAGCTGAAGATGTTTCTAAGACAGCTTTTCGCACAAGGTATGGGCATTATGAGTTTTTAGTGATGCCTTTTAGATTGACGAATGCACCTGCAGCTTTCATGGATTTGATGAATAGAGTGTTTAGGTCATATCTGGATCAGTTTGTTGTGGTCTTCATTGATGATATTTTAGTGTATTTGTGTAATGAAGAGGAGCATGACAAGCATTTGCGGATTGTGTTGCAGACCTTGAGAGAGAAGCAATTGTATGCTAAGCTGTCGAAATGTGAATTTTGGCTTGATCAAGTGACTTTTCTCGGTCATATAGTTTCAACAGATGGTATAAGAGTTGATCCAAGTAAAGTTGAAGCTATTTTGAATTGGAGTCCACCGAAGTCTATAACTGAAGTTAGAAGTTTTCTGGGTTTGGCAAGTTATTATCGACGCTTTGTGAAAGGTTTTTCTTTGATAGCTACTGCTCTCACCAGATTACTGTGAAAGGGAGTTAGATTTGTGTGGACAAATCAGTGTCAAGCTAGCTTTGAGCAGTTGAAAGAGATGTTGACTCAAGCACCTGTTCTTACTTTGCCTGTAGAAGATAAACCATATGTGATTTACAGTGATGCTTCACATAATGGTTTTGGATGTGTTTTGATGCAAGAAGGTAAAGTCATAGCTTATGCTTCTCGGCAGTTGAAGCCGCATGAACTTAATTATCCGACGCATGATTTGGAGTTGGCAGCCATAGTGTTTGCTTTGAAGATTTGGCGACACTACTTGTATGGGGAGAAATGTTTTATCTACACTGATCATAAGAGTTTGAAATATTTAGGGGTTCAAAGAGAGCTTAATCTTCGGCAAAGACGATGGTTAGAATTGATAAAAGACTATGATTGTTTGATTGATTACCATCCTGGTAAGGCAAATGTTGTTGCGGATGCTTTGAGTCGGAAGTCTTTGGCAGGCTTGACTGTTTATTCGCTCTCGTTGCTTGTTGAGTTGAGAACATTGCATACGAGTTTTGAATCATGTGATGATGGTGCATTGTTAGCTCAGTTGCATTTAAGACCGATGTTGTTGGACCAGATAAGGGAGGCTCAATTGGCAGATGAGAAAATTTAGAAAATTATTTCAGATTGCCAAAATAGAGGAAGCCGAGATTTCCATGTGAAAAGTGATGGTAGCCTTTGGTTCAAGAATAGATTATGTGTTCCTGATGATGCAAGTTTGAGAAGAACTATTTTAGAGGAAGCACATCAATCAATTTTTACTATGCACCTTGGGAGTACAAAAATGTATCAAGATTTGAAGCAGCATTATTGGTGGTCAGGTATAAAGAGAGACATAGCGGAATTTGTATCTATGTGTCTCACGTGTCAGAGGGTGAAAGCTGAGCACCAAGTTCCAACAGGGTTGCTTCAACCTTTAACAGTGCCTGAATGGAAATGGGAGAGAGTGATAATGGATTTTGTGTCTGGTTTGCCATTGACTCAGAAGAAGCAATATGCTATTTGGGTGATTGTTGATCGGTTGACAAAGACAGCTCATTTTCTTCCAGTGCGGATGGATTATTCTCTTGAAAAGTTGGCTGAGCTGTATATCAGTGAGATAGTGAAGTTGCATGAAGTCCCAATTTCTTTAGTGTCTGATCGAGATCCACGATTTACTTCGAGGTTTTGGAAGAGTTTGCATGGTGCTTTGGGTTCTCAATTGCACTTTAGCACTGCTTTTCATCCTCAGACAGATGGGCAGTCATACAGAGTAATACAGATTATAGAGGATATGTTGAGAAGTTGTCTTATTGATTTTTCAGGAAGTTGGGACAGATTTTTGCCACTTGTGGAATTTGCTTACAACAACAGTCATCAATCCAGTATTGGTATGGCACCTTATGAGACATTGTATGGTAGAAGATGCAGAACGCCTCTGTGTTGGAATGAAGTTGGGGAAGGCAAATTGATTGGTCCTGATTTGGTTAAAGAGACGGAAGAGAAAAGTGAAGATAATTTGGGATCGATTAAAAGCAGCTTCAGATCGGCAGAAATCTTATTCAGATTTGAAGAGGAGAGACATAGAGTTTGATGTTGGAGATAAAGTATTTTTGAAAGTGTCTCCGTGGAAAAAGATTTTAAGATTTGGTAGAAGAGGGAAGCTGAGTTCTCATTTTATTGGACCATATGAGATATTAGAAAGAGTTGGACCAGTTGCTTATCGTCTTGCTTTGCCTCCTGAGTTGGATAGAATAAATAATGTTTTCCATGTTTCTATGTTGCGGAGGTACAAATCAGATCTATCTCATGTTCTGTCCGTTGAATCTATTGAGGTGAGTCCGGAGCTAACTTTTGAAGAAGAACCAGTTGCTATTTTGGCATATGGAATGAAAGAGATGAGACATAAGAAAGTTCCAATTGTGAAGGTTCTTTGGAAGAATCATGGTAGAGAAGAGTCAACTTGGGAGAGTGAGCAAGAGATGCAAGATCAATATCCTCAATTGCTTCAGACATGAGATCAGGTAATTTCGAGGACGAAATTTCTTTTTAGAGGGGGAGAATTGTAATATCCCAAAGTATACCCTAAAAGTTTTGGAATAATTGTTGTTGTATTTGGATTTAATATATGTGTTTAATTGGAAAGAGGGAAGAAGTGAAGAGAGTGTATATGTTGTATATATGGATATATATACAACATATACACAAGACAAAGTGTGGAAGTCAAAGAAGATATTTTATTTTTATTATTAATGGAATTAATTAATAAGGAAATTTAAAATGAATGGAAGAGAATTAATTGGATTATTTTATTGTATTTTGTTTGGTGGAGAGGATTTTGAGGAGAGAGAAGGTTGAGTGTTTGACTTGGTTTTCTTTGTTTTCCTTCTTTCTTTCTTTCTTTCTTTCTTCTTCATGTATCTTCTTCTTCTTCTTCTTCTCCTTTTCTGTGTTGGCCGGCAGCTCCATAGCAAGAGAGCGATTTGATCTTCCAAACTCAAGATTGAAGGAAGTTTTCAAGTGATCAAGTTGGAAATTTAAGAGTTTCTTCAACCTTGGTAAGTTCTCCACTTGATTCTTTGATTTTCTTTGAGTTTGTGAGTTGAGGTTGTGGTTGATATGTGTTTGTTTGATTGTGTGTGTTTTTGAGAGTGTGTGGTTTAATTGATTTTGATGTTGGTGTTGGATTGGAAAGAAGGAATTAGGTTTGGTGTTGGAAGAGTAAGAGTTGTGTGTATGTGATGGTTGTAAAGTGGTGTTTGATGTATGTTTTGAGTTGTTTTGGTGTTTTTGCAAGTTATTATGGTTTATGGGTGTTTTTAGTTAAGTTTGTTTGAAGTGGATAATGGCAGTAGATAGTGGTTTGTTGGATGTAGTGTTGATGTTGCCGGAATCTGGATTTTTGGCCCGACACGCCCAGGAGCACGGCCAGGTTGTTAGGTGTGTCGTTGGTTCTGTTTCCTGGATGGGTGACACGAGCAGTGACACGCCCATGTCACTGAGCGTGTCATAGCTACTATGTTGAGGGAGGATTGACACGGCCATGAGCACGCCCGTGTTGTTGGACGTGTCAATGTTTCTGTGAGACAGAATGTATTACACGTCTAGTGACACGCCCGTGGTTCTGAGCGTGTCAAAGCTTCTGTGTTGTGAGTTTAGGGCACGGTCAGGGACACTCCTGTGTTGTTGAGCGTGTCATGTGTAGAGTTTGCCCTAGTTGGTTCTTAGTCTTATTATCTCATGTGTATTTCTAAGTGAGTGTGTATTATTTCTTTTTGAATTAGGTTGTGAAGAGGTTGAGTTGACCTAACCTAAGTGTGAAGGAATCTTGGAAGAGGAAATGTATAGATTGGTGTGAGTTGGTTTTGAGGTAAGTACAAACTACATGGTTGCATACACTTACATGATTTTGATACTTAATACATATTTGGTTGTAAATGTGTTAAGTGATCTATTGTATTGTTGATATACTTGATAAATGTTTTGATTTGTATAATGTGAATGATATGATGAGCCTTCAATATGTATGTTAATGTAATTGGTTATGTACACTTCAATGATGAATTGAGTTAATATGATATGAGACATGATGAGAAATGAAACCCTTGTTGTTGGCTATGATAGTGCAAATGAAATAATTGGGGCATGGTTGCCTATTTAATTATGGAATATGAAATGAGAAATGAAATGAGAAATGAATTAAGAAAGAGATTGATAAAGGGATAAATGAAATAATTGTGTGATTAATATGTTATTCAATTTTCAGAGTTCTTAGTTTGGCGGCATGCCTATGAATCATTGGATAGGTGAAAAGACCGGGTCGTAAGCCAATTCCAGTTGAAATATGTGAAATATGATGTTTTTGGGGTGAAAAGACTGGGTCGTAAGCCTCAAAAATAGTAACAGTCTAGCCGGGTTGAGGATCTCCTCGAGTTTAGTCGGGTTGAGGTCCAAGAGACTGGGTCTGTTACACTATCCATGGATAGAGATATATATATATATATAATGCCTACGGGCTTGATGATTGTGATTATAGACCAAAGCAGTAACTCTGAATTTTGAATAACATATTAGTGTCTTTTGGGCCCATGCTTGTCTTTGTTTAAATGTGATTTATAAATGGTGAATCAAATGAATAATGAGATTCAATGTAAGACTTTGAAATGTGATATTCTTATGTATTGTTTATAATGTTTGAACATATGATATTGGCATTGCATTGAAACATATTATCATTGTGGTTTGTACCACTAAGCCTATGGCTTAGCGTGATTGTGGTTCATCGCTCAGGTGACAGGGTAGAACCGGAGAGTTCCTCTAGGCCAAGTCAAGTTTAGATTATGAAGTGTGGATAGTGAGCTTAAAGATCAAAGACTGACTGCCAAATATGTATAAACTTTATGTTTTGTAAAATTTGTTTTTGATGTAATTGTATTTGTAAATATAATTATATTTTCCACTGCGTATTAAATGAAGGTTGTATTTATTGTGTTTAAGTTTATGTATATTTTTGTAAAAAGAAAATGAGTCGTTTGTTTAGTAAACCGTGGCATTTCTATATTCAGTATACATATATTACGATCGTATTAGCATGGTGTGTACGTATACAGGGTATAGGGGTGTTACACAACTACTTTTGGTCTTCCAAACACAAGTAAGGATCAAAAAGACACCACCATCACCACTTTTCTTCTTCCTTAGGTCGTGCTCCCCCCTCCCTTCCATTTTCAAGGAGAAAATTTTCAAGTCTAAGCCATTTTTCAAGTGAAATTCAATAGGAAATAAGGTAAGATACCATCCTAAGTCTTATTCTTTCATTAGAATTAGGTATTAGGCTATGTTTAGGAAGATTTGATATTATGTTCATGTTGGGAAAGTATTAGTAAGTTGATGATTATGGTGAAAAAGGATAGACTACTTAAAGGAAATGATGAAAATGGTGATGATTAGTAAGAATAAGTAAAGGATTGTTAGAAAATCATAAGGTAGCATCATGTTCATATCTAGGGCTTGTTCTTACATATGTGACATATTAAATTCATAGGAAATCAAGGAGATTGGAGAGGAAAGGAAGTAAAATAGACAAGAAGAGCAAGGAAAAGCAAGGTTTGGTACTTTAACTAATTGTTTGTTCATTTTCTTGAAATTTTTCTGTTTTAGAATTAGTGAAATGCTGTGACTTGTATGATTTTTAATTAAATATAGAAAAATTTTCTTGACGTGAATTTTTGATATGTTTTGCCTCAATGCTTCTAGAATGACTGAAAAATATTTTGAGTTGAATTCGGAATGGTTATGATTATGGAAAAATTATTTCTGTTAGACCTGCTCTACGAGGTACCTTGACTGAGACAGCCATGTTTCTGGATTTTTAATAAAATTAAGAAAAATAATATTCAATTGAATTTTGGATATGTTGTTTTTTAGTGAGTCTAGTATTTGAGAAAAATAATTTGGAACCACATTGATTGAATTTAATTTACGAAATTCACAAAGAACTGCTGCCAGGATGCAGGGCAACTGGAGCAGTCTGGTTGGGTGAACTACTTGACCAAGATTTTGTGTCCAGTTTGATCTGAAATTTTAAAGGAATGATTTTAAGATGTAAAACTACATTCTGTAAAAATTTTAGAGTTTTTAGTCAAGTAGATTATTTTATACAATTTTTCAAAATAAGGATCAAGTTGAGTCCAAAACCAGAATTTACTATTCATATGGTCATTTTGCTAATATTCATTTGGTCATTTTTCAAAAGTAATCCAATTGATTCCTTATGCATATAAATGAGCATAATATGTTATTAAAATGACAAAATATGATATTTCACATTGAAATAATATAAGAAACATAAGTCGATAATTGTATAATGCATATTCGATTAAGAAATGGCATGAAAATTTTGGCTCCACTGGGTATCTGGGATAGTACTAAGTAGGGTAAGGGTATGATATTTCATACTATATGCAGTGTTGCTTTAATATAGGACTTCGGTCCGAGTTATATAGGATGACGACCCGAGCTATATAGGACTTTGGTCCGAGTTATATAGGGCAATCGCCCGAGTTATATAGGACTCCGGTCCGAGGGCTTCGGCCACAGATTCCACAAAGCTTGGTCCGCATTTTTTTTAGGGCCATAGCCACAGAATATATATACAGTTGTTTCAGTTAGTTCCTCACCATACGTTAGTCTACCAAATTACCTTGTGGAGCGTACTGATAAAATGATAATAACTAAATATATGACATGTATGGATTGTTTTTACTGTGATATTATTTTTTAATACGACTCATTGCTTTTAAAAGTGCATTATGCTTTTATTATTTATTTTCCGTAATTAGTTAAAGTACCCACTAAGCAATGCTTAGCGAGTTTAGTTCTTCTAAACTCGTAGGTTATTAGCAAGGAGCCAGTAGCGAGCAGAGGAGTCCTGCGATCTGTCGGACATCAACAAACTTAGGTGGTGCTCTTCATTTTGTATTTTGGTATTAGAAATTGGCATGTACTTATTTGAACAATACAAAGAGATAACTTGATGTAGCATGTAAATCTAGTAATGTATAATAACTGTATGGTTTTAAATTGAGTTGGGTTGTGAATATAGAAGTGTGAATTCTTCTTGCAGGATTGTAGTTGAGGTTATAAGGGTGGATTATTGGGAGTGTGCTTGAGTTGAATTGTGAAACAAAATGTTTTTCAAAAATAAGAAAAATCAGTTTTGTCGACACTTGGGACCTATAATTTTAAGGGAGACTCCGTCAAAATTTTTTGGAAAATTTTTATAAGGAACATTAAGTAAGCTGACATAACCAGAGCTCATATCCCGATGTAGCATTCCTCCTCGGCTTATTCATAGGTCGGGAAGGGGTGTTACAGTTGCCTTCTAAACAACCTTCGGTTCTTTCTTCTTTTCTTGAACCTCTTGGTATTATTGAGCCCAATCATCATCATTAATGATCACCTTTTCATCATTAAAAGCTACTTCATCAATTTTAGCCTTCCCTTGACTTTCTTGGTGCTAGTAGATGCTTCGGCATTGTTTCCTAAAATTGCAGCTAGTTGATTCTTTATGGTCTCAGCCATGGCCTCTTTTATTTCTTCCATCTTGGCATTGAGGGCCTCATCCACCATTCTTTGGATTTGATCGGGTTCCATTGTTTTTTGTGAACAAGTGATTGAGTCATTGCTAGACACTTCATCTCCGGCGTAAGTCGGATTGTCGTAAGCTTTTGAACTTTTGTAATCCAGGGCTGTGAGCCAGAGAGGATAAATGATATGAGATGCAAATGTATGCATGTATGCATGTATGCAGAAATAATCAACAGATAAAAATAGGACGTTCCTTCCAACCTTATAACATCCATACACGAATTTCGAGTCTCTTTTCCTAGGTATATGGTTAACAAAATACCAACATGGGGTATCTTGCTTTCGAATAATTCCCTCGGACGTTTCAACCAATAGTTGTATTTTCGAAAATGGAAATCAATCCATGATAATTCCCATTAATTAGGTTTTAATCCATTTATCCAACTAAAGTAGCTTTTATGCTATGCTGGATTAAAACGAAATTAAGAGGTTTATTATAAATAGATTTCTCACTTGAAAAAGGTAACTTATGATTCATGCCAAAAACAAGCCCATGGTTAATTTATTCTTAGTGTAAACTAGGACCACAATTGATTTTTGGTATTTCATAATTGACCTAAATATTTTTGCAAGCTCTTTGTAAGAAAATGTTGGGTGAAAATAGTTTTGTTTCTAAGGCCATTGTAAAAGATTTTAGAAAAATGGATTTTGGGCTTAGTATTTGGGCCATGGGCCAAAGAATTTTTTATTTGTTTTTAGAAAAGTATTATGTCCAAAGACCATCTTAAAAAATTTTTAAAATAGTTTTGTTCTTTTGGATTTTAAAGAAAATTTTATTTTGAGCTGACAATATACTTAGGTCATATTAGAAAAAGAACAAACCAAATAAGCCATGATTTAAGCCAAGATAAATCAACCATAGTCAAACAACATGCATATGCGGTAAAACCTAAGGAAAGTAACTAGGCCAATTACATGAGCTTTTGTCTTTGGGTTAAAAGGCTTAGGTTCCTATAGCAAGTATATACCAAATGGTATGAGGCTATGAGTGGTTATGCCATGCTCGATCTCCATACCTTGAGTGAAAGTATGGTATCCCTTACATAACATAACACGGGTAACACGGGCGTCCTAACTCACGCACATGATGCAATCTAAGATGATGCAATGGATAATATCATTATAAGAAAGAATAGAATAATATAAAGACCAACAAAATCAACTTCTCTTATCCCCAGTGGAGTCGCCACTGTGAGCGGGGATTTTCGTCCTTACTCTCGGTGGAATGGTTCTTGCGACTTCGACACTGTTTAGGCTCGAGACCTTAGAGAACACGAACCTAAGTACGGAGAAAATGGAGTCACCACCCGGACGGGCCGGGAAAAAGAAAGGGGTGGATCACTCGATTCCTAAGGAATCCCAAACCCCTTAATGGGTTCGGAAAGTTGGGTACGTGTGGGGAAGAATAGAAATACAAAGCCCGATTCATTGGAACCGGCCTCCTTTATAGGTCTTAATATTATAAAATTCTTAAATATAATAACATTATCCATATTACACACAATAATTAAAAGAAAGCATCAATATATTAAAATCAAAGCAATGTCCAAACAAAGCAAATAAATGGACACCCATCCAAGGATGGAAATATGTCCTTACATCACATGCCTAAATAGGACACCCACCAAAAGGTAGAAACATGCCCTTTAAATAGGTTCTAAAATAGAAAAGCAAATTAAATTACATGATGTTTGACTAATGAGGTAACTGCCAAGTGGATACATACCTCTTACAACTTTTGGAAATCTTAATTAATTGATAAAAGTAAATAATCATTCATCATAAATAAATCATTCATAAAAGGTATTAATCAAAATATAAAATAAACATCCGTCCATGATAATTTAAATAAATCAAGTATTGAAATTAAATAAATTAAAGCATAAGAGATAAATCAAAGTATAATCAAGTAAAGAATTGAATAAAGCAAATAAAAGTTCAATTATAGCTACTGTGACTTTTTGTGGAATTAAAATAAATTAGGGTTTTAAGTTTTAAAAGGTTGGTAAGACTCTATGATTAACTAAATTAATATTTGAATGGTGAAATCATGAAACTAGGGTTTTAGACACTTTAAAATACTTTAATTTGTGATTTTTGGTTATTGGGTTCCTAAGCTACTGTGTAAAATTTAGGTTTTTATGTTTTTATGTTTTTTAATGTTTTAAAAGGATTAGGGTTCATAAAACTTAGGGTTTAAGGTTTTAAAAGTGTTAGTGTTCATTATTTTGAATTTTGGAAGTTGAATTTGGATTTGATATTTTGGAAGTAGGGTCACGGGTGGTGAATAATTTTTGGGAATTTGGAAATCAATTTGATATTTTATGGAATTTTATGAATTTAAACAAATAAATTAAAGCTTTTATAAGTAGAAAAGATATTTTTTAAGGCTTTTTGAATGAACTAGAACCTACTTTAAAATTTTAAAAGAAGCAGAATTTACATCTTAGTTTTGTTGAAAAATATGTTCAATTAGAGTTTTAAGGTTTTTAAGAAGAAAAAATAACTATTTTAAGCCTTTTGGAAGATAAACTAATGAAATAGGATTTTTTTGGCTTTAGAAAAACTAAATTAAAGTTCAAAGGTTTTTAATTTTGATTTCATAAATTTGCTACTGTGTAAAAAAAAACAATTAAAGAAAATTAATTAACACATACCTTCTTTTGATGATTTCTCCAAAAATAATTCTTCTTGGATGAACTAGCTCCAAAGACAAGCCTTTTTTTGACTTTGAATCCTCTAAATCATGCTGCTGCTATTCCGCAAAAGAGTTGAATTGAATTTCTTCTTTTCCTTCCTTGATTTGGTTTCAAATTTTCCAAACTACTCTTGGATTTTTTCCTCCCTTAAATTAATTGCCTTTGGTCCTTATTTATAGTGGTTTGAGGTTGTTTATTCCTAATTAGTTAAGGTAAGTAATATTAATAAAAAAAGAAACCAAAACCTAATTGGATTAGGTTTTGAAAAATTTGCGTCGGAAAATTTGCGCTGTCGAAAAAAAACAGCTGCGAAAAAACTGCGCTGGCGAAAAAAATCTGCTGCAGCTGGCTGCGGCAGTGCGCGCAGAGTGGGCCCATAAGCTATTTCGTAGGCAGAAAAGTTCTGCTAGGCTATTTCATAGGCGGAAAATTTCTGCGTGCGAAATAGCATAGTGATTTTGCCCGCAGGAAATTCCTGCGGGCGAAATGCCCACGGGCCCGCGCGATGATTTTTTTGTTGCCGATTTTTTCGACTCCGATTTTTATTTTTATTTTTATTTTTTGACTTTTATTTGTTTATTTCTATTTTTTATTAATAAAAATTAGATATTAAAGTAAAAATTATTTAATAAAAATTATTTTGGACCAATTAGACAACAAAAATCACTTTAGACTAAATAAAACATATTGGACCGGATTGGGTCAAAAATTAAGGGTCTACAGCATGGTTCTCTAAGATTGCAGTCAACTGGCTCTTCATGGTCTCAGCTAGGGCCTCTTTGATTTCTTCCATCTTGGCATTGAGGGACTCATCCACCATCCTTTGAATTTGTTCGGGCTCCATTGTTTTAGGTGAGCAAGTGATTGAGTCGTCGCTAGATACTTCGTCTCTGGCATAGGTCAGATTGTTGTAAGCTTTAGAACTATCATAATCCAGGGCTGTGAGCCAAAGAGGATCAATGATATGAGATGCAAATACATGCATGTTTGCATGTATGCACAAACAATCAACAAATAAGGATAAATAGGACGTTCCTTCCAACCTTATAACATCCACACACGAATGGAGAGTCTCTTTTCCTAGGTATATGGTTAACAAAATACTAACATTAGGGTATTTTGCTTTCGAATAATTCACTCAGACGTTTCAACCAATAGTTATATTTTTAAAAATGGAAATCAATCCATGATAATTCCCTTTAATTAGGTTTTAATCCATTCAACCTAATAAGTAGCTTTTATATTATGTTGGATTAAAATGAAATTAAGAGGTTTATTATAAATATATTTCTCACTTGATAAAGGTAACTAATGGGTCATGCCAAAAACAAGCCCATGGTTAATTTATTCTTAATGTAAACCAGTCCCATAATTGATTTTTTGTATTTCATAATTGACCTAAATATTTTTGCAAGCTCTTTGTAAAAAAAAAAAAAGGTTGGGTGAATATAGTTTTGTTTCTAAACCCATTGTAAAAGATTTTAGAAAAATGGATTTTGGGTTTAGTATTTGGGCCATGGGCCAAAGAATTTTTGATTTGTTTTTAGAAAAGTCTTATGTCCAAAGACCAACTTGAAAAATTTTGAAAATAGCTTTGGTATTTTGGACTTTAAAGAAAAGTTGAGCTTGCAATATACTTAGGTCATATTAGAAAAAAAACAAACCAAATAAGCCATGATTTAGACTAAGATAAACTAACCATAGTCAAACAACATGCATTTAGGGTAAAACCTAAGGAAAGTAACTAGGCCAATTGCATGAGCTTTAGTCTTTGGGTTAAAAGGCTTAGGTTCTCATAGCAAGTATATACCAAATGGTACGAATCTATGAGTGGCTATGCCATGCTCGATCTCCATACCTTGAGTGAAAGTATGGTATCCCTTACATAACATAACACGAGTAACACGGGAGTCCTAACTCACACATACGATGCAATCTAAGATGATGCAATGAATAATATCATTATAAGAAAGAATAAAATAATATAAAGACCAACAGAATCAACTTCTCTTATCCTAAGTGGAGTTGCCACTGTGAGCGGGGATTTTCGCCCCCACTCCTGGTGGAATGGTTCATGCTACTTCGGCACTGTTTAGGCTCGGGGTCCTAGAGAACACGAACCTAAGTTCAGAGAAAAATGGAGTCGCCACCCGGACGGGCCGGGAAAAAGAAAGGGGTGGATGACTCGATTCCTAAGGAATCCCCAACCCCCTAATGGGTTCAGAAAGTTGGGTACGTGTGGGGAGGGTGAGAAATGGCCCAACACCCTCACAACGCCCGGTTCATTGGAACCGGCCTCCTTTACAGGTCTTAATATTATAAAATTCTTAAATATAACAATATTATCCATACTGCAATCAATAAAAAGAAAGCATCATTATATTAAAATCAAAGTAATGTCCAAACAAAGCAAATAAATGGACACCCATCCAAGGATGGAGACATGTCCTTACATCACATGCCTAAATAGGACACCCACCAAAAGGTAGAAACATGCCCTTTACATAGGTTCTAAAATAGAAAAGCAAATTAAATTACATGATGTTTAACTAATGAGGTACCCACCAAGTGGAAACATACCTCTTACAACTTTTGGAAATCTAAATTAATTGATAAAAGTAACTAAGCATTCATCATAAATAGATCATTCATTAATGCTATTAATCAAAATATAAAATAAACATCCATCCATGATAAATTAAATAAATCAAGTATTGAAATTAAATAAATTAAAGCATAAGAGATAAATCAAAGTATAATCAAGTATGGAATTGAATAAAGCAAATAAAAGTTCAATTATAGCTACTGTGACTTTTTATGGAATTAAAATAGATTACGGTTTTATGTTTTAAAAGGTTGGTAAGACTCTTTGATTAACTAAATTAATATTTGAATGGTGAAATCATGAAACTAGGGTTTTAGACACTTTAAAATACTTTGATTTATGATTTGTGGTTTTAAATGGTGATTCATTGTGTTTTTAAGCTACTATGTAAATTTAATCTATTTATGGTTTTATGGTTTTTCATGTTTTAAAAGAATTAGGGTTCATAAAAATTAGGATTTAAAGTTTTAAAAGGATTAGGGTTCATTATTTTAGGTTTAAAAGTTGAATTTTGGATTTTAGGATTTAGAATTAGGGTCACGGGTGGTGAATTAATTTTTAGGAATTTGGAAATCAATTTGATAATTTCATGAAGTTTTATGAATTTAAACAAACAAATTAAAGTTTTTATAAGTAGAAAAGATGTTTTTTAAGGCTTTTTGAATGAAATAGAACCTACTTTAAAATTTTAAAAGAAACAGAATTTAAATCTTAGTTTTGTTGAAAAATATGTTCAATTAGAGTTTTAAGATTTTTAAGAAGTAAAAATAGCAATTTTAAGTCTTTTGGAAGATAAACTAACGAAAATAAGGTTTTTTGGCTTTAGAAAAACTAAATTAAAGTTCTAAGATTTTAACTTTTGAAAAACACAAAATCCTAGTTTTTAGCTACTGTGTAAAAAAAATTAAAAAAATCAATTAACAGTTACCTTCTTTTGACGATTCCTCCAAAAATAATTCTTCTTGGATGAACTCGCTCCAAAGACAAACTTTTTTTGCCTTTGAATTGCTTAAATCGTGATGCTGCTCCTTTAAAAATCAATTTAATTGAATTTTTGCTTTTCCACTTCACCTTCGGATTCCAATTCTCCAAGCACTGTGAAATTTTTTCCTCCCCCTAAATTAATTGCATTTGGTCCTTATTTATAGTGGTTTGAGGTTGTTTTTTCCTAATTAGTTAAGGTCAGTAATATTAATAAAAAAAGAAACCGAAACCTAATTGAATTAGGTTTCGAAAAATTTGCGCTGCCGAAAAAAATTGCCGCAGGAAAAAATGCGCTGGTGAGAAAAAACTGCCGCAGAAAACTGCGGCAGTGGGCGGGCTGGGGCATCGCCCGCAAGAAATTCCTGCGGGCGAGCTATTTCACTCACAGGATTTTCCTGCGGGCGAAATAGAAATTCTAATTCGCTCGCAGGAAAATCCTACGAGCGAAATAGCACAGTGATTTCGCCTGCAGGAATTTCCTGCGGGTGAAATATCCCACGGGCCCGTGCGACTATTTTTTCGCTGCCTATTTTTTCGACTCCAACTCCGACTCCGATTTTTATTTTTATTTTTTATTAATAAAAATTAGATACTAAAGAAAAAATTATTTTGGACCAATTAGACAATAAAAATTATTTTTGACTAAATAAAACATATTGGACCGGATTAGGTAAAAAATTAAGGGTCTAAAATGCCATTGGCTGAAAAATTGGTGTCCCAATTCACCCCCAGATAATTTTTGAGGCGAATTGGGCTGCCGCGCGCCAGGGCGGCAGCGTTGCAGCACGACGCTCGCCGATAGGTCCGATTTTTTATTTTTATTTTTATATTTTTATATTTTTATTTTTATTAACAATAACTATGAAATAATATTAGTAATTAAAATATTATTAAAATAAATAAAATATCATAAAAAATTATTTTAGACTATCGAATTTGAATGGGTAAAAAATTTAGGGTCTATAGCTAGCATGCCAATTTCCACCTCTATAACACCGGAGGAACTGGTTAACTTCATGAAATTTGAAGGAGTAATGAAGTGCGAAGAGATTCAAAAGAAGAGCGAAGTTGATGTGGGAATGGTATTGTAATATCCTCATTTATGCCCTAGAAGTTTTGCATATTGTTGTTGCTGTTATTGTTATATATTGGATTGAATATATGTGTTAAATTGTAAGAGAAAAGAAATTGAGAAGAGAAAGTATATGTATATGTATTTTGGGAAGAAATAGGGTTTAGAGACAAATTTATATGTTGTGTATATGTTAATATATATGACATATAAAGTGGTCAAAAGGCTTGGTCAATGCAAGAGAAGATATTTATTTGAGATTGGTAAATTACTTAATTGGGCACATATAAGACAAAAAGATAATTATGTGAATAAGGGCACTTTGGTAATTGCTTAGATAAAATCATATGGTGGATATTTAAAGAAGGTTTGACTTGTGTTTTCTTCATCATTTCTTCTTCTTCTTGTTGATGGCCGGCCCTCCATAGCCAAAGAGAAAGAAAGAGACAAGTGATGGTTTTGATGATTTCAAGCTTAAATTGAAGAAAGATTAAGTGTTCAAGTGTTGATTTAAGAAGTTTTTAACTAAGGTAAGATCTTTTCTCTAATTTCTTCAATTCTTTTGAAGTGGTATGATTAAGTTGCTTATGGTATGATTGTAAGTATTGATTTTGCTTGATAGATGAGAAGTTGGGTTGGTGTTGGTGATGGAAGAGTAAGATTGGTGTTTAGTGAAATTGTTTCTGTTTTAGGATTAGTAAAGGCTGTGACTTGTATGATTTTTAATTAATTTTAGAAAAATGTTCTTGAAGTGAATTTTTGATATGTTGTGCCTCTATGAGTCTAGAATGACTGAAAAATATGTTGATTCGATTTTGGAATGGTTATGAGTTTAGAAAGATTATTTTTAGTAGAACTGTTCCAGCAGGTACCTTAACTGAGACAGCTATATTTCGGGATTTTTAATAAAATGTAGAAAAATCATATCCAATTGAATTTTGGATATGTTGTTTCTTAGTGAGTCTAGTATTTGAGAAAAATAATTTAGAACCACGTTGATTGAATTTGATTTATGGAATTCACAAAGTTCAGAACTGCTGCCAGGATGCAGGGCAATTGGGGCAGTCTGGTTAGGTGAACTATTAGACCAAGATTTTGTGTTCAGTTTGATCTGAAATTTTAAAGGGATGATTTTAAGATACAAAACTAAATTCTGTAAAACTTTTAGAATTTTTAGTCACGTATATTATTTTATACAATTTTTCAAAATAAGGATAAAATGGAGTTTAAAACCAGAATGTACTATTTATGGTTAGGGTTTTAATTCTTTGTTCTTCTTGCATTGCTTTGGTTTTCCAAAGGTAGGTTGGTCCTTAAACCTAACCCTAAACACTTTAAACACACTTGAATCAATGAATGTTATAATCAATTGTTCTTTGCCCTAATTGCATTGTTGAGATTGAACAATGTTATGTTGTGCATTGTGAATGGTAATGTGTTTCATGAGTAATGTGGAATGAAATGTTGATATTTATGAATGATGCTATGTGAGATATAATGTGATCATGGATGAGATATATATATATACTTGAATAATGAGATGTTATATTGTGAAATGAAATGTGAAGCCATTGTTATTGGCTAAGATGATGTAATTGAAAGAAAGAAGGCATGTTTGCCTAAATGTGATGAGAATTGAGAATGGAAATGAATTGTTTGTTTAATATGTTATTCAGTTTCAGAGTTCTGGATTTGGGTGGCATGCCTAAGAAATGATGAAAGGTAACAGTCTTGCCGGGTTGAGGACCTCCTCATAGGTGTTGAGTTGATGGTCCAAGAGACTGGGTCTGTTACACTATGAGATATATGATTTGTAACAGTCTTGCCGGGTTGAGGATCTCCTCATATGTGTTGAGTTGATGATCCAAGAGACTGGGTCTGTTACACTATCCATGGATAGAGATACATGTATATACATTGCCTACGGGCGTGATTATTGTGACTATGAACCAAAGCAGTAACTCTGAACTCTGAATATCGTATTAAATACTTGTTGGGCCCATAGGTGTTAAAGGTTATATGAATGTCCTAAATAATGTTATGAGTTTAATGAAATAAGATGTTGAAATGTGGTATGCTCATATGACTATGATTTGTGAAATGCATAATTGTGTGGTTAACTTTATATTTATGATGTTGATCTTATCAATAACATATGTGGCATTGCATTTCATTAAAGCATACCGTTAGCATGTTTTATCTTACTAAGCCGTTGGCTTAGCGCGATAGTGTTTAATCGCACAGGTAGTAGAGTGGATAGAGTTGAACCCGAGAGTTCATCAAGACCTAGTGAGAGTAGACCTTGAAGAATCCATTTTGGGAGCTTAAAGATCAGAGCAGACTTGCCAATCATGTATAAATTTTATGTGTTGTAAAACTTGAGTTTTGATGTATATGAATTTGTAAATATGTAAATATTTTATAACTTCCGCTGTGTAATATTTAAATATGGGGATTGTCACAAAACCTTTATTTTATGTTGTACTAGAAGTGTAAATCCTTTTTGCAGGTTGTAGTTGAGGTTACAAGGGGGGATTTATTGGGAGTGTACTGAGAATGATTTTGTTTGCATTGGTTTGTGTAAAATGTTTTTTAAAAATAAGAAAAAAACCGGTTTTGTCGACACTTGGGACTCAATTTTTAGGCGAAACTATGGCAAAAAGTTTGTAAAAATCGGAACTAAAATTTGACTAAGTAAAATTGGTAGCAACATTAGGTTAGTGTGGCGCCTCTACTCAGCTTACATATGTAGGTTGGGAAGGTGTGTTACAATTGTTTTGGTATTAGAGCCTAGGTTTGAGATTCTCAACCTAGGTAAAATGTAAGAAAAAGACTATTTTTACTTAAAAAGTGAGTTTTTGAACAAAAATACATGTTTGGGATTGGCAGTCTCTGATCTTTAATAAGAGGTATTCTGTTGTGTTTGCAGACTTAGGTTGTGATGGATTCTCACTCTCGTCAGTCGATTGAGGGTAGTGCCGAGAGTATTGCTCCTGCTGAGGGAGCTAGAGTTGATAGTGTTGAGGAGGCACCTGCTTCGGTGTCGGGTAGACCAGCTGGGGAGGAGGTTCCGCCAGCCTGGTTTAGGCCTATGATGGAATCTATGAGACAAGCACCTGTGCAACCACAACCACCGCCACCACCCCCTCAGCCTTCAGTACCAGTAAGGCACTATGATAAGCTAAGGAAATATGGAGCAGAGGATTTCTTTGGTACAGTTGATCCGGCTGTAGCAGAACAGTGGCTTGATAGAGTTCAGAGGGTATTTGTGCAGTTGCAATCCACTTCAGAGGAGAAGTTTGACTATGCAAGATCTTTGCTACAGAAGGATGCCTACGACTGGTGGAAGACAGTGCCCCATTCTATGGATGATCCTCCAACACTGTCTTACACTGATTTTCTGAGGGAATTTGAGTTGAAGTATACTCCTAGGGAGTATAAAGATGGGAAGAAAAGAGAGTTTCTAGATTTGAAGCAAGATCATCGGACCGTAACTGAATATGAAGTTGAGTTTATTCGACTGAGTCAGTATGCTGGGGGTATCATTGCTGATGAGATTGATAGATGTCGGCGATTTGAGGAGGGATTGAGACCCTCGATCATGTGCTTAGTGGCTGGATCCAGATATCAGGATTTCTCACAGCTTGTGGCAGCAGCTCGAAGTGTAGAGCGAGCTCAAGTTATTGCAGCTGCTTCAGAGGAAGAGGTTAGGGTTAGGAGGCCCCAGTTTGAGGCAGGGTCTTCTTCTGCAAAGAGGGGTAGAGGAAGTTTTGTTCCTCGGAGTAGTAGGAGCCAGAGACCAGCGGGTAGGTTAGTGCAGTTCCAGAGGCAGAGATTTAGACCTGCAGCTTCAGTAGCGAGTGCTCCTACTCCTGGAGTTCAGAGATCCACCTTACCTGTGTGTAACCAGTGTGGTGGAAGACATGGGGGCATTTGTTGGAGGTATAGTAGATCAGGGGTATGCTTCAGGTGTGGATCACCTGATCACTTTGTGAGAGACTGTCCTGAGAGACAGGAACAGATGTCAGTTGATACAGCAGTTTCTCGACCTAGTGCGAGGGGAGGCCAAGGAGGCAGAGGTGCCAGCCGAGGAGGTAGACCAGGGTTCAGTTCTAGAGGAGGTGCTACATCCAGGGAGGGTAGACCTGTAACACCCCCATACTCTATATAAGTACTATACATATACCAAGTATACATACAATACGTATATAAAGTATAAGAATGTCACTTTTCGTTTCCAATTAAAAACCTTTATCCAAGTTTAAGCAATATTGCATTAATTTAAAGAGCATTTACAAAAATCATTATTCTTATAAAAAATACAACATAATTAAAGTCACACATGTATGCATCACCTTCTAGTTGGTCTCGAGACACTCTTACCCTTCTCGTGGCATAACAGCTGGACTTCCAGATCAACCACATAACCACCTGCGCGATTACACCACCGCGCTAAGCCCGAGAGCTTAGTAATACAAATAAATATAAAATATATATACTTTACATAAAGATCATACCTTATACTTTTAGCATCATGTTTTATTGTTTTCTTACCCTGTTTTCCTTTCTCAAAGCATTCTTCATATATTCCCACTGATCTCATAAATCATACACATATTTACATAGAACATTCGCAAAACTATACTTACCATTTCTATCTCATATACAGATACATATACATCATTTTAACAAATCACTATTCAATGATCTATCCAAACCTTCATGAGAACAATTCTCGCAAATTCCACATTCATAAACATTTTACACATCATACTATATTCTCATAAACTCATATCTCAACAAAACTCCTCAAGCCATATTCATTTTCAATATATCATTACACACATTACCAAATCATACTTCATAACATTATTTTATTCACAAATTTATCAATCATGAAACACACTTCCAACAAAAGCAACCATAGACCTCATTACTCATTTAGTTCAACATTTGGATATCACATTAACAACAAAGACAGACTCGGGCCCAAACAAAACACTAACATGCCATTCCATTATCAGAGTTAATGCTTTGGTTTAATCATCACATTTATCATTATCCCAACTAGGCTTCAAGGATTTAGGTTCAACCAAGCTTCAAGGGGAACAAAGCATGCTAAGTATCAACCCAACTTGGCTTCAAGAACCAATCCAACCTAGCTTCAAGGGTTGTAACATCTCAATTAGGCTTCAAGGATTTGACCCAACCAAGCTTCAAGGGGAGTAAAACATGTTAAACTTCAACCCAACTTGGCTTCAAGGATCAAGTCCAACCTAACTTCAAGAGATTGTTACTCATATTAGGCATGCCACCAATAACAAACTCTGAAAATGGAATAACACATTAGCTATACAATTCATTTATCAATTTCATTCTCAATTGAATTATCATAACTAATAACAATGGCTTCACATGTCATTTGAATCATCATAGCCAATAACAATGGCTTCACATGTCATTTGAATTATCATTGCCAATCACAATGGCCTCATATCTCAATTTATGTTATAACCTTTCATTATTCGAGTATACATAATCAATTACCCCATCATATCACTCACATTATACATATCGCATCATTAGTATCACATTTCAAATACATTATTCATATAACACATCACCATTCACAAGACTTACAATGCATAGTACATAACCTTGTTCATATAATATCATATGCATTATCAAATGTAAGTTCAATTCCAATCATTTAAGAAGAACAAAAACCAAACACAGTAACCAACACACCCAAGGGACACGGCCAAGCTTGTGGCCATGTCTCTCAATCCAACACTTCAGTAGCAAACACGGGCACAGGACACGGCCAAGCTTGTGGCCGTGTCTCTCAAAACAAATTGGCAGTGACCAACACTGGCATAGAACACGGCCGTGTCTCCTCAAAATCCACCCAACACGGCCAAAATTCCCTTGACTTGGCCGTGTCTCTCATGAATTGGCCGTGTCTCTCCTTGCTTTTGGCCGTGTCACTCATGGATTGAAACCCTAACATACACAAGTCTCCTCTAATTGCACTCAAACTCATCATACACAAAATAGCATGGTTCAAATGAATGGAATCAATGTTCTAAACACAAATTCTACATGT
Source organism: Garcia nutans (assembly GCA_947685225.1). Lineage (NCBI taxonomy): Eukaryota > Viridiplantae > Streptophyta > Magnoliopsida > Malpighiales > Euphorbiaceae > Garcia > Garcia nutans. The sequence continues at coordinate 32,326,398 of CANTUV010000005.1, read as the reverse complement.
TTATCACAATATTCACCTTATTAAAACACATCCACAAAACATTTAAACACATACTATCTCAAAACCCTAAAACCAACATCCTTCTCCATCTTCCAAAATCAACATCCACCACTTTCAACAACACCACCTATTTAAACTCTTAACTTAAAACCAAATTTAAAACTTGAAAACACATTACAAACACATCTCATCATCAAATCAACAAACCCTCATTAACTTCAAATACCACTTCAAAAGAATAAAAGAAATCAAAGAAAAGAACTTACCTTAGTTATAAACTTCTTGAATCATCACTTGATCACTTAATCTTCCTTCAATTTGAGCTTAACTCTTCAAGATCTTCTCTTTGTCTCTTGCTTTCCTTTGTCTATGGAGGAGCCAGCCAACAATGGAGAAGAAGAAATCATGAAGAAAACAAAGTCAATTCTTCTTTAAATCTCCACCAAGAGTTTTTAACCAAACAATTACCTATATACCCTTATCCATTTAACTAACCTCTTGTCTCTTATATGCCCATATAAGTAATTTCACCTATCACAAATGAAAATATCTTCTTGCATTGACTCTCCCTTGACCAACTTATATGTTATATTATCATATAAACAACATATACATTTCTCTCTAAACCCTCTTTTCTCCCAAAACACATATACATAAGCATTCACTTTCCAATTCCTTTTTTTCTTTCAAATCAACATATACATTCAATCCCATTTAAAACAACAACAACAACAACATCAACAACAACAACAACATTCAAAACTTCTAGGGCATATATGGGGATATTACAAGACCAGAGGAGGTTGGATCTTCCCAGAGGATATATGTTATGCAGAGGCAGCCAGATGCATCGGCAGTCATAGCTGGTACTTTTTCTTTATTTGATATTTCAGTACTTGCTTTGATTGATCCGGGTTCCACACATTCATATATTAGTGCATCTGTTTTGCCTGTGTTTGATGTGCATGCTGAGTCCCTAGGATTTGATGTGTTGGTGACAAATCCGTTAGGGCATAGTGTGATGGTTAGTAAAGTGCACCGGGATTGTGCAGTGAGGGTGCAGGGTGAGGAGTTCCTTGGAGATTTGATTGAGATGCCATTTAAGGAATATGATGTGATCCTAGGCATGGATTGGTTAGCTAGACATGGAGCTGTAGTTGATTGTAAAAAGAAAATTGTTTCTTTGAGAACTGTTGATGGTAGAGATGTGATAGTATCTAACGAGCAGGAACAGCTAGCCTCCTTATTTGTTTCAGCTGTTGCAGCTAGAAGATTGATTAGGAAGGGGTGTGAAGCCTATCTTGCTCATGTGGTGGATACTAGAGTGAAGGGTTCTCCTATTGATAGTATTGCCACAGTTGCAGAGTTCCCTGATGTTTTTCCAGAGGAGTTGCCAGGATTGCCTCCTGAGAGAGAGGTGGAGTTCGGTATCGAATTGTTGCCTGGTACCACTCCTATCTCGATTACTCCTTACAGAATGGCACCAGCAGAATTAAGGGAGTTGAAAGTGCAATTACAGGAGTTATTGGACAAAGGATTTATTCGCCCCAGTGTTTCTCCTTGGGGAGCTCCTGTGCTATTTGTGAAAAAGAAAGATGGTACTATGAGGTTGTGTATCGATTATAGGCAATTGAACAAGGTGACTATTAAAAATAAATATCCTTTGCCTAGAATTGATGACCTTTTTGATCAATTGAAGGGTGCAGCTGTATTTTCTAAAATTGATTTGAGATCTGGGTACCATCAGCTGAGAGTCAGAGCTGAGGATGTTCCGAAGACCGCCTTTCGGACCAGGTATGGGCATTATGAATTTCTAGTTATGCCTTTTGGTCTAACGAATGCACCTGCAGCTTTTATGGATTTGATGAATAGGGTGTTTAGGCCCTATTTGGATCAGTTTGTAGTGGTCTTCATTGATGATATACTGGTGTATTCGCGGAATGAAGAGGAACATGATATGCATCTGCGGATTGTGTTGCAGATTTTGAGAGAAAAGCAGTTATTTGCCAAATTGTCGAAATGTGAGTTCTGGTTGGATCAAGTAGCTTTTCTCGGACTTATAGTTTCAGCAGAGGGTATTAGAGTTGATCCGAGCAAAGTTGAAGCTATATTGAATTGGAGTCCACCCAAGTCTGTGACTGAGATTAGAAGTTTTCTGGGTTTGGCAGGCTATTACAGGCGGTTTGTGAAAGGGTTTTCTTTGATAGCTACTCCACTCACCAGATTGCTTCGTAAGGGAGTGAGATTTGTGTGGATGGATCAGTGTCAGACGAGTTTTGAGCAGTTGAGAGAATTGTTAACTCAAGCGCCTATTCTTACTTTACCTGTTGAAGGTAAACCTTATGTGATCTACAGTGATGCTTCACATAGAGGTTTGGGGTGTGTATTGATGCAAGAAGGTAAAGTTATAGCTTATGCATCTCGACAGTTGAAACTGCATGAGCTTAACTATCCAACCCATGATTTGGAATTGGCTGCCATTGTGTTTGCATTAAAGATTTGGCGCCACTATCTGTTTGGGGAGAAATGTTTCATCTACACTGATCACAAGAGTTTGAAGTATTTGGGTGTCCAGAAAGAACTCAATCTTCGTCAGAGGAGATGGTTAGAATTGATTAAAGACTACGACTGTTTGATTGACTATCATCCAGGTAAAGCAAATGTTGTTGCTGATGCCTTAAGTCGGAAGTCTTTAGCTGGTTTAACAGTTTACTTGCTCTCGTTGCTTGTTGAGTTGAGAGCATTGCATGCCAGTTTTGTACCTTGTGTTGATGGTGCATTATTGGCACAGTTGCAATTAAAGCCGATTTTGTTAGATCAGATCAAAGAAGCTCAGTTGGCTGATAAGAAGATACAGAAGATTGTTTCAGATTGTCAGAGTGAAAAGGGTAGAGATTTTATTGTGAAGAGCGATGGGAGTCTCTGGTTTAAGAACCGATTGTGTGTACCCGATGATGCTGATTTGAAAAGGGTCATTTTGGAAGAAGCTCATCAGTCTATGTTTGCTATGCATCCGGGTAATACGAAGATGTATCATGATTTGAGACAGCATTATTGGTGGATTGGTTTGAAGAGAGACATTGCAGATTTTGTGTCGAAATGTCTCACTTGTCAGAAGGTTAAAGCAGAGCATCAAGTTCCAACCGGGTTGCTTCAACCGTTGTCAGTGCCAGAATGGAAGTGGGAAAGAGTGACAATGGACTTTGTGTCTGGGTTGCCATTGACACAAAGGAAACATGATGCCATATGGGTGATTGTGGATAGATTGACTAAGACAGCTCATTTCCTTCCGGTGCGGATGGATTACTCTTTGGAGAGATTGGCTGAGCTGTATATCCATGAGATTGTGAAACTGCACGGTGTTCCAACTTCTTTAGTGTCTGATCGAGATCCCAGGTTTACTTCCAGATTTTGGAAGAGTTTGCATAGTGCTTTGGGTTCTCGACTGCACTTCAGCACTGCTTTTCATCCACAGACGGATGGACAGTCAGAGAGGGTGATACAGATTATTGAGGACATGTTGAGAAGCTGTGTCATTGATTTCACTGGAAGTTGGGATAGATTTTTACCTCTGGTGGAGTTTGCATACAACAACAGTCACCAATCCAGCATTGGTATGGCACCGTTTGAAGCATTGTATGGCAGACGGTGTAGGACACCTCTTTGTTGGAATGAGCTTGGAGATAATAAGTTGGTTGGACCTGATTTGATTCAAGAAACTGAGGAAAAAGTGAAGTTGATCCGAGATAGGTTAAAAGCAGCTTCAGACCGACAAAAGTCTTATGCAGATCTGAAGAGGAGAGACATTCAGTTTGATGTTGGAGATAAGGTGTTTTTGAAAGTATCTCCTTGGAAGAAGATTTTGAGGTTCGGTCGGAAAGGAAAATTGAGTCCTCGCTTCATTGGGCCGTATGAAGTGTTAGAAAGAGTTGGGCCAGTTGCATATCGACTTGCTTTGCCACCTGAGTTGGATCGTATTCATAATGTATTCCATGTTTCTATGTTGAGGAGGTACAGGTCAGATCCATCTCATGTGTTGCCATTTGAGTCTATCGAAGTGAGCCCAGATTTGACATTTGAAGAAGAACCAGTTGCTATCTTGGCACGTGATGTGAAAGAATTGAGGAACAAGAAAGTGCCATTGGTGAAGATTCTTTGGAAGAATCATGCAAAAGAAGAAGCAACTTGGGAAAGTGAGCAAACTATGCGAGAGCAATATCCTCAACTATTTCAGAGTTGATATCAGGTAATTTCGAGGACGAAATTTCTTTTTAGTGGGGGAGAATTGTAATATCCTCATTTATGCCCTAGAAGTTTTGCATATTGTTGTTGCTGTTATTGTTATATATTGGATTGAATATATGTGTTAAATTGTAAGAGAAAAGAAATTGAGAAGAGAAAGTATATGTATATGTATTTTGGGAAGAAATAGGGTTTAGAGACAAATTTATATGTTGTGTATATGTTAATATATATGACATATAAAGTGGTCAAAAGGCTTGGTCAATGCAAGAGAAGATATTTATTTGAGATTGGTAAATTACTTAATTGGGCACATATAAGACAAAAAGATAATTATGTGAATAAGGGCACTTTGGTAATTGCTTAGATAAAATCATATGGTGGATATTTAAAGAAGGTTTAACTTGTGTTTTCTTCATCATTTCTTCTTCTTCTTGTTGATGGCCGGCCCTCCATAGCCAAAGAGAAAGAAAGAGACAAGTGATGGTTTTGATGATTTCAAGCTTAAATTGAAGAAAGATTAAGTGTTCAAGTGTTGATTTAAGAAGTTTTTAACTAAGGTAAGATCTTTTCTCTAATTTCTTCAATTCTTTTGAAGTGGTATGATTAAGTTGCTTATGGTATGATTGTAAGTATTGATTTTGCTTGATAGATGAGAAGTTGGGTTGGTGTTGGTGATGGAAGAGTAAGATTGGTGTTTAGTGAAATTGTTTCTGTTTTAGGATTAGTAAAGGCTGTGACTTGTATGATTTTTAATTAATTTTAGAAAAATGTTCTTGAAGTTAATTTTTGATATGTTGTGCCTCTATGAGTCTAGAATGACTGAAAAATATGTTGATTCGATTTTGGAATGGTTATGAGTTTAGAAAGATTATTTTTAGTAGAACTGTTCCAGCAGGTACCTTAACTGAGACAGCTATATTTCGGGATTTTTAATAAAATGTAGAAAAATCATATCCAATTGAATTTTGGATATTTTGTTGCTTAGTGAGTCTAGTATTTGAGAAAAATAATTTAGAACCACGTTGATTGAATTTGATTTATGGAATTCACAAAGTTCAGAACTGCTGCCAGGATGCAGGGCAATTGGGGCAGTCTGGTTAGGTGAACTATTTGACCAAGATTTTGTGTTCCGTTTGATCTGAAATTTTAAAGGGATGATTTTAAGATACAAAACTAAATTCTGTAAAAATTTTAGAATTTTTAGTCAAGTAGATTATTTTATACAATTTTTCAAAATAAGGATAAAATGGAGTTTAAAACCAGAATGTACTATTTATGGTTAGGGTTTTAATTCTTTGTTCTTCTTGCATTGCTTTGGTTTTCCAAAGGTAGGTTGGTCCTTAAACCTAACCCTAAACACTTTAAACACACTTGAATCAATGAATGTTATAATCAATTGTTCTTTGCCCTAATTGCATTGTTGAGATTGAACAATGTTATGTTGTGCATTGTGAATGGTAATGTGTTTCATGAGTAATGTGGAATGAAATGTTGATATTTATGAATGATGCTATGTGAGATATAATGTGATCATGGATGAGATATATATATATACTTGAATAATGAGATGTTATATTGTGAAATGAAATGTGAAGCCATTGTTATTGGCTAAGATGATGTAATTGAAAGAAAGAAGGCATGTTTGCCTAAATGTGATGAGAATTGAGAATGGAAATGAATTGTTTGTTTAATATGTTATTCAGTTTCAGAGTTCTGGATTTGGGTGGCATGCCTAAGAAATGATGAAAGGTAACAGTCTTGCCGGGTTGAGGACCTCCTCATAGGTGTTGAGTTGATGGTCCAAGAGACTGGGTCTGTTACACTATGAGATATATGATTTGTAACAGTCTTGCCGGGTTGAGGATCTCCTCATATGTGTTGAGTTGATGATCCAAGAGACTGGGTCTGTTACACTATCCATGGATAGAGATACATGTATATACATTGCCTACGGGCATGATTATTGTGACTATGAACCAAAGCAGTAACTCTGAACTCTGAATATCGTATTAAATACTTGTTGGGCCCATAGGTGTTAAAGGTTATATGAATGTCCTAAATAATGTTATGAGTTTAATGAAATAAGATGTTGAAATGTGGTATGCTCATATGACTATGATTTGTGAAATGCATAATTGTGTGGTTAACTTTATATTTATGATGTTGATCTTATCAATAACATATGTGGCATTGCATTTCATTAAAGCATACCGTTAGCATGTTTTATCTTACTAAGCCGTTGGCTTAGCGCGATAGTGTTTAATCGCGCAGGTAGTAGAGTGGATAGAGTTGAACCCGAGAGTTCATCAAGACCTAGTGAGAGTAGACCTTGAAGAATCCATTTTGGGAGCTTAAAGATCAGAGCAGACTTGCCAATCATGTATAAATTTTATGTGTTGTAAAACTTGAGTTTTGATGTATATGAATTTGTAAATATGTAAATATTTTATAACTTCCGCTGTGTAATATTTAAATATGGGGATTGTCACAAAACCTTTATTTTATGTTGTACTAGAAGTGTAAATCCTTTTTGCAGGTTGTAGTTGAGGTTACAAGGGGGATTTATTGGGAGTGTACTGAGAATGATTTTGTTTGCATTGGTTTGTGTAAAATGTTTTTTAAAAATAAGGAAAAAACCGGTTTTGTCGACACTTGGGACTCAATTTTTAGGCGAAACTATGGCAAAAATTTTGTAAAAATCGGAACTAAAATTTGACTAAGTAAAATTGGTAGCAACATTAGGTTAGTGTGGCGCCTCTACTCAGCTTACATATGTAGGTTGGGAAGGTGTGTTACAGGTATCTTTCTCATATGCGGATTTACTAGAAGAGGGAAGAGATCACATTAGCCCTCTCTTTATCAAAGTAGAAGTCAAGGAAAAAGGACCCTATGTGTGATGGTTGATGATGGGTCCTCCATAATTGTTTGCCCACTTAAAATTTTTCCAAAGCTAGCTATGTCAACAAGGGATCTAAGTCCAACCAAGGTAACCATTAGGGCTTATGACAATACCAAGAGGCACGCCAAAGGGACATTCAAAGCTGTTGTGAAGGTTGGTCCAATTGAGTCCATGGTAGAATTTGTGATTTTGGGCATACTTGTTACTTTTGCTCTACTTTTGGGAAGACCATGGTTTCATTATCTTGGTGGAGTTCCTCCCACCCTTCATCAAAAGATCAAGTTCCCTAATGGAGATGAGACGGTGGTCATCAAGGCCGAAGATAATGAGGTGGTCAATGCTCTAATGATTAAGAGGCATCTTAATTGTTTCCAAGTGGCTATAATTTCTGATGATGAAGTAATGGACTCCAAGGTCTTGAACATGATGAAGAACAAGAGATACCTTCCTAGTGATGGTCTTGGAAAGGGCAAGGCCAGTGTGACAAAGCTTCTAGATTTCAAGACTCAAACTTCCAAGAAAGGATTAGGGTATGAAGAAGCCAGCAAGGATGTTTAGCCAAAGAAGAATTAGAAGATGAGTTTCCCACCACTTGAAGAGATCTTTGCCAAAGCTCCAGACATGGGACCACTCCAAGGAAACCCAGGCCAATCATGTTCATGGGAACTTGATCCTGGGTTTTGAGATTTTTAATGATATGGCTGAACTGGTGGAACAAGTGAAGAAAGAGCTCACCTTGCCAGCCAAGAAGGAGCCCAATCTGGAAGGGGAGAAGGAAGCTATCCTGAATGCCGAGAAGAATCAAGAGGAGATTTTTGTCCTGGTTGAAGAGAAGTTTGAAGATGTTCTACTTTATGATTTTGAAGACAATGATTTTGATTTTGATTTTAATTTGTCTACTTTGTATGAGGATGATGATGGTTTCTTTACCAAAGTGAATGCAATAAAGTCTGATTTTGCTTACTTGTGTGATGTTTCTCCTGATGGTTGCATACATTCAAATAGTGGTTACATGAGCATCTTTAATATTAACTCTGTTGATACACAATCATTAAATTTGGGAACAACTGAAAATCCTAAAAACATTAGCATAGCATCCAACCTTACTCCTGACGAGAGAGAGAGATTTGAAAAAATATTTAAAAATATGAAGAGATTTTTGCATGGCCTTATGAGGATATGCCTAGGATAGATCGAGACATAGCTGAGCATATGATTCCTACCTACACTCACATCAAACCTATCAAACAAAAGCTTAGACAGTTAAGATCAAAATAGGTCGAATTGGTTAAAGAATGGGTCACTAAACAAATACAAGTAAAGTTCCTTAAAGTGCTAGATTAGCCAGATTGGCTAGCCAACATAGTACCCGTACCAAAGAAAGATGGAAGAATTAGGGTCTGTGTGGACTATAGAGACTTGAACAAGGCTTTTCCTAAAGATGATTTTCCTTTACCCCATATAGATGTCCTTATTGATAGTGCAGTTCTAGTGAGCTACACTCATTTGTAGATGGATTTTCCAGATACAACCAAGTGTTAATGGCCTAAGAGGATAAAGCTAAAACTACCTTCATTACTACGTGGGGTATATTTTGTTATAGGGTGATGTCGTTTGGGTTAAAGAATACTGGAGCAACCTACCAAAGGATGGCCACCATCTTGTTTCATGTTATGATGCATAAAGAAGTTGAAGTGTATGTTGATGATATGATAGTGAAGTCGGATACAAGAGAACAACACTTCCAAAACTTAGAATTATTCTTCGAGAGAGCAGTGAAGTATAAGCTAAGGTTAAACTTGAAGAAGTGCGTGTTTGGGGTTACCTCAGGCAAGTTGTTGGGACATGTGATTGGTCCAAATGGAATTGAGATTGACCCTGACAAGGTTAAGGTAATTCAGAATATGCCAGCCCCTAAGATGGAGAGAGACATTTGGGAATTTATTGGCAGGTTACAGTAAATTAGTAGGTTCATAGCAATACTCACCACAATCTGTGAACCTATCTTTAAATTGCATAAAAAGAATCAGCTAGTCAAGTGGAATGAAGAATGTTAAAAGGCCTTTGAATGTATACAGAAATATGTATTAAATCCACCTGTCTTGAAACCACCTAAACCCGATAAACCTTTATTACTATACTTAGCAGTAGAAGAAGAGTCAATAAGAGCCATGCTAGCCCAAGCAAATGAGTCAGGTGTTGAACATGCAGTCTACTATTTAAGTAGAAAGCTCCTACCTTAAGAAATTAAGTATAGTATCATTGAAAAGACTTGTATAGCTATGGTTTGGTCTTCTAAGAAGTTGCGACATTACTTTCAATCTTATAGTGTGTAAGCAATTTCTAGGTTCGATCTAGTGAAGTACTTAAGGGAGACACCCTCTTTGATCGGGAAGTATGGACGATGGTTAATAATATTGGAAGAATTTGAGATTAAGTATGTAACAAGGAAAACAATCTAAGGTAGAGCAGTGGCAGAATTCCTGGCCCAACAACCATTACCAGGTAGAGAAGAGGTAGTCTTGGAATTTCCTGATGAACATTTAGATGCCATATGAGTACAAGAATGGAAAATGTATTTTGATGGAGTAGTGAATAGGAAAGGAGTAGGTTTGGGAGTCATACTAAAATAGCTAGAAGGGGAGCTTATCCTTTTAGCTAAGAAGTTGAAGTTCAGGGTGACCAATAATATGGTGAAGTATGAAGCATGTATTTTTGGTTTGGAAACCCTAATGATTATGAAGGTGGATAAGGTGCAAGTCTTTGGTGATTCATTGCTATAGTATCCCAAGTAAATGAAGAGTGGGAGTTAAAAGAAGAAAAGCTAAAACCATACCATCATTACTTGACCATGATGAAGAAGAATTTTAAGGAGTGCAGGTTTATACACCTACCAAGAGAAGAAAACCAGATGGCTGATGCCCTAGCCACAATGGCTTTGGTATGGGAAAATCCTGTCAACTTATTTTTTAAGCCTCTAGTTTTGACCAGTTCTTCAACTTCTTGCTATGAATTTAAGACAATTATGGAAACTGATACAGACCATGATGCATGGTATGACACCATATGGTAATTTTTGGAGGATAAGGAATACCCGTTAGGGGCAACAAGGGAAGAGAAAAGAGCCATAAGCTGATGGTCCTTATAATACATCACCTTTCATAGAGAGTTGTATTTAAGATGGCTTGATGGGGCGCACTTGAGGTGCTTGAGGAAGCCTGAAGTTGAGTACATCATGTTAGAAATACACACTGCAAGTTGTTGTCCACACATGAGTGGTTTAACCCTAGTTAAGAAGATAATTTGACAAGGTTACTACCGGTCGACCATGGGGAGAGATTGCGTTGAGTTTGTGAAGAAGTGTTAGCAATGTCAGATGCATGGTAATTTGAATCACATGCCTCCTCAAGAATTTCATTCTATGTCTTCACCTTGGTTCTTTGCAACTTAGGGAATTGACATTATAGGAGAGATACATCAAATGGTCAATGCTTTTATCGTGGTAGCAGTGGATTATTTTTCAAAATGGGGAATCTTTCAATAAGTTGGGGGTAAGACAAATGGCAAGATTTATTGAAAAGAATCTCATCTACAGATACGAGGTCCCGCACAGTGTGATATCGGACAATGGGGTACAATTTCAAGGAGCAGTTAAGGACTTATTCTCGAAGTACCAAATTCATCATCATTGATCCTCCCCTTATAGACCAAAGGCTAATGGTGCAGTAGAAGTGACAAATAAGACAATTAAGCAGATCCTGTCCAAGATGACCAAGACATACAGGAATTGGTAAAAAATGCTTCCTTTTGCTTTTTGGGGATACAGAATAAGTGTACGAACGCCTGCTGGAATGACACCATTTTCCTTGGTTTACGGGATGGAGCAATGTTACCAATTGAAATAGAGATCAAGTCATTAAGAGTGGTCTTGGAAGCCAAACTGCCTGAGATGGAGTGGGAAGTAAGTAGATACACACAGTTAGCCTTATTAGAAGAGAGGAGGATGAAGGCATTGTATCATCATCAGCTATACCAAAGGAAGATAGCTCGAACCTACAATAGAACGGTTAAGATTAGAAAGTTTAGAGTGGGCGATTTAATGTTGAAGCAATGTAAACCAAATGTCTCTAATTCAAGAGGAAAATTTAGGCCTAGTTGGGAAGGACCATATATTATGAAACAAGTCATGAGCAAAGGTGCAGTAAAAATATCAGACATGAACGGGAATGAGTTTAGTGATCCGCTGAACATGGATAGGTTGAAGAGATTTATGTGTAAATAAAAAAAAGAGAGAGAAAAGAGCTCACTAGGTTGAAAACCCAAAAAGAAAGGCCTAAGCAAAAGTTAGAGCAGTCCGCTAGTTTTGAAAACCTAAAAAGGGCGGACTAGGCAACAATTAGGGCTAAAAGAGAGAAAATTGTCAGTTAGAAAATCCAAAAGGGCTGGTTGGAGATAGGAGTGATCTTGTGTATGCTGGTTTTATGTTAGATTGTTCCCCAATTTAATTAAATAGAGTTAATATTAAAATTGTTCTATGTGCACTGTTTAAAGTATTTGACCAAATATGGATAAAACAAATAAACACAATAGTGAAAGGTGACGACAAATTATAAAAGGAAAAGAAACATCTCTTATTATTGTTTTAATTATTTTTATATCCTAACAATATTCTTTCTAAGGAAATTGACAAATGTAAAATCTATGGCAGACGATAAGTGTAGCATGCAGGCCAGCTTTGCTTCAGTCGATCCAAGAAGGCTTCAGTCAGACAAGGCATGTCCAAGTCAGGAGTAAACTCCGAACCTCGAGGCTTGGCTCCATACTGGCTATCAAGCAAATGAGGATCATAGCAAGTACCTCAACGAAGAGCAGCAAGAGGAACATACATCAAATATGTTCGATTGCTGATACAAGAAATCTTCCACCAAGGTACTAGCCCAAGGATGTCGACTGAAGCAAGTGTGCGATCCAGTCAATCTAGTTGGCATATGAAGAGGCAGGATGGAATAGTTTCCAAGCAGAGTGATGTCGTAGAAGATTTCTGGTGAAATCCATGGATGGAATGTCAAGCAAGCAGAGGCACTCTTGAAGCCAAATCTATAAGCTCACTAAAATAAATTTAAAAAAAAAAAAAGATGATGCCTGTTAGGTTGAAAACCCGCAACGGCGGCCTAAGCAAAAGTTAGGGTGGTTTGCTAATTCCAAAAACCCACAAGAGCAGTTTAGGCAAAAATTAGAATCAACAATAAAATAAAAAGGAAAGGGTCTGCTAAGTTGAAAACCCGCAAGGGTGACTTAGGCAAAAAATAGGACCGCTCGCTAGTTTCAAAAACTTGCAAAGGCAGACTAGGCAAAAATTAGAGCGATAAAAATAAAAAGAGAAAAAAGACCTAAATTGAAAACTCGAAAGAGCGGTTTAGGTAATTACCTATAGCAGCAAGGGACTTTTGGCCAATCTCCTCAATGATTCCAATTTAAATTGATACAATCCTACTAGGGTCTCGGCCAAGATCACAGGTATCGATGACAAGCCTCCTTCCATTTGGTCCACGATATCCAATATTCGTGGATCGATGTCCCCATCGGGAGAAACAAGCAAGAATTGTCCAAGGAGGAATAGACAAAGCATGCATCCCCATGCCTTGGTGGGAGCCAAATGAGAAATGCAAAATTCAATCAAGGAACCAATCAAAATTTTCTCACCTCTAGCCAATTACAAGACTTCAGTCTTCAAAATTTGAAACAACATTTGCATCTTTTATTGAGTTTTGGAAATCAATATGGGCAACACCATTGGTTGATTGCTTGTATATCCAAGGGTGACCTCAAATTCCTCAATCATGGGAAATATCTCAAAGTCATTTACCTTGAATGTCCTAGAATTCACATCCCAAAAGGGAACCATGGCATGAAGAAAAGAATAGTCTAATTTAACATTTTAAAAGCACTTCAAAGTATTAATTTGAGACAAAGATATTTGCTCCCAATGAATAGCTTTCATATTTTTAAATAAACCTTTAATCTTCTTCAAATTGAGTTCTGTCATTGTTGAAATTAAAGAAAAATTTAAAATTGATGAAAGGAATTTCTGATACTGAAACAGAATTGCATAGAGAATTTCTTGATTTTTGTTGGGAATTATAACATCGAGAGCTGCTTTATATAGGGATTAATTTGTTCACCGAGTTTGACAAGGAAAGAGTAATAATTCAGGCCAAAATGCGCAAGGAAAGATAATTTCAATTGCTTCATTACATTTAGATTTGCAAATCATAGGTGCTTTATGGTTTTGAATTATGAGAGAGATTTCTATGCTGCAATGATAATAAAAAAAAAGAGAAAAGAAAAAATATAAAAAAAGAGTCAAAAGTTGCAGTAAAATAAAAAATATTGTTATAATTACTATAATTATCATTGTTATTATTATTATTAATTAATAATAATACAACATTTTCTCAAAGATTAGTGAGAAAGAGGAGGTGGTCCATAATCAAACAAAGCTCTGAGAAAGTCATCACATATTGGAGGAGGAGGCATATCACCTATCACAAGTCCACCAAAAGAAGGAGCACCCGAATCTCTACCCTATAATTCATTCCTATAGCCGTAATCGTCTGGAGTAGATGCAGGAATCTCATAGTCTAAAACTTGGGGTCCCTTAGAAGATGAAGCCTTAGTATCCCTCATTCCCTGGAACTAAAAGTATCGAAAATTTTGCTCTGACTGATGATATAATCTTTTGAGATGGGTGATCTATTGGCGACTATCAGCTAACTCTTCCTACAGTTTCTCATTTTGCTCTTCAAGTAATCGTTGTGAGCCAGAAAAGGAAAGGGTAAGAACATACATGATCATGCATACATATAGCATAAATCATCATGAAACAGGAAGGCCTACCAGGTAACTCATATCAGAGCCTTGAGGATGAGAAGGAGCAAGTGACGAAATTGTAATATCCTCATTTATGCCCTAGAAGTTTTGCTTGTTGTTGTTGTTGTTGTTGTTGTTGTATTGTTGGTCTAAATTGAGAAAAGAAAAGTATAAGTGTTTTGGGAAAGAATTTAGGGTTTAGAGACAAGTTTATATGTTGTGTATATTGTGATATATATAACATATACATTGGTCAAAAGAGTTGGTCAAGGCAAGAGGAGATATTTTTTTTAGGGCATGTGAAATTACTAAAATGGGCAAGAGATAACAAAGAGAATTAAGATATGTATGAGGGCATTATAGTAATTTTCCTTTGGATGGGTATTTAATGAAGATTGACTTTGTGATTCTTGATCATTTTCTCTTCCTCTTGATGGTAGTGGCCGGCTCTCCATTAGCAAAAGGGAAAGAGAAGTGTTCTTGATAGTAGATCAAGATTGAAGGGAGAATTGAAGAATCAAGTTGAAGATTTGTGGATTTTCTTCACTTTAGGTAAGTAATTTCTTGTTTTCTCTTATTAATTTGGAATTGTGGTTAAGGTGTATTGAGAATTGTTGAGATGATGATTTAGTGTGTTGATGTGTGTTTATAAGTGTTAGAGTTGATTGTAAGTTAAAAATTGGAGGTTGTGTTGGTTTGGTTGTGATTATGGAAAAATAAGTGAAGATTGATAGTGGAAAATCAAGAGTAGAGTTTGAGTTAGGGTTTTGAAATGGTGTTTGTTTAATTGTGATATTAAGGTGTTTTAAAGTGATTATTGTAATGAATATGTATTTAGAACATTGATGATGTTCATTTGAAGCATGTGGTATGATGTATATTGAGTTTTAATGCATTTGGAAGAGAGTTGGTTAGAATTAGGGTTTTGGTTTTGTGATACACGGCCAAAGGCCATGTGAGACACGGCCAAGTCATATGATTTTGGATGTGTTGGATTAATTTTTGGGTGACACAGCCGTGTTTCCAAGCCGTGTGAGCTACTGTGAGTTTTGGTTGAAGAGACACGGCCATGTCCCTAAGCCGTGTTTGCTACTGCCAAAGTTGAATTGAGAGACACGGCCACAAGCTTGGCCGTGTCCCTCATGTGTGCTGCCCGTGTCCATCAAATGAGTTGGTTAGGGTTTTGTTTCTTTGTTCTTTTTGCATTGTTTTGGTTCTTCAAAGGTGGGTTGGTTCTTAAACCTAACCCTAAAACACTTTAAACACACTTGAATCAATGAATGAACTAATCAAATGCATATGGAAGATCCTAAAGCTATGAATCATATAAGTTGTTCTTTGCCCTAATTGCATTGTTGAGATTTAAACAAGGTTATGTTATGCATTGTGAAAGGTATTGTATTTTATGAGTAATGTACCTTGAAATGTTGTATCAAAGATGAAATGATAATTCAAATAAGATATGATATGAGACAATGCCATTGTGTTTGGCTATGATGAATGATGCTATATGATGATAATATTGAGAGAATGAAGGCATGTTTGCCTAAATGTTGATGAGAATTGAGAATGGAAATGATAATTGATATGTAAATGAATTGTGTGGCTAATGTGTTATTCCATTTTCAGAGTATGTTATTGGTGGCATGCCTAATGATAGTAACAATCTCTTGAAGTTAGGTTGGATTGAATCCTTGAAGCCTAATTGAGATGTTACCACCCTTGAAGCTAGGTTGGGTTAGTTCTTGAAGCCAAGTTGGGTAGAAGCTTAGCATGCTTTGCTCCCCTTGAAGCTTGGTTGAACTTAATTCTTGAAGCCTAGTTGGGTCTATGATATTGATATTGATAAATGTGATGATAGAACCAAAACATTAACTCTGAAAATTGAATGGCATATTAGTGTGTCTTGGGCCCATGCTTGTCTATGGTTAATGTGAGTCATGAATGATGTTTGTTTTGCTTTGTTTTGAGGTATATGAAAAGATAATAAAATATGATATGTAATGTGAAAGTATATTGTTAATTTTGCATATATGATGTTATATATATATTATGGTTTGAGAAATGACATTGCATTGCACGAAGTCATATCATTAGCATGATTATCTTACTAAGCCCTTGGCTTAGCGCGATAGTGTTTAATCGCGCAGGTGATAGAACTGTTAGAATCGAACCCGAGAGCTCTTCGAGACCGAGTGAGGGTAGACATTGAAGAGTTGATTTTGGAGACTTAAAGATCAAAGGAGATTTGCCAATCATGTATAACTCTTTTTATATTTTGTAAAGTATTGATTAAATGTACATATTTGTATATTTGTAAATATGGAATTAAGTGTTTTCAAATATGTAAATATTTTATGACTTCCGCTGTGAAATAACTATATGTATGTATATATATATCTAATGTGTTTTATTTTAAAAGTAATTGATCTACTTTTCTATATTATATAATGATAATAGTATTGTATCTATTTAAATGTTTTGAATGTTGAAGAAAATCGTAGCATCCCTATGTTTGGTGCACTTATGCTACATGGTTGTAGTTGTAGTGTGTGTGCATTGGATGTGGGGGTGTTACAATTGTTTTGGTATCAGAGCCTAGGTTTGAGATTCTCAACCTAGGTAATATGTTATAAAAAGAATATTTTGAATTAAAAAGTGAGTTTTTGAAGGAAAATACATGTTTGGGATTGGCAATCTTTGATCTTTAATAAGGTGTGTCCTGTTGTGTTTGCAGTATTAGGTGTTGATGGATTCTCATTTGAGACAGTCAGTTGAGGGCAGTGAGGAGAGTGTTGCTCCTGATGAGGGAGTTAGAGTTGAGAGTGCTGGGGAGGCACCTGCTTCTGGGTCGGGGAGACCAACTGGTGAGGAGGTTCCACCAGCTTGGTTTGTGAATTTGATGAAGACTTTTAGGCAAGCGCCAGTACAACCAGTGCCACCACCCCCTCAGTCTTTGGTGCCAGTGAGGCACTATGACAAGTTAAGGAAGTATGGAGCTGAGGATTTTATTGGTACCACTGATCCAGCTGTGGCAGAACAGTGGCTTGACAAAGTTCAGAGGATCTTTATTCAGTTACAAGCCACCCCTGAGGAAAAGTTTGACTATGCAAGATCTTTGCTACAGAAGGATGCCTACGATTGGTGGAAGACTGTGCCACATTCTATGGATGATCCACCAACTTTGTCATATGCAGATTTCTTGAGGGAATTCGAGTTGAAATATACTCCTAGGGAGTATAAGGATATGAAGAAGATGGAATTCTTGAGCTTGAAGCAAGATAACAAGACTGTTACTGAGTATGAAGTTGAGTTTATTCGACTGAGTCAGTATGCTGGGGGCATCATTGCTGATGAGATTGATAGATGCCGGCGATTTCAGGAGGGATTGAGGCCCTCGATCATGTGTTTAGTGGCTGGATCTCGATATCACGATTTCTCCCAGTTAGTGGAAGCAGCTCGAAGTGTAGAGCGAGCTCAAGTGATTGCAGCTGCTTCAGAGGATGAGGTTAGGGGGAGAAGGCCCCAGTTTGAGGCAGGGTCTTCTTCAGTGAAGAGGGGTAGAGGAAGCTTTGTTCCTTGGAGTAGTAGGAGCCAGAGACCAGCAGGTAGATCAGTGCAGTTCCAGAGACAAAGATTCAGACCTGCAGCTTCAGTGGCAAGTGCTCCAACCCCTATGGTTCAAAGATCCACCTTACCTATTTGCATTCATTGTGGGAGGCCCCATGGTGGTCCATGTTGGAAAGCTGGTGTTGCTGGGGTATGTTTCAGGTGTGGGTCACCGGATCACTTTGTGAGAGATTGCCCTGAGAGGCAGAGGCAGATGTCAGTTGATTCTGCCGTTTCTCGAGCCAGTGTGAGGGGAGGCAGAGGTGCCAGCCGAGGTGGTAGAGCAGGGTTCAGTTCTAGAGGTGGTGCTGCATCCAGGGAGACTAGACCGGAGGAGGTTGGTTCTTCCCAGAGGATGTATGTTATGCAGAGACAGCCGGATGCATCGGCGGTCATAGCTGGTACTTTTTCTTTATTTGATACTCCAGTACTTGCTTTGATTGATCCGGGTTCCACACATTCATATATTAGTGCATCTGTTTTGCCTGTGTTTGATGTGCATGTTGAGTCCCTAGGATTTGATGTTTTGGTGACAAATCCGTTAGGGCATAGTGTGATTGTTAGTAAAGTGCACAAAGATAGTGCAGTAGTGGTGCAGGGTGAGGAGTTCCTTGGGGATTTGATTGAGATGCCATTTAAGGAATATGATGTTATTTTGGGCATGGATTGGCTATCTCGACATGGAGCTGTGGTGGATTGTAAAAAGAAAATTGTTTCTTTGAGAACCGGTGATGGGAGAGAGGTGATAGTATCTAATGAGCAGGAACAGTTAGCCTCCTTATTTGTTTCAGCTGTTGCAGCCCGGAGGTTGATTAGGAAGGGGTGTGAAGCCTATCTTGCTCATGTGGTAGATACTAGAGTGAAGGGTTCTCCTATTGATAGCATTGCCACAGTTGCAGAGTTCCCTGATGTTTTTCCAGAGGAGTTGACAGGATTGCCTCCTGAGAGAGAGGTAGAGTTTGGTATTGAATTGTTGCCGGATACCACTCCTATCTCCATTACTCCTTACAGAATGGCACCAGCAGAATTGAGGGAATTGAAAGTGCAATTACAGGAGCTGTTGGATAAAGGATTCATTCGCCCCAGTGTTTCTCCTTGGGGAGCTCCTGTGCTCTTTGTAAAGAAGAAGGATGGTACTATGAGGTTGTGCATCGACTATAGGCAATTGAACAAGGTGACCATTAAAAATAAGTATCCTTTGCCTAGAATCGATGATCTCTTTGATCAGTTGAAGGGAGCGTCAGTATTCTCTAAGATTGATCTGAGATCGGGGTACCATCAGCTGAGAGTCAGAGCTGAAGATGTTCCGAAGACTGCATTTCGGACCAGGTATGGGCATTATGAATTTTTAGTTATGCCTTTTGGTCTGACGAATGCACCTGCAGCTTTTATGGATTTGATGAATAGGGTGTTTAGGCCCTATTTGGATCAGTTTGTAGTGGTCTTCATCGATGATATTCTAGTGTATTCGAGGAATGAAGAGGAACATGATTTGCATCTGCGGATTGTGTTGCAGATTTTGAGAGAGAAGCAACTATTTGCCAAATTGTCGAAGTGTGAGTTCTGGTTGGATCAGGTAGCTTTTCTCGGACATATTGTTTCTGCAGAAGGCATTAGAGTTGATCCGAGTAAAGTTGAAGCCATTTTGAATTGGAGTCCACCCAAGTCTGTGACAGAGGTTAGAAGTTTTCTGGGTTTGGCAGGCTATTACCGGCGGTTTGTGAAAGGATTTTCTGTGATAGCTACTCCACTCACCAGATTGCTTCGTAAGGGAGTGAGATTTGTGTGGACGGATCAGTGTCAGGCTAGCTTTGAACAGTTGAGAGATATGTTGACTCAAGCGCCTGTTCTCACTTTACCTATAGAAGGCCAACCCTATGTGATCTACAGTGATGCTTCACATATTGGTTTGGGTTGTGTGCTAATGCAGGAAGGGAAAGTTATAGCTTATGCATCTCGACAGTTGAAACCGCATGAGCTTAACTATCCTACCCATGATTTGGAGTTGGCTGCCATTGTTTTTGCATTAAAGATTTGGCGCCATTATCTGTTTGGGGAGAAATGTTTCATTTACACTGATCACAAGAGTTTGAAGTATTTGGGTGTCCAGAAAGAGCTCAACCTTCGGCAGAGGAGATGGTTAGAATTGATTAAAGACTACGACTGCTTGATAGATTATCATCCAGGTAAAGCAAATGTGGTTGCTGATGCCTTAAGTCGGAAGTCTTTAGCTGGTTTAACAGTTTACTCGCTCTCGTTGCTTGTTGAGTTGAGAGCATTGCGTGCCAGTTTTGTACCTTGTGATGATGGTGCATTATTGGCACAGTTACAATTGAAACCTATTTTGTTGGATCAGATCAAAGAGGCTCAGTTAGCTGATAAGATGATTCAGAAGATTGTTTTAGATTGTGAGAGTGGAAAGACTAGAGATTTTGTTGTGAAGGATGATGGGAGCCTATGGTTTAAGAATAGATTGTGTGTACCCGATAATGCTGACTTGAAGAGGATCATTTTAGAGGAAGCTCATCAGTCTTTATTTGCTATGCATCCGGGTAATACGAAGATGTATCATGATTTGAGACAGCATTATTGGTGGATTGGGTTGAAGAGAGACATTGCTGAGTTTGTATCAAAATGTCTCACTTGTCAGAAGGTTAAAGCAGAGCATCAAGTTCCAACTGGGTTGCTTCAACCGTTGTCAGTGCCAGAGTGGAAGTGGGAAAGAGTGACAATGGACTTTGTGTCTGGGTTGCCTTTGACACAAAGGAGACATGATGCTATATGGGTGATTGTGGATAGATTAACTAAGACAGCTCATTTCCTTCCGGTTCGGATGGATTACTCTTTGGAGAGGTTGGCTGAGCTATACATCCATGAGATTGTGAGATTGCATGGTGTTCCAACTTCTTTAGTGTCTGATCGAGATCCCAGGTTTACTTCGAGATTTTGGAAGAGTTTGCATGGTGCTTTGGGTTCTCGACTGCATTTCAGTACTGCTTTTCATCCACAGACGGATGGACAGTCTGAGAGGGTGATACAGATCATTGAGGATATGTTGAGAAGCTGTGTCATCGATTTCTCTGGAAGTTGGGATAGATTCTTACCTCTTGTGGAGTTTGCTTATAATAACAGTCACCAATCCAGCATCGGAATGGCCCCATTCGAGGCATTGTATGGCAGACGGTGTAGGACGCCTCTGTGTTGGAGTGAGCTTGGTGATGGTAAATTGATTGGGCCTGATTTGATTCAAGAAACTGAAGAGAAAGTGAAGTTGATTCGGGGCAGGTTAAAAGCAGCTTCAGACCGACAGAAGTCCTATGCAGATCTGAAGAGGAGAGACATAGAGTTTGATGTTGGAGATAAGGTATTTTTGAAGGTATCTCCTTGGAAGAAGATTTTGAGGTTCGGTCGGAAAGGGAAATTGAGTCCTCGTTTCATCGGACCGTATGAAGTGTTAGAAAGAGTTGGGCCAGTGGCGTATAGACTTGCTTTGCCACCTGAGTTGGATCGTATTCATAATGTGTTCCATGTATCTATGTTGAGGAGGTACAGGTCAGATCCATCTCATGTGTTGCCATTTGAATCTATTGAAGTGAGCCCAGACTTGTCATTTGAAGAGGAACCAGTTGCTATCTTGGCACGGGAAGTGAAAGAATTGAGGAACAAGAGAGTACCATTGGTGAAGATTCTTTGGAAGAATCATGCAAAAGAAGAAGCAACATGGGAAAGTGAGCAGACTATGCAAAAGCAATATCCTCAATTGTTTCAGAATTGATTTCAGGTAATTTCGAGGACGAAATTTCTTTTTAGAGGGGGAGAATTGTAATATCCTCATTTATGCCCTAGAAGTTTTGCTTGTTGTTGTTGTTGTTGTTGTTGTTGTTGTATTGTTGGTCTAAATTGAGAAAAGAAAAGTATAAGTGTTTTGGGAAAGAATTTAGGGTTTAGAGACAAGTTTATATGTTGTGTATATTGTGATATATATAACATATACATTGGTCAAAAGAGTTGGTCAAGGCAAGAGGAGATATTTTTTTTAGGGCATGTGAAATTACTAAAATGGGCAAGAGATAACAAAGAGAATTAAGATATGTATGAGGGCATTATAGTAATTTTCCTTTGGATGGGTATTTAATGAAGATTGACTTTGTGATTCTTGATCATTTTCTCTTCCTCTTGATGGTAGTGGCCGGCTCTCCATTAGCAAAAGGGAAAGAGAAGTGTTCTTGATAGTAGATCAAGATTGAAGGGAGAATTGAAGAATCAAGTTGAAGATTTGTGGATTTTCTTCACTTTAGGTAAGTAATTTCTTGTTTTCTCTTATTAATTTGGAATTGTGGTTAAGGTGTATTGAGAATTGTTGAGATGATGATTTAGTGTGTTGATGTGTGTTTATAAGTGTTAGAGTTGATTGTAAGTTAAAAATTGGAGGTTGTGTTGGTTTGGTTGTGATTATGGAAAAATAAGTGAAGATTGATAGTGGAAAATCAAGAGTAGAGTTTGAGTTAGGGTTTTGAAATGGTGTTTGTTTAATTGTGATATTAAGGTGTTTTAAAGTGATTATTGTAATGAATATGTATTTAGAACATTGATGATGTTCATTTGAAGCATGTGGTATGATGTATATTGAGTTTTAATGCATTTGGAAGAGAGTTGGTTAGAATTAGGGTTTTGGTTTTGTGAGACACGGCCAAAGGCCATGTGAGACACGGCCAAGTCATATGATTTTGGACGTGTTGGATTAATTTTTGGGTGACACAGCCGTGTTTCCAAGCCGTGTGAGCTACTGTGAGTTTTGGTTGAAGAGACACGGCCGTGTCCCTAAGCCGTGTTTGCTACTGCCAAAGTTGAATTGAGAGACACGGCCACAAGCTTGGCCGTGTCCCTCATGTGTGCTGCCCGTGTCCATCAAATGAGTTGGTTAGGGTTTTGTTTCTTTGTTCTTTTTGCATTGTTTTGGTTCTTCAAAGGTGGGTTGGTTCTTAAACCTAACCCTAAAACACTTTAAACACACTTGAATCAATGAATGAACTAATCAAATGCATATGGAAGATCCTAAAGCTATGAATCATATAAGTTGTTCTTTGCCCTAATTGCATTGTTGAGATTTAAACAAGGTTATGTTATGCATTGTGAAAGGTATTGTATTTTATGAGTAATGTACCTTGAAATGTTGTATCAAAGATGAAATGATAATTCAAATAAGATATGATATGAGACAATGCCATTGTGTTTGGCTATGATGAATGATGCTATATGATGATAATATTGAGAGAATGAAGGCATGTTTGCCTAAATGTTGATGAGAATTGAGAATGGAAATGATAATTGATATGTAAATGAATTGTGTGGCTAATGTGTTATTCCATTTTCAGAGTATGTTATTGGTGGCATGCCTAATGATAGTAACAATCTCTTGAAGTTAGGTTGGATTGAATCCTTGAAGCCTAATTGAGATGTTACCACCCTTGAAGCTAGGTTGGGTTAGTTCTTGAAGCCAAGTTGGGTAGAAGCTTAGCATGCTTTGCTCCCCTTGAAGCTTGGTTGAACTTAATTCTTGAAGCCTAGTTGGGTCTATGATATTGATATTGATAAATGTGATGATAGAACCAAAACATTAACTCTGAAAATTGAATGGCATATTAGTGTGTCTTGGGCCCATGCTTGTCTATGGTTAATGTGAGTCATGAATGATGTTTGTTTTGCTTTGTTTTGAGGTATATGAAAAGATAATAAAATATGATATGTAATGTGAAAGTATATTGTTAATTTTGCATATATGATGTTATATATATATTATGGTTTGAGAAATGACATTGCATTGCACGAAGTCATATCATTAGCATGATTATCTTACTAAGCCCTTGGCTTAGCGCGATAGTGTTTAATCGCGCAGGTGATAGAACTGTTAGAATCGAACCCGAGAGCTCTTCGAGACCGAGTGAGGGTAGACATTGAAGAGTTGATTTTGGAGACTTAAAGATCAAAGGAGATTTGCCAATCATGTATAACTCTTTTTATATTTTGTAAAGTATTGATTAAATGTACATATTTGTATATTTGTAAATATGGAATTAAGTGTTTTCAAATATGTAAATATTTTATGACTTCCGCTGTGAAATAACTATATGTATGTATATATATATCTAATGTGTTTTATTTTAAAAGTAATTGATCTACTTTTCTATATTATATAATGATAATAGTATTGTATCTATTTAAATGTTTTGAATGTTGAAGAAAATCGTAGCATCCCTATGTTTGGTGCACTTATGCTACATGGTTGTAGTTGTAGTGTGTGTGCATTGGATGTGGGGGTGTTACAGAAATAATAGAGGAAGGTTTGACCTTATGATCGAATGAGCCGGTAGCCTGCAATAATCATGAAGACAATCAAAATAAGTTGAAAAAGAAGCAATTGCAATGATTGATTGATGCAAATTTACCTGAGAGGTTCCAGCCTTGGAATAAGAGATAGATTCTCTCTCCTCTTCTTCATCATTGGTTTCCTCATCATTTTCTTCTTCCTCCTTGAGAAGTCATCGAATGCCAATAGGAGGTACATCAAAGTTAAAAGCTATGATAGAATGAACTGTGTGTATGACATGCCTGGTACACAAAGATACTCTTCAACATCATAGCCATTTCAAGCTAACCTCCATAAAATTTTTGGCATTGATGTAATATTCAAAGTAAACATCACTACATATAGTCCATCGGTAGTTCACTAAATATAAAATTTTTGGCATTGGTAGTTCATCGGGACCCTCTGCTACTCAGGACCAAGAAACCAATCATACACCCTTTCTCTAAGAAACCAGCCACTACATATAGTCCTAGTAATGATTCGGTGAGAGTGCTGGTAAGACAGTGCAGCATTCATAAGAGGAGTCCAACTCATTGTAGACCCTTAATTTTGGCCCCAATTTGATACAGTCCTAATTAAAGGATGCCAAAATAAATTTGATCTGACTTTAAAATATTTAAACCTAGTTTATAATTTTTAAAGAAGTCAATTTGGATTAAGGAGGCATAAAATCAATTTTAAAACCTTAAAATTAAGTTGAATCGGCCCAAATTAAAATTTTTCGGTCCATAAGTTAAAAAAGGCAAGAATAATTCGAGTCAGGCCGGCCGAGGAGACATGAGAAATTGCTCATGTTGACTTGGAGGAACAAGGTCGACATGAGCATGCCTCATGTCGATCTGGCAGCCCATATCGACATGAGGTTGGACTCATGTCGACCTAGGGCAACTAGGTCAACATGGCTTTGGTCATGTCGATCTAGTTGCCCCAGATCAACATGGTTTCAATGAGTTTCCTAGTTGAACTAGAATTTGTTTTAAGGACGAACTAAAATTAGGGTTAAGGATTCTGAGTGAGGTTTGCCTATAAATAATAACGTTTCAAAATTTAGAAAGGTCGACAATTAACAATAATAAGGGTCGGCAATTAATACTGAGAAAAAAAAACAACAAAACAGAAGAGACGGCAACAAATAGAGAAGAATAGTAGCAGTTCTTTTAGAGAACGAATGAATCAACAAACAGAAATATCAAGACAACCAAAGAAGAAGGCAGAGTACATACTGTCTTCACGTTGTTCATCCAGAAATCAATTTTTTTTGTGGAACCAATGGCAAAGGTTTGAACTTTAATCATAAATTATTCATACTCATAGTAGCTTCGTATTCTCTAATTAATAAGAATATGCATGCAGTGACTTGATCTTTGAACACTCAGTACCTTGATCTTTGAACATGCAGTAAATTGATCTTTGTTTTAATAACATTAATTGTTTGCTTGATCAGTTGGTGTTCGTAACCCTACTTGCATGTTTCATAAAAAACATAAAACTATCTAGTAGCCGTCGAGAATTTAACTTAATTTTTAGAATCTATTTTGTTTACTTTACCTCAAGAACCGTAAATTATTTTATTAAAACTCAAAACCTCAAACTATTTTTATCCAATAGCCTAAACATTTCATTATTAAAATCCAAAATATTGATTATTTTTCCAAAACATTAATTTATCTCTCCAAATCCAAAATTTTATTTTTAAGGTAGTAAGTTAAACCCAAAAACCCTAATTCCAAACTCTGAATTCCAAAAACCTAGTTTCAAAAACCCTAGAAACCCTAATTTCAAAACCCTAATTACAAAACTCTAGTTTCTAAAACCCTAAGTTTCAAAACCCTATATTCTAAAAACCCTAAATTCTTTAAAACCCTAAATTTTTATATTTATTACTTTATTTAATTTTAGATTTGATTATATAGTTTATTATATGTTTTGATGGTTGATTTATTTAATTTCAATGCTTGATTTACTTAATTTGATTTATTTAATTTATCATGGATGGATATTTTCTTTATTATTGTGATTATTATTTGTTTTTTTTTGTATTAAAATTGTAAGACGTATATTTCCACTTTGTGGGTACCTCATTAGTTAAATTTTATGTAATTTAAATTGTTTTTATATTTTGGACTAATGTAAAGGGCATGTTTCCACCTTTTTTGTTGGTGTCCTATTTAGTTTAGACATGAACGATGTAAGGACATGTTTCCATCCTTGGATGGATGTCCATTTATTTGCTTTGTTTGGACATTGTTTAGATTTTAATATAATGATGCTTTATTTTAATTGTTGCATGTAGTATGGATAATATTATTACATTTAAGAATTTTATAATATTAAGACCTGCAAATGAGGTTGGTTCCAATGAACCGGGCGTTGTGGGGGTACTGGGCCATTTCTCACCTTCCCCACACGTACCCAACTTTCTGAACCCATTAGGGGGTTGGGGATTCCTTAGGAATTGAGTCATCCACCCCTTTCTTTTTCCCAGCCTGTCTGGGTGGCGACTCCATTTTCTCCGGGCTTAGGCCATGTTCTCTAAGGCCCCGAGCCTAAATAGTATAGAAGTAGCAAGAACCATTCCACCGGGAGTGGGGGTAAAAATCCCTGCTCACAGTGGCTACTCCACTGGGGATAAGAGAAGTTGATTCCATTGTTCTTTATATTATTCTATTCTCTCTTATCATGATATTATCCATTGCATCATATTATATTGCATCGTGTGCGTGAGTTAGGACGCTCGTGTTACCCTACTGTGTTATGTAAGGGATACAATACTTTCACTCAAGGTATGGAGATCAAGCATGGCATAACCACTGATATCCTTGTACCTTTTGGTATATACTTGCTATGGGAACCTAAGCCTTTTTTACTAAAGACTAAAGCTCATGTAATTGACCTAGTTACTTTCCTTAGGTTTTTATCCCAAATGCTTGTTGTTTGACTATGGCTAATTTATCTTAGCTTGAATCATGGCTTATTTTGTTGGTTCTTTTTCTAATATCACCTAAGTATATTGTAAGCTCAAAATAAATTTTTCTTCAAAATCCAAAAGACCAAAGCTATTTTCAAAACTTTTCAAAATGATCTTTGGATATAAAACTTTTTCATAAACAAATTCTTTTTCTCATGACCTAAATACTAAGCCCAAAATCCATTTTCTTTTTTCAATGGGCTTACAAAAAAATTACTTTCATCCAACCTTTTCTTATAAAGAGCTTGTAAATTATTTAGGTCAATTATGAAATATTAAAAATCAATTATGAGCCTAGTTTATACTAAGAATAATTAACCATTGGCTTATTTTTGGCATGAATCACTAGTTACTTTTTCAAGGTTGAAATCTATTTATAATAAAACTCTTAATTCAGTTTTAATCCAATATAGCATAAAAGCTACTTTAGTAGGTTAAATGGATTAAAGAATAATTAATGGGAATTATCATGAATTGATTTCCATTTTTTGAAAATATAACTATCGGTTAAAATCGTTCGAGGAAATTATTCGAAAACAAGACACCCCATATTGGTATTTTGTTAACCATATACCTAGGAAAAGAGACTCGTCATTCATGTGTGAAAGTTATAAGGTTGGAAGAAACATCCTAATCATCTTTCTTGGTTTATTATTTATGCATACATGCATACATGCATACATACATTTGCATCTCATATCATTGATCCTCTCTGGCTCACAACCCTGGATTACAACAATTCAAAATCTTATGACAATCCGACTTACGTCGAAGATAAAGAATCTAGTAGCAACTCAATCACTTGCTCACCAAAAGCAATGGAGCTTGAACAGATTCAAAGAATGGTGGATGACGCCCTCAATGCCAAGATGGAAGAAATAAAAAAGGCCCTAGCTGAGACCATGAAGAACCAATTGGCTACAATTTTAGGAAATAATGCCGAAGCATCTGCTAGCACTAAGAAGCCAAAGGTCAAGGGGAAGGCTAAAGTCGGCGAAGTGGTTTTTGATGATGATAAGGTGATCATTGATGATGATGATGATTGGGCTCAATACTTCCAAGATCCTCAAGACGAGAAGAAAGAATAAAAGATTGTTGAAAGATCAACTATGGAGAAAACTAAAACTTCTGATGTTGAAAAGATGATTGTGGATTTGGAAAACAAATTTGAGAAGAAGCTGAAAACTGAAGAGTTATTCGAGATTGACAAACAGTTTGAGCTAGACGAAGAAGTTTCATACAAGTTCAAGATGCCTTCCTTTGCTAGGCACAATGGTACTAGAAACCCTCATCTCCATGTAAAGCAGTACATCACTGCTATGCAGTCTGCTCGAGATACTAAAGCTCAAACTTTAAGATACTTTATGCTCTCATTGGACCCTGTTGTCCAAAATTGGTTCAACACCTTAGAGGAAAGTACTCAAAAAGATTGGGACATGTTATACAAGGATTTCATTCAGCAATATGGGTATAATGTCGAGCTGGATGTTACCTTAATGGAAGTTGAGTCCATTAGACAAATGCCAAATGAGAATTTTGTGAACTATTTGAAAAGGTGGAGAAATAAGGCTGCTTTGCTCAAGAAAAGGCCTGATGAATATGATCAAACAAGGATGATTGTGAGAGGGGTGTTGCCTAGTCTTCATGAAAGGATGTCTCATACACTTATCTGTGACTTCAAAGATCTTTTGCAAGCTGGCTTGCAAATCGAGGAGTGGGAAAAGGAGAAGAGCCATTTTTCGGCAAGAGGGAATGAGAAAGGAAATTATCAGCCTAGCAATCAAAGTACACAAAAGGAAGCTGACGTTAATGCCATTAGTCAAGGAGGAATGAGGAAGTTTTCAAAATTAGGGAAGCCACTGTCTTGGGTTCTCAATAAGCTACAAAATAAGGGATTGTTACAACCCTTGACTCCTCGTCCTTTATCTAATCCTCTTCCACCTAACTTTGACACTAATGCATTTTGCCAATTCCATCAAAGGCCTGGACACAAAACCGACAATTGTATGAAGATAAGATATAGATCTATAATCTAATCGACAGTGGTAAGCTACCTGAGCCAGATAAGCCCAAATATCAAGAATAATCCTTTGCCTAAATTTGGAAGAGTGCCACCACCAGCAACCTTTATGGTAAGAGGAGGATTGGAGGAAGATCTTATCTTATCCTCCTTTCAAGATGGGAATATTGAAGATGTGAAAGGAGAAGAAACTTAACTCAACAAACTTCCCTTGGCTTGTTTGTTTTTCTTGTTTTATTTTCTTTATTTGGTGTTTTATGGAACAATCATGTTTTTCAAATTTAAATTTATTTGAATAAATTACTTTCATCAAAAATTTTGTTGGTCTTTTTCATTTTGGTGCTCAACCAATGAGGAATCTAGGTTGATGTTCATAAATTAATGTATCTAGGCATCATGACTTGAATGACTTTACTAGATGAGGGAATCACCCTATAGCATTGAGTTATGTATGCTTACTTAGAGAGGGCTCCTGCATAATTACCTTTGTCCTAGTCAATCTTAGAACATGCTTGACAAACTTTCGAGGCGAAATTAAACTCTGCTTATTTTAAGAGAGAGATGATCTAGGCATTGTTTGAAGCCAACAACTAGTATCCACCTAATTAGATATCAATCCCTAGTTCCTTTGAGCCTTCATGAAATGTTAGCTTTCTTTTCATTGGCTTAAAAACCCCAACAACCTACCCTGAGCTATTGTGAAACTTTTGACAAGTCTTATGATCACTAAGGTGAAGGGGCAAGAAGATCAAAGAAAGGAATGAATAATCAAGATGATAAGGATAGTTTATGTTCTCAAGACCATAAGGGTAGTTGATGTTCACCTAATATCTCCAATCTATCAAGATAATTTATCCTTATTAAAGGAGATTTATGTCACTCCACTCATAAACTGTGACATAAATCAACTATTTATAAACTGTGAGCAGGGATTTTTGCCCTCACTCCCGGTAGAATGGTTCTTATGACTCCGACACTGTTTAGCTTGGGGCCTTAGAGAACACGGGCCTAAGATCGGAGAAAATGAAGTAACCACTCGGACAGGCTGAGAAAAAGAAAGGGGTGGATGACTTGATTCCTAAGGAATTCCCAACCCCCTAATGGGTTCAAAAAGTTGGGTACGTGTGGGGAAGGTGAGAAACGGGTCAGACAATGCCCAGTTCATTGGAAACAGCCTCCTTTGCAGGTCTTAATATTATAAAATTCTTAAATATAACAATATTATCCATACTACATGCAACAATTAAAATAAAGCATCATTATATTAAAATCAAAACAATGTCCAAACAAATCAAATAAATGGACATCCATCCAAGGATGGAAACATGCCCTTACATTGTTCATGTCTAAACTAAATAGGACACCCACCAAAAGGTAGAAACATGCTGTAACACCCCTACATCCGATACATGCACATTACATTCACCACAAAGTAATATACATGCACTGAACATAGGGATGCTACGGCTTTCCTTAACATTCAAAACATTTTAAAAGATATTATAACCTTTATAATTGTATATTATATAAAAAAAATAAGTAATTAACTTGTAGTACAAAACAAAGTAGATATAGATACATTTACTTAGTACGCAGCGGAATTTATAAAATAATTACATATATAAAAACATTTAAATCCATATTTACAAATATACATTTATTCACATTATAAACAATACTTTACAAAATATAAAGCAGTTATACATGATTGGCAGCTTTCTCTGATCTTTAAGTCCCAAAATAAACTCTTCAATTTCTACTCTCACTCGGTCTCGAGGAGCTCTCAGGTTCAACTCTGTTACCTGTGCGATCAACACTATCGCGCTAAGCCAACGGCTTAGTAGTACAAAATATGACAACATTATGCTTAATGCAATGCAATGTCACACATATTATTAATTAAGGCAACGACATAGGTGAAAAGCTAACATCACACCTTTGCATGTCACAAACCATAATCATATAAGCATACCCTATTTCAACACAACATTATAGATGGAGAGTTATCAACATATCTTCATATTTCACAAACCACACATATATAAACATATCACATTACAATATTTTTCCATATACTTTATTAGTCAATCATTTTACCATTCATGACTCACATTTAACAAAGACAAGCATGGGCCCAAAACACACTAATATGTCATTCAATTTTCAGAGTTAATGCTTTGGTTTTTTTATCACATTTATCATTATCATAATCCCAACTAGGCTTCAAGGATTAGGTTCAACCAAGCTTCAAGGGGAGCAAAGCATGCTAAGCATCAACCCAACTTGGCTTCAAGAACCAATCCAACCTAGCTTCAAGGGTTGTAACATCTCAATTAGGCTTCAAGGATAAAATCCAACCTAACTTCAAGAGATTGTTACCATTATTAGGCATGCCACCAACAACATACTCTGAAAATGGAATAACACATTAGCCACACAATTCAATTATTATTTAATTATCATTTCCATTTTCAATCCTCATCATCATTTAGGCAACATGCCTTATTTCTTTCAATTGCATCATCATAGCCAATCACAATGGCTTCAATTACATTTGCATCATTATCACCAAACACATTGGTTTTACATCACACTATATCTCAAATCACATTGATCCATTCATCACTCAAGCATACATAATCAATGGCATTGCACATACTTTCTCAATGATCATCATGTATATATATATGCATAACAATTCACATCATTCATGGACTTAGAATCTTCCACATACATTTGTTTGGATCATATTGTTTAAAGTGTGTTTAAAGTGTTTATGTTTAGGTTTAGATACCAAAAATACCTTTAGAGAATCAAAACCATGCAAAAAGAACAAAGAATAAAAACATTAACTAACACATTTGAGGGACACGGGCAGCACACTTGAGGGTCACGGCCAAGCTTGTGGCCGTGTCTCTCAACACCATTTTGGCAGTAGCAAACACATGCATAAGACACGGCCGTGTCTCTCCAAAATCAATCCAACACGGCTCAATTTTCCTTGACTTGGCCGTGTCTCTCATGAATTGGCCGTGTCTCTCCTTGCTTTTGGCCGTGTCACTTAAGAACAAAACCCTAAATGTGGCCAACACTCTTCTAAATGCATTTTAACACATTATTCACAACACAAATTCATTCAAATGGATGTAATCAAGGTCATTAACACTTATTTTGCATGTTTAACACAATAATCACAATTAACCATACATTTAATCATTCATCAATTCCATACCCTAAAACCAACTTCACACTTGATCTTCCACTATCAACATCCACTTAAACTTACAATCTTCATAACCAAACCAACATCAATTCCATCTTTTAACTTACAATCAATTTTAACACTTGAAAACACATATCAAACACACCAAATCACCACATCAACAAATCACAATTCACCTTAGACACAACTTCAAAATTAACAAAGGAAAACAAAAGAGTACTAACCTTAAATGAAGAAATTCCACAAATCTCTAACCAAATCCCTTGATTCCTTCTTCAATTTGATTCTAGCATCAAGAACACCTCTCTTGCTCTCTCTTTTCTTGGATGGCCGGCACACATATGAGAAGAAAAGAAAAATACACACAAATCAACTTTCTCTTCTTCTTTAAATCTCCACCATGCAATTTAACAAGACAATTACTTAAGTGCCCTTCATCCATTTAACTAACCTCTTGTCTCTTATAAGCCCATTATGTAATTTCACATGCCACAAATAAATATCTTCTTGCATTGACTCTCATTTGACCAACTTATATGTTATATATATTATCATATAAACAACATATACACTTTCTCTAAACCCTCTTCTTTCCCAAAACACATATATATATATATATATTCAATCCAATTTACCACAACAACATAACCAAGACTTCTAAGGCATGCATTAGGATATTACACATGCCCTTTAAATTTGTCCAAAATATAAAAACAATTTAAATTACATAAACTTTAACTAATGAGGTACCCACAAAGTGGAAACATACCTCAAAATTAAGAGTCTACACTCACCCACTCTTCAACTTTTCATTAAGCCAAGTTGACCTACAAAATGACAAAAGGTAAGTAAACTTTTTACATAAACTATAAATGATACTAATACTAATTTACCTGGTTCCAGGCAAGGCAACTCAAGTTATAATGCTGGGTGTGCACATGATGAGAGCTGAAATCTGCTATGCGGTTGGGCAACCAAAAACCTAACCTTGGATATTTTTCTTTCTTTTTTACTCCAATCCAATCCAAGTTCAAAAGTCAAATTTTTCGATCAATCAAAGTACCAAAGTTTGGCTTAGTAAAACCAATTTTTGATCCCCTAATCAAAGTCCCCGTCCCTTAATTCTGAGTTTTAAAGTGTTATTTATAGGAAAAATTATAAGCCTACTTCTAATTGTTTAAGGAAACTAAAATTAATTGGGAAAAGAAACCAAAACCAAATAGAATTTGGTTTCAGAAAAACTAAATTGGAACATTGTGCTAGCAAAAAACTTGCTGGCGAAACTACGAGCTATGAAAATTTTGCGGGCGGGCACTGGGTGGCTGGCCAATTCGCCACAAAAATTTCCTGCGGGCAAATTAGCCTTGGCCAATTCCACTTACGCGATGAATTTTTCATCGTCAATTTTTATTTTTATTTATTTATTTATTATTAATATTTTTTATTTTTGTTTATTTATTTTTTATTAATATAAAAAATTATAAATAATCAATACTAAAATAAAAAATACCACAAAAATTATTTTAGACTATATGATAAAAATATCAGACCAGACTGGGTCAAAAATTAAGGGTCTACAGTTTGCCCCCTGCTTGAACGATTTGAGACTACAACAAAAGAGAGTGAAAGCAATAAGACCTAATTTTTGAGATGATTGAGGTTTTGGGTTCTGGACCCGATTTGAGTTCTGGACTCAAAGATAATTTTAGGTTATGGACCTAAGGGTAATTTTTGGTTCTGCACCCGAGCTAAGTTTTGGACTTAAAAGAGATTTTAGGTTCTGGACCTAAGGGTAATTTGGGTTCTGGACCCAAGCTAAGCTCTGGACTTAAGGAAGATTTTAGGTTCCGGACCTAAGGGTAATTTGGTTTCTGTACATGAAACTAGATTTGGATACTCGATCCTAAATTGGATTTGGATACTTGATCCTAAATTGGATTTGGATACTCGATCCTAATTGAATTTGGATTCTCGATCCTAACTGGATTTGGATACTCGATCCTAAACTGGATTTGAATACTCGATCCTAACTGGATTTAATTTGGGTACTTGGACCCTTGACTAGTTCTTCGCACAAGCACGTATTTCTTCTCTTTGCAAGATTACTGGAACATTCTCAAGTAATGGGCTTTTCATGATCCCTGATTTGATATCTTCTTTTGATTGTTTACTTCACAGGGTGTTTGCTATTCACTTTGATAAAGAATAGACAATACAATACAAGAAAATGCAATGTGCATGATAAGCATGAATAACACTTACAGTGGTTCCATCGACTCACAGACTGAGGTGATCAACAGAAGTATTCTCATTGACTCCTTTTTGACCCTTGTTCATGTCTTGCATTGGAATGACAGAAAGCTTTGCATTTATGGCTTTTATCTTCAAGATATTGAGAACATGAGTGGTGAAGACCCCAAGCAGCAGAGTCAGGGATGCATCCATTTCAAACTATGTTTCAGCATGTACGTTGGTAGCTTCTTCATGACCTTGCCAATAATCATTTCCTTTTCCCAATGTGTCCTTTAGAGGTTCAATCATTTGACATACTTCCCTTAACTTGAAGGCTTTGTAATTTTTTTCCTAAATTTTTGTTTTGAATTTTCAATTTTGACTTTTGATTTTGAAATCAAATGTTGGGTTTGCCAAATTAATGTCAATGTACCTTAGGACTTGATTTTCCAAATTAACATATGTATAAACATGACAACCCTAGTTACCATACTAAACTCGGGAATCATTTCTATTTAAGCAAGAATTGTTGCACTTCAGATAGGCACATACACATTGCTTAGCCAAAGGTCTCATTGAGTTTGAATATGGTCTATCTCATATGCATGCTTATTCAAACTATCTCCAATAATAGACTCTACCTACCAAGAGAGATCGACAGGTCTTTGATAGGCTTGAAATGGGGTCTATAAGGGACATGGTTTAAATGAAGGCCATTTGTAAGTTGGAGTCGATGTGACACAATGGACAAACCTTCATAGTACAAATTTCTTGTTTGAACTTTAGGCAGCTAGGAGCAATCTTGCTAGACTCTAAATTCTTTCTATCTTCTTGGCATTAATCTGGATCTTGATTAGGACAGTCTTTGCCCTTGCAAAATGTTTGTTGCCCAAATTTGTTTCTTTTTTTCTTCTCCCTTTTCTTTCTTTTATTTATCTTACTCTTCTCTTTCTATGAGCATTTTATCATTTTTTCCTTCTTCCTTGTAGGACTGTCATGTACAAAACTTTCAAAAACTGGGTGACCTTTCTCCTTTTTCTTTGATTTTGATCGAATCTTTGGTTTGGTTAGACCAATTCAAGTCAAACTATCCTTATAAACCAAATGGAAGCCTTTTGCTGCTTTAGGTAAAAGAGAACTCAGTTGGCTTTCTGAATCGCCTTTTTAGGTTTTTATCTTTTTTCCTTCTTTCCTTTTTTCTTCTTTTGTCCTTTTTTCTTTTCTTTTTTCTTTTCTTTTTTTATCCCTTTTTTCTTTTCTTTTTTTTTCCTTCTCTCTTTTTTTTTTCTTCTTCTTTTTTTTTTCTCTTTTTTTGTTTTTTTTTCTTTTTGGTTCTAGCTATAAAAGAGTTGTCTTATTGTACCAACTTGGTTTTCTAATAATGGGTATGTGGAGTGACATAAATCTCCTTTAACAAGGATAAATCATTGTTACTCTGATGTTATCTTGATGGATTGGAGATATTAGGTGAACTTCAACTGCCCTTATAGTCTTGAAAACATCAACTATCCTTCCAGCTTTGGTTATGCATTCCATTCTTTGATCTTCTTGCCTCTTCACCTTAGTGATCATAAGACTTGTCAAAAGTATCACAACAGCTCAGGGTAGGTTATTGGGGTTATATGCCAATGAAAAGAAAGCTAAAATTTTATGAAGGCTCAAAGGGACAACTAGGGATTGATTTTTAATTGGGTGGATACTAGTTGTTGGCTAACCAAACAATGCCTGTATCATCTCTCCCTTAAATAAGCAAAGTTCAATTTCGCCTCGAAAGTTTGTCTAAGCATGTTCTAAGACTGACTAGGACCTAGACAAAGGTAATTATGTAGGAGCCCTCTCTAAGTAAGCATACACAACTCAATGCTATAGAGCAATTCCCTTACCTAGTAAAGTCATTCAAGTTATGATGCCTAGATACATTAATTTATAAATATCAAGCTAGATTCCTCATTGGTTGAACACAAAAATGAACAAAGACCAACAAAAATTTTGATTAAGTTAATTTATTCAAACAAGCATAATTTAAATTTGAAAAACATGATTGTTCCATAAAACACCAAATAAAAAAAATAAGAAAAACAAATAAGCCAAGGGAAGTTTGTTGAGTTAAGCTTCTTCTCCTTTCACATCTTCAATTTTTCCATCTTGAAAGGATGATAAAACAAAATTTTCTTCCAATACTTTTCCCACCATGAAGGTTGCCGGTGGAGGTACTCTTCCAAACTTAGGCAAAGGATTGTTCTTGGTATTGGGGTTGTCAGGCTCAAGCAGCTTCCCACTATCAATCAAATTTTGGATCTCATGCCTCAACCTCACACATCTATCCTTGTCGTGCCCTTGCATTTGATGAAACTGACAAAATCCTTTAGTGTCAAAATTAGGTAGGAGAGGGTTAGGTAAAGGACGAGGATTTAAGGGTTGTAACAATCCCTTCCTTTGAAGCTTATTGAGAACCCAAGACATCAGTTTCCCCAATTCTCAAAATTTCTTTCTTATTCCTTAGTTAGTAGCATTAACACCGGCTGACTTTTGCACGCTTTGGCTACCAGACTGAAAGTTTCCTTTCTCTTTCCTTTTTGAAAAATGGTTCTTCTCTCTTTCCCATTCTTCGATTTGCAGTCTAGCTTGGAGGAGATCTTTGAAATCATTGATGAGTGTATGAGACATTCTTTCACGAAGACTAGGCAACACCCCTCTCACAATCATCCTTATTTGATCAGATTCATCGGGCCTTTTCTTGAGCAAAGCATCCTTATTTCTCCATCTTTTGACATAGTCCACAAAATTCTAATTTGACCTTTGTCTAATGGACTCCACTTCCATTAAGGTAACTTCCATTTCAACATTGTATCCATATTGTTGGATAAAGGCCTTGTATAGCAGATCCCAACTCTTTTGTTTTCCATCATCTAAGGTATTGACCAATTTTGGATAATAGGATCCAATGAGAGCATAAAGTACCTTAGTGTTTGAGCCTTAGTAGCTCGGGCAGACTGCATGGCAGTGATATATTGCTTCACATGGAGGTGGGGATTTCCAGTACCATTGTACCTAGCGAAGGATGGCATCTTGAACTTATAAGGGACCTCCTCATCTTGTTAAAATAGTTTGTCGATCTCGGACATTTCTTCGGTTTTAAGCTTCTTCTCAAATTTATTTTCTAAATCAGCAATCATCTTCTCAACATCAGATGTCTTGGTCTTTTCAACATTTGTCTTCTCAATAACCTTCGACTCCTTTTTATCTTGAGGATCCTGGAAGTATTGAGCCCAATCATCATCAATGATCACCTTACCATCATCAAGAGCTACTTCACCAACTTTAGCCTTCCCTTTATCCTTTGGCTTCTTAGAGCTAGCAGATGCTTCGGTATTATTTCCTAAAATAGCAGCCAATTGGTTCTTCGTGGTCTCGGCCATGGCCTCTTTTATTTCTTCCATCTTAGCATTGAGGGCATTATCTACCATTCTTTGAATTTGTTTAGGCTCCATTGCTTTTGGTGAGCAAGTGTTTGAGTTGCTACTAGATTCTTCATCTCCGGCATAGGTCGGATTATCGTAAGCTTTTGAACTAACATAATCCAGGTCTATGAGCCAGAAAGGATTAATGATATGAGATGCAAATGTATGCATGTATGCATGTATGCACAAACAGTAGACACAGATAAGTAGGACGTTCCTTCCAACCTTATAACATCCACACATGAATGGCGAGTCTCTTTTCCTAGGTATATAGTTAATAAAATACCAACATGGGGTATCTTATTTTTGAATATTTTCCTCGAACGTTTCAACCAATAGTTATATTTTCAAAAATGGAAATCAGTTCATGATAACTCCCATTAATTAAGTTTTAATCCATTCAACCAACTAAAGTAGCTTTTATGCTATATTGGATTAAAACTAAATTAAGAGGTTTATTATAAATAGAATTTTCACTTGAAAAAGTAACTAATGATTCATGCCAAAAACAAGCCCATGATTAATTATTCTTAGTATAAACTAGGCTCACAATTGACTTTTGGTATTTCATAATTGACCTAAATAATTTGCAAGCTCTTTGTAAAAAAGGTTGAATGAAAATAATTTTGTTTCTAATCCCATAGTAAAAAGATTTTAGAAAAAATGGATTTTGGGCTTTGTATTTGGGTCATGAAAAAAAGAATTTTTATTTGTTTTTAGAAAAGTTTTATGTCCAAAGACCATCTTGAAAAGTTTTGAAAATAGCTTTGGTCTTTTAGATTTTAAAGAAAAATTTATTTTGAGCTCACAATGTATTTAGGTCATATTAGAAAAAGAACAAACTAAATAAGCCATGATTTAAGCCAAGATAAATTAACCATAGTCAAACAACATGCATTTGGGGTAAAACCTAAGGAAAGTAACTAGGCCGATTATATGAGCTTTAGTCTTTGGGTTAAAAGGCTTAGGTTCCCATAGCAATAAAAACCAAATGGTACGAGGCTATGAGTGGTTATGCCATGCTCAATCTCCATACCTTGAGTGAAAGTATGGTATCCCTTACATAACACAACACGGGCAACGCGGGCGTCCTAACTCACTCACATGATACAATCTAAGAAAGAATAGAATAATATAAAGACCAAAGGAATCAACTTCTCTTATCCCCAGTGGAGTCACCACTGTGAGTGGGGATTTTTGCCCACACTCTCAGTGGAATGGTTCTTGCGACTTCAGCACTATTTAGGCTCGGGGCCTTAGAGAACACGAATATAAGTCCGAAGAAAATGGAGTCGCCACCCGGACGGGCCGGGAGAAAGAAAGGGGTGGATGACTCGATTCCTAAGGAATCTCCAACCCCCTAATGGGTTCGAAAAGTTGGGTACATGTGGGAAAGGTGAGAAATGGCTCAGCACCCCCACAACACTCGGTTCATTAGAAACGGCCTCCTTTGCAAGTCTTAATATTATAAAATTCTTATGTATAACAATATTATCCATATTACACACAACAATTGAAATAAAGCATCGTTATATTAAAATTAGAGCAATGTCCAAACAAAGCAAATAAATGGACACCCACCCGAAGATGGAAACATGTCCTTACATCATCCATGTCCAAACTAAATAGGCCACCCACCGAAAGGTGGAAACATGTCCTTTACATTGGTCCAAAATATAAAAGCTATTTAAATTACATGATATTTAACTAATGAGGTACCCACAAAGTGGAAACATACCTCTTACAATTTTAATACAAAAACAAATAAATAATAACAATAAAGAAAACATCCATCCATGACAAATTAAATAAATCAAGCATTGAAATTAAATAAATCAACCATCAAAGCATATAATAGACTACATAATCAAATATAAAAATAAAGCAAGTAAATATACAAATTAGGGTTTACCGTTTCTATTTAAAGTTCCTTAATTAATATTTAGGGTTTTGGGATTTTAGTATTATTATTGTTATTTGTTTAGGCTATTGTAAAGGTTTTAGAAAATTAGAATGGATTAGGGTTTTATGACTTTAAGAAAGTAGTAAGGTTTTTTTGGTTAATCAAATTAAGGCTTAGGGGTAACATTATGAAATTAGGGTTTTGGAATCTTAAGACATTAGAGTATATAATTCATAGCTACTAGATTGTGATTTTAGGTTTATTGTATTGAGTTTTAGGGTTTAGATTTATTTGTCATAAGATTTTAAGGTTTTAAGGATCAGGTTTTAGGGAAACTAGGGTTTACCATAATTGTTTTGAGAGAATTAGGGTTTTTTGATATTTTAGAAAATATATTTGGTTTTAGGATTTAAGAAAATAGTTTAGAGCTTTATAAAATAATTGTGATTTAAAAAAAAAGTAAAGAGAACTAGGGTTTGAAGATTTAAGAAAAAATTTGAGGATTTTGGACAAAAAGTTATGGTGCATATGAAGATAGTTGGGAAAAACAATTTAGGGTTTTAAAGCTTTTGGAAACAGAACAAACAATTTAGGGTTTGTGAAGTTTTTAGAAATAGAAGAATAGTTTAGGGTTTTTAAGATTTTTGGAAGCAAAAGAGTAGTTTAGTGTTTTTAAGATTTTTGGAAGCAGAAGAGTAGTTTAGGGTTTTTTAAGATTTTTTATTAAATTGTATGATGAAATATTTAATCAAATTTGAAAGATGAAGCTACTATAAATAAATAAAAATAGAGATTCAAACCTCCATTCGTTGGTTTCACCAAAAAATTGCTTTCTAGATGAACAAAGACAAAGGCAGCGTGTCTACCTTTGATGGATTGTTGATTGCTTGCTTGTTGCTAATGTCTCTTGCTAGGGTTTTCTGTCTTTTTTACTCCGATCCAATCCAAGTTCAAAAGTCTAATTTTTTTATCGATCAAAGTACCAAAGTTTGGCTCAGTAAAACAAGTTTTCGATCCCCTAATTAAAGTCCCCGTCCCTTAATTCTGAGTTTTAAAGTGTTATTTATAGGAAAATTTATAAGCCTACTTGTAATTGTTTAAGGAAACTAAAATAAATAAGGAAAAGAAACCAAAATCAAATAGAATTTGGTTTCAGAAAAACTGCATTGGAAAATTGCGCTGGCAAAAAACTTGCTGGCGAAACTACGAGCTACGAAAATTTTGCCGTAGGAAATTCCTGCGGGCAAATTGGCCTTAGCCAATTCCACTTTCGGCGATGAATTTTTCATCACCGATTTTTCAGTCATCGATTTTTATTTTTATTTATTTATTTATTATTATTTTTTATTATTATAAAAAATTATAAATAATAAATACTAAAATAAAAAATACTACAAAAATTATTTTGTACTATATAAAAAAATATCGGACCAGACTGGGTAAAAAATTATGGGTCTACACATGTCCATTTCAGCAAGGGCAGTGTACACCAACAAATGGATGGCAGATTCGGTGCTGCATAAAATGGTCGACCCAAGCAAATACAACAAAAATCCCTGAGGTATTGTTTGGTTGTTTCTCTATGATCCCGTCCATCATAGCTCATCCAATAACTCCAAATCGGCTCAAATTTTATCTTAAAGGTCTCTTTGAGTGAAGGCTCCATATCGATTAACTGTTGAATCTCTTCATGTACCAAGATATCGTTTGTAAGAGGAACCGAAAGGCCATTGTACCAGATACTAGTTATGGCCAAAAAATTGACTGGGCCAATAGTCATTTCTCCCACAGGTAGGTGGAAAGTATGGGTCGTGTCCATCCATTGCTTTGATATTACTTGAACTACACTACGGTCTATTGGACATTCCTCGGATGGCAATTACAGAACAAAGCATTCAAAACCACACTCTCAAATGATTTGTTTTACCTGAGAAGGTGCTACGTCATATAATGGCTAGGCTTTATAGACACACCCTCCGCCCCGGACAACTCAACGATCATGCTAAAACCATACTAGTTCCAATACGAGGTAAGTATATCATCT
Organism: Garcia nutans; assembly: GCA_947685225.1. Taxonomy (NCBI): domain Eukaryota; kingdom Viridiplantae; phylum Streptophyta; class Magnoliopsida; order Malpighiales; family Euphorbiaceae; genus Garcia; species Garcia nutans. Next base: position 32,284,557 of record CANTUV010000005.1, on the reverse strand, counting down.
CACAACTCTTACTGTTTCCAAGTCTAAAATTACTCATTATTGTATTTTATTTTATTATTTTTAGCATTTCTACTATTCATTCACTAATATACTAAATTATAATAACAACAAATAATAATAATAACAAAAAAATAAAATATAAAATATAAAATATAAAAATATAAAAATAATAAAATGATAAATATTTATGCTGCTAAAGTTGCAGTGTTACCTCAGTCTTTAGACTAGAACTACGATGAAGTTGCATTCCAGCTAGTGGATTGACAGTTTCAAGTTCATTTTGTCGAATAAATTTTAGCAACTCATCATTAGATCGAGGTCCAGATCTTGAAGCATGCCTTCCTTCCATTTGATAGCTAAACTCTCTCAAATCTATGCACAACTTATTGAAATAAAAGTGAGTGAAATGAAGGAAAATGAGAGCCTTTATATAGGCAAATTGCTAGACAAAAAGGAATAGTAATTCCGTTAAAAAAAAACCATTGGTGAATAGTGAGCAAATAGTACCGAACAATATCTAAATAGTAAATTCCAATCATTCTATTCAATTATTCAATTATTTGTGTGTCTAAAAATATTTTTTCTAAAAAATTATTTTTCCATGCAATGAGCAAGAGGATATAGGTATGGTAAAAAATAACTTAAAAAATAGCTAAATTTTTTATACTTTTGCAGATTTTTTAATAATACCCTACTAATTACAATTATTTTTTGCAGCCACCGGATCTAGAACACAAATTATTTTTTAGTCCAGAGCTCACCACCGGGTCCAGAATCCAAATCATATTTTTAAGTTCAGAACTCACCAGGCGGTCCAGAACCTAAATCATATTTGAGTCCAGAATCACCACCGGGTCTATAACCCAAACTATTTTTTAGTCTATAACTCACTATCGGGTCTAGAATCCAAATCATATTTTGAGTCCAAAACTCACCACCGGGTCCAAAATTCAAATCATATTTTAGTCCATAACTCATCTTCTGGTCTAGAATCCGAATCATTTTTTGAGTCCAGAACTCACCACCATGTCTAGAACCCAAACTATTTTTTAGTCCATAAATCACCACCGAGTCCAAAACCCAAATCATTTTTTAGTCTAAAACTCAATACTAGGTGCAGAACCCAAATTATTTTTTGAGTTTAGAACTCACCACCGGGTCCAGAGCCCAAATCATATTTTTGACTCCATAACTCACCACCAGGTCTAGAATTCAAATCATTTTTTGAGTCCTGAACTCACCACCGAGTCCAGAACCCAAATCATTTGTTAGTCTAGAACTCACCACTGGGTCCATAATCCATCCTCATCTAAAATCTACTCAAAGTCATGTTGCTTTTTACTCTCTTCTACTAAAAGTCTTAGATCATTCAAGGAGGGGGTAAACTGTAAAAAATTTTAAAATAGGTTCGAAATAATTTTTGTGGTATTTATTTTTTATTTTATTTTATTATTTATTATTCATTTATTTTTTTAATATATATATATAATAAAATAAAATAATAAATTAGACAGACGAATTGGTGAGCCACACATGGCAGGGCAATGAATTAGGCAGTACCTCGTAGGTGCTTGCCCAATTGTTCGCATCCCAGCCTCATTGCTCGCCCGTTACTCGTGTCTCAGTAACCTGTGCCAACGCGTTGGCCCAAATTTTGCTAAAATTCAATTTTCACTCAAAAAGGTCAATTAATTTTCTAAACAACTTAAACTTCCTCAAGATATTAGGTTTTACTTTAAAAGTTCTATAAAATCTTGCATTAAAAACACATAATAGAGGATGGTAAAAGTTACTAAAGATTGAACTTTTAATTTTGAAGCAACCCGAAACAGCCAAGGAAAAATAACACTCCCATCCACAGGGCAACAAGTTGTGTTGTGTTGTGTTTTTCACCCTTAAAATGGATCTTCATCCTTTGAGATCGAGTCTCCATCCTTGAAAATGAATCTTCATCTTTTGACATCGGGTCTTTACCATTAAAAAATGGATCTTCATCCTTTGAGATCGGGTCTTCACCCTTGCGAATGGATCTTCATCCTTTGAGATCAGGTCTTCACCCTTGCAAATGGATCTCCATCCTTTGAGATTGGGTCTTTACCCTTGAAACATGGGTTTTTATCCATTGGAGATCGGGTCTTTACCCTGGCTTCAACTCTTGTAGCTGGATTGGTCTTTTGTCTTTTGCATCTTCTTTCTTTTGAGAGTTCTAATGTTCCATTCTTTTGTTCTTCCTTTTTGCAAAAATTCAGCTATTTTTAATTGGACCTTGTATCCTCTCCTTGCCCCCTTGTGTGGCAAAATATTTGTGAGTGAGTTTAAAAATATTTGGTATATAAACTCTAAAAATTGAAAAGGAGAAACTTTGCCCCCTGTATAGGCTCAAACCCATGATTTTTCTATGGGGGCTCTGATTGATGTTTTTGCCTTCTAGTTTTTCCCACAAGCACTTATTTCTTCTCTTTGCAAAATTACTGGAGCTTTCTCAAGCAATGGGCTTTCCATGCCCCCCTGATTTGACATCTTCTTTTGATTCTTCACTTCATAGAGTGTTTTCTGTTCACTTTGATAAAGAATAGACAATACAAGACAAGAAAGTGCGATGTGATATGCTCATGTATGCATGATATGCATGAATGATACTTACAGCGGTTTTATTGACTCATAGACCGAGGTGATCGGCATAAATGTTCTCATTGGTTCCGTTTTGATGCTTGCTCAAATCTTGCATTAGAATGATCAAAAGCTTTTGCATTTGTGGCTTTTATCCTCAAGATGTTGAAAACATGAGTGGTGGAGATCCCAAGTAGCAGAGTCAGGGATTCATCTATTTCGAACTATGTCTCAGCATGTCAGTTGGTAGTTTCTTCATAACTTTGCCAATAATAATTTCCTTTGCCCAATGTGTCCTTTGGAGGTTCAACATACTTCCCTTAACTTGAAGGCTTTGTATGACAAAACATTTTTTGAAATTTTTGAATTTTCATTTTGAAATCAAATGCTGGCGTTGTCAAATCAATGTCAATGCACCTCAGGACTTGAGTTTTCCAAATTAACATATCTATAACATGATAAGCCTAGCTACCATACTAAACTCGGGAATTATTTCTATTTAAGCAAGAATTGTTGCACTTCAGATAGGCACATACACATTACTTGGCCAAAGGTCTCATTTGAGTTTAAATATTGTCTATCTCATATGCATGCTTACCCAAACTATCTCTACTAATAGACTCTACCTACCAAGAGAGATCACCAGGTCTTTGATAGGCTTGAAATGGTGTCTATAAGGGACATGGGCTAAATGAAGGCTATTTGTAAGTTAGGGTTGATGTGACACAATGGACAAACCTTCACACTATAAATTTCTTGTTGGAACTTTAGACAGTCGGGAACAATCTTTCTAGACTCCAAATTCATTTCTTTTTGGCATTAATCTGGATCTTGATTGGGACAGTCTTTGCCCTTGCAAAAAGTTTAAGACCCAAATCTGTTTCTTTTCTTTTTTTTCCTTTTCTTTCCACTTTATTTTTCTTACTCTTCCCTTTCTTTGAGCATTTTATCATTTTGTCCTTCTTTCTTGTAGAACTATCAGGTACAAAACTTTCAAGAACTGGATGGTCTTTCTCCTTTTCCTTTGATTTTGATAGAATCTTTGGTTGAATTGGACCAATTCAAGTCAAAATGTCCTTATAAACCAAATGGAAGCCTTTTGTTGTCTTATGTAAAAGAGAACTCAGTTGGCTTTTTGAACCATTTTGGGTTTGCTTTTCTTTTTTTTCTCTTCTTTTGTTCTTTTTTCCTTTTCTTTTTCTTTTCTTTTTCCCTTTTTTTATTTTCTTTTCTCCTCTCTCTTTTTTGTTTGATTCATTTTTTTTTAGCTCAAACTGAGTTGTCTTGTTTGTACCAACTTAGGCTTCCAATAATGGATGAGGGGAGTAACATAAATCTTCATTAAAAGGGATAAACCATTTGTTACTCTAATGCTGTCTTGATATATTAGAGATATTAAGTGAACTTCAACTACCCTTATGGTCTTGGCTTTTCATTCCCTTTTTTATCTTCTTGCCTCTTCACCTTAGTGATCATAAGATTTGTCAAAAGTATCACAATAGCTTAGGGTAGGTTATTGAGGTTATATGCCAATGAAAAGAAAGCTAAAATTTTATGAAGGCTCAAAAGGGACAACTAGGGATTGATATTTGATAGGGTGGATACTAGTTGTTGGCTCGTCAAACAATGCCTAGATCATCTCTCCCTTAAATAAGTAGAGTTCAATTTCGCCTCAAAAGTTTGTCAAAGCATGTTCTAAGAATGGCTAGGACCTAGATAAAGATAATTATGCAGGAGCCCTCTCTAAGTAAACATACACAACTTAATGCTATAGAGCAATTCCCTCACCTAGTAAAGTCATTCGAGTCATGATGCATAAATATATTAATTCATGAATTATCAAGCTAGATTCCTCATTGGCTGAGCACCAAAATGAACACAGACCAACAAAAATTTTGATGAAAGTAATTTATTCAAGCCACTTTAAATTTGAAAAACACGATAGTTCCAAATAAAGAAAGTAAAATTGAAAAGCAACATTGAGTTAGGCTTCTTTTCCTTTCACATCTTCAATATCCCCATCTTGAAAGGAGGATAAAACAAAATCTTCTTCCAATCCTTTTCCAACCATAAAGGTTGCTGGTGGTGGCACTCTTCCAAATTTAGGCAAAGGGTTGTTCTTGGTATTGGGCTTATCCGGCTCGGGTAGCTTACCACTATCGATTAAGTCTTGGATGTTATGTCTTAGACGAGCACATTTATCCATTTCATGCCCTCGCATTTGATGAAATTGACAGAAGTCCTCTGCATTGAAGTTTGGTGGCAATGGATTATGTAACGGTCGAGGAGCTAACGGTTGTAACAACCCTTTCTTTTGCAGCTTGCTAAAAACCCAAGATAGAGGTTTCCCAAATTCTGAGAATTGTCTTATATTTCCTTGACCAGTCACATTAACATCAACTTCTTTTTGCGTGCTTTGATTTCCGGACTGGTAATTCCCTTTCTCATTCCTTTTTATTGAAAAGCGATTCTTCTCTCTTTCCCACTCTTCAATTTGCAGACCAGCTTGGAGAAGATCTTTGAAATCCCTTATAAGGGTGTGAGACATCCTTTCTACGGAGATTGGGCAAGACACCTCTCACAATCATCCTTATTTGATCGGATTCATCGGGCCTCTTCTTGAGTAAAGCAGCCTTGTTTCTCCATCTCTTGACATAATCTATAAATTTCTCATTTGGCCTTTGCCTAATGGACTCCACTTCCATTAAGGTAACTTCCAACTCAACATTATATCCATATTGTTGGATGAAGGCTTTGTAAAGTAGATCCCAACTATTTTGTGTTCCATCATCTAAGGTATTGAACCAATTTTGAACAACAGGATCCAATGAGAGTATGAAGTGCCTTAGAGTTTGAGCCTTAGTAGCTCGGGCAGACTGCATGGCAGTGATATACTGCTTCACATGAAGATGAGGATTTTCGGTGCCATTGTACTTAGCAAAGGAAGGCATCTTGAATTTATAAGGGACTTCTTCATCTTGTTCAAATAGTTTATCAATCTCAGACATCTCTTCGGTTTTCAGCTTCTTCTCAAATTTCTTTTCCAAAATTAGCAATCATCTTTTCAACATCGGATGTCTCGGTCTTTTCAATAGTCACTTTCTCAACAACCTTCGGTTCTTTCTTCATCTCTTGAACATCTTGGTAGTATTGAGCCCAATCATCATCGTCATCAATGATCACCTTTTCATCATCAAAAACCATTTCACTAACTTTAGTCTTCCCTTTTTCTTTCTTTGTACTAGCAGATGCTTCGACCTTGTTTCCTAAAATTGCAGCTAGTTGATTCTTTATTGTCTCAGCCATGGCCTCTTTTGTTTCTTCCATCTTGGCATTGAGGGCATCATCCAACATTCTTTGAATTTGTTCGGGATCCATTATTTTTGGTGAGCAAGTGATTGAATCGTTACTAGATTCTTTGTCTCTGGAGTAGGTCAGATTGTTGTAAGCTTTTGAGCTTTCATAATCCAGGGCTGTGAGCCAGAAAGGATCAATGATATGAGATGCAAATGTATGCATGTATGCACAAAACAATCAACAAACAAGGACAAATAGGACGTTCCTTCCAACCTTATAACATCTACACACGAATGGCGAGTCTCTTTTCCTAGGTATATGGTTAACAAAATACCAACATGGGGTAACTTGCTTTCGAATAATTACCTCGGACGTTTCAACCAATAGTTATATTTTAAAAAATGGAAATCAATCCATGATAATTCCAATTAATTAGGTTTTAATCCATTCAACCAACTAAAGTAGCTTTTATGCTATGTTGGATTAAAACTAAATTGATAGGTTTATTATAGATAGATTTCTCACTTGAAAAAGGTAACTAATGGTTCATGCCAAAAATAAGCCCATGGTTAATTTATTCTTAGTGTAAACTAGGCCCACAATTGATTTTTGGTATTTCTTAATTGACCTAAATATTTTTGCAAGCTCTTTGTAAGGAGAGGTTGGATAAAAGTAATTTTATTTCTAAGCCCATTGTAAAAGGTTTTAGAAAAATGGATTTTGGGCTTAGTATTTGGGCCATGGGCCAAAGAATTTTTGATTTATTTTTAGAAAAGTCTTATGTCCAAAGACCATCTTGAAAAATTTTGAAAATAGTTTTGGTCTTTTGGATTTTAAAGAAAAATTTATTTTAAGCTTACAATATACTTAGGTCATATTAGAAAAAGGACAAACCAAATAAGCCATGATTTAAGCCAAAATAAATTAACCATAGTCAAACAACATGCATTTGGTGTAAAACCTAAGAAAAATAACTAGGCCAATTACATGAGCTTTAGTCTTTGGGTAAAAAGGCTTAGGTTCCCATAGCAAGTATATACCAAATGGTACGAGGCTATGAGTGGTTATGCCATGCTCGATCTCCATACCTTGAGTGAAAGTATGGTATCCCTTATATAACACAACACGGGTAAAACGGGCGTCCTAACTCACGCACACAATGCAATCTAAGATGATGCAATGGATAATATCATTATAAGAAAGAAAAGAATAATATAAAGACCAATGAAATCAACTTCTCTTATCCCCAGTGGAGTTGCCACTGTGAGCGGAGATTTTCGCCCCCACTCTCTGTGGAATGGATTTTCGCCCCCACTCTCTGTGGAATTAAAATAAATCAGGGTTTTATGTTTTAAAAGGTTGGTAAGACTCTTTGATTAACCAAATTAATATTTGAATGGTGAAATCATGAAACTAGGGTTTTAGACACTTTGAAATACTTTTGATTTGTTATTTTAAATGGTGATTTCAAGCTACTGTGTAAATTTGTGTTTTTATGGTTTTTTAATGTTTTAAAGGATTAGGGCTTAGAAAAAATTAAAGTTTAAGCTTTTCAAGGAGTTAGAGTTTAATATTTTAGGTTTAGAAGTTGAATTAGGGTTTTAGTATTTAAAATTAGGGTATCGGGTGATGAATTAGTTTTTAGAATTTGGAAATCAATTTGATAATTTTATGAAGTTTTATGAATTTAAACAAATGGATTGAAGTTTTTATAAATAGAAAAGATGTTTTTTAAGGCATTTTGGAAGAAACAGAACCTAGTTTAAACTTTTGAAGAAAATAGAATCAAAGTTTGTTTTTGTTGAAAATATGTTTAATTAGGGTTTTAAGATTTTTAAGAGGTAAAAATAACAATTTTAAGTCTTTTTGGAAAATAAAGTAACGTATTAGTGTTTTAACTTTGGAAAAACTAAATTAAAGTTCTAAGGTTTTTTATTTAAAAAACAAAATTTCATAGTTTATGCTACTGTGAAAAAATAAAACAAAAAGAATTTAACATACCTCCTTTTGTTGATTCTCCAAAAAATAATTCTTCTTGGATGAACAAAAACAAAGACAATTGCTGCCTTTGTATTGCTTAAATCGTGTCCCTGCTATTCCAGAAAAAAGAAATTGAATTGCTCCTTTTCCTTCACTGATTTGGTTTAAAATTTTCAAGCTTCTGTTGCTTATTCGGCCTCCCTAAATTTCATTGCCTTTGGTCCTTATTTATAGTGGTTTGATATGGTCTTTTTCTAATTAGTCACAGCAAGTAATATTAATAAAAAAAAGAAACTGAAACCTAATTGAATTAGGTTTCAAAAAATTTGCGTTAGAAAAATTGCGCTGCCGAAAAAATTGCCGCAGGAAAAAATGCGCTGGCAAAAAAAATCTGCCTCAAGAAATTGAGGCAGTGGGCGGGCTGCGGGTGACCATTTCGCCTACAAGATTTTCCTGCGGGCAAAATAGCATGAGCTATTTCGCTCGTAGGAAAATCCTGTGAGGGAAATAGAAAAGCGATTTCGCCCGCAGATTTTTTCTGCTGGGAAATAGCTTGGGCCATTTCGCCTGCAGGAAATTCCCGCGGGCGAAATGCCCATGGGCCCGCGAGACGATTTTTTCGTCGCCAATTTTTCCGACTTTGATTTTTATTTTTATTTTTATTTTTATTTTTATTTGTTTATTTTTATTTTTTATTAATAAAAATTAGATACTAAAGCAAAAACTTATTTAACAAAAATTATTTTGGACCAATTAGATAACAAAAATCATTTTGGACTAAATAAAACATATTGGACCGGATTGGGTAAAAAATTAAGGGTCTACAGAACCAAATAAAATGCTAGTACAAATGCATGTATAACATGTTAAAATCACATTTAAAATTTCATTTTCTCTCTCCAAAGCCCACCTAGGTCAAGAATCTCAAACCTAAGGTCTAATACCAAATTAAATGTAATATCCTTATACCCTATATATGTATAATTCATACACCTCATATATATAAAATAAGTATATAAAATATAAGAATTTAACCATCTCTAACACTTATAAAAATTTTCTCCAAAATATAAGAAAATATTTTAAACCTTAAAATAAATTTTACCAATAAGTAAATATAAATATTTTAATTAATGAAAATGTTAATATTAAAGAAAAATTCTTGGAAAAAATTTGCCAGAATTTTTTCTATATTTCGAACATTCCCAAAATTCCAAACAACACAACATGTAGAGAAAATACACTTCCAAATAATTTCACTCAACCCGTTCTCCAAAAAATCTCCAAATCAAAGTTTCCACACCTATATAAATATGTCTATATATATATACATATCATATTTATCAATTCAAAACATTGGGTTTAAAACTTCTAAAATTTATATCACTAATAAATGTACAAAAATAATGTATGTTATATTAAAAAGTTTCTCAAAATTAAACTTTTACATGGATGCAACTGGCTTTTGTTCATGGCTAAGTAACTAAACTTTGAGTAAGTCCAAACCCTAGACCTGCTCTGATCTTGCAAGGCTCTCAAAATCAATCCTCTTACCTAGGCGATAAACAAATCACGCTAAACAATTTTTCCTAGTAATACAAACTTTGATATAACCAAAAAGAATTTATAATACAAAAATGAAACTCATGTTAAAATCTCAACTTGGCATGCAATTTCATGAGGCAAGTCACACATTGAACATGTTCAAACAATCTCATCCCACATTCACATGCATTGGGCCAAAATGACCTTATATAATATTCAAGTTCCAGAGTTATTATTTTGGATTCATATTTGACACCTAATGTCTGGCCCATAGGCAAATAATGGTGACGCCCAGCGTCTGGCCCAAAGGTAATAATAATAGTGATGCCCAACATCTGGCCCGAAGGCAATAATAGTGATGCTCATCGGTATACTGTAACACCAATCATAATTCTCTTGAAACTAATATTATACAATGTTACATACATTCATGAAATAAATTTTCATGTTTCTCATCCTTTAGCAATTATGCCAATTTCCATTATCTTTGTATTATTCCATCATTTCTCATTATTTCCACACATTTCATAAACACATTATATATTTATAATCTTAAACATAAATCTATGCACTTTTTATGTGAGTTCTCACATCAAAGTAGCATAGTCAATAAAACACATAGCAATGTAGCATGCCAACAAATGCAATTTAATACATTTAAATCAAAGTATGTAGTAACCTATTGATACCACCTCTTCCAAGCTAAAATGCTCACTTTTCCCCTAATTCTTCATTAAGTCTTTTACTACTAAGTTGTTGGAACAACAACTTTCTCAACACCTAACCGAAATGTGAAGATAAACGATACATTAGGATCACATTTTTAAGGTATTTAACCTATTAAAAATCAATTAAAGCACATTCCAACATTTTTTCCTTTTCTTAGCCCTAATGCCCTTGTAGACCCTTGATTTTGTCCCCAGCTAGTCTGATGGTAATTAATGAGGCCTAAGTCATAACTAGTCCATTCTTCATAAGCTTAAACCTATTATAAACTTTTGATTAGATTGATATATTCTCATGAGGCCTAAAATAAGCTAATTAAACCTTTAAAACCCTAAATAGGTTTGATTTCAAGGTTTGGTTGGTTTTATTTGATATGGGCACACTTCAATTTGAGTATGGTGTCTCCATGTTGAAATTGGGACACCCAATTCGATATGGGGGCAGCCCCATATCGAATTAGGGCCCCCTTATTCGATATGGGGGCAACACCATATTGAATATTTGATATGGGGCAGTCCCATATCTAATTGGGGCTCTGCCAATTCGATATAGTGCTTTCCCCATATTGAATTGGAACCTCAATTCGATATGGGGCTATCCCATATCGAATGAGGGCTCTCCCATTATGATATGGGGCCATTATTGAGGACTAAAAATTGAATTAGGATTGTTAATTTGATATGGACTTTGATTCCATGTCGGATTAGAATTATTTTAGTTTGAGATGGTCTTGGTTTGTGATGAGATCATTTTTGTACTTGTTTTTAGTATGTTTTTTATGTGTTTTTAGTTAATGTTTCATTTGATTTTTGTTTAAAGTTTGTTTAAAGTGTTTATTTTAGGTTAAAGTGCAAAAAATCCCTTGGATGATCAAAACAGTGAGGAAAGAGCATGAATCAAGCAAGACATGGCCAAGCCAAATCAAGCTTGGGTGTGTCCCCTCAAGAAAATCAAGGCAGAGAGCGACACACCCAAGAGACATGGCCAAGCCACTGTTTGTTTCTCACCCAAGGAACAAAACCAAGAAAGGAATGAAAAGAGAGCAGAAGCTGACACTGGCAAGTGACATAGCCAAGCCACTAGCCATGTCACATGACACAGCCAGGAGCTTGGCCGTGTCCCATCTTAAGTCAAATATCAAGTGGACCAAGCAAAGAATGAAAGATAAGAAATAGAAGAGGACACACCCACATGACACGGCTAGGAGCTTGGCCATGGCACCCCATGAGACCAAAGAAAAGAAAGAAAGGAAGCGAGGCAGTGATGGACATGGCCAGCTAGCTTGGCCGTGTCCCAAAGAAAAATGAGAGACACGGCCAAGCCACTCATGGCTTGGCCGTGTAACCTATGAAACCTTGAATTCTTTTGCATGGAATGAGAAACAAGTGGGGGACAAACAACTTGCTTTTGCCAAAAGAAATATTAAAGAAAAGAAAAGGTTGCCTAATTGATGAAAAAGAAAGATTAAACAAAGAGAAGAGTGGGAAACAAGGGAGAGTGGTGTGAGTTGGAAGGCATGGGTGAGCTTTGAAAGAATTAAAAAGGAGAAGGAAATGGAACCTAGAAAAAGTCTTTGGGGAGGAGATACACGGTTTTGAAGAGGGGGAGACGGTTTTGGAGAAGAGAGACACGTTTTGGAGAAAAAGGAGGAGCTGAGATTGAAGGTGAAGACATCCAAAACAAGATCAAAATCAAGATTCAAGGATTCAAGGGAAGAAATACAAATCATTCGCCATGGATTGTTTGGATTCTTTTACTTATTTCTCTTGTTCTAGTTTTCTGGTTTTGAACATGAACTAACTCATTCTCTATCTAGATATTGATGAACCCTAGCTTTCTTATATGGATTGAATAATTTTATTTAGTTAAATCATTTTATTGAGTTGTTTTATTCTTATGATGCTTAATAATTTATTTTCAATTGGCAATAGCATGCTTATTGATTGGTTGCAGTTTTCATATTATTGACTTGAGAAAGCTTGATATGAATTGAATACTCATAAGGATTGAGGATTGATTGGAGTGCTAGAGATAGACTTACAAGATCCTTTGGTTTATGATTCCTTATTCTTAATGCAAGATCTACTTAATCATGTTTGAGAATAGATTCCAGCATTCTACTTAGTGATTAGGGATTAATTCACTTGAGAGAGGTTTTAGTCTAATTTAGAGGAATGCCAACTCAACTCTATTATTTGATTTAATTGAATTGATGTTCATAAATATAATTGTGGCTAGGCGGATTCAATGTCTTGATAGTATTTTCTTCATCAATCCCTTTTGCACAACATTTAATCTCTCTTTACCTTAGGTTATTAAGTTAATTGTCTTTAATTACAAAACATTACAAAAATATTGATTTGCTAAACAACAGTTAAAATTTGCACTAGTCCTTGGCCTTGTCCCCGGTGGAATGATAAATCACTCACTACTTTATTACTTGAGCGACCCGTGCACTTGCGGTATTGTAATAGCATAGGCCCGCACCACCAAGTTTTTGGCGCCACTGCCGGGGACAACGGTTTCAATATTAGTAATAAAATCAGGACTGTTGATTTAGTTTTATTTTTCCTTGTTTTTAACATTGGTTCTTGCTTGTTGTGATAGTTTATTTGTTTGTTTGCTTTCTTTGAATTGATTATTTGTTGTGTTTGAATTTGTTTTTTTCTTATTTAATTGTTTGTTTATTTTCTATAAGTTGCTAAGTGCCTTTTGCAAAGATGCAGTTTTAAAGGCATGGGGGAGTTTATGATATGGATGATAATTCTGACATGGCAAGACAATTAGCAGAATTTGTAACACCCCTATATACTGTATACGTACCAAGCATGCTTAAACGATCGTATAATACGTATACTGAATATAGAAAATGCCACCATTTAAAAATACACAACATAATCATAACTTTGAAAATAAGTAAAACAAATTTCAAATACTTAAAAGAAAATCCAAAAGACATCATATATAAAATATTTAAAAGTTCACAGCGGCAGTTATTACAAATATTTGCAAATACAATAAGTTATAAACCAAAGTTTCCAAAACACAGAATATATACATGATTGGCAGCACTTCTCTGATCTTTAACTTCCAATAATAGATCCTTCAATGTCTAGTCTCAAATGGTCTTGAAGAGCCCTCAGGTTCAACTCTATCACCTGCGCGTTTAAACACTAACGCTAAGCCAACGGCTTAGTAATACAAACTACCATAACAATATGCTTTGATGGAATGTCTATGACATACAATCAAGTTTATACATCATGTTATATTTCCACAAGTTCATCATTCAACATAGCTTCTCAAGCCATAATTAATTATGTATTGTGTACATTTCATTCCATGATTCACATTAAAAAAAAAAAACCAAGACAGACCTGGGCCCAAAACACACTAATATGTTATTCAAAGTTCAGAGTTACTGTTTTGGTTTATATTATAATCATCAATACATTTATCATTTGGAATCGGTTTACGGGCCATCCCATTTCACCTATCCAAGCATTTCACATTTATTAATTGGAAATTAGCTTACGGGCCATCCCATTTCACCTATCCAATTACATTTCACATTATCAACTGGAACCGGTTTACGGGCCATCCCATTTCACCTATCCAGTGAACAACAGGCATGCCTCCAAAAACAGAACTCTGAAAGTTGAATCAACATATTAAACATACAAACATTTCATTTATCAATTCCATTATCACTTCTCATTATTATCTAGGCCAACATGCCTTACTTCATTCAATTGAATCATCATATCACATTTGAGAATCATTGCCAATCACAATGGCTTCATATCATATACCATATCATTCCACATTTCATGATTCAACATTGATATGCATATACAACAATTTATATCTTTCATATATAGAATCATCCACATACATTTGTTTAGACCATTCTTTGTTTTAGAAATGTTATAGTGTTCATCTTTAGATTTAGATACAAAAAGAACCATTGAAGAATCAAAACAATGCAAAACATTCAAAGAAAAATCAAAATGGCTAACACACTTGAGGGACACGGGCAGCATACTTGAGGGACACGGCCAAGCTTGTGGCCGTGTCTCTCAACCCAATCTTCCAATAGCAAACACGGGCATAGGACACGGCCAAGCTTGTGGCCGTGTCTCCCAACACAAAAATCCAGTAGTGGACACAGGCAATGGACACGGCCGTGTCTCTGCAAAATAAGAGCAACACGGCCAAATTTCCTTGAACATGGCCGTGTCTCTCCAAAATTATTCAACTTGGCCGTGTCTCTTACTTGGTTAAGCCGTGTCCCTCATGCAAAAACCCTAACCTAGCCAAATTTCTTTTGGTTAACTTCAACCACATTCTACAAAACATAACCTCATTCAATTGAACACAATCAACATCCTCAATAGTTATTTTACATGCTCATCACAATATTTACATTATCCAAACACATTTGATACCTCAACACATTTACAAACAAAAGAATGTTAAGCTTAAACATTATATGCATATTTGAAATCAAATAGTTTGTACTTACCTTAAGCACAAATTACACACTCTAAACACTTTCTTTTCTTCAAGAATCCTTCACTTCTCAACTTAGAACAAAACCTTCTTCCAAAACCCTAATCCAAAATAACACAATATAACTTATCACTTACCATTTCCAAAACCCTAAAATCAACATCTCTTTTAACTTATCATCTTCAAACCCAAAACCAAAACCAAAATCAATTAAATTCAACATATGACAATCAACACAACCTTACCATCAAATATCCACAACCAAACTCACAACCAACTTAAATAAGTTAAGAGAATCAAGAGAGACTTACCAAAAATATTGAATCTTCTTGGATTCCCACTTAATCACTTGAAGCTTCTTCAATTTGAGCTTAAAATATCATCAAACCTTTGCTTTCTCTCTTGTTCTTTAGGTTGGCCGGCCACACGTGAAAAGAAGAAAAGAATTTGATCAAAATAAAAGTCAAACTCTCAATTAATCTCCACCACACAATTTCAAAAAAAGAATTACCAAAATGCCCTCTTTAACAAAGTTAAACTTCTTTTCATTTTGCATGCCCTTTATAGTAATTTCAATAACAACCAAAAATATCTTCTTCCACTTAACCATCACTTTGACTCTTCATTTGACCAACATATATGTTATATATATTACCATAAACACTACATATACATCTTCTCTACACCTCACTTTTCTTTCAAATAACACATGAACATTCTCTTTTCTTATCAACTTAACATATACTCTTAATTCAAATAAAAACAACAATAATATTAAAAAGAAATTTCGTCCTCGAAATTACCTGATATCAAGTCTGAAATAGTTGAGGATATTGATCTCGCATAGTTTGCTCGCTCTCCCAAGTGGCCTCTTCTTTCCTATGATTCTTCCAAAGAACCTTCACTAAAGGCACTTTCTTATTCCTTAATTCTTTCACTTCACGTGCTAAAATAGCGACAGGTTCCTCTTCAAATGTCAGACTCGGACTTACTTCAATAGATTCAACTGATAACACATGAGAAGGGTCTGATCTGTACTTCTTCAACATAGAAACATGGAAGACATTATGAATTCTATCCAATTCCGGTGGCAAAGCAAGCCGATAAGCAACTGGCCCAACTCTTTCCAACACTTCATAGGGTCCAATGAAACGAGGACTCAGCTTCCCTCTTCGACCAAATCTCAGAATCTTCTTCCAAGGAGACACTTTCAAAAATACTTTATCTCCCACATTATACTCAATGTCTCTCCTTTTTAAATCTGAATAAGACTTCTGCCGATCCGAAGCTGCTTTTAATCTATCTCGAATCATTTTCACTTTCTCTTCAGTTTCTTTAACCAAATCAGGGCCAATTATCTTACCTTCACCAGTTTCACTCCAACACAAAGGTGTCCTACACCTCCTCCCATACAATGCCTCAAATGGTGCCATCCCAATGCTCGATTGGTGACTATTGTTATAAGCAAATTCCACAAGTGGCAAGAATCTGTCCCAACTTCCAGAGAAATCAATGACACAGCTTCTCAACATATCCTCAATAATCTGTATCACTCTCTCTGACTGTCCATCTGTCTGCGGATGGAAAGCAGTACTAAAGTGCAATTGAGAACCCAAAGCCCCATGCAAACTCTTCCAAAATCTCGAAGTGAACCTAGGATCTCGATCAGACACTAAAGAAATTGGGACTCCATGCAATTTCACAATTTCATGGATATACAGCTCAGCCAATCTCTCGAGAGAATAATCCATCCGAACCGGAAGAAAATGAGCTGTTTTTGTCAATCTATCAACAATCACCCAAATGGCATCATGCTTCCTCTGAGTCAAGGGCAATCCTGATACAAAATCCATAGTCACTCTATCCCATTTCCATTCCGGCACTGATAATGGTTGAAGCAATCCCGTTGGAACTTGATGTTTAGCTTTAACCCGTTGACATGTGAGACATTTAGATTCAAACTCTGCAATGTCTCTCTTCATACCAGACCACCAGTAATTCTGTCTCAAATTTTGATACATCTTCGTACTACCTGGATGCATAGCAAAAGCTGATTGGTGTGCTTCTTCTAAAATAATTCTTCTCAAGCTAGCATCATTAGGAACACACAATCTATCTTTAAACCACAGGCTACCATAATTTTTCACAATAAAATCTTGGCTCTCTCTCTTAAAATCTGCAACACAATCCGCAGATGCTTGTCATGCTCTTCTTCATCACGCGAATACACCAAAATATCATCAATAAAGACTACCACAAACTGATCCAGATAGGGCCTAAACACCCTATTCATCAAATCCATAAAAGCGGCAGGTGCATTTGTCAAACCAAAAGGCATTACTAAAAACTCATAATGCCCATACCTTGTACGGAAAGCTGTCTTAGGCACATCCTCAGCTCTGACCCGCAACTGATGGTACCCCGATCTCAAATCAATCTTGGAAAACACAGCTGCTCCCTTCAATTGATCAAAGAGATCATCAATTCTAGGCAAAGGATATTTATTCTTAATAGTTACCTTGTTCAATTGCCTATAATCGATACACAATCTCATAGTACCATCTTTCTTCTTAACAAACAAAACAGGAGCTCCCCATGGCAAAACACTAGGGCGAATGAATCCCTTATCCAACAACTCCTGTAATTGCACCTTCAACTCTCTTAATTCAACAGGTGCCATTCTATAAGGAGTAATAGAGATAGGGGTAGTACCTGGCAATAAATCAATACTAAACTCCACCTCTCTCTCAGGAGGCAATCCTGGCAACTCCTCAGGAAAAACATCTGAAAACTCTGAAACTGTGGGAATGCTATCAAGTTGAGAACCTATCACTCTGGTATCCAAAACATGAGCGAGATAGGCATCACACCCTTTCCTAATCAACTTCCTAGGTGAAACTGCTGAAATCAACAAGGATGCAAGCTGCCTCAGCTCGCTTGATACCATCACAATTCTATCATCACTAGTTCTCAAAGTAACACACTTTTTCTTACAATCTACTACTGCTCCATGTCTAGACAACCAGTCCATACCCAAAATCAAATCATACTCTTTAAATGGCATTTCAATCAAATCACCCGAAAACTTTTCGCCCTAAACCATAATTGCACAATCTCGGTGCACCTTACTAACACTCACACTATGCCCTAAAGGATTTGTCACCAAGACATCAAATCCTAGGGACTCAGCATGCAATTCAGACACAGGCAACACGGATGCACTAAGATATGAATGAGTAGATCCCGGATCAATTAAAGCAAGAACAGAAATGCCAAATAAAGAAAAAGTACCAACAATGATAGCTGAAGCATCTGGCTGCCTCTGCATTACATAAACTCTCTGGGAAGGTCCAGTCTCCTCTGATCTACTAACTCTAGAAGAAGATCCTCCCCTCTGGTTGAACCCAGATCTACCTCCTCTACCAAAACTCATGCCTCCTCTACCTCCTCTGCTAAAGCTCTGCCGTGAAGCTGTAGAATCCACTGACCTCTGTTCCTGCATCTCAGGACACTCTCTAATGAAATGGTCAGGCGATCCACAACGAAAGCATACCCCTGATCCACCAACCCTCCGACAAGCACCCACATGAATCTTACCACAAAGCTCACATACCGGTGGTGTGGATCTCTGAAAAACTGGAGTCGGTGCACTAGCCACAGAAGCTGTAGGTCTCGATCTCGATCTCTGATACTGTGATGACCTACTAGCCGGCCTCTGACTCCTCCCAACTCTGGGAATAAAGCTTCCTCTGCCCCTCTTCACTGATGAAGATCCTGCCTCAAACTGGGGCCTTCTCACTCTAACCTCCTCCACAGAAGCAGTTGATGCTATGGCCTAGGCTCTCTCTACACTCCTGGCTGCTGCAACTAGCTGGGAGAAATCCTGATACCTGGAGCCAGCCACATGACACATAATTGAGGGCCTCAATCCCTCCTCAAACCTCCTGCATCTGTCAATATCATCGGATATAATACCTCCCGCATAATGACTTAGCCGAATAAACTCCACCTCGTACTCAGTTACTGTCCGATGATCTTGTCTTAAACTCAAAAACTCCATTTTCTTCATATCTTTATACTCCCTAGGAGTATACTTCAACTCAAATTCTCTAAGGAAATCAGCATAGGTCAATGTGGGTGGATCATCAGTGGCATGTGGTACGGTCTTCCACCAGTCATATGCATCCTTTTGCAGTAATGACCTAGCATAATCAAACTTTTCCTCTGGTGTGGCTTGCAACTGAATAAAGATTCTCTGCACTTTATCTAGCCACTGTTCTGCCACAGCTGGATCTATGGTACCCAGAAAATCTTCAGCCCCATACTTCCTTAGTTTGTCATACTGTCTCACTGACACTTGAGGCTGAAGTGGTGGTGGTGGCTGCTGCACCGGAGTCTGTCTCATCACATCAATCATATGCCTGAACCATGCTGGTGGAACCTCATCACCTGCTGGTCTCCCAGACACAGAAGCAGGGACCTCACTAGCTATATCAACTCTATCCTCTTCGGGAGCTATACTCTCAGTGCTTCCCTCAACCGACTGACTTGAATGAGGATCCATCAAAACCTATATCTGCAATCACAGCAGATTACACCTTATTAAAGATCAGAAGCTGCCAATATCATCATGTATTTTATTCAAAATTCAACTTTTAAAATCAAAATATTCCTTTTTCTTATAGTTAACCTAGGTTGAGAATCTCAAACCTAGGCTCTGATACCAAAATAATTGTAACACCCCTATATACTGTATACGTACCAAGCATGCTTAAACGATCGTATAATATGTATATTGAATATAGAAAATGCCACCATTTAAAAATACACAACATAATCATAACTTTGACAATAAGTAAAACAAATTTCAAATACTTAAAAGAAAATCCAAAAGACATCATATATAAAATATTTAAAAGTTCACAGCGGCAGTTATTACAAATATTTGCAAATACAATAAGTTATAAACCAAAGTTTCCAAAACATAGAATATATACATGATTGGCAGCACTTCTCTGATCTTTAACTTCCAATAATAGATCCTTCAATGTCTAGTCTCAAATGGTCTTGAAGAGCCCTCAGGTTCAATCTATCACCTGCGCGTTTAAACACTAACACGCTAAGCCAACGGCTTAGTAATACAAACTACCATAACAATATGCTTTGATGGAATGTCTATGACATACAATCAAGTTTATACATCATGTTATATTTCCACAAGTTCATCATTCAACATAGCTTCTCAAGCCATAATTAAATATGTATTGTGTACATTTCATTCCATGATTCACATTAAAAAAAAAAACCAAGACAGACCTGGGCCCAAAACACACTAATATGTTATTCAAAGTTCAGAGTTACTGTTTTGGTTTATATTATAATCATTAATACATTTATCATTTGGAATCGGTTTACGGGCCATCCCATTTCACCTATCCAAGCATTTCACATTTATTAATTGGAAATTAGCTTACGGGCCATCCCATTTCGCCTATCCAATTACATTTCACATTATCAACTGGAACCGGTTTACGGGCCATCCCATTTCACCTATCCAGTGAACAACATGCATGCCTCCAAAAACAGAACTCTGAAAGTTGAATCAACATATTAAACATACAAACATTTCATTTATCAATTCCATTATCACTTCTCATTATTATCTAGGCCAACATGCCTTACTTCATTCAATTGAATCATCATATCACATTTGAGAATCATTGCCAATCACAATGGCTTCATATCATATACCATATCATTCCACATTTCATGATTCAACATTGATATGCATATACAACAATTTATATCTTTCATATATAGAATCATCCACATACATTTGTTTAGACCATTCTTTGTTTTAGAAATGTTATAGTGTTCATCTTTAGATTTAGATACAAAAAGAACCATTGAAGAATCAAAACAATGCAAAACATTCAAAGAAAAATCAAAATGGCTAACACACTTGAGGGACACGGGCAGCATACTTGAGGGACACGGCCAAGCTTGTGGCTGTGTCTCTCAACCCAATCTTCCAGTAGCAAACACGGGCATAGGACACGGCCAAGCTTGTGGTCGTGTCTCCCAACACCAAAATCCAGTAGTGGACATAGGCAATGGACACGGCCGTGTCTCTGCAAAATAAGTGCAACACGGCCAAATTTCCTTGAACATGGCCGTGTCTCTCCAAAATTATTCAACTTGGCCGTGTCTCTTACTTTGTTAAGCCGTGTCCCTCATGCAAAAATCCTAACCTAGCCAAATTTCTTTTGGTTAACTTCAACCACATTCTACAAAACATAACCTCATTCAATTGAACACAATCAACATCCTCAATAGTTATTTTACATGCTCATCACAATATTTACATTATCAAAACACATTTGATACCTCAACACATTTACAAACAAAAGAATGTTAAGCTTAAACATTATATGCATATTTGAAATCAAATAGTTTGTACTTACCTTAAGCACAAATTACACACTCTAATCACTTTCTTTTCTTCAAGAATCCTTCACTTCTCAACTTAGAGCAAAACCTTCTTCCAAAACCCTAATCCAAAATAACACAATATAACTTATCACTTACCATTTCCAAAACCCTAAAATCAACATCTCTTTTAACTTATCATCTTCAAACCCAAAACCAACACCAAAATCAATTAAATTCAACATATGACAATCAACACAACCTTACCATCAAATATCCACAACCAAACTCACAACCAACTTAAATAAGTTAAGAGAATCAAGAGAGACTTACCAAAAATATTGAATCTTCTTGGATTCCCACTTAATCACTTGAAGCTTCTTCAATATGAGCTTAAAATATCATCAAACCTTTGCTTTCTCTCTTGTTCTTTAGGTTGGCCGGCCACACGTGAAAAGAAGAAAAGAATTTGATCAAAATAAAAGTCAAACTCTCAATTAATCTCCACCACACAATCTCAAAAAAAGAATTACCAAAATGCCCTCTTTAACAAAGTTAAACTTCTTTTCATTTTGCATGCCCTTTATAGTAATTTCAATAACAACCAAAAATATCTTCTTCCACTTAACCATCACTTTGACTCTTCATTTGACCAACATATATGTTATATATATTACCATAAACACTACATATACATCTTCTCTACACCTCACTTTTCTTTCAAATAACACATGAACATTCTCTTTTCTTATCAACTTAACATATACTCTTAATTCAAATAAAAACAACAATAATATTAAAACTTCTAGGGCATAATTTGGGATATTACAATGACAAAGTAGTCATCAATGATGATGATGACTGGGCTCAATATTTCTAAAATCCTTTAGATAAGAAGAAAGAGCCGAAGGTTTTGAAAAATCAGCTATGGAAAAAACTGAAACTTCAGATGTTGAGAAGCTAATTGCCAATTTGAAAAAGAATTTTGAAAAGAAGCTAAAACTAAAAAAATGTCAAAGGTGGACAAGTTGTTTGAATAAGATGAAGAGGTCTCGTACAAGTTCAAGATGGCCTCCTTTGCTAAGTTCAATGAAACCGGGAATCCTCATCTCCATGTGAAGCAATATATCACTGCTATGCAGTCTGCCCAAGCTACGAAGGCTCAAACTCAAAGGTACTTCATGCTTTCATTGGACCCTATTGTCCATAATTGGTTCAACACCTTAGAGGATGGTACTCAAAAGAATTGGTCTATAACAATATTAAAATCACAACACATAATAATATAATATTTATTTTATTAATATTATAAATAATAAATAATAAAAAAGGAGAAAAGAAAATACAGTATTTATTTTTATAATAAATAAAAAAGAGGAAAAAAATAAATATAAATATTTATTTTATGAAAATATAATATTTATTTTAATAGTAATAATAAAAATAATAAAATAATAAAAATAATAATTGGAGAAGAAGTGGGCATGTCAATTTGCTGCAGGCCCGTGCCTGCGGCGAATTGGCTTGTTCCAGTACCCGCAGCCCCGCTCCGGTAGCAACCCGCGCCCACAGCTCTCTTAGCTCGTGCCTATGGCCCTCACAGCCCACGCCTGCTGGCCTTGCCAATTTTGCCAAAAGCTATTTTAATTTGGACTATTTTTAATATTTTCTTAACCATTAAGTATTAGGTTTTTTGGATTAATTGCCTATAAATAACATATTGAAAGAGGAACTGAGGGACATTTTTTTTTTGGGAGGACTTATGGGAGACTTTTAGGACTGGCAGCCGAGAAATAGAAAATATGATTAGTAGCCTTCAACAAGAACTTTTGAACTTCAGCAAGAGAATGATTAGCAACCTGCAGCAAAGAAAAGCAATGATTAATCACAGAGAACATTATCAAACAAGGCAGTGGCTTACTGTCTTGGTTTCATTCAGCCAAGAGTTCTAAGTTGGTGCAAGCAAAGACTTCGTATCAATGTTTAATTATTGGTGGAATATACAAACGGATGCATTTCTTTCTAACTTAGCTCGTTTAAGCTTATGATGAGTTAATTCATTATTATCCCATCCATCAAACTGTCTTTGTTTAAGGTTTATTCTTTTAACTATTAATTTATATACAATAAGCATAGTAGCCTTTGTTTATTCTTTGTATGGCCAGTAAATCATCCCGTTGAATCACGATAGTATTAGAGTTATTCACACAATGTCTTATACATCCAGTAGCCATATCACATGTAAGTTTCATTAAAAATCAACGTTGCAGTAGTCTTTGAGTCTTCTTCAATTAAACCCTAATCTGCTCTTTCAAATCTAAACTCTAAATTCTTATTTTTTTATATCTGTTTCCCTCAAAACCCTAATTTTATTCAAGAAACTATAATTAAAGTGTAAACTCTATATTTATATATCTATTGCTTTATTTAAGTTTGGATGCAAGCTTATTATATGTGTTGATGGACGATTTATTTTTATTTTATTTACAATGAATGGTTGAATATTTTTATTAATCTATTTTAATATTCAAAAATGCAAGAGGTGTGTTTCCACTTTGTGGGTGCCTCATTAGTTAGGCTCAATATAATTTAATTTATTTTGGACATTGGACATTGTAAGGGCATGTTTCCCTCTAGTATGGGTGCCAATTTATTACTTTTAAAACTTTTCAAGATAGTCTTTGAAGATAAAAAAATTTAAAAATGGATCAAAAAAATTATTTTTCTCCTCATAGCTCAAGCTAAAAGCCCAAAATTCATTTTTTCTAAAATCTTTTTATGGGCTTTGAAACAAAACTATTTTTTCACTTCATTACAACTTTTCCTAAAATGAGCTTACAAATATTTAGGTCAATTATGAAATGCCAAAAAACAATTGTGAGCCTAATTTATAGCAAAGAATTATTAATCATGGGCTTGTTTTTTGGCATGAATCACTAGTTCCTTTTTTAAATAAGAAATCATTGTTTTAGGGTTTTAGGAAAATATGATTAGGGTTTTGGCATTTTTATGAAAATAACATTAGGGTTTAGGGTTTGAGAAAAGATTAAGGTTTATGAAAATAGGATTAAAGTTTTGATGTTGGAAGAAGTAAGCTACTGTAATAATTTTTCAAAATCTTAAATGAAGCTACTGTGATGTTAACTAATAATCATGCACTGAAAACTAATAACAAATAGCAAATAACTTGAACCAACAGGTGACTAGATTTATTTACATTGATAACCAAATGTCATCAACAACTCAGGCTCCGTATGAACTAATATGAATTAAAGCAAAAGATTGTAACATAGTGAAATTAATTCAAAATGTAGGCTCTTAATTTTTTACCCCGTCCAGTCCAAAGATTTTAAAACAGTCCAAAATAATTTTTGTGATATATTTATTTTATAATATAATATTTATTTTAATTTTAATAAAATTTATTATTTATTATTTATTTTAATAATATAATATTTATTTTATTTATTATTTATAATATTTATTTTATTTATTGTTTATCATATATTTTTATAATATTTATTTTATTTTATTTTATTTTTATTTTATTATTTATTTTTAATAATATAATTAATTATATAATGTTTATTTTTAACAAAATAATAAAAAGTAAAAATCTAACGAATCGGCAAACGACGCGACACACAACAGTAACATTCGCTTGCGGAGAATCTCGTAGCAATCCTCACCAGCGCGGCCCAGCACCCTAGCAGCCCATGGTATCCCAGCGCGCCAGTGCCCCAGTAGCCTGTGCCAACGCGTTGGCCAATATTTTGTCGAAACCTTATTAATTTCGGATTGTTTTTTCCTTAACTCTTTAATTTTCCTTAATCAAACGTTATTAGGTTTATTATTTTCCTTTAAATAACATGTTAAAAGAATCATTCAAGGACTTGGTTTTTGAAACTTTGGACGGCAACAATTAAAAAAAAAAGGCAGCAACTAGGAATTTTCCAGAGAGAGATCCAGTAACTCTCAGCAAGAGGAGGTAACGAGAGAGCAACCTTCTTGAACTTTTAACTTGAAGAGACTTTTGACAATTTTTCTAGACTTTTAAAAATTGATTCATAAGCTAGAATTTTAACTAGCAAACACTAAACAGAAATCTGTAAGACAGAAAAGCAGTGAGCATCGAGATACAAAAGATCAAACAGTAAGCAAAGAGACTGAAGTAATCAAGGTAGCAAGCTAGGTCTTCTATCTTGGTGATTGTACTGCCAGAATTTTATTCAATAAATTGTTGATGAACCAACAACGAAGGTACATTCTAAATTAAATAAATATAACATGCTTTGATTGTTTAAATTATTCAATATGTTCTTTCTTAACCTAAATTAATTCACAATAGATTATGTATTTTAATTTTAATCCATCCAATAGCCATCCACATAATATGCATTGTGCAATCACAGTAGCTTCGTTTTTCTAAGCATCGAAACTTCTAATCCTATTTTCATAAACCTTAGATCTTTTTACTCAAACCCTAAATTCTATTTCCTTAAAACTTAAAACCCTAATTAATTCTGTTTTTCAAAATCTTTACAGTAGCCTAGTACTTTAATAATAATAATAATAATGTTATTTCTAAAACCCTAAAACCTTAATTTTTGAATCTAAACCTACAAAATCCTGATTTCATTCAAGAAACCCTAATTTATGATGTAAACCTAAATTAATATGTTTATTGCTTTATTTAGTTTAGATTTTATTTTGTAGTTTATTATATATTTTGATGATCGATTTATTTGGTTTTGATGTTTTATTTGTTTAATTTATCAATAAATAAATATTTTCTTGATTATTATTTGTTTATTAATAATGTGAGAGGTATATTTTCATGATTGGGTACCTCATTAATTAATCTTTGTTTAATTATTTTTATATTTTGGAATTAATGTAAAGGACACATTTTCACCTTTCGGTGGATGTCCTATTTAGTTTTAGACATTGGACAATGTAAGGAAACATTTCCATCCTCCGATGGGTGTCCATTTATTTGTGTTTGTTTGGACATTGCTATGATTTTTTTAATGAAGTATTTATTTATTCTTATGATTACATGTAATATGGATAATATCATTATATCTAAGAATGTTATAATATTAAGACCTGAAAAGGAGGCCGGATCTAATGAACCGAGCGTTGTGGGGGTGCTAGCCTATTTCTCTCTTTCCCCATGTGTACCCAACTTTTCGAATCCAATAAGGGGTTAGGGATTCCTTAGGAATCAAGTCATCCACCCCTTTCTTTTTCCAGGCCCGTCCGGGTGGTGACTCCATTTTCTTTTAGCTTAGGCCCATGTTCTCTAAGGCCCCGAGCCTAACAGTGCCGAAGTCGCAAAAATAATTCCACATGGGAGTGGGAGCAAAAATTCCCGCTCACAGTGGCGACTTCACTGGGGATAAGATAAGTTGATTTCGTTGGTCTTTATATTATTTTATTCTCTTTTATTATGATATTGTCTATTGCATCATTTAATTTGCATTGTGTGCGTGAGTTAGGATGCTGATGTTACCCATGTTGTGCCATGTAAGGGATACTATACTTTCACTCAATGTATTAACAAGCGAAATGACTTCAAACCTTTTGGTATATATTTGCTATGGGAGCCTAAAACCTTCCTGCCCAAAAGACTTAAGCTCATGTAATTAGCCTAGTTACTTTCCTTAGGTTTTACCCCAAATGCTTATTGTTTGACTATGGTTAATTAATCTTGTTTTAAATCATAGCTTATTTGGTTTGTTCTTTTTCCTAATATGACCTACCTATATTGTAAGCTCAAAATAATTTTTCCTTTAAAGTCCAAAAGACCAAAACTATTTTCAAAATTTTCAAGAAGGTCTTTGGACATTGAAACCTTCCAAGATGGGTCAAAAATCTTTTTATACCTTATGGCCCAAACAAAAAATAATATCTTTCACTTCATCCAAAAATACAACCTTTTCTTAAAAAGAGCTTACAAATATTTAGGTCAATTACGAAATACCAAAAATCAATTATGAGCCTAGTTTATACCAATAATTATTAATTATGGGCTTGTTTTTGGCATGAATCATTAGTTACTTTTTCTAAATAAGAAATCTATTTATGATAAACCTATTAATTTTGCTTTACTTCATTAGAGCATAAAAGCTATTTTAGTTGAGATTCAATGGAGTAAAGCCTAATTAATGGAAATTATCATGAATTGACTTCTAAATTAGAAAATACAACTATTGGTTAAATCGTCCGACGGAACTTTTCAAAAATAAAATATCCCATGTTGGTATTTTTTTACCACATACCTGAAAAAAGAGACTTGCCATTCGTGTATGGAAGTTACAAGGTAGGAAGGAAAGTCCTAATTATCTTTTTTTGCTTATTGTGTGTGCATACATGCATACACACATTGCATAACATATCATTAATCCTTTGTGGCTCACAGACCTGGAGTATAGTAGCTCAAAAGCATATGACAACCCCACCTATGCCAGTGACATAGAATCCAGCAGCGATTCAATTACCTTTTCTCCAAAAGCAATGGATCCCAAACAAATTCAAAGAATGGTGGATGTTACCCTCAATTCCTAGATGGAAGAACAAAAGGAGGTCCTAGTTGAGACTATGAAGAGCCAACTAGCTGCACTTTTGGGAAACACTACCGAGGCATCGACCAGCACTAAGAAGCCAAAGGACAAAGGAAAAGCTAAGGTTGATGAAGCAGCATCTGATGATGACAAAGTAATGATTGATGATGATGACTGGGCTCAATACTTCCAAGATCCACAAGATAAGAAGAAAGAGCCCAAGGTTGTGGAAAAGACTTAAGCTTTAGATGTCGAGAAAATGATTGCTTATCTGGAAAAAAATTTTAAAAGAAGCTGAAAATTAAAGAAATGTTGGAGGTCGATAAGCTATTTGACTTAGATTAAGAGGTCCCATACAAGTTCAAAATTTCCTCCTTTTCCAAGTTTTATGGAACTAAAAACCCTCATCTCGATGTGAATCAATACATCACAGCTATGCAGCCTGCCCAAGCTACTAAGGCTCAAACTCTAAGGTACTTATTGCTCTCATTGGACCCTGTTGTCCAAAATTGGTTCAATACCTTAGAAGATGGCACTCAAAAGAGCTGCGATTTGTTACACAAAGCTTTCATTCAATAGTATGGGCACAATGTCGAGCTGAAAGTTACCTTAATGCAAGTTGAGTCCATTAGAGAAAGGCCAAATGAGAATTTTATAGACTATGTGAAGAGATGGAGGAATAAGGCTGCTTTGCTCAAGAAGAGGCCTGATGAGTCAGATCAGATAAGAATGATAGTCAAAGACATCCTGCCTAATCTTTGTGGCTATCTCACACCCTTATAAGGGACTTCAAAGACCTTTTGCAAGCTGGCTTGCAAATCAAATGGTGGGAAAGGGAGAAGAACCGCTTTTCCCCCCAAAATTTGATACTAAGGCCTTTTGTCAATTTCATCATACTCAAGGGCATGAGACAGACAAATGCTTGTGACTAAAACATGAGATTTAAAATTTGATTGACAGTGAAAAGTTGCCTGAACCTAACAAGCCCAACACCAAAAGCAATCTTTTGCCTGAATTTTGAAGAATGCCACCACCAGCAACCTTCATAGTAGGAAGAGGATTGGAGGAAGATTTTATCTTATCCTCTTTCCAAGATAAGAGTACATAAGATATGATGAAAGAAGAAACTCAATGAACTTCTCTTAGCTTGAATGTTGCTCTTCTATTTTGCTTTCTTTAAATATTTAATTGGAACAATTATGTATTTTCAAATTAAGATTGTTTGAATAAATTATTTTCATCAAATTTTTGTTGTTCTTTGTTCATTTTGGTGCTCAACCAATGAGGAATCTAGCTTGATGTTTATAAATTAGTATATCTATGCATCATGATTTGAATGACTTTACTAGGAGAGGGAATTGCTCTATAGCATTAAGTTGTGTATGCTTACTTAGAGAGGGCTCCTACATAATTACCTTTATCTAGGTCCTGGTCAGCCTTAGATCATGCTTTGACAAGCTTTTGAGAAAAAAATGAACTCTACTTATTTAAGGGAGAGATGATCTAGGAACTGTTTGGTTAGCCAACAACTAGTATCCATCCAATTAAATATCAATCCCTAGTTGTCCCTTTGAGCCTTCATAAAATTTTAGCTTTCTTTTCATTGACTTATAAACCACAATGATCTTTCCCGAGTTGTTGTAATGCTTATGACAAATCTAAGGATCACTAAGGATCACTAAAAAGAAAGGAATCCATAGTTAAGATCAAAGAAAGGAATGCATAATCAAGATCATGAGGATAGCTGAAGTTCTCAAGACCATAAAGGTATTTGAAGTCTGCCTGATATTAGACCTAATATTTCTAATCCATCAAGAAAACAAATGATTTGTCCTTGTTGAAGTAGACTCACCCTACTCCACTCACCGATAGTCAAAAGCATAGAATGTTGCAGATAGAACAATCTTCTTAAAGTCGGACCCAAAACAAAAAAAATACACAATAAATAAATAAATAAATAAAACAACAAAAAATAAAAAGAAAAAAAATAATAAAACGGGTACTGAGTTTTTGCAAAAGCAAAAGGAAAAGATGAAGATTGTTTTATTCAATTCTATATTTCTTCTAAGGAGATAGAAGGAAATTGGAGTTTAGCAAGA
This sequence comes from Garcia nutans, assembly GCA_947685225.1. Lineage (NCBI taxonomy): Eukaryota > Viridiplantae > Streptophyta > Magnoliopsida > Malpighiales > Euphorbiaceae > Garcia > Garcia nutans. The sequence goes on along the minus strand of CANTUV010000005.1, from coordinate 32,254,793 downwards.
TTGCTCTTAACTGCCATTATGAAGTTTGTAGTGTGAAGGTTTGTCCATTATGTCACATCAGCTCCAATCTCAAAATGGTCTTCATTTAACCAGTGTCCCTTATAGACCCCATTTCAAGTCTATTAAAGACCTGTTGATCTATCTTGGTAGGTGGAGTCTATTAGCGAAGATAATTCAGATAAGTATGCATATGAGATAAACAATATTCAAAATCAATGAGACCTTTGGCCAAGTAATGTGTATGTGCCTATCTGAAGTGCAACAATTCTTTCTCAAATAGAAATAATTCTCGAGTTTAGTACGGTAACTAGGATTGTTATGTTGTAGATATGTTAATTTGGAAAATCAAGTCCTGAGTTAAATTGACATTGATTTGGCAAAGCCAACATTTGATTTCAAAACCAAAATACAAAATCCAAAAAAAAAAAACTTTGTACAAAGCCTTCAAGTTAAGGGAAGTATGTCGAACCATCGAACCTCGAAAGACACATTGGGCAATGTAAATGATTATTGGCAAGGTTATGAAGAAGCTACCAATTGGTGTACTGAATTACAATTTGAAATGGATGTATCTCTGATACATGGGCCTCCACTACTCATGTTTTCAACCTCTTGAAGATAAAAGCCATAAATACGAAGCCTTCTATCATTCCAATGCAAGACTTGAACAAGCATCTGAAAGGAGACAATGAGAACACTTCAGCTGATTACCTCAGTCTATGACTCAATGGAACCACTGTAAGTATCATCCATGCATGCCATGCATACATGAGCATATCATAATGCATTTTGTTATATTGTATTGTCTATTCTTTATCTCTATGATGCAAAGATGAAGTGGATATGGAGTCGGGGGGGAATGGAAGGCCCATTGCTTTAAGAAGCTCTAGTCATTTTGGAAAGGAAGAAATGCATGCTTGTTTGAAGAAACTGGACAATATACAAACATTAATGTGAACCATCATAAAAAATCATTAGTTTGATCCTACACAGGGGGCAAAGTTTCTCCTTTTCAATGTTTGAGTTTATGTGTGTACAAAATATTTTCAGACTCAAGTTCAATATTTTGCCATGCATGGGGCAAGGAGAACATATAACGGTGAGCTAAAAAATAGCTGCATTGGCTAGGTAAAAAATAGCTGAATTTTTTGCAAACGGAAGAATAAAAGGAATGTAACATTAGAACTATTAAAAGAATGAAGATGCAAAAGATAAAACATTAGTCTAGCTAGAAGATCTGAAGCCAATATAGGACAAAAGTTCAAATGGATAAAGTTCCATGTTTCAAGGGTAAAGACCAGATCTCCAATGGATAAAGATCCATGTTTCAAGGGTAAATACCTGACCTCCAATGGATAAAGATCCATATTTCAAGGGTAAAGACCCAATTTCCAATGGATAAAGATCTATGTTTCAAGGGTAAAGATCTGATCTCTAATGGATAAAGATCCATATTTCAAGGGTAAAGACCCGATCTCTAGTGGATAAAGATCCATGTTTCAAGGGTAAATACCCGACCTCCAATAGATAAAGATCCATATTTCAAAGGTAAAGACCTGATCTCCAATAGATAAAGATCCATGTTTTAAGGGTAAAGACCTGATCTCCAATGGATAAAGATCCATATTTCAAGGGTAAATACCCTATCTCTAATGGGTAAAGATCAATTTTTGGTGGGCAAAGTGTAACACCCCTACATCCGATACATGCACACTACATTCATCACAAAGTAATATACATGCACTGAACATAGGGATGCTACTGCTTTCCTTAACATTCAAAACATTTTAAAAGATATTATAACCTTTATAATTGTATATTATAAAAAAATAAGTAATTAACTTGTAGTACAAAACAAAGTAGATATAGATACATTTACTTAGTACGCAGTGGAATCTATAAAATAATTACATATATGAAAGCATTTAAATCCATATTTACAAATATACATATATTCAAATTATAAACAATACTTTATAAGTCCAAAACTTGGCTCAAGTCCAGAACCCAAATTACCCTTAGGTCCAGAACCTAAAATTATCCTTGAGTCCAGAATTCGAACCGGGTCCAGAACCTAAAACCTCAACCATCTCAGAAAAATTAAGTCTTATTGCTTTTCACTCTCTTTTGCTGTAGTCTCATATCGTTCAAGCAGGGGGCAAATTGTAGACCCTCAATTTTTGACCCAGTATGGTCCGATATTTTTTATATAGTCCAAAATAATTTTTGTGGTATTTTAATTAAATAATATTTATTTTAGTATTTATTATTTATAATTTTTAATAAAAATAAAAATGGTAAAGTTAATAAAATAAAAAATAATAAAAATAAAAATCGGCGACGAAAAATTTATAGCCAAAAGTTGAATTTGCTGGCCGCCCAACGCTCGCCGACAGCAGCTCGCTCGCTTACAGTTTTTGCCAGCAATTTTTTAGCCAGCGCAATTTTCGAACGCAGTATTTTTTCAAAACAAATTTCTATTTGGTTTTGGTTTCTTTTCCTAATTGGTTTTAATTTCCTTAAACAATTAGAAATAGGTTTATGATTTTTCTATGAATAACACATTAAAACTCAGAGTTAAGGGAATTGGATCGAAAAATAGTTTTTACTGGAGTAAAAAATGAGACAGAAAAACCCTAGCACAAGAGACATTAGCAATAAGAAGCAATCAACAATCCATTCAAAGGTAGCAACACTGCCTTTGTCATTGTCCATCCAGAAATCAATTTTGGTGGAACCAATGATTGGAGGTTTGATTATAAATCTTTGATTCGATTATATTTACAATATTATTGCCATATTTTCTTTTAAGTACATCTATCATTGGTTTTTGTTTTAGTAACCTAAATCATTAAACTTGGTAATATGTTCATCCAGTAACCTTAATCAGTGATTGTGAGCAGAGATTTTTGCCCCCACTCCCGGTGGAATGGTTCTTGCGACTTCGACACTATTTAGGCTTGGGGCCTTAGAGAACACAGACCTAAGTCCGATAAAAATGGAGTCGCCACCCGGACGGGCCGGGAAAAAGAAAGGGGTGGATGACTCAATTCCTAAGGAATCCCTAACCCCCTAATGGGTTTGGAAAGTTGGGTACGTGTGGGGAAGGTGAGAAATGGCCCAGCACTCCCACAACGCCCGGTTCATTTGAACCGGCCTCCTTTACAAGTCTTAATATTATAAAATTCTTAAATACAACAATATTATCCATATTACATATAACAATTAAAATAAAGCATCATTATATTAAAATCGAAGCAATGTCCAAGAAAAATAAATAAATGGACACCCATCCGAGGATGGAAACATGTCCTTACATCATCCATGTCTAAACTAATAGGACACCCACCAAAAGGTGGAAACATGTCCTTTACATAAGCATTCATCCATGATAAATTGAATAAATCAAGCATTGAAATTAAATAAATCAAAGCACATAATAAACTATATAATTAAATCTAAAATTAAATAAAGCAATAAATATATAATTTAGGGTTCGCATCTTAAGATAGGATTTTAGAATTTTAATTACTAAATTAGGGCTTTGGAAAAAGGAAAGTTAAATACATGGACTCATAATACACAAATGAATATTGACCCCTTCGACGAGCCCATACGGTCCCTAGAATTTAGAAAATAGGGTTTTGGAATTTTGAGTAACTAATATTAGTTTTTAAATGAATAATGCTACTGGACATTTTAAGAGAATTGAAATGGATTAGGGTTTTATAATTTAAGAAATTAGTAAGGTTCTTTGACTGATCAAATTAGGATTTGAGGGGGTAAAATCATGAAATTAAGGTTTTGACATTTTAAGGTATTGGGCCTATAGTTCTTGTTAACTAGATTGTTGTTTGGGATTTACTGTATTAAGTTTGAATGTTTAGATTTATAAGGTTTTAAGGATTTAAGGATTAGGGTTAGGGTTTAGGAAAACTAAGGTTTACGATTTTGGTTTTGAGGGAATTAGGGTTTAGGAAAATTAGGGTTTAGAAGAACTGGTTTGGGGGTTTACTATTTTTGTTTTGAAGTTGAAGAAAATAGTATAAATATTTATGAAGAATTGTGATTTTTAGAAACTGTAAAATAAGTTAGAGTTTGGGGATTTAACAAAACATTTGGAAATTTTGAAATTTAAATGCTTTTGGAAATAAACAAAATGATTTAAGGTTTTTAGAAACATAAAAGTATATTTTTAGGGTTTTTAAGGTTTAGAAGAAAAAGAGAAGTATTTTTAGGGTTTTAAGGTCTTGAAGAAATGAAGATCAAGTTATTACATCTTCAAATATCGAAATTTTGTGTGTATAATCTTATGAAAAAAAAAAGAACGAAGCTACTGTAAGAAAATAAAAAGAAATTAGAGATTCAAACCTTCATTTGTTGGTTCCACCAAAAATTACTTCTTGGATGAATGGAGACAAAGACAAACTTGCTGCCTTTGATGAATTGTTTGCTTATTCTTGCTCCTCTCAAATTTGAAGTCCTTAAATTCCTGTCCGAATCCAAAGTTTTCTCTTGTTAATCAAAGTCCCGTCCGATCTCTTCAAGTTTTGTCCCCCTTTTAGTGTTTATAGTCTTATTTATAGGAAATTTAGATGATTAATATTAATTTCTTAAGGAAACTGTATTTAAATAGGAAAAGAAAATCGAAACCAAATAGAATTTAGTTTCGAACAAAATTGCATCAAAAAAATTTTGCTGGCGAAAACTGCGTCGGGCTGCGAGAGCTACGAGGCAAGGTGCGAGCGTCGGGCGGCCACGGCCATTTTGTCCAACACTGTTTTTTGGCGACGAATTTTTTCATCGCCGATTTTTCCTTAGCCGATTTTTATTTTATTTTTATTTATTATTATTAATTTTTTAAAAAATTATAAAAATTAAATACTAAAACAAATATTATTTAATTAAGATAACACAAAAATTATATTGGACTAAATAAAATAATGGACCGGACTGGGTCAAAAATTAAGGGTCTACAGTTTGCCCCTTGCTTGAACGATCTGATACTTTAGTAAAAGAGAAAGAAAAGCAATAATACTTAATTTTTATGAGATGGTTACATGAATTTTTTTTGGGTACTTGGACCCCAGACTGAACTTGATTTTGGTACTTGGACCCGAGACTAGATTGAATTTGGGTACTTGGACCCAAGATTGGGTACTTGGACCCGAGATTGATTTGATTTGGGTACTTGGACCCAAGATTGAATTGAATTTGGGTGCTTGGACTAGAGACTAGATTGAATTTGGGTACTTGGACCCGAGATTGAATTGAATTTGGGTGCTTAGGCCCAAGATTGGATACTTGGACCCAGGATTGGGTACTTGGACCCGAGACTGATTTGATTTGGGTACTTGGACCCGAGATTGGATACTTGGACCCGAGATTGATTTGATTTGGGTACTTGGACCCAAGATTGAATTGAATTTGGGTGCTTGGATAGGAGACTGAATTTGATTTGGGTACTTGGACCCGAGATTGGGTACTTGGACCCGAGATTGAATTTGATTTGGGTACTTGGACTCGAGATTGAATTAATTTGGGCACTTGGACCCGAGATTGGGTACTTGGACTCGAGATTTATTTAATTTGGGTACTTAGACCTGAGATTGAATTGATTTGGGTACTTGGACCCGAGATTGAATTTGATTTTGGTACTTGGACCCGAGATTGAGTTTGATTTGGGTACTTAGACCCGAGATTGAGTTTGACTGACCTTTTATCAATTGAGAAGTCTGACTGCTCCGGCTGTTCTATTCTTTAGCGCATTGTGGTTCTTCACCCTCAAAATGGATCTTCATCCTTGGACCTTGCATCTTCATCCTTAGCATCCGATCTTCACCTTTGAAAATGGATCTTCATCCTTGGGGATCGGGTCTTCACCCTTGTAGATGGATCTTCCTCCTTGGAGATCTTACTTCACCCTTGTAAATGGATCTTCATCCTTGGAGATCAGGTCTTTACCCTGGCTTCAGCTCTTTTAGCTGGACTGATTTTCATCTTTTGCATCTTTATTCTTTTGAGAGTTCTAATGTTCCATTCTTTTGTTCTTCCTTTTTGCAAAAAATTCAGCTATTTTTAATTGGACCTTATATCCTCTCCTGCCCCCTGCATGGTGAAATAATTGCAAGTGAGTTTGAAAATATTTTATATATAAACTCAAAAAATTGAAAAGGAGAAACTTTGCCCCCTGTATAGGCTTAAACCAAAGATTTTTTTTCCATGCAAGCCTCGATTGATGTTTTTGTTGTCTAGTTCTTCGCACAAGCACGCATTTCTTCTCTTTTCAAAATTACTGAAACTTTCACGAGCAATGGGCTTTCCATGCCCCCCTGATTTGATATCTTCTTTTGATTATTTACTTCAAAGGGTGTTTACTGTTCACTTTAATAAGAATAGACAATACAAGACAAGAAAGTGCGATGCGATATGCTCATGTATGCATGATATGCATGAATGATACTTACAACCGTTCCATCGACTCACAGACCAAGGTGATCAGCAGAAGTGTTCTCATTGGTTCCTTTCAGTTGCTCATTCACAATGCTCCACATTTATGGGTTTTATCTTCAAGATGTTGAAAATATGAATAATGGAGGCCCCAAATAGCAGAGATACATCCATTTCATATCATGATTCAATATGTCAGTTGATAGCTTCTTCATGACCTTGCCAATAATCATTTACTTTGCCCAATGGGTCTTTTGAGATGCGACAGTTCAACATACTCCCCTTAACTTGAAGGATTTGTATGACTAAATTTTTTTTTGTTTTGTTGTTTTTTTTTTTGAAATCAAATGTTGGCTTTGCCAAATCAATGTCAATATACCTCAGAATTTGATTTTTCAAATTAACATATCTATAACATGACAACCCTAGTTACCGTACTAAACTCAGGAATCACTTCTATTTAAGCAAGAATTGTTGCACTTCAGATAGGTACATACACATTACTTGGCCAAAGGTCTCATTGAGTTTAAATATTGTCTATCTCATATGCATGCTTATCCAAACTATCTCCACTAATAGACTTGACCTACCAAGAGAGATCAACAGGTCTTTGATAGGCTTGGAATGGGGTCTATAAGGGACACAGGTTTAATTGAAGACCATTTTGTGATTGGAGCTAGTGTGACACAATGGACAAACCCTCACACTACAAATTTCTTGTTGGAACTTTAGACAGTTGGGAGCAATCTTTCTAGACTCCAAATTCCTTCTATCTTTTTGGCATTAATCTGGATCTTGATTAGGACAGTCTTTGCCCTTGCAAAAAGTTTGTTATCCAAATTTGTTTCTTTTCTTCTTCTCCCTTTTCGTTCTTTTTATTTTTCTTACTGTTCCCTTTCTTTGAGCATTTTATCATTTTATCCTTCTTCCTTGTAGGAGTGTCAAGTATAGAACTTTCAAGAACTGGATGGTCTTCCTCTTTTTTCTCCAATTTTGATTGAATGTTTGGTTGGGTTGGACCAATTCAAGTCAAAATGTCCTTACAAACCAAATGGAAGCCCTTTGCTCCTTTAGATAAAAGAGAACTCAGTTGGCTTTCTGAACAACCTTTTTAGATTTTATCTTTTTTTTTTCTTCTTGTTGTTTTTTTTCTTTTTTTTCTTTTTTTTCTTTTTTTTCCTTTTATTTTCTTTTCTTTCTTTTTTTATCTTTTTTTTCTTATCTCTTTTTCTTTTTGTTCTAGCTCAAACAGAGTTGTCTTGTTTGTACCAACTTGAGTTTCTAATAATGGATGAGTGGAGTGGTATAAATCTCCTTTGACAGGGATAAATCATTTGTTACTCTGATATTGTCTTGATATATTAGGTGAACTTCAACTACCCTTATGATCTTGATAACATCAACTATCCTTATGGTATTAAGAACTTCAACTATCTTCATGGTGTTGAGAACTTCAACTATCTTCATGGTATTGAAAACTTCAACTATCTTCATGGTATTCATTTATTTCTTTGATCTTCTTGCCTCTTCATCTTAGTGATCATAAGACTTGTCAAAAGTATCACAACAACTTAGGGTAGGTTGTTGGGGTTTGTAAGCCAATGAAAAGAAAGCCAAAATTTTATGAAGGCTCAAAGGGACAACTAGGGATTGATATTTAATAGGGTGGATACTAGTTGTTGGCTAACGAAACAATGCCTAGATCATTTCTCCCTTAAATAAGCAGAGTTCAATTTCGCCTCAAAAGTTTGTCAAAGCATGTTCTAAGACTGACTAGGACATAGGCAAAGGTAATTATGCAGGAGCCCTCTCTAAGTAAGCAAACACAACTCAATGCTATAGAGTAATTCCCTCACCTAGTAAAGTCATTCGAGTCATGATTCATAGACACATTAATTTATGAATCATCAAGCTAGATTCCTCATTGGTTGAGCACCAAAATGAACAAAGAACAATAAAAATTTTGATGAAACAAATTTAAATTTGAAAAAAAAGATTATTCAAATTAAATATTAAAGAAAGTAAAATTGAAAAGCAACATTCAGGCTAACGAAAGTTTGTTGAGTTTAAGCTTATTTTCCTTTCACATCTTCAATATTTCCATCTTGAAAGGATGATAAAATAAAATCTTCTTCCAATCCTTTTCCCACCATGAAGGTTGCTGGTGGTGGCACTCTGTTGAACCTTGGAAATGGATTACCTTTGGTATTGGGCTTATCCCGCTCAGGCAACTTGCCATTATCAATTAAATTCTATATCTCATGCCTCAACTTCATACAATTATCCGTTTCATGTCCAGGCCTTTGATGGAATTGGCAAAATGCATTAGTATCAAAGTTAGGTGGAAGAGGATTAGACAAAGGACGAGGAGTCAAGGGTTGTAACAATCCCTTCTTTTGTAGCTTATTGAGAACCCAAGACAGTGGCTTCCCTAATTCTGAAAACTGACTCATTCCTCCTTGACTAGTGGCATCAACTTCTTTTTGTGTGCTTTGATTGCCCGACTAGTAGTTCCCTTTCTCATTCTTTTTATTGGAAAGTGATTCTTCTCCCTTTCCCACTCTTCAATTTGTAGACCAGCTTGGAGAAGATCTTTGAAGTCCCTTATAAGGGTGTGAGACAGCCTTTCACAGAGGTTGGATAAGACGCCTCTGATGATCATCCTTATTTGATTAGATTCATCGGGCCTCTTCTTGAGCAAAGCAGCCTTATTTCTCCATCTTTTCACATAGTCCACAAAATTCTCATTTGGTCATTGCCTAATGGCTTCCACCTCCATCAAGGTTATTTTTAGCTCGACATTGTACCCATATTGCTGAATGAAAGCCTTGTACAACATGTCCCAATATTTTTCTGTACTTTCCTCTAAGGTGCTAAACCAATTTTGGACAATAGGGTCCAATGAGAGTATGAAGTACCTTAGAGTTTGAGCCTTAGTAGCTCGGGTAGACTACATAGCAGTAATATACTGCTTAACATGGAGATGGGGGTTTCCAGTACCATTTACCTAGCAAAGGAAGGCATCTTAAACTTATAAGGGACCTCCTCATATTGTTCAAATAGTTTGTCGACCTCAGACATATCTTCTGTTTTCAACTTCTTCTCAAATTTCTTCTCTAAATCAGCAATCATCTTTTCAACATCAGAAGTTTCAGTTTTCTCCGTAGCTGATCTTTCAATAATCTTTGATTCTTTCTTCTTGTCTTGAGGATCTTGGTAGTATTAAGCCCAATCATCATCATCATCAATGTTCACCTTATCCTCATCAAAAACTACTTCACCAACTTTAGTCTTCCCTTTGTCCTTTGGCTTCTTAGTGCTAGCAGATGCTTCGGCGTGATTTTCTAAAATTGCAGTCAATTGGTTCTTCATGGTCTCAGCTAGGGCCTCTTTTATTTCTTCCATCTTGGCATTGAGGGCATCATCCACCATTCTTTGAATTTTTTCGGGCTCCATTGCTTTTGGTGAGCAAGTGATTAAGTCGTTGATAGATTCTTTATCTTCGGTGTAGGTCAAATTGTCGTAAGCTTTTGAACTGTCGTAATCCAGGGCTGTGACCCAGAGAGGATCAATGATATGAGATGAAGATGTTTGCATGTATGCACAAACAAGGATAAATAGGGTGTTCCTTCCAACTTTATAACTTCCACACATGAATGGTGAGTCTCTTTTCCTAGGTATATGGTTAACAAAATACCAACATGGGGTACCTTATTTTTGAATATTTCCCTCGGACGTTTCAACCAATAGTTATATTTTCAAAAATGGAAATCAGTTCATAATAATTCCCATTAATTAGGTTTTAATCCATTCAACCAACTATAGTAGCTTTTATACTATATTGGATTAAAACTAAATTAAGAGGTTTATTATAGATAGATTTCTCACTTGAAAAAGTAACCAATGATTCATGTCAAAAACAAGCCCATGGTCAATTTATTCTTAGTATAAACTGGGCTCACAATTGATTTTTGGTATTTCGTAGTTGACCTAAATAATTTGCAAGCTCTTTGTAAGAAAAGGTTGGATAAAGTAATTTTATTTCTAAGCCCATTGTAAAAAGATTTTAGGAAAAATGGATTTTGGGTTTAGTATTAAGGTTATGAGCAAAAGAATTTTTGATTTCTTTTTAGAAAAGCTTTATGTTCAAAGACCATTTTGAAACATTTTGAAAATAGCTTTGGTCTTTTGGATTTAGAGAAAAATTTATTTTGAGCTTACAATGTACTTAGGTCATATTACAAAAAAAAAAACAAACCAAATAAGCCATGATTTAAGCCAAGATAAATTAACCATAGTCAAACAACATGCATTTGGGGGTAAAACCTAAGGAAAGTAACTAGGCCAATTACATGAGCTTTAGTCTTCGGGTTAAAAGGCTTAGGTTCCCATAGCAAGTATATACCAAATGGTACAAGGCTATGAGTGGTTATGCCATGCTCGATCTCTATACCATGAGTGAAAGTATGGTATCCCTTGCAAAACATTACATGGGTAACACGGTCATCCTAACTCACGTACACGATGCAATCTAATATGATGCAATGGATAATATCATTATAAGAAAGAATAGAATAATATAAAGACCAACGGAATCCTCTTCTCTTATCCCCAGTGAAGTCACCACTGTGAGCGGAGATTTTTGCCCCCACTCCTGGTGGAATGGTTCTTGCGACTTAGGCACTGCATAGGCTCTGGGCCTTAGAGAACACGGACCTAAGTCCGGAGAAAATGGAGTCACCACCCAGACGGGTCAGGAAAAAGAAAGGGGTGGATGACTAGATTCCTAAGGAATCCCCAACCCCCTAATGGGTTTGGAAAGTTGGGTACATGTGTGGAAGGTGAGAAATGATCCAGCACCCCCACAATGCCCGGTTCATTGGAACCGACCTCCTTTACAGGTCTTGATATTATAAAATTCTCAAATACAACAATATTATCCATATTACATGCAACAATTAAAATAAAGCATCATTATATTAAAATCAAAGCAATGCCCAAGCAAAATAAATAAATAGGCACCCATCCAAGGATGGAAACATGTCCTTACATCATCCATGTCTAAACTAATAGGACACCCACTAAAAGGTGAAAACATGTCCTTTACATTGGTCTAAAATATAAAAGCAATTTAAATTGCATGATATTTAACTGATGAGGTACACAAAAGGTGGAAACATACCTCTTACAACATTTGGAAATAAAAAATAAATCGATAAAAGTAAATAACCATTCATAATAAATAAATCATTATCAAAGATATTAAACATCAATCCAAATATATAATAAGCATTCATCCATGATAAATTAAATAAATCAAGCATTGAAATTAATAAATCAAAGCACATAATAAACTATATAATCAAATCTAAAATTAAATAAAGCAATAAATATATAATTTAGGGTTCGCATCTTAAAATAGGATTTTAGAATTTTAATTACTAAATTAGGGCATTGGAAAAAGGAAAGTTAAATACACGGACTCATAATACACAAATGAATATTCACCTCTTCGACGAGCCCATACGGCAGCGCCCCAGAAAATTTTAGAAACTTGCTTCTATGATTGTAGGTTTTGGTGTTGAAAATTAAGTTTTTAGGGTTTAGAATTTAGAAAATAGGGTTTTGGAATTTTGAGTAACTAATATTAGTTTTTAAATGAATAATGCTATTGGACATTTTAAGAGAATTGAAATGGATTAGGGTTTTATAATTTAAGAAATTAGTAAGGTTCTTTCATTGATCAAATTAGGGTTTGAGGGGTAAAATCATGAAATAAAAGTTTTGACATTTTAAGGTATTAGGTCTATAGTTCTTGTTAACTAGATTGTTGTTTGGGATTTACTGTATTAAGTTTGAATGTTTAGGTTTATAAGGTTTTAAGGATTAAGGGTTAGGGTTAGGGTTTAGGAAAACTAAGGTTTACAGTTTTGGTTTTGAGGGAATTAGGGTTTAGAAGAATTGGTTTGGGGATTTACTGTTTTGGTTTTGAAGTTGAAGAAAATAGTTTTTTGCCAATTCCATCAAATGTAAGGGCACAAGACGGACAAATATTTGAAGTTGAGGCATGAAATTTAGAATTTGATTGATAGTGGGAAGCTATCTGAACCCAACAAACCTAGCACGAAGGAAAATCCATTGCCAAGGTTCAATAGAGTACCACCATCGACAATTTTCATTACTGGATGAGGTTTGCATGAAAGTTTTATCATGTCTTCTTTCCAAGACATAGATGGAGAGGCAACTAAAGAAGAAGGGTGCTAAGCAAGATGGAACAATTTATGGTTTAAAAGGAAGTGGCCATTTGTGTTGTGAGCAAGTTTGGGACTCAATAGATAGTGATGATGATTCTGAGTCAAAGAAGGAGGAATGGACCTGGTGCGAGCCCGAAGAGGATGAGGTAATGAACACATGCTCTAGTAAGCCTTATGCAAGGACATCACCAAAAGAAGTAGAGGCTAACAAGGGGAAGGATGCTAAAAAAGAAGCAAAAGAAGATAAAGATGACACGGTCCTTGAGCAATTGAAAAGGACCCAAACAAGTGTTAGCATATGGGATCTATTGGTTACATCCAAAAAGTAATGCAAAACTATGGCCAAGGCTTTATCTAGCATGCCTGTTTCCACTTCTATAACACTAGATGAGCTGGTTAATTTCATGAAGGTTGAAGGAGTAATGAAGTGCGAAGATATTCAAAAGAAGAACAAGGTTGATGTGGAGAGATCGCATCCGCCCTCTCTTTATCAAGGTAGAAGTCAAAAGGAAGAGGACTCCATATGTGATGGTTGATGATTGGTCCACCATAAATGTCTGCCCACTTAAGATCTTGCCAAAGCTAACTATGTCAACAAGAGATTTAAGCCTAACCAAAGGAACCATTACGGCTTATGACAATACTATGAGGCATACCGAGGGAACTTTTAAATCTATTGTGAAGGTTGGTCCAATTGAATCCATGGTTAAGTTTGTAGTTTTGGATATACCCGTCACTTTTGTATTGCTATTGGGATAACCCTAGTTTCATCCTCTTGGTGGAGTTCCTTCCACACTCCATTAAAATATCATGTTCCCTAATGGAGATGAAATAGTGGTTATCGAGGCTAAAAATAATGTAGCTAATGCTTTAATGGTTGAGAGGCCTCTCAATGGTTTTTAAGTGGATGTTGTTTCTGATAATGAGATGATGGGTTCTAGAATTCTGGCTATGATGAAGAAAATGAACTATCTACCTGGTACTGGCCTTGGAAAGGGAAAGGCAGGTGTAACAGAGCTTTTAGATTTCAAGACTCAAACTTCCAAGAAATGGTTGAAATTTGATGAAGCAAATGGAGCTGTTCTGCTAGAAAAAAGAATGAGAAGATGAATTTTCCTCCAATTGAAGAAAAATTTGTCAAAGCACCAGAATTGGGACCACTCCAAGGAAAGTTGGAACCAATCATGTTAATGGGAAAGATGATCCCATGGTTTGAGATCTTTGTTGATGTTGCTGAATTAGTGGAACATGAAGAGAAAAAGCTTGACTTGCCAATTGACAAAGAGTCTAGCCTAGAAGAGAAGAAAGAAGCTACCTTGAAGATCCATAAGACTTTAGAAGAAATTACTGCTCCCATCGAAGACAGTTTGAAGACCTTTTAATTAATGATGATGAGAACATTGATGTTGATTTTGATTTTGATTTTAATTTGTCTGCTCTGTATGAGGATGATGATGTTTTCTTTTTCAAAATGAATGCAATAACATCTAATTTTTCATTCAAATTAATGATGTTTGCTTACTTGTGTGATGTTTTTCCTAACGGTTGCATTCATTCAAATAGTGGTTACATGAGCATCTTTAATATTAACTCTATTAATACACAATCATTAAATTTGGGAACAACCGATAATCCTAAAAATACTAGCATAGGATCCAACCTTACTCCTATTGAGAGAGAGAGATTAGAAAAATTATTTAAAAAATATGAAGAGATTTTTGCTTGGTCTTATGAGGATATGCCTATAATTGATCGAGATATAGCCGAGCACCTGATTCCTACTTACACTCACATGAACCCTGACAAATAAAAGCTTAGATGGTTAAGACTAGAATAGATAGAATTGATCAAAGAATAAGTCACTAAACGGATACAAGTGAAGTTCCTTGAAGTGATAGTTTACCCAGATTGGCTAACCAACATAGTTCCTGTGCAGAAGAAAGATGGAAGAATTAGAGTTTGTGTGGACTATAGAGACTTGAACAAGGCTTCCTCTAAGGATGACTTTCCTTTACCTCATATAGATGTCCTTATTGATAGTGTAGCCTCTATCGTGTTACACTCATTCGTAGATGGATTTTTGGATACAACCAAATGTTAATAACCCAAGAGGATAAAGCTAAAACTGCCTTCATTACTACATGGGCTATATTTTTCTATAGGGTGATGCTATTTGGATTAAAGAATGCTAGACCAACCTGCCAAAGGATGCCACCACCTTGTTTCATGACATGATGCATAAGAAAGTTAAGGTCTATATTGATGATATGAAGGTAAAGTCTTATACAAGAGAACAACATTTCCAAAACCTATAAATATTCTTTGAGAGAGCAATGAAGTATAATCTCAGGTTGAATCCAAATAAGTGTATTTTAGAGTTACTTCAGGTAAAATGCTGGGACATATGATTGGTCCAAATGGCATTGAGATTGACCAAGACAAGGTTAAGGCAATCAGGGATATGCCAGCTCCTAAGAAGGAGAAGGAAGTTCGAGGGTTCATTGGATGAATGTAGTACATTAGCAAGTTCATAGCAAAGCTTACCATAATTTGTGAGCCTATATTTAAATTGCTTAAAAAGAATCAGCCAGTCAAGTCGAATGAAGAGTGTCAAAAGGCCTTTGAGCATATAAAAGAGTATCTGCTGAACCCACCTATTTTGAAACCACCTAAACCTGGTAAACCTTTATTGCTATACTTAGCAGTAGAGGAAGAGTCAATAGGAGCTATGCTAGCCCAAGCAGATGAATCAGGGGTTGAGCACGCAGTCTACTATTTGAGTAGAAAACTCCTACCTCATGAGATTAAGTATAGTATCATTGAAAAGACCTGTATAGTTGTGGTTTGGTCTTCTAAGAAGTTGCGGCATTATTTTTAGTCTTATAGTATGCAAGGAATGTATGGGTTGGATCTTATGAAGTATTTAAGGGAGACACCCTCTTTGATTGGGAAGTATGGTCGATGGTTGATAATTTTAAAGGAATTTGAAATTGAATATGTAACCAGGAAAATAAACAAAGGTAGACCAGTAGCAGAATTCCTAGCTCGGCAGCCATTACACAGATAGTGAGGAAGTGATTTTGGAATTTCCTTATGAACATTTAGAGGCCATAGAAGTACAAAGATGGAAGATGTATTTTGATGAAGTAGTAAATAGAAAGGAAGCAGGTTTGGGAGTAATACTAGAATCACCCAAAGGGGAGCTCATTCCTCTAGCTAAGAAGTTAAAGTTCAGGGCAACCAATAATATGCTGAAGTATGAAGCATGTATCTTTGGTTTGGAACCTTGATGATTATCAAGGTGGATAAGGTGCAAGTCTTTGGTGATTCATTGTTAGTGGTATCCCAAGTGAATGGGGAGTGGGAGTTAAAAAAAAGAAAAGTTAAAACCATACATTGATTATTTGACCATGATGAAGAAGAATTTTTAGGAGTACAGATTTATACTCTTACCAAGAGAAGAAAACCAAATGGCCGATGCCCTAGCCACATTGGCTTCGGTGTAGAAAAACCCTATCAACTTGTTTCTTAAGCCTCTAGTTTTGACCAATTCATCAACTCCTTGTTATGAGTACGAAACAATCATGGAAATTGATACAGACCATGATGCATGGTATGACACCATAAGATGATTCTTGGAGAATAAGAATTACCAATTGGGGGCAACAGGGGAACAGAGAAGAGACATATGGTGGTGGTCCTTAGAGTACTGTAGACTCTTAATTTTTTACCAAGTCCAGTCTAAAGATTTAAAAACAGTCCCAAATAATTTTTGCAGTATTTATTTAAATTTTATTATTTATTTTATTATTTATTATTTATTTTAATAACAATTTTTATAATTTTTGTTTTATAATATTTGTTTTAATAATATTTATTATTTATTTTTTTAAAATATAATATTTACTGTAATAAAATAATATTTATTATTTATTTTAATAATATAATTAATTATAAATATTTTAAATATATTGTTTATTTTTAATAATAAAAATAAAAATGAAAATAGATACATATAAAAAATAAAGAAAATAAAATAAAAAATCGGGCGGTCAAATCGGTGGGCGCCACGCGATGATAGCAAATTGGCCTACCACAAGCCAATTCGCATCAAGCGCCGCAAGCATGGCCTGCGGTGAATTGGCCTGCCACAGGATTTGAAGCAGCATTATTGGTGGTTAGGTATGAAGAAGGACATAGCAGAGTTTGTATCCAGATGTCTCACTTGTTAGAGAGTGAAGACTGAGCACCAAATTCCTTTAGGATTGCTTTTGCCATTATCAGTGCCAGAGTGGAAATGGGAGCAAGTGACAATGGATTTTGTGGCTGGATTGCCTTTGACTTAAAAGAAGCATGATGCAATTTGGGTAATAGTTAATCGGATGACGAAGACAGCTCATTTTCTTCTAGTTTGGATGGATTTTTCTCTTGAGAGATTGGTTGAGCTATATATCAGTGAGATAGTGAGGTTACATGGAGTCCCAATTTCTTTGGTATCTGACCGAGATCCCCAATTTACATCGAGATTAAGGAGAAGTTTACAGGATGCTTTAGGCTCTCGGTTACATTTCAGCATAGCTTTCCATCCCCAGACAGATGGGCAATCAGAGAGAGTGATACAGATTTTAGAGGATATGTTGAGGAGTTGTATCATTGATTTCATTGGGAGCTGGGACAGATTGGAAAAGATAAGTTGATTGGTCCCAATTTGATTAAGAAAATAGAAGAGAAAGTAAAGATGATTAGGAATTATCTAAAAGCAGCCTCAGACAGACAGAAATCATATTAAGATTTGAAAATAAAGCACATAGAGTATAGTGTGGGAGATAAAGTGTTTTTGAAGGTATCTCCTTGGAAGAAAATTTTGAGATTTGGCCGCAAAAGGGAAGTTGAGTCCTTGTTTCATAGGACCTTATGAGGTACTGGAGAGAGTTGGACCTGTGGCATATAGACTGGCTTTGCCGCCTGAGTTGGATCGAATTCACAATGTCTTCCATGTCTCTATGCTTCGGAGGTATAGGTCAGATCCATCTCACATTCTGTCAGTAGAGTCAATTAAGGTGAGTCTAGATCTTACTTATGAGAAAGAACCAGTGGCTATTTTGGCACGTGAAGTGAAGGAGTTGAGAAATAAGAAGGTGCCACTTGTGAAAGTTCTTTGGAAGAATCATGCCACTAAGGGGGCAACATGGGAGAGTGAGCAGATGATGCAGAATTAGTATCCCCAGCTGTTCCAGACTTGAGAACAGGTAATTTCAAAGAAAAAAATTATTTGTAGAGGGGGAGAATTGTAATATCTCAAAATTTTGGAAATTTTAATCTTTGAAAATTAAACAAATGATTTAAAAGTATATATATATTTAAGTGAAAAAGGAAAATGTGTATATGATATATATATATGTAGATATACATAATATATACAAGTCAATATTTTAATATGGTCAAATGTTGTTTCAATTATTATATTATTAATTAAGTGGTTAGTGGAAGATTCCTTTTTATATATTAATTAAGTAATAGTTTTTGCTTGGATGGGAGTGAAAGTGGGATATTTGTGTGGTTAAAAAGAGATTAGTTGGATTGAGTTGAGTGGATCATTATTTTCATTTTCTTCTTTCTCCATTGAAGCCAGCTACCTCCATCAAAGGAAAGGAGAAATTTGCTTTTTGCAAGCTCAAGAAATTGAAGGATTTCAAGTGTTCAAGTTGGAGTTTTGAGGATTTTCTCCATATTTGGTAATTTTTCAACTTGTTTCCTTGATTTTTTATGAAAGTTTGTATATGTGTGAATTGAATGTTTGGTGTAGTGTGTGTTATGGTTGGTATTGGTATGTATGAAGTTCTTTTGAATAGTTAACTATGAATTTAGGGTTGGATTGAAGATATGGTTAAGTTTGGTGAAGAGAATAAGAGTTTTGGGTTGTGTAACTTTTGAGTTGTGAAGTCATGGTTGTAATTGTGTATTTTTCTTTTAATTGAGTTGTTGAGATGTATATACAAATATTTTGTGGTATAATGATGGATTTAGTTGAGTTTGTATAGAGTTGAAAAGGGTAGAGAAAGATAATTTCGGACGTGAAAATTATGTGTTGATATCAGGATTTTGGCCTGACAGGCCTGGTGACACGGCCATGTTTTTGGGCTTGTCGATGGTTCAATTTTTAGTGTTGGTGACATGTGAAGTGACACGCCCATGTCACGGAGCATGTCACAGCTTCTGAAGTGTTATAGTATTGACACGTGCAGTGACACGCCATGTCACTGAGCGTGTCAAAGCTTCTGTTTTGTGGGTTTAGGGCACGATAATTGACACGCCTGTGTTGTTGAGCATGTCATGTGTAGATTTTTCCCTATATAGTTCTTTTCCTTATTTTCCTTTATTTTTCTTATCCTTGTGTTGAGAGGTTTTGTATATGCCTATAAGTGTGTTAATAAATGATTATTTATAATCACATTTGGTATAGGCTTTGAAGAGTCTTGAGTTACCTAATCCAAGTGTTGAGGGATATCTTGGAAGAGGAGGTTGAAAGTGGTGTTTGTGCTTATTTTGTTGCTTTTAGAGTTAAGTACAAACTTTAAATAATTGCTTATATATGCATGGCATTTAGACTTAACACATTTAGTTGGAAAATGTGTTAAGTTACTTATTAAATTATTGGTGCATGAGTAATATGCTATGATTAGTATAATGTCACAAATGCATTATATGTAATGTGAACTATGTGCAAAATATGGTGATGACCCAAAATATATGGGTAATGCAAATTGTTATGTATACATTAAAGATGGTATGTAAAGCCATTGGTGATGGCTATATTGATATAAATGAGAAAATTGAGGCATTGTGCCTAGCTTGATCTTGAGAAAAATGAGAAAGATATCGATAATGGAATTATAAAAAAATTGTATGCCTAGTATGTAATTCAATTTTCAGAGTTGTGTTTGGTGGGTTGCCTAAAACGTAACACTCCCTTGAAGCTGGGTTGGGCTTGGTCCTTGAAGCCTAGTTAGGATGTTACATAATGTAACAGTCCCTTGAAGCTGGGTTGGGCCTAGTTGTAACACCCCGATACTCCATATAAGTACTATACATATACCTGCTATACATACAGTAAGTATATAAAGTATAAGGATGTCACTTCTCGTTACATTTTTAAAACCTTTAACAGAGTTCAAACCAAAATACATAAATTTAAAGAACATTTACAAAATCATTATACTTTTAATGATCTTACAAATATATCATAATCTTATCTTTATCAAAACTTCATTTATACATGAAAATATACTCTTGTCAGAAATACATCATAGTTAAAAATTATACATGTATGCATCACCCTCTAGTTGGTCTCGACAAACTCTTATTCTTCTCGTGGTAATAAAAGACTTCATATCTTCCACCTAGTCACCTGCGCGATTACACATCCGCGCTAAGCCCGAGAGCTTAGTAGTACAAATATAAAATATAAACATACATTATAGAAATTCTAACATATAATGAAATATCACTTCCATGTACCATTAAATTCTTATCATGTTTTTATTTGCCTTCTTAACTGCACCATTCATATATCTCGTCTAATTTCGTATGTTATCTACATATATACATATCATTATCACCAACCACAGATCCCTCACTAATACTCACAATCAATATATCAATACACACATTTCGTATCATATTTCATAACATTTCATGTCATTATTTTATTCACAATTCACCAATCATGAATCACATTACCAACAAAGGCCACCATAGATCTCATTACTCATTTATTTCAACATTTGTATATCACATTGAAAACAAAGACAGACTCGGGCCCAAAAACACTAATATGCCATTCAACTTTCAGAGTTAATGTTTTGGTTTAATTCTCACATTTATCATTATCCCAACTAGGCTTCAAGGATTTAGGTTCAACCAAGCTTCAAGGGGAACAAAGCATGCTAAGTATCAACCCAACTTGGCTTCAAGAACCAATCCAACCTAGCTTCAAGGGTTGTAACATCTTAATTAGGCTTCAAGGATTTAACCCAACCAAGCTTCAAGGGGAGTAAAACATGTTAAACTTCAACCCAACTTGGCTTCAAGGGTCAATTCCAACCTAACTTCAAGAGATTGTTACTAATATTAGGCATGCCACCAACAACAAACTCTGAAAATGGAATAACACATTAGCCATACAATTCATTTATCAATTTCATTCTCAGTTGAATCATCATAGCCAATCACAATGGCTTCATATATCATTTGAATCATCATAGCCAATCACAATGGCTTCATATATCATTTGAATCATCATATTAATGTACAACATCAATTACATTAACTAAACCAACATATCATTATTCAATCATCTAGGCATGCTTCAATCATATCATTCACCTCATTATAATTCAAAACATTAGTTACACAACTCTTTATGTCTCAATTTACATTAAGGTAATTCATCATAAAAGTATTTACAATAATAAATTGCATTGCACATACCTTTTTGAATGATCCTCATCTCTTCCACACTATACAAGTCATAATACTAGTCACATTATAATACTTCATCACTCAAGTTTACATAATCAAACACGTTAAACATCCATTAAGAATGATCATCATTGATATACACATATATAATTTACCTTATTCTTAGATTTAGAATCATCAATATACATTTGTTTAGGTCATCTTTGTTTTAAGTATATTCAAAGTGTAAATACAAAAAGACCTTGGAAGGATTCAACAATGTGAGAAAGGCAAGGAACAAATCACAGTAGCAAACACACTCAAGGGACACGGCCAAGCTTGTGGCCATGTCTCTCATCCAAAATCAGACAGTGGCAAACATGGGCAAGGAACACGGCCGTGTCTTCTCCAAAAATCATCCAACATGGCCAAATTTCCATAGACTTGGCCGTGTCTCTCAAAAATTCTTTAATTTGGCCGTGTCTCTTCCTTAGTTTGGCCGTGTCTCTTATGAACAACAACCCTAAACATGGCCAACTCTCTTTTGATTGAATAAAAACACATTATGCACAATACAACCTCATTCAAATGGATGTAATCAATGTTATTAACACATATTCATCACAATATTCACATTAACCATACATCAACAACACATTTAATCACCTACTACTTCAAAACCCTAAAACCAAACATCACCCTTAACTTACCATCTTCAAACCAAAAGCAACACCAATTCAACCTTTTAACTTACAATCAATTTTAACACTTATAAACACATCTTAAACACACTTATTCATAAAATCAACAATTCATAAATCACCTCAAACACCATTTCAAAATAACAAAGGAAAACAAGAGAGTACTTACCAAAATTAAGGAAATTCCACAAATCTCCAACTTAATCCTTTGATTCTTCCTTCAATTTGAGCTTAGAACATCACAATCCTCTCTTGGTCTCTTGTTTCCTCTTGACTTTGGGTGAGCCGGCCAACACAAGAAAGAAAGAAGAAAAATCTCCTCAAAAATCAAAGTCAATTTCTCTTTAAATCTCCACCAAGAATTTCACATTAAGCAATTACCTAAACACCCTTCTTTACTTTGTTTTAACTTCCTTTAAAAACAATTGCCCTTTTTGTAATTTCACATATCACAAGTTAAAATATCTTCTTACCTTGACTCCCCAATTGACCAACTTATATGTTATATATATTACAATATACACAACATATACATTCTCTTAACACACTCATTTCCTTTGCAAAAACATATATACATTTAATTCAAATCAAAACAAAAATTGTATTAAAACTTCTAGGCACACTTTGGGATATTACACTAGTCCTTGAAGCCTAGTTGGGATGTTACATATGAGGTTATCCTCATTGTGATTATGATTTGCCTTCGGGGCTAGACACATGGTGTCATCTTTGACCAAAGCAGTAACTCTGGGATTTGAATAGCATATTAGATCCTTTTGGGCCCATGTTTGTGTTTGTTTTTATGTGAATTATGAATTGTGGAACAATTGGGCAATATATTAAGATATAATGTTATGAGATATAATATCCTTATGCATTGTGCATTTGCATTGCATTTGAACTTTATTGTTATCAAAGTTTGGATTACTTGGCTTTTGGCTTAGCGTGATTGTGATTCATCACGCAGGTCACAGGGTAGATCCGGTTGAGCTGTAGAGTTCGTCTAGACCAAGTCGAGTCTAGCTTGAGATCTTGAGTGCAGAGTTGATTGTTGGACATCAAGATCAGAGACAAACTGCTAGCATGTGCATATTTTATACTTTTGTATATTTTGACTTCATGTATATGATGTTATATTTTATTGTATATATATGTATATATCACAAACTATCAAAAATGTTTTGGATAATCATTTGGTAATGAAGTTATGTATGTATTTTAGCAAGTAATATTTTATCTATTATTTACATTATATCACTTAAATGATTTAAGTTTATACAGATTCAAAAAGTAAGGGTTTATTTTATTAAAATGGGTTATGGCATTCTTGTATCGTATATTTGTATATTACATACATTGGGTGTAAACATTGTACGTGTATAGAGTATAAGGGTGTTACACTTTAGATTTTATTCGGACTGGAGGTAGAAACACAAAATAGGTAGAGGATCTTGGAATTATTGATTTGGACTGGAACACTTTTAAAGAGGCGGAGAGACGTTTAGGGATTATTAGAATTTTTCTTGGCAGGAGGTTGACTCAAACACTAGGGTAATTTTTAGCAAAAGACAATAATCAAGGCAACAAACAAGTGGTGATTATCTTGGTGTTAGCTACTCCAAAATTTTCACATAACAATTTTGGTGGAGCCTTCAAATGTAGGTATGTTTATCTAATTTTGTTTATCAAAAATTATCTTCATCCATTAGCCATTGATCCATTAAAATTGATAAATTGTGACTCTAAAGACTTATTCAATAAAAACCAATGGACAATATATTTTCTATTTTTTTAAAGACACAGTAGCCTCACTTGTTTTCTTCTTAATGTATCATAGTAGTTGTTTTTTTTAATTTCAAAACTTTATTTCTATTTTCATAAAAGTCCCAACCCAAATTCACTTAAAATCATAAAACCATAATTTATTTAAATCTTAAACCCTAAATTAAACTTCACAATAACAGTAGCTCCATTTAAGCTTTTATAAATATTATCACAGTGACTTAATTTATTTAAACCTTAAACTCCAAACATTATTTTTTACAAATACCAAATCCTAATTTATTTCTCCCCAAAACCCTAAATTGAGACATAAACCTAAACTTGTATCTTTATTGTTTTATTTAAATTAGATGTATGTTTATTATATGTTTTGATTAATGGTTTATTTATATCTTTGATGAATAATTTATTTATGATGAATGGTTGGTTATTTTTATTGATTTATTTTAGTTTCAAGATATTGTGGTTTTTGTAAGGGAGTGAGGTTTTTGTGGACAGATCAGTGTCAGGCGAGCTTTGAGCAGTTGAGAGAAATGTTAACTCAAGCGCCTGTTCTTACTTTACCTGTTGAAGGCAAACCATATGTGATCTACAGTGATGCTTCACATAGAGGTTTGGGGTGTGTATTGATGCAAGAAGGGAAAGTTATAGCTTATGCATCTCGACAGTTGAAACCGCATGAGCTTAACTATCCGACCCATGATTTGGAATTGGCTGCCATTGTGTTTGCATTGAAGATTTGGCGCCACTATCTGTTTGGGGAGAAATGTTTCATTTATACTGATCACAAGAGTTTGAAGTATTTGGGTGTCCAGAAAGAACTCAATCTTCGTCAGAGGAGATGGTTAGAATTGATTAAAGACTACGACTGCTTGATTGACTATCATCCAGGTAAAGCAAATGTTGTTGCTGATGCCTTGAGTCGGAAATCTTTAGCTGGTTTAACAGTTTACTCGCTCTCGTTGCTTGTTGAGTTGAGAGCATTGTGTGCTAGTTTTGTACCTTGTGATGATGGTGCATTGTTAGCACAGTTGCAATTGAAGCCGGTTTTGTTAGATCAGATCAAAGAAGCTCAGTTGGCCGATAAGAAGATACAAAAGATTGTTTCGGATTGTCAGAATGGAAAGGGTAGAGATTTTATTGTGAAGAGTGATGGAAGTCTCTGGTTCAAGAGCAGATTGTGTGTACCCGATGATGCTGATTTGAAAAGGGTTATTTTGGAAGAAGCTCATCAGTCGATGTTTGCTATGCATCCGGGTAATACAAAGATGTATCATGATTTGAGATAGCATTATTGGTGGATTGGGTTGAAGAGAGACATTGCTGAGTTTGTATCGAAATGTCTCACTTGTCAGAAGGTTAAAGCAGAGCATCAAGTTCCAACCGGGTTGCTTCAACCGTTGTCAGTGCCAGAATGGAAGTGGGAAAGAGTGACAATGGACTTTGTGTCTGGGTTGCCATTGACACAAAGGAAACATGATGCCATATGGGTGATTGTGGATAGATTGACTAAGACAGCTCATTTCCTTCCGGTGCGGATGGATTACTCTTTGGAGAGGTTGGCTGAGCTGTATATCCATGAGATTGTGAAGTTGCATGGTGTTCCAACTTCTTTAGTGTCTGATCGAGATCCCAAATTTACTTCAAGATTTTGGAAGAGTTTGCATAGTGCTTTGGGTTCTCGACTGCACTTCAGCACTGCTTTTCATCCACAGACAGATGGACAGTCAGAGAGGGTGATACAGATTCTTGAAGATATGTTGAGAAGCTGTGTCATCGATTTCTCTGGAAGTTGGGATAGGTTTTTACCTCTTGTGGAGTTTGCTTACAACAACAGTCACCAATCTAGCATTGGTATGGCACCATTTGAAGCATTGTATGGTAGACGGTGCAGGACACCTCTTTGTTGGAGTGAACTTGGTGAAGGTAAACTAATTGGGCCTGATTTGATTCAAGAAACTGAAGAAAAAGTAAAGTTGATTCGAGGCAGGTTAAAAGCAGCTTCAGACCGATAGAAGTCTTATGCAGATCTAAAGAGGAGAGATATAGAGTTTGATGTGGGAGATAAGGTATTTTTGAAAGTATCTCCTTGGAAGAAGATTTTGAGGTTCGGTCGGAAAGGAAAATTGAGTCCTCGTTTCATTGGGCCGTATGAAGTGTTAGAAAGAGTTGGACCAGTGGCGTATCGACTTGCTTTTCCACCTGAGTTGGATTGTATTCATAACGTATTTCATGTTTCTATGTTGAGGAGGTATAGGTCGGATCCATCTCATGTGTTGCCGATTGAGTCAATTGAAGTAAATCCTGATCTGACATTTGAAGAGGAACCAGTTGCTATTTTGGCACGTGATGTGAAAGAGTTGAGAAACAAGAGAGTGTCACTTGTGAAGATTTTGTGGAAGAATCATGGAAAAGAAGAAGCAACTTGGGAAAGTGAACAATCCATGCGAGAGCAATATCCGCAATTGTTTCAGATTTGATATCAGGTAATTTCGAGGACGAAATTTCTTTTTAGAGGGGGAGAATTGTAATATCCTCATGTATGCCCTAGAAGTCTTGGTTATATTGTTGTTGTTGTTATTGTTATAAATTGGATTGAATGTATATGATGTGTTAAGAAAAGAAATTGGGAGGAGAATGCTTGTGTATATGTGTTTTGGAAAGAAAATAGGGTTTAGAGAGAATGGTATATGTTGTGTATATGATGATATATATAACATATAAAATGGTCAAAGGGAGAGAGTCAATGCAAGAGGAGATTTTTATATGGCATGTGAAATTACTTAATTGGGTTTATAAGAGACAAAAGCTAAGTTAAATGATGAGGGGTATTTGAGTAATTGCTTGAAGTGGAATGCATGGTGGAGATTAAAAGAAGAAAAGGTGTTTGACTTGTGCATTTTCTTCTTTCTTTCTTGAAGAGGCTGGCCATTGAAGAGAAGAGAGAGCAAGAGAGGTATTCATGGTGCTAGAAGCAAATTGAAGAAGCAATCAAAGGATTTGACAAGAGAATTGTGGAATTTCTTCATCTTAGGTAAGAAATCTCTTGAATTCCTTTGGTAATTTTGAGGTTATGTCTATATTGAATTGTGATTTGTTGATGTGATGATTTGGTGTGTTTGATATGTGTTTACAAGTGTTAAAGTTGATTGTTAGTTAAAAGATTGAATTGAGGTTGGTTTGGTTGTAAGTTTAAATGGATTTTGATAGTGGAAGTTCAAGTGTAAAGTTGGTTTTAGGGTTTGAGATGGTATGTGTTTAAATGTTTTGGTTGATGTGTTTTAATAAGGAATATTGTGTTAAACATGTAGAATTTGTGTTTAGAACATTGATTCCATTCATTTGAAACATGTTATATGGTGTTTGATGAGTTTGAGTGCAATTAGAGGAGAGTTGTGCATATTAGGGTTTGTGTTTTGGGAGACACGGCCAAAAGCAATGTGAGACACGGCCAAGCCAAGGGATTTTGGGCGTGTTGGATTAGTTTTTGGGTGACATGGCCGTGTTCCCAAGCCGTGTTAGCTACTGTGAGTTTTGGTTTAAGAGACACGGCCACAAGCTTGGCCGTGTCCCTTGCCCGTGTTGCTTACTGTCCAAGTGGGTTGAGTGACACGACCACAAGCTTGGCCGTGTCCCTCAAGTGGGCTGCCCGTGTCCCTCAAGTGTGATAGTTAGGGTTTTCATTCTTTGATCTTATTGCATTGCTTTGGTTCTCCAAAGGTAGGTTGGTTCTTAAACCTAACCCTAAACACTTTAAACACACTTGAATCAATGAATGATATAATCAAATGCATGTGTAAGGTCCTAAAGCTATGAATCATATCAATTGTTCTTTGCCCTAATTGCATTGTTGAGATTGAACAATGTTATGTTATGCATTGTGAATAGTAATGTGTTCCATAAGTAATATACATTGAAATGTATATCAAAGATGCAATGATAATTCAAATAAGACATGATATGAGACAATGCCATTATGTTTGGCTATGATGATGCAATTGAAAGAAATAAGGCATGTTTGCCTAAATGTTGTTGAGAATTGAGAATGAAAATGATAATTGAATAATAAATGAATTGTGTGGCTAATGTGTTATTCCATTTTTAGAGTTGGTTGTTGGTGGCATGCCTAATAAGTGTAACAATCTCTTGAAGTTAGGTTGGATTGAATCCTTGAAGCCTAATTGAGATGTTACCACCCTTGAAGCTAGGTTGGGTTAGTTCTTGAAGCCAAGTTGGGTAGAAGCTTAGCATGCTTTGCTCCCCTTGAAGCTTGGTTGAACTTAATCCTTGAAGCCTAGTTGGGTATATGATATTGATAAATGTGATAACAAAACCAAAGCATTAACTCTGAAAATTGAATGGCATATTAGTGTGTCTTGGGCCCATGCTTGTCTTTGTTTAGTGTTGATTATGAATGGTTAAATGAATACTAATGAGGTATATGAAAAGATATTGAAATGTGATATGTAATGTGAAAATATGTTGTTAGTTTTGCATATATGATGTTATATGTATAATATGGATTGAGAAATGACATTGCATTGCACTAAGTCATATCATTTGCATGATTATCTTACTAAGCCGTTGGCTTAGCGCGATAGTGTTTAATCGCGCAGGTAATAGAGTTGATAGAGTTGAACCCGAGAGTTCATCAAGACCAGGTGAGAGTAGACCTTGAAGATTCCATTTTGGGAGCTTAAAGATCAGAGCAAACTTGCCAATCATGTATATTTCTTTATATTTTGTAAAGAAATGTTTAATACGTAAATATGTACTTATTTTATAACTTCCACTGTGTAATATTTAAGTGTATATATATATATATAACTAATATGTTTTGTTTTATAAGTAAATGATCTACTTTTCTATAATGTATAATGATAAGGGTATTGTATCAAGTTTTAAAGTGTTTTGAATGTTAAGAGAACCGTAGCATCCCTATGTTTGGTGCACTTATGCTACATTGTTGTGATTGTAGTGTGTGTGCATTGGATATGGGGGTGTTACACGGACATAAAATCATGGGGCATGGAAGGCCCATTGATTGAGGAAGCTCCAGTCATTTTGTAAAAGAAGAAAAGCATGCTTGTGCAAAGAACTAGAGAACAAAAACATTAATCAAAGCATGCATGAAAAAAGCTTTGGTTTAAACCTACACAGGGGGCAAAGTCTCTCTCTTTGATTTTTGAGTTTATGCATGTACAAAAAATTTGCGGACTCACTTTCAAATATTTTACCACGCAGGGATCAAGGAGAAGATATGAGAAGTAGCTAAAAAATAGCTAAATTGTTTGCAAAAGTGCAAAAGGAAGAACAAAAAGATTGAAACATTAAGACTCTCAATAGAATGAAGATGCAAAAGACAAAAGAGCAGTCCAACTAGAAGTGATGATGCCAATATAGGACAAAAGTTCAAAAGGAAAAAAAAATCCATTTTAAAGGGTGAAGTCCCGAACTCCAAAGGATGAAGATCCATTTTCAAGGGTAAAGACCCAATGCCAAGGATGAAGATCCAATTTCAAAGGGTGAAGATTTGAAGTCCAAAGGATGAAGATCTATTTCAAAGGGTAATGACCCAAAGTCTCAAGGATGAAGATCCAATTTCAAAGGGTGAAGACCTGAAGTCTAAAGGATGAAGAATCTGTTTCAAAGGGTGAAGACCTGAAGTCCAAAAGATGAAAATCCATTCCAAAAGGTGAAGACCCAATGACCAAGGATGAAGTTCAATGGTCCAAAGGATGAAGATCCAATTTCAAGGGTGAAGACCCGATCTCCAAGGATGAAGATCCACTTTTGGTGGGTAAAGATCCACAATCCATTAAATAATGGAACAACCGGAGCAGCCTGAATTCTCAATTGATAAAAGGTCAGTCAGATCCAGTCTCGAGTCCAAGTACCCAAATCCAATTAAATCTTGGGTCCAAGTACCCAATTCAGTCTTGGGTCTAAGTACCCAATCTCGGGTCCAAGTACCCAAATCCAATTCAGTCTCGAGTCCAAGTACCAGTCTCGGGTCTAAGTACCCAATTCAGTCTTGGGTCCAATATCCAATTCTATCTCGGGTCTAAGTATCCAAATCCAAATCAGTCTTGGGTTTAAGTATCCAGTCTCGGGTCTAAGTATCCAATCTTGGGTCCAAGTACCCAAACCCAATTCAGTCTCAAGTCTACGTATCCAAATCAAACCCAGTCTCAGTTCCAAGTACCCAATCAGGATCCAAGTGCCCAAACCCAATTCTCGGATCCAAGTACGTAGTCTCGGGTCCAAGTACCCAAATCAAATTCAATCTCGGGTCCAAGCACCCAAATCCAATTCAGTCTGGGGTCTAAGTACCCCATTCAGTCTTGGGCCCAAGTACCCAATCTCAGGTCCAACTACCCAATTCAAATTCAGTCTCGGGTTTAAGAACCTAGTCTCGAGTCTAAGTACCCAAATCCAATTCAGTCTTAGGTACAAGTACCTAATCTCGGGTCCATGTACCCAATCTCGGGTCCAAGTACCCAAATATTTTTCGAATCAGTAACCTCAACCATTTTCAATCTCGGGTCGAGAACCCATCCTCATCCAAAATTTGCTCAAAGTCATGTTGCTTTTCACTCTCTTCAACTAAAAGTCTCAAAACATTCAAGCAGGGGGTAAACTGTAGACTCTTAATTTTTTACTAAGTACACTCTAAAGATTTTAAAACAGTCCAAAATAATTTTTATAGTATTTATTTAAATTTTATTATTTATTATTTATTTTAATAACATTTATTTTATAATATTTATTATTTGTTTTTTTAAAATATAATATTTATTATAATAAAATAATATTTATTATTTATTCTAACAATATAATTAATTATAAATATTTTAAATATAATGTTCATTTTTAATAAGAAAAATAAAATGAAAATAGATACATATAAAAAATAAAGAATAGAAAATAAAAATCGGACGGTCGAATCGATGGGCGCCAAGCGGCGGCAGCAAATTAGCCTGCCACAGGCCAATTCGCCGCAGGCGTGGCCTACCGCAAATCAAGGAGTTCCCGTAGACAACTACAAGCATTGCAGCCGATTCTCACATCACAGCCCATTCTTGCACGACACAGCAGGCTAATCCTCTTGCTCGCTCGCAGTTCGTTCCTCGCAGCAGGCCCCAGCAGCCCGCGCGCTGTCGATTTTGTCAAAACCTTATTTAGTTTGGTTTTGTATTTTTTTTCCTAAATAACCTATATTTCCTTAATAAAAAAGAATTAGCATTAGGTTTTTTCTATAAATAATAGCTTAAAAAATAAAAAGAGGACTTTAGATTTTATTCAGACTGGAGGTAGAAACGTAAAAGAGGAAGAGAATTTTAGAATTATTGATTTAGACCGGAAAACTTTTAAAGAGGCAAAGCGACTTTTTGGGATTATTAGATTTTTCTTGGCAGGAGGTGGACTCAAAAACTTGGGTAATTTTTAGCAAAAAGATTTTTAGCAAAAGACAATAATCGAGGCAGCAAACATATGGTGATTGTCTTGGTGTTAGCTACTCCAAATTTTTCATATAACAATTTTGGTGGAGCCTTCAAATGTAGGTATGTTTATCTAATTTTGTTTATCAAAAATTATCTTCATCCAGTAGCCATTGATCCAATAAAATTTATAAATTGGGACTCTAAAGACTTATTCAATAAAAACCAACGGACAATATATTTTCTATTTTTTTTAAAAGACACAGCAGCCTCACTTGTTTGCTTTCTAATGTATCATAGTAGTTGTTTTTTTTTTTTAATTTCAAAACTCTAATTATGTTTTCATAAAAGTCCCAACTCAAATTCACATAAAATAATCAATTTATTTAAATCTTAACTCTAAATTAAACTTCACAGTAGCAGTAGCTCCATTTAAGCTTTTAAAAATATTATCACAGTGACTTAATTTATTTAAACCTTAAACTCCAAACATTATTTTTTACAAATACCAAACCCTAATTTATTTCTCCCCAAAACCGTAAATTGAGACATAAACCTAAACTTGTATCTTTATTATTTTATTTAAATTAGATGTATGTTTATTATATGTTTTGATTAATGGTTTATTTATATCTTTGATTTATAACTTTGATGAATAATTTATTTATGATGAATGGTTGGTTATTTTTATTGATTTATTTTAGTTTCAAGATATTGTAAGGGGTATGCTTTCATATTTTGGGTACCTCATGTTGCAAGCATTATGTAATTTAAGTTACTTCATGTTTGGGATCAATGCAAAGGATACATTTCCACCTTTCGGTGGGTGTCCTATTTAGTTTTAGATATTTGACAATGTAAGGACATGTTTCCATCCTTAGATGGTTGTCCATTTATTTATTTTGCTTGAACATTGCTATGATTTTTAATAAAGTAATTGTTTATCCTTATGGTCACATGTAGCATGGATGATATTGTATTAATTAAGAATTTTATAATATTAAGACCTGAAAAGGAATTCAGTTCCAATAAACCGAGCGTTGTGGGGGTGCTGGATCATTCTCACCTTCCCTACAGTACCCAACTTTTCAAACCCATTAAGTGGTTGGGGATTCCTTAGGAATCGAGTCATCCACCCTTTTCTTTTTCCTAGCCCGTCTTTGTGGTGACTCCATTTTCTTTGGGTATAGGCCCATGTTCTCTTAGGCCCTTAGCCTAATAGTGTCGAAGTTACAAGAACCATTCCACGTGGGAGTGGGGGAAAAAATCCCCGCTCGCAAGTACATCACCTTTTATGGAGAGTTGTATCAATCATGGTGTAATATCCCAAACTATACCCTAAAATTTTTGGAATAATTATTGTTGAAATTAGATTTAATGAAATAAAGTATATATTTATGTTTAACTGGTGAGAAAGGAAAGAGGAGTGTGTATATGTTGTATATATGGAGATATATACAACATATACAAGTCAACATTTAATTAAGGTCAAAAGAAGATTTATTAATTATTTATAAAATGGAAATTTAAATTAAGTGGAAGTGGATGATGATATTTATATATTATATTATTAAAATTTGCTTGGTTGAGATTTAAAGAGATGATTGAGTGGTTAAGAGAAGAGTTGAGTGGTTGACTTTGCTCTTCTTTCTTCTTCTTCTTCTTCTTCTTCTTCTTCTTTCTTTGTTGGCCGACTACATCCATAGCAAGAGAGGAAAGAAAGATTTTGCTCATCTAAACTCAAGATTGAAGGATGTTTCAAGTGATCAAGTTGGAATTCTAAGGGTTTCATCACTTTTGGTAAGTTTTCCACTTGATTCCTTTGTTTTCTTTTAAGTTTGTGTTTTGAGTTTGGTGTTTGATTGCTGATGGTATGTGTATATTTGGTTGTGGTGTATTTGAGAGTGTTTAGTTTAATTGATTTTGATTTTGGTGTTGGATTGAAGAGAAAGAGTTAGGTTTGGTGAAAGAGCAAGTGTTGTGTTTTGGGTATGAGATGAGTTGTGATTTGTTTTTGATGTATGTATTGAATTGTTTTAGTATTTTTGCACGTTATTATGGTTTGTTGGTGTGTTTAGTTAAGTTTGTTTGGAGTGGAAGATGGTGGAAGTAAGAGGTTTGTTGGATGTGTTGCTTTTGTTGCCGGAATCAAGATTTTTGGCCTGACATGCCCATGAGCACGGCCAAGTCTTTAGGTGTGTCAATGGTTCTATTTTTTGGATGGGTGACAACTAAGCGTGTCACAGCTTCTGTGTTGTAGTAGCATTGACACGGCCAGTGACACACCCATGTCACTGAGCGTGTCATAGCTATTGTGATGTTGGTGGATTGACACGGCCAGTGACACGCCCATGTCACTGAGCGTGTCATAGCTACTGGGTTGAGAGAGGATTGACACGGCCAGTGACACACCCATGTCACTGAACGTGTCAAAGCTTCTATGTTGTGGATTTAGGGCACGGTCATGGACATGCCCGTGTTGTTGAGCGTGTCATGTGTAGAGTTTGTCCTAGTTGGTTCTTATCTATGTTATCTCATGTGTATCTCTAAGTAAGCGTGTATCATCCCTTTTGGATTAGGTTTTGAAGAGATTGAGTTGCTTTAATCCAAGTGTTGAGGATTCTTGGTAGACGAGGTTGATAGATTAGTGTGAGTTGCTCTTGAGGTAAGTACAAACCTTACATAGTTGCATACATTTATATGACTTTGGGACTTAACACATTTGGTTGTAAATGTGTTAAGTAATCTATTACATTGTTGATATATTTGATTAATGCTATGATTTGCATGATGTGAAAGATATGATGATCATTCAAATTATATGTACAATGCAATTGGTTGTGTATACCCTAATGATGAGATGTGAAGCCATTGTTGTTGGCTATAATGATGCAAATGAAATAATTGGGGCATTTTTGTCTAGATGATTATGAGGAAATGAGAATGGAATTGATAATGAAATAATGAAAGAATTGTGTGCCAAATGTGTTTATTCACTTTTTAGAGTTTTGTTGTTGGTGGCATGCCTAATAGTAACAATCCCTTGAAGCTGGGTTGGGCTTGATCCTTGAAGCCAAGTTGGGTTGAAGTTTAGCACGCTTAACTCCCCTTGAAGCTTGGTTGGGTCTAGTCCTTGAAGCCTAGTTGGGATGTTATAAACCCTTGAAGCTGGGTTGGTTTGGTCCTTGAAGCCAAGTTGGGTTGATGCTTAGCATGCTTCGCTCCCCTTGAAGCTTGGTTGGGCCTAATCCTTGAAGCCTAGTTGGGATGATGATAAATGTGATAATTGAACCAAAACATTAACTCTGAAAGTTGAATGGCATGTTAGTTTCTTTTGGGCCCATGCTTGTCTTTGTTTAAATGTGAATCATGAATGGTGAAACAAATGAATAATAAAATTTAATGTAAGGTTTTGAAATATGATATCCTCATGTATTGTTTATAATATTTGAATGTATGACATTGGCATTACATTAAAGCATATTGTTATCATGGTTTGTACCACTAAGCCATTGGCTTAGCGCAATTGTGGTTCATCGCGCAGGTGACAGGGTAGATTCAGTTGAACCAGAGATTTCAGCTAGACCGAGTCGAGTCTAAGCTTGTGAAGTGTTGATTGTGGACTTCAAGATCAGAGATGAACTGCCAAACACGTATAAACTCTATATATATTGTAAATATTGATTTTGATGCAAATATATATGTAAGTACCGCTACATTTTCCGCTGCCTAATAAATAAATATTTTATCTAGTATATTTTATAATATAATTTGAATGTTTTAAGTTTTCTTATATTGTTGTTAAATTGAAAGATTGGGTTGTTTAATATAAACCGTGACACTCCTGTATCTGATATATGTATATTACAGATGTGGTTGTATGTAGTGTGCGTTTATGGGGTACGGGGGTGTTATAACAGTTTTGGTATGAGAGCCTAGGTTTGAGATTCTCGACCTAGGTGAATTGTAAGAAAAAAGAAAATCTTGATTTAAAAATATGGTTTTTGGATAAGATACATGTTTTGGCATTGGCAGTCTCTGATCTTTGATGAGGAATATTCTACTGTGTTTGCAGATATAGGTAGTGATGGCATCTCAGTCACGTCAGTCCATAGAAGGTAGTGCTGAAAGTGTAGCTCCTGAAGAGGGTAGAGATGGAGCTAGGGATGAGAGAGCTGGAGAGGCACCTGTTCCTGTGTGAGAGAGATCAGCTACTGATGAGGTTCTGCCGGTTTGGTTACACCATGTGGTAGAATTGTTGAGGCAAGCTCCAGTGCAGCCGCCACCGCCACCACAGCCGCAAGTGCCAGTGAGATATGGCACTACAGACCCTGCAGTAGCTGAGTAGTGGTTGGATAGAGTTCAGAGAGTATTCATCCAGTTGCAAGCCTCTTCTGAAGAGAAGTTTGATTATGCTAGATCACTTATGTAGAAAGATGCTTATGATTGGTGGAAGACAGTTCCACATGCCATGGATGATCCACTGACTTTTTCTTATGGTGATTTTATGCAGGAGTTTGAGCAGAAATATACTTCGAGGGAGTATAGGGATGCCAAGAAGATGGAATTCCTAAATCTGAGACAAGAGAACCGGACAGTGACAGAGTCTAAGATTGAGTTTATCCGGTTCAGTCATCATGCTGGTGGGATTATTTCAGATGATATAGACCGGTGCAGGAGATTTGAGGAGGGATTGAGACCATCTATTTTGTGTATTGTTGCTGGTTCTCGGTACCAAGATTTTCTCAGTTGGTTGCAGCAGCTAGAAGTGTTGAGAGAGCACAAGGTATTGCAGTAGCTACTACTGAGGAGGCGACTAGAATTAGGAGACTCCAGTTTGAGGCAGGGTCTTCATCTATGAAGAGAGGCCGAGGAAGTTTTGTTCCAAGGATCAGTAGGAGCCAGAGGCAGTCGGGTAGGTCAGTTCAGTATCAGAGGCAGAGACCGAGACCTATAGTTTTTGTAGCGAGTGCTTCGACTCTAGTGGTTCAGAGATCCATTCCACCTACATGTGTCCATTGTGGTAGGGCACTTGGGGGTGCTTGCTGGAAGACTGGTGGACCCAGAGTGTGTTTTAGATGTGGTTCACCAGCTCATTTTATTAAAGATTGCCCTGAGCTACTGGAAGATACATAGACTGATACTGCAGCTTCTCGACCTAGTGTCAGCAGAGGAGGTCGAGGGGGCAGAGGTTTCAATAGAGGTGGTCGACCCGGGATTAGTCAGAGAGGAGTCTCTACATTCGGAGGCAGTAAGCCAGATGAGGCTAGGCCATCTCAGCGAGTGTATGTGATGCAGAGGCAGCCAGATGCTTCAACAGTTATTGCGGGTACATTTTCTTTATTTGGCATTTCAGTTCTTGCTTTGATTGATCCAGGATCTACTCATTCATACATAAGTGCATCTATCTTGCCTGTGTCTAAATTGCATTCTGAGTCCTTAGGATTTGATGTCTTGGTGACAAATCCTTTAGGACATAGTGCTGTGGTGAGTAAGGTGCATCGTGATAGTTTAGTTGTAGTGCAAGGTGAGGAGTTTTTGGGTGATTTAATTGAAATGTCTTTTAAGGAATATGATCTGATTCTAGGCATGGATTGGTTGTCTAAGCATGGTGCTGTGGTAGACTATCAAAAGAAGTGTGTTACCCTGAGAACCAGTGATGGTAGAAGTGTGATGGTATCTAGTGAGCAGAGACATCTGGCATCCTTGTTTGTTTCAGTTGTTGCAGCTAGGAAGTTGATTAGAAAAGGGTGTGATGCTTATCTTGCTCATGTTGCGGATACCAGAATAGTGGGTTCTCAACTTGATAGTATACCCACAGTTGCTGAATTCCAAGATGTGTTTCCCTAGGAGTTGCCAGGGATACCCCCTGAGAGAGAGGTTGAGTTTGGTATCGATTTGTTGCTTGGTACCACTCCCATCTCTATTACTCCATATCAAATGGCACCTGCTGAGTTGAGAGAGTTGAAGGTATAGTTGCATGAGTTGTTGGATACAGGGTTTGTTCGCCCTAGTGTGTCTCCGTGGGGAGCACCTGTTTTGTTTGTAAAGAAGAAGGATAGTACCTTAAGATTGTGCATTGATTATAGGCAGTTGAATAAGGTGACTATCAAGAATAAGTATCCTCTCCCTAGAATAGATGATCTCTTTGATCAATTGAAGGGAGCAACAGTTTTCTCCAAGATTGATTTGAGATCAGGGTACCATCAGTTGAGGGTTAGAGCTGAAGATGTTCCTAAGACAACTTTTCGTACAAGGTATGGGCATTATGAGTTTTTGGTAATGCCTTTTGAGTTAACGAATGCACCAGCAGCTTTTATGGATTTGATGAATAGGGTATTCAACCGATATTTAGATCAGTTTGTGGTGGTCTTTATTGATGATATTTTGAAGTATTTGCATAATAAGGAGGAGCATGACAAGCATTTGCGAATTGGGTTGTAGACCTTGAGAGAGAAGCAATTATATGCTAAGCTGTCAAAATGTGAGTTTTGGCTTAATCAAGTGACTTTTCTGGGTCATGTGGCGTCAGCAGATGGTATAAGAGTTGATATGAGTAAAGTTGAAGCTATTTTGAATTGGAGTCCATCGAAGTCTGTGACTGAAGTTAGAAGTTTTCTGGGTTTGGCAGGCTATTATCGACGGTTTGTGAAGGGTTTTTCTTTGATAGCTACTCCACTCACCAGATTACTTCGAAAGGGAGTTAGATTTGTGTGGATAGATCAGTGTCAAGCTAGTTTGGAGCAGTTGAAGGAGATGTTGACTCAAGCTCATGTTCTTACTTTGCTTGTGGAAGATAATTGGGGCATGTTTGCCTAGGTGATTATGAGGAAATGAGAATGGAATTGATCATGAAATAATGAAAGAATTGTGTGCCTAATGTGTTTTTTCAATTTTCAGAGTTTTGTTGTTGGTGGCATTCTTAATAGTAACAATCCCTTGAAGCTGGGTTGGGCTTGATCCTTGAAGCCAAGTTGGGTTGAAGTTTAGCATGCTTAACTCCCCTTGAAGCTTGGTTGGGTCTAGTCCTTGAAGCCTAGTTGGGATGTTATAAACCCTTGAAGCTGGGTTGGGTTTGGTCCTTGAAGCCAAGTTGGGTTGATGCTTAGCATGCTTCGCTCCCCTTGAAGCTTGGTTGGGCCTAATCCTTGAAGCCTCATTGGGATGATGATAAATGTGATAATTGAACCAAAACATTAACTCTGAAAGTTGAATGGCATGTTAGTTTCTTTTGGGCCCATGCTTGTCTTTGTTTAAATGTGAATCATGAATGGTGAAACAAATGAATAATAAAATTTAATGTAAGGTTTTGAAATATGATATCCTCATGTATTGTTTATAATATTTGCATGTATGACATTGGTGTTACATTAAAGCATATTATTATCATGGTTTATAACACTAAGCCGTTGGCTTAGCGCGATTATTGTTCATTGAGCAGGTGACAGGGTAGATCCGGTTGAACCGAAGAGCTCAGCTGGACCAAGTCGAGTCTAGGCTTGTGAAGTGTTGATTGTGGACTTCAAGATAAGAGACAAACTGCCAAACATGTATAAACTCTATATATTTTGTAAATATTGATTTTGATGTAAATATATATGTAAATACCGCTACATTTTCTGCTGCCTAATAAATAAATGTTTTATCTAGTATATTTTATAATATAATTTGAATGTTTTAAGTTTTCTTATATTGTTGTTAAATTGAAAGATTGGGTTGTTTAATATAAACCGTGACACTCCTGTATCTGATATACGTATATTACATATGTGGTTGTATGTAGTGTGCGTATATGGGGTACGGGGGTGTTACACATGACCTCATGGGGTGCACTTGAGATGCTTGAGGAAGTTTGAAGTTGAGCAGATCATGTCAGAAATACATGCGGGAAGTTGTGGACCACACAAGAACGGATTAGCCCTGGTTAAGAAAATAATTCAACAAGACTACTACTGGTTGACCATGGAAAGAGATTGTATTAAGTTTGTTGTGAGGTGCCAGCAGTGCCAGATGTACGAAAACCTAAATCACGTACCTCCCAAATAATTGCATTCTATGTCTTCACTCTAGCCTTTTGTAACTTGGGGGATTGACATTATAGGAGAGATACATCCAACGACTTCAAAAGGTCACTGTTTCATTGTAGTAGCAGTGGATTATTTTTCAAAATGGGTTAAGGCCAAATCTTTCAATAATCTAGGGGCAAGGAAAATGGCTAGGTTTATTGAAAAGAACCTCATATGCATATATAGGTCACATACAGTATGATATCAGACAATGGGGTACAGTTTCAATGAGCAGTTAAGGACTTATTTTATAAATACCAAATCCATCATCACCGATCCTCCCCTTATAGAACGAAGGCTAATGGTGCAGTGGAAGCAACAAATAAGAGAGTTAAGTAGATTTTATCTATGATGATTAAGACATACAAGGATTCATCAGAGATGCTTCCTTTTATTTTATGGGGATACAAAACAAGTGTGTGAACCCTGACTGGGATGATGCCATTTTTCTTCATTTATGGGATGGATGCAGTGTTGCCAATTGAGATTGAGGTCAAATCGTTAAGGGTGGTCCTGGAAGCTAAATTTCCTAAGATGGAATGCGTAGTGAGCAGATACACACAGTTAGCTTTGTTAGAAGAGAGAAGGTTAAAAGCTCTGTATCATCATTAGCTATATCAGAGAAACATAGCTCGGGCCTATAATAGAAGGGTTAAGATCAGGAAGTTTAAAGTTGGTGACTTAGTGTTAAAGTAGTCTAAGCCTAATGTCCATGATCCAAGAGGAAAATTTAGACCTAGTTGGGAAGGACCGTATGTTGTAAAGCAAGTTATGAACAATGGTGCAGTCAAGATATCAGACATGGATGAGAATGAGTTTAGTGAGCTAGTGAACATTGACAGGTTAAAGAGGTTTTATGAATAAAAAAAAAAGCTCACTAGGTTGAAAATCCAAAAAGGAGTGGCTTAGGCAAAAGTTAGAGCAGTAAAGCCCAAAAGGGCAGGCTAGGCAACAATTAGGGCTAAATGAGAGAAAATTGTCAATTAGAAAACCTGAAAGGGCTAGTTAGTGACAGGAGTGATCTTGTGTATGCTAGCTTTATATCTAATTGTTCCTTAATTCAATAAAATATAGTTAATATTAAAATTATTCTATGGACACTATTTTGAAATAATTTGACCATTAGGATAAAATAAATAACACAATAGCGAAAGGTGATGACAAATTATAAAAGGAAAAGAAAACATCTTTTATTATTATTATTATTATTATTATTATTATTATTATTATTATTATTATTATTATTATTATTGTTCATCCTAACATCATTTTTTCAAAAGGATTTGACAAATGTAAAATCTATGGCATACGATAAGTGTAGCATGCAGGCCATCTTTGCTTCAGTCGATCCAGGAAAGCTTCAGTCAGATGAGGCATGTCCAAATCAGGAGTAAACTCAGAACCTCGAGGCTCGGCTCCATACTGCTGGTCAAGATGATGAGGATCATAGCAAGTACCTCGACGAAGAGCAGCAAGAGGAACATACATCAGATATGTCCGAATGGTGACATTGGTGATGTTCCACCAAGGTACCAACCAACGGATGTTAATCGCAGCCCTTGAATGGATCCAGTCGACATATAAAGAAGAGGGATGGAGTAGTTTCCTGCCA
The DNA here is from genome assembly GCA_947685225.1 of Garcia nutans. NCBI lineage: Eukaryota > Viridiplantae > Streptophyta > Magnoliopsida > Malpighiales > Euphorbiaceae > Garcia > Garcia nutans. The sequence continues at coordinate 32,214,026 of CANTUV010000005.1, read as the reverse complement.
GAATGATGTCCTGGTAGATATCTGATAAATTTCATAGATGGAGTGTCGAGTTAGCAGAGTCGCTCCTAAAGTCAAATCTATAAACACAAGAAATAAATAAATAAATAAATATTGAAAAAAGAGCCTGTTAGGTTGAAAACCCACAAGGGCGGCCTAAGCAAAAATTAGGGTGGTTCGCTAGTTTTGAAAACCTGTAAGGGCGGTCTAGGCAAAAATTAGAACCAATATAAAAAAAGAGTCCTCTAAGTTGAAAACTCACAAGGATGGCTTAGGCAATAATTAGGACAGGCAAAAATTAGAGCAATAAAAATAAAAGGCCTAAATTGAAAATTTGAAGGGGCAATTTAGGTAGTTACTTGAAGTACCAGAGGACTTTCAGCCATTCTCCTTGAAGATTCTATCTTGAATTTATCCAATCAGATTAGGGTTTTGGCCACGATCACGGGCACTAGTGATAATCCTCCTTCCATTTGGTCCATGATATCTAGTATAGTGGATCAATGTTGCCTTCAGGAGAAACAACAAGAATTGACCAAGCAAACAAAGACAAAACATGCACCCCTAGGTTTTAGTGGGACCTAAATGAGAAGTGCAAAAGTCAATCAAGGGACCAAGCAAAATTTTCTCACCTCTCATCAACTGTAGAACTCCGGGCTTTGAAAGTTGAAACAACATCTACTTCTTTTGTTGAGTTTTGGAAGTTAGTATTGGTAATGCCAGTGGTTAATTGCTTGGATATCCAAGAATAACTTCAAATTCTTTGATCATGGAACAAATTTCAAAGTTGTTTATCTTGAATGTCCTAGTTTTCACATCCCAAAAGGAAGCCGTGGCATGTAAAAAGGTATGGTCTAACTTGACTTTTTGGAAACACTTTAAATTATTGAGTTGAGACCATGAAATTTTTTCCTAATGTGTAGGCTTGATGGAATTGAATAAGTGCTTTTTCTTTTTTAAGTTGGCTTCAGTCATTCTGGAGTTCTTAAAGAATTGAAATTGTTATGGCTTTGTAAAAGGAAATATTAAAGTTAAAAATCTTTGTTTTAATTTAAGGATGTTCCGAAAAGATTTAATGTTATGAATGTGAAAGAAGAGAAAGTAATTCATTGATTTATATAGGCACTGGCCGGAGTCCAAATTGTTTAAGGAAATAGAAATCCATGTTGAATTATGTTTAAATTTAAAATCAATAAATTTGTTATGAAATTGGGAGTTTTTAAACCTAATCTGCATAGGTATTGGTTCCTTAATTTAATCCATGTCAAATTCATTTTTAATGAATTCGACATGGGAAAGGATATCTATATATGTATATATGTAAAACAAAAGTCAAAGTGTCATTTAAAAAAAATCCAGACATTAAAAAAAGTTGTTTGAAAAGTCAAAATATTTTATTTATAACAATACATGATTTTTACAATAAATTTCTCAGTATATTATAAGACACATCACTATGAAGGAGGAGGTGGTCTATAATTAAACAATGCACTCAGAAAGTCATCGCCTATTGGAGGTGGAGGCACATCATCTGCCTAGTTTCCTCCTGAGAAAGAAGTGCCCAGATCACAGTTATCTTGAGAATCTATCCTATCTTAATCAAACCCTGAGAAGGGAGGTGGCACATCATAATCATCCATTCAGGGCCTCTTTGATGAAGATGCACTAGGATCTCTATAGCTTTGAAATCTGAAGTCCTGGAAGTTCCTTTCAAGATGATTTTCACTCCAACGACTAGCGGCCAATTCTACCCATAACTTTTGATTTTGTTCTTCAATCATTCGCCGTGAGCCAAAAAATAAAAAATTAGGTTCATACATTTTCATGCATACATCCAGCATATGTAAATATGAAATAGAAAATACAAACCAAATTGCTCAGATTGAAGCTCTGAAACTCGAAAGATGGATCGGCATAGGGCGTTACAGGTGGCATGTCAGGATGTGGTGCATCTACATGAGATGGACCATCTACATCATAATTGGGACTACCAGATTGCTCCATCAACTACAAAAATTCAAGTTAAATGAGTACAATGACATGGCAGGTTCAACTATGACATGTTATATTATATCAATCTAAGAGAAGACAACCGTGTATCATCATTGGCAGCATTCCCTGTACTACCGTCCTCCTCATCCTCTTCTTCCTCTTCATCCCCACTACCTTCCTCACAATCATCCTCGACCTCCTCATGTTTCTCATCACCTTCTTCTTCTTCCTTTTCTTCTTCTTCTTCTTCTTCTTCTTCTTCTTCTTCTTCTTCTTCTTCTTCTTCTTCTTTTTCTCCACCCCTTCTTCCTCAAAATCTTCAAACACATTAGGGACAACCTCAAAGTGCAACATCTGGTCCCGTATGAACTCATTACATGACAAGTCTGGTCGAAGCAAGAGTGCATCAACATTATATCCATTTTGGGCACGTCTCCAGCATAGATATATAAGTTAGCACAAATGTTAGGATATTGGTTGGTACTCACCTCTGCTCAGGTTCAAGGAACTAATTATGTACCCTCTCACAAAGAAACCAACCATTGGGAATAGGCCCGGTAATGATTCGATGAGAGTTCTGAAGGTGGTAATGAATTATTCATGTTCGCAGTCCAACTCGCCCTTTCGTCGGCTCTCCACCAAGCATTGTTAACCTAAAAGACAATGACATAGGTAAGTTATTTTCCTTATAAAATTTAATAATAATACTAATTTCATATTTTACCTGATCCCAGCTCAGGCAGCTCAGCTGGTAACGCTGAGAATGCACATGATGACTGTCGGACACCTCTCTATGACTAGAAAACCAACGACTTAATCTCGAGTATCCTATCCATCTTCTAGGAATACCAGGTGCCCTCATCAGATTATGTTCGTATGCCCATAGTTGTCATGGTAAAAAAAAGGATCAAGCTTGCTTATAGGCCTCACTCAAATAAACAAAGAGCGAGATTCATATCTCGGCGACGACCATAAAGCCTATAAATGATATTTATTTTGGCTAATTTGATCAAAGTCATGGTAGAGACAAGTAAGGTCCGCCTCTCCCCAAGCATAAAATGGCAAGAGATCAAAATAGGATAAAGCTCGCAGGAATGACAAATGGATCGACGCCTCAGTGTTGCACAAAATTATCGTGGCTAACAGATACAACAAAAATCCATGGGTGTACCTTTCCACCCATGCGTCTTGTACGGGTCGAGTCTGCCTCATCCAGTACTCTCGGATGTATTAATATTTTATCTTGCATGCTCCCTTATACCTAGGCCTTAAATCGATTAATTGATGAATCTCATCCAAAGTCAATATATCATTGGTCAAAGGGACGGGGATTCCATCGCATTTTAAACTCGTTATTTTAGTAAAGTCCATCGATCGATGGTTACCTCCCCAATGGGCACATGAAAGGTTTGGGTAGTGTCCATCCATCACTCGGTAAGCACCTGAATCATGTTTATGTCAATTTGGAATCCTTTAATCGGCAGTTGCAATACAAATTCTTCAAAGCCACATTCAAGGATCATTCTCCAAATAGCCAGTGGCACTCGTTCATACCATTGGCATGCCTTATGGGCATTTCCACCACCATGGATCACACAGATGTCATACTACAACAATAAAGGTAAGTCAAGCCAGGTAAGTATATCTGCCCTGCTAATAATTTTAAAATAATAGGTATAATAATAAAAAATATAAAACATAATATATAATAACTTTTAACATGATACTAATTTTTTATGATTTCCTTCTTTTTTTATATACACTTTAAAAAATTTCTTTTTGCACCATTACAAATATTTTATCTACCCTATTTTATTTTATTTTCATAAATTAACTCCTTTTATTTCTTTTTTCTAGTTTCGTCAAATATGTATAAATTAGATTTTTTGTCCCAATAAAAATTTTCTTTATTTTTTCTAAAGCAATAACAATATATATAAAGCTTTCATGAATATAGATATTTTTCTACATTAACTTATCCGTTTTAACACTAATATTATTTGTTTTTCATGCATTTTTACTAAATAAAGCCTAAAATTAATTTTTATCATGGTTTTCATACTTTCATATTACTTATTTATAATAAATTTATTTTTATAATAATTTACCTATTTTTACTAATATAATAAAACTACAAAAATAATATATATAATGAAATTTCTGTAGAAAAATAGCAAAATAGCAAAATAAATATATAAAATAAAAATACCTGTATTTTCTCTCGAGAACTTCGATGGAGGTCCATTCATGCTAAGATAGGAATTCGATCCAATCCATTATTTCTGAGGTAAGCTTGCAGTTTCAAATTCATACGAGGTCCGATCCTCGGCGCATGTTGATTTATCACCATTTATATATGTTGAAAGTTAAAAATCTTAAAATAAAAAAGAACTCAAACTTGTTTTCTTGAAAGATAGCAATTCTGCTTCGCAACTTGAAGTTTTAGTTTTTATTATAGTTTGAAGTGCATCTCATAATGAATTGTTAAATATTTATAATGAGTAATGTTTACAGATATGTTTCAATAATTCATCATTCACATGGCTAAGTCAGAAAGGGTACATGCATATTTGAAAATACATAATAAAATAAGAAAGTAGTTGCATCATTAAAACAATAATTCATGTCAATAATTTATTTCCAGTTACAACACAGCACACGAGCACATAGTAACTAGATATTTATTATGGGTATATAATTTTTACGTGTCTAAAATATTTTTTGTACCCATTAAATATTTTTTCCACGCAGGGAGAAAGTGTATATAGGTGCCCACATATAGTAAAAAATAGCTAAATTTTTTGCAAAATATTTTACTAACTACAATTAATTTTTCACAGGTGTTTCGGGTCCAGAACCCAACCAACCTCGGGTCTAGAACCCAATCAATCCAGTTTCAGGTCTAGAACCCAACCAACCTCAGGTCCAAAATCCAACCAATCCAGTTTTGGGTCCAGAACCCAACCAATCTAGTTTCGGGTCAAAAAACCAACTAACCTCGGGTCTAGAACCCAACCAATCCAGTTCAGGTCTAGAACCCAATTAATCTAGTTTCAGGTCCAGAACCCAACCAACCTCGAGTCCAGAACCCAACCGATCCAGTTTTAGGTTCAAAACCCAAACCAGTCTCAAGTCCAGAATTCAAGCCGATCCTTGGAGCCTAAAACTAATCCTTATCCAAAATACTCTCAAAGTCATATTGCTTTTCACTCTCTAAATAAATTCAAGATCACTCAAGCAGGGGGCAAACTGTAGATCCTTAATTTTGTCACCGGCTAGTCTGATGCTAATTAATGAGGCCTAAGTCATAACCAGTTCATTCATAATAAGCTTAAACCTATTCTAAACTTTTGATTACATTGATATATTCTTATGAGGCCTAAAATAAGCTAGTTAAACATTTAAAACCCTAAATAGTTCTAATTTGAAGGTTTGGTTGGTTTTATTTGATATGGGTGCACTTCAATTTGAGTATGGGTGTCTCCACGTTGAATTAGGACACCCAATTCGACAAGGGGCAGCCCCATATAGAATTGGGGCTCCCCCAATTCGATATTGGGCCAGCCCCTGTAACACCCCCACATTCAGTACACACACACTACAACACCACAATGTAGCATATGTGCACCGAATATAGGAGTGCTACAACTTTTCATCAACATTCAAAACATTTTTATATAATACCATCATCTTTCTCAATATACATTATAGATATATTAATACATTTAAGTAGTACACAGCGGAAGTTATAAAATATTTACACATATGAAAACATTTGAGTACTTATTTATCATTACATATATATATTTACAATATAAACAAAATCTTTACAAAATATAAAAGAGTTATACATGATTGGCAAATCTCCTCTGATCTTTAAGTTCCCAAAATCAACTCTTCAATGTCTACTCTCACTCGGTCTAGAAGAGCTCTTGGGTTCAACTCTAATACCTGCGCGATTAAACACTATCGCGCTAAGCCAAGGGCTTAGTAAGACAATTCATGCTAATGTTATGCTTTAGTGCAATGCAATGTTTCACATTAGTATTAATAAATCAACATCAATGATACACACACAATTAGTAAAGATCATACTCAATAAACAATATTCCGTGAATAGTCCGTTTCATCATATAAGTAATATTAACATTTCATTACATTAGAACAACATTTATGTTATACATAAAACCTAGACACCTATGGGCCCATCAAGTATTTAATACGATTTTCAGAATTCAGAGTTACTGCTTCAGTTCATAAACACCATTATCACGCCCGTAGGCAACATATACATATATATCTCTATCCATGGATAGTGTAACAGACCCAGTCTCTTGGATCATCAACTCATCTAACTCGAGGAGATCCTCAACCCGGCAAGACTGTTACAAATCTAATATTTCATAATATCAATTATCATAGTGTAACAGACCCAGTCTCTTGGACCTCAATTCAACTCAATTTGAAGAGATCCTCAACCCGGCAAGACTGTTAACTTTCATTAAATAGGCATGCCTCCAAAAAAAAAAACCAGAACTCTGAAACTGAATATCATATTAAACATACACTTATTTCAAACTCTTTATCAATCTTTCTCATCAATTAGGCAAACATGCCATACATCATTCAATTATATCATCATAGCCAATCACAATGGCTTTATAGCATTTCATATCTCAATTCATATTGTGTATATAGCATTATTAGTATCACATTTCAAAGTACATTATTCATAATACACATCACCATTCACAAGCCTCACAATACACAATACATAACCTTATTCATGTAATATCATATGCATTATCAATTCCATATCATCTCACATTTCATGATTCAATAATGATGTTAGACAAATGATATCTATTTTAACATGTATATGAAAATCTTGTTGTAGGATTAGATTGCTTCCAATAAGGTGAACAGAACCTTTCTAGCGGTCGCGCCTCACCTGAATACGATCGCCCCATACAATTACAAGATAAAACCTTATTATAGTAGGTTTCGCGGCCAGAAGCCCGACCTAAGTCGCGACCGCACCTCACAATCAAAAGATAAAACATTATTACAGTAGGTTTCACGGCCAGAAGCCCGACCTAAGTCGCGACCGCACTTGAATAATAGCGACCGCCCCAAATTACGTGTCTCTCATGCATAAACCCTAAATGTAACCAACCCTCTTCCAAATGCATTTTAACATATAATTCCCAACACAAACTCACTCAAATGGATATAACTCATGTCATAACACATATTCATCACAATAACCACTTAAACAACACATTTGAACACAAACCATCTCAAAATCCTAACTCACACTTTACTCTTGATTTTCCACTATCAATCTTCATTTATTTTTCCATAATCACAACCAAACCAACACCAATTCCAATTTTTTTACTTTAAATCAATTCTAACACTTGCAAACACATATCAAATACACCAAATCATTACATCAACAAATCACACTTCACTTTAAACATAACTTTAAAATTTACAAAGGAAAAACAAAAGATTTCTTACCTTAGATGAAGAAATTTCACAAATCTCTAACCAAACTCTTTGATTGCCTCTTCAATTGAACTCTAGCATCAAGAACACTTCTCTTCCTCTTTCTCTCCTTCAATCACCGGCACCCAAAATGAAAAGAAAACAAAATAGCCACAAGTCAAACACTTTTCCATCTTTTAATCTCCACCAAGAGATTTCTAAAGGTAAATTACCTCAATACCCTTAACCATAAAACTCACCTTTTGTCTCATATAAGCCCATTTAAGTAATTACACACTCAACACAAAAATATCTCTTTTCCTTTGACTCTTCCTTTGACCCATTTATATGTTATATATATCAACATATACACAACATATACCATTCTCTCTAAACCCTATTTTCTTTCCCAATTTCTTTTCTCTTGCAATTATCATATATATACAATCCAATATAACAACAACAACAATAAAAACATCATAACCAAGACTTCTAGGGCATATATGAGGATATTACAATTCTCCCCCTCTAAAAAGAAAATTTCGTCCTCGAAATTACCTGATATCAACTCTGAAACAACTGAGGATATTGCTCTCGCATGGATTGTTCACTTTCCCAAGTTGCTTCTTCTTTTGCATGATTCTTCCATAGAACCTTCACCAATGGCACTCTCTTGTTTCTCAGCTCTTTCACATCATGTGCTAAAATAGCAAATGGTTCCTCTTCAAAAGTCAAATCTGGGCTCACTTCGATTGATTCAATTTGCAATACATGAGATGGATCCGATCTGTACCTCCTCAACATAGAAACATGAAATACATTATGAATACGATCCAACTCAGGTGGCAAAGCAAGTCGATACGCAACTGGCCCAACTCTTTCCAAAACTTCATACGGTCCAATGAAACGAGGACTCAATTTCCCTTTCCGACCGAACCTCAAAATCTTCTTCCAAGGAGAAACTTTCAGAAATACCTTATCCCCAACATCAAACTCTATGACTCTCCTTTTCAGATCTGCATAAGACTTATGTCGGTCTGAAGCTGTTTTCAACCTGCCTCGTATCACTTTTACTTTCTCTTCAGTTTCTTAAATCAAATCAGGACCAACCAACTTATTATCTCCAAGCTCATTCCAACAAAGAGGTGTCCTACACCGTTTGCCATACAATGCTTCGAATGGTGCCATACCAATGCTAGATTGGTGACTGTTGTTGTAAGCAAACTCCACAAGAGGTAAAAATCTATCCCAACTTCTAGAGAAATCAATGACACAACTTCTCAACATATCTTCAATAATCTGTATCACCCTCTCTGACTGTCCATCCGTCTGTGGATGAAAAGCAGTGCTGAAGTGTAATCGAGAACCCAAAGCACTATGCAAACTCTTCCAAAATCTTGAAGTAAACCTGGGATCTCGATCAGACACTAAAGAAGTTGGAACCCCATGCAACTTCACAATCTCATGGATATACAGCTCAGCTAACCTTTCCAAAGAATAATCCATCCGAACCGGAAGGAAATGAGCTGTCTTAGTCAATCTATCCACAATTACCCATATGGCATCATGCCTCTTTTGTGTCAATGGCAACCCAGACACAAAATCCATCGTCACTCTATCCCACTTCCATTCTGGTACTGATAATGGTTGTAGTAATCCAGTTGGAACTTGATGCTCTGCTTTTACCTTCTGACAAGTGAGACATTTTGACACAAAATCTGCAATATCTCTCTTCAAACCAATCCACCAGTAATGTTGTCTCAAATCATGATACATCTTTGTATTACCCGGATGCATAGCAAACACTGACTGATGTGCTTCTTCTAAAATGACTCTTTTCAAAACAGCATCATCGGGTACACACAATCGGTTCTTAAACAAGAGACTCCCATCACCTTTCACAATAAAATCTCTAGTCTTCCCATTCTTGCAATCTGAAATAATCTTCTGAATCTTCATATCAATCAACTGAGCCTCTTTTATCTGATCTAACAAAACTGGTTTCAAAAGCAACTGTGCCAACAATGCACCATCATCACAAGGTACAAAACTGGCATGCAAAGCTCTCAACTCAACAAGCAACGAGAGCGAGAAAACAGTTAAACCAGCTAAAGACTTCCGACTCAAGGCATCAGCAACAACATTTGCTTTACCTGGATGATAATCAATCAAACAGTCGTAGTCTTTAATCAATTCCAACCATCTCCTCTGCCGAAGATTGAGCTCTTTTTGAACACCCAAATATTTCAAACTTTTGTGATCAGTGTAGATAAAACATTTCTCCCCAAACAGATAGTGTCGCCAAATCTTCAATGCAAACACAATGGCTGCTAGCTCCAAATCATGGGTCGGATAGTTAAGCTCATGCGGTTTCAACTGTCGAGATGCATAAGCTATAACCTTACCTTCTTGCATCAGAACACACCCCAAACCACTATGTGAAGCATCACTGTAGATCACATATGGTTTGCTTTCAACAGGTAAAGTAAGAACAGGTGCTTGAGTCAACATATCTCTCAACTGCTCAAAGCTAGCCTGACACTGATCTGTCCACACAAATCTCACTCCCTTACGAAGCAATCTGGTGAGTGGAGTAGCTATCAAAGAAAACCCTTTCACAAACCGCCGGTAATAGCCTGCCAAACCCAGAAAACTTCTAACCTCTGTCACAGACTTGGGTGGACTCCAATTTAAAATGGCTTCAACTTTACTCAGATCAACTCTAATGCCTTCAGCTGAGACAATATGTCCGAGAAAAGTGACTTGATCCAACCAGAACTCACACTTCGACAATTTGGCAAACAACTGCTTCTCTCTCAAAATCTGCAACACAATCCGCAAATGCTTGTCATGTTCCTCTTCATTCCGCGAATACACCAGAATGTCATCGATGAAGACCACTACAAACTGATCCAGATAGGGCCTGAACACCCTATTCATCAAATCCATAAAAGCTGCAGGTGCATTCGTCAAGCCAAAAGGCATAACTAGAAACTCATAATGTCCATACCTGGTCCGAAAGGCAGTCTTGGAAATGTCTTCAGCTTTAACTCTCAATTGATGGTATCCAGATCTCAAATCAATTTTAGAAAACACAGCTGCACCCTTCAATTGATCAAAGAGATCATCGATTCTAGGCAAAGGATATTTATTTTTAATAGTCACCTTGTTCAATTGCCTATAATCGATACACAACCTCATAGTACCATCTTTCTTCTTCACAAATAGCACAGGAGCTCCCCAAGGAGAAACACTGGGGCGAATAAATCCTTTATCCAACAACTCCTGTAATTGCACTTTCAATTCCCTCAATTCTGCTGGTGCCATTTTATAAGGAGTAATAGATATAGGAGTGGTACCAGGCAACAATTCAATACCAAACTCCACCTCTCTCTCAGGAGGCAATCCTGGCAACTCCTCTGGGAATACATCTGGGAACTCTGCAACTGTGGCAATACTATCAATGGGAGAACCCTTCACTCTAGTATCTATCACATGAGCAAGATAAGCTTCACACCCCTTTCTAATCAACCTCCTCTGGTCTACTCTCCCTGGATGTAGCACCTCCTCTAACACTGAACCCAGATCTGCCTCCCCGGCTGCTACCTCTGCCTGCTCGACCTCCCCTCACACTAGGTCGAGAAGCTGCAGTATCAACTGACATCCGCTCCTGTCTCTCTGGACAATCTCTAATAAAATGCTCAGGAGATCCACATCTGAAGCACACAGCTGACCCACTATACCTCCAACAAGCACCCCTATGTGATCCACCACACTGAGCACACACAGGTAGAGCGGATCTCTGAGTCACTGGGGTTGGAGCACTCGCCGCTGAAGCTGCAGGTCTAAATCTCTGCCTCTGGAACTGCACTGACCTACCAGTTGACCTCTAACTCCTACTAACTCTAGGAACAAAGCTTCCTTTACCTCTCTTAACAGAAGAAGACCCTGCCTCAAACTGGGGCCTCCTAACCCTAACCTCTTCCTCTGAAGCAGCTGCAATAACTTGAGCTCGCTCCACACTCCGAGCTGCTGCCACTAGCTGGGAGAAATCGTGATATCTAGATCCAGCCACTAGACACATGATAGAGGGCCTCAATCCCTCCTCAAATCTCCTGCATCTATCTATCTCATCAGCTATAATGCCCCCAGCATACTGGCTCAATCGAATAAACTCAACCTCATACTCAGTTACAGTCTTGCTATCTTGCTTCAAGCTTAAGAACTCCATCTTCTTCATGTCTTTGTACTCCCTAGGAGTATACTTCAATTCAAACTCTCTCAGAAAATCCGCATATGACAAGGTCGGTGGATCATCCATAGAATGGGGCACTGTCCTCCACCAGTCATATGCATCCTTCTGTAGCAAAGATCTTACATAATCAAACTTTTCCTCCGATGTGGCTTGCAACTGAATAAAAATCCTCTGTACTTTGTCAAGCCACTGTTCTGCTACAGCTGGATCAGTAGTACCAAGGAAATCCTCTGCTCCATACTTCCTTAGTTTATCATAGTGCCTTACTGGTACCACAGGCTGAGGGGGTGGTGGCACTGGTTGCACTGGTGCTTGCCTCATAACTTCCATCATATGTCTAAACCAAGCTGGAGGAACCTCCTCTCCAGCTGGTCTACCCGACACCGAAGCAGGTGCCTCCTCAACACTATCAACTCTAGCTCCCTCAGCAGGAGCAATACTCTCAGCACTACCCTCAATCGACTGACGTGAGTGAGAATCCATCACAACCTAACACTGCAAACACAGTAGAATACTTCTTATTAAAGATCAGAGGTTGCCAATACCAAATATATATGTTATTCAAAACCACTTTTAAAGTCAAAAATAGTCTTTTTCTTACATTTTACCTAGGTTGAGAATCTCAAACCTAGGCTCTGATACCAAAACAATTGTAACACCCCCACATTCAGTACACACACACTACAACACCACAATGTAGCATATGTGCACCGAATATAGGAGTGCTACAGCTTTTCATCAACATTCAAAATATTTTTATATAATACCATCATCTTTCTCAATATACATTATAGATATATTAATACATTTAAGTAGTACACAGCGGAAGTTATAAAATATTTACACATATGAAAACATTTGAGTACTTATTTATCATTACATATATATATTTACAATATAAACAAAATCTTTACAAAATATAAAAGAGTTATACATGATTGGCAAATCTCCTCTGATCTTTAAGTTCCCAAAATCAACTCTTCAATGTCTACTCTCACTCGGTCTAGAAGAGCTCTTGGGTTCAACTCTAATACCTGCGCGATTAAACACTATCGCGCTAAGCCAAGGGCTTAGTAAGACAATTCATGCTAATGTTATGCTTTAGTGCAATGCAATGTTTCACATTAGTATTAATAAATCAACATCAATGATACACACACAATTAGTAAAGATCATACTCAATAAACAATATTCCGTGAATAGTCCGTTTCATCATATAAGTAATATTAACATTTCATTACATTAGAACAACATTTATGTTATACATAAAACCTAGACACCTATGGGTCCATCAAGTATTTAATACGATATTCAGAATTCAGAGTTACTGCTTCAGTTCATAAACACCATTATCACGCCCGTAGGCAACATATACATATATATCTCTATCAATGGATAGTGTAACAGACCCAATCTCTTGGATCATCAACTCATCTAACTCGAGGAGATCCTCAACCCGGCAAGACTGTTACAAATCTAATATTTCATAATATCAATTATCATAGTGTAACAGACCCAGTCTCTTGGACCTCAATTCAACTCAATTTGAAGAGATCCTCAACCCGGCAAGACTGTTAACTTTCATTAAATAGGCATGCCTCCAAAAAAAAAAACCAGAACTCTGAAACTGAATATCATATTAAACATACACTTATTTCAAACTCTTTATCAATCTTTCTCATCAATTAGGCAAACATGCCATACATCATTCAATTATATCATCATAGCCAATCACAATGGCTTTATAGCATTTCATATCTCAATTCATATTGTGTATATAGCATCATTAGTATCACATTTCAAAGTACATTATTCATAATACACATCACCATTCACAAGCCTCACAATACACAATACATAACCTTATTCAAGTAATATCATATGCATTATCAATTCCATATCATCTCACATTTCATGATTCAACAATGATGTTAGACAAATGATATCTATTTTAACATGTATATGAAAATCTTGTTGTAGGATTAGATTGCTTCCAATAAGGTGAACAAAACCTTTCTAGCGGTCGCGCCTCACCTGAATACGACCGCCCCATACAATTACAAGATAAAACCTTATTACAGTAGGTTTCGCGGCCAGAAGCCCGACCTAAGTCGCGACCGCACCTCACAATCAAAAGATAAAACATTATTACAGTAGGTTTCGCGGCCAGAAGCCCGACCTAAGTCGCGACCGCACTTGAATAATAGCGACCGCCCCAAATTTTGTGTCTCTCATGCATAAACCCTAAATGTAACCAACCCTCTTCCAAATGCATTTTAACATATAATTCCCAACACAAACTCACTCAAATGGATATAACTCATGTCATAACACATATTCATCACAATAACCACTTAAACAACACATTTGAACACAAACCATCTCAAAATCCTAACTCACACTTTACTCTTGATTTTCCACTATCAATCTTCACTTATTTTTCCATAATCACAACCAAACCAACACCAATTCCAATTTTTTTACTTTAAATCAATTCTAACACTTGCAAACACATATCAAATACACCAAATCATTACATCAACAAATCACACTTCACTTTAAACATAACTTTAAAATTTACAAAGGAAAAACAAAAGATTTCTTACCTTAGATGAAGAAATTTCACAAATCTCTAACCAAACTCTTTGATTGCCTCTTCAATTGAACTCTAGCATCAAGAACACTTCTCTTCCTCTTTCTCTCCTTCAATCACCGGCACCCAAAATGAAAAGAAAACAAAATAGCCACAAGTCAAACACTTTTCCATCTTTTAATCTCCACCAAGAGATTTCTAAAGGTAAATTACCTCAATACCCTTAACCATAAAACTCACCTTTTGTCTCATATAAGCCCATTTAAGTAATTACACACTCAACACAAAAATATCTCTTTTCCTTTGACTCTTCCTTTGACCCATTTATATGTTATATATATCAACATATACACAACATATACCATTCTCTCTAAACCCTATTTTCTTTCCCAATTTCTTTTCTCTTGCAATTATCATATATATACAATCCAATATAACAACAACAACAATAAAAACATCATAACCAAGACTTCTAGGGCATATATGAGGATATTACAGCCCCATATCGAATTGGGGCTCTCCCATTTCGTTATGGGGCCATTATTGAGGACTCCATATCAAATTAGGATTGTTAGTTCGATATGGACTTTGATTCCATGTCAGATTACAATTATTTTAGTTCGAGATGGTCTTAGTTTGCCTCAAATTAAAGTGGTTTTATGTAACACCCCTATACCCCGTATACGCACACTACATACTACTACACCTGTAATATACATACCGAATACATAAATGTTACGGTTTACTAATAAATCTTTCATTTATACAATAATATGACCAAACTCAAAACATTTAAGTTATATCATAAAACATAACAAATAAAACGTTCATTCCATACGCAGCGGAAAATGTAGAGATATTTACAAATACATAAACATAAAAATCAAATTTTACAAAATATAAAGTTTATACATGTTTGGCAGTCAGTCTTTGATCTTTAAGCTCAAAATCAACACTTCAAAATCTAGACTCGACTCGGTCTAGATGAACTCTCTGGTTCAACCCTGTCACCTGCGCGATAAACCACAATCGCACTAAGCCAACGGCTTAGTGGTACAAACCCCAATTATAATATGTTTCAATGCAATGCCAATATCATATGTTCAAACATTATAAACAATACATAAGAATATCACATTTCAAAGTCTTACATTGAATCTCATTATTCATTTGTTTCACCATTCATAAATCACATTTAAACAAAGACAAGCATGGGCCCAAAAGACACTAATATGCCATTCAACTTTCAGAGTTAATGTTTTGGTTCAGTTATCACATTTATCATTATCATTATCCCAACTAGGCTTCAAGGATTAGGCTCAACCAAGATTCAAGGGGAACAAAGCATGCTAAGTATCAACCCAACTTGGCTTTAAGAACCAAATCCAACCTAGCTTCAAGGGTTGTAACATCTCAACTAGGCTTCAAGGACTAGACCCAACCAAACTTCAAGGGGAGTAAAACATGCTCAACATCAACCCAATTTGGCTTCAAGGATCAAGCCCAACCTAGCTTCAAGAGATTGTTACTATTAGGCATGCCACCAACAACAAAACTCTGAAAATGGAATAACACATTAGACACACAATTCATTCATTATTTCATTCATTATTTCATTCTCATTTTCTTATCATCATTTAGGCAACCATGCCTCAATTATCTCATTTGCATCATTATAGCCAACAACAATGGCTTCACATCTCATCAATAGAGTATACATAACCAATTACATTGGACATATATTTTGAATTCATAATCATCTAGGCAAACATGCCCATTTATTTCATTTGAATCATTATAGTGAACCACAATGGCATCACATCTCATCATACCACAATTCACATTTAAGCAATTCATCATTAAAGTAGTCATCATAACCAATTGCATTGCACATACCTTTTGAATGATCATCATATCCTTCACATCATACAAATCATAACATTAATCAATTAGTAATAACAATATAGTAGATTACTTAACACATTTGTAACCAAATGTGTTAAGTCTCAAAATCATGTAAATGAATGCAACCATGTAAGTTTGTACTTACCTCAAGAACAACTTACACCAATCTATACACTTCCTCTTCCAAGAATCCTCAACACTTAGGTTAGGGCAATTCAACCTCTTCACAACCTAATCCAAAAGGAATAATACACACTTAATTACAAATTCACATGAATTCCAATACAATTATTCACCTATTGGTATCATACTAGACCCATAGATCATAAATTACAAGCCAACATCTCTCTCTAGGACTCCACGGTCATGGCCTCCCAACCCCCACGGGCGTGGGTTAGTAAATGGATCTGCCTCCCTTGCTCAAAACCCCCATGGCCATGGCTTCCAATGGCCACGGTCGTGGCAGCCAAAGGCCACGGGCGTGGCATCCAAAATGCTTCTCTTTCAGACCAAACTCATGTATTCTATGCTTCTAACTTCATTAAACACCAATATCATGAAGATCTACAAGAATAATTAATCAAACTCAACATCTACAACAATAATCACCAATTCACAACCCTACACAAACACAATTCATACACTTCCAACACCAACATCAACCTAACTCCTTATTTCAATTCAAATCCAACACTCTCAAACACATCACAATCAAACATAATCATACTATCAAATATCAACAATCAAACTCATGTACAACTCAAAATAAAACAAGGAAATCAAGAGGAAACTTACCAAAGTTGATGAAACTTCTTAAATTTCCAACTTAATCACTTGAAACTTCCTTCAATTTTGAGCTTGGAAATCAAAACCTCTCTTTCTCTCTATTGCCTTTTGTGAGCCGACCAACAAGGAAAAGGAAAGAAAAGAAGAAGAAAATGAAGATGCCAAGTCAAACACTCTTCTCTTTAAAACCTCCACCAAGTATTTTAATAATAAAATAATCAATTTTCTCTCTTCCACTTATTTTAATTTCCTTTTAATTTATTTAATTAATTTAAAACAATTAATTATCTTCTTTTGACTTCCTTTAATTTGACTTGTATATGTTGTATATATCACCATATATACAACATATACACTCTTCCCTTCCCAAACAAACATATACAATTAATCCAAATACAACAATAAATATTCCAAAACTTTTAGGGTATACTTGGGATATTACAATTCTCCCCCTCTAAAAAGAAATTTCGTCCTCAAAATTACATGATATTAAGTCTGAAACAACTAAGGATATTGATCTCGCATCGCTCGCTCACTTTCCCAAGTTGCCTCTTCCTTTGCATGATTCTTCCAAAGAACCTTTACAAGTGGTACTTTCTTATTTCTCAACTCTTTCACTTCATGTGCCAGAATAGCAACTGGTTCTTCTTCAAATGTCATATCCGAACTCACCTCAATAGATTCAACTAGTAAAACATGAGATGGGTCTGATCTATACCTCCTCAGCATAGAAACATAGAAAACATTATGGATTCTATCCAATTCAGGCGGCAAAGCAAGTCGATAAGCAACTGGTCCAACTCTTTCTAATACTTCATAAGGTCCAATAAAATGAGGACTTAGCTTCCCTTTGCGACCAAATCTCACAATCTTTTTCCAAGGAGATACTTTCAAAAATACTTTATCTCCAACATCAAACTCTATGTCTCGCCTCTTCAAATCTGAATAAGATTTTTGCCGATCTGAAGCTGCTTTCAACCGATCCCGAATTATTTTAACTTTCTCTTCTGTTTCTTTAATCAAATCAGGACCAACCAACTTGCCTTCTCCAACTTCATTCCAACACAGAGGCGTTCTGCATCTTCTACCATACAATGCCTCAAATGATGCAATTTTAATACTAAATTGATGACTGTTGTTGTAAGCAAATTCCACAAGTGGCAACAATCTGTCCCAACTTCCAGAAAAATCAATGACACAACTTCTCAACATATCCTCTATAATCTGTATCACTCTCTCTGACTGCCCATTTGACTGTGGATGAAAAGCAGTGCTAAAGTACAATCGAGAGCCCAAAGCACCATGTAAACTCTTCCAAAATCTCAAAGTAAACCGGGGATCTCAATCAGACACTAAAGAAATTGGAACTCCATGCAACTTCACTATCTCATTAATATATAGCTCAGCCAACTTCTCAAGAGAATAGTCCATTCTAACTGGAAGAAAATGAACTGTTTTCGTCAACCGATCAACAATCACCCATATAGCATCATGCTTCTTCCGAGTCAATGGCAAACCAGACACAAAATCCATTGTCACACGTTCCCATTTCCATTCAGGTACTGCTAAAGGTTGAAGCAACCCTGTTGGAACTTGATGCTCAGCTTTCACCCTCTGACAAGTGAGACACTTGGACACAAATTCTGCTATGTCTTTCTTCATACCTGACCACCAGTAATGTTGCTTCAAATCTTGATACATTTTAGTACTCCCAGGGTGCATAGTAAAAACCGATTAATGTGCTTCTTCTAAAATAATCTGTCTCAATCTTGCATTATTAGGAACACACAATCTAGTTTTGAACCAAAGGCTACCATCACTCCTCACATAAAAATCTCAGCTCTCCCCCTTTTTGCAATCTAACACAATCTTCTAAAATTTCTCATCAGCCAATTGAGCCTCTTTAATCTAATCCAACAACACCGGTCTCAAATGCAACTGAGCTAACAAGGCTCCATCATCACATAATTCGAAACTAGCATGCAATGCTCTTAACTCAACAAGTAACGAGAGCGAATAAACAGCCAAACCTGCCAAAGACTTCCGACTCAAGGCATCAGCAATAACATTTGCCTTACCAGGATGATAATCAATTAAATAGTCGTAGTCTTTGATCAACTCCAACCACTGTCTTTGCCGAAGATTAAGCTCTCTTTGAACCCCCAAATATTTCAAACTCTTATGATCTGTATAAATAAAACATTTCTCTCCATACAAGTAGTGTCGCCAAATCTTCAAAGCAAACACTATGGCTGCTAACTCCAAATCATGCGTCGGGTAATTAAGCTCATGTGGCTTCAACTGTCGAGAAGCATAAGCTATAACTTTACCCTCTTGCATCAAAACACAACCTAAACCATTATGTGAAGCATCACTGTAAATCACTTATTTAATTAAAAGTTTTGACATCACAGTAGCTAAATAATTGTATTTTTTGAAACCCTAATCTATTATTTTCCAAACCCTAAAAAAACCATTTGTAAAAACCCTAATTGTCTTTTCCTAAACCCTTATTCTGACAAAGCCTAAACCCTAATTTATCCAAAATATAAAACCCTAATCTATAAAGCTAATTCCCAAAACCCTATATCTATAAAGCTAGTTTCTTAATTAGGGTTTTCTATCCAGAATGTTAGTTTTCTAAATTAAAACCCTAGTTTTTAAATCTAAACCCTAAAACCCTAACTTCTATCCTAATTTAAGATGTAAACCCCCAAATTTATATGTAACACCCCTATACTCCGTATATGTACATAGCATGCTTATACGATCGTAATATACGTATACTGAATATAGAAATGACACGGTTTACAAAACACACAAAACATCCCTTTAATATAATATGAACAATTTTAAAACATTTAAAGGAATTTATAAAACACAATAGACAAAATGTTCATTCAAAACGCAGAGGAAAACATAACAAATATTTTCAAGTACATATACTTGAAAACTCAAATTTTACAATATATAGAATAAGAATACATGATTAGCAGTACGTCTTTGATCTTTAAGCTCCACTATCAACACCTCAAAAATCTAGACTCTACTCGGCCTAGAGGAACTCTCCGGTTCTTCCCTGCCACCTGCGCGATGAATCACACTCGCGCTAAGCCAACTGCTTAGTGGTACAAACTATAATAATATTATGCTTTGATGCAATGCCAATGTCACTCAATCAAATTTCTTAAGCAATTCATGAAGTACTATTCATAATTTCCACATCCATAAACATGTAAGGCAAAGATAAATATATATATCTCATCGTTCATTTATTTTTCCCTTTTTGAATTATATATAAACAAAGAACAGCATGGGCCCAAAAAGAAATCTAATATGTTATTCAAAGTTCAGAGTTACTGCTTTGGTCCATAATCACAATCATCAAGCCCGTAGGCGATATATATATATATATCTCTATCCATGGATAGTGTAACAGACCCAGTCTCTTGGATCTCAACCCGGTTAGAACCGAGGAAATCCTCAACTCGGCTAGACTGTTACTATTTTTGAGGCTTACGACCCAGTCATTTCACCCCAAAAACATCACATTTCACATTTATCATTTCACATTTTTCAACTGGAATTGGCTTACGACCCGGTCATTTCACCTATCCAGTGATTCATAGGCATGCCGCCAAACTCAGAACTCTGAAAATTGAATTAACATATTAGGCACACAATCATATCATTTACCTCTTTATCAATTTCTTTCTCAATTCATTTCTCATTTCATATTCCACAATCAACTAGGCAACCATGCCTCAATTATCTCATTTACATTATTATCAATAAACCCAACAACCATGGCTCCTCATCTCATCATATCTCAAATCACATAAAGGCAATTCATCATATCATCATATCTTTAGAATTTTCAACATACATTTAACAAAGTTCATATTATGCAAAACATGACATTATTAATATGCATCAACAATGCAATAGATTACTTAACACATTTACAACCAAATGTGTTAAGTTCCATAATCATGTACATGTATGAAATAAAGGGGGTTTGTACTTACCTCAAGGACAACTCTCACTAAACTCCTCTTCTAAGAATCCACAACACTTGGATTAAGGCAACTCAACCCTCTTCAAAATCTAAACCAAAGAAATGATACACATAAGATAATAAGACTAAGAACCAACTAGGGCAAACTCTACACATGACACGCTCAACAACACGGGCGTGTCCCTGACCGTGCCCTAACTCCACAACACAGAAGCTTTGACACGCTCAGAACCACAGGCGTGTCACTGGACGTGTAATACCTTCTGTCTCACAGAAACATTGACACGTCCAACAACACGAGCGTGTTCATGGCCGTGTCAATTCTCCAACATCACAGTAGCTATGACACGCCCAGTGACATGGGCGTGTCACTGCTCATGTCACCCATCCAAGAACACAGACTTAATGACACGCCTAAAAACCTGGACGTGTTCATGGGCGTGTCAGGCCAAAAATGCAGATTCCGGCCACAACAACACTACCTCTAACAAATCTCTTCTTTCCACCATTTTCCACTTCAAACAACCTTAATTAAACTCACCCAAAAACCATAACAAACTTGCAAAAATACCAAATCAACTCAAAACATACATCAAACACAAATCATAATTATCACCTCAAACCCCAAACTACAACCACAACACCTTCACTTCCAACAAACTTACTCTTTCCTTCAATCCAACCCCAAAATCCAAAATCACTTGAACCAAACACTCTTAAATACACACACAATCAAACAAACACATATCAACCCCAATCTTAACTCACAAACTCAAAGAAATCAAAGAATCAAGTGGAAAACTTACCAAGGATGAAGAAACTCTTAAATTTCCAACTTGAATACTTCCTTCAATCTTGAGTATGAAAGATCAAATCTCTCTCTTGCTCTCTTGCTAGGGAGTGTCGGCCAAAACAAAGAAAAGAAAAGGAAAGGAAATGAAGGCACACGCAGAAGAAAGAAAGAAAGAAGAAAGGAAGGAAAATAAAGTCAAACACTCAACCTTCTCTTTCCTCAAAACCCTCTCCTCCAAGCATTTAATATTAAAATACTCTAAATATCTCCATCCACTTCCACTCACTCAAATCCCACTTAATTAACTTAATTAATTTAAAATCATTAACTAATCATCTTTTGACTTCACATTTGACTTGTATATGTTGTATATATCACTATATATACAACATATACACTCTCTCTTCACTTCCTTTCTTTTTCCCATTAAACACATATACAATTAACCCAATTACAACAATTATTATACAAAACTTCTAGGGCATATTTTGTGATATTACAATTCTTCCCCTCTAAAAAGAAATTTCGTCCTCGAAATTACCTGATTTCAAGTCTGAAACAGTTGAGGATACTGATCTAGCATCACTTGCTCATTCTCCCAAGTTAATTCTTCTCTACCATGATTCTTCCAAAGAACCTTCACAATTGGTACTTTCTTATGTCTCAACTCCTTCATACCATATGCTAAAATAGCAACTGGTTCTTCTTCAAAAGTCAGATCCAGACTCACCTCAATAGATTCAACTTGCAAGACATGAGATGGATCTGATCTGTATCTCCTCAACATAGAAACATGGAAAACATTATGAATTCTATCTAATTCGGGTGGCAAAGCAAGTCGATAAGCAACTGGTCCAACTTTTTCCAATACTTCATAAGGTCCAATAAAACGAGGACTTAACTTCCCTCTGCGGCCAAATCTCAATATCTTTTTCCAAGGTGACACTTTCAAAAATACTTTATCCCCAACATCAAACTCTATGTCTCTTCTCTTCAAATCTGAATAAGATTTCTGCCGATTTGAAGCTGTTTTCAACCGATCCCGAATTATCTTCACTTTCTCTTCAGTCTCTTTAACCAAATCAGGACCAATTAACTTGCCCTCTCCAATTTCATTCCAACATAAAGGCGTTCTGCATCTTCTACCATACAATGCCTCAAATGGTGCCATACCAATACTGGATTGATGACTGTTGTTGTAAGTGAATTCCACAAGTGGCAAAAATCTGTCCCAACTTCCAGAGAAATCAATAACACAGCTTCTCAACATATCCTCAATAATCTGTATCACTCTCTCCGACTGCCCATGTAACACTCCGATACCCTATATAAGTACTATACATATACTTAGTATACATACAGTAAGTATATAAAGTATAAGGATGTCACTTTTCGTTATCTTTTAAAAACCTGTAACAGAGTTCAAACCATAATACGTTAATTTAAATAACATTTACAAAATCATTATCTTTATCAAAACTCCATTTATACATATAAATATTCTCTCACCAGAAAATACATCATAATTAAAAGTTATACATGTATGCATTACCCTCTAGTTGGTTTCGACAAACTCTTACTCTTCTCGTGGCATAACGAAAGACTTCATATCCTCCACCTAGCTTAGTAGTACAAAAATAACATATAAACATACATTATAAAATTACTAACATATAATGATATATCAATTCCATGTGCCATTAGTTCCTTATCATGTTTTCCTTTTAAATTGCACCTTTCATATATCTTAACTAATTTCATGTATTATATACATATCATTTTTACCAACCACAATTCATCACTAATAATCACCATCAACATATTAATACCCACATTACATATCATATCATTATCACCAATCATCAATCCAACATTAATACTCACAATCAATATTTCAATATACATATTACATAACATTTCATGTCATTATTTTATTCACAATTCATCAATCATGAATCACATTTCCAACCAAATCCACCATAGATTTCATTACTCGTTTATTACAACATTTATATATATCATATTGACAACAACGACAGACTCGGGCCCAAACGACACTAATATGCCATTCAATTTTCAGAGTAATGCTTTGGTTCATTCATCACATTTTATCATTATCATAGACCCAACTAGGCTTCAAGGATTAGGTTCAACCAAGCTTCAAGGGGAGCAAAGCATGCTAAGCATCAACCCAACTTGGCTTCAAGAACCAATCCAACCTAGCTTCAAGGGTTGTAACATCTCAATTAGGCTTCAAGGACTTAGCCAACCTATCTTCAAGAGATTGTTACTCATTTTAGGCATGCCACCAACAACAAACTCTGAAAATGGAATAACACATTAGTTACATAATTCATTTATTACTTTCATTCTCAATTCTCATCATCAATTAGTCAAACATGCCTTATGACTTTCAATTGAATCATCATAGCCAATCACAATGGCTTCACATCACATTTGAGTTATCTTAGCCAATCACAATGGCTTCACATCACATCTGAATCATCATTATACATATACAACATCAATTACATTAGCTAAACAAACCGATCATTAGTTTTACATCTCTTTATGTCTCAATTCACATTATACACTTCATTATTCAAGCATACATAATCAATTTCATTGCACATGTATCTTAAATTCATCATCATATAAACAACATATCCCTTTATAACATTTCAATCATTATTATCAACCATGATGATATCACATTTCATCATTTCTCAAAACACATTGACAACATTCATTATTAAAACATTTATTATAATAAATTGCATTGCACATACCTTTTTGGATGATCCTCATCTCTTCCACACTATACAAGTCATAATATTAGTCACATTGTTCATATAACATACTACCATTCACAAGATTCATAATGCATAACATAACATTGTTCATACATAAACATATGCATCATTAAATGTATGTTCAATCTCCACAAAACAAGAAGAGCCAAGTACCATCACAATAGCCAACACACCCAAGGGACACGGCCAAGCTTGTGGCCGTGTCTCTCAATACCAATTCAAGCCGAGGCAGACATGGGCAAGGGACACGGCCGTGTCTCTCAACAAAAATCAGGCAGTGGCAAACACACTCAAGGGACACGGCCAAGCTTGTGGCCGTGTCTCTCCCAAAATCCATCCAACACGGCCAAACTTCCCTCAACTTGGCCGTGTCTCCCAAAATTAATAGGTCTTGGCCGTGTTCCATTCTTATTTTGGCCGTGTCTCTCATATATAAAACCCTAAACATAACCAACACTTCTTTGATTGAATTAAGAACAACTTATACACAACACAATCTCATTCAAATGGGTGTAATTCATGTTATTAACACATATTTATCTCAATATTCACATTAACACTAGATCAACCATACATTCAAACACTTACAACATCAAACCCTAAAAATCAACATCAAACTTCTTCTTTCAATAACAACATCCACTTAACTTACCATTTTCAAATAAAACCAACACCAATTTAACCTTTTTAACTCACAATCAATTTCCATACTTTTAAACACATCTCAAACACTCTAAATCATGATATTAACAAATCACAACACACATCAAACACATCTTCAAAATACCAAAGGAAAACAAAAGAATACTTACCTTAGATGAAGAAATTTCACAAATCTCCAACTTCATCCTTTGATTCATCCTTCAATTTGATGTTAGAAATCAAAACACCTCATTTGCTCTTCCTTTCCCCTTTGGTAGCCGGCCACACCAACAAAGAAGAGAGAAAAAAGAATACAAATTCAACTTCTCTTCTTCTTTAAATATCCACCAAGCAATTTAACAAGACAATTACCTAATTGCCCTCATCCATTCAACTTAACTTTTGTCACTTATATGCCCTTTATAGTAATTTCACTTAGCACAAGTTAAAATATCCTCTTACCTTGACTCCCCATTTGACCAACTTATATGTTATATATATTACAATATACACAACATATACATTCTCTTAACACACTCATTTCCTTTACAAATACATATATACATTTAATTCAAATCAAAACAACAATTGTATCCAACTTCTATGGCACACATTTGGATATTACAGCCCATCTGTCTGCGGATGAAAAGCAGTGCTAAAGTGCAATCGAGAACCCAAAGCACCATGCAAACTCTTCCAAAACCTCGAAGTAAATCTAGGATCTCGATCAGATACTAAAGAAATTGGGACTCCATGCAACTTCACTATCTCACTTATATACAGCTCAGCCAATTTTTCAAGAGAATAGTCCATCTGAACTGGAAGAAAATGAGTTGTCTTAGTCAATCGATCTACAATCACCCAGATAGGATCATGCTTCTTCTGAGTCAATGGCAAACTAGACACAAAATCCATTGTTACTCTCTCACATTTCCATTCAGGCACTGTTAAAGGTTGGAGCAACCCAGTTGGAACTTGATGCTCAGCTTTCACCCTCTGACAAGTGAGACATTTGGACACAAATTTCGCTATGTCTATCTTCATACCAGACCACCAGTCGTGCTGCTTCAAATCATGGTACATTTTTTGTGCTACCCGGATGCATAGCAAAAACCGATTGGTGTGCTTCTTCTAAAATAACCTTTCTCAAACTAACATCATCAGGAACACACAACCTATCTTTAAACCAAAGGCTACCATCATTTTTCACATAGAAATCTCGGCTCTCCCCATTATAACAATCTGATACAATCTTCTGAATTTTCTCATCAGTCAATTGAGCCTCTTTAATCCGATCTAACAATACTGGTCTTAATTGTAACTGAGCCAACAATGCACCATCATCACATACTTCAAAATTAGCTCTCAACTCAACAAGCAACGAGATCGAAAAAAACAGCCAACCCTGCCAAAGACTTCCGACTCAAGGCATCAGCAACAACATTCGCCTTACCAGGATGATAATCAATCAAACAGTCGTAGTCTTTGATCAGCTCTAACCATCGCCTTTGCCGAAGATTTAGCTCCTTCTAAACACCCAAATATTTCAAACTTTTGTGATCCGTATAAATAAAACATTTCTCCCCATATAAGTAGTGTCGCCAAATCTTCAAAGCAAACACTATAGCTGCCAATTCTAAATCATGAGTTGGATGATTGAGTTCATGCAGCTTCAGCTGCCGAGAAGCATAGGCTACAACTTTACCTTCTTGCATCAAGACACATCCTAACCCATTATGTGAAGCATCACTATAAATCACATAAGGTTTATCTTCCACGAGTAATGTAAGAATAGGCGCTTGAGTCAACATTTCTTTCAACTGCTCAAAGTTAGCTTGACACTGATCCGTCCACACAAATCTAACTCCCTTTCGAAGCAATTTGGTAAGTGGAGTAGCTATCAAAGAAAAACCTTTTACAAACCGTCGATAATAGCCTGCCAAACCCAAAAAACTTCTAACTTCAGTCACTGACTTCGGTGGACTCCAATTCAAAATAGCTTCAACTTTACTTAGATCGACCCTTATACCATCTGCTGAAACTATATGACCAAGAAAAGTCACTTGATTAAGCCAAAACTCACACTTCGACAGCTTAGCATACAATTGCTTCTCTCTCAAGATCTGTAATACCATCCGCAAATGCTTGTCATGCTCCTCTTAATTACGCGAATACACCAAAATATCATCAATGAAGACCACTACAAACTGATCCAGATAGGGCCTAAACACCCTATTCATCAAATCCATAAAAGCTGCAGGTGCATTCGTCAATCCAAAAGACATTACTAAAAACTCATAATGCCCATACCTTGTGCGGAAAGCTGTCTTAGGAACATCTTCAGCTCTAACCCTTAACTGATGGTACCCTGATCTCAAATCAATCTTGGAAAACATTGTTGCTCCCTTCAATTGATCAAAGAGATCATCAATCCTAGGCAAAGGATATTTATTCTTAATAGTCACTTTGTTCAATTGCCTATAATCAATACACAATCTCAAAGTACCATCCTTCTTCTTCACAAACAACACAGGAGCTCCCCACGGTGAAACACTAGGGCGAATAAAACCTTTATCCAACAACTCCTGCAATTGCACCTTCAACTCTCTCAATTCAGCAGGTGCCATTCGATAAGGAGTGATAGAGATGGGAGTGGTACCAGGCAACAATTCGATACCAAACTCAACCTCTCTCTCAGGGGGTAACCCTAGCAACTCCTCAGGAAACACATCTGAAAAATCTGCAACTGTGGTATATTATCAAGTTGAGAACCCACTACTCTAGTATCCACAACATGAGCAAGATAAGCATCACACCCTTTTCTAATCAACTTTCTGGCTGTTACAGCTGATACAAACAAGGATGCAAGTTGTCTCTGCTCACTAGATACTAATATACTTCTACCATCACCAGTTCTCAAAGTAACACATTTCTTTTGACAATCCACCACAGCTCCATGCTTAGACAACCAATCCATGACTAAGATCAAATCATATTCTTTAAAAGGCATTTCAATTAAATCACCAAGAAATTCCTCACCTTGCACCACAACAGCACTATCACGATGCACCTTACTCACCACAACACTATGTCCTAAAGGATTTGTTACTAAGACATCAAATCCTAAGGACTCTGAATGCAATTCAGAAACAGGCAAGATAGATGCACTTATGTATGAATGTGTAGGTCTTGGATCAATCAAAGTAAGTACTAAAATGCCAAGTAAAGAAAATGTACCCGCTACAACTGCTGAAGCATTTGGCTTCCTCTGCATCACATATACTCTCTGAGAAGATCCGGCCTCATCTGGCCTACTGTCTCTAGACGAAGATCCTCCTCTCTGACTAAACCCGGGTCTACCACCTCTACTAAAACCTCTACCCCCTCGACCACCTCTGCTAAAACTAGGTCGAGAATCTGCAGAATCTGCCTGTCTATGCTCTTGCATCTCAGGACAATCTTTAATGAAATGAGCTGGTGACCCACATCTAAAACAGCCAGCTGATCCACCAATTTTCCAACAAATACCCCCATGGGTCTTACCACAATGCTCACACACAGGTGGAGTAGACCTCTGAATCACTGGAGTCGGGGCACTAGCTACAGAAACTGTAGGTCTCGGCCTCTGCCTCTGATACTGCACTGATCTGCCCGACTACCTCAGACTCCTACTAATCCTCGGAACAAAGCTTCCTCTACCCCTCTTCATAGATGAAGACCCTGCCTCAAACTGGGGTTTCCTTACTCTAGTCTCCTGCTCAGTAGCAGCTACTGCAATGTTTTGTGCTCTCTCAACGCTTCTAGCTGCTGCAACTAGCTGAGAGAAATCCTGGTACCGAGAACCAGCCACAATGGACATAATAGAGGGCCTCAATCCCTCCTTAAATCTTCTGCACCGGTCTATTTTATCAGAGATAATTCCCCCGGCATAACGACTCAACCGGATATACTCAATTTCATATTCTGTCACCGTCCGGTCTTCTTACCTCAAATTCAGGAATTCCATCTTCTTAATATCTTTATACTCCCTCGGAGTATATTTTTGCTCGAACTCCCATTGAAAATCACCATAAGATAATGTAGGTGGATCATCCATGGCATGAGGAACCGTTTTCCACCAGTCATAGGCATCTTTCTGTAAGAGGGATCTGGCATAGTCAAATTTCTCATCTGGAGTAGCTTGCAACTGGATGAATATCCTCTGTACTTTATCCAACCACTGCTCAGCCACTGCAGGATCAGTAGTGCCCAAGAAATCTTCAGCCCCATATTTTCTCAACTTATCGTAATGTCTTACCGGCACCTGAGGCTGTGGTGGTGGTGGTGGCTGCAATTGAGCTGGTCTCAATAGTTCTATCATATGTCTTAACCAACCCGGCGGACCCTCATCTGCAGCAAATCTCTCCGGCACAGAAACAGGTGCCTCATTGACTCTCTCAACTCTAGCTCCATCTCTATTCTCTTCAGGAGCTACACTCTCCGCACTACCCTCTACAGACTGTCGTGAATAGGATGCCATTACTACCTATATCTGCAAATACAGTAGAATATACCTCATTAAAGATCAAAGACTGACATACCAAAACATGTATCTTATTAAAAACAATATTTTAAAACTCAAAATCTCCTTTTTCTTACAATTGACCTAGGTTGAGAATCTCAAACCTAGGCTCTGATACCAAAATAATTGTAACACCCCTATACTCCGTATACGTACACAGCATGCTTATATGGTCATAATATATGTATACTGAATATAGAAATGACACAGTTTATAAAACACACAAACCATCCCTTTAATATAATATGAACAATTTTAAAACATTTAAAGGAATTTATAAAACACAATAGACAAAATGTTTATTCAAAACGCAGCGGAAAACATAACAAATATTTTCAAGTACATATACTTCAAAGCTCAAGTTTTACAATATATAGAATAAGAATACATGATTAGCAGTACGTCTTTGATCTTTAAGCTCCACTATCAACACCTCAAAAATCTAGACTCTACTTGGCCTAGAGGAACTCTCTGGTTCTTCCCTGTCACCTGCGCGATGAATCACACTCGTGCTAAGCCAACGGCTTAGTGGTACAAACTACAATAATATTATGCTTTGATGCAATGCCAATGTCACTCAATCAAATTTCTTAAGCAATTCATGAAGTACTATTCATAATTTCCACATCCATAAACATGTAAGGCAAAGACAAATATATATATCTCATCATTCATTTATTTTCCCCTTTTTGAATTATATATAAACAAAGACAAGCATGGGCCCAAAAAGAAATCTAATATGTTATTCAAAGTTTAGAGTTACTGCTTTGGTCCATAATCACAATCATCAAGCTCGTAGGCGATATATATATATCTCTATCCATGGATAGTGTAACAGACCCAGTCTCTTGGATCTCAACCCGGTTAGAACCGAGGAAATCCTCAACCCGGGTAGACTGTTACTGTTTTTGAGGCTTACGACCCAGTCATTTCACCCTAAAAACATCACATTTCACATTTATCATTTCACATTTTTCAACTGGAATTGGCTTACGACCCGGTCATTTCACCTATCCAGTGATTCATAGGCATGCCACCAAACTCAGAACTCTGAAAATTGAATTAACATATTAGGCAAACAATCATATCATTTACCTCTTTATCAATTTCTTTCTCAATTCATTTCTCATTTCATATTCCACAATCAACTAGGCAACCATGCCTCGATTATCTCATTTACATCATTATCAATATAGCCAACAACCATGGCTCCTCATCTCATCATATCTCAAATCACATCAAGGCAATTCATCATATCATCATATCTTTAGAATTTTAAACATACATTTCACAAAGTTCATATTATGCAAAACATGACATTATTAATATGCATCAACAATGCAATAGATTACTTAACACATTTACAACCAAATGTGTTAAGTTCCATAATCATGTACATGTATGAAATAAAGGGGGTTTGTACTTACCTCAAGGACAACTCTCACCAAACTCCTCTTCCAAGAATCCACAACACTT
Organism: Garcia nutans; assembly: GCA_947685225.1. NCBI lineage: Eukaryota > Viridiplantae > Streptophyta > Magnoliopsida > Malpighiales > Euphorbiaceae > Garcia > Garcia nutans. The sequence continues at coordinate 32,182,705 of CANTUV010000005.1, read as the reverse complement.
GGATTAAGGCAACTCAACCCTCTTCAAAATCTAAACCAAAGGAATGATACACATAAGATAATAAGACTAAGAACCAACTAGGGCAAACTCTACACATGACACGCTCAACAACACGGGCGTGTCCCTGACCGTGCCCTAACTCCACAACACAGAAGCTTTGACACGCTCAGAACCACGGGCGTGTCACTGGACGTGTAATACCTTCTGTCTCACAGAAACATTGACACGTCCAACAACACGAGCGTGTTCATGGCCGTGTCAATTCTCCAACATCACAGTAGCTATGACACGCCCAGTGACATGGGCGTGTCACTGCTCGTGTCACCCATCCAAGAACACAGACCTAATGACACGCCTAAAAGACTGGACGTGTTCATGGGCGTGTCAGGCCAAAAATGCAGATTCCGGCCACAACAACACTACCTCTAACAAATCTCTTCTTTCCACCATTTTCCACTTCAAACAACCTTAATTAAACTCACCCAAAAACCATAATAAACTTGCAAAAATACCAAATCAACTCAAAACATACATCAAACACAAATCATAATTATCACCTCAAACCCCAAACTACAACCACAACACCTTTACTTCCAACAAACTTACTCTTTCCTTCAATCCAACCCCAAAATCCAAAATCACTTGAACCAAACACTCTTAAACACACACACAATCAAACAAACACATATCAACCCCAATCTTAACTCACAAACTCAAAGAAATCAAAGAATCAAGTGGAAAACTTACCAAGGATGAAGAAACTCTTAAATTTCCAACTTGAATACTTGAATACTTCCTTCAATCTTGAGTATGAAAGATCAAATCTCTCTCTTGCTCTCTTGCTAGGGAGTGCCGGCCAAAACAAAGAAAAGAAAAGGAAAGGAAATGAAGGCACACGCAGAAGAAAGAAAGAAAGAAGAAAGGAAGGAAAATAAAGTCAAACACTCAACCTTCTCTTTCCTCAAAACCCTCTCCTCCAAGCATTTAATATTAAAATACTCTAAATATCTCCATCCACTTCCACTCACTCAAATCCCACTTAATTAACTTAATTAATTTAAAATCATTAACTAGTCATCTTTTGACTTCACATTTGACTTGTATATGTTGTATATATAACTATATATACAACATATACACTCTCTCTTCACTTCCTTTCTTTTTCCCATTAAACACATATACATTTAACCCAATTACAACAATTATTATACAAAACTTCTAGGGCATATTTTGGGATATTACATTATATATTTGTTGCTTTATTAAAATTTAGATATGATTATTTTATGTCTTGATGAATGATTTGTTAATGTTTTATTTTTATGAATAATTTATTTTATTTCGTTCATGGTGAATGGTTGAATGATCTATTTTGGTTAATTGTTTAAGTTTAAAAAATGTAAGAGGTATGCTTCCACTTCGTGGGTACCTCATTAGATAGGTTCAATGTAATTTAATTTTTTTTAGATTTTTGGATTAATATAAAGAGCATGTTTCCACAAAATGGTGGGTGTCCTATTTTATTTGGCAATTGACATTAAACAATTATTGTAAAGGCATGTTTCCATCCTTGGATGGGTGCCTATTTTGATTATTTATTTTAAATAAAGGCGATGGATGTTTATTTCTTTTAATTTGCATGTAATATGGATGATGCTATAATAAGTTAAGAATTTAATAATATTTAGACTTGAAAAGGAGGCCGGTTCCAATGAACCAGGCATTGTGGGGGGTGCTAGGTCATTCTCACTTTCCCTACGCATACCCAACTTTTCAAACCCAGTAAGAGCTTGGGGATTTCTTAGGAATCGAGTCATCCACCCCTTTCTTTTCTCCCAGCCTGACTTGGTGGCGACTCCATTTTCTCAGGGTTTAGGCCCGTGTTCTCTAAGGCCTTGAGCTTAACAGTGCCATAGTCACAAGAACCATTCCATATGGTAGTGGGGGCGAAAATCCCCGCTCACAGCACTCTAACTCTAGAAATACAATTCAACCTATTCCTAATTGAGTTTTAAGCTTAAGTATGTCTAAAACATTATATTTTAACACATTTCAAACATTGAAACTCAATTTAAAAGCATTCCCTCCAAAACACTAAAATATGCCCTATGTAGAACCTTACTTTTTTATATAGTCCAAAATAATTTTTGTGGTATTTTAATTAAATAATATTTATTTTAATTATCTATTATTTATAATTTTTAATAAAAATAAAAATGGTTAAGTTAACAAAAAAATATAATAATAAAAATAAAAATTAAATATAAAAATATAAAAATAAAAATAAAAATCTGTGAAGAAAAAATTGGCGACGAAAAATTCGTCGTTGAAAGCCAAATTGGCCAAGGCCAATTTCGCCCGCAAGAATTTCCTGAGGGAGAAATGGCCTTGGACCATTTCGCCGCAGGATTCTCCTATGGAAAAATTGGCTGGCCGCTTGCCCAGCTCCCAATTTTTCACAAATCCTAGCAGACCTCGCCTCGCAGTTTCTCGCCAACTCTCGCAATTTCGCCAGCGAAATTTTCCAACGTAATTTTTTTTGAAACCAAACTCTATTTGGTTTCGGTTTCTTTTCCTAATTAATTTGAGTTTCCTTAAACAATTAGAACTAGGCATATAAATTTTCCTATAACTAACACTTTAAAAGACAGGAAAAGGGGACTTTGGGATGGAGACTGGACATTAAGAAGGAGAGAATTATGGACTTTGAATTTTGGTCTTGGGACGGGAATTTTGGGGTGGAACTTAGAACTTTGGGAGACTTTTGATTAAGTGGTCGAAACTCAGAAAATCCAAGGAATAAGCAAACAATTCATCAAAGGCAGTAAGCTTGTCTTTATCCTTATTCATCCAGAAAATAATTTTTGGTGAAACCAACGAACGGATGTTTGAATCTCTAATTTCTTTATTTATTTTCTTTACAGCAGCTTCATCACTCAAATTGAAAATTGTTTCTTTTGTTTCTTCAAAATCTTTAAACCCTAAATTGATTCTTCTATTTCCAAAAATCAAAAAAAATACTTTCTATTTCCAAAAACCTTAAGAACCCTAATCTATTTCTTCTAAACATTAAAACCCTAATTTGTTCCTTCTATTTCCAAAAGCCCTAAAAAATACTTTTTTGTTTCCAAAAACCTTAAATCTTTTTGCCTATTTCCAAAAACTTTATAAAACTCTAAATTGTTTTCTCAAATCCTAAAACCAAACATATTTTTCGAAACACTAAAAACTCTAATTCTCTCAAAACCAAAACAGTAAACACTAAATTTTCCTAAACCCTAATTCATTGAATCTAAAACCCCAAACTAGTTAATTTAAACCCTAAAGCCATAATCTAATAAAACTAAAATAACAATCCAGTTAACATGAATTATAAACCTAATATCTTAAAATGTCAAAACCCTAATTTCATAATTTTACCCCTCAAACCCTAATTTAATCAAAGAACCTTACTAATTTCTTAAATTATAAAACCCTAATCCATTTCAATTCTCTTAAAACTTACAGTAGCCTAAAATAATAATAATAATAATATCTTAAGATTCCAACCCTAAATATTAATTAAAGGACTTTAAATAGAAACAATAAACCTCAATTTGTATCTTTACTTGCTTTATTTTTAGATTTGATTATGTAGTTCATTATATGCTTTGATTTATTTTCAATGCTTGATTTATTTAATTTATCATGGATGAATGTTATTTATATATTTTGATTGATGTTTAATATCTTTGATGAATGATTTATTTATGATGAATGATTATTTAATTTTATCGATTTATTTTGATTTCCAAATGTTGTAAGAGATATGTTTCCACTTTATGGGTACCTCATTAATGAAGTTCTATGTAATTTAAATTGCTTTTATATTTTAGACCAATGTAAAGGACATGTTCTACCTTTTGGTGGGTGTCCTATTAGTTTAGACATGGATGATGTAAGTACATGTTTCCATCCTCAGATGGGTGTCCATGTATTTTTTTTGCTTGGACATTGCTTTCATTTTAATATAATGATGCTTTATTTCAATTGTTGCATGTAATATGGATAATATTGTTATACTTAAGAATTTTATAATATTAAGACCTGCAAAGGAGGCCGATTCCAATGAACCGGGCGCTGTGGGGATGCTGGGCCATTTCTCACCTTCCCCACATATACCCAACTTTTTGAACTCATTAGGGGGTTGGGGATTCCTTAGGAATCGAGTCATTCGCCCCTTTCTTTTTCCTGGCCTGTTAAGGTGTCGACTCCATTTTCTCGGGGCTTAGGCCCGTGTTCTCTAAGGTCCCGAGCCTAAACAGTACCGAAGTCGCAAGAACCATTCCACCGGGAGTGGGGGCGAAAATCCCCGCTCGCACCCTAACTCACTTCAATTTTAGTTCTTCACCTCAATTAATTCCAAATGGTAATTTAAGCTTATTTCCATCATTAAAATCATTAAACAACACTGTAGACCCTTAATTTTTGACCCAATCCGATCCAATATGCTTTATTTAGTCCAAAATGATTTTTGTTGTTTAATTAGTCCAAAATAATTTTAATTAAATAATTTTTACCTTAGTATCTAATTTTTATGAATAAAAAATGAAAATAAATAATTAAAAATAAAAATAAAAATAAAAATCGGAGTCGGAAAAAAAAATCGGCATCAAAAAGTGGTCGCGCAGGCCCGTTGGGCCAGCGTCAGCTCGCCCGCAGGCCTGTGGGCGAGTTATTTCGCCGGCAGGTTCCTGCGGGTGAAATAACTTCCAGCAGGAAATTCCTGCGGCATGCCCACGGGCCCGGCAGCACAGTTTTTGCCAGCGCAAAATTTTTCAACGCAATTTTTTGAATCCTAATCCAATTAGGTTTTAATTTTTTTTTTTTAGTAATATTACTTACCTTAATTAATTAGGAATAAACAACCTATAAACCACTATAAATAAGGACTAATTAAATCAAATCAAGGGAGGAAAAATTTACAAAGTGACTTTAGGATTTGAAACCAAATCAAAGAAGGAAAAGTAAGAATTCAATTGAAGTGATATTTAAAGCAGCAGACTCACGATTTAAAGGAAAAAAGAGAATTCAAAGGCAACCAAGGCTTGTCTTTGGAGCTAGTTCATCCAAGAAGAGTTATTTTTTTGATAATCAACAAAAGAAGGTATGTTAAATTCTTTTAATTTATGTTTCACAGTAGCCAATCCATAAAGTTTAAGTTTGTTAAATCAAAAATCTTAGAGTTGTAATTTAATTTTTTCAAAGTTAAAACACTAAAATGTGATCTTCTTTTCTAAAAAGACTTGAAATTGTTATTTTTTCTTCTTAAAAAGCTTAAAACACTAATTGAACATATTTTTCTACAAAACCAAAACCAAAATTCTGTTTCTTTTAAGATCTTAAAGTAGGTTTTATTTCATTCAAAAAGCCTTCAATAACATCTTTTCTACTTATAAAATCTTCAATCCATGTGTTTAAATTCATAAAAATTCATAAAATATCAAATTGGTTTCTAAAACCCTAAAAATAATTCATTACCCAAGAACCCTAATTTCAAAGCCTAAAACCAAAATTCAACTTCTAAACTTAAAATAGTAAACCCTAATCCTTTTAAAATCTTAATCCCTAATTTTTATGAACCCTAATCCTTTTAAAACATAAAAAACATAAAAAAAAAGTCAAAAAGTCACAGTAGCTTAAATCATTATTTAAAACCATGAATTAAAAAGTGTTTCAAAGTGTCCAAAAACCCTAGTTTCATGATTTCATCATTCAAATCTTAATTTGTTTAATCAAAGAGTCTTACCAATCTTTTAAAACATAAAACCCTAATTTATTTTAATTCCATAAAAAGTCACGGTAGCTTAATTTTAGAATTTCCAAAACCTTAACACATGAGACAAAAAACCCTAAATAGAAATAGTAGCTATACTTGAACTTTTATTTGTTTTATTCAATTCCATACTTGATTATGCTTTAATTTATTTCTTATGCTTTAATTTATTTAAATTCAATACTTGGTTTATTTAATTCATCATGGATGGATGTTTATTTTATTTTATTTAAATACTTTTAATGAATGATTAATTTATGGATGGTTATTTACTTTTATCAATTAATTTAGACTTCCAAAAGTTGTAAGAGGTATGTTTCCACTTGGTGGGTACCTCATTATTTAAACATCATGTAATTTAATTTGCTTTTCTATTTTAGAACTTATGTAAAGGGCATGTTTCTACCTTTTGGTGGGTGTCCTATCTAGGCATGTGATGTAAGGACATGTTTCCATCCTTGGATGGGTATCCATTTATTTGTTTTGTTTTGTTTGGACATTGTTTTGATTTTAATATAATGATGTTTTCTTTTTATTGTGTGTAGTATGGATAATGTTATTATACTTAAGAATTTTATAATATTAAGACCTGTAAAGGAGGACGGTTCCAATGAACCGGGCGTTGTGGGGTTGCTGGGCCATTTCTCACCTTCCCCACACGTACCCAACTTTCCAAACCCATTAGGGGGTTGGGGATTCCTTAGGAATCGATTCATCCACCCGTTTCTTTTTTCCTGGCCCGTCCGGGTGGCGACTCCATTTTCTCTGGACTTAGGTCTGTGTTCTCTAAGGCCCTGAGCCTAAACAGTGCCGAAGTCGCAAGAACCATTCCACCGGGAGTGGAGGCGAAAATCCCCGCTCACAAACATAATTTAAATCATAATATCAAAGGCACCATCAATCCTTAACAAGGCTCTTAATTTACAAACTTTCTCTTCCAAACCCTAACCAAACCTAAACTTTTCTTTCCTCCAACCATAAAATCCTTATTTACTCATTAAAAGAACATCTTTCTTATGCATATAAACAATTAAACAACACTCCATAAAAATCCCATTTCTTACAAAACCTTAACCTTCCATAAAGCTCAAAAATAACATAAGAAAACTTACTTGTTGGAAATTCACTCAAAACCACTTTAATCCTTTGAAATCCTTCCAAACTTGAGTGATTTGATTAGCCAAAATGTAACATCCTTAGACAATTCTTACATAAAAACTATCAGAGAATGTTATTCGATATACTGTGCGTGTCCCAATCAAGTCATAGAAAATTCTCTTCCAACTAATAAAATTTTTAAATAATAATACAATCGATAAAATACAACACTTATAGGTCCAACATTTAGACCAATCTCTAATAATCCAAATACTAGTTACAAACCAAATAACTATCATACATTTGTCAAATCAAATGATTATATAATACATTCCTTTCTTTAATAATCATTCACTAAAATTCTCAAACTTCATCCTTTAAATACATGTATTCCTTTCATGTTTACAAATTTGTATAATCTCTCAAATAGCCAAACTAAATTATATATATACATTTTATAACTTATGAGTACAATATACACAAGATCTTTATATGTACTATAGGTAATTTCCTGAGATTCTTAATTCCACTTCTTAACTTGTTCCGATGTCCAGATACCTGCGTGTCAGAAAACAATTCTAACACGCTAAGCAAAGCTTAGCGGTGCATGTATAAACATATTTGTCACTCAATATTAAAGAAAAATATTTATGAAAATATAGTAATAACACTTAGTTTTAAGACTTATTTCAATATATTAACTAATTTCAGTAACAACCAACATAATATTCTGATTACACAAAATAATAGCTTTAACTTTAGTTATCATGCTATACAATATTTTCGGTACTTAAACTTGTCTCGTTAAGAATCATTTTATTTAAGACTTCTCATTTGATAACATTGTTCATAATACGCTTATTTTATTTTTCAATAAGTCTTACTTTTCAATTTCACATATAGGATAATTTCATTCAATCTATAATTTTCAGCACTTAAATTTAGTACTATACTTTGGAGCACTTTGTATCTTATATCATTACATATACTTTCAATCATTACAACACTTATAAAGTTATTGATTTATTCAATACTTTGAACATAACATTTCCATTTCATGCATTAGAACTTTCACATGTAAACATTACTATATATATTAACAATCACTTTTACTTTGTAACACAGTAAGTCAATTTCAAGTAATTGACATATATTATTCTTTTGCATTTCTTCCATTATTCACAACTATCATGTTCACAAATATTTTCAATTTAGATATCTTCATTAAATATGTCCATACATACTAAACTTAGATCATAAGTTTGGATAACATGTTAGTGTAGCAATCTTAATGCCAAATTTGAAGAATGTATATTGGTAGTTATGCCCACTATCACTGATAACACAATGTGTTCATTAATGGCACGCGGTGCCCTCTATCACTATGGCTATCCTTCCTCTGGTTAGCCATTCAATCCAAAACTAGATATAAAATTAGTATGATTTGGGCAATTCATTAATTTTGATTAACACTAAATTGTTTATATCATTTCATTGGTACAATACTCTTATCAACATTTAGTATGATATATATTTGTCACTTATCTAAAGTTTATCACTCTTTTTCATACTTTTAACACATACACATGAATTCTTAACACAAAAGTAAGAAACATAAACATATTAGCCTCATACTAGGCCCGTATATCACAAAATACAAGACAAAAACATTATTTAGGTCCCCACAGCTGTGGCATCACAACCCCACGCCCATGGGATATCAAATGAATCTGTCAAATGACCTTGGAAACCCCCACGGTCGTGGCCTTCCAGGGCCATGGCTGTGGCATTTAGAACTGCTCTATTTTAACAAAATGTTTTGAAAAAACGGCATCATTTTCAATCCCAAGGTCGTGGCACTTAATTGCCACGGCCGTGGCATCCCAAAATCATGTATTCTGCACTTTTAACTTCATTAAACACAAACATATTGAATATCTAAGATGATAATGTATCAAACTCAAAGTTTTGACATAAAAAGAATTCATATCAAATATTTTACTAAAACTTCACTTAATCAAACTTTCACTCATTTCATATGGATAAAAACAATATCAAACCACTCAATTCTCATAAAGGTTGAGTTAAGAATCAAAACCATCATATAAAAGTTATTTTTCACTCATCAATCCTTTTAATAAATGCTTTCAAGAAATATATCATTATACATAACTCAATCATTCAATTAAATCATTAAAACTCATAAAACTTCATATATTTGCAAATTATAAATCAAAACCACATACCTCTTCAAAATTCCTGTTTCTCTTTCTTTTTCTCTCTTTCCCTTTGATTACTTCTTGATAATCTTGCCTTTTCTAGCTTATTCTTCTAAAAATCTATATCTATATGTGATTTTCTCTTAATCCTTGATTAATTTAATGAAAGGATGAAGAAATAGAGAGAAGATGGTGATGATGGCGTGGAAGATGGAGAGGAAATCAGAAATTTCTACACATATACACATATACACATATATATATATAATATTTTAAATCAAGTGAGGGAATGCTCATAATAACTATGGTGCACCCTCATTCTTAACCGTTGATTCTAAAGCGAGTTTTAATCTCGTAAAACAGTAAAAATAATCTCTTCAGTAAATTTTTGAGATATACAATTTACTCTTCTTTACATTTAGCATTTATCCACAATACTTTTGTCACTATACACTATCAAATTTTCAATATTAGTTAAAATTTTCCTGTTTAACATCTTGACCATTACACAAAATCTCCTCTAATGGCTATGGAAAATTCAGCTTAGAGAGGAAGAAGAAAGAAAATGAGTTTTTTGAATTTTGACTTTTCTTTTTCTTTTAATTTCCAACTATATATATATTATTATAATATCTTATTTATTTATTTTAAAATAAAAAAATTTATCTTCCATCCACAATTATTTTCTTTTTAAACTATTTAATTAATTTTCATTTTTATAAAATTTATTTACCATTTTGCTTCTTTACTTTTCAACTTTTGTCTTTTTCTAACTCATGTTTGACTTTATATGTAATGTATATTTTCATTATATTTCACATATACATATGATATGTTCTCACTTCCAACACCTCATTTAACCCTTCAACTTATTAATTTAATTTTAATAAATTATCGGATGTTACACCAAGGCTTTGGTCTTGGTTTGGTCATGACTTTGGAAGGCAATGGCAAAATGGATTTTAGGTAGGATTGAAATTTTATTGATGCCCCAATGAGATCTTTGGATTTGAATGAAAACTTATTTGGGTAATAAGGTTGAAAATTTGAGTATTGTTATTTTGTCTATAAGTTTTGCCACTGAAAAGGTGAAGTTGTTTGGGCTTGTCCATGTATGGCTTAAAGCCAATGGTTTAGTTGATTGATTTTTGATTCTTATTTATGAAGATGGTTTGGAGTATGGGTAATAAGGCAGAGTGGTTGCTTAGAATTATGCAAGTATGGTTCTAGGCTAATGGTTTAAAATTAGTTTGTGCTTGTTAAGAGGGTTTGGCCCTGATTCTTGTGGAACTCATCTTGTATAAGAAGTTTGCTTCTTTTTTATTGTTTATGTCTTTACGAATGGTTACTATAGCAATGAGCTCATAGTTAATCTTTGGTAAACCATTATTTCTAGCTTGAAGCATAGGGAAATGAGGTTTGTACATCAAATATTATTTATTGAATACTTCTTCTGCTGGAGGGTAATGATATGATCTTAGTCATTCATGATACGAGCTTTCTGAGACTATAGTTCAATTGGAAATGACTAGTGATTTCATTTAGTGATGTGGTTTGGAGCTATAACAACTTGGGTGGTTGTATGTTTTTGGTACATGGTCATATGAGAAGGCATAACTAGTGAACCTTGGTGATTGGATTAGAGGGAGACATGAAGGAAGAGCCTGCACCTACACCTAAGTTTTGAATGATAACTTTGGGTTATGCCCCTGAAAGATATAACTTTAAAATTTTGACTCATACATTGGATGCTTAACTTTGATAAGCCTTAAGTTGAGTAACATATATTTTTTTAGCTCTAATTTTTGCTCAAGCCGCCCTTGTGGGTTTTCAACTCAACGACCTTGCTCTAATTTTTGCCCAAGCCGCCCTTTGAGGTTTTCAACTTAGTGAGCTTTTCCTTTTTTTTTTCTTTTTTTACATGACCTTAGGATAAAAAGATTTTGTGTTATTTAGACCAACTTGGACTAGGCTGAAACAAGTGAGACCAAGCCCAATGGGAGCTGCCTTTGTATGAATTGCATTTACAAGAGAATTAGGTCTATGTAGTTCTTGTCTTGATCCCATCTAAGTCTGCAAAGATGGGAAATCTATTGAATAATGTACTAGCTTTAAGGGGTCTTGGATGACCTCTCTATTGAAGTGTTAGGCAAATTTTTGTTCATAGCTTTTTCTCATATTTTTGTCTGGATTGGTGGGATGGTTAGCACCCATGGAACAAGATGTTATTCTTGCGTGTGGAGTTCCTGTAGCTCCACAATGTGATGGTTGAGCAATCAAGCCTTTTCCTATTAAGCTGACTTGATGGCATTGTTAAAGCCTTTTGTCCTATATTGGCTTCAGCTCTTCTAACTGGATTGATCTTTTTTCTTTTGTATCTTCATTCTAGTGAGAGTTCTAATGTGTCATTCTTTTTGTTCTTCCTTTTGCAAAAAATTCAGCTATTTTTTAGCTGGCCCTTATATCTTCTCCTTGCCCCCTACGTGATAAAATATTGAAAGTGATTCCTAAAATATTTTGCACATGCATAAACTCAAAAATTGAAAAGGAGAAACATTTCCCCCTATGTAGGCTCAAACCAATGATGATTTTTTTTCATGTAGGCTCCGATTGATGTTTACGTTGCCTAGTTCTTCGCACAAGCACGCATTTCTTTTTTCTTTTGTAAAATGACTGGATCCATATCCACTCCAAGCAATGGGGCTTCCGTGCCCCCTGACTCTATATCCACTTCATCTTTGCTTCATAAAGTATCTGTTGTTTACTTTGACAAAGAGTAGGAACACAAGACAAAAATGTAGTGTGATATGCTTATGTATGCATGATATGCATGGGTGATACTTATAGTGGTTCTATAGACTCATAGACCAAGGTGATCGGCTAAAGTGTTCTCATTGATTCCTTCTAGATACTCATTCAGGTCTTGCATTTGAATGATAGTAGGCTTCGCATTTATGTCTTTTATCTTTAAGATGTTGAAAACATGAGTGGTGTTGTAACACCCCTTCCCGACCTACGTGTGTAAGCTGAGTAGAGGCGCCACACTATCCTAATGTTGCTACCAATTTTACTTAGTCAAATTTTAGTTCTGATTTTTACAGAAATTTTTCCATAGTTTCACCTAGAAATTGAATCCCAAATGTCGACAAAACTGGTTTTTTTCTGATTTTTGAAAACATTTTTACACAAACCAATGCAAACAAAATCATTCTCAGTACACTCCCAATAAATCCCCCTTATAACCTCAACTATAACCTGCAAAAAGGATTTACACTTCTAGTACAAAATAAAGTAAAGGTTTATTATGAAACACAGTAGATAAAATATTTGTTCACTATGCAGCGGAAAGTAACAATATTTACAAATTCATATACATCAAAACTTTAGTTTTACAAAACATAAAATTTATACATGTTTGGCAGTCAGTCTTCGATCTTTAAGCCCACTATTCACACTTCAAAACCTAGACTCGACTCGGCCTAGAGGAACTCTCTGGTTCTTCCCTGTCACCTGCGCGATGAACCAAAATAGCGCTAAGCCCACGGCTTAGTGATACAAACAACCATAATATTATGCCTCAATGCAATGCCAATGTCACACAATCAAGTTTCATAAACAATTCAAAAGAATATTATATTTCACAATCTTACATTATTTAATAATTAATCAAAACATTCATGATTCACATTGAAAACAAAGACAAGCATGGGCCCAAAATACACTAATATGTTATTCAAAGTTTAGAGTTACTGCTTTGGTCCATAATCATAATCATTAATACATTTATCCATGGATAATTAACTAGATTTGAGCTTACGACCCAGTCATTTCACTCAATCTAGTTTCAATAATTTGTTGTTGAGGTTTACGACTCGGTCATTTCACCTCAAAAACATCACATTTCACATTTTCTAACTGGAATCGGCTTACGACCCGGTCATTTCACCTATCCAGTGATTCATAGGCATGCCGCCAAAACCAGAACTTTGAAAATTGAATGAACATATTAGGCACACAATCATTTTATTTATTTATTTTTTTAATCTCTTTTCATTTCATTTCTCATAATTAATTAGGCAACCATGCCTCCATTATATATCTCATTTGCATCATCATAGCCAACAACCATGGCATCATATCTCATATGATCTCAAATCACAATAAAACAATTCTTCATAATATCATATATTTCACATTTCATTTCCATATTTCATTTCATCATCATATAAGCAAATATGTTTCAACCATCTCATATTATATTTCAAATCACATTAATCAGTTCATTATTCAAATGGATATAATCAATGGCATTAACACATATTTTACATGCTCATCACAACATTCACATATTACCAAACATAATGTGATTTTTAATATCCATCAACAATGCATTAGGTTCCTTATCACATTTACAATCAAATGTGTGTCAAGTCTCAACATCACATAAATGTATGCAATAGTGTAGTTTGTACTTACCTTAAAACCAACTCACACCAATCTATACACTTACTCTTCCAAGAATCCTCAACACTTAGGTTAGGGCAATTCAACCTCTTCACAACCTAATCCAAAAGGAATATTAGCAAAATGACCATATGAATAGTAAATTCTGGTTTTAGACTCCACTTTATCCTTATTTTGAAATATTGTATAAAATAATATACTTGACTAAAAACTCTAAAATTTTTACAGAACTTAATTTTATATCTTAAAATCATTCCTTAAAATTTCAGTTCAAACTGAATACAAAATCTTGGTCAAATAGTTCACCCAACCAGACTGCCCCAATTGCCCTGTACCCTGGCAGCAGTTCTGAACTTTGTGAATTCCATAAATCAAATTCAATCAACGTGGTTCCAAATTATTTTTCTCAAATACTAGACTCACTAAGAAACAACATATCCAAAATTCAATTGGAAATTATTTTTCTACATTTTATTAAAAATCCCGAAAGATAGCTGTCTCAGTTAAGGTACCTGCTGGAACAGGTCTAATAAAAATAATATTTCCAAAATCATAACCATTCCAAAATCGAATCAACATATTTTTCAGTCCTTCTAGACTCATAGAGGCACAACATATCAAAAATTTACTTCAATAACATTTTTCTATATTTAATTAAAAATCATACAAGTCACAGCATTTACTAATTGTAAAACAGAAAAATTTCAACTTCACTAAACACAACTCTTACTCTTCCATCACCAACACCAACCTAACTTCTTATCTTTAATTCCATTTCAACACTTTTACACACACCATACACAAACACACTTCAACCATCAACAACACTCCATCAAACTCAAACAAAATTCCAAATAGAACAAGAGAAATCAAGAGAAAACTTACCAAAAATGATGAACTTCTGGAATTTCCAACTTAATCTCTTGAAAACTCCTTTAATTTTGAGTTTGGAACAAACAAAACTCACTCTTGCTCTCTTGCTTTGGATGGCCGGCCAACAAAAGGGAAAGAGAAGAAAATGAACAAGTGAAAGAGACAAAGTCAAACTTCTCATCTCTTTAAACCTCCACCAAGCATTTCAAAAAGAAAATTACTTAAATACCCTCATCTATTTATTTTAACTTCCTTTCACTTACATGCCCTTTTTAGTAATTTCATAATTAACAAAATAAATATCTTCTTCCTTTGACCATCCATTTGACTTGTATATAAGTTATATATATTTTCATATATACAAAATATACACTCTCTTTTAAATTCTTTTCTCTTTCCAATTACACATATACATTTTAATTCAAATAAAACAACAATTATATCAAAACTCCTAGGGCACACTTTGGGATATTACAAGTGTGAGCCCAACCAGCAGAGATACATCCATTTATAATTAGGATTCAGCATGTCGGTTCGTAACTTCTTCACAACCATGCCAATAATAATTTACTTTGCCCAATGTGTCCTTCAAGGTTCGATGGTTCAACATACTTCCCTTAACTTGAAGGCTTTGTATGAAAATTTTTTTCTCTTTTTTTTTTTCGAAATCAAAAGTTGTCTTTGTCAAATTAGTGTCATCATACCTCAGGGCTTGGTCTTCCAAATTAACATATCTATAACATGATAACCCTAGTTACCGTACTAAACTCGAGAATTATTTTTATTTAAGCAAGAACTGTTGCACTTCAGATAGGTACATACACATTACTTGATCAAAGGTCTCATTGAGTTTAAATATTGTCTATCTCATATGCATGCTTATTCAAACTATCTCCACTAATAGACTCTACCTACTAAGAGAGATCAATAGGTCTTTAATAAGCTTGAAATGGAATCTATCATGGACATGATTTAAATGAAGGTCATTTTGAGATTGGAGCTGATGTGATACTATGGACAAGCCTTTACAATACAAACTTCTTGTTGGAACTTTAGGAAGTTGGGAGCATGAAAAGATAGAGATTTGAATGTTCTCCCATCTTCTTGGAATTATCTAGATCTTGATTGAGACAGTCTTTTCCCTTATAAAAAGTTTGATACCCACATTCCTTTCCCTTTTTTTTCCTTTCCTTATTTCTTTTGAAATTTCATCATTTTTTTCTTTTCCTCTGTAGGATTGTCAAGCACAAGACTTTCAAAAACTAAATGGTATTTCTCCTTTTTCTCTGATTTTGATTGAATCTTTGGTTGAGTTTGGACCAATTCAAGTCAAACTATCTTTATAAACTAAATGGAAGTCTTTTTCTGCTTTAGGTAAAAGAGAACTCGATTGGCTTTCTGAACTGCCTTTTTGGGTTTTATCTTTTTTTTTCCTTTTTTCTTCTTTTTCTTTTTTTTTCTTTTCTGTTTTTTCTTTTCTTTTCTTTTTTTTAGGTTATAGCTCTAAAAGAGATGTCTTGTTTGTACCAACTTGTATTTCTGATAATGGATGAGTGGAGTGGCATAAATTTGCTTCAACAAGGATAAATCATTTGTTACCCTGATATCATCTTGATATATTGGAGATATTAGGTGAACTTCAACTGTCATTATAGTTTCAATCTTTTCCACGACTGATCTTTCAACAACCTTTGGCACCTTCTTCTTATCTTGAGGATCTTGGAAGTATTGAGCCCAGTCGTTGTCATCACCGACGACTACCTTGTCATCATCAAAAGCCACTTCACCAACCTTAGTCTTCCCTTTATCCTTCGGCTTCTTGATGCTAGCTGATGTCTCGGCATTGTTCCCCAAAATTATAGCCAATTGGTTCTTCATGGTCTTAGCTAGGGCCTCCTTTAGTTCTTCCATCTTGGCATTGAGGGCATCGTCCACCATTCTTTGAATTTGTTCGGGCTCCATTGCGTGGGTACCTCATTAGATAGGTTCAATGTAATTTAATTTATTTTGGATTTTTGGATTAATATAAAGAGCATGTTTCCACTAAATGGTGGGTGTCCTATTTTGTAATATCCCAAAGTATACCCTAAAAGTTTTGGAATATTTATTGTTGTATTTGGATTAAGTGTATATGTTAAGTGAGAAGAGAAAAGAATTAAAGAGAGAGAGTGTATATGTTGTATATATAGAAATATATACAACATATACAAGTCAAGGTGATGAAAGTCAAAAGAAGATATTTATTGATTTTAAATTAGTGAAATTAATTAAAAAGAAAATAAATGAGTGGAAGAGAATATATGAGAATATTTTAATGATTTATTGCTTGGTGGAGGTTTAAGTGGGTAATAGATATTTGACTTTGTCTCTTTTTCTTCTTCATTTTCTTCTTCTTTCCTTGGTTGGCCGGGCATCAAAACTAAAGAGAGAAAGAGAGGTTTTGATTTCCAAGCTCAAAATTGAAGGATGTTTCAAGTGATTAAGTTGGAAATTTAAGAAGTTTCATCAACTTTGGTAAGTTTCCTCTTGATTTCTTTGTTTTATTTTGAGTTGTAATTGAGTTTGATTGTTGAAATTTGATAGTATGATTATGTTTGATTGTGGTGTGTTTGAAAGTGTTGAAATTGAATTAAAGATAAGAAGTTAGGTTGATGTTGGTGTTGGAAGTGCATGAGTTGTGTTTGTGTAAGGGTTGTGAATTGGTGATTATTGTTGTAGATGTTGAGTTTGGTTAATTATTCTTGTAGATCTTCATGATATTGGTGTTTAATGAAGTTAGAAGCATAGAATACATGAGTTTGGTCTGAAACAGAAGCATTTTGGATGCCACGCCCATGGCCTTTGGCTGCCACGACCGTGGCCATTGGAAGCCATGGTCGTGGGGGTTTTGAGCAAGGGAGGCAGATCCATTTGCTAAACCACGCCCGTGGGGGTTGGGAGGCCACTACCGTAGGGTCCTAGAGAGAGATGTTGTCTTGTAATTTATGATCTATGGGTCTAGTATGATACTAATAGGTGAATAATTGTATTTGAATTCATGTGAATTTGTAATTAAGTGTGTATTATTCCTTTTGGATTAGGTTGTGAAGAGGTTGAATTGCCCTAACCTAAGTATTGAGGATTCTTGGAAGAGGAATTCTATAGATTGGTGTAAGTTGTTCTTGAGGTAAGTACAAACTTACATGGTTGCATTCATTTACATGATTTTGAGGCTTAACACATTTGGTTATAAATGTGTTAAGTAATTTACTATATTGTTAATACAAATTGATTAATGTTATGATTTGTATAATGTGAAAGATATGATGATCATTCAAAAGGTATGTGCAATGCAATTGATTATGATGAATACTTTAATGATGAATTACTTTAATGTGCATTGAAATATGATGAGATGTGATGCCATTGTGATTGGCTATAATGATTCAAATGAAATAAATGGGGCATGTTTGCTTAGATGATGATGAATGTCCAATGCAATTGGTTATATATACTCTATTGATGAGATGTGAAGCCATTGTTATTGGCTATAGTGATGCAAATGAGATAATTGAGGCATGGTTGCCTAAATGATGATAATAAAATGAGAATGAAATTGATAATGAAATAATGAATGAATTGTGTGTCTAATGTGTTATTCCATTTTCAGAGTTTTGTTGTTGGTGGCATGCCTAATAGTAACAATCTCTTGAAGCTAGGTTGGGCTTGATCCTTGAAGCCAAATTGGGTTGAAGTTGAGCATGCTTTACTCCCCTTGAAGTTTGGTTGGGTCTAGTCCTTGAAGCCTAGTTGAGATGTTACAACCCTTGAAGCTAGGTTGGGTTTGGTTCTTGAAGCCAAGTTGGGTTGATACTTATCATGCTTTGTTCCCCTTGAAGCTTGGTTGAGCCTAATCCTTAAAGCCTAGTTGGGATAATGATAATGATAAATGTGATAATTGAACCAAAACATTAACTCTGAAAGTTGAATGGCATATTAGTGTCTTTTGGGCCCATGTTTGTCTTTGTTTAAATGTGATTCATGAATGGTGAAACAAATGAATAATGAGATTCAATGTAAGACTTTGAAATGTGATATTCTTATGTATTGTTTATAATGTTTGAACATATGACATGTATTGTTTATAATGTTTGAACATATGATATTGCCATTGCATTGAAACATATTATCATTAGGGTTTGTACCACTAAGCCATTGGCTTTGTGCGATTGTGGTTCATCACGCAGGTGACAGGGTTGAGCCAGAGAGTTCATCTAGACCGAGTCGAGTCTAGATTTTGAAGTGTTGATTGTGAGCTTAAAGATCAAAGACTGACTGCCAAACATGTACAAACTTTATATTTTTTAAAATTTGATTTTTATGTTTATGTATTTGTAAATACCTCTACATTTTCCGCTGTGTATTGAATGAACATTTTACTTACTGTGTTTTATGATATAACTTAAATGTTTTAAGTTTGCTCATGTTATTGTAATAAGGAATGATTGGTTTGCTTAGTAAACCGTAGCATTCCTATATTCGGTATACGTATATTACAGGTGTGGGAGTATGTAGTGTGCGTATACGGGATATAGGGGTGTTACATATTTTATTTAGCTTTGGACATTAAACAATTATTGTAAAGGCATGTTTCCATCCTTGGATGGGTGCCTATTTTGATTGTTTATTTTAAATAAAGGCGATGGATGTTTATTTCTTTTAATTTGCATGTAATATGGATGATGCTATAATAAGTTAAGAATTTAATAATATTTAGACTTGAAAAGGAGGCCGGTTCCAATGAACCAGGTATTGTGGGGGTGCTAGGTCATTCTCACTTTCATTATGCGTACCAAACTTTTCAAACCCAGTAAGAGGTTGGGGATTTCTTAGGAATCGAGTCATCCACCCCTTTCTTTTCTCTCAGCCTGACTGGGTGGCGACTCCATTTTCTCAGGGTTTAGGCTCGTGTTCTCTAATGCCTTGAGCCTAACAGTGCCACAGTCACAAGAACCATTCCATATGGGAGTGGGGACGAAAATCCCCGCTCACAACACTCTAACTCTAGAAATACAATTCAACCTATTCCTAATTGAGTTTTAAGCTTAAGTATGTCTAAAACATTATATTTTAACATTTTTCAAACATTGAAACTCAATTTAAAAGCATTCCCTCCAAAACTCTAAAATATGCCCTATGTAGACCCTTAATTTTTTATATAGTCAAAAATAATTTTTGTGGTATTTTAATTAAATAATATTTATTTTAATTATCTATTATTTATAATTTTTAATAAAAATAAAAATGGTTAAGTTAACAAAAAATATAATAATAAAAATAAAAAATCAAAATAAAAAGAAAAAAATAAAAATAAAAATCGGCGAAGAAAAAATTGGCGACGAAAAATTCGTCGTTGAAAGCCAAATTGGCCAAGGCCAATTTCGCTCGCAAGAATTTCCTGAGGGAGAAATGGCCTTAGGCCATTTCACCGCAGGATTCTCCTACAAAAAAATTGGCTGGCCGCTTGCCCAACTTGCAATTTTTCACAAATCCTAGCAGACCTCGCCTCGCAGCTTCTCGCCAACTCTCGCAATTTTGCCAGCGAAATTTTCCAACGCAATTTTTTTCGAAACCAAACTCTATTTGGTTTCGGTTTCTTTTCCTAATTAATTTGAGTTTCCTTAAACAATTAGAACTAGGCATATAAATTTTCCTATAAATAACACTTTAAAAGATAGGAAAAGGGGACTTTGGGATGGAGACTGGACATTAAGAAGGAGAGAATTTTGGACTTTGAATTTTGGTCTTGGGACGGGAATTTTGGGGTGGAACTTAGAACTTTGGGAGACTTTTGATTAAGTGGTCAAAACTCAGAAAATCCAAGGAATAAGCAAACAATTCATCAAAGGCAGTAAGCTTGTCTTTATCCTTGTTCATCCAGAAAATAATTTTTGGTGAAACCAACGAACGGATGTTTGAATCTTTAATTTCTTTATTTATTTTCTTTACAGCAGCTTCATCACTCAAATTGAAAATTGTTTCTTTTGTTTCTTCAAAATATTTAAACCCTAAATTGATTCTTCTATTTCCAAAAATCCTAAAAAAATACTTTCTGTTTCCAAAAACCTTAAGAACCCTATTCTATTTCTTCTAAACATTAAAACCCTAATTTGTTCCTTCTATTTCCAAAAACCCTAAAAAATACTTTTTTGTTTCCAAAAACCTTAAATCTTTTTGCCTATTTCCAAAAACTTTATAAAACTCTAAATTGTTTTCTCAAATCCTAAAACCAAACATATTTTCCGAAACACTAAAAACCCTAATTCTCTCAAAACCAAAACAGTAAACCCTAAAATTTCCTAAACCCTAATTCATTGAATCTAAAACCCCAAACTAGTTAATTTAAACCCTAAAGCCATAATCTAATAAAACTAAAATAACAATCCAGTTAACATGAATTATAAACCTAATATCTTAAAATTTCAAAACCCTAATTTCATAATTCTACCCCCTCAAACCCTAATTTAATCAAAGAACCTTACCAATTTCTTAAATTATAAAACCCTAATCCATTTCAATTCTCTTAAAACTTACAGTAGCCTAAACAAATAATAATAATAATAATATCTTAAGATTCCAACCCTAAATATTAATTAAAGGACTTTAAATAGAAATAGTAAACCTCATTTTGTATCTTTACTTGCTTTATTTTTAGATTTGATTATGTAGTTCATTATATGCTTTGATTTATTTTCAATGCTTGATTTATTTAATTTATCATGGATGAATGTTTATTATATATTTTGATTGATGTTTAATATCTTTGATGAATGATTTATTTATGATGAATGATTATTTACTTTTATCAATTTATTTTGATTTCCAAATGTTGTAAGAGATATGTTTCTACTTTATGGGTACCTCATTAATGAAGTTCTATGTAATTTAAATTGCTTTTATATTTTAGACCAATGTAAAGGACATGTTCTACCTTTTGGTGGGTGTCCTATTAGTTTAGACATGGATGATGTAAGGACATGTTTCCATCCTCAAATGGGTGTCCATGTATTTGTTTTGCTTGGACATTGCTTTGAATTTAATATAATGATGCTTTATTTCAATTGTTGCATGTAATATGGATAATTTTGTTATAGTTAAGAATTTTATAATATTAAGACCTGCAAAGGAGGCCGATTCCAATGTGCCGGGGGCTGTGGGGATGCTGGGCCATTTCTCACCTTCCCCACATATACCCAACTTTCCGAACTCATTAGGGGGTTGGGGATTCCTTAGGAATCGAGTCATCCACCCCTTTCTTCTTCCTAGCCTGTTAAGGTGGCAACTCCATTTTCTCGGGGCTTAGGCTTGTGTTCTCTAAGGCCCCGAGCCTAAACAGTGTCGAAGTCGCAAGAACCATTCCACCGGGAGTGGGGGCGAAAATCCCCGCTCGCACCCTAACTCACTTCAATCTTAGTTCTTCACCTCAATTAATTCCAAATGGTAATTTAAGCTTATTTCCATCATTAAAATCATTAAACAACACAATTTAAATCATAATATCAAAGGCACCATCAATCCTTAACAAGGCTCGTAATTTACAAACTTTCTCTTCCAAACCCTAACCAAACCTAAACTTTTCTTTCCTCCAACCATAAAATCATTATTTACTCATTAAAAGAACATCTTTCTTGTGCATATAAACAATTAAACAACACTCCATAAAAATCCCATTTCTTACAAAACCTTAACCTTCCATAAAGCTCAAAAATAACATAAGAAAACTTACTTGTTGGAAATTCACTCAAAACCACTTTAATCCTTTGAAATCCTTCCAAACTTGAGTGATTTGATGAGCCAAAATGTAATATCCTTAGACAATTCTTACATAAAAACTATTAGAGAATGTTATTCGATATACTGTGCGTGTCCCAATCAAGTCATAGAAAATTCTCTTCCAACTAATAAAATTTTTAAATAATAATACAATCGATAAAATACAACACTTATAGGTCCAACATTTAGACCAATCTCTAATAATCCAGATACTAGTTACAAACCAAATAACTATCATAAATTTGTCAAATCAAATGATTATATAATACATTCCTTTCTTTAATAATCATTCACTAAAATTCTCAAACTTCATCCTCTAAATACATGTATTCCTTTCATGTTTACAAATTTGTACAATCTCTCAAATAGCCAAACTAAATTATATATATACATTTTATAACTTATGAGTACATTATACACAAGATCTTTATATGTACTATAGGTAATTTCTTGAGATTCTTAATTCCACTTCTTAACTTGTTTCGATGTCCAGATACCTGCGTGTCAGAAAACAATTCTAACACACTAAGCAAAGCTTAGCGGTGCATGTATAAACATATTTGTCACTCAATATTAAAGAAAAATATTTATGAAAATATAGTAATAACACTTAGTTTTAAGACTTATTTCAATATATTAACTAATTTCAGTAACAACCAACATAATATTCTGATTACACAAAATAATAGCTTTAACTTTAGTTATCATGCTATACAATATTTTCGGTACTGCAACTTGTCTCGTTAAGAATCATTTTATTTAAGACTTCTCATTTGATAACATTGTTCATAATACGCTTATTTTATTTTTCAATAAGTCTTACTTTTCAATTTCACATATAGGATAATTTCATTCAATCTATAATTTTCAGCACTTAAATTTAGTACTATACGTTGGAGCACTTTGTATCTTATATCATTACATATACATTCAATCATTACAACACTTATAAAGTTATTGATTTATTCAATACTTTGAGCATAACATTTCCATTTCATGCATTAGAACTTTCACATGTAAACATTACTATATATATTAACAATCACTTTTACATTGTAACACAGTAAGTCAATTTCAAGTAATTGACATATATTATTCTTTTGCATTTCTTCCATTTTTCACAACTATCATGTTCACATATATTTTCAATTTAGATATCTTCATTAAATATGTCCATACATACTAAACTTAGATCATAAGTTTGGATAACATGTTAGTGTAGCAATCTTAATGCCAAATTTCAAGAATGTATAATGGTAGTTATGCCCACTATCACTGATAACACAATGTGTTCATTAATGGCACGCGGTGCCCTCTATCACTATGGCTATCCTTCCTCTGGTTAGCCATTCAATCCAAAACTAGATATAAAATTAGTATGATTTGGGCAATTCATTAATTTTGATTAACACTAAATTGTATATATCATTTCATTGGTACAATACTCTTATCAACATTTAGTATGATATATATTTGTCACTTATCTAAAGTTTATCACTCTTTTTCATACTTTTAACACATACACATGAATTCTTAACACAAAAGTAAGAAATATAAACATATTAGCCTCATACTAGGCCCGTATATCACAAAATACAAGACAAAAATATTATTTAGGTCCCCACAGTCGTGGCATCACAACCCCACGCCCATGGGATATCAAATGAATCTGTCAAATGACCTTGGAAACCCCCATGGTCGTGGCCTTCCAGGGCCACAGCCATGGCATTTAGAACTGCTCTATTTTAACAAAATGTTTTGAAGAAACGACATCATTTTCAATCCCACGGTCGTGGCACCTAATTGCCACGGCCGTGGCATCCCAAAATCATGTATTCTGCACTTTTAACTTCATTAAACACAAACATATTGAAGATCTAAGATGATAATGTATCAAACTCAAAGTTTTGACATAAAAAGAATTCATATCAAATATTTTACTAAAACTTCACTTAATCAAACTTTCACTCATTTCATATGGATAAAAACAATATCAAACCACTCAATTCTCATAAAGGTTGAGTTAAGAATCAAAACCATCATATAAAAGTTATTTTTCACTCATCAATCCTTTTAATAAATGCTTTCAAGAAATATATCATTATACATAACTCAATCATTCAATTAAATCATTAAAACTCATAAAACTTCATATATTTGCAAATTATAAATCAAAACCACATACCTCTTCAAAATTCCTGTTTCTCTTTCTTTTTCTCTCTTTCCCTTTGATTACTTCTTGATAATCTTGCCTTTTCTAGCTTATTCTTCTAAAAATCTATATCTATATGTGATTTTCTCTTAATCCTTGATTGATTTAATGAAAGGATGAAGAAATAGAGAGAAGATGGTGATGATGGCGTGGAAGATGGAGAGGAAATCAGAAATTTCTACACATATACACATAAATATATATAATATTTTAAATCAAGTGAGGGAATGCTCATAATAACTATGGTGCACCCTCATTCTTAACCGTTGATTCTAAATCGAGTTTTAATCTCGTAAAACAGTAAAAATAATCTCTTCAGTAAATTTTTGAGATATACAATTTACTCTTCTCTACATTTAACATTTATCCACAATATTTTTGTCACTATACACTATCAAATTTTCAATATTAGTTAAAATTTTCCTGTTTAACATCTTGACCATTACACAAAATCTCCTCTAATGGCTATGGAAAATTCAGCTTAGAGAGGAAGAAGAAAGAAAATGAGTTTTTTTGAATTTTGACTTTTCTTTTTCTTTTAATTTCCAACTATATATATATTATTATAATATCTTATTTATTTATTTTAAAATAAAAAAATTATCTTCCATCCAAAATTATTTTCTTTTTAAACTATTTAATTAATTTTCATTTTTATAAAATTTATTTACCATTTTGCATCTTTACTTTTCAACTTTTGTCTTTTTCTAACTCATGTTTGACTTTATATGTAATGTATATTTTCATTATATTTCACATATACATATGATATGTTCTCACTTCCAACACCTCATTTAACCCTTCAACTTATTAATTTAATTTTAGTAAATTATTAGATGTTACACCAAGGCTTTGGTCTTGGTTTGGTCATGACTTTGGAAGGCAATGGCAAAATGGGTTTTAGGTAGGATTGAAAATTTATTGATGCCCCAATGAGATCTTTGGATTTGAATGAAAACTTATTTGGGTAATGAGGTTGAAAATTTGAGTATTGTTATTTTGTCTATAAGTTTTGCCCCTGAAAAGGTGGAGAAGTTGTTTGGCCTTGTCCATGTATGGCTTAAAGCCAATGGTTTAGTTGATTGATTTTTGATTCTTATTTATGAAGATGGTTTGGACTATGGGTAATAAGGCAGAGTGGTTGCTTAGGATTATGCAAGTATGGTTCTAGGCTAATGGTTCAAAATTAGTTTGTACTTGTTAAGAGGGTTTGGCCTTGATTCTTGTGGAACTCATCTTGTATAAGAAGTTTGCTTCTCTTTTATTGTTTATGTCTTTACGAATGGTTACTATAGCAATGAGCTCATAGTTAATCTTTGGTAAACCATTATTTCTAGCTTGAAGCATAAGGAAATGAGGTTTGTACGTCAAATATTATTTATTGAATACTTCTTCTGCTGGAGGGTAATGATATGATCTTAGTCATTCATGAGACGAGCTTTCTGAGACTATAGTTCAATTGGAAATGACTAGTGATTTCATTTAGTGATGTGGTTTGGAGCTATAACAACTTGGGTGGTTGTATGTTTTTGGTACATGGTCATATGAGAAGGCATAACTAGTGAACCTTGGTGATTGGATTAGTGGGAGACATGAAGGAAGAGCCTCCTGCACCTACACCTAAGGTTTGAATGATAACTTTGGGGTATGCCCCTGAAAGATATAACTTTAAAATTTTGACTCATTCATTGGAAGCTTAACTTTGATAAGCCTTAAGTTGAGTAAAACATATTTTTTTAGCTCTAATTTTTGCTCGAGCCGCCCTTATGGGTTTTCAACTCAACGACCTTGCTCTAATTTTTGCCCAAGCCGCCCTTTGATGTTTTCAACTTAGCGAGCTTTTCCTTTTTTTTTCTTTTTTTACATGACCTTAGGATAAAAAGATTTTGTGTTTTTTAGACCAACTTGGACTAGGCTGAAACAAGTGAGACCAAGCCCAATGGGAGCTACCTTTGTATCAATTGCATTTACAAGATGGGAAATCTATTGAATAATGTACTTGCTTTAAGGGGTCTTGGATGACCTCTCTATTGAAGTGTTAGGCAAATTTTTGTTCATAGCTTTTTCTCATATTTTGTCTGGATTGGTGGGATGGTTAGCACCCATGGAACAAGATGCTATTCTTGGGTGTGGAGTTCCTGTAGCTCCACAATGTGATGGTCGAGCAATCAAGCCTTTTCCTATTAAGCTGACTTGATAGCATTGTTGATGGCTTTAAATGCTTTGCCGATTTTTGGTGCTGGATTTTTGACTTTTTTAGTGAAGTTACTTTGTTTTTGCTTTAAGCGATGTTGATGTGATGATCTTACAACTCTTATACCGAGATATGTTGAATTCCCTTTTCTCTCTTTTTTTTTCTTTTTTTTTTCTCACTCTCTTTTTCATTTTTAATACCCATGCGGGGTTTCAAAAGATGTTGACTTGGAACTACTGTTTGATAAGTTCATAATCTTGATCTTACAAATTCTTCCAGAGGATTGGTCCTCATTTGCTATTTGGATGATGATGTAATGCCAAGGTTATCATTTATTATTTCACTTTATTTTTTTTTCTTTTTTTTTTGAATAATGCATAGAAGATAATGAAAATAAATTTATGTATTTTATTAATAAATGGACTATTATAAAAGATATTTTACTCTGCAACCTCAATGTTTAACATAGTTTTTGAATTGAACTTGGATGTTGGTAGAGTCGGACTCTTTGAGATTAGAACTAGACTCAGATTTTGATTTTGATTGACTCGAGTTTTGACACAATGTCAGCAGTCCTAAAACTCTTGAGACTCTGACTGGACTACGATTTTGAATTTTACTTGATGTTGGTAGAATAGGACTCTTGAGAATTTGACTTTAATTTTGATTGGCTCAAGCTTTGACTCAATTTCTTAAAACTTAGATCAAACACAAACCTTTTGACTTTGATTGGTTCGAGCTTTAACTCGATGTTTTGAGACTTGGACTCAATTTTTGACTTTTGCTTGGTATCTAACATGGGTTTGGAATCTATTTTTGACTTTGACTTAGTATCTTACATGGGCTTGGACCATACTAGGACTCAGCCTTCTCATGGTACTAGTTTTTAAAGGGTTTCTAGTTGGTAGGCATGAAAGGAGTTATGTTTTAAGGTTTGGCTAGGACATGTAATTTTTGTAGAAATGGGGAAATTTGTTTGATTAAGGCATATTTATTCTAGCCTTATTGGTGGTCTAAAAGGGTTAGTTTCCCTGGGTGAAATGATCATCCCATTATCAATGAGCTCATGAATTCTCTGCCTTAGGCTTTTGCATTCATTAGTTTTGTGTCTGCTCCCTTAATGGCATGCATAATATTCATTGGTTTTATACTTTTTATGTAAAGGGCAAGGAGGCTTGCTTGATTTTAGAGGTGTCACTAATCAAGATTTCAAAGCTTTCACATAGATCAAGCCTACCGGCATCCCTAAGTCTATAAATTTCCTTTTCGGTGTTGCTCTTCTTGAAATGTTTGTATAGACGCTTGATTTTGGCCTTGGCTAGTCCGGTGCTAATTACGAACCTTTGATTGTACTAACATATTGCAATAGAACCTAAAATAAGCTAATTAAACATTTAAAACACTAATAAGGTATGTTTTAGAAGATTTAGTTGGTTTTTACATGATACCAGTGCACTAAACCCTAAAACGGGTTTGATTTGAAGGTTTGATTGCTTTTTCGCTTAATCCGGATGGTTTTTGGGTAGTTTGGGTGTCTCATGTCAAATCAGGGCATCCAATCTGACACGGGAAAGCCCCATATCGAATTAGGGGCCTCCCAATTTGATATGGGCTCCCCATATCGAATTGGAAGCCCCAATTCGATATGGGGTAGCCCTATATCAAATTGGGACTGCCCCAATTCAATATGGGGTTGTCCCATATCGAAATAGGACCCATATCAAAATGGAGTCCTATTTCGATATGGGACAGCCCCATATCGAAATAGGGAAGCCCCATTTTGATATGGGGTATCAAAATGGGGCTATCCTAGTTCGATGACAATTGTTTTTCAATTCCATGTCGAATCCGGATACCTACTTTGATATAGGTTCAGTTTCTGTAGAAATAAAGTCATTTTAATTTGAGACAGACTCGATCTATATCAAATTCAAGTAATTGTAATTCGATATGGAATCAATTTGTGTCAAACCCATGAATTTGACATGCATTAGAATAAACCGTTCTTAAACAAAAAAATTTTCAGGTTTAACCTAAAAGAGTGATTATAAATACAGGTTTTAAAAACCTAGGAGGGATCTTTTTTTGGGATCTTTGTAACCTTAGGCTTTTGGTTGGCTACTAGAACTCTGAAAAATTCAGTAATCAACCAAAGAACCCTAGCAAGCTTGATAAACAAAAGAAACAACAAGGATAGATGAGGACGATCAATAGCACAAAACTCTGCAAAGGCAGTGTACTCATTGTCTTTGCCAAAGCTCATCCAGAATCTTGTTCAAACAATTTTGGTGGAGCCAACAAACGATGGTATGCTTTAAGTTAAATAAATTCTATATATTTTGATTATTTTAAATATGGAATGTGTTTGCTCTTCATCTAACTAAAGTCATAGTATGCAATTTCTTATTGAATCAAGTGTATGTTAGTTTGCATGGAGTGCATATTATTGTTTTACTAAATCATAACCTTTAGAACCAGAAAACTTATTTGGCTTAGGATGTTTATTTTTTTTTCTTTATCTTATGCCTATTTAATCAATATATCACTCAGAATCACATTAAGGTTTTCATATAAAACTTCATAGTAGCATCTAATCTCTTTAAACATATTCATAGTTCACATAACCTCTAAACTTTGATTAGTTTTTCATAAACACTAAACCCTAATTCATTTAAAACCTTAAGCTATAAATATTATTTTTTATAAATACAAAACTCTAATTTATTCTTTCTAAAAACCCTAATTTCATGATGTTAGCCTAAAACCCTAATCAATTTCATTTTTCTAAAAACCCTCACAGTAGCCAAAATAATAATAATAATTATATTAATTCCAAAATCCTAAAACCCTAAATGTTATTTAAAGAACCTTAAATTCAGATATAAACTTAAACTTGTATCTTTATTTGTTTTATTTAAGTTAGGAGCATGTTTATTATACATTTTGATTAATGGTTTATTTGTATCTTTAATTTATATGTTTAATGAACAATTTATTTATGATGATTGATTTAGTTACTTTTATTGATTTGTTTTGGTTTCAAAAAATTGTAAGAGGTATGTTTCCATGATTGGGCATCTCATTAATTAATTTTCATGTAGCTTAAATTATTTTTATATTTTGGGATTAATGTAAAGGACATGTTTCCATCTTTCGGCGGGTGTCCTATTTAGTTTTAGATATGGATGATGTGAGGACATGTTTCCATCCTCGGATGGGTGTCCATTTATTTGTTTTGTTTGGACATTGTTGTGATTTTAATAAAGTATTTATTTATTCTTATGATCACATGTAGTATAGATAATATCATTATATTTAATAATTTTATAATATTGAGACCTAAAAATGAGGCCAGTTCCAATGAACCGGGCATTGTGGGGGTGCTGGGCTATTTCTCACCTTCCCCACAGGTACCCAACTTTTCAAACCCATTAGGAGGTTGGGGATTCCTTAGGAATCGAGTCATCCACCCCTTTTCTTTTCCCAGCCTATCCGGGTGGTGACTCCATTTTCTTCGGGCTTAAGCCCATGTTCTCTAAGTCCTCGAGCCTAACAGTGCTGAAGTTGCAAGAACTATTCCACCAAAAGTGGGGGCAAAAACCCCCCCTCACAATTGCCCATCTTAGGAGGATCCATTGTTGTTGTGTCATGCTTCACAAGTTCTTCATGGTTGGAGTTATCTTCTCTACCTGTAAAATGATTCAATGAAGGAGGAAGGCTAATATAAAACCCTTCTACCCTACATGCCTATAATACGTACACCCTGTTTATATAAAATATATATGCTAAACATAAGAATGTTACCTTAACTAACAATAGTAAATCCTCTTCAAATTTTAAGAAAATAAATTATCCTTTAAAAGATGAGTTTAACATGTAAATATATATATATATATATAATTAAATGTCAAAATAGTAAATTTTAAAAAAATCTCTAGGAAAAAATTGCCAAAATTTTATCTTTAATTTCAACATTTCCCAAAATCAACAAAAACACAACCTGCAAAAAAAATTCACTCTAAAAGAACATACATTTATCCAAACTCCAACAATCCCCCCATCAACCCTACTAGACCTTATCAGGCCTAGTCTAGAGTTGGACTAGAAGTTAAAGCTTTTTGCCATGAGACCAAAATGTAGGTGTAGCATTACATGTATAGTTTACTTTTAATGCATTTAGTTTTTGTGTACATTGTACACTTTATGCAGAAAGTTTTTATTAAGTAATCCATTAAAAGGTTTTGGAAATCTTACTACATTTGTTAAGTATTTGAGTATATATATAATGTTGAATTTTGTGTACTACTTGAGATTAATGGAGGATTGTTGAAGTTTGGATAAATGTATGTTTTTTTATGCATTTTTTCTTGTTATCAAAGTATGTATCACAAAGCTAGTAGCTTAGGATGATAGTTTTGTCGCATAAGTGACAGGGTAGAGATAGAGAGCCTTGCTAAACATGATGATGCCTAGTCTAGAGTTAGACTGAAAGTTAAAGCTTTTTGCCATGAGACCAAACTATAGGTGTAGCATTAAATGTATATTTTACTTTTAATGCATGTAGTTTTTGTGTACATTATACACATTATGCAGAAAGTTTGTATTAAGTAAAGTATTAAAAGGTTTTGGAAATCTTACTATTTATTAAGTATTTGAGTATATATATATACATATATAATGTTGAATTATATGAACTACTTGAGATTGTTAGAGGAATGTTCGAGTTTGGATAAATGTATGTTTTTTATTGCATTTTTTAAATGTTGTGTTTTTGTTGATTTTTGGCAAATGTTGAAATTACAAATAAAACTCTGGCTAATTTTTCCTATAATTTTTTTTAAATATACTATTTTGACATTTAATTATATATATATATATATTTATTTAATTATTTATTTATTTACCTGCTAAACTCATCTTTTAAAGGATAATTTATTTTGTTAGAATTTGAAGAGGATTTACTACGTTAGTTAAGGTGACATTCTTGTATACCAAGATAAATAAATAATTATACAGAAAATATCCATCCATGATAAATTAAACAAATTAAACATCGAAATCAAATAAATCAATCATCAAAACATATAATAAACTACATAATTAAATCTAAAACTAAATAAAGCAATAAATGTATAAGTTTAGGGTTTACATCTTAAATTAGAGTTTTAGAATTTTAATAACTAAATTAGGTTTTTAAATAAAAGAAGTTAAACAGAAAGACTCATAATACACAAATAAATATTGACCCCTTCGACGAGCCCATACGGCGGTTCTACTAGCCGGTTAGCGGAAGAGGTCAAGGGGCAGTTCCCTTGAAAATTTTAAAAATTGATTTTTAGGATTGTAGGTTTTGGTGTTAAAAAAAACTATTTTTAGAATTTTAATAATCAAGTTACTGGATATTAAGGTTTAAAAATTATTAGGGTCGTAGTAATTAGTTTAGATGTCAAAATTAAATCCTAAGCTACTGTGAAATTGAAGCATCTTAACATAAAGTGAGTGAACTGCTGGAAGAATGAATTTTGAATAAATAAGTTGATATGATGCAACTACTGGGTAAAATAATGGAATTAGAAAATTGGACCTGGGTTTGAAAACTCCACCAATATTTTACGTTGATTCAAGTATTCTTCCTTCACCAATGCTAATTCTTGGTTGAGTGGAATGAAGACAGTAGCTACTGTCTTCCTTTTGTTTGTGAATTCTCATTGTTTGCCTTCTCTCTGTTCTGTTTATTATTCTCATCTCCAAAAGTCTCTAAGAATTCACCATCTCAGAAAAAAATCAAAAGTCCTTGAATAAATTTTCCAAATGGTCCTCCTAAGAGTGTTAAATCGTATTATTTACAGGGAATTAATTAAAAAAAACCTAATATTGTGCGGTTAAGGAAATAAAAATTGTATAGGAAATAAAATGAAAAATTTGTGCTAAATAAGGTTTTGTCAAAAATTGGCCACAAGCACGGGCTATTGGCCAATTGCGAGGCTGGGCGTGTGCTGCGCGAGGATCGGGCTATTGCAAGGATTGGCGAGACGTGCTGCGAGGATTGGCGTGGAGGCCTGCTGGGCTGCGGGCGAGTGGGGGCTGCTAGGTACTTGTTGTGCTCAACTAATTACTACTACAAGAGACACTCGCAAGTATATGAGGTAGTTGTAGCAACGGTGATTGCCCCAAGGTCATCTCACAAGGAAGGAATTATTTTGTAATAGTTTGATTAGCAAGAAATTTAAAAACAAGAGTGTGATGTTTGAATTAGTAGTGAAAAGCAATTAAAATTACAAGGAATGTGTGTAATGGTTGTACACGATTATTTCAATTCTAAGAATTGTGTCTAGGGTTGTAGATCAATTTAATTAAAGCTTAACTCTTAAATTATCCATTAACATGACCTTGTATTTTAATTTGTTCCTTGAGTTTAATTAGTAATTACCAATTCATTAGTTTTCACATTCATGAATTAACAACAACCAAATGTTTTGAAATTACAAATTAATAAACCCTAGAACTTATATTTCTATTTCATTCTTAGGGTAGTTGATTGCATAATTCCAATATCAAATTTCACCTCTCGGTCCTTCATTCGATATCTAGAGACCAATAGGTAGCTAATCTATCAACCTAACATTCAATCCAATACAATCAACTAGTAACAAGGTATATTAATGGAAATATCAAATCAAGTCATTCAATCAAATATACTACAAACCCTAGGCATGAGTAATTTAGCTCATCATCATTAATTTAAAATAAATATTCATCTCAATATAAATCAAATCACAATTTTCCATTGAAATATTAATGTTCTTAACAACCAATAACAATCAAGAAATGAATTAAAAGAAAGAATATAAAAACCCCTTTGAAGATACTAAGAGTTGAACTTCTAATCTTCCTCCTAGCTCCACTTTGAATGTGATAAAGAACTAACAATCCTTTTTTAATCAATGGCTCTCCTCTTTAAAGATGGAATGGTCACTCTCTCAAGCCCCCAACTCCTCAATCAAGCTTTCTTCAAACCCTAACCTTCACAAGAGCTTGCTCACCCAATTTTATCCCAAAAATATCAAAGATCTTATTTATGGAAGAAATGGAAGATGAAAATGAAGGTGATGTTCTTGGTCTCTCAAGACCAAGAACAAGGTGATGAAATAAGAGGGAACTCCCGTCTCTTCCTCCAAAATGTGTATATGTATCCCCTCTCCCATTCTTTTTAATTCCTCAAGACACAACTCATGCCTTGCCAACTCACACACTCCACTTTGTCTCCCACTTTCTCATTATTTAAGTCTTCATCCCACAAATTAGGCAACCTTTTTCTTCTTTTAATATTTCTTTTTAAAAGATGGCACTTGTTGTCCCCCATTTCATGTAAAATAATTGAAAGAATTTTCACAAGACATGGCCAAGTCATGAGTGACTTGGCCATGTCACTCATTTTCTTGTGGACAAGACCAAGCCATGTGGCCATGTCCATGGCTGCCCAAATTTTCCTTCTTTTCCAAGTGGGCACAGCTAAGGCCTTGGCAGTGTCATGTGACATGGCCAAGGCCTTGGTTGTGTCATGTGACACGGCCAGTGGCTTGGCCGTGTCTCATGAGTATGTTCTCCACTATTTGCTATCTTTGCTTTGATGATTAGATGGGACATGATTAAGGCCTTGGCTGTGTCATGTGATACGGCCAATGGCTTGGCTGTGTCTCTTGGGTATGTCCATTTCTGCATTTCCTTCTTGACTCTTCTTTACTTTGTTCAATTGGTGCGACACGACCAGGGGCTTAGCCGTTTCTCTTTGTTGTGTCTGTACCTGCAAAAATTTCTTGCCTCTTTCCTTGGATGAGGGACACGGCCAAGCCATGAAGTATCTTGGTCGTATCTCATGTTTTTCCACTTAACAATCCATCAATTTGAATTAAAGCTCCATTGTTTTGTTCTTCAACCTGAATCAAATACTTTAAACAAACTTTAAACACAAATTAAAAGAAAAATCAATCAAAAGCCAATAAAATTACACTAAAAATAAATAAACAAATGATCAAAATAGTGCTGCAGGCGAGCACGGGTTGTTGCAAGGATTGACAAGACGTGCTGTGAGGATTGGCATCGAGGCCTGCTAGGCGTACCGCAATTCGGCCTGCGGCGAATTACTTGCCCCTCTGCCGCTCATCGTTCACCGATTTGTCCGATTTTTATTTTTTTATTTTTATTTTTATTATTAAAATAAATATTTAAAATTTCTTTTTTTTCTTTTTTTCTTTTAAAATATTTATATTATTAAAATAAATAATAAATACTAAAAAAATTATTTCGGACCGTTTTAAATTTCTGGACTGGACTTGGTCAAAAAATACTAAATTGGATTTGGGTACTTGGACCCGAGATTGGGTACGTAGACCCGAGATTATATTTTGGGTGCTCAACCTGAAACTAGATTTGACTGACCTTTTATCAATTGAGAATTCTGGCTTTCTTCTAGCTAATAAATTTTAGCTTCTTCTAGCTGATTGATCTTCTATCATGACTTTATTCTAGCCACTTGCTCCATTCTTCAATGGATTGACTCCAACACTTCTAGCTGGACTAACCTTCTATCATCTGGGAATTTTAGCTTTCTTCTAGCCGGTTGTTCCATTCTTCAATGGATTTTGGGTCTTCACCCTCAAAAGGGATCTTCATCCTTGGACTTTGGATCTTCATCCTTGGTAATTGGGTCTTCACCCTTTTGAATGGATCTTCATCCTTAGAACTTCAGGTTTTCACCCTTCAAAATGGATCTTCATCCTTTAGACTTCGGGTCTTCACCCTTCAAAGTGAATCTTCATCCTTGGCATCGGGTCTTCACCCTTGAAAATGGATCTTCATCCTTAGAAATCAGGTCTTCACCCTTTAATCTGGATCTTCATCCTTGGTAATCGAGTCTTCACCCGTGAAATTGAATCTTCATCCTTGGCATCGAGTCTTCACCCTTGAAAATGGATCTTCATCCTTGGAAATTGGGTCTTCACCCTTCAAAGTGGATCTTCATCCTTAGCATCGGGTCTTCACCCTTGAAAATGGATCTTCATCCTTGAAAATTGGGTCTTCGCCCTTAAAATTGGATCTTCATCCTTGGCTTTGGGTCTTCACCCTTGAAAATGAATCTTCATCTTTGGAGGTTGGGTGTAACACCCCCATATCCAATGCACACACACTACAATCACAACAATGTAGCATAAGTGCACCAAACATAGGGATGCTACGGTTCTCTTAACATTCAAAACACTTTAAAACTTGATACAATACCCTTATCATTATACATTATAGAAAAGTAGATCATTTACTTATAAAACAAAACATATTAGTTATATATATATATACACTTAAATATTACACAGCGGAAGTTATAAAATAAGTACACATTTACGTATTAAACATTTCTTTACAAAATATAAAGAAATATACATGATTGGCAAGTTTGCTCTGATCTTTAAGCTCCCAAAATGGATTCTTCAAGGTCTACTCTCACTTGGTCTTGATGAACTCTCGGGTTCAACTCTATCAACTCTATTACCTGCGCGATTAAACACTATCGCGCTAAGCCAACGGCTTAGTAAGATAATCATGCAAATGATATGACTTAGTGCAATGCAATGTCATTTCTCAATCCATATTATACATATAACATCATATATGCAAAACTAACAACATATTTTCACATTACATATCACATTTCAATATCTTTTCATATACCTCATTAGTATTCATTTAACCATTCATAATCAACGCTAAACAAAGACAAGCATGGGCCCAAGACACACTAATATGCCATTCAATTTTCAGAGTTAATGCTTTGGTTTTGTTATCACATTTATCAATATCATATACCCAACTAGGCTTCAAGGATTAAGTTCAACCAAGCTTCAAGGGGAGCAAAGCATGCTAAGCTTCTACCCAACTTGGCTTCAAGAACTAACCCAACCTAGCTTCAAGGGTGGTAACATCTCAATTAGGCTTCAAGGATTCAATCCAACCTAACTTCAAGAGATTGTTACACTTATTAGGCATGCCACCAACAACCAACTCTGAAAATGGAATAACACATTAGCCACACAATTCATTTATTATTCAATTATCATTTTCATTCTCAATTCTCAACAACATTTAGGCAAACATGCCTTATTTCTTTCAATCACATCATCATAGCCAAACACAATGGCATTGTCTCATATCATGTCTTATTTGAATTATCATTGCATCTTTGATATACATTTCAATGTATATTACTTATGAAACACATTACTATTCACAATGCATAACATAACATTGTTCAATCTCAACAATGCAATTAGGGCAAAGAACAATTGATATGATTCATAGCTTTAGGACCTTACACATGCATTTGATTATATCATTCATTGATTCAAGTGTGTTTAAAGTGTTTAGGGTTAGGTTTAAGGACCAACCTACCTTTGGAGAACCAAAGCAATGCAATAAGATCAAAGAATGAAAACCCTAACTATCACACTTGAGGGACACGGGCAGCCCACTTGAGGGACACGGCCAAGCTTGTGGCCGTGTCACTCAACCCACTTGGACAGTAAGCAACACGGGCAAGGGACACGGCCAAGCTTGTGGCCGTGTCTCTCAAACCAAAACTCACAGTAGCTAACACGGCTTGGGAACACGGCCATGTCACCCAAAAACTAATCCAACACGCCCAAAATCCCTTGGCTTGGCCGTGTCTCACATTGCTTTTGGCCGTGTCTCCCAAAACACAAACCCTAATATGCACAACTCTCCTCCAATTGCACTCAAACTCATCAAACACCATATAACATGTTTCAAATGAATGGAATCAATGTTCTAAACACAAATTCTACATGTTTAACACAATATTCCTTATTAAAACACATCAACCAAAACATTTAAACACATACCATCTCAAACCCTAAAACCAACTTTACACTTGAACTTCCACTATCAAAATCCATTTAAACTTACAACCAAACCAACCTCAATTCAATCTTTTAACTAACAATCAACTTTAACACTTGTAAACACATATCAAACACACCAAATCATCACATCAACAAATCACAATTCAATATAGACATAACCTCAAAATTACCAAAGGAATTCAAGAGATTTCTTACCTGAGATGAAGAAATTCCACAATTCTCTTGTCAAATCCTTTGATTGCTTCTTCAATTTGCTTCTAGCACCATGAATACCTCTCTTGCTCTCTCTTCTCTTCAATGGCCGGCCTCTTCAAGAAAGAAAGAAGAAAATGCACAAGTCAAACACCTTTTCTTCTTTTAATCTCCACCATGCATTCCACTTCAAGCAATTACTCAAATACCCCTCATCATTTAACTTAGCTTTTGTCTCTTATAAACCCAATTAAGTAATTTCACATGCCATATAAAAATCTCCTCTTACATTGACTCTCTCCCTTTGACCATTTTATATGTTATATATATCATCATATACACAACATATACCATTCTCTCTAAACCCTATTTTCTTTCCAAAACACATATACACAAGCATTCTCCTCCCAATTTCTTTTCTTAACACATCATATACATTCAATCCAATTTATAACAATAACAACAACAACAATATAACCAAGACTTCTAGGGCATACATGAGGATATTACATTGGGTCTTCACCCTTGACAACGGATCTTCATTCTTAGAGGTCAGTCTTCACCCTTGAAATTGGATCTTCATCCTTGGACTTTGGGTCTTCACCCTTTAAATTGTATCTTCATCCTTTTGACTTCGGGTCTTCACCCTTGAAATTGGATCTTCATCCTTGGACTTTGGGTCTTCACCCGTTAAATTGGATCTTCATCCATTTGACTTCTGGTCTTCACACTTTAAATTGGATCTTTATCCTTCGAATTCGGGTCTTGACCCTTTAAATTTGATCTTCATCCTTTTGACTTCTGGTCTTCACCTTTTAAATTGCATCTTCATCCTTTTGGACTTTTGTTGTTACACCCCTTCCCGACATACAAATAAGCCGAGGAGGAATGCTACATCGGGATACGAGCTCTGGTTATGTCAACTTACTTAATGTTCCTTATAAAAATTTTCCAAAAATTTTTACGGAGACTCCCTTAAAATTCTAGGTCCCAACTGTCGACAAAACTGATTTTTCTTATTTTTGAAAAATATTATGTTTCACAATTCAACTCGAGCACACTCCCAATAATCCACCCTTATAACCTCAACTACAATCCTGCAAGAAGAATTCACACTTCTATATTCACAACCCAACTCAATTTAAAACCATACAATTATTATACATTACTAGATTTACATGCTACATCAAGTTATCTCTTTGTATTGTTCAAATAAGTACATGCCAGTTTCTAATACCAAAATACAAAATGAAGAGCACCAACTAAGTTTGTTGATGACCGAAAAATCGCAGGACTCCGCTGCTCGCTACTGGCTCCTTGCTAATAGCCTACGAGTTTAGAAGAAACTAAACTCGCTAAGCATTGCTTAGTGGGTACTTTAACTAATTACGGAAAATAAATAATAAAAGCATAATGCACTTTTAAAAGCAATGAATCGTATTGAAAAATAATATCACAGTAAAAACAATCCATACATGTCATATATTCAGTTATTATCATTTTATCAGTTCGCTCCACAAGGTAATTTGGTAGACTAACGTATGGTAAGGAACAAACTGAAACAACTGTATATATATTCTGTGGCTGTGGCCCTAAAAAAAATTGCCGACCAAGCCCTGTGGAATTTGTGGCCGAAGCCC
Organism: Garcia nutans; assembly: GCA_947685225.1. Taxonomy (NCBI): domain Eukaryota; kingdom Viridiplantae; phylum Streptophyta; class Magnoliopsida; order Malpighiales; family Euphorbiaceae; genus Garcia; species Garcia nutans. The sequence continues at coordinate 32,143,252 of CANTUV010000005.1, read as the reverse complement.
TCGGACCGGAGTCCTATATAACTCGGGCGATTGCCCTATATAACTCGGACCGAAGTCCTATATAGCTCGTGTTGTCACCCTATATAACTCGGACCGAAGTCTTATATTAAAGCAGCACTGCATATAGTATGATATATCATACCCTTACCCTACTCAGTACTATCCCAGATACCCAGTGGAGCCAAAATTCTCATGCCATTTCTTAATCGAATATGCATTATACAATTATCGACTTATGGTTCTTATATTATTTCACGTGAAATATCATATTTTGTCATTTTAATAACATATTATGCTCATTTATATGCATAAGGAATCAATTGGATTACTTTTGAAAAATGACCAAATGAATATTAGCAACATGACCATATGAATAGTAAATTCTGGTTTTGGACTCAACTTGATCCTTATTTTGAAAAATTGTATAAAATAATCTACTTGACTAAAAACTCTAAAATTTTTAAAGAATTTAGTTTTACATCTTAAAATCAGTCCTTTAAAATTTCAGATCAAACTGGACACAACATCTTGGTCAAGTAGTTCACCCAACCAGACTGCTCCAGTTGCCCTGCATCCTGGCAGCAGTTCTGAATTTTGTGAATTCCGTAAATTAAATTCAATCAATGTGGTTCCAAATTATTTTTCTCAAATAAAAGACTCACTAAAAAACAACATATCCAAAATTAAATTGCAGATTATTTTTCTAAATTTTATTAAAAATCCGGAAACATGGCTGTCTCCGTCAAAGTACCTCCTAGAGCAGGTCTAACAGAAATAATTTTTTTTTCATAATCATAACCATTCCGAATTCAACTCAAAATATTTTTCAGTCATTATAGACGCATTGAGTCACAACATATCCAAAATTCACTTCAAGAAAATTTTTGTATATTTAATTAAAAATCATACAAGTCACAGCATTTCACTAATTCTAAAACAGAAAAATTTCAAGAAAATGAACAAACAATTAGTTAAAGTACCAAACCTTATTCTTTTAATTCCCCTTTACTTTTCCTTCTTTTCCTTCCTTAATCTTTGTTTCTCCTTCAAGAAATTCATGAACACAACCTTAAACATAAACCTTAGAATTTATAACATGCACTACCCTTCCATTTCTTTTCAAACTAAATCCTAATCTAACCTTATTAAAACTTAGAAACCTTGATTCTTCCATTTAATTAATCAATATCATCACTACTTAAATTTTCCCCAAATCCACCATAAGAACCCTAATTTCCAATCTTATAATAGATATATAAATACTTAAAATTGATACTAGAATTGAATTCTACATACTTTAAAACCTTAAAACTCACCTTGAACTTGGATCAAACTTGACAAAAATTAGAGATTCTTTGGTGTTCTTCCTATGGAGGCCGACGGTTTGGAGTGGTTTTTGGGGAGGATTTTTTGTTCTTCTTGCTATGATTTATAGTGGAAATGATATCCACTTTTGGGGTGGATGAATGCCTTAGGGCCATTTGTCCATCTCTTTTTCTTTTTTTCTTTTAATAAATGCCATATGGCTAATTATGATCCACTTTTGGGGTGGATGATTGCCTTAGGGCCATTTGTCTATCTCTTTTTCTTTTCTTCCTTTAATAAATGCTATATGGCTAATTATGATCCACTTTTGGGGTGGATGAATGCCTTAGGGCCATTTGTCCATCTCTTTTTCTTTTCTTCCTTTAATAAATGCTATATGGCTAATTATGATCCACTTTTGGGGTGGATGAATGCCTTAGGGCCATTTGTCCATCTCTTTTTCTTTTCTTCCTTTAATATATGCTATATGGCTAATTATGATCCACTTTTGGGGTGGATGAATGCCTTAGGGCCATTTGTCCATCTCTTTTTCTTTTCTTCTTTTAATAAATGCTATATGGCTAATTATGATTGGCCATCATAAGATATTTATATTTTTCTTTCCAATTAAGTCCTCCAACTTGTCCCTCTTCCCATTTGGTACCCCAATTTGTTCCATGTCATCCATATGGTACCTACATGGAACCGGGCCCATTTTAAGCTCCGGCGATTAATTGATCGTATCTTTTAAACCGTACAGTTCCACGAGGCAAACTACATATGGTTTTGATCCTCTCAACCTCTACTTTCTATTTTTAAAGTCTAATTTAGGTTTCCACGTCATTTAGAAAAATTACCAATAAGCCCTCGACTTTTTACAAAATTCCCTTTAAGTCCTTTCTTTGCTCGGGTATACCCGGGCTCCGTTTCTGTTGATGATCATTTCATATTCAACCCCTCGACGTCCTCTATATACTCGTGTGTTTATTTCCTCCTTTGGATTCATGTATAAATTTTAATTAGTAATGACCAAAATGCCCCTAGTCTACATGTCTTCGTTTCTCTCTAACGGGGCGTTTCCTGGAAAAACTGTTACGCGTAGTTGTGACCCGATTTTTCTCTACTCTCCATTTTTGGAGTCTGTTATGTGCACTATTAAGAATTTCCAGTACAACTTTTGAAAAATTACTCTTAGGTCCTCGGCCTTTCAAAAAATTACCTTTACGTCCCGTCGACTTCACGGGCCTCCTTTGCACACCGATTTTGTTTTTGACTATCTCGAGCCTCTATTTGACAACTTATTTATGTCCTTCTTGCCTAATACTCGACTACCTAAACTTTGGGATGTGACAGTTCTACCTCCCTTAATTTAAGTTTCGCCCCGAAACTTTCTTATTCATGCATAATTCTTACGTGTAATTACACATCATCAATATAACTAATAATCGTCACATATACACACATATGTACTCAAGACACTGATTTTAAACTTACGTACTTTCATTTCCTTCTTCTTCTTAGTTCATCAACATATAACTCGATTATTAATTCCTATCTGGCATGTACATCTACCTATTCATCATATAACTTTCTCCTTACTTTATCTTACATGGCACACATAGTTACTTACTTACTACCTATCTCCCAGAATCGACTAAACCAATGCTCTGATACCACAAATTGTAACACCCCTTCCCGACCCACGAATAAGCCGAGGAGGAATGCTACATCGGGATACGAGCTCTGGTTATGTCAGCTTACTTAATGTTCCTTATAAAAATTTTCCAAAATTTTTGACGGAGTCTCCCTTAAAATTCTAGGTCTCAAGTGTCGACAAAACTTATTTTTCTTATTTTTGAAAAATATTTTGTTTCACAATTCAACTCAAGCACACTCCCAATAATCCACCCTTATAACCTCAACTACAATCCTGCAAGAAGAATTCACACTTCTATATTCACAACCCAACTCAATTTAAAACCATACAATTATTATACATTACTAGATTTACATGCTACATCAAGTTATCTCTTTGTATTGTTCAAATAAGTACATGCCAGTTTCTAATACCAAAATACAAAATGAAGAGCACCACCTAAGTTTGTTGATGACCGACAGATCGTAGGACTCCGCTGCTCGCTACTGGCTCCTTGCTAATAGCCTACGAGTTTAGAAGAAACTAAACTCGCTAAGCATTGCTTAGTGGGTACTTTAACTAATTACGGAAAATAAATAATAAAAGCATAATGCACTTTTAAAAGCAATGAATCGTATTGAAAAATAATATCACAGTAAAAACAATCCATACATGTCATATATTCAGTTATTATCATTTTATCAGTTCGCTCCACAAGGTAATTTGGTAGACTAACGTATGGTAAGGAACAAACTGAAACAACTGTATATATATTTTGTGGTTGTGGCCCTAAAAAAAATTGCCGACCAAGCCCTGTGGAATTTGTGGCCGAAGCCCTCGGACCGGAGTCCTATATAACTCGGGCGATTGCCCTATATAACTCGGACCGAAGTCCTATATAGCTCGTGTTGTCACCCTATATAACTCGGACCGAAGTCTTATATTAAAGCAGCACTGCATATAGTATGATATATCATACCCTTACCCTACTCAGTACTATCCCAGATACCCAGTGGAGCCAAAATTCTCATGCCATTTCTTAATCGAATATGCATTATACAATTATCGACTTATGGTTCTTATATTATTTCACGCGAAATATCATATTTTGTCATTTTAATAACATATTATGCTCATTTATATGCATAAGGAATCAATTGGATTACTTTTGAAAAATGACCAAATGAATATTAGCAACATGACCATATGAATAGTAAATTCTGGTTTTGGACTCAACTTGATCCTTATTTTGAAAAATTGTATAAAATAATCTACTTGACTAAAAACTCTAAAATTTTTAAAGAATTTAGTTTTACATCTTAAAATCAGTCCTTTAAAATTTCAGATCAAACTGGACACAACATCTTGGTCAAGTAGTTCACCCAACCAGACTGCTCCAGTTGCCCTGCATCCTGGCAGCAGTTCTGAATTTTGTGAATTCCGTAAATTAAATTCAATCAATGTGGTTCCAAATTATTTTTCTCAAATAAAAGACTCACTAAACAACAACATATCCAAAATTAAATTGCAGATTATTTTTCTAAATTTTATTAAAAATCCGGAAACATGGCTGTCTCCGTCAAAGTACCTCCTAGAGCAGGTCTAACAGAAATAATTTTTTTTTCATAATCATAACCATTCCGAATTCAACTCAAAATATTTTTCAGTCATTATAGACGCATTGAGTCACAACATATCCAAAATTCACTTCAAGGAAATTTTTTTATATTTAATTAAAAATCATACAAGTCACAGCATTTCACTAATTCTAAAACAGAAAAATTTCAAGAAAATGAACAAACAATTAGTTAAAGTACCAAACCTTATTCTTTTAATTCCCCTTTACTTTTCCTTCTTCTCCTTCCTTAATCTTTGTTTCTCTTTCAAGAAATTCAAGAACACAACCTTAAACATAAACCTTAGAATTTAGAACATGCACTACCCTTCCATTTCTTTTCAAACTAAATCCTAATCTAACCTTATTAAACCTTAGAAACCTTGAATCTTCCATTAATTAATCAATATCATCACTACTTAAATTTTCCCCAAATCCACCATAAGAACCCTAATTTCCAATCTTCCAATAGATATATAAATACTTAAAATTGATACTAGAATTGAATTCTACATACTTTAAAACCTTAAAACTCACCTTGAACTTGGATCAAACTTGTCAAAAATTAGAAATTCTTTGGTGTTCTTCCTATGGAGGCCGATGGTTTGGAGTGGTTTTTGGGGAGGATTTTTTGTTCTTCTTGCTATGATTTATAGTGGAAATGATATCCACTTTTGGGGTGGATGAATGCCGTAGGGCCATTTGTCCATCTCTTTTTCTTTTCTTCTTTTAATAAATGCCATATGGCTAATTATGATCCACTTTTGGGGTGGATGAATGCCTTAGGGCCATTTGTCCATCTCTTTTTCTTTTCTTCCTTTAATAAATGCTATATGGCTAATTATGATCCACTTTTGGGGTGGATGAATGCCTTAGGGCCATTTGTCCATCTCTTTTTCTTTTCTTCCTTTAATAAATGTTATATGGCTAATTATGATCCACTTTTGGGGTGGATGAATGCCTTAGGGCCATTTGTCCATCTCCTTTTCTTTTCTTCCTTTAATATATGCTATATGGCTAATTATGATCCACTTTTGGGGTGGATGAATGCCTTAGGGCCATTTGTCCATCTCTTTTTAGTTTCTTCTTTTAATAAATGCTATATGGCTAATTATGATTGGCCATCACAAGATATTTATATTTTTCTTTCCAATTAAGTCCTCCAACTTGTCCCTCTTCCCATTTGGTATCCCAATTTGTTCCATGTCATCCATATGGTACCTACATGGAACCGGGCCCATTTTACGCTCCAGTGATTAATTGATCGTATCTTTTAAACCGTACAGTTCCTCGAGGCAAACTACATATGGTTTTGATCCTCTCAACCTCTACTTTCTATTTTTAAAGTCTAATTTAGGTTTCCACATCATTTTGAAAAATTACCAATAAGCCCTCGACTTTTTACAAAATTCCCTTTAGGTCCTTTCTCTGCTCGGGTATACCCGGGCTCCGTTTCTGTTGACGATCGTTTCATATTCAACCCCTCGACGTCCTCTACGCACTCGTGTGTTTATTTCCTCCTTTGGATTCATGTATAAATTTTAATTAGTAATGACTAAAATGCCCCTAGTCTACATGTCTTCTTTTCTCTCTAACGGGGCGTTTCCTGGAAAAACTGTTACGCGTAGTTGTGACCCGATTTTTCTCTACTCTCCATTTTTGGAGTCTGTTATGTGCACTATTAAGAACCTCTAGTACAACTTTTGAAAAATTACTCTTAGTTCCTCGGCCTTTCGAAAAATTACCTTTAGTTCCCATCGACTTCACGGACCTCCTTTGCACACCGATTTTGTTTTTGACTATCTCGAGCCTCTATTTGACCACTTATTTATGTCCTTCTTGCCTAATACTCAACTACCTAAACTTTGGGATGTGACATTGGTCCTATATTGGCTTCAGCTCTTCTAACTGGATTGATCTTTTGTCTTTTGTATCTTTATTCTTGTGAGAGTTCTAATGTTCCATTCTTTTTGTTCTTCCTTTTGTAAAAAATTCAGCTATTTTTTACCTGGCCCTTATATCTTCTCCTTGCCCCCTTCATGACAAAATATTGAAAGTGAGTCTGAAAATATTTTGTACATGCATAAACTCAAAAATTGAAAAGGAGAAACATTTCCCCCTGTGTAGGCTCAAACCAATGATGATTTTTTTTCATGCAGGCTCTGATTGATGTTTACGTTGCCTAGTTCTTCGCACAAGTACGCATTTCTTCTTTCTTTTGGAAAATGACTGGATCTTTCTCAAGCAATGGGGTTTCCGTGCCCCCCTGACTCCATATCCACTTCATCTTTGCTTCGTAGAGTATCTGTTGTTTACTTTGACAAAGAGTAGGAACACAAGACAAAAATGTAGTGTGATATGCTTATGTATGCATAATATGCATGGGTGATACTTATAGTGGTTCTATAGACTCATAGACCAAGGTGATCGGCTAAAGTGTTCTCATTGATTCCTTCTAGATACTCATTCAGGTCTTGCATTGGAATGATGGTAGGCTTCGCATTTATGGCTTTTATCTTTAAGATGTTGAAAACATGAGTGGTGTGAGCCCAACCAGCAGAGATACATCCATTTCAAATTAGGATTCAGCATGTCGGTTCGTAACTTCTTCACAACCATGCCAATAATAATTTACTTTGCCCAATGTGTCCTTCGAGGTTCGATGGTTCAACATACTTTCCTTAACTTGAAGGCTTTGTATGAAAATTTTTTTCTCTTTTTTTTTCGGAATCAAAAGTTGTCTTTGTCAAATTAGTGTCATCATACCTCAGGGCTTGGTCTTCCAAATTAACATATCTATAACATGATAACCCTAGTTACCATACTAAACTCGAGAATTATTTTTATTTAAGCAAGAACTATTGCACTTCAGATAGGTACATACACATTACTTGATCAAAGGTCTCATTGAGTTTAAATATTGTCTATCTCATATGCATGCTTATTCAAACTATCTCCACTAATAGACTCTACCTACTAAGAGAGATCAACAGGTCTTTAATAGGCTTGAAGCGGAATCTATCATGGACATGATTTAAATGAAGGTCATTTTGAGATTGGAGCTGATGTGATACTATGGACAATCCTTCACAATACAAACTTCTTGTTGGAACTTTAGGCAGTTGGGAGCATGAAAAGATAGAGATTTGAATGTTCTCCCATCTTCTTGGCATTATCTAGATCTTGATTGGGACAGTCTTTTCCCTTATAAAAAGGTTGATACCCACATTCCTTTCCCTTTTTTTCCTTTCCTTATTTCTTTTGAAATTTCATCATTTTTTTCTTTTCCTCTGTAGGATTGTCAAGCACAAGACTTTCAAAAACTAGATGGTATTTCTCCTTTTTCTTTGATTTTGATTGAATCTTTGGTTGGGTTTGGACCAATTCAGGTCAAACTATCTTTATAAACTAAATGGAAGTCTTTTTTCTGCTTTAGGTAAAAGAGAACTCGATTGGCTTTCTGAACTGCCTTTTTGGGTTTTATCTTTTTTTTCCTTTTTTCTTCTTTTTTCTTCTTTTTTTTTCTTTCTTTTTTCTTTTCTTTTTTTTTCTTTTCTTTTTTTTAGGTTTTAGCTCTAAAAGAGCTGTCTTGTTTGTACCAACTTGTATTTCTGATAATGGATGAGTGGAGTGGCATAAATCTGCTTCAATAAGGATAAATCATTTGTTACCCTGATGTCATCTTGATATATTGGAGATATTAGGTGAACTTCAACTGTCATTAGAGTCTTGAGAACTTCAACTATCCTTATGGTCTTGATTATGTATTCCTTTCTTTGATCTTCTTGCCCCTTCCCTTTAGTGATCATCAGATTTGTCATAAGTATCACAACAGCTCAGGGTAGGTTGTTGGAGTTTGTAAGCCAAAGAAAAGAAAGCTAAAATCTCAAGAAGGCTAAAAGGGACAATTAGGGCTTGATTTTTAATTGGGTGGATACTAGTTGTTGGTTATCAGAAAATGCCCTGATCATCTCTCCCTTAAATAAGCAAAGTTCAATTTCACCTTGAAAGTCCGCCAAAGCATGTTCTAAGGCTGACTAGGACCTAGACACTCATAATTATGCAGGAGCCCTCTCTAAGTAAGCATACACAACTCAATGCTATAGAACAACTCTCTCACTTAGAAAAGTCATTCAAATCATGATGCATAGATATACTAATTTATGAATATCAAGCTAGATTCATCATTGGTTGAGCACAAAAATGAACAAAGACCAATAAAAATTTTAATGAAAGTAATCTTAATTTTAAAGATGTAATTGTTAATAATAAGTACTTAAAGAAAGAAAAATAAAATGAGCAACACTTCAAGCTAAGGGATGTTTGTTGAATAAAATTTCTCCTTATTTCATATCTTTAATACTCCCATCTTGAAAGGAGGATAAGACAAAATCTTCTTCCAATCCTTCTCCTACCATGAAGGTTGCTGGTGGTGGCACTCTATTAAACCTAGGCAGAGGATTATCCTTTGTATTGGGCTTATTAGGCTTGGGCAGCTTACCATTGTTGATCAAATCTTGGATCTCATGCTTCAATCAAGTGCATCTATCTATCTCATGTCCTTGAGTCTAATGAAATTAACAAGAAGCCTTGGTATTAAATTTAGGTGGAAGAGGGTTAGGCAAAGGACGAGGATTCAAGGGCTACAACAATCCCTTCTTTTATAGCTTATTGAGAACCCAAGTCAGCAGCTTCCCCAATTCTGAAAGCTGCCTTCTTCCTCCATGGCTAGTGGCATTAACATCAACTACCTTTTGTGTGCTTTGGTTACCAGACTAGTAGTTTCCTTTCTTGTTCCTTCTTGTCGAAAAGCAATTCTTTTCTCTTTTCTACTCTTCAACTTGCAAGCCAGCTTGCATGTTTCCATCGAGCATTCTTTTGAGTAATGCTACCATATTTCTCTACCTCTTCACATAGTCCACGAAGTTCTCATTCTGCCTTTATCTAATGGACTCCGCTTCCATTAAAGTAATTTCCAATTCAGCATTATACCCATATTGTTGGATGAAGGCCTTGTATAGTAGATCCCAGCTCTTTTGAGTGCCATCATCTAAGGTATTGAACCAATTTTGGATAACATAATCCAATGAGAGCATGACGTACCTTAGAGTTTAAACCTTAGTAGCTCAGGTAGACTGCATAGCAGTGATATATTGCTTCACATGGAGGTAAGGATTTCCAATTCCATTAAACTTTGCAAAGGATGGCATCTTGAACTTGTATGGAAGCTCTTCACCTAGCTCAAACAACTTGTTCACCTCAGACATTTCTTTAGTTTTCAACTTCTTTTCAAATTCCTTTTCCAAATTAGCAATAAATTTTTTAACATCTGAAGTTTCAATCTTTTCCACGGCTGATCTTTCAACAACCTTTGGCACCTTCTTCTTATCTTGAGGATCTTAGAAGTATTGAGCCCAGTCGTTGTCATCACCGATGACTACCTTGTCATCATCAAAAGCCACTTCACCAACCTTAGTCTTCCCTTTATCCTTCGGCTTCTTGATGCTAGTTGATGTCTCGACATTGTTCCCCAAAATTGCAGCCAATTGGTTCTTCATGGTCTTAGCTAGGGCCTCCTTTAGTTTTTCCATCTTGGCATTGAGGGCATCGTCCACCATTCTTTGAATTTGTTCGGGCTCCATTGCTCTTGGTGAGAAGGTAATTGAGTCGCTGCTAGATTCTACATCACTAGCATAGGTTGTCGTACGCTCTTGAACTACTATACTCCAGGTATGTGAGCCAAAAAGGATTAATGATATGTCATGTAATGCATGTATGCATGTATGCACAAATAATAAACAAACAAAGATAATTAGGATGTTCCTTCCAACCTTATAACTTCCATACATGAATGGCGAGTCTCTTTTCCTAGGTATGTGGTCAATAAAAATACCAACATGGGATATTTTGTTTTTGAAAAGTTCCCTCAGACGGTTTAACCAATAGTTGCATTTTTAACATAGAAGTCGGTCCATGATAATTCCAATTAATTAGGTTTTAATCTATTGAATCTTGATTAAAACTAAAGTAAGAGGTTTATCATGAATAGATTTCTTATTTGAAAAAACAACCATTGATTCATGCCATAAAAAAGTCCATGATTAATGATTCTTGGTATAAGCTAGGCTCACAATTGATATTTGATATTTCATAATTGACCAAAATATTTGTAAGCTCTTTGTAATTTTTAGAATAACAGTAAGATAACTTTGTTTCAAAGCCTTTTTTATGTTTGAACCATAAGGTGGAAAAAGATTTTTCACCCATACTTGAAAGGTTTTAATGTCCAAAGACCTTCTTAAAATTTGACAATAGTTTTAGTCTTTCGGATCTTAAAGGAAAAAAATTATATTTGAGCTTACAATATAGGTAGGTCATATTAGAAAAAGAACAAACCAAATAACCCATGGTTTAAACCAAGATATATCAATCATAGTCAAACAACAAGCATTTGGGGTAAAACCTAAGGAAAATAACTAGGTCAATTATATGAGCTTAAGTCTTGGGTTGAAAGGTTTTAGGCTCCCATAGCAAGTATATACCAAATGGTACAAGGCTATGAGTGGTTATGCCATGTTCGATCTCCATATCTTGAGTGAAAGTATGGTATCCCTTACATAACACAACATAGGAAACACAGGCATCCTAACTCACACACACAATGCAATCTAAATGATGCAATGGACAATATTATAAGAAGAACGAGTAGAATAATATAAAGACCAATTGAATCAACTTCTCTTATCCCTAGTGGGGTCGCTACTCCCGTGTGGAATGGTTTTTGCTACTTCGACAATGTTAGGCACAGGGCCTTAGAGAACATGGGCCTAAACCCGAAGAAAATGGAGTCGCCACCTGGATAGGCCGAGAAAAAGAAAGGGGTGGATGACTTGATTCCTAAGAAATCTCCGACCGCCTAATGGGTTCAAAAAGTTGGGTACGTGTGAGGAAGGTGAGAATGACCCAGCACCCCCACAATGCCCGGTTCATTAGAACCGGCCTCCTTTTCAGGTCTTAATATTATAACATTCTTAATTAATATAATATTATCCATACTGCATGCGATCATAAGAATAAATAAATAATTACTTTATTAAAATCACAACAAGTTCAAACAAAACAAACAAATAGGCACCCATCCATGGATGGAAACATGCCTTTACAATTGTCCAATGTCTAAAAGAAAATAGATAAAATAGGATACCCACCAATTGGTGGAAACGTATCCTTTACATTGATCCAAAATATAAAAATAATTTAAATTACATGAAGCTTAATTAATGAGATATCCACAAAGTGGGAACATACCTCTTGTATTATTAATACCAAGATAAATAAATAATTATAAAGAAAATATCCATCCATGATAAATTAAACTAATTAAACATCGAAATCAAATAAATCAATCATCAAAACATATAATAAACTACATAATCAAATCTAAAACTAAATAAAGCAATAGATGTATAAGTTTAGGGTTTACAACTTAAATCAGAGTTTTAGAATTTTAATAACAAAATTAGGGTTTTAAAAAAAAGAAGTTAAACACAAAGTCTCATAATACACAAATAAATATTGACCCCTTCGACAAGCCCATACAGTGGTCCCACTAGCCGATTAGCAGGTGGGGTCAAGGGGACAGCACCAATGAAAATTTTAAAAACTGGTTTTTAGGGTTGTAGGTTTTGGTGTTGAAAAAAACTATTTTTAGAATTTTAATAATCAAGTTACTGGATATTAAGGTTTAAGAAATTATTAGGGTCGTAGTAATTAGTTTAGATGTCCAAATTAAATCCTAAGCTACTGTGAAATTGAAGTATCTTAACATAAAGTGAGTGAACTACTGGAAGAATGAATTTTGAATAAATAAGTTGATATGATGCAACTACTGGATAAAAAAATGGAATTAGAAGACTGGACCTGCGATTGAAAACTCCACCAATATTTTACGTTGATTCAAGTATTCTGCCTGCACCAATGCTAATTCTTGGTTGAGTGGAATGAAGATAGTAGCTACTGCCTTCCTTTTATTTGTGAATTCTTGTTGATTTCCTTCCCTCTTTTCTACTTATTATTCTCGTCTCCAAAAGTCTCTAAGAAGTCATCGTCTCAGAAAAATCAAAAGTCCTTGAATAAATTTTCCAAAAGGTCCTCCCAAGAGTGTTAAATCATATTATTTATAGGGAATTAATTAAAAAAACTAATACTGTGTGGTTAAGGAAATAAAAAAAACTATATAGGAAATAAAATCAAAACTCCGTGCTAAATAAGGTTTTGTCAAAATTGGTCATGGGCGTAGGCTTTTGGCCAATTGCAAGGATGGACGTGCGCTGCGCAAGGATTGAGCTATTGCAAGGATTGGCAAGACATGCTTTGAGGATTGGCATGGAGGCCTTCTGGGCTTGCCACAATTCACCACAGGCTAAGGCCTGCAGCGAATTGCTAGGCAGCAATTTCGTCGTAGGCCAATTGCTTGCAGCTCGGTCGCGCTGCCTCGCGTCGTTTGCCGATTCATCGATTTTTATTTTTTTATTTTATTTTTATTATTAAAATAAATATTTAAAATTTCTTTTTCTTTTAATATATTTATATTATTAAAATAAGTGATAAATATTAAAATAAATAATAAATACTATAAAAAATTATTTTGGACGATTTTAAAATTTTGGACTAGACTTGGTCAAAAAATAAGGGTCTATAATGTCACTTAATGATAAGGTCTATGGTGATTACATGTCAAGGGTGGTTTGGTCCAAAGGGTCCCGTCATATTATGACAGCTATATACCCAACCACATGGCATACAATAAATTTGGCATAGGTCCAGTAATACATCCATGTCTATTAAACCTCAAAAGGATTGAGGATTCGTTGTGGGTTTGATGTTTTCGCCATTCCCCAATATATCTAATAAAGGTTTCTAGGTGGATGCTACTTGCTATCCAGGGCTTTCTAAAACTAATGGGTTGTATAAATTCAATTCTAATTAAAAGGATTTGAATTAAATTTGGTTTCAATTTTTAAAGTTCAAACTAAATCCAATCTAATTTTAAAACCCTAAATTGAGTCTGGTCCAATTTTAAAATTCCAAGCTAAGTCTGGTCTTATTCTAAGAAGATCAAATCGAGCCAAAAGCCACCACATAGCGAATTGGCCTAGCCAATTCATTATGAGGCCACCTCATAGCGAATTAGCAGAGAGTATTAAACTCTGGCTTTAATTCAGTTTAATGCAAAATTAGGCATCCTAATTGGGTTTAAACTCAAAAGCATTCAAATAGGCTGAGGGTTTTTGAATTAGATTAGTATTGATGAGCTAAAAGTTACCCTAATTGCTGCTTATAAATAAGAAGCTACAATCAACAGAAAGGGGACTCGGCCACCATTAGCAAATTTGGGAGCAAGAGATAGAGAGCAAATGCAAAGGGTAGAATTAACAGAAAAGAGAGACAGTGGCGACAAAAATTAAGGCAGTGGCTAAACAATTTCCAAATTGTTTAAGTTAGGCCAAGAAATCAATATATCCAGGCTTTTCAACCATTTTAACAGTGAGCATGGTGTGAGCAGGGATTTTCGACCTCACTCCCGTGTGGAATGGTTCTTGAGACTTCGGCACTGTTAATGATCTTAGAGAACATGGGCCTAAACCCGAATAAAATGGAGTCGCCATCCGGATGGGCTGGGAAAAAGAAAGGAGTGGAGGACTCGATTCCTAAGGAATCTCCAACCCCCTATTGGGTTTGGAAAGTTGGGTACGCATGGGGAAGGTGAGAAATGGCCCAACACTCCCATAACACCCGGTTCATTGGAACCGACCTCCTTTTCAGATCTTAATATTATAGAATTCTTAATTATAATGATATTATCCATACTACATGCAATCGTAAGAATAAATAAATACTTCATAAAAAATCATAGCAATGTTCAAATAAAATAAATAAATGGACACCCATTCGAGGATGAAAATGTGTCCTTACATCGTCTAACGTCTAAAACTAAATAGGACACCACCAAAAGGTGGAAACGTGTCCTTTACATTGATCCGAAACAATGAAAATAATTTAAATTACATAGAAATATTTAATGAGGTACCCAATCATGGAAACATACCTCTTACAATTTTAATAAACAAATAAAAATTAAGAAAATATTTATCCATGATAAATTAAATAAATCTAACATTGAAATCAATAAATCAGTCACCAAAACATATAATAAACCACATAATCAAATCTAAAACTAAATAAAGCAATAAATGTATAAGTCTAGGGTTTACATCATAAATTAAGGTTTTTAGAGTTTTAACAACTAAATTAGAATTTAAAATAAAGGAAGTTAAACACAAAGACTTATAATAAACAAATAAATATTGACCCCTTCGACAACCCCTCTGACTATCATTCTTATCTGATCCGACTCATCAGGCCTCTTCTTGAGCAAAGTAGCCTTATTCCTCCATCTCTTCATATAGTCCACAAAATTCTCATTTGGCCTTTGTCTAATGGACTCAACTTCCATTAAGGTAACTTCCAGCTCGACATTGTACCCATACTATTGAATGAAGGCTTTCTACAACATGTCCCAATCTTTTTGTGTACTTTCTTCAAATGTAGTGAACCAATTTTGCACAATAGGATCCAATGAGAGCATGAAGTACCTTAAAGTTTGAGCCTTAGTAGCTCTAGCAGACTGCATGGCAATGATATACTGCTTATCATGCAAGTGAAGATTTCCTGTACCATTGTACCTAGCAAAGGAATGCATTTTGAACTTATAAGGGACCTGTAGATCCTTAATTTTTGACCAAGTCCGGTCCAATATATTTTATTTACTCCAAAATAATTTTTGTGTTGTCCAATATATTTTAGTAACTCCAAAATAATTTTTGTGCTGTTCAATATATTTTAATTACTCCAAAATAATTTTTATGGTATCTTGGTTAATTTTAATATTTATTTTAGTAAAAAATGGTGAAATGAACAAAAATTCAAAAATAATAAATAATAAAAAATAACAAAAAAAATCAGCGACGAAAAAATTATCGCCGAAAGTCAGCGCGGGCCCGTGGGCATTTCGCCCACATAATTTTTCTGCAGGCAAAATGGCCTACGGGCCAGTTCCGTTAGGGCTGCCGCAGCTTTTTTTCGCCAGCGCAGTTTTCCGCAGCAGTTTTTTTTCGCTAGCAAAATTTTTCAGACGCAAATTTTTCGAAACCTAATACAATTAGGTTTCGGTTTTCTTTTCTTATTCAATAAAGATGCCGTGAATAATTAGGAATGAAGGATATAAAACTTCTATAAATATGGACTAAACAACACAAAAAAAAGGGAGGCCGAAAAAGAAAATTGGACAGGAACTTGGATTAAGAAGTGCAAACCGAAACTGTGAAGGAAAAACGGGAATCAAACAGTTTTTTGAGAGAGCTGAAAAAAAAATTCAAGGAATTCAAAGACAAAAAGGCTTGTCTTTGACCTTGTCCATCCAAGAAGCAATTTTTGGTGAAACTTACAAAATAAGGTTTGAATTCTTAATTTCTTTTGTTTTTTTTTCATAGTAGCTTAATCATCACTTTGTTTATTTTAATTCAAAAATTTTAGGACCTCAATTCACTTTTTCTAAGGCTTAAAAACCTTAAATCTTGGTTTTATTTTCTAAAAGTTTAAAGATATTAGTTTTATTTCTTCAAAACCCTAAAACTAAGATTTGCTTTCCAAATTGTCAAAACTTTAATTTGTGTTCTCTTTCCTTCCAAAAGCCTTAAAAATATCTTTTTTATTTTTTATAAACTTTAAATCATTTTGTTTAAATTCATAAAACTTCATGAAATTTTCAATTGTCTTTCCAAATCCTAAAACAAAATTCATTATCCGAAACCCTAAATTCAAAAATTCTAAAACCCTAATTCAACTCCAAAACCTAAAATAGTAAACCCTAACCCCTTAAAACTATAAAACCTAATTTTTTTCTAAACCCTAAATCCTTTAAAACTTTAAAAACCATAAAAACACAAATATTTTAATTTTGCACGGTAAGTTTGAAAACATAATTCAATGAATAGCCGCAAACCACAAAACTTAATATTTTAAAGTGTCCAAACATAAGTTTCATGATTTCACCATTCAAACCTTAGTTTGGTTAATCAAAGAACTTTCCCAATCTTTTAAAATATAAAATCTTAATATATTTTAATTCTTTAAGAAATTCACTGTAGCTATAATTGGAATTTTATTTGTTTTATTCAATTCTATATTTGATATGCTTTGATTTATTTTATATGCTTTAATTTATTTATGTTCAATACTTGGTTTATTTTATTTATCATGGATGGATGTTTACTTTCTATTGATATTTAATACCTTTGATGAATGATTTATTTATTTTGAATAGTTATTTACTTTTATTAATTTATTTAGATTTCCAAATGTTGTAAGAGGTATGTTTCCACTTGTTAGATACCTCATTAATTAAATATCATGTAATTTAATTTATTTTTCTATTTTAGAACCTATGTAAGGGACATGTTTCTACCTTTCGGTGGGTGTCCTATTTAGGCATGTGATGTAAGGGCATGTTTCTATCTTCGGATGGGTGTCCATTTATTTGTTTTATTTAGTTTGGACATTGCTTTGATTTTGATATAATGATGCTTTCTTTTTATTGTGTGTAATATGGATAATGTTGTTATATTTAAGAATTTTATAATATTAATACCTGTAAAGGAGGCTGGTTCCAATGAACCGGGCGTTGTGGGGGTGGAACCGGGCATTGTGGGGGTGCTGAGCCATTTCTCACCTTAGGAATCGATTAGGGGGTTGGGGATTCCTTAGGAATCGAGTCATCCACCCCTTTATTTTTTCCCGGCCTGTCTGGGTGGCGACTCCTTTTTCTCCGGACTTAGGTCTGTGTTCTCTAAGGCCTCGAGCCTAAACAGTGCTGAAGTCGCAAGAACCATTCCACCGGGAGTGGGGGCAAAAATCCCCGCTCACAGTGCCGAATCCACTAGGGATAAGAGAAGTTGATTTCGTTGGTCTTTATATTATTCTATTCTTTCTTATAATGATATTATCCATTGTATCATATTAGATTGCATCGTGTGCGTGAGTTAGGATGCCCGTGTTACCCGTGTTGTGTTATGTAAGGGATACCATACTTTTACTCAAGGTATGGAGATTGAGCATGGCATAACCACTCATAGCCTCGTACCATTTGGTATATACTTGCTATGGGAACCTAAGCCTTTTAACCCGAAGACTAAAGCTCATGTAATTGGCCTAGTTACTTTCCTTAGGTTTTTACCCCAAATGCTTGTTGTTTGACTATGGTTCATTTATCTTAGCTTAAATCATGGCTTATTTGGTTTGTTCTTTTTCTAATATGACCTAAGTACATTGTAAGCTCAAAATAATTTTTTCTTCTAAATCCAAAAGACCAAAGCTATTTTCAAAACATTTTCAAAATGGTCTTTAGACATAAAATTTTTCTAAAAACAAATCAAAAATTCTTTGGCTCATGGCCCAAATACTAAGCCCAAAATCCATTTTTTTCTAAAATCTTTTATAATGGGCTTAGAAACAAAACTATTTTCACCCAACCTTTTCTTACAAAGAGCTTGTAAAAATATTTAGGTCAATTATGAAATACCAAAAATCAATGTGGGCCTAGTTTACACTAAAAATAAATTAACCATGGGCTTGTTTTTGGCATGAATCATTAGTTACCTTTTTCAAGTGAGAAATCTATCTATAATAAACCTCTTAATTTAGTTTTAATCCAATATAGCATAAAAGCTACTATAGTTGGTTGAATGGATTAAAACCTAATTAATGGGAATTATTATGAGTTGATTTCCATTTTTGAAAATATAACTATTGGTTGAAACTTCCGAGGGAATTATTCGAAAATAAGATACCCCATGTTGGTATTTTGTTAACCATATACCTAGGAAAAGAGACTCGCCATTCGTGTGTGGATGTTATAAGGTTGGAAGGAACGTCTTAATTATCTTTCTTTGTTGATTGTTTGTGCATACATGCATACATGCATACATTTGCATCTCATATCATTGACCCTCTCTGGCTCACAGCCCTGGATTACGATAGTTCAAAAGCTTAGAACAATCCGACCTACGCCGGAGATGAAGTATCTAGCAACGATTCAATCACTTGCTCACCAAAAATAATGGAGCCCAAACAAATTCAAAGGATGGTGGATGAGGCCCTCAATGCCAAGATGGAAGAAATAAAAGAGGCCCTAGCTGAGACCATGAAGAACCAATTGACTGCAATCTTAGAAAATCATGCCGAGGCATCTGCTAGCACTAAGAAGCCAAGGGACAAAGGGAAGACTAAAGTTGGTGAAGTGGTTTTTGATGATGAAAAGGTGATCATTGATGATGATGATGATTGGGCTCAATGCTACCAAGATGTTCAAGAGAAGAAGAAAGAACCGAAGGTTGTTGAGAAGGCAACTTTTGAAAAGACCGAAACATCCGATGTTGAAAAGATGATTGCTGATTTAGAAAAGAAATTTGAGAAGAAGCTGAAAATCGAAGAGATGTCCGAGGTCGATAAACTATTTGAATAAGATGAAGAAGTCCCGTTCAAGTTTAAGATGCCATCCATTGCAATGTACAATGGCACCGAAAATCCTCATCTCCATGTAAAGCAGTATATAACTGCCATGCAGTCTGCCCGAGCTACTAAGGCTCAAACCCTAAGGTACTTTATGCTATCATTGGACCCTGTTGTCCAAAATTGGTTCAATACCTTAGATGATGGAACACAAAAGAGTTGGGATCTACTTTACAAAGCCTATATCCAACAATATGGATATAATGTTGAGTTAGAAGTTACCTTAATGGAAGTGGAGTCCATTAGGCAAAGGCCGAATGAGAATTTTATAGATTATGTCAAGAGATGGAGAAACAAGGCCGCTTTACTCAAGAAGAGGACCGATGAATCTGATCAAATAAGGATGATCGTGAGAGGTGTCCTACCCAATCTCTGTGAAAGGATGTCTCACACCCTTATAAGGGATTTCAAAGATCTTCTCTAAGCTGGTCTACAAATTGAAGAATGGGAAAGAGAGAAGAATCACTTTTCAATAAATAGGAATGAGAAAGGGAATTATTAGCATAGCAATCAAAGTACACAAAAGGAAGTTGATGTTAATGCCACTAGTCAAGGAGGAATGAGGCAGTTTTCAGAATTAGGGAAGCCACTGTCTTGGATTCTCAATAAGCTACAAAAGAAGGGATTGTTACAACCCTTGACTCCTAGTCCTTTGCCTAATCCTCTTCCATCTAACTTTGATACTAATGCATTTTGCCAATTCCATTAAAGGCATGGACACGAAATGGACAATTGCATGAAGTTGAGACATGAGATCCATAATTTAATTGATAATGGCAAGTTGCCTGAGCCGGACAAGCCCAATACCAAAGGAAATCCATTTCCAAGGTTCAACAGGGTGCCACCACCAGCAACCTTCATGGTAGGAAAAGGATTAGAAGAGGATTTTGTTTTATCATCCTTTCAAGATGGGGATATTGAAGATGTGAAAGGAAGAGAGGCTTAAACTCAACAAACTTTCCTTAGCTTGAATGTTGCTTTTCAATTTTACTTTCTTTAATATTTAATTGGAACTATCATGTTTTTCAAATTTAAATTTGTTTGAATAAATTACTTTCATCAAAAATTTTGTTGGTCTTTGTTCATCTTAGTATTCAACCAATGAGGAATCTAGCTTGATAATTCATGAATTAATATATTTATGCATCATGACTCGAATGACTTTACTAGGTAAGGGAATTACTCTATAGCATTGAGTTGTATATGCATACTTAGAGAGGACTCTTGCATAATTACCTCTATCTAGATCCTAGTCATTCTTAGAATATGCTTTGACAAACTTTCGAGGTGAAATTGAACTCTGCTTATTTAAGAGAGAAATGATCTAGGCATTGTTTGGTTAGCCAACAACTAGTATCCACCCAATTAAATATCAATCACTAGTTGTCCCTTTGAGCCTTCATAAAATTTTAGCTTTCTTTTCATTGGCTTACAAACCCCAATAACCTACATTGAGTTGTTGTGATACTTTTGACAAGTCTTATGATCACTAAGATGAAGAGGCAAGAGGATCAAAGAAAGTAATGAATAGTCAAGATCATGAAGATAGTTGAAGTTCTCAAGACCATAAGGATAGTTGATATTTTCA
This sequence comes from Garcia nutans, assembly GCA_947685225.1. Lineage (NCBI taxonomy): Eukaryota > Viridiplantae > Streptophyta > Magnoliopsida > Malpighiales > Euphorbiaceae > Garcia > Garcia nutans. The sequence goes on along the minus strand of CANTUV010000005.1, from coordinate 32,122,480 downwards.
AGACCATAAGGGTAGTTGAACTTTTCAAGACCATATGGGTAGTTGAAGTTCACTTAATATCTCTAATATATCAAGACAACATTAGAGTAACAAAAGATTTGTCCCTATTAAAGAAGATCTATGTTACTCCACTCATCCATTATTGGAAGCCCAAGTCGGTACAAGCAAGACAACTCTGTTTCAGCTAGAACAAAAAAAACCAAAAAAAAAAAGAAAACAAAAGAAAACAAAAAAGACAAAAGAAAAGAAAAAGAAAGGAAAAAAAGAAGAGAAAAAGAAAAAGAAGAAGAAAGAAGAAAACAAAAGGAAAAAAACAAAAAGAAAAAAAATATAAAACCAAAAAAAAAATGGTTCAAAAAGCCAACTGAGTTCTCTTTTACCTAAAGCAGCAAAAGGCTTTCATTTGGTTCATAAAGACATTTTTTACTTTAATTGGTCCAACCCAACCAAAGATTCAATCAAAATCAAAGAAAAAGGAGAAAGACCATTCAGTTCTTGAAAGTTCTGTACTTGATAATAAAAGAAAGGGAAGAGTAAGGAAAGAGAAAGAAAAGAAAAGAGCAAGAAAAATAAAAAAGAAAGAAAAGGGTGAAGAAGAAAAGAAACGAATTTGGGTACCAAACTTTTTGCAAGGGCAAAAACTATCCTAATCAAGATCCAGATTAATGCCAAGAAGATAGAAGGAATTTGGAATCTAGCAAGATTGCCTCCAAGCTGCCTAAAATTCAAACAAGAAATTTGTAGTATGAGGGTTTGTCCATTGTGTCACACCAGCTCCAATCTCAAAATGGCCTTCACTTTAACCCATGTATCTCATAGACCCCATTTCAAGCCTATCAAAGACCTGTTGATCTCTCTTTGTAGGTAGAGTCTATTAGTGGAGATAGTTTGGATAAGCATGCATATGAGATAGACAATATTTAAACTCAAATGAGACCTTTGACCAAGTAATGTGTATGTGCCTATCCGAAGTGCAACAGTTCTTGCTTAAATAGAAATAATTCCCGAGTTTAGTACGGTAACTAGGTTGTCATGTTATAGATATGTTAATTTGGAAAATCAAGTCCTGAGGTATATTAACATTGATTTGGCAAAGCCAACATTTGATTTCAAAATCAAAAATAAAAAAAATGTTTTGTCATACAAAGCCTTCAAGTTAAGGGAAGTATGTTGAACCTCCAAAGGACACATTAGGCAAAGGAAATAATTATTGGTAAAGTCATGAAGAAACTATCAGCCGACATACTGAAACATAGTTCGAAATAGATAAATCCTAACTTTACTGCTTAGAGTCTCCACCACTCATGTTTTCAACATCTTGAAGATAAAAGCCACAAATGCAAAGCTTTCGATCATTCCAATGCAAGACTTGAACAAGCGTCAAAAAGGAACCAATGAGAACACTTTTGCTGATCACCCTAGTTTGTGAGTCAATGGAACGACTGTAAGTATCATTCATGCATATCATGCATACATGAGCATATCACATCACACTTTCTTGTCTTGTGTTGTCTATTCCATGGCAAAATGAACAACAAATGCCCTGTGAAGTAAAGAATCAAAAGAAGATATCAAATCAGGGGGGCATAGAAAGCCCATTGCTTGAGAAAGCTCCAGTAATCTTGCAAAGAGAAGAAATACGTGCTTGTGCGAAGAACTAGACAACAACAACATCAATCAGAGTCCGCATAGAAAAATCATGGGTTTGAGCCTACACAGAGGGAAAAGTTTCTCCTTTTCAATTTTTTGAGTTTATAAATAAAACATTTTCAAACTCACCTGCAAATATCTCGCCACATAGGGGAAAAGGAGAGGATATGAAGGCTAATTAAAAATAGCTGAATTTTTGCAAAATGGAAGAACAAAAGAATGAAACATTAGAACTCTCAAAAGAATGAAGATGCAAAAGACAAAATATCAGTTCAGCTAAAAGAGCTGAAGCCAGGGTAAAGACCCGACCTCCAATGGATAAAGATCCATGTTACAAGGGTGAAGACCCGATCTCAAAGGATGAAGATTCATTTTCAAGGGTGAAGACCCAATCTCCAAGGATGAAGATCCATTTGCAAGGGTGAAGACCCGATCCCAAAGGATGAAGATCCATGTTTCAAGGGTAAAGACCCGATGTCAAAAGTTGAAGATCCATTTTCAAATATGAAGACCCGATCTCAAAGGATGAAGATCAATTTTGAGGGTGAAAAACCACAATGCATAGAATAACTGGAGCAGTTAGACTTCTCAAATGATAAAAGGTCAGTAAAAATCAGTCTCGGGTCCAAGCACCCAAATTAAATTCAATATCGGGTCCAGAACCAAAAATACCCTTAAGTCCAGAACCTGGAATCTTTTCTAAGTCCAGAACTTAGCTCGGGTCCAGAACCCAAATTTTGATTAGGTCCAGAACCTAGAATCTCTTCTAAGTCCAGAACTTAGCTCGGGTCCAGAACCCAAATTCAATCCATGCTCGGGTCCAAGTACCCAATCTCGGGTCCAAGTACCCAAGTACAATTCAATCTTGGGTCCAAGCACCCAAATTCAATTCAATCTCGGGTCCAAGTACCCAATTCCAATTCAACATCGGGTCCAAGCACCCAAATTCAATTCAGTCTCGGGTCCAAGTACCCATTCTCAGGTCCAAGCACCCATTCTCAGGTCCAAGTACCCAAATCAAATAAATTTTGGGTCCAAGTACCCAAATCAAATCAATCTCGGGTCCAAGTACCCAAATCAATTCAATCTCGGGTCCAAGTACCCAAATCAATTCAAGCTCAGGTCCAAGTACCCAATCTTGGGTCCAAGCACCCATTCTCAGGTCCAAGTACCCAAATCAATTCAAGCTCGGGTCCAAGTACCCAATCTCGGGTCCAAGTACCCATCTCGAGTCCAAGTACCCAAATCAAATCAATTTCTGGTCCAAGTACCCAATCCTAGGTCCAACTACCCAAATTCAATCAATCTCGGGCCTAAGTACCCAAATCAAATCAATTTCGGGTCCAAGTACCCAAATTAAATCTAATCTCGGGTCCAAGTACCCAAATCAAATTCAATATGGAGTCCAAGTACCCAATCCCGGGTCCAAGTACCTAAATTCAATCCAATCTCGGGTCGAAGTACCCAATTCAAATTAGTCTCGGGTCCAAGTACACAATCTCGGGTCTAAGTACCCAAATCAAATTTAATCTTGTGTCCAAGTACCCAATCTCAGGTCCAAGTACCCAAATCAAATTCAAGCTCGGGTCCAAGTACCCAATCTCTAGTACAAGTACCCAAATCAAGTCCAGAACTCGAACTGGGTCCAGAATCCAAAACAAATTCAAATAATCATCTCATCAAAAATTAAGTCTTATTGCTTTTCACTCTCTTTCACTAAAGTTTCAGATCATTCAAGTATGGGGCAAACTGTAGACCGTTAATTTTGGACCTAGTTCGGTCCAATATATTTTATTTAGTCCAAAATAATTTTTGTGTTGTCCAATATATTTTAGTTACTCCAAAATAATTTTTATGGTATCTTGGTTAATTTTAATATTTATTTTAGTAAAAAATGGTGAAATGAACAAAAATTCAAAAAAATAAAAAATAACAAAAAAAATCGGCGATGAAAAAATCATCGCCGAAAGTCAGCGCAGGCCCGTGGGCATTTCGCCCGCAGGAAACTCCTGCAGTTTTTCCGCAGCAGTTTTTTTTCCCCAGCGAAATTTTTCCGACGCAAATTTTTTGAAACCTAATACAATTAGGTTTCGGTTTCCTTTTCTTATTCAATAAAAATGACGTGAATAATTAGCAATGAAGGATATAAAACTTCTATAAATATCGACTAAACAACACAAAAAAAGGGAGGCCGAAAAAGAAAATTGGATAGGAACTTGTATCAAGAAGTGGAAACTGAAACTGTGAAGGAAAAACGGGAATCAAGCAGTTTTTTGAGAGAGCCGAAAAACAATTGAAGGAATTCAAAGACAAAAAGGCTTGTCTTTGACCTTGTTCATCCAAGAAGCAATTTTTGGTGAAACTTACAAAATAAGGTTTGAATTCTTAATTTCTTTGGTTTTTTTTTCACAATAGCTTAATCATCACTTTGTTTCTTTTAATTCAAAAATTTTAGGACCTCAATTCACTTTTTCTAAGGCTTATCGTGGCTTTATTTTCTAAAAGTTTAAAGATATTAGTTTTATTTCTTCAAAACCCCAAAACTAATTTTGATTTTCAAATTATCAAAACTTTAATTTGTGTTCTGTTTCCTTCCAAAAGCCTTAAAAAAATCTTTTTTGTTTTTTATAAACTTTAAATCATTTTGTTTAAATTCATAAAACTTCATGAAATTGTCAATTGTCTTTCCAAATCCTAAAATAAAATTCATTACCCAAAACCCTAAATTTAAAAATTCTAAAACCCTAATTCAACTCCAAAACCTAAAATAGTAAACCCTAACCCCTTAAAACCTTAAACCCAAATTTTTTCTAAACCCTAAATCCTTTAAAACTTTAAAAACCATAAAAACACAAATATTCCATAATTCAATGAATAGCCGCAAACCACAAAACTTAATATTTTAAAGTGTCCAAACATAAGTTTCATGATTTCACCATTCAAACCTTAATTTGGTTAATCAAAGAACTTTACCAATCTTTTAAAACATAAAATCTTAATCTATTTTAATTCTTTAAAAAATTCACAGTAGCTATAATTGAAATTTTATTTGTCTTATTCAATTCTATATTTGATATGCTTTGATTTATTTTATATACTTTAATTTATTTATGTTCAATGCTTAGTTTATTTTATTTATCATGGATGGATGTTTACTTTCTATTGATATTTAATACCTTTGATGAATGATTTATTTATTTTGAATAGTTATTGACTTTTATCAATTTATTTAGATTTTCAAATGTTGTAAGAGGTATGTTTCCACTTGTTAGATACCTCATTAGTTAAATATCATGTAATTTAATTTGCTTTTCTATTTTAGAACCTATGTAAGGGACATGTTTCTACCTTTCGGTGGGTGTCCTATTTAGCCATGTGATGTAAGGGCATGTTTCCAGCTTTAGATGGGTGTCCATTTATTTATTTTGTTTTGTTTGGACATTGCTTTGATTTTAATATAATGATGCTTTTTTTTATTGTGTGTAATATGGATATTGTTGTTATATTTAAAAATTTTATAATATTAAGACCTGTAAAGGAGGCCGGTTCCAATGAACCGGGCGTTGTGGGGGTCCTGGGCCATTTCTCACCTTCCCCACATGTACCCAACTTTTTGAAACCATTAAGGGGTTGGGGATTCCTTAGGAATCGAGTCATCCACCCCTTTCTTTTTTCCCAGCCCGTCCAGGTGGCGACTCCATTTTCTCCGGACTTAGGTCCGTGTTCTCTAAGGCCCCGAGCCTAAATAGTACTGAAGTCACAAGAACCATTCCACCAGGAGTGGGGGCAAAAATCCCCGCTCACAGGACCTCCTCATATAGCTTAAATAGCTTGTCGACTTCCGACATTTCTTCAATTTTTAGCTTCTTTTCAAATTTCTTTTCTAAATCAGCAATAAACTTCTCAACATCTGAAGTTTCAGTCTTTTCCAAAATTTCTCTTTCCACATCCTTCAGCTCTTTCTTCTTGTCTTGAGGATCTTGAAAATATTGAGCCCGGTCATCATTATCAATCATTACTTTGTCATCATCATAGGCTGCTTCACCAGCCTTAGCTTTCCCTTTGTCCTTCAGTTTCTTAGTACTAGCCGATGCCTCGACAGTGTTTTCTAAAAGTGCAGCCAATTGGCTCCTCACAGTTTCAGCCAGAGCCTCCTTTAGTTCTTCCATTTTAGCATTGACGGCATCGTCCATCATTCTTTGAATTTTATTGCTCTCAATTGCTCTCAATGAGAATGTGATTGAGTCACTGCTAGATTCTATGCCATTGGCATAGGTGTGGTTGTCGTACACTCCTGAGCTACTATACTCTAGGTCTGTGAGCTATAAAGGATTAATGATATGTTTTGCAATGCGTGTATGCATGTATGCACATATAATAAACAAACAAAGATAATTAGGACGTTCCTTCCAACCTTATAACTTCCACACATGAATGGCAAGTCTCTTTTCCTAGGTTTATGGTCAACAAAATACCAACATGGGATATTTTATTTTTGAAAAGTTCCCTCGGATGATTTGACTAATAATTGCATTTTCTAACATAGAAGTCAGTCCATGATAATTCTCATTAATTAGGTTTTAATCCATGTAATCTCAATTAAAATAGCTTTTGTGCTATATTGGATTAAAACTAAATTAAGAGGTTTATCATAAATAGATTTCTTATTTGGAAAAGCAACTATTGATTCATGCCAAAAATAAGCCCATGGTTAATAATTCTTGATATAAGTTAGGCTCACAATTGATTTTTGGTATTTCATAATTGACCTAAATATTTGTAAGCTCTTTTGTAATTTTTATAAGAAATGTAAGATAGCTTTGTTTCAAAGCCTTTGGGCTCTTTAAGTTTGAACTATAAGGTGGAAAAAGATTTTTCACCCATACTTAAAGGTTTTAATGTCCAAAGACCTTCTTGAAAATTTTAAAAATAGTTTTGGTTTTTTGGATCTTAAAGGAAAAGAATTTTTTTTTATCTTACAATATAGTTAGGTCATATTAGAAAAAAGAACAAACCAAATAAGCCATGGTTTAAACCAAGATATATCAATCATAGTCAAACAACAAGCATTTGAGGTAAAAACCTAAGAAAAATAACTAGGTTAATTACATGAGTTTAAGTCTTGGGTTGAAAGGTTTTAGGCTCCCATAGCAAGTATATACCAAATGGTACAAGACTATGAGTGGTTATGCCATGCTTGATCTCCATACCATGAGTGAAAGTATGGTTTCCCTTACATGACACAACGCGGGTAACTTGGGCATCCTAACTCATGCACACAATGCAATCTAAATGATGCAATGGACAACATCATAGTAAGAAAAAATAAAATAATATAAAGACCAACGGAATCAACTTCTCTTATTCGCAGTGGAACCGCCACTGTGAGCGAGAATTTTTGCCTCCACTCCTGTGTGAAATGGTTTTTACGACTTCGACACTGTTAGGCTCAGGAACTTAGAGAACATGGGCATAAATCCGGAGAAAATGGAGTCGCCACCCGGATGGACCAGGAAAATAGAAAGGGGTGGATGACTCAATTTCTAAGGAATCCCCAACCCCTTAATGGGTTCAGAAAGTTGGGTACATGTGGGGAAGGTGAGAATGATCCAGCACCCCAACAATGCTCGGTTCATTGGAACAGGCCTCCTTTTTAGGTCTTAATATTATAAAATTCTTAAATATAATGACATTATCTATACTACATGCAATAATAAGAATAAAAAAATACTTCATTAAAAATTATAGCAATGTTCAAACAAAATAAATAAATGAACACTCACCTGAGGATGAAAATGTGTTCTTACATCGTCTAACATCTAAAACTAAATAGGACACCATCCAAAAGGTGAAAACATATCCTTTACATTGATCCGAAACTTAAAATAAATTAAATTACATGATGCTAACAACATGAGATACCCAAAATATGGAAACATGCCTCTTACAATTTTAATAAATAAATAATAATTGAGAAACTATTCATCCATGATAAATTAAATAAACCAAATATTGAAATTAAACAAATCAATCATCAAAATATATAATAAATCATTTAATCAAATCTAAAAATAAATAAAGCAATAAACATATAAATTTAGGATTTTAGAACTTCAATTACGATTTCTTGAGGAAAATTAGGTTAGAGAGTTTTAATTTAAAAAACTAACATTATTATTGTAGACCCTTAATTTTTGACCCAATCCGGTCCAATATGTTTTATTTAGTCTAAAATGATTTTTGTTGTCTAATTGGTCCAAAATAATTTTTATTAAATAATTTTTGCTTTAGTATCTAATTTTTTTTAATAAAAAATAGAAATAAAAAATAAAAATAAAAATAAAAATCGAAGTCGAAAAAATAGGCGATGAAAAAATTATCGCGCGGGCCCATGGGCATTTCGCCCGCAGGAAATTCCTGCGGGCGAAATCACTGTGCTATTTCGTACGTAGAAATTTTTTGCCTGCGAAATAGCTAATTTTCTGCCTGCAAAATAGCTTATGGACCCACTCCGCGCGAGCTGCCGCAGCCAGCTGCAGCAGATTTTTTTACTAGCGCAGTTTTTCCGCAACAGTTTTTTTTCGTCAACGTAAATTTTCCTACGCAAATTTTTCAAAACCTAATCCAATTAGGTTTTGGTTTCTTTTTTAATTAATATTACTTACCTTAACTAATTAGGAATAAACAACCTCAAAGCACTATAAATAAGGACCAAAGACAATTAAAAAAAGGGAGGCAAAAATCCAAGAGGAGTTTGGAAAATTTGAAACCAAATCAAGGAAGGAAAAGAAGAAATTCAATTCAACTTTTTTCTTGAACAGCAGTAGCACGATTTAGAGGATTCAAAGGGAAAAAAAGCTTGTCTTTGGAGCTAGTTCATCCAAGAAGAATTGTTTTTGGAGAAATCATCAAAAGAAGGTATGTGTTAATTAATTTTCTTTAATTATTTTTTTTACACAGTAGCAAATCTATGAAATCAAAATTAAAAACCTTTGAACTTTCATTAAGTTTTTCTAAAGCAAAAAAAAAAACTTTATTTCGTTGGTTTATCTTCCAAAAGGCTTAAAATTGTTATTTTTTCTTCTTAAAAACCTTAAAACTCTAATTGAACATATTTTTCAACAAAACTAAGATGTAAACTCTGCTTCTTTTAAAATTTTAAAGTAGGTTCTATTTCATTCAAAAAGCCTTAAAAACATCTTTTCTACTTATAAAAACCTTAATTTTTTTTGTTTAAATTCATAAAATTCCAAAAAATATCAAATTGATTTCCAAACCCTAAGATTAAAATTACCACCCGTGACCCTACTTCCAAAATATCAAATCCAAATTCAACTTCCAAAATTCAAAATAATGAACACTAACCCTTTTAAAACCTTAAACCCTAATTTTTATGAACCCTAATCATTTTAAAACATTAAAAAACATAAAAACATAAAAACCTAAATTTTACACAGTAGCTTAGGAACCCAATAACCAAAAATCACAAATTAAAGTATTTTAAAGTGTTTAAAACCCTAGTTTCATGATTTCATCATTCAAACATTAATTTTGTTAATCAAAGAGTCTTACCAACCCTTTAAAATGTAAAACCCTAATTTATTTTAATTCCATAAAAAGTCACAGTAGCCATAATTGGACTTTTATTTCCTTTATTCCATTCCATACTTGATTATGCTTTGATTTATTTCTTATGCTTTAATTTATTTAATTTCAATACTTGATTTATTTAATTTATCATGGATGGATGTTTATTTTCTATTTTGATTAATAGCTTTGATGAATGATTTATTTATGATGAATGATTATTTACTTTTATCAATTAATTTAGATTTCCAAAAGTTGTAAGAGGTATGTTTCCACTTGGTGGGTACCTCATTAGTTAAACATCATGTAATTTAATTTCATTTTTTATTTTAGAACCTATGTAAAGGGCATGTTTCTACCTTTTGGTGGGTGTCCTATCTAGGCATATGATGTAAGGACATGTTTCCATCCTTGGATGGGTGTCCATTTATTTGCTTTGTTTGGACGTTGCTTTGATTTTAATATAATGATGCTTTCTTTTATTTATTGTGTGTAAAATGGATAATGTTATTATACTTAAGAATTTTATAATATTAAGACATGTAAAGGAGGCCGGTTCCAATGAACCGGGTGTTGTGGGTGTGCTGGGCCATTTCTCACCTTCCCTACAAATATCCAACTTTTCGAACCCATTAGGGCATTGGGGATTCCTTAGGAATCGAGTCATCCACCCCTTTCTTCTTTCCCGGCCCGTCCGGGTGGCGACTCCATTTTCTCCGGACTTAGGTCCGTGTTCTCTAAGGCCCCGAGCCTAAACAGTGTCGAAGTCGCAAGAACCATTCCACTGGGAGTGGGGGCGAAAATCCCCGCTCACAGTGGCGACTCCAGTGGGGATAAGAGAAGTTGATTCTATTGGTCTTTATATTATTTTATTATTTCTTATAATGATATTAGCCATTGCATCATCCTAGATTGCATTGTGTGTGTGAGTTAGGACGCCCGTGTTACCCGTGTTATGTTATGTAAGGGATACCATACTTTCACTCAAGGTATGGAGATCGAGAATGTCATAACCACTCATAGCCTCGTACCATTTGGTATATACTTGCTATGGGAACCTAAGCCTTTTAACCCAAAGACTAAAGCTCATGTAATTGGCCTAGTTACTTTCCTTAGGTTTTACCCCAAATGCATGTTGTTTGACTATGGTTAGTTTATCTTAGTCTAAATCATGGCTTATTTGGTTTGTTCTTTTTTCTAATATGACCTAAGTATATTGTAAGCTCAAAATAAACTTTTCTCTAAAATCCAAAAGACCAAAACTATTTTTAAAATCTTTCAAGATGGTCTTTGGACATAATACTTTTCTAAAAAATAAATAAATAAATTCTTTGGCCCATGGCCCAAATACTAAGCCCAAAATCCATTTTTCTAAAATCTTTTACAATGGGCTTAGAAACAAAACTATTTTCACCCAACATTTTCTTACAAAGAGCTTGCAAAAATATTTAGGTCAATTATGAAATACCAAAAATCAATTGTAAGCCTAGTTTACACAAAGAATAAATTAACCATGGGCTTGTTTTTGGCATGAATCATTAGTTACCTTTTTCAAGTGAGAAATCTATTTATAATAAACCTCTTAATTTCGTTTTAATCCAGCATAGCATAAAAGCTACTTTAGTAGGATAAATGGATTAAAACCTAATTAATGGAAATTATCATGGATTGATTTCCATTTTCAAAAATACAACTATTGGTTGAAACGTCCGAGGGAATTATTCAAAAGCAAGACACCCCATGTTGGTATTTTGTTAACCATATACCTAGGAAAAGAGACTCGCCATTCATGTGTGGATGTTATAAGGTTGGAAGGATTGTCCTAATTACACTTTTTTATTGGTTGATTGTGCATACATGCATACATGCATACATTTGCATCTCATATCATTGATCCTCTCTGGCTCACAGCCCTGGATTACGAAAGTTCAAAAGCTTACGACAATCTAACCTATGCCGGAGATGAAGTATCTAGCAACGACTCAATCACTTGCTCGCCTAAAATAATGGAGCCCGAACAAATTCAAAGGATGGTGGATGAAGCCCTTAATGCCAAAATGGAAGAAATCAAAGAGGCCCTAGCTGAGACCATGAAGAACCAATTGACTGCAATCTTAGAAAATCATGCCGAGGCATCTGCTAGCACTAAAAAACCAAAGGACAAAGGGAAGACTAAAGTTAGTGAAGTGGTTTTTGATGATGAAAAGGTGATCATTGATGATGATGATGATTGGGCTCAATACTACCAAGAGGTTCAAGAAAAGAAGAAAGAACCGAAGGCTGTTGAGAAGGCAACTATTGAAAAGACCGAGACATCCGATGTTGAAAAGATGATTGCTGATTTAGAAAAGAAATTTGAGAAGAAGCTAAAAACCGAAGAGAAGTCTGAGATCGACAAACTATTTGAACAAGATGATAAGGTCCCTTATAAGTTCAAGATGCCTTCCTTTGCTAAGTACAATGGCACTGAAAATCCCCATCTTCATGTGAAGCAGTATATCACTGCCATGCAATCTGCCCGAGCTACTAAGGCTCAAACCCTAAGGTACTTTATGCTCTCATTGGACCTTGTTGTCCAAAATTGGTTCAATACCTTAGATGATGGAACACAAAAGAGTTGGGATCTACTTTACAAAGCCTTCATCCAACAATATGGATATAATGTTGAGTTAGAAGTTACTTTAATGAAGGCCAAATGAGAATTTTGTGGACTATGTGAAGCGATGGAGAAACAAGGCCACTTTACTCAAGAAGAGGCCCGATGAATCCGATCAAATAAGGATAATTGTGAGAGGGGTGTTGCCTAATCTCCATGAGAGGATGTCTCATACACTCATCTGTGATTTTAAAGATCTTCTCCTAGCTGGTCTGCAAATTGAAGAGTGGGAAAGAGAGAAGAATCATTTTTCAATAAAAAGGAATGAGAAAGGGAACTACCAGTCGGGCAATCAAAGCACACAAAAAGAAGTCGATGTCAATACAACTGGTTAAGCAAATAGAAGGCAGTTTTCAGATCTAGGGAAGCCTTTGTCTTAGGTCTTCGATAAGCTACAAAAGAAAGGGTTGTTACAACCATTGGCTCCTCGACCTTTACCTAGTCTATTACCCCCAAAATTTGATACTAAGGCTTTTTGTCAATTTCATCAGACTCAAGGACATGAGACTGATAGGTGTACCCGATTAAGGCATGAGATCCAAGATTTTATTGATAGTGGCAAGCTACCCGAGCCAGATAAGCCCAATACCAAGGACAACCCTTTGCCTAAATTTGGAAGAGTGCCACCACCAGCAACCTTTATGGTGGGAAAAGGATTGGAAGAAGATTTTGTTTTATCCTCTTTTCAAGATGGGAATGTTGAAGATGTGAAAAGGAAAGAAGCCTAACTCAATGAACTTTCCTTAGCTTGAATGTTGCTTTTCAATCTTACTTTATTTAATATTTTGGAACTATTGTGTTTTTCAAATTTAAAGTTGTTTGAATAAATTACTTTCATCAAAATTTTTGTTGGTCTTTGTTCATTTTGGTGCTCGACCAATGAGGAATCTAGCTTGATAATTCATGAATTAATATATTTATGCATCATGACTTGAATGACTTTACTAGGTGAGGGAATGGCTTTATAGCATTGAGTTGTGTATGCTTACTTAGAGAGGGCTCCTGCATAATTACCTTTGTCTAGGTCCTAGTCAGTCTTAGAACATGCTTTGACAAACTTTTGAGGCGAAATTAAACTCCGCTTATTAAAGAGAGAAATGATCTAGGCATTGTTTGGTTAGCCAACAACTAGTATCCACCCAATTAAATATCAATCCCTAGTTGTCCCTTTGAGCCTTCATAAAATTTTAGCTTTCTTTTCATTGTTGTGATACTTTTGACAAGTCTTATGATCACTAAGATGAATAGACAAGAAGATCAAAGAAAGTAATGATTAGTCAAGATCATGAGGATACTTGAAGTTTCAAGACCATAAAGATAGTTGATGTTTTCAAGACCATAAGGGTAGTTAAAGTTTTTGAGACCATAAGGGTAGCTGAATTTCACTTAATATCTCTAATATATCAAGACAACATTAGAGTAATAAATGGTTTATCTCTGTTAATGAAGATTTATGTTACTCCCCTCATCCATTATTGGAAGCCCTAGTTGGTACAATTAAGACAACTCAGTTTGACCTAAAAAAAGGGGGGGGAAACAAAAAAAAAAGACAAAAAAAAAGAGAGAGAGAAAAAAGAAAAAGAAAACCCAAAATGGTTCAAAAAGCCAACTGAGTTCTCTTTTACCTAAGCCAACAAAAGACTACCATTTGGTTTATAAGGATGTTTTGACTTGAATTGGTCCAATCCAACTAAAGATTCGATCAAAATCAAAGAAAAAGGAGGAAGACCATCCAGTTCTTGAAAGTTCTGTACTTGATAGTCCTACAAGAAAGAAGGACAAAATGATAAAAGAAAGGGTAGAGTAAGGAAAGAGAAAGAAAAGGGAAGAGTAAGAAAAATAAAGAGGAAAAAAGGGAAAAGAAGAAAAGAAACAGATTTGGGTCTTAAACTTTTTGGAAGGGCAAAAACTGTCCTAATCAAGATCCAGATTAATGCCAAGAAGATAGAAGGAATTTGGAGTCTAGAAAGATTGCTCCCAACTGTCTAAAGTTCCAACAAGAAATTTGTAGTGTGAGGGTTTGTCCATTGTGTCACACCAGCTCCAATCTCAAAATGGCCTCCACTTTAACCCATGTCCCTTATAGACCCCGTTTCAAGCCTATCAAAGACCTGTTGATCTCTCTTGGTAGGTAGAGTCTATTAGTGGAGATAGTTTGGATATGCATGCATTGATTATTAAGGGAAGTATGTTGAATTGATTATTGGCAAGGTCATGAAGAAACTACTAACTGACAAGCTGAAACATAGTTTGAAATGGATACATCCCTAACTCTGCTGCTTAGGGTCTCCACCACTCATGTTTTCAACATCTTGAAGATAAAAGCCAAATGCAAAGCTTTTGATCATTTCAATGCGAGACTTGAACGATCTTAAAAAAGAAACCAATGAGAACACTTCTGCTAATCACCTCGGTCTGTGAGTCGATGGAACGACTGTAAGTATTATTCATGCATATCATGCATACATGAGCATATTACATCGTACTTTCTTGTCTTAATGAACAGCAAACACCCTGCGAATTAAAGAATCAAAAGAAGATATTGAATTAAGGGGCATGGAAAGCCTATTTGCTTGTGGAAGCCCCACTCTCTTTGCAAAGAGAAGAAATGCGTGCTTATGCAAAGAACTAGATAAGAAAAACATCAATCAAAGCTTTCATGAAAGAAAAAATCCTTGGGGGGCAAGGAGAGGATATAATATCCAATCAAAATTGGAGAAAAAAGGAAAAGCAGTTGCAAGGGAAAAGTGGTATCCCAAATCAATCTCGGATCCAAGTACCCAAATCAAATCAATTTAGGGCTGAGTATCCCAATACAGTTTGGATCGAGTATCCCAACCCAGTTTAGGATCGAGTGTCCAAATCCAGTTAGGATCGAGTATCCAAATCCAGTTTAGGATCGAGTATCTGAATCAAGATAGGATCGAGTATCCGAGTCTAGTTTAGGATCGAATATTCAAATCTCTCGGGTCCAGAACCCAAATTTTCTTTAGGTCGAGAACCTAGAATTTCCTTTGAGTCCAGAACTCGAACCAGGTCTAGAACCCAAATTTTCCTTAGGTCCAGAACCTAGAATTATCCTTGAGTCCAGAACTCGTACCGGGTCCAGAACCCAAATTTTTCTTAGGTCCAGAACCTAGAATTATCCTTGAGTCCAGAACTCGAAACGGGTCCAGAACCTAAATTTTCCTTAGGTCCAGAACCTAGAATTATCCTTGAGTCCAGAACTCGAATCGGGTCAAGAATCTAAAACCGCTACCGTTTCATCAAAAATTAAGTCTTATTGCTTTTCACTTTCTTTCACTAAGGTTTCAGATCATTCAAGCAGGGGGCAAACTGTAGACCCTTAATTTTTGACCCAATCCGGTCCAATATCTTTTAATTAGTCTAAAATGATTTTTGTTGTCTAATTAGTCCAAAATAATTTTTATTAAATAATTTTTGCTTTAGTATCTAATTTTTTAATAAAAAATAGAAATAAACAAATAAAAATAAAAATAAAAATCGGAGTTGTAAAAATCGGCGACGAAAAAATTATCGTGCGGGCCCGTGGCCATTTCGCCTGCAGGAAATTCCTGCGGGCGAAATCACTGTGCTATTTTGCACGCAGAAATTTTCTGCCTGCGAAATAGCTTACGGGCCCGCTCCGTGCCCACTGCCGCAGCCAGCTGCAGCAGATTTTTTCGCCAGCGCAGTTTTTCCGCAGCAGTTTTTTTTCGGCAGCGCAAATTGTCCGACGCAAATTTTTCAAAACCTAATCCAATTAGATTTTAGTTTCTTTTTTATTAATATTACTTACCTTAACTAATTAGGAATAAACAACCTCAAACCACTATAAATAAGGACTAAAGACAATTAAAAAAAGGGAGGCAAAAATCCAAGAGGAGTTTGGAAAATTTGAAACCAAATCAAGGAAGGAAAAGAAGAAATTCAATTCAACTTTTTTCTGGAACAGTAGTAGCACGATTTAGAGGATTCAAAGGCAAAAAAATCTTTTCTTTGGAGCTAGTTCATCCAAGAAGAATTGTTTTTGGAGAAATCATCAAAAGAAGGTATGTGTTAATTAATTTTCTTTAATTGTTTTTTTTTTACACAGTAGCAAATCTATGAAATCAAAATTAAAAGCCTTTGAACTTTAATTTAGTTTTTCTAAAGCCAAAAAAAACCTTATTTCGTTGGTTTATCTTCCAAAAGGCTTAAAATTGTTATTTTTTCTTCTTAAAAACCTTAAAACTCTAATTGAACATATTTTTCAACAAAATTAAGATGTAAATTCTGCTTCTTTTAAAACTTTAAACTAGGTTCTATTTCATTCAAAAAGCCTTAAAAAACATCTTTTCTACTTATAAAAACTTTATTTTATTTGTTTAAATTCATAAAATGACATAAAATATCAAATTGATTTCCAAACCCTAAGATTAAAAATACCACCCGTGACCCTACTTCCAAAATATCAAATCCAAATTCAACTTCCAAAATTCAAAATAATGAACACTAACCCTTTCAAAACCTTAAACTCTAATTTTTATGAACCCTAATCCTTTTAAAACATTAAAAAACATAAAAACCTAAAAACCTAAATTTTACACAGTAGCTTAGGAACCCAATAACCAAAAATCACAAATTAAAGTATTTTAAAGTGTTTAAAACCCTAGTTTCATGATTTCATCATTCAAACCTTAATTTTGTTAATCAAAGAGTCTTACCAACCCTTTAAAACATAAAACCCTAATTTATTTTAATTCCTTAAAAAGTCACAGTAGCCATAATTGGACTTTTATTTGCTTTATTCAATTCCATACTTGATTATGCTTTGATTTATTTCTTATGCTTTAATTTATTTAATTTCAATACTTGATTTATTTAATTTATCATAGATGGATGTTTATTTTCTATTTTGATTAATAGCTTTGATGAATGATTTATTTATGATGAATTATTATTTACTTTTATCAATTAATTTAGATTTTCAAAAGTTGTAAGAGGTATGTTTCCACTTGGTGGGTACCTTATTAGTTAAACATCATGTAATTTAATTTCCTTTCTTATTTTAGAACCTATGTAAGGGGCATGTTTCTACCTTTTGGTGGGTGTCCTATCTAGGCATATGATGTAAGGACATGTTTCCATCCTTGGATGGGTGTCCATTTATTTGCTTTGTTTGGACGTTGCTTTGATTTTAATATAATGATGCTCTCTTTTATTTATTGTGTGTAAAATGGATAATGTTATTATACTTAAGAATTTTATAATGTTAAGACATGTAAAGGAGGCCGGTTCCAATGAACCTAGCGTTGTGGGGGTGCTGGGCCATTTCTCACCTTCCCCATGCGTACCCAACTTTCCAAACCCATTAGGGGGTTGGGGATTCCTTAGGAATCGATTCATCCACCCCTTTCTTCTTTCCCAGCCCGTCCGGGTGGCGACTCTATTTTATCTGGACTTAGGTCCATGTTCTCTAAGGCCCCGAGCCTAAACAGAGCCGAAGTCGTAAGAACCATTCCACCGGGAGTGGGGGCGAAAATCCCCTCTCACAATTATTATTTTTTTTAAAAGATTTTTGCTACTGTGTCTTTTGGATAAAAAATAATTAATTAGGACTTTAAGGTTTGAGTAAACTAAGGTTTTGGATGTTTAATTTAGATGAATATTTCATAAGATGTGTTGGTTTAAAAAAAATTGCTACTGAAGACTTAATATGTAACAATCTTATACCCCATATACATACACCACATATACTCTCAATATGTAATACACGTATACAGGATACAAGGATGTCACAGACTATTTGAAACAAACCAATCTTTCTAAATAATAACATGATAAAACTTAAAACATTTAGGTTATATTATAGAACATAATGGATAAAACATTTGATTGTTAAGCAGTGGAAAATGTAGCGGCATTTACATATATATACATCAAAATCCATAAATACAAAAATATAGAATTATACATGCTTGGCAGTTCGTCTCTGATCTTAAAGTCCAAAAATCAACACTTCACAAGGAAACACAAATCTAGACTCAACTCGGTCTAGCTGAACTTTTTGGTTCTACCCTGTCACCTGCGCAATGAACCACAATCGCGCTAAGCCAACGGCTTAGTGGTACTAACCATGATGACAATATGCTTTAAATGTAATGCCAATGTCACACTTTCAAGCATTAGAAGCAATATTCAAGAATGCCATTTTTCATAACATTAAATCTCATCATGTTATTCATTTGTTTCATCATTCATAGTTCATATTAAAGTAAAGACAAACATGGGCCCAAAAGAAACTAATATGTCATTCAACTTCCAGAGTTACCATTTTGGTTCAATTATCACATTTATCAAGCCCGTAGGCGATTCATTATCACAATGAGAAACATCTCATTTGTAACATCCCAACTAGGCTTCAAGGACTAGGCCCAACCAAGCTTCAAGGGGAGCTAAGCATCAACCCAACTTGGCTTCAAGGACCAAGCCCAACCCAGCTTCAAGGGATTGTTACTTTTAGGCATGCCACCAATAACAAAACTCTGAAAATTGAATAACACATTAGGCACACAATTCTTTTAATATTTCATTATCAATTCCATTCTCATTTTCTCATAAACATCTAGGCACAATGCCTCAATATTTCATTTACATTATTATAGCCAACATCAATGGCTTCACATTTCATCATTTGAGTGCACATCACAACTTACATTGTTCATATTTTTTGAATCTTCAATATATAATTCACATAGTTCACATTATGCAAAACATAGCATTATTCATATGCATCAACAATGTAGTGGGTTACTTAACACATTTCCATCTAAATGTGTTTAGTTCCAAAGTCATGTAAATGTATGCAATCATGTAAGGTTTGTACTGACCTCAAGAGCAACTCACACCAATCTAACCACTTCCTCTTTCGAGAATCCTTCAACACTTGGATTAGGGCAACTCAATTTCTTTAAAACTTAATCCAATTGTAATTATACACACTCACTTAGTGATACACATAAGAAAATAAGAACAAGAACCAACTAGGGCAAACTCTACACAATGACACGCTAAACAACATGGGCTTGCCCCTGATCGTGCCCTAAATCCATAACACAGCAGCTTTGACACGCTCAGTGACATGGGCGTGTCACTGGCCGTGTCAATCCTCCCTCAACACAGTAGTTATGACATGCTCCATGACATGGGCATGTCAATGGCCGTGTCAATGCTACTACAGCACAAAAGCTATGACACACTCAGTGACATGGGCGTGTCACTGCTCATGTCACAAGCCCTGAAAGCAGAACCATTGACATGGCCAAAGACTTGGTCGTGCTCATGGGCGTGTCAGGCTAAAAATCCTAATTTCGACACCAACAATACTACATCCAATATACATCATACTTTAGCCTTTTCCACTCCAAACAATCTTACCCAAAATGATCAATAAACCATACTAAACTTGCATGAACACCAAAACAACTAATACATACATCAAAACACAATCACAACCATCTTCATAATTCAACACATACACAAACCACAACACTTACTTTCCATCACCACTTAACCTATCCTTCAAACCACCCCAAAATCAAAGCCAAATAGACATCACAATCTCAAACACATCATAATTAACCATACACATATCATCAACAACCATTCACCAAACTCAATTCACAAACTCAAAAGAAAACCAAAGAATCAAGTTGGAAAACTTACCAAAAGTGATGAAAACCCTTCAAACTCCAACTTGATCTCTTGAAACACCTTCAAATCTTGAGTTTGGAAGAGCAAATTCTCTCTTTCCCTCTTGCTATGGAGATAGCCGGCCAAGCACAAGAAGAAATAAGAAGATGAAAAAAAGTCAAACAACTCTCACTTCTTAAACCACACAATTCTATAATTAATCTCCACCAAGCAATTAAAATATTATAATATTACAAATATCATCTTCCACTTAAATAAATTACCATTTTAAAATAACCAAAATATCTCATTTGACCATTAAATAAAAGTTGACTTGTATATGTTTTATATATCTCTATACAACATAGAGATTTCCTGGTATCAGAGCCATCTTCTTTTAGGGGTGGTAGTAGATAGATATAGAATTGTTTACATAGTTAATTTTTGACTTTTAGATCTAGAAGTGGACTTAGTGTTGTCTAGGTATTGGATATGCAGTAAGACCCGTGTCAGCCGATGGATAGGCGTTTAGGGCAGTAAGTCAGTGGTCGCTACCAAAACCAATATTAATAAACTTTAAAAATCTATTTTTCAAAAATTTAAAAATGGAACCATTTCTATGTAAATCTGCTAGTACAACTAAATCAGATAGTTCTGAGTCATCAGAAGTTAAAAGGATAGTTAATAGAAATGAAGTAATTTTAGAAGATTTTAATAAAGCAATTGATAATTGGGTAATACCAAAAATAGATAAAGAACAGATTTATAAAATACCAAAATTAAATATATTTAAAAATAATTATATAATTAAAGCTGAAGAAAGAGATGTACAGTTAAGTAAACCTTTTGAGAAAATAACTTTACTTTCTGCAGAGTCGATAAAGCATCATAAAAATAAAAAATACAAATATATACATATAGGATTAGTACAAATAGGTATAAAACCTTTAACTAGAGAAGAATTAAATACTAGCATACTGGCTGTGGTCAGAGATGCTAGGTTTGTAAATTTTAATGACTCATTATTAGGAACTATAGAAACCAGTCTGAGTAGTGGTCCAATTTCATTTGACTGCTTCCCAGATATAAAAATTTCATTAAATGATCCAAATATATTAAAAAGTGTAGTTTTAGAAATTAAGACACATAATTATAAAATGCTTGAAGGATCTATCCTTGTAGCATTAATGTATAAAATAAATTATAAAGCTATGGTATCTGCTTTTGCTACAAAATATATAATGCAACCTAAATTAGGAGAAACTAAATTTCTACAGACAGATTTAAGTAAAGCTAACACAGTAATTCCTAAGACTATTCAGTGGAAAGATATTAGTCTCCTTGATGAATGGGTTTTAGAGGATGTTGTTCCTCTTCCTGAACCAAAGACCATAGTTAAACCCAATATAGAACTCAGTAAAATTGAACAGTATGAAGATGGTAAAGTAAAATTAAAATTCAGTAGACATAGTGTAAGCAGTAGGTATTCAGACTCTTCCTCCTCTGTATCAACAGTAGATATAGGTAGAGCCTCACAGTTACCTTCTGTAATATATGCTTCATATAAAGAAAATGAACCTAAACCTGTATTGCAAACAGTAGTTAAGCCTAGGTATTCTACATCAGATATACCTGAATCTAGTAATAAATTAAAAGGTGTAGATTATAGTACAACAGTACCACACTTATATTATAATCCTACAGGAACAATGAACCCTTTGGAGTCAAACCCTAATTATAATCAATCTCAGAATATAGAACACTCACCTTCTCCACCTATGTCACCTACAGCTTCCTTCATGACAGGAAATGTAGAAAGCATAGATAGAGAATTAAATGTAATTAATAAAGAATTTATTTTTAATTATGATAAATTAAATAAAGAATTAACAGCAATTAAAAATAAAGATAAATTAGAAAATGTAATAAAAAAGGTAAAAGATTTTGAGTCAGTTAAAGAAGAATATATTGACTTTATAAGAAATTATGAAGTTAATATGAAATTCTTTGATTGGTTTAAAAGAATTTATAGAGGAAAACTTAAAGCAGAAAAATTAATTAATCCAGTAACTATTAGGAATAAAAATACAGAATGGAAAGTAAAAGATAAAATCATACAGAGTGAACATCCACCTAAAACATCAAGTGTATTTTTACATGGAGATAAAGAAATAAACATAGCACCATTTAAAATAGTTTCTGAAGATGATCCCAATAGAAAAATATTAGAACAGAATAATTTTAGTAATGCACATCTATTAAGTATAGGACAACAATTAAACAGAATAGAAGATACTATTAAAGAAAGTAAGATAGTAAAAGTTGAAAAAGAAGTAAAGGATAAAAAACTTAAATCTCATGTTTTTAAACCCTTTGAAGTTTCTAAAACATGACAAAAAGAAGTAAAATCTAAAGATTCAGATTTTGTTAAAGCAATTAAAGAACAGTTAAGTAAAATTGACTCTTCTTCTGGGTCAAAACAGGTAGTACAAGAAACACCTCAATCTAAAGCTTCTAAAACTATAAGTATAGTTACCCAAGAACAAGAATCAGAATCAGTTGAGGATTCTCAACCTGAATCTGAAGATATTGAAACTTTTAGTAAAGCCCTAGAGCCACAGATAAATCGTATAACATATAATCAATCTATAGTACCTAGAATGTCTGCCCCGACTTAGGTATAACAGATAGACCAAATGTACTATCACAATATAAATATAATGCCTCTTCAGTATATGAATGGAACATTGATAGCCTATCAGAATATAATATTCTGAGTCTTCTTCAACAGATGACAATGGCTGCCAATGCTTATAGAACTCAAGCAGGAACTTCTGATAGAACTATAGCTGAACTTCTTATAGCTGGCTTTACAGGACAACTTAAAGGTTGGTGGGATAATCATCTCACTGATGAACAACATTTAGAAATTTTAAATGCCGTAAAAACTTATGAAGATGGAATACCTATATTAGATGAGCTTGGTGATACTATTCAAGATGCAGTGGCAGCACTAATCTTGACTATATCACTCCATTTTATAGGTGATCCTACTCATTTAAAGGATAAAAATGCAGAATTACTAAGTAATCTTAGATGCAAGAAACTTAGTGATTTTCAATTTTATAAAACAACTTTCCTAACTAGGATAATGCTTAGAGAAGATTCTAACCAGGCCTTCTGGAAAGAAAAATTCTTAGCAGGATTACCCTTCTTCTTAGGAGAAAAAGTTAGGAACCATATAAAACAGGAATTTGGAAACCCTATTCCTTATGACCTATTAACCTATGGACAACTGTTTAGTATAGTTCAAAAGGAAGGATTAAAACTTTGTCAAGATATAAAACTTCAAAAATCATTAAAAGATGAAATGAGAAAAACTAAACAAGAATTAGGTTCTTTTTGTAAACAATTTGATTATAGTATAACACAAAAACATAAAGATTGTAATGGACAATGTTCTACTACAAGAAAATATAAAAAACCTTATAAAAAGTATCACAAAAAGAGTTATAAGAAAAAGCTTGATAAAGATGATTATTATAAAAAACAGAAACCTTATAAACCTTATAAATATAGAAAGCCTAATAGAAAACCTTATAAACAGAAGGATAAAAAATTTACATCATATAAAGACTTAACATGCTATAAATGTGGAAGAAAAGGCCACACATCAAGATTTTGTAAATTTGATAAAAAAATTACAAGAATTAAATCTAAAAGAATCTGTATTAAACAAAATTTATGAATTATACTTAGATTATTCAGATTCTGAAGAATATTCAGATTCTGAGGAAATAAATCAGATAGACGATATAGGATCAGAATCAAGTACTGAATATAGTAGTAAATCATTAAATATTTTAACTAAAGAACAAGAATCTATTTTAGAAGCAATAAAATTTATAAGTGATCCTAAAATTCAAGAAAAAATGTTAAATAAGATTTTAGAAAATATAAACCTAAAAATTCAATGTTACCTAGTACTAGTAAACAAACATATGATTTAACCACAATATTAAACAAGAATAAAACAGTAAAAAATAAACCAACCATAAATGATTTACAAAAAGAAATTAAAGAAATTAAATTAGAATTAAAAGAATTAAAAAATAAACAAGAACAAGATTCACAGATAATAAAATCTCTAATGAACTCAACTTCTTCTTCTGATGAAGAAGCTGAAGAAGATATTGAACAGATAAATGGTAAAGAAACTGATAATGAAATTAGTTTAATTAATAAAGATAAAATTCCTGATAATTTAATTTTTATGTTACATGAAATAACATCCAGGAAATATTTAATAAAAATAAAATTAAAATTCTCAGATAATTATAATATAGAAACTATAGCATTATTTGATACAGGAGCTGATTTAAAATGCATTAAACCTAGTTTAGTACCAAAAAGATTTTGGCAACAAACTAATGAAAGTTTATCAGCAGCAAATAAATCTAAACTAAATATACTTGGTAAAGCAGAAGCATCAATTATAGATAAAAATCTAGAAGTAAAGAATATATTTATTTTGACTAATATTCATCATATGGTAATCTTAGGAACACCATTTATGAATTTAATAACACCTTATTCAGTAAATGATGATAGTATAAGTTTTAAAATCAGAAAAGAAAAGATAATTTTTCCATTTTTAGAAAAACCTAAAAAGAGGAATTTAAATCTCTTAAAGGCACATTCAATTAATGAATTACAAATAAATGCTCTTATAAAAGCAAAGTCTGAACAACTTTGTAATTTAAAGAATAAATATCATTTACAAAAAATAAATGAACAGTTAAATAATAAACTTACACAGGATAAAATTAATAAATTAAAATCTCAAATAGAAAAAGATTTATGTGCTGATATTCCAAATGCATTTTGGAACAGAAAGCAACACATGGTTGATTTACCTTATGAAATAGGCTTTGATGAAAAGTCTATTACAACTAAAGCTAGGCCCATTCAGATGGCGCCTGATTTAATTGAATTTTGTAAAAAAAGAAATAAATGATTTAGAAAATAAAGGATTAATAACTAAATCTAGAAGCCCTTGGTCTTGTGCTGCATTCTATGTAAACAAGGCCTCTGAAATAGAAAGAGGTGCACCTAGATTAGTAATAAATTATAAACCTTTAAATAAAGCTTTAAAATGGATTAGATACCCTATTCCAAATAAAAAAGATTTATTAGGAAGATTATATAAAGCAAATATTTTTAGTAAATTTGATATGAAATCTGGTTTTTGGCAAATTCAAATTAACCCTAAAGATAGGTATAAGACTGCATTCACTGTTCCATTTGGACAGTATGAATGGAATGTTATGCCTTTTGGTTTAAAGAATGCACCCTCTGAGTTTCAGAGAGTAATGAATGATATTTTTAACCCTTACACTAAATTTTGTATTGTTTATATTGATGATGTTTTAATATATTCAACAACCATAGAAGAACATTTTAAACATTTAAAAACATTTTTTATGGTAATAAAACATAATGGTTTAGTATTAAGTAAAACGAAGATGTCTCTGTTTCAAACTAAGATTAGGTTCTTAGGACATTATATAGAATAGGGAATCATAGAACCTATAGAAAGAAACTTAGCCTTTGGAGATAAGTTTCCTGACTAGATTATTAATAAAGCCCAATTACAAAGATTTTTAGGTTGTTTGAATTATGTTATAGAATTCTTTCCCAACCTAAATAGAACTATTAAACCTCTGCATGATAGATTAAAGAAGAACCCAGGTCCATGGACTGAGGTCCATTCTGGCATAGTTAGACAAGTTAAAGACCTAGTTAAAACTATTCCTTGCCTACATATAGCTGATCCCTTAGCCTCCAAAATAGTAGAGACTAATGCATCAGATATAGGTTTTGGTGGGATTTTAAAACAGGTTAAAGAGGGTAGAGAAGCCATAGTCCAATTTTATTCAGGACATTGGAGTCCAACCCAGTTAAACTATTCTACTATAAAGAAAGAAATTTTGAGTACTGTATTATGTATTTCAAAATTTCAATCTGATTTATTGAATCAAAAGTTTTTATTACGAATTGATTGTAAAAGTGCAAAAGAAGTTTTGCAAAAAGATGTTAAAAACCTTGCCTCAAAACAAATTTTTGCTAGATGGCAAGCTATTTTAAGTATTTTTGATTTTGATATTGAATTTATTAAAGGAGAAAACAATAGTTTACCTGACTTCCTTACTCGTGAATTCCTTCTCAGGAATCATGGGGAGAAAAAAGAAAACAGCCAATAAAGAAAAGGAAACCCTTAAAGATGACTCTACTAAAGCTCTATCTGATCATTCAGATAGTATTGCAAACCCTAAACCTATAAAGTCTTGGGCTGATGCTGTCCAAGCAGAAGATGATAAAGCTAAATTGGATCTTTGGGTCTCTCAGTTGGCCCGATCTCCTGAGGTCCTTAAAGCTCTTGCAAATATGGGCTTCCCGCCTCCTGAAGCCCCAGGTATGAATTCTTTAATCCCTTTTAAAACAGAGTTAGGTCAATCTTCAAAAACCCTAACTCAAAATGTTTCTAAAAATGAGTTGAATGTTTCAAACTCTTCAACTCAAATTGTTTCTTCAAATTTTCCTTTAAAGTCAAAGACCTTTTGGCACAATAAAAATTTTTGGTCTACAGAATTAATTACTGATTTTGGTACTGCGCAGCAGAACCCATGGTATATAATTGATTTTGTTTACCCTAAAGGATGGTTTTTTAAACCAAAAGAATTTTCAAAACCTCAAGAATATTATCTACATATTCTTGTGGATTCAGGTTCTTTGTTTTTAAAGCACAATTATAGTCAGCAAGATAAGGCTGTCATAGCCTATTCTTCTTTCAAAATAAAGAAAGTTCTCCATCCTTCTGAATGGGGAAGACCTTTGCACATTCCTGTGCAGTTTAAAACCCTTCATTCTTTATCATGCTGTTCTTCATATAACTATTGGGACTATATAGAAGCCTGGACCAAAGCCCTGTTTTTCCAAAACCTTGGTAAAACCCATTCCTGGCTAATCTATTGTGAGACCAATATAAAGATAAACAACCTCCCATCCTGGTTTGTTGACTGGTGGTATTTCTGTGGTAATGAAGACCGTTGTCTCCCACAAGAGGTACAGTTAGCTTACCAGCATTATAAAGCTCACTTAAACCCTAATCCTTATGAGAAGAATTTTCCTCCTCTTCTTCTCTTTTGTTTGACTTTCAATATACCTTGGGTATATCAATGGTACTTTGAATCATCCATTATTCCAGGTACCAATATCCCGCGTAAGTAATATCCCGACCGAAGCCGTTAAGATAGTACTGCCGGTAGGATGGCATGCCAAACCCCCATTCTAGACCGGTTTTACCCATTTACCGAGTAGAGCATATATAACTTTTCATATATACCCATTCACTTCGTATATATACCACATATTCTCCATGTATATACAATATATATTTACACAAATATCACATATACTCACATATGTATCATATGTATTTACATATTTTCCATCTTAATTTATTCTTCATATCATAATTAAACTCAATACTAAAAATAAAATGATAAAACACCCACACCAAGTTTTTGACCAAGTTAATAATGAAAAATTTCCATATGAACAATAAACTCTGGTTCTTGACCCAACTTGATCCTTGTTTTAGAAAATTTGTATAAAATAATTCACTTGGCTAAAAACTCTAAAATTTTTACAGAATTTAGTTTTTCATCTTAAAATCATTCCTTTAAAATTTCAGATCAAACTGGACACAAAATCTTGGTCAAGTAGTTCACCCAACCAGACTGCTCCAGTTGCCCTGCATCCTGGCAGCAGTTCTGAATTTTATAAATTCCGTAAATTAAATTCAATCAATGTGGTTCCAAATTATTTTTCTCAAATACTAGACTTATTAAAAAACAACATATCAAAAATTCAACTCAAGATAATTTTTCTATATTTAATTAAAAATCATACAAGTCACAGCATTTTACTGATTGTAAAACAGAAAAATTCCAAAAGGAGTTCAATGGTTAAAGTACCAAACCTTGATCTTTTAATTCCCTTTTACTTTTCCTTCTTCTCCTTCCTAAATCTTTGTTTTTCCTTCAAGATATTCAGAAGCACAATCTTAAATATAAACCTTAGAAATTTAAAATAATAAGTTATCCTCTATTTCTTTTCAACCGAAACCCTAATCCAACCTTATTAAACTTTATACATCTTGATTCTTCCATTTAATCAATTAATCTCATCACTTACTTAAATTTTTTTCCAATTCCACCATAAGAACCCTAATCTCCAATCTCCCAATAGTTATATAAATACCTAAAATTGATACTAGAATTGAATTCTACATACTTGAAAACCTTAAAACTTACCTTGAAAATCAAACTTGACAAAACTTGGAAATCTTTTGATGTTTTCCTATGGTGGCCGAATTTTGAAAGTGGAAGAGAGAGAGTTTGTTCTTCATATCATGATATATATATATAAGGGAAATGATGGTCACCTTTGGAAGAATGAATGGTTTAAAGCCAAATGTTCACACTTTTCTCTTTCTTCTTTATTATAACTTTTAAATGTCCACTTTTCATTAGCCCAAATGTCTCCTACTTTTATTTATTTAAAAACCCAAGTCCTTAAACTTTCTTTTAATTATATTTTGGCCCCTCCACCATCTTGTGTTGAAATATCTATGGTCTAAGGTGTGAAAAGACCAAAATACCCTCTGGCGATTATTTGTTCGTAACTTTTAACCCGTACAATTCCACGAGGGAAACTACGTATAGTTTTGATCCTCTCGACCTATACTTTCTATTTTTAAGGTTTATTTTAGGTTTCCAAGTCTTTTTAAAAAATTACCAATAAGCCCTCGATTTTTAATAAAATTCCCTTTAGGTCCTTTCTTTGCTCGGGTGTTGCCCGGGCCCCGTTTCTACTGACGATCGTTTCATATTCAACCCCTCAACGTCCTCTACTTACTCTTATGTTTATTTTCTACTTTGAATTCATGTATAAATCTTAATAAAAAATGACCAAAATGCCCCTAGTCTACATGTCTTCATTTCTCTTTAACGGGGCATTTTCTGGAAAAACCATTACACGTGCCGATTTTTCTCTACTTTCCATTTTTAGAATATGTTATGTGCACTATTAAGAATATCCAGTACGACTTTTGAAAATTACTCTTAGGTCCTTAGCCTTTTGAAAAATTACCTTTAGGTCCCGTCGACTTCACGGGCCTCCTTTGCACACCGATTTTTATTTTTGACTATCTCGAGCCTCTATTTGACCACTTATTTATGTCCTTCTGGCCTAATACTCGACTACCTAAACTTTGGGATGTGACACCAAGCCCAACCTAGCTTCAAGGGATTGTTACTTTTAGGCATGCCACCAATAACAAAACTCTGAAAATTGAATAACACATTAGGCACACAATTCTTTTATTATTTCATTATCAATTCCATTCTCATTTTCTCATAATCATCTAGGCAACCATGCCCTAATTATTTCATTTGCATCATTATAGCCACCAACAATGGCTTCACATATCATCATTTGAGTGCACATCACAACTTCCATTGTTCATATATTTTGAATCTTCAACATAAAATTCATATAGTTCACATTATGCAAAACATAGCATTATTCATATGCATCAGCAATGTAGTGGGTTACTTAACACATTTCCATCATATGTGTTAAGTTCCAAAGTCATGTAAATGTACGCAGTCATGTAAGGTTTATACTTACCTCAAGAGCAACTCACACCAATCTAACCACTTCCTCTTCCAAAAATCCTTCAACACTAGGATTAGGGTAACTCAATCTCTTCAAAACCTAATCCAATTGTAATTACACACACTCACGTTGTGATACACATAAGAAAATAAGAACAAGAACCAACTAGGGCAAACTCTACACATGACACGCTCAACAACACGGGCGTATCCTTGACCGTGCCCTAAACCCATAACACAGAAGCTTTGACACGCTCAGTGACGTGGGCGTGTCACTGGCCATGTCAATCCTCCCTCAACACAGTGGCTATGACACGCTCAGTGACATGGGCGTGTCACTGGACGTGTCAATCCACCAACAACACAGTAGCTATGACACACTCAGTGACATGGCTGTGTCACTAGACGTGTCAATACTACTCCAACACAGAAGTTGTGATACGCTCAGTGACATGGGTGTGTCACTGGTCGTGTCACCCATCCATAAAATAGAACCATTGACATGCCCAAAGACTTGGCGTGCTACTGGGCATGTCAGGCCAAAAATCCTGATTCCGACACCAACAATACTACATCCAACAAACATCATACTTTACCCTTTTCCACTCCAAACAATCTTACCCAAAACCATCAATAAACCATACTAAACTTGCATAGGCACCAAAACAACTCAAAACATACATCAAACACACTCACAACCATCATCACAACTCAACACATACACAATACACAACACTTACTTTCCTTCACCAAACTTAACTTTTCTTTTCAATCCAACCCCAAAATCAAAGTCAATAAGACCAAACACTCTCAAACACGCCACAATCAAACATACACATATCAACAACAACCAATCAACAACTTCAATACACAAACTCAAAAGAAAACCAAGGAATCAAGTTGAAAACTTACCAAAAATGATGAAAACCCTTAGAATTCCAACTTGATCTCTTGAAACACCTTCAAATCTTGAGTTAGGAAGAGCAAACTCTCTCTTTCCTTCTTGCTATGGTGATAGCCGGCCAAAGAGAAAAGAAAAGAAGAAGAAGATGAAAGTCAACCCACTCAACTCTTCTCTTAACCACTAAAGCCTTCTTTAAATCTCAACCAAGCAATTTTAATAATAAAATATATATAAATATCCTCTTCCACTTACTTCAATAAATTTCCATTTTAATCCAAATATAATTAAATATCTCATTTGACCAACTAATAAGTTAACTTGTATATATTGTATATATCTCTATATATACAACATATACACACTCCTCTATCCTTTCATATCTTCCCATTTAAACATATATAGACTTTAAAATTATTTAATCCAATTTCAACAATAAGCATTCCAAAAATTTTAGGGTATAGTTTGGGATATTACATGTATTCTCAACCCAACATGGTCAGATCAAACTTAAGATATTAAATCACAAGCTTTTATAAGAAAAAAATGCAAAAAGTGAGCATATATACATACATAAACAAGTAAAAGAATTTATCTATTAAATATGTAATATCCCGGAATAGACCCTAAGAGTTTTGGAGTTATTGTTGTTGTATTTGGATTTAATGTATATGTGTATATGTGAAATATAAGGATAATATATGTAAGACATATACATATACATCACATATACATGGGATATATATAATGGTGAAGGATAAGTGAGTTGTATATATATTTGTATAACTAAATAATAATAATAATAATAAAGACAAAAAGAAAAGAGAAGAAGAAAATCAAAGAAAGAATATGTGGTGGAGATTTAAAGTATTATTATTATTATTACTATTGTTATTGTTATTGCTATTATTATTATTATTATTATTATATATATATATATATGGATAAGGACAAAGGAAAGAAGTAGAAACTTCTTCTTCCTTCTACTCCTTCTTCGTCTTCTTCGTTCTTCTTGGCCGAGAGAGAGAGAGAGAGAGAGAGAGAGAGAGAAAGAGAGAAAGATGTGATTTTCTTACCAAATTTCTTAAGGAATTCAAGAGATTTGATGATAGAGATGAAGATTTGATAAAGGATTCAAGTAAGTATTTATTTCTTTAAATTGATTTTCATTATTTGAGTTGGGTTTGGTATGGTTGATGTGTGATGATGATGATATTGAAAGATTTAAGTATATATATGTGTTGATTTGGTAATTGGATGATGATAATATGATTATTTGTGAAGATGATGATGAATTGTTGAATAAGGGTTGAGTTTAATGAAATTTGGGGATTTGATAAATTGGTATATGAATGATGTTTATAATGATGATTGGTGTGTGTTTTGAGTGTTGTTGATGTTTTGGTAAGTTTGTTATGGTTTTTGGGTGTGTTTGATGAAGATTGTTTGAAGTGAGTAATGATAAAAAGATGGGTATTGTTGGATGTTGTTGTGTGTTGACCGGAATCTGGGTTTTTAGTCGGACACGCCCAGAGACACGGCCAGTTTGTTAGGCGTGTCGTTGGTTCTGTTTTCTGGAGTTGGTAGCACGAGCAGTGACACGCCCATGTTATTGAGCGTGTCATAAGTTCTGTGTGGCAGTAGAATTGACACGACCAGTAACACGCCCGTGTTATTGAGCGTGTCATAGCTACTGTGAGTTTGGAGAATTGACACGGCCATGAGCACGCTCTTGTTGATTGGACGTGTTGATGTTTTTGAGATACAGAATGTATTACACGCCCAGTGACACGCCCGTGGTTATGAGCGTGTCAATGTTTCTGTGTTGTGGAGTTAGGGCACGATCAGGAACACGCCCGTGTTGATGAACGTGTCATGTGTTGAGTTTGCCCTAATTGATTCTTATTTGTATTATCTCATGTGTATTTCTAAGTGAGTGTGTATGATTACTTTTGGATTAGGTTTTAAGAGATGGAATTGCCCCTAATCCAAGTATTGAAAGATCTATGGAAGAGAAGTTATATGGGAGTGAGTTCTTTAGAGGTAAGTACAAAACCCTATTGGATTGCATATAAGTATATTGTTAAAATAA
Source organism: Garcia nutans (assembly GCA_947685225.1). Classification (NCBI taxonomy): domain Eukaryota; kingdom Viridiplantae; phylum Streptophyta; class Magnoliopsida; order Malpighiales; family Euphorbiaceae; genus Garcia; species Garcia nutans. The sequence continues at coordinate 32,090,177 of CANTUV010000005.1, read as the reverse complement.
ATATTAATATTGTATATGCAATGAAAAGATAAGAGATATGATAATACATTAATACATATAAGATGTGAAGGCATTCAATATATATATGTTATGAAATGTGAAAGATGTGAGGATATGATTTGTATGATGTGTATTCCAATTTATATGGTAATGCAATTGATTGTGCATACTTGAGTAATGAATGATTATGTATATAAATATCAAAGATGAACTATGAAATGTGATAATGTGATATTGTGATGAACTATGAAATGTGATAATGTGATATTGTGATGAACTATGAAATGTGATAATGTGATATTGTGATGAACTATGAAATGTGATAATGTGATATTGTGATAAACTATGAAATGTGATAATGTGATATTGTGGTGAACTATGAAATGTGATAATGTGATATTGTGATGAACTATGAAATGTGATAATGTGATATTGTGGTGAACTATGAAATGTGATATTGTGATGGAATATGAAATGTAAATTGAGAGGTGATGATGTATAAAGCCATTGTGGTTGGCTATGATATTGAGAATGAGATAAATGAGGCATGTTTTGCCTAAATGATGCCATTGTGGTTGGCTATGATGATGTAAATGATGATGAGAATGAGAATGAAATTGATAATGAAATAATAAATGAATTGTGTGGCTAATGTGTTATTCATTTTCAGAGTTTTGTTGTTGGTGGCATGCCTAATAAGTGTAACAATCTCTTGAAGTTAGGTTGGATTGAATCCTTGAAGCCTAATTGAGATGTTACCACCCTTGAAGCTAGGTTGGGTTAGTTCTTGAAGCCAAGTTGGGTAGAAGCTTAGCATGCTTTGCTCCCCTTGAAGCTTGGTTGAACTTAATCCTTGAAGCCTAGTTGGGTATATGATATTGATAAATGTGATAACAAAACCAAAGCATTAACTCTGAACTTTGAATGACATATTAGTGTCTTTTGGGCCCGAGTCTGTCTTTGTTGTTAATGTGATGTATATACAAGTTGAAATAAATGAGTAATGGGATCTATGTTGCCTTTGTTGGAAATGTGAGTTGTGAATGATGAATTGTGGTTAGTGATATGATTATATAACATAAATGAATTATTGAAAGGAGATATGGTTTGTGAAGTTATATGCAATATGCGATTATAAAGTATAAAATGATATATATGATATGTATGAGGTGAAATTGGTAAGTATCATAATATGAAGGTTCTATCAATTTATTGAATTATGTTTGATGGTTATGTTATATGTGTATATGTATATCCTCTATAAGGTTAATAGGATTATATGAAGAATGCATTGAAAAAGGGGAAAACAGAGTAAGAAAATGTTAAAACATGAGACTAAACATATGAGGTATGTTTCCTTTATATTGTATATTTTAATGGTTACTTGTACTACTAAGCTTTCGAGCTTAGCGCGGTTATCTTAATTGCGCAGGTATATAGGTGATGAAGCTGGAGATAAGCTACTATGTCACAACGAGGACAAGTATAGTTCGAGACCAACTAGATGGTGGTGCATGCATGTAATTATACTGTATTTTCATAAGAATGTATTCATTTGTATAAATGAATCTTTGGAAGAAACAATGTAACTTATATTTATGTATTACCATGATAAGAATAACCATTTTGTAAATACTTTCATATGATTTAAATGTATTATGGTTTTAAAAATTAAAGTAAAGAGTTATAATGGTGATGAAAAGTGACATTCTTATACTCTATATACATATTGTATGTGTACCTGGTATATGTACAGTATTTATATGGGGTATCGGGGTGTTACAATTATTTTGGTATCAGAGCTTAGGTTTCGAGATTTTCGGCCTAAGTAAATTTACAAAGAAAAGTTTAAAAAAAATGATGATAAATGAAAATAAAAAGAATGAAAATTTTGATACATGCACATGCATTAACACCTAGGTTGGTCTCGGATGTGGCATAATATGATTTGTAAAATATTTGTGTTACATGAGATGTTTAATATAGTTGATGATATATGTGTATACTATGTTGATGTGAGAAGAAACCATGATTGTTGGCAATGATGTTGGAAATGAATTATAATTGAGGCATAGTGCCTAATTATTTATGAGAAACGAATTACGAAATGTAATGTGAAATATGCATGTTGATGAGACATATGAAAAATGTTATGTCATGTGCAACATGGAATGTAATATTGATGTTTATGAGTAATATTATGTATGACATAATATGAATTGAAAAATAAAGAAATGGAAAGGAAAATAAAGTTGGAAATGAGTTGAAAATCAAATTAAGATAAGAGTATGTACTCTTTCTTCTATACTTTAAACCTCTTTATAAGAAAGTTTATGTTGAGTTTGCTAGACAGAGGAAATAATGTCGAATTGTGAATATTGAAAGTTATGTTATTTAAATGAAGAGAGTATGGTGGTATATTGAATGAGTTGATGGGTATAGACAAAGTTTGACCATTTATGATTTGAATATGTAAAGTTAAAGTTTTTAAAAGAAAAAGAGATGATGTTGGTTAAATAAGGAAATATAATGGTGTTGTTGCATTGCTGTTTTAAATGCAAACATTGTGATTTTAATGTTAGAAATGTGATACGCTTGAGTGTTGTTAAAGCTCATATTAATGGTGGAAAGATGTGATAATTAGATTTTTGGAAATGAGCTTTAATATTTGTGAAAAGAATATACTTTGAGGTTGTTTTGTAATGTGTATATATAAGATGTTTTTTTTTAAGTTGATATTAAGAACATAAGATGAGTGAATGGAAGTTTAAGTAAAGTAGTAAGTTGTGAAATTATAGTGTTAATGGAATTTGGGTAAAGACTATTTGAGTATTGATAATCTTAATGTAAGTTAAACCCATGAGCTTGTGGAATGAATATTACTGTATATGAGAGTACTATTAAATTGAATAATGTGATTGATAGTATGAGAATGATTATGCTTGCATTGACAAACCTGAGCAAAGCTAGGTCATGGGATAATATTGACAGTAAGAAATGGGATGGATCAATGTGGATTTAAGAAATTGAGATTTGTCATAATTAGACTTAGAGAGTATAAAGAGATTATTGAGCCCAATGTATATATGAATGGATGTAATGTACATGTGTATAGATATGTGAGTAATATATATATATATATATATCTATGTGTTGAAGAATAAACAAATGGATGTATAGATGGTATACTAATGCATTTAAAAATATATGTGAGAGAGATGTCACCTTAGTAGCGTGACTAAGATTTTGTGAAGTAATATCATGGTGATAATGTATATGTGTTGGGTTGATAAACAACTTAAGTCATGTCAAAAAGGGATAAAAATGATGTTGTTCACGGAATAGTAAAATGTTAAATTGTGTTGAAAATATGTAAAAGAGGAATTAAATATCATTGTATGATTATGTGTATACATGTATAGAAAATGTGGAATGAGTTTTTGATATGAATGTAATTGTAAAATGTAAGAAATGTGGAAAGTAAATCACATTGTGAATGTGATCTATGGATGTGTTATATAATTGCATATTTGATGTATATTGGAAATGACAATTGCATGTAGTAGTGGACCTAAGAGAGATTAGGCCTTGATTGACGTAAAGAGTATGTGATGAAATGAAAATAAGAATAAACTTAAGAAATGTTGGATAGTGAAATGGTTATGGAAATAAGGATTAATTTGGGAAATGGTGGACAGTAATATTGTTATGATAATAACTGAATTTGGCTATCATAAATGTTATGAGCCAAAGTATTTGTGTGAGGAAATGTTCTGTGTATATAAATTTAATAAGAAATTATAAGGGAAAAAGAAAGTATAAAGAATGAAATTTATGTAAGATCTGTATAAGATTGAATGATGTGTGAAGGAGAGGTTAAGGATAATATTGTTGTATATGAGACATGCAAATGGTGATCAAATAATTAAGAGTAAATTGTGTTGAGATAGAGTTGACATATGTTAATTTTGGATGTAGTAAAGTTTGGAGAATGGAGATATAATATTTGTGATGCAACTTAGTAGTATAATTGGAAAGTTTGAAATAAAATAATAGAGGAACAGTATTGATTTATAAGTTTCAGATGTGATCATTAATCTCCTATGGCCATATAGTGTATTTATGGTATTTGGCCGATTAACTTTGTTATCCACAGAATTGAGACTAAGAAAGTATAACTGTAATACTACTTTGGTAAGATTGATAATTATGTTTCTAGAAACATGATTAACGGTTATGATTGATGAAGTGTATTTTATGGTTTTTGTGTTAGCAATTTGGTTATAATTCTGGAAAAGAAAAGACAGAAAGAGAATTGTGGAAATACTTTAAGTTATGAGTAATGTGAGAAAAAGGTAATTATTGTTAATATAGTAATGATATGATAAGTGAGAAGATGATAATGAAAGAAGATTGCAGAATGTGTTTGAGAGCTATATTGATTATGTTTATGGTATACGGTGAATAAGTGGATGGGTTTAAAATTTGAGTGAGTAAACTATGAATGATAAGCATGGTATGAGATAATTATGAAATTTGGTGGAATTGTATTGAGATAATGAAAGATAAACTATGTGTATATTGAAAGATAAATTAAAGTGGATGGTTATTCATGATAAATTTAGATAAGTGAACTATTGATTTGAATCAAACAAGATTATGATGTTAAGATATTGTGGAGAATAAATCAATTGATCTGGATTTTTGCTATAATTGAGAATTATTATTGAGATTTAATATGTATGGTTGTGCTAAAGGCATAAGAGATAAATAATGATGTATACAATGTAAAATTTTGATAGATGAACGGACATGAATTAATTGAATTATATCAATTTTAATGATGAGAAAAGGGAAGAAGTTGATTTCCTGTAAAGTAAGTTCAAAAGCATTATATTAATATTGATGTTAAGTGAGAAAATACTAGAGAAGGAATGAAGTGTATGAGAAATAAGTATATTATTATCAATGAAGGTTTGATAAATGTTTGTTTGTAAGGATGATTGTAATGATGGGATAATTAATATTAAGATATAAGTTTATGATCTTGAAAGTTAAAGTTAAGAGAATAGTTATAAAGAGATGAAGTGATAAAATATTTTGAATGTAATAATGGAATGTAACATAAGTATGTTAAAGGATGATTGAATTTTTGCATATAGATAAGGTATTTGAGAGTATAATGAGTTATTTTGAATATTGGATGAGAATGTAATAAGGTATAAAGATTTTTATCGTGACAAGTTGTGGAATTGAATAATATAATTGACTCTAAGGGGGAGAGTGCAAACTATGTGATTTGATGAAAATTTTAAATGGTGTATTGGTAAGAATGGAATGTTATTGTACTGAGTAATTTCGAGGACGAAATTTTTTTTTAGGGGGAGAGAATTGTAATATCCCGGAATAGACCCTAAGAGTTTTGGAGTTATTGTTGTTGTATTTGGATTTAATGTATATGTGTATATGTGAAATATAAGGATAATATATGTAAGACATATACATATACATCACATATACATGGGATATATATAATGGTGAAGGATAAGTGAGTTGTATATATATTTGTATAACTAAATAATAATAATAATAATAAAGACAAAAAGAAAAGAGAAGAAGAAAATCAAAGAAAGAATATGTGGTGGAGATTTAAAGTATTATTATTAATATTACTATTGTTATTGTTATTGTTATTATTATTATTATTATTATTATTATTATTATATATATATATGGATAAGGACAAAGGAAAGAAGTAGAAACTTCTTCTTCCTTCTACTCCTTCTTCGTCTTCTTCGTTCTTCTTGGCCGAGAGAGAGAGAGAGAGAGAGAGAGAGAGAGAGAAAGAGAGAAAGATGTGATTTTCTTACCAAATTTCTTAAGGAATTCAAGAGATTTGATGATAGAGATGAAGATTTGATAAAGGATTCAAGTAAGTATTTATTTCTTTAAATTGATTTTCATTATTTGAGTTGGGTTTGGTATGGTTGATGTGTGATGATGATGATATTGAAAGATTTAAGTATATATATGTGTTGATTTGGTAATTGGATGATGATAATATGATTATTTGTGAAGATGATGATGAATTGTTGAATAAGGGTTGAGTTTAATGAAATTTGGGGATTTGATAAATTGGTATATGAATGATGTTTATAATGATGATTGGTGTGTGTTTTGAGTGTTGTTGATGTTTTGGTAAGTTTGTTATGGTTTTTGGGTGTGTTTGATGAAGATTGTTTGAAGTGAGTAATGATAAAAAGATGGGTATTGTTGGATGTTGTTGTGTGTTGACCGGAATCTGGGTTTTTAGTCGGACACGCCCAGAGACACGGCCAGTTTGTTAGGCGTGTCGTTGGTTCTGTTTTCTGGAGTTGGTAGCACGAGCAGTGACACGCCCATGTTATTGAGCGTGTCATAAGTTCTGTGTGGCAGTAGAATTGACACGACCAGTAACACGCCCGTGTTATTGAGCGTGTCATAGCTACTGTGAGTTTGGAGAATTGACACGGCCATGAGCACGCTCTTGTTGATTGGACGTGTTGATGTTTTTGAGATACAGAATGTATTACACGCCCAGTGACACGCCCGTGGTTATGAGCGTGTCAATGTTTCTGTGTTGTGGAGTTAGGGCACGATCAGGAACACGCCCGTGTTGATGAACGTGTCATGTGTTGAGTTTGCCCTAATTGATTCTTATTTGTATTATCTCATGTGTATTTCTAAGTGAGTGTGTATGATTACTTTTGGATTAGGTTTTAAGAGATGGAATTGCCCCTAATCCAAGTATTGAAAGATCTATGGAAGAGAAGTTATATGGGAGTGAGTTCTTTAGAGGTAAGTACAAAACCCTATTGGATTGCATATAAGTATATTGTTAAAATAAATATTAATATTGTATATGCAATGAAAAGATAAGAGATATGATAATACATTAATACATATAAGATGTGAAGGCATTCAATATATATATGTTATGAAATGTGAAAGATGTGAGGATATGATTTGTATGATGTGTATTCCAATTTATATGGTAATGCAATTGATTGTGCATACTTGAGTAATGAATGATTATGTATATAAATATCAAAGATGAACTATGAAATGTGATAATGTGATATTGTGATGAACTATGAAATGTGATAATGTGATATTGTGATGAACTATGAAATGTGATAATGTGATATTGTGATGAACTATGAAATGTGATAATGTGATATTGTGATGAACTATGAAATGTGATAATGTGATATTGTGGTGAACTATGAAATGTGATAATGTGATATTGTGATGAACTATGAAATGTGATAATGTGATATTGTGGTGAACTATGAAATGTGATATTGTGATGGAATATGAAATGTAAATTGAGAGGTGATGATGTATAAAGCCATTGTGGTTGGCTATGATATTGAGAATGAGATAAATGAGGCATGTTTTGCCTAAATGATGCCATTGTGGTTGGCTATGATGATGTAAATGATGATGAGAATGAGAATGAAATTGATAATGAAATAATAAATGAATTGTGTGGCTAATGTGTTATTCATTTTCAGAGTTTTGTTGTTGGTGGCATGCCTAATAAGTGTAACAATCTCTTGAAGTTAGGTTGGATTGAATCCTTGAAGCCTAATTGAGATGTTACCACCCTTGAAGCTAGGTTGGGTTAGTTCTTGAAGCCAAGTTGGGTAGAAGCTTAGCATGCTTTGCTCCCCTTGAAGCTTGGTTGAACTTAATCCTTGAAGCCTAGTTGGGTATATGATATTGATAAATGTGATAACAAAACCAAAGCATTAACTCTGAACTTTGAATGACATATTAGTGTCTTTTGGGCCCGAGTCTGTCTTTGTTGTTAATGTGATGTATATACAAGTTGAAATAAATGAGTAATGGGATCTATGTTGCCTTTGTTGGAAATGTGAGTTGTGAATGATGAATTGTGGTTAGTGATATGATTATATAACATACATGAATTATTGAAAGGAGATATGGTTTGTGAAGTTATATGCAATATGCGATTATAAAGTATAAAATGATATATATGATATGTATGAGGTGAAATTGGTAAGTATCATAATATGAAGGTTCTATCAATTTATTGAATTATGTTTGATGGTTATGTTATATGTGTATATGTATATCCTCTATAAGGTTAATAGGATTATATGAAGAATGCATTGAAAAAGGGGAAAACAGAGTAAGAAAATGTTAAAACATGAGACTAAACATATGAGGTATGTTTCCTTTATATTGTATATTTTAATGGTTACTTGTACTACTAAGCTTTCGAGCTTAGCGCGGTTATCTTAATCGCGCAGGTATATAGGTGATGAAGCTGGAGATAAGCTACTATGTCACAACGAGGACAAGTATAGTTCGAGACCAACTAGATGGTGATGCATGCATGTAATTATACTATATTTTCATAAGAATGTATTCATTTGTATAAATGAATCTTTGGAAGAAACAATGTAACTTATATTTATGTATTACCATGATAAGAATAACCATTTTGTAAATACTTTCATATGATTTAAATGTATTATGGTTTTAAAAATTAAAGTAAAGAGTTATAATGGTGATGAAAAGTGACATTCTTATACTCTATATACATATTGTATGTGTACCTGGTATATGTACAGTATTTATATGGGGTATCGGGGTGTTACAAAATATCTATAAGAAAGGCCATTATCACAAAAATAAATATACATGTATGACCGATCACATATCTAGGATCCTTGTTGGGGTAAGAAAGTATGAAAGGGGGAATCGAGAGTAATAAGAAGTATCAAAGAGATCCAGGAGGGTCATGAGTGCATCCATTGGATATAGTTTTGGAGCTACCTTCATGAACTGCACCTGACTCCTCTCCAATAGAACCTATAGGTTCAACTATAGCTAGGGTCACAATGTGTGGAACTAGAGCAGTCTACAAGGAGCTCAGATGGCATAGTAAAAGTAACAAGGGACTATGGGGGTGTTTCCCTAAGCTTAAGCTTTTTGACTTATAGATTATAAACTGCTTATAGATTATAAGCTGCTTAAAAATAATTTGATGACCTGTTTCCCTAAGCTGTGTAATAAGCGGCTCATAAGCAGTAGACCTGTTTACCTGAGCTGTTAATAAATAGCTTATAAGTAGCAAAAATGGTTAAATGACCAAAAAGGGTATGTACTCTATTAATTAAATAACAATATTTATTTTAATAACTGTTTAATATATTACATATATAAATATTAATTGAGATTAATATAATTATTTAAAAAATTAAAAAATTAATTAATTTATTTTAAAATTATTTTAATTAATTTTTTAAATTATTTATTGATTATATAAATTTATTTTTGTCTTAAATATGATTAGTACTTTTATATTATAATGTAAATATATTTATGTATTAAAATTTATAAGTAATTCAACTGTTACTACTATAAAAAAATAAATAAATAAAAATATACTTGCGGCTTAAATTAAAATAGATGAGATAGAAAATAATTTAAATTATATAGTATATAAGCAATAATTTTTTATCCTATCTTCTGCCAAAAAAGAAAAAAAAATTTTATCCTATCAAATTTCATTTGCAAGCATATCACGCATTGCCATCCAATAGTTACTCAAATCTTGGTCTTGGCTAAAAACATCTTGAGCTTGTTCTCTAACCGTGCTCTCGTCTAAGTTCGGTTGATATGATTCATTTTCAGCCGCATTGAATGCAACATCTGACCCTTTCTTTTTTCTAATGTAGTTGTGTAATGCCATCGTCGCAATGACAATATCAACTTGGGTGTCAAATGGGTTATACGGCATATCTCTTAAAATTGACCACCTTGCTTTCCACACACCAAAAGTACGTTCCACAATATTCCTACATGAAGCATGCAAATAATTGAATTTCTCCTTCTTACCCCTTGGCCTACGAGAAGCTGGTGTATGACCACGGCGAAAATCTTGTAAATGGTAGCGAATATCATTCCCTTTGTATGGAGCCATATATCCAAGTGTGTGTGAGTAACCAGCATCAACTAAATAATACTTTTTTTTGTGCTGGTTGTGGAAATTGTAGTTCTTGTCTTCTAATTGTTTCAAATAGAATTCGATTATCATGGGCAGCTCCTTCCCAACCAGCAACAGCAAATGTGAAGCACATATTAAAATCGACAATTGCTAATATATTTTGGGTTGCATGCATTTTTCGCCCAATGAACGGAATTTCAGTGCCCCGAGGTAATCTTGCTTTCACATGTGTTCCATCAATTGCCCCAATACAATCCTATATAAAGTGACAATTTATTAAGATTAAAAAATTAATGAAGTATAAAGTTTAAAAAAAAAAGATATATAAACTAATGCTGATATATTTAATTTATTTACCTCCAAAACTTTATATTTGGGATGTTGTGGTCGATGATAACCAACGCCTTCATTATATTGAGGATGGGGCCGGATGATATCGGCAGCTAATAACTTGATCGCATGTAAAACACGTTGAAAATGATTGTGTATGGTCTTCCCTGAATGAATAAACATCTCCTGCAACATCCTGTTACCAAAGTTATGAGCACAAGTCATTAAGAATATTCCTACTTCCTCATAGATAGACATATGACGTGTTGCTTGTAATCCATATCTATCTCGCAATTCATGACACAAATCAAGAAAGACGGATTTCTCCATCCTAAAATCTTGGTAGCATCGCTTGTCTTGATCTAAGAGAATTTCCTGTATAAGCATATGCCCTGGACGAATTGATGTACGCACTGGAACTTTGTCCACATAAGTTGTGTAATATAGGACAACTAAACTTGTGGCAATGTTTGCTAACTTCTCCCATTCTTCATCCACATATTTACATGATTTACCAGCCACATGACCTACCATGTTGGGTTTACAAACAACAATCACAAGTGATCCTAACTGGATGAGGTTCGTGCTATCATCATCTTTATCATCCTCCCGATTTTCACACACTTCATTAACAAGTGTCCCTAAATTGAAAGGTTCCATCCTATTAAAAATACAAGTATGAAAAGAAACTAAATATGACAAAAGACCTGCTAATGTTAAAAAAGAAAAATAAGCAATAATAAAAAGATGAAAAGATGGATATATAAGCATAAGTCTCAATTCAACCAACAATCATAAGTCTCAAGTCAACCATAATATTCATAAAAATACAAACAATACATAATTTAGTTCAACTATCATGAAGAATGTCAAATAAGGTTTTTTGACAACAATCCTAAAAATAGAAACACATACACACACACAATTCAACAAACAGTTTTGCTTCTCCAACTTAATTATTATACTTGTCATTATAAAGAAATTTCAACCAACCAATCCTTTCTGCAGTGTTTGGTTGTCCAATGAAAATTTCTCTCATCTCTTTTTTTGCAAAAAGTGTTGACGCATAATAGCGAACTTGGGGTTCCAATGCATCTGTAGGAAAAGCATGCAAGATATCTAAACATTGTTTAATTGTTGGTCCTTCCGCTTCGAGGTTTGATGTAGCTGTGCTCCTGTTACTCTTCATCATTTCACATATTTCAGTTACACTTTGTCTTAAACTTGCCGCCCCTGACGCTTGTACCTTTGGTTGTTTTCCACTATTTCCTTCAGCCTTTCTTTTTTTTGTCTCCAAAGTTGATGGCTCAAAATAAACAGGACTTTTTTCCTTGGAAGCCCCGGGTTCGTTCTCACCCTCTTTTTCATTTTCATTGTTGCCACTACTATCAGAATCTTCTTGTTCCTCGTTAGTAAAATCATCAAATCCAACAGTTGATCTTTGCGTTTCAATGACATTCATTTCAGTTGAAGCACGAGCGCTCCTTCCAGTGGCTGCAATATCTGAGAATAGTGCATCATATCGAAACCAAAATAATGACAAATCTCTGGCTTTGAATTTCTTGTAATTAGGATTCACCTACAATTATGCAAGATCCATAATTGATAGAAAGCAAAAGAAATACAATTAAAAATTGCTCAAAATAGTAATAACTTACCTTAATTTTTGCCTCCCACCAAGCATCATCGGCATTGATAGTCTTCTTTGCGGCATCCCATCCTAATCCGGTTTCACCTCGCATAAGACTCTTAAAAAGTGTCCATTCATTCTTCATTACATCCCAATAGTTTTTTAATTGCTTTCTATTATATGATAATCCAGTTTTTTCATAGAAAGCAACTTCTATATTGTTCCATCCATCCTTATTAAAATGAGAGCTAGGTCTATTTCCTTTTCTAACTTCTTCCTCACATAAATCAATGAATACATTATGTGTGTTTTCATTCCATTTTGCTGACATCTATAGTAAATAATGATGTTTGACATTAACCACAAATAGAAAAAATTAAACCAATATGAATGCATAAAGCTCAAGTAAAGAAAGGAAAGGAATGTTAGTGTTACATATGAAAGTTCAACATTATTCAAATGAAAATATATAGTTGTTTCAATTCTTTTTAATGTTTATACTAATATGATACAATCAATATCTTCTGCAATACCATTTTAAAACTCAAAGATTAATTCAAGACTTATCAATTACAAATCACAAGTAATTTTAGTAATTTTAGAATTAAGGATTGAAAACAGAGTATTGACAAATATATATGGGAACAAAAAATGTAATAGAATATACAAATGTTCTTTAAGTCACCAGATTTTGAACACTTAAAGAAGCATCTCGTTCAAGAATTATCAATTATTATTATTTTTTTCATAAGCAGGTTAAATTCCATTCAAGCATGAATTGCAAATATACAGCCAAAACATTACAAAAATCGGCAAAAGGGATGGTTCTCATCTTATACCATTGAAAGGAAAAAATTAATTATTACCCAGTAAATTTGTGGTTGTGGACAATGTTGCAAGCTTTGAACAAATGAAAGGGAAATAATTCTTTACAATCATCATAGCAGAACACAGTTAAAGCATGAAAATAAAAAATAAAAAATAAAAAGAGGGAAGAACACTTACCTTGGCTTGTTGTGACTCCACCCCAAAAGAGAGCAAGCAATCAATTGAGGCTGAAAAAACCCAGCCAAGAAACACAAAATGAAGGAAAATATCACGTTGAAACTTGAAAGGGAGCAGCTTGGCTTGCAATAGAAAAAAAAAATTTGGGACGAGCAGAGGGTCTCACAATGAAGAGATGGGTTATTTAGGTTAAGGGGTAGTTGAGAAATATTAAAATTACATGAGGCTATATGTGTAATTCTTTTGGTCAACTTAAAACTCCTTATAAGGAGTTTTAGAAAAAGCCAAGATTTGTGGCTTATTTTAAAACTCCTTATAAGGAGATAAGCCATAATAAATAAGCTTAGGGAAACATGTCTTCCCACAGCTTATGAGCTGAAAACTCCTTATAAGGAGTTTTGACCAGCTTATGAGCTTAGGGAAACACCCCCTATAAATCCTCATCTCTCAAATCATGGCTAAGTGATCAGTCCTGCAATGAAAGACTCAGTCCCTTGAGTGTGATGGTTAGTATGTTCCACTATGCCGACTTCATCATTAGCTTCATGGCCATCATCATGTGTTGTCGCATCTCTCTCCTCCATGGATGGAATAATGGTACCCTTAAACTAGCCTTAATCATCCTCATCTCTGCCTCCAGAACTATCACTTGGCTCATCACCATCATCTGTCTCATTAGAACCATCATCATCATCATGTTCCGTCAAATTCACCAACAGTGGAAGAACTATTAATGCCTTCTACTTTTTTATTAACTCCCTTATCCTCAAGAATGGGCCTACTTGGTGATGGGATCTCACCAACTCACCTTTGATAATATTTCACCTCTTGCCTCAGCCTGACAATCTTATCATCTAGATTATTATTCTTCTCCTCGGTCTCTTCCAACTTATCATGCTAATCCCGGAGCTCCTCCCTCAGAGTCTCTCAACCTGCAAATCAAAAAATGGGATCATTTCATTAGCATCCATTTATATCCATTTGTAATAACAGATTTTTGCAAGAATCATGAAGTTTACTAGCAATGTTGGCTTCCCGAGCTGTGATGACACTATGAAATATAAAAAGAACTAAAGGCAAATATGTATTAAACCCGATTTTTCTTAAATTGATAAGAAGCAAATGTTGTGGTTGTAGATGCTTACTGAGAGCTCACTCGAGAGGGTCGTCAATCAACCGGTGGCACCCGAGAAGAGGTTATATAGCTCTCGGTGAACCTCCTCTATGATTCAAATATTAGTTAATTCGAACTATTTGGAATATCAAATACTAAATGGTTTTTATAATAAATAAATAAATAAACCATCCATAACAAATAATAACATGATGCATATGATGTATGTGTTACAAAAATACTTTTATGAGCACCTACCAGAGTGAAAATATTCCCTTACAATCTTCTAAAAGAAAAGAAAAATAAATTAATTATATAACTTTGAACAAATTCTATATATTTATCTAAAATAGAAAAATTACATCAGAGCCTATATACATTTGATATAAAGAAAGAATATGTAAATATGCATGAATGAATATGATAAAGATATAGGTGAACAATATATGAAAATAAGGAGTTAAAAAGTAGCATAAAAAGATAATTAAAGAGAACAAATTAAATAATGAAACAATCAGAAAATAACATAAAACTATTGAGCTCGATAATCATGGGATTATGAAGTTCGATAAAATCTTGAATATATATTAAATATGAATTTACATCTACTATGTTCTTACATGTTAGGTGTAAAAGATTATTAAGCTCGACAACTTAAGAATATCCAGTGTGATAATTATCAGCCCTTTATAAGCCATATTTATTTTAAAAACTCACTTTATTCAATTAAAATAGTATTTTAAGTTGTTTTAATAATTCTTACCTTAATCATCCTCATTTATATATCCTAAATTCAGTTTTTCTTTACGAAATCTTATGAAAATCATTTGTAGATAAATTGATTTAGAAAACTCAATGAAATATCAAGTGTGCCAAAGAAGATTGTCAAGTTCGATATCGAAAACTATCGAGCTCAACAATATTTCTTCTGTACAGAAAGAAAACTACTATCGAGCTCAACAATATTTCTTTTGTAAAGAAAGAAAACTATGTTTAAGCAATTTTTCTAGTTTTACACATTAAGGAGTTTTTCTAAAAAGTTGTTAAGAACATGAAACCTTAGTTTGGGATTTGCAAAATAATTTAAAAGAGTCTTTTTATTGAGTATAAATGTAAAATCATAAAGTCATTCCAAGTTCATAATTTTTTACTATAAAAAGGCCATTTTATTTTAGCTATATCATATTTGAATATCAAATAAAAACTCCCATGTCAAGTTATGTTTATTCTGGATATATTAGACAAGTTTTCATTAGTTAAAAATAGTTAGAAATCATGAAACAATTTAAGAGGTACCTCTTGAATTTATTTAGAAACTAGCTGCCAAGGGTATTTGATCAATAAGATTCACCTGTTTTGGATGATCTCCTTTGATTTTCATTAATTGGATCTTCTAGTTCGAGTGTCGAGCTTGCAATTGGTTACTTTGTTGCTTAAAGGTGTGCTCTGATTGTTTTTTTTTTTTTTTCAGTCCCTTAAAAAGATGCATCACATTGCCTTTTATAGGCTGCCTTTTATAGGTAAATGTAAGTGGGATCAAATTTTCTTGCTTAACAATTTAAAATTATCGAGTTTTCGATCATAACTATAAAAACCCAATCCAAAAAAAAATAAAAAATAAATAAATATTTTCAATTAATCTATGGATTACAAAACTTGAATTGATAGGATAATAAAAAAAATTACCTTTTTTTTCTTAGTTTGGTGATTTACGAGGGCAAGAAAAAATGAAAAATATGAAATGAAAAAACTAAAAAAAAAAATCAAAATGAGAATTTGTAAATATTCGGCTATATAATTTAGTAGTTTTTCTTAAATGTGATGCAATAAAGAAAGAGGGAGAAAAAGAGGAAGATGTGCAATAAAATATAGAAATAGAAAAAAGAAGAGATGAGCCTATTAAATTTTTGAAAAGTAAAAATTAATAAATATATATATATATAAATATATATAAAAAAGAAAAAGTTAAAAATTTAAAAAATAAGAACAATAAAAATGAAAAAAAAATCAAAATATAATAAATGATGTAATTTCTCTTATAAAAATGAAAAAAAAAATTCAAAATATAATAAATGATATAATTTCTCTTTTTATTATTTCTAAGTTTGAGCTCGAAACCACCATCCAAGTTCATTCAATGAATAAATCCAGACAGAACCTATACACCCACCTTGGTTACCAACCTGCCTCTGAATTTCCTGGGCTGGCTGCCACCTCTAGTTGTGTGCCAGCGGAGGCTTGAGCTCTTGATAATTGATTTAGATTTTTCATTCAACAATATTAACGGACCTTATCATTTACTCGGCCATAAAAGGATTTGAAGCCAGTTTCACTATATCTGTATGCCAAGTTGGCCAAAAATTTTTATGAGAATATTGAAGATTAACTTAAAACTAAACTAGATCCAGCAAAAAAAAATTAATGAAACTTGTGACAAAATGTACAGTAATTTAATATGTTCAAACCAACCCAATGGAATGGTAATGGAATACTCGCAAAAATTAATATTTGCAATCTGTTTTTTGTAGCTCATGTTACAAAATAAAACAAAATATTCAACATCTCAAGCACACGTAACAGCTCTCGTCATCTCATCTATTATGCTGAAATTGGAGATGGATTCCTTCATTGCACCAAGTTACTAAATCTTCCCTTGTTGCTACAAAACAACCAGCTCTTTCTTCGCTCTGCATAAATGGTGCAGCAAGTTTCTTCACGTGGGAAGCAAAGGCATTAGCTAATCCTTGAGAAAACTTGTGAGTCCCTGTGCCAGTGTGAGCTGAAAATAGCTCTGGCAATGCCTCATTGCGCTGAACGAATTTGGCTAAAGTCCCCATCCACTCTTCAAGTGCAGTATGGGCTGCACCAACGGATAGTGAACGAACATCCAAACTCCATTCATCTACTGTTTTGTTGTGTAAATCTGGATATAATCCATAAAGCGTTCCCAGATAAAGCAACTCATGAGCTCTTCCATAAAGATTTCTATTGCGACATACATCTATCAAGCAGTTACAAAAAGGTCTCCGTGCTTCAATTACAGTGTCACTGACAATAGCCCTAAACTCCTCCTTAACAGTCTCAAAGGTGGTGCTTTCTTCTTCAATCAACTTCATAAATACAACCAGCCTTGGATTAGCTTGCTGCATACAAGCAAGGACTTTGTCTACATCTTCACTCTCCTCACAAAGTGAAACAACAGATAGCAAGCAACCACAAAGCCTATCATCTGGAGTAACCCCTCTCTCCATTGAAACACTAAAAACCCTAACCAAATCATCTATTCTCCTAGCTTTTCCTAAGCACTGAATCAAACAAGTGCATCCCATCACATTAAGATCAATACCCAACTCAGACATCTCTTCAAACAATTCCATCGCTTTGTTGGCATTCCCTCCACTACCATATATGTTTAGCATTGCTGTGTAGCTCCAACTATCTGGCCTACAGTGCTCCGATCTCTTCATATCCTCAAACAACCTCTCAGCCTCCTCCTCTAAACCAAGATCTGCACACATGCTCAGCAATGTATTATACAAAATGAAATCCATTGGCCAGTTATTTGATCTCATTCTTTTCCATAATTCAATTGCATCCTTTGCCCATCTAGCCTTACCATAAATCTTGGCCAGTGCAGTTAATGTTTTCTCATTTGGGGTTAGTCCTGATTCCACCATTTCTTCAAACAAACTCCTAGCCAGGCCAGGCTTCCCTGCCTTGCCCATCGCCTCTAGCAATGTGTTGTACACAACCACATGAGGCTGCACTCCTAGAGTTTTCATTTCTTGCAAAACATACCTAATGCCATCATAGTCTCCAGCTTCACCAAACATCTTAGCCAAAACAGAGAACGTAATGGGGTCAGGTTTCCACCCACTAGCTACTCCTCTCTCATACAAACTTAGTACCTCCTCAACCTTACCCAATTGAGCATATACATCTAAAATAGCAGAATACGTAACCTCATCAGGCATTAAACCAGTTTTATACATTCTCTCAAACCACTCCAATGCCTTATCAAACATATTGCATCTCTTAGCACAAGTTATAATGGTTGAATATGTAATGTTATCAAGCTCAATTCCATTGCTTACCATATCATTTGCGAGCTTGTCAATGAGCTCAAACTGCCTCCCAAACCTCAAAGACTTCATGGTGACATTGTAGAATATAGTTTCCATTGGAAACAAATTCCCGGTCTTGATCCAATTGAAGAAAAGATAAGCCTTTTGCCATGGTTTTAAACTATTAAGTATCAAGAGAGCATTTTCTCTAGTAACTGGATAAGGTATTTGTTCAAGGAGGGCAATAAATGCACTTTCACTAGAATCACAGTCATTTAGCTTCTGTGCAAAGAATCTCAACTCTTTAACCTTAGGATTGACAGAGTAAGGAGGCCTCTTTTGCCGTTGAAGCGAAAGCACAGACCTTTTGGGTTTTGTAGGGTTAACCCATGTGGACTTTGGCTTAGATAAGAGATGGGTTTGGTTGTTCTTATTCGTGGAAAGTGTGGTTGCAGAGAGAGGCTTGAGTTGGTCAGATAAAGAAGGTTTTTTGGGGTTGGGCGATTCTTTGTGATTTTGAGATGTTTTTGGAGGAGATTGAGAGGAGTTACAGGAAATGATGAGTTTCTTTCTGGTGGGATTTTGCCTGATCGGTGCAGTGAAGAAAATGGGTCTCCTATTATGCTTTGAATGTGATATTGTCAGGTGGAAATCCGGAGCAGCAGGGAGATTGGCAGCCATGGCTGACAAAGAGAGAGAATGATGTTCGTTTGGTTGAAGAAATATCTGAAGAAGTGTTACTTATCTGCTAGATTCGCTATGGCCAATGATGTTCTTTTTTGATATTTTGGTGCCTTATCTTGTATCTAATTATTGCTAATAAAACCCCAAAGAATTAGTTTAAAATGCCAAAACAAACGTGGATTTTTTAATTAAAGAAAATTAATTTATTTTCAAGAAAAATGCCAAAAGAAATTTTTTTTTTATTTTTAACTATATATTATATACTCAAGAATTATTTTTTATAGTCAAGAATTATTTTTTAGTCATTAATAAATATATTTTTAGAATTTCAAGAATAAATTTAAAATTAATTTTTATAATAATATGCTAAGCTAGGTTATTATGTTCTTATACACCATAATTACCCAATTATATCAAGTTATGTTGTTATATTTTTATAAGCCATAGTTAAAAATATATATTGTTTATTAATATTTAAAATTACTAAAAATATATTTAAATTTAATTAAATAAAAAAAAAAGAACTTACATGTGTTAAAATATTTTAAAAAATATAACCAAAATCTTTATTAAATAAGTAGGGGTGGGCATTTGGTTAGTCGACTCGAATTTCACTTTGACTGTAATTGTAATATCCTCAAATTTTTGAAAATTTTTAATTCTTGAAAAATTTGATAAAATAAATTAATATTTAAAAGGATAAATTAAATTAATGATTTTAAATAAAAAAATGAAGAAATTTTAAATAAAAAAGTAGAATATATATGTGATATATATGCAAAATATACATAACATATAAAAGTCAAGATTTTTTTTAAAAAAAAAGGTATTTTGGTAATTAAATCTTATAAATTCAAAATTAATAAAATAATTCAAAAATAAATTATTTTTTAATGGAAGAGGAAAATTAGGACTTTTAATTTATTAAAAAAATAATTAAATAATTAAATATTAAATTATTAAAATATATAAATGGCTTAGAAATAAAGATGAAAAGAAAAAGAAAATAATAAAAAGTCTTCATCGTCTTTTTTTTCTTCCTTTTGGCCGAATTTTTCATAGGAGCTAGACCAAGATTTTGATTCTTCCATACTTCATAAATTGAAAGATTTAACAAGTTTCAAGTGGATTTTTGGTGATTTCCACCAAAATTAGTAAGTTTTCATCTTTTTTCTTTGAATTCCATGGAAGATTGTATTATGTGAGTTTTGAAATTTTGATGTAGTATGTTATAATTATTGGAATTGGTGTGTATGATGTTATTTTGGGTAGTTAACAATGATTTTAAGGTTAGATTGAAGAGATGATGGAGATTGGATAAAGAATGGTGAAGAGAGAGAATTTAGGATTGTGGATTTTTGGGATTTTGAAAACATGAACTTTAATTGTGCAAATTGGTTCTAAATGAGTTGTTTTTATTCATAAACAAGTATTTTAAAGTCAAATATTAGATTTGGTAGTGTTGGGTTGGAGTTTGAGAATGAAAGTGGAGATTTAGGGTTTTGGAAAAGTGATTTTTTAAAGTCGTTGAATTGTGTGATTTTATTTGTTTAAGCATATTTTTTAGTGTTAAAAGTGATGAATATAAGCTTGGAATGAGTAATTGATTGTGTTGGAATGGAAAACCTTCAATGGAGGAAGGTTATGCCATTTTTGAGATTTTGTGTATAAAAGTGTATTTTTATAATGTAAATAATTTAAATGTATTAAAATATGTTTTAATAATATAAATAAACTTAAAATACTAATTTAATTATAGTAGAATGAAATTATAATGTTGAAGTAAGGAAAGGCTAAATTTTTGAAAATTTGTAGGAGTGATGTGTAATTATGGTTTAATGTTGGAAATGCCATTAAATGTGATACTAAATGATTATTTGCTATCACAATTGGTTTAGACATTGAGGGAGGTTGATTTGCTTCATCTAAGTGGTGAAGGGCAAGTTGAAAAGATTGGATTGGAGGTTGTTTTAAGCTTGCTTTGGGTTGCTAGTGGAGGTATGTACAAACTTTGAATATAATATTTATATTTGTAATATCCTCATTTATGCCCTAGAAGTTTTGAGTATGTTGTTGTTATTGTGGTTGTTGATATATATATTGGGAAGTGAATGTTTGTGCATATATGTGTTAAATTGTAAGAGAAAAGAAATGGGAAGAGAATGTATATGTATATGTGTTTTGGAGAAGAAATTTAGGGTTTAGAGACAAATGTATATGTTGTTTATATGATGATATAATTAACATATACATTGGTCAAATGAAGAGTCAAGGTGATGGTTAAGTGGAAGAAGATATTTTTGGTTGTTAATGAAATTACTATAAAGGGCTTATATGAGACAAAGAGTTAGTTATATGGTTAAGGGTGTTTTGGTAATTTTCCTTGTAAGATGCATGGTGGAGATTAAAAGAAGAAAAGGTGTTTGACTTGTGCATTTTCTTCTTTCTTTCTTGAAGTGGCCGGATTCTCCATAGACAAAGAGAGAAAGAGAGGTGATCTTGAGGTTTGAAGCATTTTGAAGAAAGAAACAAGGGTTTTGGTTAAAGATTTGTAGATTTCTTCATTTGAGGTAAGATCTTTTCTTTAATTTCTTCAATTCTTTTGAAGTGGTGTGAGAAAGGAATTAGGGTTTGTTGGTTTGATGATGAGAAGTTGAGTTGGTGAAGGTGTTGGAAGTGATTGTGTTGAGTAAGAGTTGTGTTTAGTGAAATTGTTTCTGTTTTACAATTAGTAAAGGCTGTGATTTGTATGATTTTTAATTAATTATAGAAAAATGTTCTTGAAGTGAATTTTTGATATGTTGTGCCTCTATGAGTGTAGAATGACTGAAAAATATGTTGATTCGATTTTGGAATGGTTATGAGTTTAGAAAGATTATTTTCATTAGACCTGTTCCAGCAGGTACCTTAACTGGGACAGCTATATTTCGTGATTTTTAATAAAATGTAGAAAAATCATATCCAATCGAATTTTGGATATGTTGTTGCTTAGTGAGTCTAGTATTTGAGAAAAATAATTTGGAACCACGTTGATTGAATTTGATTTATGGAATTCACAAAGTTCAGAACTGCTGCCAGGATGCAGGGCAATTGGGGCAGTCTGGTTAGGTGAACTATTTGACCAAGATTTTGTGTTCAGTTTGATCTGAAATTTTAAAGGGATGATTTTAAGATACAAAACTAAATTCTGTAAAAATTTTAGAATTTTTAGTCAAGTAGATTATTTTATACAATTTTTCAAAATAAGGATAAAATGGAGTTTAAAACCAGAATGTACTATTTATGGTTAGGGTTTTAATTCTTTGTTCTTTTTGCATTGCTTTGGTTTTCCAAAGGTAGGTTGGTCCTTAAACCTAACCCTAAACACTTTAAACACACTTGAATCAATGAATGTTATAATCAATTGTTCTTTGCCCTAATTGCATTGTTGAGATTGAACAATGTTATGTTGTGCATTGTGAATGGTAATGTGTTTCATGAGTAATGTGGTATGAAATGTTGATATTTATGAATGATGCTATGTGAGATATAATGTGATCATGGATGAGATATATATATATATATACTTGAATAATGAGATGTTATATTGTGAAATGAAATGTGAAGCCATTGTTATTGGCTAAGATGATGTAATTGAAAGAAAGAAGGCATGTTTGCCTAAATGTGATGAGAATTGAGAATGGAAATGAATTGTTTGTTTAATATGTTATTCAGTTTCAGAGTTCTGGATTTGGGTGGCATGCCTAAGAAATGATGACAGGTAACAGTCTTGCCGGGTTGAGGACCTCCTCATAGGTGTTGAGTTGATGGTCCAAGAGACTGGGTCTGTTACACTATGAGATATATGATTTGTAACAGTCTTGCCGGGTTGAGGATCTCCTCATATGTGTTGAGTTGATGATCCAAGAGACTGGGTCTGTTACACTTGCCTACGGGCGTGATTATTGTGACTATGAACCAAAGCAGTAACTCTGAACTCTGAATATCGTATTAAATACTTGTTGGGCCCATAGGTGTCAGGGTTATATGAATGTCCTAAATAATGTTATGAGTTAATGAAATGAGATGTTGGTTATTGAGTATGATTGATTAATGTTGAATGTGGAAAGATGTTGAAATGTGGTATGCTCATATGACTATGATTTGTGAAATGCATAATTATGTGGTTAACTTTATATTTATGATATTGATCTTATCAATAACATATGTGGCATTGCATTACATTAAAGCATACCATTAGCATGTTTTATCTTACTAAGCCGTTGGCTTAGCGCGAATGTGATTCTTCGCGCAGGTGACAAGGAAGAACCAGAGAGTTCCTCTAGGCCGAGTCGAGCCTAGATTTTGAAGATTGAATAGTGGGCTTTAAGATCGAAGACTGACTGCCAAACATGTATAAATTTTATGTGTTGTAAAACTTGAGTTTTGATGTATATGAATTTGTAAATATTGTTACTTTCCGTTGCATAGTGAACAAAGATTTTATCTGCTGTATTTCATAATAAACCTTTACTTTATTTTGTACTAGAAGTGTAAATCCTTTTTGCAGGTTGTAGTTGAGGTTATAAGGGGGATTTATTGGAAGTGTACTGAGAATGATTTTGTTTGCATTGGTTTGTGTAAAAATGTTTTCAAAAATTAGAAAAAAAAAAAACCAGTTTTGTCGACACTTGGGATTGAATTTTTAGGCAAAACTATGGCAAAATTTCTATAAAAATCGGAACAAAAATTTGACTAAGTAAAAGTGGTAGCAACATTAGGATAGGGTGGCGCCTCTACTCAGCTTACACACGTAGGTCGGGAAGGGGTGTTACAATTTTTGGTATCAGAGCCTAGGTTTGAGATTCTCAACCTAGATCAATTGTAAGAAAAAGAATATTTTGATTTTTAAAGTGGGTTTTTGAGTAAAATACATGTTTTGGTATGGCAGTCTTTGATCTTTAATGAGGAATATTCTGCTGTGTTTGCAGATATAGGTAGAGATGGCATCTCATTCACGACAATCTGTTGAGGGTAGTGCCGAGAGTATTGCTCCTGCTGAGGGAGCTAGGGTTGATAGTGTTGAGGAGGCACCTGCTTCGGTGTCGGGTAGACCAGCTGGGGAGGAGGTTCCGCCAGCCTGGTTTAGGCCTATGTTGGAAGCTATGAGACAAGCACCTGTGCAACCACAGCCACCGCCACCACCCCCTCAGCCTTCAGTACCAGTAAGGCACTATGATAAGCTAAGGAAATATGGAGCAGAGGATTTCTTTGGTACAGTTGATCCGGCTGTAGCAGAACAGTGGCTTGATAGAGTTCAGAGGGTATTTGTGCAGTTGCAAGCCACTTCAGAGGAGAAGTTTGACTATGCAAGATCTTTGCTACAGAAGGATGCCTACGACTGGTGGAAGACAGTGCCCCATTCTATGGATGATCCACCAACCTTGTCTTATGCGGATTTTCTGAGAGAATTTGAGTTGAAGTATACTCCTAGGGAGTATAAAGATGGGAAGAAAAGAGAGTTTCTAGATTTGAAGCAAGATCATCGGACCGTAACTGAGTATGAAGTTGAGTTTATTCGACTGAGTCAGTATGCTGGGGGTATCATTACTGATGAGATTGATAGATGTCGGCGATTTGAGGAGGGATTGAGGCCCTCGATCATGTGCTTAGTGGCTGGATCCAGATATCAGGATTTCTCACAGCTTGTGGCAGCAGCTCGAAGTGTAGAGCGAGCTCAAGTTATTGCAGCTGCTTCAGAGGAAGAGGTTAGGGTTAGAAGGCCCCAGTTCGAGGCAGGGTCTTCTTCTGCGAAGAGGGGTAGAGGAAGTTTTGTTCCTCGGAGTAGTAGGAGCCAGAGACCAGTGGGTAGGTCAGTGCAGTTCCAGAGGCAGAGATTTAGACCTGCAGCTTCAGTAGCGAGTGCTCCTACTCCTGGAGTTCAGAGATCCACCTTACCTGTGTGTAACCAGTGTGGTGGAAGACATGGGGGCGTTTGTTGGAGGCATAGTAGATCAGGGGTATGCTTCAGGTGTGGATCACCTGACCACTTTGTGAGAGACTGTCCTGAGAGGCAGGATCAGATGCCAGTTGATTCTGCTGCTTCTCGAGCTAGTGTGAGGGGAGGCAGAGGAGGCAGAGGTGCCAGCCGGGGAGGTAGACCAGGATTCAGTTCTAGAAGAGGTACTACATCCAGGGAGGGTAGACCAGAGGAGGTTGGATCTTCCCAGAGGATGTATGTTATGCAGAGACAGCCAGATACATCGGCAGTCATAGCTGGTACTTTTTCTTTATTTAATACTCCAGTACTTGCTTTGATTGATCCGGGTTCCACACATTCATATATTAGTGCATCTGTTTTGCCTGTATCTGATTTGCATGCTGAGTCCCTAGGATTTGATGTGTTGGTAACAAATCCGTTAGGGCATAGTGTGGTTGTGAGTAAGGTGCATAGAGATAGTGCAGTAGTGGTGCAGGGTGAGGAGTTCCTTGGGGATTTGATTGAGATGCCATTTAAGGAATATGATGTGATCTTAGGTATGGATTGGCTATCTCGACATGAAGCTGTGGTGGATTGTAAAAAGAAAATTGTTTCTTTGAGAACGGGTGATGGTAGAGAGGTGATAGTATCTAATGAGCAGGAACAGCTAGCCTCCTTATTTGTTTCAGCTGTTGCAGCCAGGAGGTTGATTAGAAAGGGGTGTGAAGCCTATCTTGCTCATGTGGTGGATACTAGAGTGAAGGGTTCCCCTATTGATAGCATTGCCACAGTTGCTGAGTTCCCGGATGTGTTTCCAGAGGAGTTGCCAGGGTTGCCTCCTAAGAGAGAGGTGGAGTTCGGTATTGAATTGTTGCCTGGTACCACTCCTATCTCTATTACTCCTTATAGAATGGCACCAGCAGAATTGAGGGAGTTGAAAGTGCAATTACAGGAGTTGTTGGACAAAGGATTCATTCGCCCCAGTGTTTCTCCTTGGGGAGCTCCTGTGCTATTTGTGAAGAAGAAAGATGGTACTATGAGGTTGTGTATCGATTATAGGCAATTGAACAAGGTGACTATTAAAAATAAATATCCTTTGCCTAGAATCGATGATCTCTTTGATCAGTTGAAGGGAGCGTCAGTGTTCTCCAAAATTGATTTGAGATCTGGGTACCATCAGCTGAGGGTAAGAAGTGAAGATGTTCCTAAGACTGCTTTTCGGACCAGGTATGGGCATTATGAGTTTTTAGTTATGCCTTTTGGTCTAACGAATGCACCTGCAGCTTTTATGGATTTGATGAATAGGGTGTTTAGGCCCTATTTGGATCAGTTTGTAGTGGTCTTCATTGATGATATACTGGTGTATTCGCGGAATGAAGAGGAGCATGATATGCATCTGCGGATTGTGTTGCAGATTTTGAGAGAGAATCAGTTATTTGCCAAATTGTCGAAGTGTGAGTTCTGGTTGGATCAAGTTGCTTTTCTCGGACATATTGTTTCTGCAGAAGGCATCAGAGTTGATCCGAGCAAAGTTGAAGCCATTTTAAATTGGAGTCCACCCAAGTCTGTGACAGAGATTAGAAGTTTTCTGGGTTTGGCAGGCTATTACCGACGGTTTGTGAAAGGGTTTTCTTTGATAGCTACTCCACTCACCAGATTACTTCGAAAGGGAGTGAGATTTGTGTGGACAGATCAGTGTCAGGCTAGTTTTGAGCAGTTGAGAGAGTTGTTGACTCAAGCGCCTGTTCTTACTTTACCTGTTGAAGGCAAACCATATGTGATCTACAGTGATGCTTCACATAGAGGTTTGGGGTGTGTATTGATGCAGGAAGGGAAAGTTATAGCTTATGCATCTCGACAGTTGAAACCGCATGAGCTTAACTATCCGACCCATGATTTAGAATTGGCTGCCATTGTGTTTGCATTAAAGATTTGGCGCCACTATCTGTTTGGGGAGAAATGTTTCATCTACACTGATCACAAGAGTTTGAAGTATTTGGGTGTCCAGAAAGAACTCAATCTTCGTCAGAGGAGATGGTTAGAATTGATTAAAGACTACGACTGCTTGATTGACTATCATCCAGGTAAAGCAAATGTTGTTGCTGATGCCTTGAGTCGGAAGTCTTTAGCTGGTTTAACTGTTTACTCGCTCTCGTTGCTTGTTGAGTTGAGAGCATTGCATGCCAGTTTTGTACCTTGTGTTGATGGTGCATTATTGGCACAGTTGCAATTAAAGCCGATTTTGTTAGATCAGATCAAAGAAGCTCAGTTGGCCGATAAGAAGATTCAGAAGATTTTTTCAGATTGCAAGAATGGGAAGACTAGAGATTTTGTTGTGAAAGATGATGGGAGTCTCTGGTTTAAGAACCGATTGTGTGTACCCGATGATGCTGATTTGAAAAGAGTCATTTTAGAAGAAGCTCATCAGTCAATGTTTGCTATGCATCCGGGTAATACGAAGATGTATCATGATTTGAGACAGCATTATTGGTGGATTGGTTTGAAGAGAGACATTGCTGAGTTTGTATCGAAATGTCTCACTTGTCAGAAGGTTAAAGCAGAGCATCAAGTTCCAACCGGGTTGCTTCAACCATTGTCAGTGCCAGAATGGAAGTGGGAAAGAGTGACAATGGATTTTGTGTCTGGTTTGCCATTGACACAAAAGAAGCATGATGCTATATGGGTGATTGTGGATAGATTGACTAAGACAGCTCATTTCCTTCCGGTTCGAATGGATTACTCTTTGGAGAGATTGGCTGAGCTGTATATCCATGAGATTGTGAAACTGCATGGTGTTCCAACTTCTTTAGTGTCTGATCGAGATCCCAGGTTTACTTCCAGATTTTGGAAGAGTTTGCATAGTGCTTTAGGTTCTCGACTGCACTTCAGCACTGCTTTTCATCCACAGACGGATGGACAGTCAGAGAGGGTGATACAGATTATTGAGGACATGTTGAGAAGCTGTGTCATCGATTTCTCTGGAAGTTGGGATAGGTTTTTACCTCTTGTGGAGTTTGCTTACAACAACAGTCACCAATCCAGCATTGGTATGGCACCGTTTGAAGCATTGTATGGCAGACGGTGTAGGACACCTCTTTGTTGGAATGAGCTTGGAGATAATAAGTTGGTTGGTCCTGATTTGATTCAAGAAACTGAAGATAAAGTAAAGTTGATTCGAGGCAGGTTAAAAGCAGCTTCAGACCGACAGAAGTCTTATGCAGATCTAAAAAGGAGAGATATAGAGTTTGATGTTGGAGATAAGGTATTTCTGAAAGTGTCTCCTTGGAAGAAAATTTTGAGGTTCGGTCGGAAAGGAAAATTGAGTCCTCGTTTCATTGGGCCGTATGAAGTGTTAGAAAGAGTTGGGCCAGTGGCGTATCGACTTGCTTTGCCACCTGAGTTGGATCGTATTCATAATGTATTCCATGTTTCTATGTTGAGGAGATATAGGTCGGATCCATCTCATGTGTTGCCATTTGAGTCTATTGAAGTGAGCCCAGATTTGACATTTGAAGAGGAACCAGTTGCTATCTTGGCACGAGAAGTGAAAGAGTTAAGGAACAAGAGAGTGCCATTGGTGAAGATTCTTTGGAAGAATCATGCAAAAGAAGAAGCGACTTGGGAAAGTGAGCATACCATGCGAGAGCAGTATCCGCAATTGTTTCAGCTTTGATATCAGGTAATTTCGAGGACGAAATTTTCTTTTTAGAGGGGGAGAATTGTAATATCCTCATTTATGCCCTAGAAGTTTTGAGTATGTTGTTGTTATTGTGGTTGTTGATATATATATTGGGAAGTGAATGTTTGTGCATATATGTGTTAAATTGTAAGAGAAAAGAAATGGGAAGAGAATGTATATGTATATGTGTTTTGGAGAAGAAATTTAGGGTTTAGAGACAAATGTATATGTTGTTTATATGATGATATAATTAACATATACATTGGTCAAATGAAGAGTCAAGGTGATGGTTAAGTGGAAGAAGATATTTTTGGTTGTTAATGAAATTACTATAAAGGGCTTATATGAGACAAAGAGTTAGTTATATGGTTAAGGGTGTTTTGGTAATTTTCCTTGTAAGATGCATGGTGGAGATTAAAAGAAGAAAAGGTGTTTGACTTGTGCATTTTCTTCTTTCTTTCTTGAAGTGGCCGGATTCTCCATAGACAAAGAGAGAAAGAGAGGTGATCTTGAGGTTTGAAGCATTTTGAAGAAAGAAACAAGGGTTTTGGTTAAAGATTTGTAGATTTCTTCATTTGAGGTAAGATCTTTTCTTTAATTTCTTCAATTCTTTTGAAGTGGTGTGAGAAAGGAATTAGGGTTTGTTGGTTTGATGATGAGAAGTTGAGTTGGTGAAGGTGTTGGAAGTGATTGTGTTGAGTAAGAGTTGTGTTTAGTGAAATTGTTTCTGTTTTACAATTAGTAAAGGCTGTGATTTGTATGATTTTTAATTAATTATAGAAAAATGTTCTTGAAGTGAATTTTTGATATGTTGTGCCTCTATGAGTGTAGAATGACTGAAAAATATGTTGATTCGATTTTGGAATGGTTATGAGTTTAGAAAGATTATTTTCATTAGACCTGTTCCAGCAGGTACCTTAACTGGGACAGCTATATTTCGTGATTTTTAATAAAATGTAGAAAAATCATATCCAATCGAATTTTGGATATGTTGTTGCTTAGTGAGTCTAGTATTTGAGAAAAATAATTTGGAACCACGTTGATTGAATTTGATTTATGGAATTCACAAAGTTCAGAACTGCTGCCAGGATGCAGGGCAATTGGGGCAGTCTGGTTAGGTGAACTATTTGACCAAGATTTTGTGTTCAGTTTGATCTGAAATTTTAAAGGGATGATTTTAAGATACAAAACTAAATTCTGTAAAAATTTTAGAATTTTTAGTCAAGTAGATTATTTTATACAATTTTTCAAAATAAGGATAAAATGGAGTTTAAAACCAGAATGTACTATTTATGGTTAGGGTTTTAATTCTTTGTTCTTTTTGCATTGCTTTGGTTTTCCAAAGGTAGGTTGGTCCTTAAACCTAACCCTAAACACTTTAAACACACTTGAATCAATGAATGTTATAATCAATTGTTCTTTGCCCTAATTGCATTGTTGAGATTGAACAATGTTATGTTGTGCATTGTGAATGGTAATGTGTTTCATGAGTAATGTGGTATGAAATGTTGATATTTATGAATGATGCTATGTGAGATATAATGTGATCATGGATGAGATATATATATATATATACTTGAATAATGAGATGTTATATTGTGAAATGAAATGTGAAGCCATTGTTATTGGCTAAGATGATGTAATTGAAAGAAAGAAGGCATGTTTGCCTAAATGTGATGAGAATTGAGAATGGAAATGAATTGTTTGTTTAATATGTTATTCAGTTTCAGAGTTCTGGATTTGGGTGGCATGCCTAAGAAATGATGACAGGTAACAGTCTTGCCGGGTTGAGGACCTCCTCATAGGTGTTGAGTTGATGGTCCAAGAGACTGGGTCTGTTACACTATGAGATATATGATTTGTAACAGTCTTGCCGGGTTGAGGATCTCCTCATATGTGTTGAGTTGATGATCCAAGAGACTGGGTCTGTTACACTTGCCTACGGGCGTGATTATTGTGACTATGAACCAAAGCAGTAACTCTGAACTCTGAATATCGTATTAAATACTTGTTGGGCCCATAGGTGTCAGGGTTATATGAATGTCCTAAATAATGTTATGAGTTAATGAAATGAGATGTTGGTTATTGAGTATGATTGATTAATGTTGAATGTGGAAAGATGTTGAAATGTGGTATGCTCATATGACTATGATTTGTGAAATGCATAATTATGTGGTTAACTTTATATTTATGATATTGATCTTATCAATAACATATGTGGCATTGCATTACATTAAAGCATACCATTAGCATGTTTTATCTTACTAAGCCGTTGGCTTAGCGCGAATGTGATTCTTCGCGCAGGTGACAAGGAAGAACCAGAGAGTTCCTCTAGGCCGAGTCGAGCCTAGATTTTGAAGATTGAATAGTGGGCTTTAAGATCGAAGACTGACTGCCAAACATGTATAAATTTTATGTGTTGTAAAACTTGAGTTTTGATGTATATGAATTTGTAAATATTGTTACTTTCCGTTGCATAGTGAACAAAGATTTTATCTGCTGTATTTCATAATAAACCTTTACTTTATTTTGTACTAGAAGTGTAAATCCTTTTTGCAGGTTGTAGTTGAGGTTATAAGGGGGATTTATTGGAAGTGTACTGAGAATGATTTTGTTTGCATTGGTTTGTGTAAAAATGTTTTCAAAAATTAGAAAAAAAAAACCAGTTTTGTCGACACTTGGGATTGAATTTTTAGGCAAAACTATGGCAAAATTTCTATAAAAATCGGAACAAAAATTTGACTAAGTAAAAGTGGTAGCAACATTAGGATAGGGTGGCGCCTCTACTCAGCTTACACACGTAGGTCGGGAAGGGGTGTTACAATATTTGTATAACATTTGGACTTAGCGTATTTTGGTTAAAAAATGTGTTAAGCTACTTGGTTCATTGATTGTGTATGAATAATATAATATGAAATTTGTAATGTCATATATGTGTTAAATGCATTGTGAAAACCCATTGATAATGGATAAATTGTGTAAAATGTGAAATATGTATATTATGCGAAAATACTCAAAGTAATTGGGTAATGTGTTGTGAATGCAAAAATGAGATATGTGGAATAATGAAATGAATTGATATTGATAAAAATGAGAAAAGTGAGAAAATAAGAAAGATGTGAAAAATGAGAAAAGTGAGAAAAAAAATGTGAAAATAAGGCAATGTGCCTAGATTGAATATGTGAAAATGAGAAATAGAATAATAATGAGAAATATGAATAAATTGTGTGCCTAGTATGCTATTCAATTTTTATAGTTTTGGGTTTGGCGGCATGCCTATGATTGCCTACGGGCTAAACGCTGGAATGGTGAAAAGACTGAGTCGTAAGCCAGGGCAGCTGATAAATATGATGTTTTTGGGGTGAAAAAACTGGGTCGTAAGCATCAAAAACTGTAGCAGTCTAGCCAGATTGAGGTCCAAGATACTGGGGCCTAAGGGTCTAGTCGGATTGAGGTCCAAGAAACTGGGGCTGTTACATTATCCATGGATATATTGCCTACGGGGCTAGGCACATGGTGTCATTATGGACCAAAGCAGTAACTTTGAAATTTGAATAGCATATTAGATCCTTTTTGGGCCCATGCTTGTCTTTGTTTTAATGTGAATTATGAATTGTGATACAATTGAGCAATATAATGTTATGAGTTGTAATTATGAAATATTTGAAAAATATAAGAAAGTGGAATGATGTGACATCTATACACATTGTGCATTGGCATTGTATTGAGTTTTATTATTATTATCAAAGTTTGTACCACTAGGCTTCGGCTTAGAGTGATTGTTTCCATCGCGCAGGTGACAGGGTAGACCCAGCTGAGCCAGAGAGTTCTTCTAAATCAGGTTAGGTCTACACTTGTAGTTGAGCTTGTTGAGTTGCTACCAAGATCAGAAACACTGCCAGCAGCATGTATATATTTTTATGTTATTGTACATTTTGAGTATTATGCATAATATATTATGTTTTGGATTTTACGTATTGTATATTATAAAGAATGTTTGGGTCAATGTATTTAAAATGGGAGAGTAAGTGTGTTTTAAATTATATATATCTATATATATAAATATTTGAGAAACTTGGTGAAATTGAGAAGTATGGTTGAGATGGTGATTTGAAATTATTTGGGAGTGTTTTCTTTTTGTAGGTTGAGTAATTGCTAAATTTTGGGATGTCCAAATTACAGACAAAACTTTGGCGAATTTTTCCCAGAGATTTTTATATATATTATTTATTTTGGGGTCTTATAACAAGTAAATAATATTTATATTCTATTTAAGTTTATATATTTAGAATTTGAAATTTTAAATTGGAAATGTGAAAATTTTTTATTAAACCGGTCTGTGACATTTTTGTACCGTATATGCATATTTTACATATACTAAAAATATGTATTATACGTATATAGGGTATAAGGGTGTTATATTTGTTTTGGTATCAGAGCCTAGGTTTGAGGTTCTCGACCTAATATAGTATTTTTCTATTTTGTTTGCAGATATAGGTAGTTATGACATCTCGTCTGCATCAGGCTGTTGAGGGTAGTGCAGAGAGTGTGGCTCCAGATGAGGGTAGAGATGGAGCTAGAGTTGTATCTACTGGTGAGGCGTCTTTTTTTGTGCCTGTGAGACCAGCAGCTGATGAGATTCCGCCTAGATGGGTATGACATATGGTAGAGTTATTGAGGCACACTCCAGTTCCGCAGCCGCCACCGCCACAACCGCAGCCGCAGTTGCCGGTGAGGCAGTATGATAAATTAAGAAAGTATTGAGCTGAGGACTTTGTTAGCACTATAGACCCTGCTGTAGCAGAGCAGTGGCTAGACCAGATTCAGAGGGTATTCATTCAGTTGCTGGCTAGTCTAGAAGAGAAGTTTGATTATGCCATATCTCTTCTACAAAGAGATGCATATGATTGGTGGAAGAGGTTCCACATGCTCTGAATGATCTACCAGTCCTGACCTATGATGATTTCCTACAGGAATTTGAGCAGAAGAATACTCTGAGAGAGTATAAAAGTATAAAGATGAAAAGAAGATGGAGTTCCTGAGTCTGAGACAGGATACCAGGACAGTGACCGAGTATGAGATTGAGTTTATCCAGTTGAGTCACTATGCTGGTGGGATCATTTCTGACAAGTTTGATAGGTGTAGGAAGTTTGAGGAGGGACTGAGACCCTCGATCATGTGCATCATTGCAGGCTCTCGGTATCAGGACTTTTTCCAGTTAGTTGCAGCTGCCAGGAGTGTTGAGATGGCACAGAGTCTTGCAGCAGCTACCAGGGTTGAAGAGACCAAAGTTAGGAGACCCCAAAGTGAGGCAGGGTCTTCATTAGTGAAGAGAGGCCGAGGGGGATATTTTTAGAGGTTTAGTAGGAGTCAAGGGCAGTTTGGCAGGTCAGTACAGCAGCAAAGACAGAGACAGAGACATGCAGTTTCAGTGGCTAGTGCTCCAACTCCAGTGGCTCAGAGGCCTGCTCCACCTACTTGTGTTCATTGTGGTAGAGCACACGGAGGTTTCTGCTGGTGGAGAGGTGCTTCAGGAGTATATTTTAGATGTGGGTCATCAGACCATTTTATCGGAGATTGTCCTAAGCTACCAGAGGTTAGACAGGCAGATACTGCAGCTTCTCGACCCAGTGTCAGAGGGGGTCGTGGTGGCAGAGATTTTGGTAGAGATGGTCGATCTGGGTCTAGTATGAGAAGAGGTTCTACAGCTGGAGGTAGTAGACCTGATGAGGTAAGACCATCACATTGAGTTTATGTGTTGCAGAGGCAGCCAGATGCTTCAGCTGTTATTGCTGGTAATTTTATATTATTTTTTACTTCAGTTCTTGCATTATTAGACCTTGGGTCAACTCATTCATACATAAGTGCATTATCTTGCCTATGACTGATTTGCATTCTGAGTCCCTAGGATTTGATGTCTTAGTGACAAATTCTTTAGGGCCTAGTGTTGTGGTGAGTAGGGTGCACCGAGATAGTCCAGTTGTGGTTCAGGATGAGGAGTTTCTCGGTGACCTGATTGAGATGCATTTTAGGGAATATGATCTGATTTTAGGCATGGATTGGTTATCCAAGCATGGGGCTGTTGTAATATCCCAAAGTATACCCTAAAATTTTTGGAATATTTATTGTTATATTTGAATTAAATGTTATAAGTGTATATGTTTAAGTGGAAAGAGAAAAGAGGTAAGGAGAAGAGTGTATATGTTGTATATATAGAGATATATACAACATATACAAGTCAAAGAAATGGAAGGTCAAAAGAAGATTTAATTATTTTTAAATTAAATTAATTGAAATGAAAATTAGTAAGTGGAGGAAGATTTTTATGAATATTATATTAATAAAATTGCTTGGTTGAGAATTAAAGGAAGTTTTAGTGGTTGAGAGAAGAGTTGAGTGTTGACTTTGCTTTTCTCTATTCTTCTTCTTCTTTTCTTTTCTCCTTGGCCGGCTACTCCATAGCAAGAGAGAAAGTGAGATTTTGTCTTTTCAAACTCAAGATTTGAAGGTGTTTCAAGTGATCAAGTTGGAATTCTAAAGATTTTCATTACTTTTGGTAAGTTTTCCACTTGATTCTTTGGTTTTCTTCTAAGTTTGTGTTTTGAGTTTGGTGTTTGATTGTTGATGGTATGTGTATATTTGGTTGTAGTGTATTTGAGAGTGTTTGGTTTAATTGATTTTGATTTTGGGGTTGGATTGAAGAGAAAGAGCTAGGTTTGGTGAAAGAGCAAGTGTTGTGTTTTGGGTATGAGATGAGTTGTGATTTGTGTTTGATGTATGTATTGAATTGTTTTGGTATTTTGCAAGTTATTATGGTTTATTGGTGTGTTTAGTTAAGTTTGTTTGGAAAGGAAGATGGTGGAAGTAAGAGGTTTGTTTGATGCGGTGTTGTTGTTGCCGGAATCATGATTTTTGGCTTGACACGCCTATGAGCACGGCCAAGTCTTTGGGCGTGTCAATGGTTCTGTTTTCTGGATGGGTGACACGACCAATGACATGCCCATGTCACTGAGCATGTCACAGCTTCTGTGTTGTAGTAGCATTGACACGGCCAGTGACATGCCCATGTCACTGAGCGTGTCATAGCTACTATGATGCTGGTGGATTGACAAGGCCAGTGACACGCCCATGTCACTGAGCGTGTCATAGCTACTGTGATGCTGGTGGAATGACATGGCCAGTGACACGCCCATGTCACTGAGCATGTCATAGCTACTGGATTGAGGGAGGATTGACACGGCCAGTGACACGCCCATGTTACTGAGCGTGTCAAAGCTTCTGTGTTGTGGATTTAGGGCACGGTCAGGGACACACCAATGTTATTGAGCGTGTCATGTGTAGAGTTTGACCTAGTTGGTTCTTATCCATATTATCTCATGTGTATCTCTAAGTAAGCGTGTATCATCCCTTTTTGGATTAGGTTTTGAAGAGATTGAGTTGCCTTAATTCAAGTGTTGAGGATTTTTGGAAGAGGAGTTTGATAGATTAGTATGAGTTGCTCTCGAGGTAAGTACAAACCCTACATTATTGCATATATTAAATGACATTGGGACTTAACACATTTGGTTGTAAATGTGTTAAGTAATCTATTACATTGTTGATACATTTGATTAATATTATGATTTGCATAATGTGAAAGATATAATGATCATTCAAATTATATGTACAATGCAATTGGTTGTGTATACCCTAATGATGAGATGTGAAGCCATTGTTGTTGGCTATAATGATGCAAATGAAATAATTAGGGCATGGTTGCCTAGATGGTTATGAGGAAATGAGAATGGAATTTATAATGAAATAATAAAAGAATTGTGTGTCTAATATGTTAGTCAATTTTCAGAGTTTTGTTGTTGGTGGCATGCCTAATAGTAACAATCCCTTGAAGCTGGGTTGGGCTTGATCCTTGAAGCCAAGTTGGGTTGAAGCTTAGCATGCTTAACTCCCCTTGAAGCTTGGTTGGGTCTAGTCCTTGAAGCCTAGTTGGGATGTTACAAACCCTTGAAGCTGGGTTGGGTTTGGTCCTTGAAGCCAAGTTGGGTTGATGCTTAGCATGCTTTGCTCCCCTTGAAGCTTGGTTGGGCCTAATCCTTGAAGCCTAGTTGGGATGATAAATGTGATAATTGAACCAAAACATCAATTCTGAAAGTTGAATGGCATATTAGTTTCTTTTGGGCCCATTCTTGTC
This sequence comes from Garcia nutans, assembly GCA_947685225.1. Classification (NCBI taxonomy): domain Eukaryota; kingdom Viridiplantae; phylum Streptophyta; class Magnoliopsida; order Malpighiales; family Euphorbiaceae; genus Garcia; species Garcia nutans. Next base: position 32,053,503 of record CANTUV010000005.1, on the reverse strand, counting down.
TTTGTTTAAATGTGAATCATGAATGGTGAAACAAATGAATAATAAAATTTAATGTAAGGTTTTGAAATATGATATCCTCATGTATTGTTTATAATATTTGAATGTATGACATTGGCATTACATTAAAGCATATTGTTATCATGGTTTGTACCACTAAGCTGTTGGCTTAGCGCGATTGTGGTTTATCGCGCAGGTGACAGGGTAGATCTGGTTGAACCGGAGAGTTCAGCTAGACCGAGTCGAGTCTAGGCTTGTGAAGTGTTGATTGTGGACTTCAAGATCAGAGACGAACTGCCAAACATGTATAAACTCTATATATATTGTAAATATTGATTTTGATGTAAATATATATGTAAATACCGCTACATTTTTCGCTGCCTAATAAATAAATGTTTTATCAATTATATTTTATAATATAATTTGAATGTTTTAAGTTTTCTTGAATTATTGTTAAATTGAAAGATTGGGTTGTTTAATATAAACTATGACACTCCTGTATCTGATATACGTATATTACATATGTGGTTGTATGTAGTGTGCGTATATGGGGTATGAGGGTGTTACATCTGTTTTGGTATCAGAGCCTAGGTTTGAGATTCTCAACCTAGGTGAATTGTAAGAAAAAAAAGAGAAAATCTTGATTTTAAAATATGGTTTTTGGATAAGATACATGCTTTGGCATTGGCAGTCTCTGATCTTTGATGAGGTATATTCTGCTGTGTTTACAGATATAGGTAATGATGGCGTATCAGTCACGTCAGTCCATAGAAGGTAGTGCTGAGAGTGTAGCTCCTGAATAGGGTAGAGATGGAGCTAGGAATGAGAGAGCTGGAGAGGTGCCTGCTCCTGTGCGAGAGAGATCAGCTCCTAATGAGGTTCCGCTGGTTTGGTTACGACATGTGGTAGAATTGTTGAGGCAAGCTCCAATGCAGCAGCCACCACCACCACAGCCGCAAGTGCCAGTGAGACATTATGATAAATTGAGAAAGTATGGGGCTGAGGATTTCTTTGGCACTACAGACCCTGCAGTAGCTGAGCAGTGGTTGGATAGAGTTCAGAGGGTATTCATCCAGTTGCAACCCACTCCTGAAGAGAAGTTTGATTATGCTAGATCACTTCTACAGAAAGATGCTTATGATTGGTGGAAGATAGTTCCACATGCCATGGATGATCCACCGACTTTGTCTTATGGTGATTTTCTGCGGGAGTTTGAGCAGAAATATACTCCGAGGGAGTATAAGGATGCCAAGAAGATGGAATTCCTAAATTTGAGACAAGAGAACCGGACAGTGACAGAGTATGAGATTGAGTTTATCCGGTTGAGTTATTATGCCAGTGGGATTATTTCAGATGATATAGACCGGTGCAGGAGATTTGAGGAGGGATTGAGACCCTCTATTATGTGTATTGTTGCCGGTTCTCGGTACCAAGATTTTTCTCAGTTGGTTGCAGCAGCTAGAAGTGTTGAGAGAGCACAAGGTATTGCAGCAGCTGCTACTGAGGAGGAGACTAGAATTAGGAGACCCCAGTTTGAGGCAGGGTCTTCATCTATGAAGAGAGGCCGAGGAAGTTTTGTTCCGAGGATCAGTAGGAGCCAAAGGCAGTCGGGTAGGTCAATTGAGTATCGGAGGCAGAGATCGAGACTTATAGTCTCTGTAGCGAGTGCTCCGACTCCAGTGGTTCAGAGATCCATTCCACCTATATATGTTCATTGTGGTAGGACACATGGGGGTGCTTGTTGGAAGACGGGTGGACCCAGAGTGTGTTTTAGATGTGGGTCACCAGCTCATTTTATCAAAGATTGCCCTGAGCTACTGGAAGATAGACAGACTGATACTGCAGCTTCTCGACCTAGTGTCAGCATAGGAGGTCGAGGGGGCAAAGGTTTCAATAGAGGTGGTCGACCCGAGATTAGTCTGAGAGGAGACTCTACATTCAGAGGCAGTAGGCCAGATAAGGCTGGGCCATCTCAGCCAGTGTATGTGATGCAGAGGCAGCCGGATGCTTCAGCCTTCATCGCGGGTACATTCTCTTTATTTGGTGTTTCAATTCTTGCTTTGATTGATCCAGGATCTACTCATTCATACATAAGTGCATCTATCTTGCCTGTGTTTGAATTGCATTCTGAGTCCTTAGGATTTGATGTCTTGGTGACAAATCCTTTAGGACATAGTGTTCTGGTGAGTAAGGTGCATCGTGATAGTTTAGTTGTAGTGCAAGGTGAGGAGTTTTTGGGTGATTTGATTGAAATGCCTTTTAAGGAATATGATTTGATTCTAGGCATGGATTGGTTGTCTAAGCATGGAGCTGTGATAGACTATCAAAAGAAGTGTGTTACCCTGAGAACCAGTGATGGTAGAAGTGTGATGGTACCTAGTGAGCAGAGACATCTGGCATCCTTGTTTGTTTCAGCTGTTGCAGCTAGGAAGTTGATTAGAAAAGGGTGTGATGCTTATCTTGCTCATGTTGTGGATACCATAGTAGTGGGTTCTCAACTTGATAGTATACCCACAGTTGCGAAATTTCTAGATGTTTTTCCTAAGGAGTTACCAGGGATACCCCCTGAGAGAGAGGTTGAGTTTCATATCGATTTGTTGCCTGGTATCACTCCCATCTCTATTACTCCCTATCGAATGGCACCTGCTGAGTTGAGAGAGTTGAAGGTGCAGTTGCAGGAGTTGTTGGATAAAGGGTTTATTCGCCCTAGTGTTTCCCCGTGGGGAGCTCCTGTTTTGTTTGTGAAGAAGAAGGATGGTACCTTAAGATTGTGCATTGATTATAGGCAGTTGTGTAATATCCCAAAGTATACCCTAAAAGTTTTGGAATATTTATTGTTGTATTTGGATTAAATATTATAAGTGTATATATTTAAGTGGAAAGAGAAAAGAGGTAAGGAGAAGAGTGTATATGTTGTATATATAGAAATATATACAACATATACAAGTCAAAGAAATGGAAGGTCAAAAGAAGATTTATTTATTTTTAAATTAATTGAAATGGAAATTAAGAAGAAGTGGATGAGGATATTTATGAATATTTAATTATTAAATTGCTTGGTTGAGAATTAAAGAGAAGATTGAGTGGTTAAGAGAGAGTTGACTTGTGTTCTATTCATCTTCTTCTTCTTTTCTTTTCTCCTTGGCTGGCTATCTCCATAGCAAGAGAGAAAGTGAGATTTTTTCTTTCCAAACTCAAGATTTAAGGATGTTTCAAGTGATCAAGTTGGAATTCTAAAGATTTTCATCACTTTTGGTAAGTTTCCAACTTGTTTTCTTTGGTTTTCTTCTAAGTTTGTGTTTTGAGTTAGGTGTTTGATTGTTGATGGTATGTGTATATTTGATTATGGTGTATATGAGGGTGTGTGATCTTCCTGGTGTTGATTTTGGAGTTTGATTGAAGAGATAGAGTTAAGTTTGGTGTTGGAAGAGCAAGTGTTGTGTTTGAGTTGTGTGTTTGTGATGGTTGTGAATTGGTGTTTGATGTATGTTTTGAATTGTTTTGGTGTTTTTGTAAGTTATTATGGTTTATGGGTGTGTTTAGTTAAGTTTGTTTGAAGTGAAAAATGGTGGAAGTAAGAGGTATGTTGGATGTGGTGTTGTTGTTGCCGGAATCAAGATTTTTGGCCTAACACGCCCATGAGCACGGCCAAGTCTTTGGGCGTGTCAATGGTTCTATTTTTAGGATGGGTGACACGACCAGTGACATGCCCATGTCACTGAGTGTGTCACAGCTTCTGTGTTGTAGTAGCATTGACACGGCCAGTGACACGCCCATGTCACTGAGCGTGTCATAGTTACTGTGATGTTGGTGGATTGACATGGCCAGTGACACACCCATGTCACTGAGCGTGTCATAATCACTGTGTTAAGGGAGGATTGACACTGCCAGTGACACGAACATGTCACTGAACGTGTCAAAGCTTCTATTTTGTGGATTAGGGCACGGTCAGGGACACGCCCGTGTTGTTGAGCATGTCATGTGTAGAGTTTGCCCTAGTTGGTTCATATGTATATTATCTCATGTGTATCTCTAAGTAAGCATATATCATCCCTTTTGGATTAGGTTTTGAAGATATTGAGTTGCCCAAATCCAAGTGTTGAGAATTCTTGGAAGAGGAGTTTGGTGTTGTGTGAGTTGCTCTTAAGGTAAGTACAAACCTTACATGGTTGCATATATTTATATGACTTTGAGACTTAACACATTTGGTTGTAAATGTGTTAAGTAATCGATTACATTGTTGATATATTTGATTAATGCTATGGTTTGCATAATGTGAAAGATATGATGCTCATTCAAATTATATGTACAATGCAATTGGTTGTGTATACCCTAATGATGAGATGTGAAGCCATTGTTGTTGGCTATAATAATGCAAATGAAATAATTGGGGCATGTTTGCCTAGATGATTATGAGGAAATGAGAATGGAATTAATAATGAAATAATGAAAGAATTGTGTGCCTAATGTGTTTTTCAATTTTCAGAGTTTTGTTGTTGGTAGATGCCTAATAGTAACAATCCCTTGAAGCTGGGTTGGTCTTGATCCTGGAAGCCAAGTTGGGTTGAAGTTTAACATGCTTAACTCCCCTTGAAGCTTGGTTGGGTTTAGTACTTGAAGCCTAGTTGGGATGTTACAAACCCTTGAAGCTGGGTTGGGTTTGGTCCTTGAAGCCAAGTTGGGTTGATGCTTAGCATGCTTCGCTCCCCTTAAAGCTTGGTTGGGCCTAATCCTTGAAGGCTAGTTGGGATAATGATAAATGTGATAATTGAACCAAAACATTAAATATAAAAGTTGAATGACATATTAGTTTCTTTTGGGCCCATGCTTGTCTTTGTTTAAATGTGAATCATGAATGGTGAAACAAATGAATAATAAAATTTAATGTAAGGTTTTGAAATATGATATCCTCATGTATTGTTTATAATATTTGAATGTATGACATTAGCATTACATTAAAGCATATTGTTTTCATAGTTTGTACCACTAAGCCGTTGGCTTAGCGCGATTGTGGTTCATCGCGCAGGTGACAGGGTAGATCCGATTGAACCGGAGAGTTCAGCTAGAACGAGTCGAGTCTAGGCTTGTGAAGTGTTGATTGTGGACTTCAAGATCAGAGACGAACTGCCAAACATGTATAAACTCTCTATATATTGTAAATATTGATTTTGATGTAAATATATATGTAAATACTGCTACATTTTCCATTGCTTAATAAATAAATATTTTATCTAGTATATTTTATAATATAATTTGAATGTTTTAAAGTTTTCTTATATTGTTATTAAATTGAAAGATTGGGTTGTTTAATATAAACCATGACACTCCTGTACCTGATATACGTATATTATAGATGTGGTTGTATGTAGTGTACATATATGGGGTACGGGGGGTGTTACAAGTGGAATAAGATGACTTTCAAGAATAAGTATCATCTGCCTAGAATAGATGATCTCTTTGATCAATTGAAGGGAGCAGCAGTTTTCTCCAAGATTGATATGAGATTAGGGTACCATCAGTTGAGGGTTAGAGCTAAAGATGTTCCTAAGACAGCTTTCCACACAAGGTTTGGCCATTATGAGTTTTTGGTAATGCTTTTTGGGTTAACGAATGCACCTGCAGCTTTTATGGATTTGATGAATAGGGTGTTTAGACCCTATCTGGATCAGTTTGTGGTGGTTTTTATTGATGATATTTTGGTGTATTCCCATAATAAGGAGGAGCATGACAAGCATTTGTGGATTGTGTTGCAGACCTTGAGAGAGAAGCAATTGTATGCTAAGCTATCAAAATTTGAGTTTTGGCTTGATCAAGTGACTTTTCTAGGTCATGTGGTGTCAGTAGATGGTATAAGAGTTGATCCGAGTAAAGTCGAAGCTATTTTGAATTGGATTCCACCAAAGTTTGTGACTAAAGTTAGAAGTTTTATGGGTTTGGCAGGCTATTATTGACGGTTTGTGAAGGGTTTTTCTTTGATAGCTACTCCACTCACCAGATTACTTCGAAAGGGAGTTAGATTTGTGTGGACAGATTAGTGGCAAGCTAGCTTTGAGCAGTTGAAAGAAATGTTGATTCAAGCTCCTGTTCTTACATTGCCTGTGGAAGATAAACCATATGTGATTTACAGTGATGCTTCACATAATGGTTTAGGATGTGTTTTGATGCAAGAGGGTTGTGTTGGAACGAAAAACCTTCAATGTGGGAAGGTTATGCCATTTTTGAGATTTTGTGTATAAGAGTGTATTTTTATAATGCAAATGATTTAAATGTATTAAAATATATTTTTAATAATATAAATAAACTTAAAATACTAATTTAATTGTAGTAGAATGAAATTCTAATGTTGAAGTAAGGAAAGGCTAAATTTTTGGAAATTGTAGGAGTGATGTGTAATTGTGGTTTAATGTTGGAAATGCCATTAAATGTGATACTAAATGATTATTTGCTATCACAATTGGTTTAGGCATTGAGGGAGGTTGATTTGCTTCATCCAAGTGGTGAAGGGCAAGTTGAAAAGATTGGATTGGAGGTTATTGTAAGCTTGCTTTGGGTTGCTAGTGGAGGTATGTACAAACTTTGAATATAATGTTTATATTTGCATAACATTTGGACTTAACACATTTTGGTTGGAAAATGTGTTAAGCTACTTGATTCATTGATTGTGTATGAATAATATGCTATGACATTTGAAATGTCATATATTTGTTAAATACACTATGAAAAGCCATTGATAATAGCTAAATTGTGTAAAATGTGAAATATGTATATTATGTGAAAATACCCAAAGTAATTGGGTAATGTGTTGTGAATGGAAAAATGAGATATGTGGAATAATGAAATGAATTTATATTGATAAAAATGAGAAAAGTGAGAAAGTGAGAAAATAAGAAAGATGTGAAAATTGAGAAAAGTGAGAAAAAAAAATGTGAAAAAAGGCAATGTGCTTAGATTGAATATGTGAAAATGAGAAAAAGAATAATAATGAGAAATATAAATAAATTGTGTGCCTAGTATGTTATTCAAAATTTAGAGTTTTGGGTTTAGCGGCATGCCTATGATTACCTACGGGCTAAACGCTGGAATGGTAAAAAAAACTAGGTCGTAAGCCAGGCCAATTGATAAATATGATGTTTTTGGGGTGAAAAGACTGGGTCGTAAGCCTCAAAAACTGTAGCAGTCTAGCTGGATTGAGGAACAAGATACTGGGCCTAAGGGTCTAGTCGGGTTGAGGTCCAAGAGACTGGGGCTGTTACATTATCCATAGATATACTGCCTACGGGGCTAGACACATAGTGTCATTATGGACCAAAGCAATAACTCTGAAATTTGAATAGCATATTAGATCCTTTTTGGGCCCATGCTTGTCTTTGTTTTAATGTGAATTATGAATTGCGATACAATTGAGCAATATAATGTTATGAGTTATGATTATGAAATATTTGAAAAATATAAGAAAGTGGAATGATGTGACATCTATATGCATTGTGCATTGGCATTGCATTGAGTTTTATTGTTATTATCAAAGTTTGTACCACTAGGCTTCGTGTAGACCCTTAATTTTTGACCAAATCCGGTCCAATATGTTTTATTTAGTCTAAAATGATTTTTGTTGTCTAATTGGTCCAAAATAATTTTTATTAAATAATTTTTGCTTTAGTATCAAATTTTTATTAATAAAAAATAGAAATAAACAAATAAAAGCAAAAAAATAAAAATAAAAATCGGAGTCGGAAAAATCAGCGACGAAAAAATCGTCGCGCGGGCCGTAGGCATTTCGCCTGCAGGAAATCACTGTGCTATTTCGCACGCAGAATTTTTCTGCCTGCGAAATAGCTTATGGGCCCATTCCGAGCGCACTGCCGCAGCCAACTGCGGCAGAATTTTTTTGCCAGCGCAATTTTTCCTGTTGCAATTTTTTCGGCAGCGCGATTTTTTTCGACGCAAAATTTTCGAAACCTAATTCAATTAGGTTTCAGTTTTTTTTATTAATATTACTTACCTTAACTAATTAGGAATAAACCACATCAAACCACTATAAATAAGGACCAAAGACAATTAAAAAAAGGGGAGGAAAAAATTTCACAGTGCTTTGAGAATTTGAATCCGAAAGTGAAGTGGAAAAGCAATAATTGAATTCAATTGATTTTTAAAAGAGCAGTATCACGATTTAAGAATTTCAAAAGCAAAAAAGGTTTGTCTTTGGAGCTAGTTCATCCAAGAAGAATTGTTTTTGGAGGAATCATCAAAAGAAGGTATGTGTTAATTAATTTTCCTTAATTGTTTTGTTTTTACACAGTAGCAAATCTATGAAATTAGGTCTTTTAAATTAAAAACCTTTGAACTTTAATTTAGTTTTTCTAAAGTTAAAAACATTAATTCATTGCTTTATTTCCCAAAGAATTTAAAGTTATTAGTTTTATTTCTTCAAAACCCCAAAACCAAAATTTGTTTTCTAAATTTATAAAATCTTAAAACATTTTCTGTTTCTCACAAAAAATCCTAAAAACACTTTTTCCAATTATATAAATCTTTTCTATTTTGTAAAAACTTTAATTTGTTTGGTTTATTTTCATAAAATCACATAAAAATATCAAATTGATTTTTAATCCTAAAAGTTCCATGCATCACCCGTGACCCTAAATTCTAAAAATACTAAACCCAAATTGAACTTCCAAAATTCAAAATAATGAACACTAACCCTTTTAAAACCTTAAACCCTAATTTTTATGAACTTTAATCTTTTAAAACATTAAAAACCATAAAAATACAAATTTTACAACTTTACACAGTAGCTTAAAAAAACACAATGAATCACCATTTAAAACCACAAATCAAAAGTATTTCAAAGTGTCTAAAACCCTAATTTCATGATTTCACCATTCAAATATTAATTTAGTTAATCAAAGAATCTTACCAAACTTTTAAAACATAAAACCCTAATCTATTTTAATTCCATAAAAAGTCACAGTAGTTATAATTGAACTTATTTGCTTTATTCAATTCCATACTTGATTATACTTTGATTTATCTCTTATGCTTTAATTTATTTAATTTCAAGACTTGATTTATTTAATTTATCATGGATGGATGTTTATTTTATATTTTGATTAATAGCTTTGATGAATGATTTATTTATGATGAATGATTATTTACTTTTATCAATTAATTTAGATTTTCAAAAGTTGTAAGAGGTATGTTTCCACTTATTAGGTACCTCTTTAGTTAAACATCATGTAATTTAATTTGCTTTTCTATTTTAGAACCTATGTAAAGGGCACGTTTCTACCTTTTGGTGGGTGTCATATTTAGGCATGTGATGTAAGGACATGTTTCCATCCTTGGATGGGTGTCCATTTATTTGCTTTGTTTGGACATTGCTTTGATTTTAATATAATGATGCTTTCTTTTGATTATTGTGTGTAATATGGATAATGTTGTTGTACTTAAGAATTTTATAATATTAAGACCTGTAAAGGAGGTCGTTTCTAATGAACCAGGCGTTGTGGGGGTGCTGGGCCATTTCTCACCTTCCCCACACGTACCCAACTTTCCAAACCCATTAGGGGGTTGGGGATTCCTTAGGAATCGAGTCATCCACCTCTTTATTTTTTTCCGGCCCATCCGGGTGGCGACTCCATTTTCTTTAGACTTAGGTTCGTGTTCTCTAAGGCCCCAAGCCTAAACAGTGCCGAAGTCGCAAGAACCATTCCACCGGGAGTGGGGGCGAAAATCCCCGCTCACAGTGGCGACTCCACTAGGGATAAGAGAAGTTGATTCTGTTGGTCTTTATATTATACTATTCTTTCTTATAATGATATTATCCATTGCATCATATTAGATTGCATCGTATGCATGAGTTAGGACGCCCGTGTTACCCGTGTTATGTTATATAAGGGATACCATACTTTCACTCAAGGTATGGAGATCGAGCATGGCATAACCACTCATAGCCTCATACCATTTGGTATATACTTACTATGGAAACCTAAGCCTTTTAACCCAAAGACTAAAGCTCATGTAATTGGCCTAGTTACTTTCTTTAGGTTTTACCCCAAATGCATGTTGTTTGACTATGGTTAGTTTATCTTAGTCTAAATCATGGCTTATTTGTTTTGCTCTTTTTCTAATATGACCTAAGTATATTGTAAGCTCAAAATAAATTTTTCTTTAAAGTCTAAAAGGCCAAAGCTATTTTTAAAATATTTTCATGATGGTCTTTGGACATAAGACTTTTCTAAAAATAAATAAAAAATTCTTTGGCCCATGGCCCAAATACTAAGCCCAAAATCCATTTTTCTAAAATCTTTTACAATGGGCTTAGAAACAAAACTATTTTCACCCAACCTTTTCTTACAAAGAGCTTACAAATTATTTAGGTCAATTATGAAATACTGAAAATCAATTGTGGGCCTAGTTTACACTAAGAATAAATTAACCATGGGCTTTATTTTGGCATGAACCATTAGTTACCTTTTTCAAGTGAGAAATTTATTTATAATAAACTTCTTAATTTAGTTTTAATCCAATATAGCATAAATGGATTAAAACCTAATTAATTGGAATTATTATGAACTGATTTCCACTTTCGAAAATATAACTATTGGTTGAAACGTTCAAGGGAATTATTGGAAAGCAAGGTACCCCATGTTGGTATTTTGTTAACCATATACCTAGGAAAAGAGACTCGCCATTTGTGTGTTGATGTTATAAGGTTGGAAGGAACGTCCTAATTATCTTTATTTGTTAATTATTTGTGCATACATGCATACATGCATACATTTGCATCTCATATCATTGATCCTTTCTAGCTCACAGCCCTGGATTACGATAGTTCTAAAGCTTACAACAATCTGACTTAAGCCGGAGACAAAGTATCTAGCAACGACTCAATCACTTGCTCACCTAAAACAATGGAGCCCGAACAAATTCAAAGGATGGTGGATGAGGCCCTCAATGCCAAGATGGAAGAAATCAAAGAGGCCCTAGCTGAGACCATGAAGAACCAGTTGACTGCAATCTTAGAGAACCATGCCGAGGCATCTGCTAGCACTAAGAAACCAAAGGACAAAGGGAAGACTAAAGTTAGTGAAGTGGTTTTTGATGATGAAAAGGTGACCATTGATGATGATGATGATTGGGCTCAATACTACCAAGATGTTCAAGAGAATAAGAAAGAACCGAAGGCTATTGAGAAGGCAAATATTGAAAAGACCGAGACATCCAATGTTGAAAAGATGATTTCTGATTTAGAAAAGAAATTTGAGAAGAAGCTGAAAACCAAAGAGATGTCTGAGATTGACAAACTATTTGAACAAGATGAAGAAGTTCCATACAAGTTCAAGATGCCATCCTTTGCTAAGTACAATGGCACCGGAAATCCTCATCTTCACGTGAAGCAATACATCACTGCAATGCAGTCTGCCTGAGCTACTAAGGCTCAAACCTTAAGGTACTTTATGCTCTCATTGGATCCTGTTGTCCAAAATTGGTTCAGTACCTTAGATGATGGAACACAAAAGAGTTGGGATCTACTTTACAAAGCCTTCATCCAACAATATGGATATAATGTTAAGTTGGAAGTTACCTTGATGGAAGTGGAATCCATTAGGCAAAGGCCGAATGAGAATTTTGTAGATTATGTCAAGAGATGGAGAAACAAGGCTGCTTTGCTCAAGAAAAGGCCCAATGAATCTGATCAAATAAGGATGATCGTGAGAGGTGTCCTGCCCAATCTCCGTGAAAGGATGTCTCACACCTTTATAAGGGATTTCAAAGATCTTCTCCAAGCTGGTTTGCAAATTGAAGAGTGGGAAAGAGAGAAGAATCACTTTTCAATAAAAAGGAATGAGAAAGGGAATTACCAACCTAGTAATCAAAGCACGCAAAAAGAAGTTGATATTAATGTAACCGATCAAGGAAATAAAAGACAATTTTCAGATCTAAGGAAGCCTCTATCTTGGGTTTTTAGCAAGCTGCAAAAGAAAGGGTTGTTACAACCGTTAGCTCCTCGACCACTACATAATCCATTGCCACCAAACTTCAATGCCGAGGCCTTCTGTCAATTTCACCAAATGCAAGGGCATGAAACAGATAAATGTGCCCATCTAAGGCATGAGATCCAAGATTTAATTGACAGTGGTAAGGTACCCAAGCCGGATAAGCCTAATACCAAGAACAACCCTTTGCCTAAGTTTAGAAGAGTACCTCCACCGGAAACCTTCATGGTAGGAAAAGGACTAGAAGAAGATTTTGTTTTATCATGTTTCAAGATGGAAATATTGAAGATGTGAAGGGAAAAGAAGCTTAAACTAACAAACTTTCCTTAGCTTGAATGTTGCTTTTTGATTTCAAATTTAAATTTGTTTGAATAAATCACTTTTATCAAAAAAATTTGTTGGTCTTTGTTCATTTTGGTGCTAAACCAATGAGGAATCTAGCTTGATAATTAATGAATTAATATATCTAGGCATCATAACTAGAATGACTTTCCTAGGTGAGGGAATTGCTCTATAGCATTGAGTTGTGTATGCTTACTTAGAGAGGGCTCCTGCATAATTACCTTTGTCAAGGTCCTAGTCAATCCTAGAACATGCTTTGACAAGCTTTTGAGGTCAAATTGAGCTCTACTTATTTAAGAGAGAAATGATCTAGGCATTGTTTGGTTAGCCAACAATTAGTATCCACCCTATTAAATGTCAATCCCTAGTTGTCCCTTTGAGCCTTCATAAAATTTTAGCTTTCTTTTCATTTGCTTACAAGCCCCAATAACCTATCTTGAGTTATTGTGATACTTTTGACAATTCTTATAATCACTAAGATGAAGAGGCAAGAAAATCAAAGAAAGCAATGATTAGTCAAGATCATGAGGGTAGTTGACATTCTCAAGACCATAAGAGTAGTTGATGTTTTCGAGACCACAAGGGTAGTTGATGTTCTCAAGACCATAAGGGTAGTTGAAGTTCTCCTAATATCTCCAATATATCAAGACAATATCAGAGTAACAAATAATTTATCCCCATTAAAGAAGATTTATGTTACTCCACTTATCCATTATTGGAAGCCCAAGCTAGTACAAATGAGACAACTCTTCTAGAGCTAGAACCAAACAAAAAAAAAACAAAAAAAGAGAGAAGAGAAAAAAGAAGAAAAAGAAAAGAAAAAGGACAAAAGAAAAAGAAAAGAAAGAAAAAGGAAAAAAAGAAAAGAAAAAGAAAAGGAAAAAAAAAACAAGAAAAGAAAACCTAAAAAGGTGGTTCAGAAAGCCAATTGAGTTGTCTTTTACCTAAGCAGCAAAAGGCTTCCATTTGGACAGTTTGACTTGAATTAGTCCAACCCAACCAAAGATTCGATCAAAATCGAAGAAAAAGTAGAAATACCATCCAGTTCTTGAAAGTTTTGTACTTGATAGTCCTACAAGAAAGAGGGACAAAATGATAAAATGCTCAAGGAAAGGGAAGAGTAAGAAAAATAAAGTGGAAAGAAAAGGGAAAAGAAGAAAAGAAACAGATTTGGGTCTTAAACTTTTTGCAAGGGCAAAGACTGTCCTAATCAAGATCTAGATTAATGCTAAGAAGATATGGAATGAATTTGGAGTCTAGAAAGATTGCTCCCAACCGTCTAAAGTTCCAACAAGAAATTTATAGTGTGAATGTTTGTCCATTGTGTCACATTAGCTCTTATCTCAAAATGGCCTTCATTTTAGCCCATGTCCCTTATAGACCACATTTCAAGCCTATCAAAGACCTGTTGATCTCTCTTGGTAGGTAGAGTCTCTTAGTGGAGATAGTTTGGATAAGCATGCATATGAAATAGACAATATTTAAACTCAAATGAGACCTTTGACTAAGTAATGTGTATGTGCCTATCTGAAGTGCAACAATTCTTGCTTAAATAGAAATAATTCCCGAGTTTAGTACGGTAACTAGGGTTGTGATGTTGTAGATATGTTAATTTGGAAAATCAAGTCCTGAGGTACATTGACATTAATTTGGCAAAGCCAACATTTGATTTCAAAATTAAAATTCAAAAAAAATCAACTAAAAAATGTTTTTGTCATACAAAGCCTTCAAGTTAAGGGAAGTATGTTGAACCTCCAAAGGACATATTGGGCAAAGGAAATGATTATTAGCAAGGTCATGAAGAAGCTATCAACCGACATGCTAAAACCTAGTTGGAAATGGATGCATCCTTGACTCTGCTGCTTGGGGTCTCCACCACTCATGTTTTCATCATCTTGAAGATAAAAGCCATAAATGCAAAGCTTTCGATCATTCCAATACAAGCGTCAAAAGGGAACCAATGAGAACATTTTTGCCGATCACCTCGGTCTGTGAGTCAATAAAACCGCTGTAAGTATCATTCATGCATATCATGCATACATGAGCATATCACATCGCACTTTCTTGTCTTGTATTGTCTATTCTTTATCAAAGTGAACAGCAAAAACCTTGCGAAGTAAAGAATAAAAAAAGATGTCAAATTAGGGGGGTATAGAAAGCCCATTGCTTGAGAAAGCTCCAGTAATTTTGCAAAGAGAAGAAGTACGTGCTTATACGAAGAACTAGACGGCAAAAACATCAATCAAAGCTTGCATGGATAAAATCTTTGAATTGAGCCTACACAGGGGGCAAAAGTTTCTCCTTTTCAATTTTTTGAGTTTATATACCAAATATTTTTAAACTCACTTACAAATATTTTGCCACACAAGGGGGCAAGGAGAGGATATAAGGTCCAATTAAAAATAGCTAAATCTTTGCAAAAAGGAAGAACAAAAGAATGGAACATTAGAACTCTCAAAAGAATGAAGATGCAAAAGACAAAAGACTAATCCAGCTAAAAGAGCTAAAGCCAGGGTAAAGACCCGACCTCCAATGGATAAAGACCCATGTTTCAAGGGTAAAGACCCAATCTCAAAGGATGAAGGTCCATTTGCAAGGGTAAAGACCCGATCTCAAAGAATGAAGATCCATTTTTCAAGGGTAAAGACCCGATCTTAAAGGATGAAGATCCATTTGCAAAGGTGAAGACCCAATCTCAAAGGATGAAGATCCATTTTTCAAGGGTAAAGACCCGATGTCAAAAGATGAAGATTCATTTTCAAGGATGAAGATCCAGTTGCAAGGGTGAAGACCCAATCTCCAAGGATGAAGATCCATTATGAGGGTGAAGAATCACAATGCATAGAACAGCCAGAGAAGTCAAACTTCTCAACTGATAAAAGGTTAGTCAAATTCATTCTTGGGTCCAAGTACCCATTCTCGGGTCCAAGTACCCAAATCAAATCAAGTTTAGGATCGAGTATCCAAATCCAATTTAGGATCGAGTATCCAAATACAGTTTAGGATCGAGTATCCAAATCCGATTTTGGATTGAGTATCCAAATCCAGTTAGGATCGAGTATCCCAATCAAGTTTAGGATCGAGTATCCGAATCCAAGTTAGGATCGAGTATCCAAATCAAGTTAGGATCGAGTATCCCAATCCAATTTAGGATCGAGTATACAAATCCAGTTTAGGATCAAAAATCCAAATCCAGTTTAGGATCGAGTATCCAAGTCCAGTTAGGATCGAGTATCCCAAGCCAAGTTAGGATTGAGTATCCAAATCCAGTTTAGGATCGAGTATCCAAATCCAGTTTAGGATCGAGTATCCCAATCTAGTTTAGGATCGAGTATCCAAAGCCAGTTTAGGATCGAGTATCCAAATCCAGTTAGGATCGAGTGTCCGAATTCAGTTAGGATCGAGTATCCCAATCCAATTTAGGTTTGAGTATCCAAATTTAGTTAGGATCGAGTATCCCAATCCAATTTAGGATCGAGTATCCAAATCCAATTAGGATCGAGTATCCAAATCCAGTTTAGGATCGAGTATCCAAATCCAATTTCGGATCGAGTATCCAAATCCAGTTAGGATCGAGTATCCCAATCAAGTTTAGGATCGAGTAATTGAATCCAAGTTAGGATCGAGTATCCAAATCTAGTTTAGGATCGAGTATCCAAATCCAATTTAGGATCAAGTATCCAAATCCAATTTAGGATCGAGTATCCAAATCTAGTTTAGGATCGAGTATCCAAATCTGATTTCGGATCGAGTATCCAATTCCAGTTAGGATCGAGTATTCGAATCCAAGTTAGGATCGAGTATCCAAATTAAGTTAGGATAGAGTATCCCAATCCAATTTAGGATCGAGTATCCAAATCTAGTTTAGGATCAAAAAATCCAAATCTAGTTTAGGATCGAGTATCCAAGTCCAGTTAGGATCGAGTATCCCAATCCAATTTAGGGTTGAGTATACTAATCCAATTTAGGATCGAGTGTCCAAATCCAGTTTAGGATCGAGTATCCAACTCCAGTTAGGATCGAGTATCCCAATCTAATTTAGGGTTGAGTATCCAAATCCAGTTAGGATCGAGTATCCAAATCCAGTTTAGGATCGAGTATCCAAATCCATATAGGATCGAGTATACAAGTCTAGTTTAGGATCGAGTGTCCAAATCTCTCGGGTCCAGAACCCAAAACCTCAAAAATTAAGTCTTATTGCTTTTTACTCTCTTCCACTTAGGTTTCAGATCATTCAAGCAGGGGGCAAACTGTAGACCTTTAATTTTTGACCAAATCCGGTCCAATATGTTTTATTTAGTCTAAAATGATTTTTGTTGTCTAATTGGTCCAAAATAATTTTTATTGAACAATTTTTGCTTTAGTATCTAATTTTTATTAAAAAAATAGAAATAAACAAATAAAAGTCAAAAAATAAAAATAAAAATTGGAGTCGAAAAAATCGGCAACGAAAAAATCATCGCGCGGAGGAAATTCCTGCGGGTGAAATCACTGTGCTATTTCGCACGCAGAAAATTTCTGAGTGCGAAATAGCCCAGAATTTTTCTGCCTGCAAAATAGCTTACGGGCCCGTTCCGTGCGCACTACCGCAGCCAACTGCGGCAGAATTTTTTTGCCAGCGCAATTTTTCCTGCGACAATTTTTTCGGCAGCGCGATTTTTTCTGACGCAAAATTTTTGAAACCTAATTCAATTAGGTTTCGGTTTCTTTTTTTTATTATTAATATTACTTACCTTAAATAATTAGGAATAAACCACATCAAAACACTATAAATAAGGACCAAAGATAATTAAAAAAAGGGGAGGAAAAAATTTCACAGTGCTTTGAGAATTTGAATCCGAAAGTGAAGTGCAAAAGCAATAATTGAATTCAATTGATTTTTAAAGGAGCAGCATCACGATTTAAGCAATTCAAAGGCAAAAAAGGTTTGTCTTTGGAGCTAGTTCATCCAAGAAGAATTGTTTTTGGAGGAATCATCAAAAGAAGGTATGTGTTAATTGATTTTCCTTAATTGTTTTTTTTACACAGTAGCAAATCTATGAAATTTAGGTCTTTTAAATTAAAAACCTTTGAACTTTAATTTAGTTTTTCTAAAGTTAAAAACATTAATCCATTGCTTTATTTCCCAAAGAATTTAAAGTTATTAGTTTTATTTCTTCAAAACCCCAAAACCAAAATTTGTTTTCTAAATTTATAAAATCTTAAAACATGTTCTGTTTCTCACAAAAATCCCTAAAAACACTTTTTCCAATTATATAAATCTTTTCTATTTATAAAAACTTTAATTTGTTTGGTTTATTTTCATAAAATCACATAAAAGTATCAAATTGATTTTTAATCCTAAAAGTTCCATGCATCACCCGTGACCCTAAATTCTAAAAATACTAAACCCAAATTGAACTTCCAAAATTCAAAATAATGAAAACTAACCCTTTTAAAATCTTAAACCCTAATTTTTATGAACTTTAATCTTTTAAAACATTAAAAACCATAAAAATACAAATTTTACAACTTTACACAGTAGCTTAAAAAAAACACAATGAATCACCATTTAAAACCACAAATCAAAAGTATTTCAAAGTGTCTAAAACCCTAGTTTCATGATTTCACCAGTCAAATATTAATTTAGTTAATCAAAGAATCTTACCAACCTTTTAAAACATAAAACCCTAATCTATTTTAATTCCATAAAAAGTCATAGTAGCTATAATTGAACTTTTATTTGCTTTATTCAATTCCATATTTGATTATACTTTGATTTATCTCTTATGCTTTAATTTATTTAATTTCAATACTTGATTTATTTAATTTATCATGGATGGATGTTTATTTTATATTTTGATTAATAGCTTTGATGAATGATTTATTTATGATGAATGATTATTTACTTTTATCAATTAATTTAGATTTCCAAAAGTTGTAAGAGGTATGTTTCCACTTGTGGGTACCTCATTAGTTAAACATCATGTAATTTAATGTTCTTTTCTATTTTAGAACCTATGTAAAGGGCATGTTTCTACCTTTTGGTGGGTGTCCTATTTAGGCATGTGATGTAAGGACATGTTTCCATCCTTGGATGGGTGTCCATTTATTTGCTTTGTTTGGACATTGCTTTGATTTTAATATAATGATGCTTTCTTTTGATTATTGTGTGTAATATGGATAATGTTTTTATACTTAAGAATTTTATAATATTAAGACCTGTAAAGGAGGCCGGTTCCAATGAACCGGGCTTTGTGGGGGTGTTGGGCCATTTCTCACCTTCCCCACACGTACCCAACTTTCCGAACCCATTAGGGGGTTGGGGATTCCTTAGGAATCGAGTCATCCACCCCTTTCTTTTTTTCCCAGCCCGTCTGGGTGGCAACTCCATTTTCTCCGAACTTAGGTCCATGTTCTCTAAGGCCCCAAGCCTAAACAGTGCCGAAATCGCAAGAACCATTCCATCCAGAGTGGGGGAGAAAATCCCCGCTCACACTTTGACTTAGCGCGATTGTTTCCATCGCACAGGTGACAGGATAGACCCAGTTGAGCTAGAGAGTTCTTCTAGACTAGGTCAGGTCTAGACTTGTAGTTGAGCTTGTTGAGTTGCTATCGAGATCAGAAACACTGCCAGCAGCATGTATATATTTTTATGTTATTGTACATTTTGAGTATTATGCATAATATATTATGTTTTGGATTTTACGTACTGTATATTATAAAGAATGTTTGGGTCAATGTATTTGAAATAGGAGAGTAAGTGTGTTTTAAATTATATATATATAAATGTTTGAGAAACTTGGTGAAATTGAGAAGTATGGTTGAAATGGTGATTTGAAATTATTTGGGAGTGTTTTCTTTTTGCATGTTGAGTAATTGCTAAATTTTGGGATATCCAAATTACAAACAAAACTCTAGCGAATTTTTCCCAGATATTTTTATATATATTATTTATTTTGGGTTCTTATAACAAGTAAAGAATATTTATATTCTATTTAATTTTATATATTTAGAAGTTGAAATTTTAAATTGGAAATGTGAAAATTTTTTATTAAACCGGTCAGTGACATTTTTATACCGTATATGCATATTTTACATATGCTGAAAATATGTATTATACGTATATAGAGTATAAGGGTGTTACAATAATTTTTGAATGCCAAATTTATTGATCAAATCGATCGATTTTTAATTTTGATCGATTCGGTTAATTGACCGAATCAAATCGGTCGGTTAATTTTAAAAAAAATCAATTAACTGTTAATCGACTTAATCGACTAAACCATCTCGGTTAACCGAATCAAAAATGAAATTTATCTAATCTCTTTGATCGAACGGACCGAACTAATCTACGGTCGATTAACCAAATTTTATCCACCCATATAAATAAGGAAACATATGACGTGAAATTGGGGATTATATTGGTAGTTACATTGCAACAGTTCCAAACAACATTACAGGTGGATGGAGGAATTACATGAGGATAAGGGTAGCTATTATACATGGCAATTGGGTCAGGCTGACAGATTTATTGTGCCTGTGATCTTTTCATATCATTTCGTGTTGGTCTAAAAAATTATTTGTATCATGCTAGGCCGCACCACAATTTTGAATATAATGGCCCAACGCGATCCATTGATCCATATATAATTGTGCAGTATCATTGCTAGATTGTATAGTATCGTGTCATTATATGGGGCTAGCCCAATTCTTTTTGTACAAAATTTACTATTATTTTTTAAAACAAATTATATATATAAATTGATAAAAAAAATAAAATAAGATACTTAATAACACAAATTAAACTATAATAACACAAATTAAATAAATTAAACTATAATAACACAAATAATAATTAAATGGGCTACCAGGCCAAATGAGTATTATATGTTGGAACTGTCGTGGGCTTGGCAACCCATAGATAGTTCAGGTCTTGAAGGACCTTGAAATGTCAAAGAGGCCAGACATGATTTTTCTTATGGAAATAATGGTTTCACGTGGTAAATTGGAAATTGTTAAAAGGGTATTGGTTTTTTACTATATGTTACTATGGATCCCATTAGACATGCAGGAGGATTGGCCCTATTCTGGAGAAAGGAAAATTTAGTATCGCTGGGGAGTTTCTCTTAGAATTTCATAGACGTTAGGGTTCAAATTGAAGGTATATGTGAGGAGCGGCTAACCAATTTTTATGGTTTCCCTAAGAGGACTCACAGATATGAATCATGGAATCCTTTGAGAAGGTTGAGTAGTAGAATAAATGGACCATGGGCTTGCCTATGGAATTTCAAAGTTTTGTTATCTCAATCAGAGAAGAAAGGGGGAATATACCACCCCAACTGTTGTTTATAAGTTTTTCAGGCCGTAATTGATGAATGTAATCTCCAAGATATAGGGATGGAATGATATCCATTTACTTGGAGTCAAAGTGTAGCTGGTGGGACTTTTGTAGAGGAGAGACTGGACCAGCTGTTGATAATGAGGGAATGGGTTGAGGCTTTTCCAGAAGCTTAAGTAATAAATTTGGGGATTGTGATGTCTAACACTTTCCTCTGCAGCTCATTCTCATTTAAAAGTAATGGGTCCCTAAAATGAGAAGATTTCGCTTTAAGAACGGCTGGATTAAGGAACATAATTGTAGGAGAGTGGTTGAAAGGGGCTATTTAAAAGCAAGTGGGAATCAATTCAATGAAAAATTACTGTCTATGGTGGATCTTTGAAATTGTAGAGTTGATCTAAGATTGAGGAATGCAAGAATGTTATCTCATAGCTAAGGAACATAGGGATTTTAGATGGAGAGAAGGTGATGCAAGAAGCAATGAACTTTCAAAGATGTTGGACCAAAAAAGAACTTTCGAAGATGTTGGACCAAAAAAGAACGTTCAAAGATGTCAGACCAACTTGAGGTATACTAGAAGCAAAGGTTTAAGCTATTATGAGTGAAGGAAGGAGACAAAATATGTCATTTTTCCACATGTATGCCTTTACTAGGAAGAAGAATAACATGATCCTAAAACTTTGCGATGAAGATGGAAGTTGGAAAAGTGGGGATAGTGACCTAGAGGAATTAGTGACTTCTTGTAACACCCTTATATGTTATTTACATGTAATACACACTACCTCAAGTATGTAGAATATGCAAATAAGGTATAAGAGAATCAATAATTTGCCATTAAACAACCTTATTAATCATGTATGAAAAATAGTTTGACTTAAAACACCAAATGTATGAATCTATATATATTCAAATGTAGTTATAGATAAATACCATATAAAACCAAATAAGAATTTATATCCCTTTATAACATTATAAAGTATTCATAAATTAAAATAGTTAACATAGCAGAAAAGTATATACAATACAAAAGCAAGTTATGCATTATACGCTAATATATAATATCAAAACATTCTAAATACTAAAGTAGTTGACCAAAATGAAAATTTACATGCAACGCCAAAAGCTCTAGGTAGTGGCAACGGAGGAGCTTCTAGTATAAATCCAACTAGCTAAACTTGTCCTAGTTTGGAATGGCTCTCAGCCTCTGTGTGAGCAGGGATTTTTGCCCCCACACCCGGTGGAATGGTTCTTGCGTCTTCGGCACTGTTTAGGCTTGGGGCCTTAGAGAACACGGACCTAAGTCCGGAGAAAATGGAGTCGCCACCCGGATGGGCAGGGAAAAAAATAAAGGGGTGGATGACTCGATTCCTAAGGAATCCCCAACCTCCTAATGGGTTTGGAAAGTTGGGAACATGTGGGGAAGGTGAGAAATGGCCCAGCACCCCCACAACGCCCGGTTCATTGGAACCGGCCTCCTTTACAGGTCTTAATATTATAAAATTCTTAAATATAACAATATTATCCATATTACACACAATAATTGAAATAAAGAATCAATATATTAAAAATCAAAACAATGTCCAAACAAAGCAAATAAATGGACACCCATCCAAGGATGAAACATGTCCTTACATCTCATGCCTAAATAGGACACCCACTGAAAGGTAGAAACATGTCCTTTACATTGGTTCTAAAATAGAAAAAAAATTTAAATTACATGATATTTAACTAATGAGGTATCCACAAAGTGAAAACATACCTCTTACAACATTTGGAAATCTAAATAAATTGATAAAAGTAAATGACCATTCATCATAAATAAATCATTCATCAAAGGTATTAAACATCAATAAAAATTAAACATCCATCCATGATAAATTAAATAAACCAAGCATTGAAATTAAATAAATTAAAGCATATAAATTAAATCAAAGCATAATCAAATATAAAATTGAATAAGGCAAATAAAAATCTAAATTATGGCTACTATTTCCATTTTGGATTCTTTATTTCATGTGTTTAGGGTTTTGAAATTTGTGGAATTAGGCTACTGTGAGTTTTTAAAGGAATTAAAATTGTTTAAAGTTTATGATTTAAAAAGTTGGTAAAGTTCTTTGATTAACCAAATTAGGGTTTGCGATGTATAATCATGAAATTATGTTTTGGACACTTTAAAACACTTAGATTTTGTGATTTACGGTTAATAAATTATTGATTTGAGCTTACTGTGTAAAAAGTATAACATTTATGTTTATAAAGTTTTTAAATTTTAAAGGAGTTGGGTTTTAGAAAATTAGGGTTTAGGTTAGCTAATTTAAGTTTTATTGTTTAGTTTTAAAGTTGAATTATGGTTTTAGAAATTTTGAATTAGGGTTTCAGTGAATGCATGAAGCTTTTAGGGTTTGAAAATCAATTTGATAATTTTATGAAGTTTTATGAAAATAAACAAATGATTTAAAGTTTATGAAGCAAAAAAAGAAGTTTTTGGAGCTTTTGGAAATAAAAATAACTCAATTTTGGCTTTTGAAAACTTGGAAAGCAAATTTTGGTTTTGGAGTTTTGAAGAAACAAAACTAACAACTTTAAACTTTTTAGAAAACAAAGCAATGAATTAAGATTTTTGAACCTTAGAAAAAGTGAATTGAGGTTTTAAAGTTTTTGAATTAAAATAAATAATGGGATGATTTAGCTACTGTGAAGAATAAAATTTAAACAATTGATTCATACCTTCTTTTGTTGGTTCCACCAAAAATTTCTTCTTGGATGAACAAAATCAAAGACAAGCTTTGCTGCCTTTGAATTGTTCGAATTGTTTTTCTGCTCTCTCAAAAAATCAGATTGATTCACCTCTTTCCTACTTAGTTTCGGATCCAATTTTTCCTCCAAGCTTCTGTCCGATTTCCTTGATTATTTTTTATTGCTTTTTTGTGTTGTTTTTGGTCTTATTTATAGAAGACTACTATGGTTCATTCCTAATTATTCACGGAACATAATATTGATAAGAAAAGGAAACTGAAACCTAATTGCATTAGGTTTCGAAAAAATTTTGCAAGCAAAAAAAACTGCTGCAGAAAAATTGCGCTGGCAAAAAAATTTGCCACAGTTGGCTGCGGTAGGGGAGAGGGACTGGCTTGTGGGCAACTACGGCAAATTTTTTCGCTAGTCAATTTTTCTGCAGCGGTTTTTTTTCGCCAGCAAAATTTTTCCGACGCAAATTTTTCTAAAACCTAATGCAATTAGGTTTCGGTTTCCTTTTCTTATCAATATTATGTTCCGTGAATAATTAGGAATGAACCATAGTAGTCTTCTATAAATAAGACAAAAAACAACACAAAAAAGCAATCAGAAATAATCAAGGAAATTGGACAGAAGCTTGGAGGAAAAATTGGATCCGAAACTAAGTAGGAAAGAGGTGAATCAATCTGATTTTTTGAGAGAGCAAGAAAATAATTCAAACAATTCAAAGGCAGCAAAGCTTGTCTTTGATTTTGTTCATCCAAGAAGAAATTTTTGGTGGAACCAACAAAAGAAGGTATGCATCAATTGTTTAAATGTTATTCTTCACAGTAGCTAAATCATCCCATTATTTATTTTAATTCAAAAAACCTCAATTCACGTTTTCTAAGGTTCAAAAATCTTAATTCGTTGCTTTGTTTTCTAAAAAGTTTAAAGTTGTTAGTTTTGTTTCTTCAAAACCCCAAAACCAAAATTTGCTTTCCAAGTTTTCAAAAGCCAAAATTGAGTTCTGTTTATTTCCAAAAGCTCCAAAAAATTCTTTTTCTGCTTTATAAACATTAAATCGTTTGTTTATTTTCATAAAACTTCATAAAATTATCAAATTGATTTTCAAACCCTAAAAGCTTCATGCATTCACCGAAACCCTAATTCAGAATTTCTAAAACCATAATTCAACTTTAAAACTAAACAATAAAACTTAAATTAGCTAACCTAAACCCTAATTTTTCTAAAACCCAAATCCTTTAAACTTTAAAAACTTTATAAATATAAATGTTATACTTTTTACACAGTAAGCTCAAATCAATAATTCATTAACCGTAAATCACAAAATCTAAGTGTTTTAAAGTGTCCAAAACATAATTTCATGATTATACATCACAAACCCTAATTTGGTTAATCAAGGAACTTTACCAACTTTTTAAATCATAAAACTTTAAACCATTTTAATTCCTTTAAAAACTCACAGTAGCCTAATTCCACAAATTCCAAAACCCTAAACACATGAAATAAAGAATCCAAAATGGAAACAGTAGCCATAATTTAATTTTTATTTGCCTTATTCAATTTTATATTTGATTATGCTTTGATTTATTTTATATGCTTTAATTTATTTAAGTTCAATGCTTGGTTTATTTAATTTATCATGGATGGATGTTTACTTTCTATTGACGTTTAATACCTTTGATGAATGATTTATTTATGATGAATGGTTATTTACTTTTATCAATTTATTTAGATTTCCAAATGTTGTAAGAGGTATGTTTCCACTTTGTGGATACCTCATTAGTTAAATATCATGTAATTTAAATTGTTTTTCTATTTTAAAACCAATGTAAAGGATATATTTCTACCTTTTGATGGTGTCCTATTTAGGCATGAGATGTAAGGACATGTTTCCATCCTTGGATGGGTGTCCATTTATTTGCTTTGGTTGGACATTGTTTTGATTTTTAATATATCGATGCTTTATTTCAATTATTATGTGTAATATGGATAATATTGTTATATTTAAGAATTTTATAATATTAAGACCTGTAAAGGAGGCCGGTTCCAATGAATCGGGCATTGTGGGGGTGCTAGGCCATTTCTCACCTTCCCCACACGTACCCAACTTTCTGAACCCATTAGGGGGTTGGGGATTCCTTAGGAATCGAGTCATCCACCCCTTTCTTTTTTCCTAGCTCGTCCGGGTGGTGACTCCATTTTCTCCGGACTTAGGTCCGTGTTCTCTAAGGCCCCGAGCCTAAACAGTGTCTAAGTCGCAAGAACCATTCCACCGGGAGTGGGGGCAAAAATCCCCGCTCACAGTGGCTACTCCACTGGGGATAAGAGAAGTTGATTGCGTTAGTCTTTATATTATTCTATTCTTTCTTATAATGATAGTATCCATTACATCATATTAGATTGCATCGTGTGCGTGAGTTAGGATGCCTGTGTTACCCGTGTTGTGTTATGTAAGGGATACCATACTTTCACTCAAGGTATGGAGATCGAGCATGGCATAACCACTCTTAGCCTCGTACCATTCGGTATATACTTGCTATGGGAACCTAAGCCTTTTAACCCAAAGACTAAAGCTCATGTAATTGGCCTAGTTACTTTCCTTAGGTTTTTACCCCAAATGCATGTTGTTTGACTATAGTTAATTTATCTTGGCTTAAATCATGGCTTATTTCTTTTGCTCTTTTTTTTTTCTAATATGACCTAAGTATATTGTAAGCTCAAAATAAATTTTTCTTTAACATCCAAAAGACCAAAGCTATTTTCAAAACTTTTCAAGATGGTCTTTGGACATAAGACTTTTCTAAAAATAAATCAAAAATTCTTTTGCTCATGGCCCAAATACTAAGCCAAAATATGTTTTTTCTAAAATCTTTTTACAATGGGCTTGGAAATAAAATTATTTTTTATCAAAAAGCTTGCAAATTATTTAGGTCAATTATGAAATACCAAAAATCAATTGTGGGCCTAGTTTATACTAAGAATAAATTAACCATGGGCTTGTTTTTGGCATGAATAATTAGTTACCTTTTTCAAGTGAGAAATCTATTCATAATAAACCTCTTAATTAATTTTAATCCAATATAGCATAAAAGCTACTTTAGTTGGTTGGATGGATTAAGACCTAATTAATGGAAATTATCATGGATTGATTTCCATTTTCGAAAATATAACTATTGGTTAAAACATCCGAGGGAATTATTCGAAAGCAAGGTACCCCATGTTGGTATTTTGTTAACCATATACCTAGGAAAAGAGACTCGCCATTCGTGTGTGGATGTTATAAGGTTGGAAGGAACGTCCTATTTGTCCTTGTTTGTCTATTGTTTGTACATACATGCATACATGCATACATTTGCATCTCATTGATCCTTTCTGGCTCACAGCCCTGGATTATGATAGTTCAAAAGCTTACAACAATCCGACCTATGCCAGAGATGAAGCATCTAGCAACGACTCAATCTCTTTTTCACCAAAAGCAATGGAGCTTGAACAAATTCAAAGAATGGTGGATGAAGCCCTCAATGCCAAGATGGAAGAAATAAAAGAGGCCATGGCTGAGACCATAAAGAATCAATTAGCTGCAATTTTAGGAAACAATGCCGAAGCATTTGCTAGCTCCAAGAAGCCAAAGGACAATGGGAAGGCTAAAGTTGGTGAAGTAGCTTTTGATGATGATAAGGTGGTCATTAATGATGATGATTGGGCTCAATACTACCAAGATCCTCAAGACAAAAAGGAGCCGAAGGTTGTTGAGAAGGCAACTATTGAAAAGACCGAGACTTCTGATGTTGAAAAGATGATTGCTGATTTAGAAAAGAAATTTGAGAAGAAACTGAAAACTGAAGAAATGTCCGAAGTTGACAAATTATTTGAGCTAGATGAAGAAGTTCCGAACAAGTTCAAGATGCCATCTTTTGTGAAGTTTGATGGAATCGAAATCCTCATCTCCTTGTGAAGTAGTATATCACTGCTATGCAGTCTGCCTGAGCTACTAAGGCTCAAACTTTAAGGTACTTTATGCTCTCATTGGACCCTTTTGTCCAAAATTGGTTCAATACCTTGGAAGAAGGAACACAAAAGAGTTGGGATCTGCTACATAAAGCCTTCATCGAACAATATGGGTATAATGTTGAAATGGAAGTTACCTTAATGGAAGTTGAGTCCATTAGGCAAAGCCCAAATGAGAATTTTGTGGACTATGTGAAGAGATGGAGAAACAAGGCCGCTTTGCTCAAGAAAAGGCCCAATGAATCTGATCAAATAAGGATGACCGTGAGAGGCGTTCTACCCAATTTCCGTGAAAGGATGTCTCACACCCTTATAAGGGATTTCAAAGATCTTCTCCAAGCTAGTCTATAAATTGAAGAGTAGGAAAGGGAGAAGAATTGCTTTTCAATAAAAAGAAATGAGAAAGGGTATTATCAGCCTAGCAATCAAAGCACACAAAAAGAAGTTGATGTTAATGCCACTAGTCAAGAAGGAATGAGGCAGTTTTCAGAATTAGGGAAGCCACTATCTTGGGTTCTCAATAAGCTATAAAAGAAGGGATTGTTACAACCCTTGACTCCTCATCCTTTGCCTAATCCTCTTCCACCTAACTTTGATACTAATGCATTTTGCCAATTCCATCAAAGGCCTGGACACGAAATGGACAATTGCATGAAGTTGAGGCATGAGATCTAGAATTTAATTGATAATGGCAAGTTGCCCGAGCCGGATAAGCCCAACACCAATGATAATCCATTTCCAAGGTTCAACAGAGTACCTCCACCGGCAACCTTCATGGTGAGAAAAGGATAGGAAGAAGATTTTGTTTTATCATCCTTTCAAGATGGAAATATTGAAGATGTGAAAGGAAAAGAAGCTTAAACTCAATGAACTTTCCTTAGCTTGAATGTTGCTTTTCAATCTTACTTTCTTTAAAATTTTGGAACTATTGTGCTTTTCAAACTTAAAGTTGCTTTAAATAAATTACTTTCATCAAAAATTTTGTTTGTCTTTGTTCATTTTGGTGCTCAACCAATGAGGAATCTAGCTTGATAATTCATAAATTAATATATTTATGCATCATGACTCGAATGACTTTACTAGGTGAGGGAATTGCTCTATAGCATTGAGTTGTGTATGCTTATTTAGAGAGGGCTCCTGCATAATTACCTTTGTCTAGGTTCTAGTCAGTCTTAGAACATGCTTTGACAAACTTTCGAGGCAAAATTGAACTCTGCTTATTTAAGGGAGAAATGATCTAGGCATTGTTTGGTTAGCCAACAACTAGCATCCACCTATTAAATATTAATCCCTAGTTGTCCCTTTGAGCCTTCATAAAATTTTAGCTTTCTTTTAATTGGCATATAACCCCAAAAACCTACCCTGAGCTGTTGTGATACTTTTGACAAATCTTATGATCACTAAGATAAAGAGGCAAGAAGATCAAAGAAAGCAATTATTAGCCAAGATCATGAAGATAGTTGAAGTTCTCAAGACCATAAGGGTAGTTGATGTTTTCAAGACCATAAGGGTAGTTGAAGTTCCCTTAATATCTCCCATATATTAAGACAACATCAAAATCAAAGTAACAAATGATTTATCCTTGTTAAAGAAGATTTATGTTACTCCACTCATCCATTATTGGAAGTCCAAGTTAGTACAAACAAGACAACTCTGTTTGAGCTAGAACTAAAAAAGGAAAGAAAGAAAGAAA
The DNA here is from genome assembly GCA_947685225.1 of Garcia nutans. Taxonomy (NCBI): domain Eukaryota; kingdom Viridiplantae; phylum Streptophyta; class Magnoliopsida; order Malpighiales; family Euphorbiaceae; genus Garcia; species Garcia nutans. Next base: position 32,024,405 of record CANTUV010000005.1, on the reverse strand, counting down.
AGAAAGAAAAAAGAGAAAAGAAAGAAAAAAGAAAGAAAAGAAAAGGAAAAAAAAAGAAAAAAAAAACAAAAGAAGAAAACAAAAAGGAAAAAGAAAAAGAAAACCTAAAAAGACGGTTCAGAAAGCAGCAAAAAGCTTTTTACTTAAAACAGCAAAAGGCTTCCATTTGGTTCATAAAGACATTTTTACTTGAATTGGTCCAACCCAACCAAAGATTCAATCAAAATCAAAGAAAAAGGAGAAAGATCATTCAGTTCTTGAAAGTTTTGTACTTGACAGTCCTACAAGGAAGAAGGACAAAATGATAAAATGCTCAAAGAAAGGGAAGAGTAAGGAAAATAAAGAGAAAGAAAAGGGAAAATAAAAAAGAAAGAAAAGGGAGAAGAAGAAAATAAATGAATTTGGGTACCAAACTTTATGCAAGGGCAAAAATTGTCCTAATCAAGATCCAGATTAATGCCAAGAAGGTAGAAGGAATTTGGAGTCTAGCAAGATTGCCTCCAAGCTGCCTAAAATTCGAACAAGAAATTTATAGTGTGAGGGTTTGTCCATTGTGTCACATCAGCTCCTATCTTAAAATGGCCTTCATTTAACCCATGTCCCTCATAGACCCCATTTCAAGCCTATCAAAGACCTGTTGATCTCTCTTGGTAGGTAGAGTCTATTAGTGGAGATAGTTTGGATAATTATGCATATGAGATAGACAATATTTAAACTCAAATGAGACCTTTGACCAAGTAATGTGTATGTGCCTATCTGAAGTGCAACAATTCTTGCTTAAATAGAAATAATTCCCGAGTTTAGTATGGTAACTAGGGTTGTCATGTTATAGATATGTTAATTTGAAAAATCAAGTCCTGAGGTACATTGACATTAATTTGGCAAAGCCAACATTTGATTTCAAAACTAAAATTCAAAAATTCAATAAATAAATAAAAAATGTTTTGTCATACAAAGCCTTCAAGTTAAGGGAAGTATGTTGAACCTCCAAAGGACACGTTGGACAAAGGAAATGATTATTGGCAAGGTCATGAAGAAGCTATCAACTGACATGCTGAAACATAGTTTAAAAAGGATGTATCCCTGATTCTGCAACTTGGGATCTCCACCACTCATGTTTTCAACATCTTGAAGATAAAACCCACAAATGCAAAGCTTTCGATCATTCCAATGCAAGACTTGAACGAGCATCGAAAAGGAGTCAATGAGAATACTTATGCTGATCACCTCGGTCTGTGAGTCAATGAAACCACTGTGAGTGTTATCATGCATAACATGCATACATGAGCATATCACATCACACTTTCTTGTCTTGTATTGTCTATTCCTTTTCAAAGTGAACAGCAAATACCTTGCGAACTAAAGAATCAAAAGAAGATATTGAATCAAGGGGGGCATGGAAAGCCTATTTGCTTGTGGAAGCTCCAGTCATTTTGCAAAAGAAGAAATACGTGCTTGTGTGAAGAATTAAACGGAGCCCGCATAGAAAAATCATGGGTTTGAGCTTACACAGGGGGCAACGCTTCTCCTTTTCAATTTTGAGTTTATGCATAAACAAAATATTTTGAATATCTTGCCACGCAAGGGAGCAAGGAGAGGATATAAGGTCCAATTAAAAATAGCTGAATTTTTGCAAAAAGGAAGAACAAAAGAATGGAACATTAGAACTCTCAAAAGAATGAAGTTGCAAAAGACAAAAGATCAGTCTAGCTAAAAAGATTGAAGTAAGGGTAAAGACCCGATTTCCAATGGATAAAGATCAATGTTTTATGGGTAAAGACCCGATCTCTAATGGATAAAGATCCATGTTCCAAGGCTAAAGACCCGATCTCTAATGGATAAAGATCCATGTTTCAAGGGTAAAGACCCGATCTCTAATGGATAAAGATCCATGTTCCAAGGGTAAAGACCCGATCTCTGATGGATAAAGATCCATGTTTCAAGGGTAAAGACCCGATTTCAAATGGATAAAGATCCATATTTCAAAGGGTAAAGACCCAAAGTCCGAAGGATAAAGATCCTTGTTTCAAGGGTAAAGACCCAATTTCAAATGGATAAAGATCTATATTTCAAGGGTAAAGACCCGATTTACAATGGATAAAAGATCCATGTTTCACGGGTAAAGATCCAATCTCCAATGGATAAAGATCCATGTTCTTAGGTTAAAGACCTAATTTCCAATAGATAAAGATCTATTTTTAGTGGATAAAGACCTACAATCCATAAAAATGGAACAACCAGTTATGCCAGAATTCTCAACTGATAAAAGGTCAGTAAAATCAAATTCATTCTCGGGTCCAAGTACCCAAATCAAATTCAATCTTGGGTCCAAGTACCCAATCTCTGGTCCAAGTACCCAAATCAAATTCAATTTCGAGTCCAAGTACCCAATCTCGGGTCCAAGTACCCATTCTCGGGTCCAAGTACCCAAATCAAATTAATCTTGGGTCCAAGTACCCAATCTCGGGTCCAAGTACCCAAATCAAATCAATCTGGGTCCAAGTACCCAAATTCAATCCAATCTCGGGTCCAAGTACCCAAATCAAATCAATCTCGGGTCCAAGTACCCAATCTTGGGTCCAAGTACCCAAATTCAATCCAATCTCGGGTCTAAATACCCAAATCAAATTCAATCTCGGGTCCAAGTACCCAATCTCGGGTCCAAGTACCCAAATCAAGTTCAGTCTCGGGTCCAAGTACCCAAAACAAATTCAAATAACCATCTCATTGAAAATTAAGTCTTGTTGCTTTTCACTCTCTAAAGTCTCAGATCGTTCAAGTAGGGGGGCAAATTGTAGACCCTTAATTTTTGACCTAGTCAGGTCCAATATATTTTAATTAGTCCAAAATATTTTTTGTGTTGTCTAAAATATTTTAATTGGTCCAAAATAATTTTTGTTATCTTAATTAAATAATTTTTGCTTTAGTATCTAATTTTTATTAATAAAAAATAAAAAAATAAAAATAAAAAAATAAAAATAAAAATAAAAATAAAAATAAAAATAAAAATAAAAATAAAAATAAAAATAAAAATCATCGCAGAAAACCAACGCGCGGGAAGATGGCCGTGGGCCATTTTGCCTGCAGGAAAATCCTGCTGGCGAAATGGCCCGCAAGCTAGTCCCTCGCCCCTGCCGCAGCCAACTGCAGCAAATTTTTTCGCAGCAGTTTTTTTTTTGCCAGCGAAATTTTTTCGAAGCAAATTTTTTCGAAACCTAATGCAATTAGGTTTCGGTTTCCTTTTTTTTTATCAATATTATGTTCCGTAAATAATTAGGAATGAACCATAGTAGTCTTCTATAAATAAGACAAAAAACAACACAAAAAAGCAATCAGAAATAATCAAGGAAATCGGACAGAAGCTTGGAGAAAAAATTGGATTCGAAACTAAGTAGGAAAGAGGTGAATCAATCTGATTTTTTTTGAAGAGGTGAAACAAACTAAGTATGAAATGGCCCATGGTCATCTTCCCTCGTGCTGGTTTTCGGCGACAATTTTTTTGTCGTCGATTTTTATTTTTATTTTTTGATTTTTATTCATTTATTTTTATTTTTTATTAATAAAAATTAGATACTAAAGCAAAAATTATTTAATTAAGATAACAAAAATTATTTTGGACCAATTAAAATATTTTAGACAATACAAAAATTATTTTGGACTAATTAAAATATATTGGACCGGACTAGGTCAAAAATTAAGGGTCTACACTCCGCTCTGACACCTGCACGATAAATAAATTACACAAAGCAAATCGTTCAGTGGTACATACTATGATAGTAATAATATTTATATAACCAAGATAGTATAAATATGCACCATGCTAATGTCACAGCAACAATATCTTTATCGAACAAATAACATATACACACCACACATGCAATGGGCCTGACTATCCTTATATAATAACCTAGTCCTAGAAATATTGCTTTGGCCTATCTCAACAATAGTGACACCCATTTGTCTCGCTAATGGGCGTAAATATATTTGTGACACCCAGTGTCTCATCCACAGTGTAATCATCTCTCGGACACCAAATATGTCTCAATCAGGGGCATAGTAACATCTCTATTGTAACACCCCCATACTCTATATAAGTACTATACATATACCTTGTATACATACAGTACGTATATAAAATATAAGAATGTCACTTTTCATTACAGATTAAAACCTTTACCTTAGTTCCAAACAATAATACATTTTATTTAAAGAACATTTACAAAATCATTATACTTTTGATGATATTACATATATATAAATTACCTTGTATTTTTCAAAATTCATTTAAGTATACATACATTTTTATCAAAATACAACATAATCAAATTGTACATGGATGCACCACCTTCTAGTTGGTCTCGAAATACTCTTACCCTTCTCGTAGCATAACAGTTTGACTCCCAGATCAACCATCTACTCACATGTGCGATTTACACAACCGCGCTAAGCTCGAAATCTTAGTGGTACAAATAAATATTTTAAACATACATTACAGAAAAAGCATACTTCCTATATAAACATCATGTATCATCATTTTCTTATCATATTTTCCCTTTTCAATGCGCTTTTCATATTTTTCCACTAATCTCATAATTTATATACATATATACATATATCATTACAACAAACCACAATTCAATGAATTATCAGAACATTCATGAAATAATACTCACAATTTCCACATCCATATACATATTACACATCATATTGTATTTTCATAATCTTATCGTTCAGCATAGTTTCTCAAGCCACATTCATTTTCAGTAATTTGCTTATGTATTATAATCATCACATTCCATAATTATCATTATATATCTCATAACATTATATCTTATTCCATAATTCACATTAAAGCAAAGACAAACATGGGCCCAAAAAGAATCTAATATGCTATTCAAATTTCAGAGTTACTGCTTTGGTCCATAATCACATTCATCAAGCCCGTAGGCGATATATATATATATATATATCCATGGATAATGTAACAGAACCAGTCTCTTGGACCTCAACCCGGATAGACTCTAGGGCCCTAGTATCTTGGTCCTCAACCCGGCTAGATTGTTACAGTTTTTTAGGCTTACGACCCGGTCTTTTCACCCCAAAAACATCATATTTTACATTTTTCAGCTGGGCTCGGCTTAAGACCCGGTCTTTTCACCTGCCCAGCGATTCATAGGCATGCCGCCAAACCTAAAACTCTGAAAATTGAATAACATACTAGGCACACAGTTAATTCATTTATCTCATTATCAATCTCTTTCACAACTCATTTCTCATTTCATTTGTCATAATCAAACTAGGCAACCATGCCCCAATTATTTCATTTGCATCATTATAGCCAACAACAATGGCTTCACATCTCATCATTAAGGTATACACAACCAATTGTATTATACATACATTTTGAAAGATCATTATATATATTTCACATATACAATACTTTACTCAATTGCATTGATACATCAACATAATTCACATTATGCATATCACAACACATAACTCATTCATCAACAATGTCTCAAGTAACTTAACACATTTCTCAACTAAATGTGTTAAGTCCCAATGTCATATAAATGTATGCAATCAATCAAAATTTGTACTTACCTCAAGAGAAACTCACACCAATCTAAACTCCTCTTCCAAGAATCCTCCAACACTTGGATTAGGACAACTCAAATCTCTTCAAAACCTAATCCAAAGGTGATTATACACACTCACTTAGTAATACACATGAAATGTAAGAATAAGAACTAACTAGGGCAAACTCTACACATGACACGCTCACCAACACGGGCATGTCCCTGATCGTGCCCTAAACTAACAATACAGAAGCTTTGACACGCTCAGTAACACGGGCGTGTCACTGGACATGTCATTCATTCTGCCTCACAGAAACATTGACACGCCCAACAACACGGGCGTGTTCATGGTCGTGTCAATTACTTTATCTCACAGTACACGCTCAGTGACATGGCCATGTTAATGGTCGTGTCACAAAATTTAAACTCAGCACCATTGACACGCCCAACGACATGGCCGTGTCACTGGCTGTGTCAGACAAAAATTATGCATTTTGAACTCTCATCCATGTAAACACAATTACTCCAAAATCCATACTACAACACCCTTAATCAACATCTTATTTTATATTCATAAATCACCTATCAATTCAACACTTATATAACTTCAACATATCATAATAATAATCATTATATACATCATCCATGTACCAATTACTCAATTCCCCAACTCATTTATACTAAACCCTTACTAAACAATTTCAACAACTCATCATCATCCTCACAAATAACCATATTATCATCATCTAAATACCAATTCAACACATATATATACTTCAATCTTTCATTATCATCATCTTCACACTAACCATATCAAATATAAACTCAATCTATAGAAATCAACACAAGGAAAAGAATACTTACTTGAATTCTTTGCCAAATCTTCAATATCCACCTTCAATTCTCTTAAAGCCCTTATGAATTGGATGTGTATGTGAACAAAATCACACCTTTCTCTTTCTCTTTCTCCCACGTTCTAGAGGAAGAAGAAGAATAAGAAAGAAAGAAAGAAAATCTTCTCTTCCCTTTTCAAACTTATCTTATATATATATATATAATAATAATAATATAATTAAATACACCTAAAAATTCTCCACCATAATATTTGTCCTTCCCTTTGACTTTCTTTTCTTTTTTTTTCTCTTGTCATTGTTATCACTATTATTATTAATTATTTATTTACAATTTTACTTTTCCTACACCAATATATACATCATGTATATGTTATGTATATGTTGATATATGTATATGTCTTATATATTGTATTTACATTCCCCATATTTTTCAAATACAATATATACATATCATCCTTCATATAGATCTATCTCTTATAATATTTTCTTTACATATTTCAGCAACATACTCTCTCACAACTATTATTCCAAAGTATATCAAAAATCGGGATCTCACCCCACAATGTAAGGCATGACAAATCACCAAACTAAAATTTCTGGAACTAGTTAAAGTACAAGGTACACACAATATTCATTTATCATTTTGTAACTTTCCTCATGTCATATTCTCATCATGTTTTCACATATCATCATCATAAATTTCATATCACATTATTATTAACATCACAAACATCCTTTCTTTACAAATGAGTGCCACGACTGTAACACCCTAATACTATATATATGCATAATACACATACAATGGTGTATGTAAAATATGCATATACAGTATGAGAATGTCACAAATCCATTCTTACAAACATTTTCATTTTCTTTATAAAAATATTGAAAAATCATAACATGCTCAAGAGACAAATAAAAAGTATATTGAAAATTTTTGGAAAAAATTTGCCAGAGTTTTGTCTTTATTTTGAACAATCCCTAAATTCAATTTACATAACCTGTGATAAAATACACTACAAAATATCCTTTTTGTACATCCATTTCTCCAAAACGGCCCAACGACCCAAAACAATCAAAATATTTCAGGACAACATTCAAACTATTAATATATATATATATTTGTATATTCCATTTACGACTTCAAATATTTGAAAAAAAAAGAATAATCTTTATAATTTACATTATGACCACATTTATACATATTTTACGAAATGTCAAAAATAAAGTTTAAAATATTTACATGAGATGCAATGGCTCTGGTCCGTAGCAGCGCAGGAATCCCCAAAATGACCACTACAACCTAGACCTAGGGTGGTCCCCAAAATGACCACTACAAACTATTCATTTTAATATATTAAGTTTATTTATATTATTAGAAATATATCTTAATACATTTAAACCATTTACATTACAAAAATAGACTCTTATAAACAAAACCCTAAAATGGCATAACCTTCCCCCATTGAAGGTTTTTCATTCCAACACAATCCATTAATCATTTTAAGCTTATATACATCACTTATATCACTAAACAACAAGATTAAACCAAAAAAATTATACAATTCAACAACTTTGGAAAAATCATTTTTCAAAACGCTAAATCACACTTCCATTCTCAAACTCCAACCAAACACAACCAAATCTAATATTTGACTTTAAAATACTTGTTTAAGCACCAAAACAACTCATTTAGAACCAATTTTCACAATTAAAAACCATGATTTCTCAAACCCTAAAAGTCCATAACCCTAAATTCTCTCTCTTCACCATTTTTTATCCAAATTCAACCATTTCTTTAATCCAACCTTAAAATCATTAATAACTACCCAAAATAACTTCATACACACCAATTCCAACAATTATAACATACTACTTCAAAAATTCAAAACTCACATATTCAAAATTTCTCTGGAAATCCAAAGAAAAAGCTAAAGAACTTACTTTTTCAAGTGGAAATCACTAAAAATCCTTTTTGAACCTTTGGAATCCTTCAATTTTGGAAGCTTGGAAGATAAAAATCTTCTCTTGGCATCCATGGAGATTTTGGCCCTTGATTGAGAAGAAGAAGATGAAAAAAACTTTTATTTTTTCTTTCCTTTCATCTTTTATTTATAACCATATGAATATATTATTTAATATTTTAATATTTATTTATTTAATAAATTAAAAGTCCAAAAATCCCTCTTCCATTTAAAATTATTTATTTTTTAATTAATTTAATAATTTTAAATTTTTAAGATTTAATTAACAAAATACCCTTTTTACTTTGACTTTTGACTTTTCTTTTAAAAAGTGTTGGCTTTTATATGTTATGTATATTTTACATATATATCACATATATATTTCACTTTTTCATTTAAAATCCCTTAATTTTTTATTTAAAACCATTAATTTAATTTATGAAATTTAATTATAATATATTTTATCAAATTTATAAAAATTAAAAATTTTTTAAAAAAATTGGGATATTACAATTCTCTCCCCCCAAAATAAATTTCGTCCTCGAAATTATTTGCTCTCAAGTCTGGAATAATTGGGGATACTGACTCTCCATCGTCTGCTCACTCTCCCATGTCACCTCCTCAGTGGCATGATTTCTCCAAAGGACTTTCACAAGTGGCACCCTCTTATTTCTCAATTCTTTAACCTCTCGTGCCAAAATTGCCACGAGTTCTTCCTCGTAAGTCAGAGCTGGACTCACCTCAATAGACTCCACTGACAAGATATGAGATGGATGAGACTTGTATCTCTGAAGCATCGAGACATGGAAGACATTGTGAATTCGATCCAACTCAAGCGGTAATGCTAGTCTATAAGCCACTAGACCAACTCTCTCCAACACCTCATATGGTTCTATGAAACGAGGACTCAACTTTCCTTTTTGACCAAACCTCAAAATCTTCTTCCATGAAGACACATTCAAAAACACTTTATCTCCCACATTGAACTCTATGTCTCTTCTCTTCAAATCTGAATAGGATTTTTTTCAGTCTAAAGCTGCTTTCAAATGACCCCAAATCACCTTCACTTTCAATTCTATTTCCTTAATCAAATTGGAACCAACCAATTTACCTTCTCCAACCTCATCCCAATACAAAGGTGACCTGCATCTCTTGCCATTCAAGGCCTCAAAAGAAGCCATCCCAATACTGGATTGATGATTATTGTTATAAGCAAACTCAATTAGTGGCAAAAATCTGTCCCAATTCCCAGTAAAATCAATGATATAACTCCTCAACATATCCTCTAGAATCTGTATCACTCTCTCTGACTACCCATCTATTTGAGGATGGAAAACAGTACTAAAATACAACTGAGAACCCAAAGCATCATGCAAACTCTTCCAAAATCTCAAAGTAAACCGGGGATCTCAATCCGACACCAAAGAAACTGGGACTTCATGCAACCTCACTATCTCACTGATATACAGCTCAGCCAACCTCTCAAGAGAATAATCCATCCGAATTAGAGGAAAATGAGCTATCTTCATCATCCGATGAACTATCACCCAGATTACATCATGCTTCTTCTGGGTCAAGGGCAGTCCAGTCACAAAATCCATTGTCACTCGTTCCCATTTCCACTCGAGCATTGATAAAGGTTGGAGCAAAGCTGAAGGAGCCTGGTGCTCAGCCTTCACTCTCTAGCAAGTGAGACATCTGGATACAAACTCTGCTATGTCCCTCTTCATACCTGACCACCAATAATGCCGCTTCAAGTCTTGATACATCTTGGTACTCCTAGGATGCATAGCATAAAGTGACTAATATGCTTCCTCTAATATCATCCTTTTCAATTTTGCATCATCAGGAATACAAAACCTATCTCTGTACCATAGACTACCATCACTCCTCATAAAAAAGTCTCGACTCTCCCCGTTCTGACAAACCAACATAATTTTTTGAATTCTCTCATCTGTCAACTGAGCCTCCCTAATATGATCCAATAAGACTGGCCTTAATTGCAACTGAGCCATCAAAGCAACATCATCACAAGACTCAAATCTAGCATGGAATGCTCTCAACTCAACAAGCAACAAGAGCGAATAAGCAGTCAAACCTGCCAAAGGCTTTAGACTCAAGGCATCAGTAACAATATTTGGCTTACCAGGATGATAATCAATTAAACAGCCATAGTCTTTAATCAACTCTAACCACCATCTCTGTCAAAGATTCAACTCTCTCTGAACACCCAGGTATTTCAAACTCTTTTGATCCATATAAATGAAACACTTTTTCCCATACAAGTAATGCTGCCAAATCTTCAAGGCAAAAACTATAGCTGCTAATTTCAAATCATGCATCGGGTAATTCATCTCATGTGGCTTCAACTGTTGAGAGGCATAAGCAATGACTCTACCCTCCTGCATAAGAACACAACCTAAACAACTTTGTGAAGTATCACTGTATATCACATATGGTTTATATTCCACAGGAAGGGTAAGGACATGAGCTTGAGTCAATATCTCCCTCAGCTGCTCAAAACTCGCCTGACACCAATCTATCCACACAAATCTAACTCCTTTTCGAAGCAATATGGTGAGTAGTGTAGCTATCATAGAAAAACCCTTCACAAACCGATGATAATAGCCTGCCAATCCCAGAAAACTTCTAACCTCTGTCACAGTCATCGGTGGACTCCAATTCAAGATAGCCTCAACCTTACTCGAATCAACTCTAATACCCTCTGCTGAAACCACATGACCAAGAAAAGCTACCTGATTGAGCCAGAACTCACACTTAGACAGCTTAGCATACAACTAATTCTCTCTCAGAGTCTGCAATATAATCTGTAAATGCTTGTCATGATCCTCCTCATTACGTGAATACACCAAAATTTCATCAATGAAGACCACCACAAACTAATCTAAATATGCTCTGAACACCATGTTCATCAAATTCATAAAAGTTGTTGGTGCATTCGTCAATCCAAAGGGCATCACCAGAAACTCATAATGTCCATACCTCATGTGAAAAGCTGTCTTGGGTACATCCACATCTCTGACTCTCAACTGATGGTACCCTCATCTCAGATCAATCTTAGAGAATACTGCTGCTCCCTTCAACTGATCAAAGATATCATCTATTTGAGACAAAGGATACTTGTTTTTTATGGTCACCTTATTCAACTACATATAATCAATACACAGTCTCAAGGTGTCATCCTTCTTCTTCACAAACAACACAGGTGCTCCCCACGGGGACACACTAACGACCCTTTTTCCAACAACTCCTGCAACTGCACCTTCAACTCTCTCAACTCAGCAGGTGCCATCCGATAAGGAGTAATAGAGAAGGAGTGATACTAGGCAAAAAATTGATACCAAACTCCACATCTCTCTCAGGAGGTACCCCTGGCAACTCATCAGGGAAAACATCTAGAAACTCAGCAATTATAGGTATACTGTTAAGCTGGGACCCCACTACTCTGGTATCTACAACATGAGAAAGATAAGCCTCACATCCCTTTTGAACCATCCTCCCACCTGAAACAGCTAAAACAAATATGGATGAAAGATACCTCTGCTCACTAGATACCATCACATCCCTACCATCACGTGTTCTCAGAGTAACACATTTCTTCGGACAATCTACCACAGCCCCATGCATGGATAACCAATCCATTCCTAAAATCAGATCATACTCCCTAAAAGGCATCTCAATCAGGTCACTGAGAAACTCCTCATCCTGAACAACAAATGGACTATCTCAGTGCACCCTGCTAACCACAACACTATGCCCTAAAGGATTTGTAACCAAAATATCAAATCCAAAGGACTCAAAATACAAATCACTTACAGGCAAGATGGATGCACTGATGTAAGAATGAGTCTACCCAGGGTCTAATAATGTAAGAACTGAAGTACCAAATAAAGTAAAAGTACCAGCGATAACAACTCAAGCATCCGACTGCCTCTGCGTCACATAAACCCGCTATGATGGTCCTGCCTCATCTGGTTTACTACCTTCGGTTGTAGAACCACCTCTCTGACAAGTCCTAGATCGACCACCTCTACCAAAACCTCTACCATCATGACCCCCTCTGACACTGGGTTGAGAAGCTACAGTATCTATCTGTCTATCCTCTGGTGGCTCTGGACAATCTCTGATAAAATGGTTTGATGACCCACATCTAAAACATACTCCCAAAGCACCTCTCCACCAGCAGACACCTCCATGTGCTTTACCACAATGAACACAAGTAGGTGGAGCAGGCTTCTGAGCCATTGGGGTCGGAGCATTAACCACTAAAACTGCAGGTCTCTGTCTCTGTCTCTGCTGCTGTACTGACTTGCCAAACTTCCCCTGACTCCTACTGAACCTCTGAAAATATCCCCCTTGGCCTCTCTTCACTGATGAAGACCCTGCCTCACTCTAGGTCTCCTAGCTCTAGTCTCCTCAACCCTGACAGCTGCTGCAAGACCCTGTGCTCTCTCTACACTCCTGGCAGCTGCAACCAACTGAGAAAAATCTTGATACCGAGAGCCTACTATGATACACATGATAGAGGGTCTCAGTCCCTCCTCAAATCTCCTGCACCTGTCAATCTCGTCAGAAATGATCCCACCAGCATAATGACTCAACCAAATAAACTCAATCTCATACTCTATCACTATCCTGGTATCCTGTCTCAGACTCAGAAACTCTATCTTCTTTACATCCTTATGCTCCCTTGGAGTATACTTATGCCCAAATTCCCGTATGAAATCATCACAAGTCAGGACTGGTGGATCATTCAGAGCATGTGGAACCGTCTTTCACTAATCATATGCATCCCTCTGCAGAAGTGATTTGACATAATCAAACTTCTCTTTTGGACTAGCCTGCAACTGAACGAACACTTTCTGAACCCTGTCTAGCCACTGCTCTGCTACAGCAGGGTCTGTAGTACCAACAAAGTTCTCAGCTCTGAACTTTCTCAATATATTATACTTCCTCACCGGCAACTGTGGTTGTGGTTACGGCAGCGACGGCTGCTGATGTAACACCCCTTCCCGACCTACGTGTGTAAGTTGAGTAGAGGCGCCACACTATCCTAATGTTGCTACCACTTTTACTTAGTCAAATTTTAGTTCCGATTTTTACAGAAATTTTGCCATAGTTTCGCCTAAAAATTTAATCCCAAGTGTCGACAAAACAAGTTTTTTTTTCTGATTTTTGAAAATATTTTTACACAAACCAATGCAAACAAAATCATTCTCAGTACACTTCCAATAAATCCCCCTTATAACCTCAACTACAACCTGCAAAAAGGATTTACACTTCTAGTACAAAATAAAGTAAAGGTTTATTATGAAATACAGCAGACAAAATATTTGTTCACTATACAACGGAAAGTAATAATATTTACAAATTCATATACATCAAAACTCAAGTTTTACAACACATAAAATTTATACATGTTTGGCAGTCAGTCTTCGATCTTAAAGCCCACTATTCACTCTTCAAAATCTAGGCTCAACTCGGCCTAGAGGAACTCTCTGGTTCTTCCCTGTCACCTGCGCGAAGAATCACATTCGCGCTAAACCAACGGCTTAGTGGTACAAACTACAGTGCTATGATGCTTTAATGCCATGCTAATATCACACAATCAAGATTCAAGATCAATTCAAGAGAATATTATATTTCACAATTTTACATTATTTAATAATTAATCAAAACCTTCATGATTCACATTGAAAACAAAGACAAGCATGGGCCCAAAATACACTAATATGTTATTCAAAGTTCAGAGTTACTGCTTTGGTCCATAATCATAATCATCAAGCCCGTAGGCGATATACACATATATATATATCTATCCATGGATAGGGTAACAGACCCAGTCTCTTGGACCTCTACTTGGCTAGACTCAAGGAGATCCTCAACCCAGCAAGCATGTTACCAAAACAAGTGTAACAGACCCAGTCTCTTGGACCTCAACCCGACTAATCTTGAGGAGATCCTTAACCCAGCAAGACTGTTACTATTATTCATATATTTCATAGGCATGCCGCCAAACCCAGAACTCTGAAATCTGAATAACATATTAAGCACACAAACATTTCATTCATCTCTTCATAATCTCTTTCTCAATTCATTTTAAATTTCATAAGCAAATTAGGCAACCATGTCTCAATCATCTCATATGATCTCAAATCACAATAAAGCAACTCTTCATAACATCATATCTTTCACATTTCATTTCATCATCACATCTTGCACATTTCACATTTCATTATATTTCAAATCACATTAATCAATTCATTATTCAAATGGATATAATCAATGGCATTAACACATATTTTACATGTTCATCACAACATTCACATTATAACCAAATATGTCTCAAGTCTCAATATCATATGAATGTATGCAATAATGTAGTTTGTACTTACCTTAAAATCAACTCACACCAATCTATACACCTACTCTTCCAAGAATCCTCAACACTTAGGTTAGGGCAATTCAACCACTTCACAACCTAATCCAAAAGGAATATTAGCAAAATGACCATATGAATAGTAAATTCTGGTTTTAGACTCCACTTTATCCTTCTTTTGAAAAATTGTATAAAATAATCTACTAGACTAAAAACTCTAAAATTTTTACAGAACTAAATTTTACATCTTAAAATCATTCCGTTAAAATTTCAGATCAAACTGAACACAAAATCTTGGTCAAATAGTTCACCCAACCAGACTGCCCCAATTGCCCTGCATCCTGGCAGCAGTTTTGAACTTTGTGAATTCCATAAATTAAATTCAATCAAATTGGTTCCAAATTATTTTTCTCAAATACTAGACTCACTAAGAAACAACATATCCAAAATTCAATTGGATATCATTTTTCTACATTTTATTAAAAATCCCGAAATATAGCTGTCTCAGTTAAGGTACCTGCTGGAACAGGTCTAATAAAAATAATCTTTTCAAAATCATAACCATTCCAAAATCGAATCAACATATTTTTCAGTCATTCTAGACTCATAGAGGCACAACATATCAAAAATTCACTTCAAGAACATTTTTCTATATTTAATTAAAAATCATACAAATCACAGCCTTTACTAATAGTAAAACAGAAAAACATTTCACTAAACACAACTCTTACTCTTCCATCACCAACACCAACCTAACTTCTTATATTTAATTCCATTTCAACACATACAAACACACCACAAGCAATCCTAACCATATTATCAACAACACTTCATCAAACTCAAAAATAACTTCAAAAACAACAAGAGCAATCAAGAGAGAACTTACCAAAATAATGAAATTTCTTGAAATTCCAACTTGTTTATTTGAAATCTTCCTTCAATTAGCTATTAAAATTCAAAAACCCTCACTTGCTCTCTTGTTTCCTTGAGGTCCGGCCACACAAAGAGAAAAGAAGAGAAAATGGAAAATAAAAGAGACAAAGTCAACTTCTCATCTCTTTAAATCTCCACCAAGCAATTTAAAAAGAAATTTACTTAAATACCCTCTACTATATATATTAACTACCTTTCATTTACTTACCCTTTAGTAATTTCATAAATAACACATTAAATATCTTCTTCCTTTGACCATTCATTTGACTTATGTATATGTTATATATATTTCCATATATACAACATATACACTCTCTTTTAAATTCTTTCCTCTTTCCAATTTCACATATACATTTTAATTCAAATAAAACAACAATTATACTAAAACTTCTAGGCACATTTTGGGATATTACAGCTGAACTAGAGCTAACCTCAACAACTCTACCATATGATGTACCCAGCCAGGCAGAATCTCATCAGTTGTTGGTCTCACAGTCATAGAAACAGACGCCTTACTAGCAGATACAACTCTAGCTACATCTCTACCTTCATCAGGAGCCACACTCTCTACACTACCCTTTGCAGACTAATGTGTCCGAGATGCCATAACTACCTATATCAGCAAACACGGCAGAAATTTACTATATCAGAGATAAAAAACTATTAGTGCCAATGCATATATTACAATTGAAAACTATTTTCAAATCTCTCATTTTCTCTCTCTATCAACCCACATAGGTCGAGAATCTCAAACATAGGCTCTGATACAAAAATAAATATTACACCTTTATACCCTATATACGTATAATACATATTTTCAGCATATATAAAATATGAATATACGGTACAAAAATGTCACAGATCGGTTTAATAAAAATTTTCACATTTTTTATTTAAAATTTCAAATACTAAATATATAAAATTAAATAGTATATAAATATTCTTTACTTGTTATAGGAACCCAAAATAAATATTTTATATGAAAATCTCTAAAAAAAATTTGCCAGAGTTTTGTTTGTAATTTAGACATCCCAAAATTTATCAATTACACAACCTGCAAAAAGAACACTTCCAAATAATTTCAAATCACCACTTCACCCATACTCCTCAATTTCACCAAGTTTCTCAAATATATATATATATATATAATTTAGATCACATTTAAACCCCCATTTCAAATAACTTAACCCAAACATTCTTTATAATTTACAATACATAAAATTCAAAAACATGATATCATATGCATAATACTTAAAATATACAATAACATAAAATATATACATGTTGCTGATAGTGTTTCTGATCTTGATATCAACTTTACAAGCACAACCACAAGTCTAGACCCGACCTGGTCTAGAAGAACTCTCTGGCTCAGCCAAATCTACCCTGTCACCTGTGCGATGTAAACAATCACGCTAAACTAAAAGTCTAGTAATACAAACTTGATAATAATAAAACTCAAATGCAATGCCAATGCACAATGCATATGGATATCACATCATTTCATTTTCTCATACTTTTCAAATATTTCACAATCCACAATTCATATAAAAATAAACGCAAACATGGGCCCAAAGATAACTAATATGCTATTCAAATTCCAGAGTTACTATTTTGGTCTATAATGATACCATGTGTCTAGCCCCATAGGCAAAATATCAATGTAATAGTTCAACTAGGTATGAGCTTACAATCCGATCATTTCACCCACCCCAGCTTCAAGGACTTATTTTTGAGGCTTATGACCCGATCATTTTACCTCAAAAATATTTTTACAGTGACACCCAACGTCTAGCCCGTAGGCAAATCATAGGCATGCCGCCAAACACAGAACTCTAAAAATTGAATAACATACTAGGCACATAATTAATTCATATTTGTCATTTATATCGATATCAATTCATTTCATTATGTTTCCACATATCTCATTACATTATACCACATTTTTGCATTTACAACGCATTACCTAATTTCTTTGGGTATTTCCACATAATTCACATATTAATCACATTTAATGTAATCTAGCCAATACCAATGGCTTTTTAACAATGCACTTAATGCATACACAACAAATGGCATTACCCAAACACTTTGGGCCATTTTCACATAATACACATATTTCACATTTTACACAATTTAGCCATTATCAATGGCTTTTCACAATGCATTTAACACATATATGACATTACAAATGTCATAGCACATTATTCATACATAACCAATGTATCAAGTAGCTTAACACATTTTTCAACCAAAATGTTTTAAGCCCAAATGTCATGCAAACATAACCAATGTATTCAAAGTTTGTACTTACCTCAAATAGCAACCAAAATAAGCTTAAAACAACCACCAATCCTATCCTTCCAACTTGTCCTTCACCACTTGGATGAAGCAAATCAACCTCCCTCAATGCCTAAACCAAATGTGATAGCAAATAATCATTTAGTATCACATTTAATGGCATTTTCAATATTAAACCATAATTAAATCCCATCCAAGCAAAAAGAATCTAAAATTTAAGGCTATCCTCACTTTAACTTTGGATTCTCATACTAGGCCATTCATTTTAATATATTAAGTTTATTTATATTATTATAAACATATTTTAATACATTTAAACCATTTACATTACAAAAACACACTCTTATACACAAAAACCTAAAATGACATAACCTTCCCCCATTGAAGGTTTTCCATTCCAACACAATCCATTAATCATTTTAAGCTTATATACATCTCTTATATCACCAAACTACAAGATTAAACCAATAAATTACACAATTTAATAGCTTTGGAAAAATCATTTTTCAAAACCCTAAATCACACTTCCATTCTCAAACTCCAACCAAACACAACCAAATCCAATATTTGACTTTAAAATACTTGTTTAAGCACCAAAACAACTCATTTAGAACCAATTTGCACAATTAAAAATCATGATTTTTTCAAATCCTAAAAGTCCCTAACCCTAAATTCTCTCTCTTCGCCATTCTTTTTTCAAATTCAACCATTTCTTCAATCCAACCTTAAAATCATTAATAACTACCCAAAATAACTTCATACACACCAATTCCAACAATTATAACATACTAATTCAAAAATCTAAAACTCACATATTCAAAATTTCTATGGAAATCCAAAGAAAAAGCTAAAGAACTTACTTTTTCAAGTTGAAATCACTAAAAATTCTTTTTTAACCTTTGGAATCCTTCAATTTTGGAAGCTTGGAAGATCAAAATCCTCTCTTGGCATCCATGGAGATTTCGGCCCTTGATGGAGAAGAAGAAGATGAAAAAAAACTTTTATTTTCTCTTTTCTTTCATCTTTTATTTATAACCATATGAATATATTATTTAATATTTTAATAATTAATTAATTATTTATTTATTTAATAAATTAAAAGTCCAAAAATCCATCTTTCATTCAAAAATTATTTATTTTTGAATTAATTTAATAATTTTGAATTTTTAAGATTTAATTACCCAAATACCCTTTTTACTTTGATTTTTGACTTTTCTTTTAAAAAGTGTTGACTTTTATATGTTATGTATATTTTACATATATATCACATATATATTCAACTTTTTCATTTAAAATCCCTTTATTTTTCATGTAAAACTATTAATTTAATTTATCAAATTTAATTATAATATATTTTATCAAATTTCTAAAAATGAGAAATTTTCAAAAAAATTTGGGATATTACACTACCTTTACCACCACGACCCCCTCTGACACTAGGTCGAGACACTACTGTATCTGTTTATCTGTCCTCAGGTGGCTCTGGACAATCCCTAGTAAGGTGGCCCTGTGACCCACATCTGAAATAACTAGATACTGTACGAGTCCCCTAGCAAACACCTCTATGCACCCGTCCAAACTGAGCACAAATATGTAAAACATATCTCTGCATAACTGGAGTCGGTGCACTGGCGACTGAGGCTACAAGTCTCTACCTCTATTATTGTGGAGATCCCCTGCTAGGATGTCCCTAGCCTCTGCTAGACCTTTGTGGGAAACTATCTCGACCTCTCTTGAATGATGAAGACCATGCCCCAACTATGGTCTCCTAGCTCTGCTCTCCTCTGCTCTGGTAGTTGCTGTAAATCCCTGTGCCTTCTCTACCCTTTTGGCAGCTGCAACCAACTTAGAAAAATACTCATACCATGAGCCTGCTACTAAACACATGATAGACGGTCTCAACTCCTCCTCAAACCTCCTGTATCTGTCAATCTCATTTGTAATAATCCCTCCTGCATACTTGCTCAGCCGGATGAACTCTATCTCATACTCAGTCACCGTCTTCATCTCCTACCTCAAACTTAAGAATTCCTTCTTCTTAGCATATTTGTACTCTCTGGGGGTATACTTCTTCTCAAATTCTCGTAGGAAATCAACATATATTAGCATCGGAGGATCAATCGTTCCATGAGGAACTGTTTTCCACCACTCATAAGCATCTCTTTGCAGAAGAGACTTGGCATAATCAAACTTCATTTCTGCAGTAGCCTATAACTGGATGAATATCCTCTGAACCTTATCCAACCACTGCTTTGCTACCATTGGATAAATAGTACCACTAAAATCTATAGCTCCAAAATTCCTCAACTTATCATACTTCCTGGTCTGTAATGGTGGCTACTGCGGCTGCTACTGCTGCTGCATCTGTACTGAGGCCTAACGGAGCAACTTCATCATCTGTTGAACACAGAGTGGTGGATCCCCCTACCCCGATGGTCTGACTGGCACTGAAACAAATGCCTCCCCTGCTAGAGCTACACTCTCAACACTCCCTTCAACAGACTGGTGAGTCCTAGATGCCATGTTTATCTATATCTATAAATACAGAAAGAATCGCCACATCAGGGACCAGATAGAATTCCAATGTAAATGAATGTATAACATGCTAAAATCACATTTAAAATCCCATTTTCTCTTTTAAAAATTCACCTAGGTTGAGAACCTCAAACCTAGGCTCTGATACCAAAATAAATGTAACACCCTAATACTATATATATGCATAATACACATACAATGGTATATGTAAAATATGCATATATAGTATGAGAATGTCACAAATCCATTCTTACAATCATTTCCATTTTCATTACAAAAATATTGAAAAATCATAACATACTTAAAAGACAAATAATAAGTATATTGAAAATTTCTAGAAAAAATTCACCAGAGTTTTGTCTGTATAAGGCAACATACAATCATATTTCATTATCTGCTACTCATAATCAATGTCATTTCCTCACACTTTACATACGTAGCTTATTTTACATCCTAGTGCAATATTTGCACTTTTCTCATTTTTCACATACCATCACTTTTATTTATTTTTAAAGGTCATATCATACAATATTAATTCAAAATGAGCATTGTTACCACAAACAATGCCACACATACAAACATATTATCATTCAAGTAGCATAACACATTTTCCATATTCAATGTGTTATGACTAAAAGCAATACAATCAATGTTATTAGATGTCAAATTATGTACATACCTCTTTAATGCACAAAAGTGAGCGTAGCCTGCACTTCGAAATTCCTTAGCACCCTTCACTACTAAGTTGGTGCTGACTAATAACTCAACACCTAAACAAAATGTGAACGTATAACATACATTAGAATCACATTTTAAGGTGTTTACGATATAAAATATAAATTAAAACACATTCTGCCATTTTTCCCTTTTCTTAAGCCTAAGGCACTTTATCATTAAAACTATAATTGAATCCAATTTAAATTGAGTTTTAAGCTCAAATATGCCTATAACATCATATTTTTAGACACTTTAAGCAATTGAACTCAATTTAGAAACATTCCTCCCAAAACCCTAAAATGTGCCTCAACTCACTTCCATTCTTGTTCTTCATTCCAACCATTTCCAATTATAAATTTGAGTCTATTTCCATCATTTAAATCATTAAACAACATGATTTAAATGATAAAACCAATTGAACAAGAATTCTTTAACAAAACCCCTTTTCCATAAAACCTTACTAACCAACTCAAACTTCAACTTAACCCAAGCTAATCAATTTTTCAACCATAAAATCATTGTTTACTCAACAAATAAGCATCATTCCTACCCATTTAAACAATTAAAATATATAATTACAAAATCCCATTTCTCACATAACCCTAAATCACCTTCTTTACCCAAACTCAAACCAAACTTAATCATTTCTTCCATCTAACTTAAAAATTATTACTTATTAACCAAAATAACATCATTCCCACCAAATACAACAATTATAACGTGCTACAATAAAATCCCAAATTAAACATACTCATAGTTTTCATAGAAATTCAAAAAATTAAGAAAGAAAGCTTACTAACCTATTGCAAATCCACCAAAACTTCAATTAATTCTTGAAAATTCTTGCCAATGTGAGTAATTGAATGAAGAAAAATTTCACTTCCAGATAGTCATGGGATTCTCGGCCAAAGAAGAAGAAAAGAGGAAAAAGATGACCAATTTTCAATTTTTGACTTTTCTCTTTATTTAAGACCACATATATATAATATTATATTATTTTAATTAATTAATTATTTATTCATTTTAAAAACTCAATTTTTCATCATCCATTCATAAATATTTTCTTTTCTAATTATTTTATTAACTTTTATTTTTATAAAGTTTAATAACCATTTTGCCCCTCTCTACTATTCATCTTTTGTCTTATTATCCTTTATGATTAAAGTTTATATGTTATGTATATTTCTTTATATTTCACATATACCTTTGTTAATTTCTTAATTCTAACTCAATATTTTTCCCTTAAATTATTTATTTTAATTAATTTAAATTAATTTTAACCTTAAAGCAGATGTTACAACGGTCATGCCTACCTGAAGGCCATGCTCGTGCACCCAGGAACAATTTTGTCTGACCACCTCATGGCCACACCCATGGCTTTCAATCTGATTCTTCCATAATTAAATAAACAAGCACACGTCCATGTCATTCTAATGCCATGCCTGTGGCTCTTAATCCAACACTGTCACTTCATGAATTACATATAAGTAGACTCAATTCGAAGCCCATGACCGTGCCATCCTCATGGCCACTTTCGTGTCTCACCAAATTTGCACAAAATCGCAATTATTCAATGAAAAACAACATAAACTACAAAAGAAACACATTATCAAGTATGTACTCACCGTTTTGATGATCAAAATGAAAAGATATCCAAGTATACTCCACCAAGCTTTCCCACTTTCTCAAAATGGTTTTCTTCTCTTTAATGATCAATCAGATCACTCTTAATCAAATTATAGGTTCAAAACCACATTAAAATACATATAAACACACTAGAATTCAATAACTATACCAAATCCCAAATTGGATACAACCATTGTCAAAACCCTAACTTCCACCTCACTTCTCCAAACCTTAATCGATTTCACTGAATCTATAGTCCAAGTTTAGAATTATCATCATATATCCATTAATTTCATTCTCATATATTAAAACAATCATACCATAACTTTCTCATGATTACATATAAAGAAACTTACCACAAGATAGAAGAAATTTACCTATTATGCCAATTGTCACCAAAACTATCTTCAACTCTTGGAAAATCTTGTTAAACTTGATAGTTAGGAGAATTAAAATTCTCTCTCAAGAAAAGGAAGGAAGAAGAAGATGATCAAGTTCTGGAGATTTCCTTTTCCTACATCATCCACTAACCATATATCTTATTATATGATTAATTAATGTTATAAGATATTTAAAATAAAATATTATTATTTATATTTTTGACTTTCTACTTTAACTATTTACCCCATTTATTTATTTTTACAATTTGTATGTTATATATATATCCTTTATATTTTACATATCTCTCTCAACCAAATCTTCCTTAACCCTACCAATTAATGTACTTAAATAAGTTAAAAAAATTGGGGCATTACACTACTTACTTTAGCAAGTGGTTCACAATAAGCATTTTGAGAAGAGGGTAACAGAAGCTCACATTATGCTAGCTTAATTGGTATCAGATGAAATAAAGGAAGTAGTATTCTCAATACATTCAGACAAGTTCCCTTGGCTAGACAGGAAAAACCTTGCTTTCTAACAATGATTCTAGAGTATTATAGGGCACGATGTAATAGATGCATGTCTGTGTATCTTGAATGAAGCGAGTACGCTTGAAGATTTGAATGATACTTTGAGCGGGGATTTTTGCATCCACTCCTGGTGGAATGGTTCTTGCTACTTCCGCACTGTTTAGGCCCGAGGCCTTAGAGAACATGGGCCTAAGCCTGGAGAAAATGGAGTCACCACCCGGACGGGCTAAAAAAAAGAAAGGGGTGGATGACTCGATTCCTAAGGAATCCCCAACCCCCTAATGGGTTTGAAAAGTTGGGTACATATGGGGAAGGTGAGAAAGGCCCAGCACCCCCACAACGCCCGGTTTATTGGAACCGACCTCCTTTTCAGGTCTTAATATTATAAAATTCTTAAATATAATGATATTATCCATACTACATGCAACAATTAAAATAAAGCTTCATTATATTAAAATCAAAGCAATGTTTAAATAAGAAAAATAAATGGATAACCATCCGAGGATGGAAACATGTACTTACATCGTCCATGTCTAAACTAAATAGGACACCTACCGAAAGGTGGAAACATGTCCTTTACATTGATCCAAAATATAAAAGCAATTTAAATTACATGAAAATTAATTAATGAGGTACCCAATAATGGAAACATACCCCTTATAATTTTAATACCAAAATAAATAAATAATAATCATAATAATAAAGAAAATATCCATCCATGATAAATTAAATAAATCAAGCATTGAAATTAAATAAATCAACTATCAAAATATATAATAAACTGCATAATCAAATAAAAATTAAATAAAGCAAATAAAGATACAAATTTAGGTTTATGTCTTAATTTAGGGTTCTTTAATTAACATTTAGGGTTTTGGGATTTTAAAATTATTATATTCATTATATAGGCTACTGTGAGTATTTTTGAAAAAATGGAATGGATTAGGGCTTTATAAATTTAAGAAAGTAGTAAGGTTTTTGGTTAATCAAATTAGGGTTTAGGGCTAACATCATAAAATTAGGGTTTTGGAACCTTAAGATATGAGGGTTTAGGGCTTACAGTTTTAAATTAGGGTTTCAAGAAGAATAGGGTTTAGGAAAATTAAGGAATTAATACACTAAGGCTAGGGTTTTGATATTTTGGAAAACATATTCGATCTTAGGATTTAAGAAAATAGTTTAGAGTTTTATAGAAATAATTAAGATTAAAGTTTTTAGAAACTGTAAAGAAGATTAGGGTTTAGAGAATTAAGAAGACATTTTGAAGTTTCAAAAAAAAAGTTAGGGTTTAGATGATTAAGAAATTCAGGGTTTAAGAGAGAAAGATTGATGGTTTTAAAATTTTGGAAAAAAAAGAACAATTTAGGGTTTTGATAATTTAATGACATAGGCTACTGGATGATTTTAAGTTTTTAGTTTTTATAAAATATGCAAGTGGAGTTTTTAAAATGAATTGATTGATGTATTAATTAAAGTAAACAATTAAAGTTATTAAAACAAAGATCAAGTTACTGCATATTCTTATTACTCAAAGAAAATGAAGCTACTGTGAACATATAATTTATAATTAAAGATCAAACCTGCGTAGTCGGTTCCACCAAAAAAATTAATTTCTAGATGAATAAAAATAAAGGCAATGTTGATGCCTTTGATGGATGGATGATTGATGAATGCTTACTTGCTATTAATTCTTTTTCTGCCTTCTCTTGCTTTGCAATTTTAATCTTTCTTAATCTCAATTGTCGACCTCCAGGGTTTTCTCTGTTTCCCTCTCTAGGGTTTTCTGTCTCTCTTTTCTCCTCCTCTTGTTCTTGTGTTTTAATGTGGTATTTACAGAAAAAACAAAGTCCTAATCCTATTTTAATAAGGAAATACTATCTATTTAGGAAAAACTACAAAACCGGGTAAAACAAGATTTGGTCAAAAATTTGGCAGCACGCAGGCTCTGTGGATTTTTGACCCCACTCCCAGTGGAATGGTTCTTGCGACTTCGGCACTATTTAGGCTCGGGGCCTTAGAGAATGTTTAGCTCATTTATGTACTTGTTTTTAGTATGATTTTATGTGTGTTTTAGTTAATGTTTTGATTGATTTTTGTTTTAATTGTGTTTTAAGTGTTGTTTTTAGGTTTAGGTGCAAAAACACCCTTGGGAGATCAAAACAGGGCAAGAAAAGCATGAACCAAGCAAGACGTGGCCAAGCCAAGCAAGACATGACCATGTCCCTCAAAAGAAATTCAAGGCAGAAGCAGACACGGCCATGAGACACGGCCAAGCCTCTGGCCGTGTCTCATTCAAAGAGCAAACAAAGAACAAACCAAAGAAAAGGAGAAAAAGAAGCACACAGGAAGAGACACACCCAGGTGACATGGCCAAGCCTCTGGCCGTGTCGCATGACACGGCCAGCAAGCTTGGCCGTGTCCCATTTCATGCCTAGGATACTTGAGCAAGCAAAGAAGGAAAGAAAAGAAATAGAAATGGAAACTGTCAAGGAACACGGCCAAGACACTGGCCGTATCACATGACACGGTCGTGTCCTCTGGCCGTGTCTCACCTTGTATCAACTATAGTGAGGGACACGGCCAGGAGCTTAGCCGTGTCCCAAGAAGAAAAAAACAAGAGACAAGGCCAAGCTCCAAATGGCTTGGCCGTGTCACCTCTCACAACCAAAGAGAAGAAAGAAAGAAAAGAAATGTCCAGTAAGGGACACGGCCGTGTCCCATGAAAAATCAAGAGACACGGCCAAGCCACTCTTGGCTTGGCCGTGTCACCTCAATGAAGAGACCAAGAGACACGGCCAAGACATCCTTGGCTTGGCCGTGTCACACCAAAATTATTTGATTTCTTTCAACAAAGTGGGGGACAAAGTGGGAGACAAACACTATTGCTTGCCAAAAGAAATAGAAAACAAAGAAAAAGTGGGGGACAAAGGGAAATGGGATAAGTTGGAAGGCAAGGGTGTTGATTTTTGAATGAATTAAAAGGAGAGGAAGAGGAAAATGGGGGGAGTTCTTGGTTTCTTGGAGCCAAATTTCTGCAAAAAACGTGGGAGAGGAGAGTGACACTCTCCCTTGTCCCTTCACCTCCAAACCTCCATTTCCATCCTCTCCACCTTCTCCATCTTCCATTGATAAGATCTTTGAGGTTCTTTGGGATAAATTGGGTTAAACAAGCTCTTGAAGGTTGAAGAAGCTTCATTGAAGAGTGGTGACTTGAGAAAGCTCCATTCCATCTTACAAAGGCAAAATCAATTGAAGAGTTGGTGACTTGAGAAAGCTCCATCCAAAGGTTTGGTGACTTGAGAAAGCTCCATTCCACATTGCAAAGGGGAATCAACCATTGAAGAGGGCTTGAGTTCTTCATCAAATACATCAAGTGGAGCTAGGAGAAAGACTAGCAATCCTACTCTTGGCATCTTCACAAGGGGTTTTTCTATTCTCTCTTTTAATTCATTTTTATTGTTGTTGTTGTATTAAGAGATTGATATTGCAATGAACAATTTGTATTTGTTTTATATTGAGTTGAATGAATGTTATAAATTGATGATGTTGAGCTAAATACCCATGCCTAGGGTTTGTAGCATATTTGGTTGAATGCTTTGATTTGATATTTACATTGATGTTCCTTGTTGATTGGTTGATTGTATTGCATTAAATGCTAGGTTGATAGATTAGCTACCTATTGATCTTTGAATATTGGATGACGGACCGAGAGGTGAAATCCGGTATCGAAACTATATAATCGACCACCCTATGAATGAATTAGAAATATAAGTTTTAAGGTTTATTAATTTGGTAATGTAAAAGAATTGGTCATTGCTAATTCATGAATGTGAGAACTAATGGATGGGTAATTGACTAATTAATCTTAAGGAACAAATTAATTTACAAGGTTATGTTAATGGACAATTGAGAATTGAGCTTTGATTTAATGGACGTATGACCCTAGGCACCTTCCCAAGAATCAATTTGATCTTGTACACCCACACACATTAATCTCTATGCACAGTTAAATTTAGGTTTAATTATTCTCGCACCACTCCAAACAACAAACTCTCGCATTTAAATAAATTGTCAATCAAGCTATTACGAACCACACCTTCTTGGGGAAACGACCTTGGGTCGATCACCTTTGCTACAGCTACCACGTATACTTGCGAGTGACTCTTGTAGTAGTACTTAATTTGAGCGCAACAAGTTTTTGGCGCCGCTGCCGGGGAGGGCTGTCGTAGTAGTAGTAGTTTGATTTTTTTTTACTTAATTGTTTATTTGTTTTCTTTGAATTGTTTGTTGTTTTCTTTTAAATTGTTTGTTTATTTTGTTTGAAATTTTTTATTGTTTGTTTTCTTTTAGTTGTTGAGTGCCTTGTGTAAAGATGCAGTTTTCAAGGCACGGAGGTGTTTATGATAGGAATGATGATTCTGAAATGGCATGGCAATTAACAGAATTGACCAATCAAATTAAGGTGCTAAATGCAAGAGGAAGAGCACCTATGCCACGCCAAGAGATATGCGCAGCATGTGGCATTGTAGGCCATAGTGCAAATACGTGTTCCATGGGTTTTAGACGATACCAAGAATGGCAAGAGGAAGAATATGACTACCAAAATTTCCAGCAAATGGGAAGAAATGACACATGTTCCAATCCTTATAATCCCAGCTGGGGAAGCCAATCAAATTCTTCTTGGGAAAATCAACAGCAAATTCCACCTCCAAATTTTTTTCAGCCTTACCAAAGAAATCCTTACTCTCAAGAACAATATTCAAATCAAGATCACCTTAAGCCACCCATATTAGAAGATAGTTTGAATGCTTTCATTCAAACTAGCACACGAAACCAAGATCACCTTAAGGAACCCACCTTAGAAGAGAGTTTGAATGCCTTCATTCAAACTAGCGTGCAAAATCAAAATCACCTTAAGGAACCCACTTTGGAAGATAGTTTGAATGCCTTCATTCAAACTAGCTCACAAAACCATGATCAATTTGAGAAATCCACAGTGGACGATGATTTGAATGCTTACCTTCAAATTAGCACACAAAATCAAGAAGGGAGCAATGAGAGGTTTGATTCTTTGGAGGAATCATTGAAGAGGGTGGAAATGCAGGTTGGGCAACTGGCACTTCAACTCCAAGCACAGCAAAAGGAGGAATTTCCTAACCAATTGGAGCAGGTCAAGGTAATCACAAATATGACGAGTGAACAGGTGATATATAACAATTTTTGTGATTCCTTTGATGCAGGGACTAATCAAGAAGACAATGGTGAGGAAATGCTGCCCAACATGGAGAAACAAAGTCAAACAAAGGAGGAGGAGAATTTGGACTCATCAACTTCATCACATTTGTATGAACCTCCGAATCCTTTGCAACCAATTCCATTCCCAAGTAGGCTGAAAGAAGAGGAGCAAGGTAAGCAACTTTCTAACATCTATATTATGCACTCTCAAGGAGAAAGTGGAAATAAGCTTGAGATGGGTATATCTTTAGAAGAAGAACATGAAATGCCCAAATTAGAACTTGAGGAGTGCAAGCTAGTTTTAGATGTTGAGGTTGTTGAGAGGGGACTTGACATTGTTAAAGTGGATGAAGAAGTGATTCAACCAAGCTTGGTTGAAATTAACGAGTCCCCAAAAGTCATCTCTACTATTCTTGGTGGTAAGGAAGAGCAGAAAGCTGATATACCCATGTTGCATGAAGATAAAAATTATTACCACGTTCCTATAACACTGGAGGATAACCCGGAGGCGATCTTCACATGTCCCTTTGAGACATGTTCCCTTCAAGGAAAAATATTTAAGGGTTGCCGTACATCGGGTGTATTTCAAAGTTACATGTTATTCATCCTATCAGTCATGGGCTCCAATTGCATTATGGGTGGAAGGAGCCCCACACATCGTATATGGGAACGATGGAAATCAGGTTTCATCTAAACCCTCCCTATAGTATGCATGCTCACATTGAGGACAATGTGAATCTTTAAGTGTGGGGTGCATTTTAGGTTTTGTGTTTTTATTTTTAATTGCATTATGTGTTTTTGTGTTTTTACTTTTAACTTGTTTTTGTTTAAGTTTAGTTTATGTTTTTAATGTTTTTCTTTGAATAAATGAATTTTAGGAAGTTCAATTGTTATAAATTGTTGATAGATGACCTTTGAATTTTTGAAGCATGAATTTGAGAATTGAGTAAAATTAGTGCTTATTGTCAATTTTGTTGGTTTTTCTTTGCATTGCCATTAACCTAGTGAGGAATTGAGCCATCAACCTATTATTCTTTTTGTGGGTAAACATCTTTGATTGATGATTTGCTAGAACTTGCTTTGAAATGCTTTTTAAGACTACATAAAAAATTTTCAATTTGGCATCAAGATGATTAAGGCAATTAGGTGAACCCACTTTGGCTTAAAAAGACCAACCCTATATTCAACCTTAGTTAGCCAATTTTGAGCCTATTTCATTTCCTTTTCTTTCTTTTTCATAACACCATTAGCTTGAACCTTGTTGTTTAACTCTTATCCTTTCATTAGGTCAAGAGCATTTTAAGAGCGTTTATGACCGAGTGTTGTGTTGAATTAAGTGTGGGGTTAAGTTTAGTAGGTTTAAGATTGCAAAGCAAAATAAAAAAAATAAAAAAAAATAAAAAAAAGAAAAAAAATAATAAATATATATATAATAATAAGAATAATTGTTGTTCTTGTTGAAAGGGTTGGAATGTATCATTGCAAAATGTAATAAGTGAGTTCCCTTAAAAAGCTCTTTAATGTCAATGGGAATATGAGAGGAAGGTGTTTTGGGATTGTTAGTTATACATAGATCAGTTACTTCATTCTTGAAGTGCTCTTGAACTTAATGATTAAGCTCACATTTCCTAAATATCATGCCTTTACCTTAGCCTTATTACAACCCAATAAAGACCTTTTGATTGATGCTTGATTGTTATTTTGTGGTGGAGATTTGATTAATAAGCAAGCCTATGGCAATAATCTTTCATTGATTGTTATGAGTGTAAACACCACCATGATTAAACACTTATAAGAGTTGGTGAGGGAGCGATAACATTAGTTATGCATGGAAAACCACTTAATTGCATGAGTGTCGATTTTGTTTGATTCGATATTGATTGCGGATTTAGGGATAGGGAAGTCTTGATGCATCTTTATAACTCTTGAACTTAAAAAAAAAAAATTATCTTTGTAGTGTGTTTTGATTTTAGCCTTGCTTGGGGACAAGCAAGGAGTTAAGTGAAGGGTATTTGTTTAGTTCATTTCTGTACTTGTTTTTAGTATGATTTTATGTGTGTTTTAGTTAATGTTTTGATTGATTTTTGTTTTAATTGTGTTTTAAGTGTTGTTTTTAGGTTTAGGTGCAAAAACACCCTTGGGAGATCAAAACGGGGCAAGAAAAGCATGAACCAATCAAGACGTGGCCAAGCCAAGCAAGACATGGCCATGTCCCTCAAAAGAAATTCAAGGCAGAAGCAGACACGGCCAAGCCTCTAGCCCTGTCTCATTCAAAGAGCAAACAAAGAACAAACCAAAGAAAAGGAGAAAAAGAAGCACACAGGAAGAGACACACCCAGGTGACACGGCCAAGCCTCTGGTCGTGTCCCATTTCATGCCTAGGATACTTGAGCAAGCAAAGAAGGAAAGAAAAGAAACAGAAACGGACACTTTCAAGGAACACGGCCAAGACACTGGCCGTGTCACATGACACGGTCATGTCCTCTGGCCGTGTCTCACCTTGTATCAACAATAGTGAGGGACACGGTCAGGAGCTTGGCCGTGTCCCAAGAAGAAAAAAACAAGAGACACGGCCAAGCTCAAAATGGCTTGGCCGTGTCACCTCTCACAACCAAAGAGAAGAATGAAAGAAAAGAAATGTCCAGTAAGGGACACGGCCAATGGACACAGCCGTGTCCCACGAAAAATCAGGAGACACGGCCAAGCCACTCTTGGCTTGGCCGTGTAACCTCAAGGAAGAGACCAAGAGACACGGCCAAGACATCCTTGGCTTGGCTGTGTCACACCAAAATTATTTGATTTCTTTCAACAAAGTGGGGACAAAGTGGGAGACAAACACTATTGCTTGCCAAAAGAAATAGAAAACAAAGAAAAAGTGGGGGACAAAGGGAAATGGGATGAGTTGGAAGGCAAGGGTGTTGATTTTTGAATGAATTAAAAGGAGAGGAAGAGGAAAATGGGAGGAGTTCTTGGTTTCTTGGAGCCAAATTTCTGCAAAAAATGTGGGAGAGGGAGAGAGTGACACTCTCCCTTGTCCCTTCACCTCCAAACCTCCATTTCCATCCTCTCCACCTTCTCCATCTTCCATTGATAAGATCTTTGAGGTTCTTTGGGATAAATTGGGTTAAACAAGCTCTTGAAGGTTGAAGAAGCTTCATTGAAGAGTGGTGACTTGAGAAAGCTCCATTCCATCTTCCAAAGGCAAAATCAATTGAAGAGTTGGTGACTTGAGAAAGCTCCATCCAAAGGTTTGGTGACTTGAGAAAGCTCCATTCCACATTGCAAAGGGGAATAAACCATTGAAGAGGGCTTGAGTTCTTCATCAAATACATCAAGTGGAGCTAGGAGAAAGACTAGCAATCCTACTCTTGGCATCTTCACAAGGAGTTTTTCTATTCTCTCTTTTAATTCATTTCTATTGTTGTTGTTGTATTAAGAGATTGATATTGCAATGAACAATTTGTATTTG
Organism: Garcia nutans; assembly: GCA_947685225.1. Lineage (NCBI taxonomy): Eukaryota > Viridiplantae > Streptophyta > Magnoliopsida > Malpighiales > Euphorbiaceae > Garcia > Garcia nutans. The sequence goes on along the minus strand of CANTUV010000005.1, from coordinate 31,991,881 downwards.
TTTTATATTGAGTTGAATGAATGTTATAAATTGATGATGTTGAGCTAAATACCCATGCCTAGGGTTTGTAGCATATTTGGTTGAATGCTTTGATTTGATATTTACATTGATGTTCCTTGTTGATTGGTTGATTGTATTGCATTAAATGCTAGGTTGATAGATTAGCTACCTATTGATCTTTGAATATTGGATGACGAACCGAGAGGTGAAATCCGATATCGGAACTATATAATCGACCACCCTATGAATGAATTAGAAATATAAGTTGTAAGGTTTATTAATTTGGTAATGTAAAAGAATTGGTCATTGCTAATTCATGAATGTGAGAACTAATGGATGGGTAATTGACTAATTAATCTTAAGGAACAAATTAATTTACAAGGTTATGTTAATGGACAATTGAGAATTGAGCTTTGATTTAATGGACGTATGACCCTAGGCACCTTCCCAAGAATCGATTCGATCTTGTACACCCACACACATTAATCTCTACGCACGGTTAAATTTAGGTTTAATTATTCTCGCACCACTCCAAACAACAAACTCTCGCTTTTAAATAAATTGTCAATCAAGCTATTATGAACCACACCTTCTTGGGGAAATGACCTTGGGGCGATCACCTTTGCTACAGCTAGCTCGTATACTTGTGAGTGACTCTTGTAGTAGTACTTAATTTGAGCGCAACAGAGAACATGGACCTAAGCCTGGAGAAAATGGAGTCGCTACCCAGACGGGCTGGGAAAAAGAAAGTGGTAGATGACTCGATTCCTAAGTATTTTCCAACCCCCTAATGGGTTCGGAAAGTTGGGTACATGTGGGGAAGGGGAGAAATGGCCTAGCACCACCACAATGCCCGGTTCATTGGAACCAGCCTCCTTTCCAGGTCTTAATATTATAAAATTCTTAAATATAACAATATTATCCATATTACACGCAACAATTGAAATAAAGCATCATCATATTAAAATCAAAGCAATGTCCAAACAAAGCAAATAAATGGACACCCATTCAAAGATGGAAACATGTCCTTACATCATCCATGTCTAAACTAAATAGGACACCCACCAAAAGGTGGAAACAAGTCCTTTACATTGGTCCAAAATATAAAAGCGATTTAAATTACATGATATTTAACTAATGAGGTACCACAAAGTGGAAACATACCTCTTACAACATTTGAAAATCAAAATAAATTGATAAAAGTAAATAACCATTTATCATAAATAAATCATTCATCAAAGATATTAAACATCAATCAAAATATGTAATAAACATTCTTCCATGATAAATTAAATAAATCAAGCATTGAAATTAAATAAATCAACCATCAAAGCATATAATGAACTACATAATTAAATTTAAAAATAAAGCAAGTAAAGATACAAATTAGGGTTTATTGTTTCTATTTAAAGTTCTTTAATTAACATTTAGGGTTTTGAGATTTTAGTATTATTATTATTATTTGTTTAACCTACTATAAATGTATAAGAAAATTGGAGTGGATTAGGGTTTCAAGAATCAAATTAGGGTTTAGGGGGTAACATTATGAAATTAGGGTTTTGGAATCTTAAGATATTAGGTTTATAATTCTTAGCTACTGGATTGTGATTTTTGGTTTACTGTATTGAGTTTTAAGGTTTAGGTTTATAAGATTTTAAGGTTTTAAGGATTAGGGTTTAGGAAAACTAGGGTTTACAGTATTGGTTTTGAGAGAATTAGGGTTTTTGACATTTTAAAAAACATATTTGATTTTAGGATTTAAGCAAGTAGTTTAGAGTCTTATAAAATAATTATGATTTTTAGAAAAAGTAAAAAGAACTAGGGTTTGAAGATTTGAGAAAGCATTTGGAAAATTTGGACAAAAAGTTATGGTTTAGATGAAAATAGTTCAAGGAAAATAATTTATGGTTTTAAAACTTTTGGAAACAGAAGAGAAACAATTTTAGGGTTTCAAGGTTTTGAAAAAGAAGAGAAACAATTTTAGGGTTTAGAAGAAACATTTTAAGGTTTTTTTAAGGTTTTGGAAATAGAAGAAGAAATTTAGGGTTTTAAGGTTTAGAAGAAATGTTTTAGGGTTTTTAAGGTTTAGAAGAAACGTTTTAGGGTTTTGAGGTTTAGAAGAAACGTTTTAGGGTTTTTAAGGTTTAGAAGGAACATTTTAGGGTTTTAAGTTTTTTTTGGAAACAAAAGAAATAAATTAGTGTTCTTAAGGTTTTTTGAAATAGAACAAATAAATTAAGTTATTGAAACGAAGATCAAATTATTATATATTTAAGGATCAAAGTAATGTGTACATGTTCTTATTAATCAATGAAACAAAACTATGTAAATATATAATATATGATTAAAGATCAAACCTGCGTAGTTGGTTCCACCAAAAGTAACTTCTGGATGAACAAGAACAAAGGCAGTATGGCTACCTTTGTTGAATTATTGGTTGCTTGCTTGTTGCTAATCTTCTCTGGCTAGGGTTTTCTGTAATCCAAGTTTAATAGTCCAATTCTCGATCACCAATTTTTCTTTTTGATCCAAGTCCCAAGCCCAAATCCAAAGTCTTCCTCCCCTAATTATGAGTTTTAAAGGGTTATTTATAGGAAAAATTATAAGCCTAGTTCTAATTGTTTAAGGAAACTAAAATATTTTAAGAAAAGAAACCGAAACCAAATGGAATTTGGTTTCGGAAAAAATTTCGTTGGAAATTTTTGCTGGCGAAAACTGCGAGCGTTGGTGAGGACTACGAGGGCTGGCGGGCAAAAATTACGAGCGCTGGCGAAATGAGCTGGATGGCCAACCAATTCGCCGCAGGAAATGCGGCGAAATTGGCCAAGGCCATTTCGCTGCAAGAATTTCTTGCGAGTGAATGGGCCTTGGCCAATTGGACCTTTGGCGACGAACGTTTTTCATCACCGATTATTCCATCGTCAATTTTTATTTTTATTTTTATTTTTTTATTTTATTTTTTTATTATTATTTTATTTTTTTATTAACTTCACCATTTTTTATTTTTATTAAAAATTATAAATAATAAATACTAAAATAAATATTATTTGATTAAAATACCACAAAAATTATTTTGGACTGTATAAAAAATAATGGACCGGACTGGGTCAAATTTCAAGTCAAAGGCTGCCAATGTTGACACCCACTTAGCCATTTTGCTGTCCAAAATAGGCCTCTCCATAAGGAATTTCAAGGGACTCTGTTCTGCAATGACATAAGTAGTGTAAGAAGACAAGTAGTGTTGTGACTTCGTGCAAGCCCAATACAATGCTAAACACAACTTCTCAATCCTGTTATACTTTAACTCATAGTCCAGCATCCTTTTGCTGAGGTAGTAAATTGCATTTTCCACCTTTGTATCTTCAGCCTCTTGAGCTAGCATTGCCCCCATGGCTTCATCTGTTACAGACAAATACAAGAGCAGAGGTTTTCCCATTCTGGGAGGTTGTAGAATTGGCGGACTTAACAAGTATTCTTTGATCTTGTCGAAGGCCTTCTGACAGTCTTCATTCCATTCTTGTGAAGCACCTTTCCTTAGTAGCTTAAAGATTGGACCACAAGTCTCAGCCAACTGTGATATGAATCGACTGATATACTGTAATCTACCTAGTAAGCCTCGAATCTCCTTTTCTGTTCTTGGTGGAGGCATTTTCAGAATGGCCTTTGACTTTGCCGGATCAACTTCTATTCCTTTTTTGCTTACCAAATATCCCAAAAATAAGCCCGATGTTGCTCCAAATAGACACTTTGCAGGATTAAGCTTCAAATTGTACTTGCGAAGTCTAAGGAAGAACTTCTCAAGTGCTTCAACGTGCTCTTCTGGAGATTTTGACTTGACAATCATATCGTCAACATACACTTCTACTTCTTTGTGTATCATGTCATGAAAGACTGTTGTCGCCATCCTTTGGTAGGTAGCCCCTGCATTTATCAATCCAAAAGGCATAACCCTGTAGCAGAAAGTGCCCCATTCTGTAATGAAAGCTGTCTTCTCTTTGTCTGGTGGGTGCACCAGGATCTGATTGTATCCAACCGCAAGGTCAGTCATGGAAACCATCATATGCCCAGCCATCCTGTCTATCAGCAAATCGATGTGTGGTAGCGGGAAATCATCCTTGGGACAAGCCTTATTCAGATCTCTATAATCAACACACATCCTGACCTTTCCGTCTTTCTTCGGGACCGGTACGATGTTTGCTAACCATGAAGGGTAGGCAATTGGTTCTATGAACTTATTGTCCAGTTGCTTGGCAACCTCCTCTTTAATTTTCAAAGACCATTCCGGCTTCATTCTTCTCAACTTCTGCTTAACCGGCTTTGCATCGGGGTATAGCGGAATCTTATGAACTGCTATGGCTGGGTCTATTCCCGTGACATCTCTTGTCTTCCACATGAAGCAGTCAACATATCTTCTGATGCATTCAACCACCTGTTCTTTATTCACACAATCATATGCAATGTATGTATGTTCATTTTCTTTGCCAATTATTATCTTTTCATTTATTTCTTTTATTTCATTTTTGCTAGATAATACTTGGAAAGCAAAAGACACAGGGTAACCAAGAATCCGAACAATTTCATTGATAATGGTGGAGTCATTCTCCAAGATTACATTAGATTTGACATTAGGGTTCTCTAAATCTGAAACTACAGAAGACTCAGAATTAGACTCTGGCTTGGTGTTTGACTCAGAATTTGACTCGGTACAAGACTCGGGTTCAAGGTGTGTCACTGGACTAGTTTTGTCTACAGCAGCTTGTCCCTCCTCGGCATACCAGTTCATCAGTGGTCCATCTGTTGTCTTGATCAGCTTTGTGAAGTCCCTTTTGCCTTCGACATTGGTTATCATAGCAACCTCATCAAAGAGACTAGGCCGCATGAAATCTTCCATTTGGGGGTCAGTTTCAGGTTCTGGCTCTTCTTCTTTTATGGCCACAACATCAGCAAACATTTCAAAATCCGGTAGCTTCTTTCCGGTCATAGGAGAATAGAATGGTTCCTGAAAACCACGGTGATGAACTGCCTTTCCAGGTTTGCAAAAGTGACCATTCAGAGTTCTAAAGTAAGGGCGCATTTTGAGGCTTCTTGCCCCCCAATTTCCCTTTTTCTTCCTTCCACGCTCAAACTCTTCTATTTCATCGTCTGTAGGTTTGTACCCCAAGCCAAAAGTTCCCTTATTCTCAGGCTCTTCCCATGGCCGTACTACGGGTGTTTTTCTCCCAGACTTCATCATTTCCATTCCGGGCAATAGACCTACCCTCAACATCATTCCCACTAGGCAATTGATTTGGACCTCCCCAAAGTCATATGAGACAAATGGCCCTTTTGGTTTTTCACCTTCAATGCACTGAACTGTGTCGTAATGAAACCCAGTCAAGGTCATGGCGGTTTCACCAGGAACAACCTCAAAGAGAGACTGATCCATGGTTTTCTTGTTGATTTCACAGGTATCCCCTTTGATAGTGATGATTTTTCCTTCAAAAGGGAATTTAAGTTTTTGGTGTAATGAAGAAGGTACAACATTAATTTGATGAATCCACGGCCTTCCAAGGAGGAGATTAAAGCTCGCGGGTACATCAATGACCTGGAAGGGCACTTTCATTTTCACCGGCCCAATAGCAATTTCTAGAGTGGCAACACCTAAAATTTCTCTTCGAGTGTTATCATATGCTCTCACAATCTGATCAGAAGGTGTAAGATCTGTAGTCTCCAACCCCAATCAGCTTGCTACTTTCAAAGGACACACATTTAAGGCTGACCCATTATCAATGAGAACCATGGGCACAGTCTTTCCCCCAGTCTGTATGGTGATGTATAGAGCATCATTGTGTTTCTTACCGTCTTCTGGTAAATCTACATCAGAAAATCTGATACTCAATGCCTTGGTTGATTGGGTCAAAGTGGCCACCAAAGCTTCTGGGCTTGTGTCCACTGGTGTATCAAGTTGACTCAAAGCTTCGCTGAGAGCCTGGCAGTGTGGGAATGAGGAAGCAAGGAGCTCCCAAATTGACACCTTAGCTTGGGTTTGCTTAAGCTGAGTAAGGACAGGGTCTTCTTTTGGCTCTGGAGTCTTCTTATGGGGGTGATTTGAGGTTGTAGGGGGTTTTTCCCAAGTCAAGTGGCTGATATTGTCTTCCACTTCTTGTCAGAGCACTGACCTCTTCAGCAAGGTCATTCAAATCTAACACACATACTTCATTCATTTCTGAGAGAAGTTCAAAAGGATCAAACAGCTCTTCTTCCACAGTAATGGCATGGATGGAGTGATTGGGCAAAGGATTAGTGTTAATGTTTGGTTGCCTCCTGAGAGGAATGATGTCACCACTATCCACCAGATCCTGGATGCGGTTTTTCAGTGTCCAGCAAGCATCTGTTTTATGCCCATTCCCTTGATGGTATTCACAATATTCATTGACTTTATAACTGGAAGGTAATGGGTTTGGAGGAGGTATTGGGTCCAAAGGCTTCAAATATTTCCCTTCCACAGCCTTTTTAAACACCAAATGAAGGGGCACTCCAAGGTCAGTATATTGCCTTCTCGGCTGATTTCTCAGCCCAAGATTGCCCACACGTAAAGGATTCGCAGGGGCAATATTGGCCACTTGATTGACCTTGCTTGAGGAAGGAGTTTGGCTTTGTTTCTTATATTTCGAAGCAGCCCCCTCATCCACTATTTTACCCAACTGTATCAAATCTTCTACCTTGATTGCAGTCGCAATGAGCAATTTGAAAGTAGGTAGATATTGGGTTTGCAGTTGAGCCTGATATGTAGGTCTTAAATTCCTGATTATGATATCAATCTGCTCTTGTTCTGAAGGGCGATTGATCATCTGGGCGGCTTTTTCCCTCCACCTCATAAGGAATGAGGAGAAGGGTTCATTGTTGTTTTGTTTGGTGGTCTCAAGTTCTCTTCTAGTGACATCCATTTCAATATTGTAGTGGTATTGAGAGTTAAATGCATTGCAGATGTCTTCCCATGTCTTAATCTTGGAACGGTCTAGACTCACAAACCATTTAAGGGCAGCACCAGTCAGGGATTGTTGGAATAACTGAGCAAAGAGCTCATCATTTAAACCCCAAGGACTTAAGGCTCCCACATACATTTTCAAGTGAGTTTTAGGGCAAGTAGTCCCATCAAATCTATCCATCCCAGGCATCTTGAATTTTGGAGGCAATCTAGCTTGGGGAAACAAGGATAAGGAATCCATGTCTACCACCTCTTTATGAGTTTTCATGGCAGTGATTGACCTTTCAAGCAATTCAAGTTTCTTTTTTAGTTCATCAGTCTCAGTCTTAGAGGGTGAATCCTCCAAATTGATGACAGGGGTATTATTCTGAGCAGTAATGGGGGTACTAGTTTGTCCCACAATAGGTTCTTTCCCTAAATTTCCAGAAGTAGTGGCTGTCTTTGGTACTCCTCCCAATTCAGCCAGGATGGCTACCCTTTGGGCAGCTAAAGCTTCATCAATTCTCTCTTGCATTCTAGCTTCAATTTCCTTAACCTGTCCATCCAGCAAGGCCTTAACCTGTTCAATAGTAGCCATTTCAGTAATTGGAGCAGTTGGTGAAGTTGGGGTAGTAGAATTTGTAGGGGATAGCACAGTTGGTATTGGTGTGTCTGGTGTAGGTGAAGGCACACGGACAGTGGGTACCTGCAAAGGTTAAGGGCAATAGATCAGGGTGGTGTATAGGGTAGGAAAAACTCTTGGTCCACTTATATACATCAAAAATTTTTCCCCAAAACAATGTTGCTATGTTGCATGAATGCACCTCATCACATCATAATTCATTTTAATGGAATGCAGCACTATCTTTAGGTACATATAACCTAAGGGAAGTTTCTATTGTTATGTGAAAAATAGAGAATCGGCTTATCATAGGGACCCTTGAGTCTTGAGTAAGATATACCTAACCACATGTGAAACAAGGAGTTTCGCGTGGGTCCAACAGTACGATTACTCATGGGCCACTCCAAAAGGATTGGAATGGTTTGCGACAACAGGGAGGACGCTTTGGCTGTCCGCCGGCATAATCAAGGAGACCTGCTGGTCAGCGCTACTTGCTATCCAGACTCAAAACTTTGAACAGAAAGAGAAGAAATTCATTTGAAAACAATTTTTTATGCAATGGAGGAAAATGATTCCCCCATATATGCAAGAGAAAAAGATTCTCTGAATGACAAAATAAATGCACAAGTAGTCAAACAATAGATCCATCAAAGGAAAAAGATTCCTTTCTTCAATCTTCAGTCCAATATTCTTAAAGGAAGGATATATATTGCTAAGGTACCCTGCAAAATAAACAAAAATACCCTAAAGAAGGGCAAATCGGTTAAACAAATAATAACAATCTACTAGGATCCCATAAATCGTTTTTATGGTCCCTAGTGTCAAATTAATCAAATAAGCAATAGTAGTCCACTTAGAATCCCATAAATCATTTTTATGGGTCCCCAGTGGAGTCGCCAAACTGTGAACCTCGGGTTCCGTCCGAAAAGGATTCGGGCGAACGTTCACTTGTTGTCGGGAGTCGCCACTCAGTTTATTTTGTTCGAAGGGAAAAACTAAGAAAACCCTTGTTTGACTCCAATAATGCATCCAATTTAAAGGCTTCTAGTCTGCGAACCCAAGGAGGATTCGGGGACTATGTCATGCATTTGACTAACTTGACAATAAAAAGAAGTAAATATAAAAGGGATGAAGAAAAGAAAAAGGACTGATTGTTGGTAAGTTGTGGACTTGCTATTTGGGGTGAATCCCAAATATGCCTACATACTCTCGTTTGAATGGGAGATCAAAGCCCATGTAGTTCGGAAAAGCCTATTTAAAGGCGATGAAATTTATGCTTCATGCATGTGTGTGTATGCTTCGTGCATTTTTCAGGCATTTTGCCAGAGTTGTGAGTTTTAGCACTTAGTGCAAAAATTGTATAATTTCGGGTACTTGGTAGCAAAAGAGTTCGATTTAGGCTTCATGCCAAATTTTGATCTTAATTGTAATATTTAAATACTTTGTATTTAAAGGATGTAATTTAGGCTCCGTGCCAAAAGGTTGATTTTATTCACGGCTTGATGCCGAAAGGTTGATTGATTAATCCATTAGGCCTCTAGATCTAAAAGGATTAGATCTTTGACCAAGAAGAAATTAAGAAGAAGATTAGAATGCTTATGATATGCTCGAATTGACCAAAGATGAATTATGATATTACCTTGATTAGAATTTTTCCACTTCTAAGTTCCAGATCTTGTTTCCTTGCACTTTTAAGTATGATTCTTGCTTTCTACAACACAATATTAGAAATTCTTAAGCATAAAAATTTCATCAGCACCAGGGCGTGCGATGTCCAAAAAGCTCCCTTTTTCTGAAAATCTGAAGCCTATTTATAGGCAAAAAACCGAACTGTACGGCGGCCGGGCTCTGGCCCCAAAAAAAAGGTGCCCGACTCGCGCTATTGGTGTCAAAACTAATTTTTCTGCAGCCACGAGCCTCTGAAAAATATTCCGGGACCATATCCGTGATCCTCACGCCGTCCCGGACATTTCAAGTACCATATTGATATATTTCCAGTGAACTTTACCGTGGACCTCCGGTCCGGTCCGATCGTCAGCAGTCTGAGAAAATTGGCTTTCCGAGCCTCAAAATTCGAGTGTTCACAGTTTGAAATATTTAGGTGTTCAGAAGGAGCTGAATCTTCGGCAAAGGCGATGGTTAGAACTGATTAAAGACTACGATTGTTTGATTGATTACCATCCTAGTAAGGCGAATGTAGTTGCTGATGCCTTGAGTCGGAAGTCTTTGGCAGGTTTGGCTGTTTATTCACTCTCGTTGCTTGTTGAGTTGAGAGCGTTACATGCTAGTTTTGAAGCATGTGATGATGGTGCATTGTTGGCTCAGTTGCAATTGAGACCAGTATTGTTGGATCAGATTAAGGAGGCTCAATTGACAGATGAGAAAATTCAGAAGATTGTTTCAGATTGCCAAAACGTTGAGAGCCAAGATTTCTTTTTGAGAAGTGATGGTAGCCTTTGGTTTAAGGATAGATTGTGTGTTCCTGATGATGCTAAATTGAGAAAGATTATTTTAGAAGAAGCACATCAGTCAGTTTTTGCTATACATCCGGGAAATACAAAGATGTACCATGATTTGAAACAACATTATTGGTGGTCAGGTATGAAAAGAGACATAGCGGAGTTTGTATCCAAGTGTCTCACTTGTCAGAGGGTGAAAGCTGAGCATCAAGTTCCAACAGGGTTGCTTCAACCTTTATCAGTGCCTGAATGGAAATGGGAGAGAGTGACAATGGATTTTGTGTCTGGTTTACCATTGACACAGAGGAAGCATGATGCTATTTGGGTGATTGTTGATAGGTTGACAAAGATAGCTCATTTTCTTCTGGTTCGGATGGACTATTCACTTGAGAAGTTGGCTGAGCTGTATATTAGTGAGATAGTGAAGTTGCATGGAGTTCCAATTTCTTTAGTGTCTGATCGAGATCCTAGATTTACTTCAAGATTTTGGAAGAATTTACATGGTGCTTTGGGTTCTCGATTGCATTTTAGCACTGCTTTTCATCCGCAGACAGATGGGCAGTCAGAGTGAGTGATACAGATTATTGAGGATATGTTGAGAAGCTGTGTCATTGATTTCTCTGGAAGTTGGGACAGACTTTTGCCACTTGTAGAATTTGCTTACAACAATAGTCATCAAACCAGTATTGGCATGGCACCATTTGAGGCATTGTATGGAAGAAGATGTAGAATGCCTCTATGTTGGAATGAAATTGGAGAGGGCAAATTAATTGGTCCTGATTTGGTTAAAGAAACTGAGGAGAAAGTGAAGATAATTCGGGATCGGTTAAAGACAGCTTCAGATCGACAGAAATCTTATTCAGATTTGAAGAGAAGAGACATAGAATTTGATGTTGGAGATAAAGTATTTTTGAAAGTGTCTCCTTGGAAAAAGATATTGAGATTTGGTCGTAGAGGGAAGCTGAGTCCTCGTTTTATTGGACCATATGAAATTCTAGAAAGAGTTGGGCCAGTTGCTTATTGTCTTGCTTTGCCACCTGAGTTGGATAGAATCCATAATGTATTCCATATTTCTATGTTGCAGAGGTATAGATCAGATCCATCTCATAACTTGCCAATTGAATCCATTGAAGTTAGTTCGATCTGACATTTGAAGAAGAACCAGTTGCTATTTTGGCACATGAAGTGAAAGAATTGAGAAATAAGAAAGTGCCATTGGTGAAAGTTCTATGGAAGAATCATGGGAGAGAAGAGGCAACTTGGGAGAGCGAGCAAGCAATGCAAGATCAGTATCCTCAACTGTTTCAGATATAATATCAGGTAATTTCAAGGACGAAATTTCTTTTTAGAGAGGGAGAATTGTAATATCCCAAAATGTGCCTAGAAGTTTTAGTATAATTGTTAATTTATTTGAATTAAAATGTATATGTTATTGGAAAGAGAAAATAATTTAAAAAGGAGTGTATATGTTGTATATATGGATATATATATATATAACATATACACAAGTCAAATGGATGGTCAAAGGAAGAAGATATTTATTTTGGTTATTTATGAAATTACTAAAAAGGGCATGTAAGTGAAAGGAAGTTAAAACAAATAGATGGGAGTATTTAAGTAATTTTCTTTTTGGAATGCATGCTTGGTGGAGGTTTAAAGAGATGAAAAGTTTGACTTTGTTTCTTTATTTTCTTTTCTTCTCCTTTGGTGGCCGGCCATTATCAAGACAAGAGAGCAAGAAGAAGGTTTTGAGTTCTAAGATCAAATTGAAGGAGATTTCAAATAAGTTGGAATTTCAAGAAATTTCATTATTTTGGTAAGTTCTCTCTTGATTGCTCTTGTTGATTTTGAAGTTATTTTTTGAGTTTGATGAAATGTTGTTGATAATATGGTTAGGATTGCTTGTGGTGTGTTTGTATGTGTTGGAAATGGAATTAAAGATAAGAAGTTAGGTTGGTGTTGGTGATGGAAGAGTAAGAGTTGTGTTTAGTGAAATTTCTTTTTGTTTTACAATTAGTAAAGGCTGTGACTTGTACGATTTTTACTTAAATATAGAAAAATGTTTTTGAAGTGAATTTTTGATATGTTGTGTCTCTATGAGTCTAGAATGACTGAAAAATATGTTGATTCGATTTTGGAATGGTTATGATTTTGGAAAGATTATTTTTATTAGACCTGTCCCAGCAGGTACCTTAACTGAGACAGCTATGTTTCGAGATTTTTAATAAAATATAGAAAAATAGTATCCAATTGAATTTTGGATATGTTGTGGCTTAGTGAGTCTAGTATTTGAGAAAATTAATTTGGAACCACGTTGATTGAATTTGATTTATGGAATTCACAAAGTTCAGAACTGCTGCCAGGATGCAGGGCAATTGGGGCAGTCTGGTTGGGTGAACTATTTGACCAGGATTTTGTGTTCAGTTTGATCTGAAATTTTAAAGGAATGATTTTAAGATGTAAAACTAAATTATGTAAAAATTTTAGAGTTTTTAGTCAAGTAGATTATTTTATACAATTTTTCAAAATAAGGATAAAGTGGAGTCTAAAACCAGAATTTACTATTATTCCTTTTGCTAATATTCCTTTTGGATTAGGTTGTGAAGAGGTTGAATTGCCCTAACCTAAGTGTTGAGGATTCTTGGAAGAGTAGGTGTATAGATTGGTGTGAGTTGGTTTTAAGGTAAGTACAAACTACATTATTGCATATATTCATATGATATTGAGACTTGAGACATATTTGGTTATAATGTGAATGTTGTGATGAGCATGTAAAATATGTGTTAATGCCATTGATTATATCCATTTGAATAATGAATTGATTAATGTGATTTGAAATATAACGAAATGTGAAATGTGCAAGATGTGATGATGAAATGAAATGTGAAAGATATGATGTTATGAAGAGTTGCTTTATTGTGATTTGAGATCATATGAGATATGAGCCCATGATTGTTGGCTATGATGATGCAAATGAGATGATTGAGACATGGTTGCCTAATTTGCTTATGAAATATAAAATGAATTGAGAAAGAAATTATGAAGAGATGAATGAAATGTTTGTGTGCTTAATATGTTATTCAGATTTCAGAGTTCTGGGTTTGGCGGCATGCCTATGAAATATATGAATAATAGTAACAATCTTGCCGGGTTGAGGATCTCCTCGAGATTAGTCGGATTGAGGTCCAAGAGACTGGGTCTGTTACACTTGTTTTGGTAACAGTCTTACCGGGTTGAGGATCTCCTTGAGTCTAGCCAAGTAGAGGTCCAAGAGACTGGGTCTATTACCCTATCCATGGATAGATATATATATATATATGTGTATATCGCCTACAGGCTTGATAATTATGATTATGGACCAAAGCAGTAACTCTGAACTTTGAATAACATATTAGTGTATTTTGGGCCCATGCTTGTCTTTGTTTTCAATGTGAATCATGAATGTGTTGATTAATTATTAAATAATGTAAAATTGTGAAATATAATATTCTCTTGAATTGATCTTGAATCTTGATTGTGTGACATTAGCATGGCATTAAGGCATCATAGCACTGTAGTTTGTACCACTAAGCCGTTGGCTTAGCGTGAATGTGATTCTTCGCGCAGGTGACAGGGAAGAACCAGAGAGTTCCTCTTGGCCGAGTCGAGCCTAGATTTTGAAGAGTGAATAGTGGGCTTTAAGATCGAAGACTGACTGCCAAACATGTATAAATTTTATGTGTTGTAAAACTTGAGTTTTGATGTATATGAATTTGTAAATATTGTTACTTTTCGTTGCATAGTGAACAAATATTTTATCTATTGTATTTCATAATAAACCTTTACTTTATTTTGTACTAGAAGTGTAAATCCTTTTTGCAGGTTGTAGTTGAGGTTATAAGGGGGATTTATTGGAAGTGTACTGAGAATGACTTTGTTTGCATTGGTTTGTGTAAAAATATTTTCAAAAATCAGAAAAAAAAAAACCAGTTTTGTCGACACTTGGGATTAAAATTTTAGGCGAAACTATGGAAAAATTTCTGTAAAATTCGGAACTAAAATTTGACTAAGTAAAAGTGGTAGCAACATTAGGATAGTGTGGCGCCTCTACTCAGCTTACACACGTAGGTCGGGAAGGGGTGTTACACTTTGTTCCCCTTGAAGCTTGGTTGAGCCTAATCCTTGAAGCCTAGTTGGGATAACGATAATGATAATGATAAATGTGATAATTGAACCAAAACATTAACTCTGAAAGTGGAATGGCATATTAGTGTCTTTTGGGCCCATGTTTGTCTTTGTTTCAATGTGATTCATGAATGGTGAAACAATTGAATAAAATAATGGAATGTATTGTTATGAAAAATATTAATATATCATTTATGAATAATGTTTTTATTGTTGAAATGTGTGACATTAGCATTGCATTGAAGCATTTTGTTATTGTGGTTTGTACCACTAAGCCATTGGCTTAGCGAAATTGTGGTTCATCGCGCAGGTGACAGGGTAGAACCAGAGAGTTCGTCTAGACCGAGTCGAGTCTAGATTTTGAAGTGTTGATAGTGGGCTTAAAGATCAAAGACTGACTGCCAAACATGTATAATCTTATGTTTTGTAAAATTTGATTTTGATATCAGAGCCTAGGTTTGAGATTCTCAACCTAGGTAAATTGTAAGAAAAAGAAAAAAATTTGATTTTAAAAGTTGGTTTTTAAATAAGATACATGTTTTGGTATTGGCAGTCTCTGATCTTTGATGAGGTATATTCTGCTGTGTTTGCAGATATAGGTAGTGATGGCGTCTCAGTCACGTCAGTCTATTGAAGGTAGTGTTGAGAGTGTAGCTCCTGAAGAGGGTAGAGATAGAGCTAGGGCTGAGAGAGCTAGTGAGGCACCTGCTCCTGTGCCAGGGAGATCAGCTGCTGATGAGGTTCCGCCGGGTTGGTTACAGCATGTGGTAGAATTGTTGAGGCGAGCTCCAGTGTAGCCGCCACCACCACCACAGTCGCAAGTACCAGTGAGACATTATGATAAATTGAGGAAATATGGGGCTGAGGATTTCTTTGGTACTACAGATCCTGCAGTAGCTGAGCAGTGGTTAGATAGAGTGCAAAGGGTATTTATTCAGTTGCAAGCAACTCCTGAAGAGAAATTTGATTATGCTAGATCCCTTCTGCAGAAAGATGCTTATGATTGGTGGAAGACCCTCATGCTATGGATGACCCACCTACATTGTCTTATAGTGATTTTCTGAGAGAGTTTGAGCAGAAATATACCCCGAGGGAGTATAAGGATGTTAAGAAGATGGAATTTCTGAATTTGAAACAAGATAACCGGACTGTGACAGAGTATGAGGTAGAATTCATCAGGTTGAGTCATTATGCCGGGGGGATTATTGCAGATGAGATTGACCGGTGTAGGAGATTTGAGGAGGGGTTGAGGCCCTCTATTATGTGTATTGTTGCTGGTTCTCGGTATTAGGATTTTTCTCAATTGGTTGTAGCAGCTAGAAGTGTTGAGAGAGCACAAGCTATTGCAACAGCTGCTACTGAAGAGGAGACCAGAGTTAGAAGATCCCAATTTGAGGTAGGGTCTTCATCTATGAAG
Source organism: Garcia nutans (assembly GCA_947685225.1). Taxonomy (NCBI): domain Eukaryota; kingdom Viridiplantae; phylum Streptophyta; class Magnoliopsida; order Malpighiales; family Euphorbiaceae; genus Garcia; species Garcia nutans. The sequence goes on along the minus strand of CANTUV010000005.1, from coordinate 31,976,273 downwards.
AGAGGCTGAGGAAGTTTTGTTTCGAGAATTAGTAGGAGCCAGAGGCAGTCAGGTAGGTCAGTTCAGTATCAGAGGCAGAGACCGAGACCTACAGTTTCTGTAGCGAGTGCTCCGACTCCAGTGGTTCAGAGATCCATTCCACCTATATGTGTTCATTGTGGTACGACACATGGGGGTGTTTGTTGGAAGACGGGAGGATCAGGAGTATGTTTTAGATGTGGGTCACCAGCTCATTTTATTAAAGATTGCCCTGAGCTACAGGATGATAGACAGACTGATACTGCAGCTTCTCAACCTAGTTTCAGCAGAGGTGGTCGAGGGGGCAGAGGTTTTAGTAGAGGTGGTCGACCTGGGATCAGTCAGAGAGGAGGCTCTACATCTGGAGGCAGTAGGCCAGATGAGGCTGGATCTTCTCAGAGAGTGTATGTGTTGCAGAGGCAGCCGGATGCTTCAGCAGTTATTGCGGGTACCTTTTCTTTATTTGGCATTTCAGTTCTTGCTTTGTTTGATCCAGGATCTACTCATTCATACATAAGTGCATCTATTTTGCCTGTGTCTAAATTGCATTCAGAATCCTTAGGATTTGATGTCTTGGTGACAAATCCTTTAGGACATAGTGTGGTGGTGAGTAAGGTGCATCATGATAGTTCAGTGGTGGTACAAGGTGAGGAATTTTTGGGTGATTTGATTGAAATGCCTTTTAAGGAATATGATTTGATCTTAGGCATGGGTTGGTTGTCTAAGCATGGAGCTGTGGTAGACTATCAAAAGAAGTGTGTTACCTTGAGAACCGGTGATGGTAGAAGTGTGATGGTATTTGGTGAGCAGAGACAACTTGCATCCTTGTTTGTATCAACTTTTGTAGCTAGAAAGTTGATTAGAAAAGGGTGTGATGTTTATCTTGCTCATGTTGTGGATACCTGAATAGTGGGTTCTCACCTTGATAGTATACCCACAGTTGCAGAATTTTCAGATGTGTTTCCTGAGGAGTTGCCAGGGTTACCCCCTGAGAGAGAGGTTGAGTTTGGTATCGATTTGTTGCCTGGTACCACTCCCATCTCTATTACTCCATATCGAATGGCACCTGCTGAGTTGAGAGAGTTGAAGGTGCAGTTGCAGGAGTTGTTGGATAAAGGGTTTGTTCGCCCTAGTGTTTCTCCTTGGGGAGCTCCTATTTTGTTTGTAAAGAAGAAGGATGGTACTTTGAGGTTATGCATCGATTATAGGAAATTGAACAAAGTGACTATCAAGAGTAAGTATCCTTTTCCTAGGATTGATGATCTTTTTGATTAGTTGAAGGGAGCAGCAGTATTTTCCAAGATTGATTTGAGATCAGGGTTCCATCAGTTGAGAGTCAGAGCTGAAGATGTTCCTAAGACAGTTTTTCGCACAAGGTATGGGCATTATGAGTTTTTAGTGATGCCTTTTGGATTGACGAATGCACCTGCAGCATTTATGGATTTGATGAATAGGGTGTTTAGGCCCTATCTAGATCAGTTTGTGGTGGCCTTCATTGATGATATTTTTGTGTATTCGGGTAATGAAGAGGAGCATGACAAGCATTTGCGGATTGTGTTGCAGACCTTGAGAGAAAAGCAATTGTAAGCTAAGCTGTCGAAGTGTGAGTTTTGGCTTGATCAAGTGACTTTTCTCGGTCATATAGTTTCAGCAGATGGTATAAGAGTTGATCCGAGTAAAGTTGAGGCTATTTTGAATTGGAGTCCACCGAAGTCTGTAACTGAAGTTAGAAGTTTTCTGGGTTTGGCAGGCTATTATCGACGCTTTGTGAAAGGTTTTTCTTTGATAGCTACTCCACTCACCAGATTACTTCGGAAAGGAGTTAGATTTGTGTGGACAGATCAGTGTCAAGCTAGCTTTGAGCAGTTGAAGGAGATGTTGACTCAAGCTCCTATTCTTACTTTGCCTATGGAAAATAAACCATATGTGATTTACAGTGATGCTTCACATAATGGTTTAGGTTGTGTTTTGATGCAAGAAGGTAAAGTCATAGCTTATGCTTCTCGGCAGTTGAAACCGCATGAGCTTAATTATCCGACGCATGATTTGGAGTTAGCAGCCATAGTTTTTGCTTTGAAGATTTGGCGACACTACTTGTATGGGGAAAGGTATTTTATTTATACAGATCATAAGAGTCTTAAATATTTGGGTGTTCAGAAAGAACTTAATCTTTGGCAAAGACGATCGTTGGAGCTGATCAAAGACTATGATTGTTTGATTGATTATCATCCTGGTAAGGCAAATGTTGCTGCTGATGCTTTGAGTCGGAAGTCTTTAGCATGTTTGACTGCTTATTCGCTCTTATTGCTTGTAGGTTGAGAGCGTTGCATGCTAGTTCTGAATCATGTGATGATGGAGCTTTGTTAGCTCAATTGCATTTGAGACTGATGTTGTTGGATCAGATTAAAGAGGCTCAATTGGTAGATGAGAAAATTCAGAAAGTTGTATTAGATTGCCAAAATGGGGAGAACCGAGATTTTTAGGTGAGAAGTGATGGTAGCCTTTGGTTTAAGGATAGATTGTGTGTTCCTGATGATGTTAGTTTGAGAAAGATTATTTTAGAGGAAGCACATCAGTCGGCTTTTGCTATGCACCCTAGGAGTACAAAGATGTATCAGGATTTGAAGCAACATTATTGGTGGTCAGGTATGAAGAGAGATATAGCGGAGTTTGTATCCAAGTGTCTCACTTGTCAGAGAGTAAAAGCTGAGCATCAAGTTCCAACAGGGTTGCTTCAACCTTTATCAGTGCCTGAATGGAAATGGGAGAGAGTGACAATGGAATTTGTGTCTGGTTTGTCATTGACTCAGAAGAAGCATGATGCTATCTGGGTGATTGTTGATCGGTTAACAAAGACAGCTCATTTTCTTCCAGTTCGAATGGACTACTCTTTGGAGAAGTTGTATGGAGTTCTAATTTCTTTAGTGTCTGATCGAGATCCTCGGTTTACTTCGAGATTTTGGAAGAGTTTACATGGTGCTTTGGGTTCTCGATTGCACTTTAGCACTGCTTTTCATCCGCAGACAGATGGGCAGTCAGAGAGAGTGATATAGATTATTGAGGATATGTTGAGAAGCTGTGTTATTGATTTCTCTAGAAGTTGGGACATATTTTTGTCACTTGTGGAATTTGCTTACAACAATAGTCATCAATCTAGTATTGGAATGGCACCATATGAGGCATTGTATGGTAGAAGATGTAGAACTCCTCTATGTTGGAATGAAGTTGGAGAAAGCAAATTAGTTGGTCCCGATTTGATTAAAGAAACGGAAGAGAAAGTAAAAATAATTCGGGATCGGTTGAAAGCAGCTTCAGATCAACAGAAATCTTATTCAAATTTGAAGAGGAGAGACATAGAGTTTGATGTTGGTGATAAAGTATTTTTGAAAGTGTCTTCTTGGAAAAAGATTTTGAGATTTGGCCGCAAAGGGAAGTTAAGTCCTCATTTTATTGGACCTTATGAGGTGTTGGAAAGAGTGGGACCAGTTGCTTATCTACTCGCTTTGCCGCCTGAGCTGGATAGAATTCATAATGTCTTCCATGTTTCTATGCTAAGGAGGTACAGATCAGATCCATCTCATGTTTTACCAGTTGAATCTATTGAGGTGAGTTCGGATCTGACATTTGATGAAGAACCAGTTGCTATTTTGGCACATGAAGTGAAAGAGTTAAGAAATAAGAAAGTGCCACTTGTGAAGGTTCTTTGGAAGAATCATGCAAAGGAAGAAGCAACTTGGGACAGTGAGCAAGTGATGCGAGATCAATATCCTCAACTGTTTCAGATTTGATATCAGGTAATTTCGAGGACGAAATTTCTTTTTAGAGGGGGAGAATTGTAATATCCCAAAGTATACCCTAAAAGATTTGGAATTATTGTTGTATGTGGATTTAATGTATATGTTTAAATGGAAAGAGAAAAGAAGTAAAGAGAGAGTGTATATGTTATATATATGGTGATATATATAACATATACAAGTCAAAGTAAATGGTCAAAAGATGATTATTTAATGAATTAATTAGTTAGTGGAAAATGGAAAATTAAGTGAGTGGAAGAGGATATTTTAAATTATTTTAATATTACAAGTGCTTGGTGGAGATTTAAAGAGATTGAGTGTTTGACTTGGCTATTTTTCTTCTTCTTCTTTTCTTTTCTCTTTGGGTTGGCCGGCCATCAAAGGAGAAAGGAAGAGAGTTTTTGTTTTCCAAGCTCAAGATTAAAGGAGATTTCAAGTGATCAAGTTGGAAATTTGAGAAATTTCATCAACTTTAGTAAGTTTCCACTTGATTTCCTTGTTTTATTTTAAGTTGTATTTGAGTTTGATGATTGATTGTGGATAGTATGAGTATGTTTGATTGTGGTGTGTTTGAGAGTGTTGGGTTTAACTGATTGTGATTTTGGAGTTGAATGGAAGAGTAAGAGTTGTGTTTATGTTATGGTTTTGAATTTGTAATTGATGTCAATATTGAGTTTGATCAATTATTTTTGGTAGACCTTCAAGATGTTTGTATTTAATAAAGTTTAAAGCATAGAATACATGAGTTTGATTGGAAACAGAAGCATTGTATAGATTGGTGTATCCTTTTGGATTAGGTTGTGAAGAGGTTGAGTTGCCCTAACCTAAGTGTTGAGAATTCTTGGAAGAGGAAGTGTATAGATTGCTGTGAGTTGCTCTTGAGGTAAGTACAAATTTACTTGATTGCATGCATTTTCATGATTTTGAGACTTAACACATTTGGTTGTAAATGTGTTAAGTAATTTACTATATTGTTAATACAATTTGATTAATGTTATGATTTGTATAATGTGAAAGATATGATGATCATTCAAATGTATGTGCAATGCAATTGGATATGATGAATTGCTTTAATGTGAATTGAGATATGATGAGATGTGGTGCCATTGTGGTTGGCTATAATGATTCAAATGAAATAAGTGGGGCAAGTTTGCCTAGATGATGATGAATTTAAAATATATGTCCAATGCAATTGGTTATGTATACTCTATTGATGAGATGTGAAGCCATTGTTGTTGGCTATAATGATGCAAATGAGATAATTGAGGCATGGTTGCCTAAATGATGATGAGAAAATGAGAATGAATTTGATAATGAAATAATGAATGAATTGTGTGTCTAATGTGTTATTCCATTTTCAGAGTTTTGTTGTTGGTGGCATGCCTAATAGTAACAATCTCTTGAAGCTAGGTTGGGCTTGATCCTTGAAGCCAAGTTGGGTTGAAGTTTAGCATGCTTAACTCCCCTTGAAGCTTGGTTGGGTCTAGTCCTTGAAGCCTAGTTGAGATGTTACAACCCTTGAAGATAGGTTGGGTTTGGTTCTTGAAGCCAAGTTGGGTTGATACTTAGCATGCTTTGTTCCCCTTGAAGCTTGGTTGAGCCTAATCCTTGAAGCCTAGTTGGGATAATGATAATGATAAATGTGATAATTGAACCACTGAAAGTGGAATGGCATATTAGTGTCTTTTGGGCCCATGCTTGTCTTTGTTTCAATGTGATTCATGAATGCTGAAACAATTGAATAAAATAATGGAATGTATTGTTATGAAAAATTTTAATATATCATTAATGAATAATGTTTTTATTGTTGAAATGTGTAACATTAGCATTGCATTGAAGCATTTTGTTATTGTGGTTTGTACCACTAAGCCGTTGGCTTAGCGCGATTGTCGTTCATCGCGCAGGTGACAGGGTAGAACCAGAGAGTTCGTCTAGACCGAGTCGAGTCTAGATTTTGAAGTGTTGATAGTGGGCTTAAAGATCAAAGACTGATTGCCAAACATGTATAAACTTATGTTTTGTAAAATTTGATTTTGATGTCTATGTATTTATAAATACCTCTACATTTTCCGTTGCGTATTGAATGAACGTTTTATTTATTGTGTTTTATGATATAACCTAAATGTTTAAGTTTGCTTATATTATTGTATAAGGAGTGAGTTGTTTGTTTAGTAAACCGTAGCATTCCTATATTCAGTATACGTATATTACAGATATGGTGGTATGTAGTGTGCGTATACGGGGTATAGGGGTGTTGCACCAAATCAATATCAATTTACCTCAGGACTTGATTTTTCAAATTAATATATCTATAACATGACAACCCTAGTTACCATACTAAACTCAGAAATCATTTCTATTTAAGAAAGAATTTTTGCACTTCAGATAGACACATACACATTACTTGGCCAAATGTCTCATTGAGTTTAAATATTGTCTATCTCATATGCATGATTATTCAAACTATCTCCACTAATAAACTCTACCTACCAAGAGAGATCAACAAGTCTTTGATAGGCTTAAAATGGGGTCTATAAGGGACATGGGTTAAATGAAGGCCATTTGTAAGTTGGAGCCGATGTGACACAATAGACAAACCCTCACACTACAAGTTTCTTGTTTGAACTTTAGGCAGCTAGGAGCATGAAAAGATAGACCTTTGAGTGTTCTCCCATTTTCTTGGCATTAATCTAGATCTTGATTGGGATAGTCTTTACCTTCATAAAAAGTTTGGTACTCAAATTCATTTCTCTTCTTATTTTCCCTTTTCTTTCTCTTTTTTTTTCTTACTCTTCCCTTTCTTTGAGCATTTTATCATTTTGTCCTTCTTCCTTGTAGAACTGTCAAGCACAGAACTTTCAAGAACTGGATGGTATTTCTCCTTTTTCTCTGATTTTGATTGAATCTTTGATTGGGTTGGACCAATTCAAGTCAAACTGTCCTTATAAACCTAATGGAAGCCTTTTGTTGCTTTAGGTAAAAGAGAACTCAGTTGGCTTTCTGAACTATTTTGGGTTTTATTTATTTATTTTCTTTTTCTTTTGTTTCTTTTGTCTCTTTTTTTTTTCTTTTCCTTTTTTTTCTTCTTTTTTCTTTTTTTTTTCTAGCTTTCTTTCTTTTTTTTTGTTGGGGTTCTAGCTCTAACAGAGTTGTCTTATTTGTACCAACTTAGGTATCTAATAATGGATGAGTGGAGTGACATAAATCTTCTTTAACAAGGATAAATCATTTGTTACTCTGATGTTATCTTGAAAGATTGGGGATATTAGGAGAACTTCAACTACCCTTATGGTCTTGATAACATCAACTATCCTTTATAGTTTTGGCTATGCATTCCATTATTTGATCTTCTTCCCTCTTCAACTTAGTGATCATAAGACTTGTCAAAAGTATCACATAGCTCAGGGTAGGTTATTGGGGTTTGTAAGCCAATGAAAAGAAAGCTAAAATTTTATGAAGGCTCAAAGGGACAACTAGGGATTGATATTTAATTGGGTGGATACTCGTTGTTGGCTAACCAAACAATGCCTAGATCATCTCTCCCTTAAACAAGTGGAGTTCAATTTCGCCTTAAAAAGTTTGTCAAAGCATGTTCTAAGACTAACTAGGACCTAGACAAAGGTAATTATGTAGAAGCCCTCTCTAAGTATGCAAACATAACTCAATTCTATAGAGCAATTTCCTCATCTAATAAAGTCATTCAAATCATGATGCCTAGATACATTAATTTATGAATATCAAGTAAGATTCATCATTGGTTGAGCACCAAAATGAACAAAGATCAATAAAATTTTTTATGAAAGTAATTTATTCAAATAAATTTAAATTTAAAAAGCACGATTGTTCCAATTAAATATTAAAGAAAGAAAATAAAACAAGAAAAACAAACAAGCCAAGGGAAGTTTGTTGAGTTAAGCTTCTTCTCCTTTCACATCTTCAATATTCCCATCTTGAAAGGAGGATAAGACAAAATCTTCCTCCAACCAAGAAAGTTGCTGGTGCTGGCACTTTATTGAACTTAGGTAGAGGATTACTTTTGGTATTGGGCTTATCCAGCTCGGGTAGCTTACCACTTGTAGACCCTTAATTTTTTACCTAGTCTGGTCCGTTATTTTTTTTATATAGTCCAAAATAATTTTTGTGGTTTTTTAATTAAAGAATATTTATTTTAGTATTTATTATTTATAATTTTAAATAAAAATGGTAAAGTTAAAAAAAATAAAAATAAAAATAAAAATAAAAATCGGCGACGGAAAAATTCTATTTGGTTTTGCTTTCTTTTCCTAATTGGTTTTAATTTCCTTAAACAATTAGAAGTAGGTTTATGATTTTTCCTATAAATAACACATTAAAACTCAAATTGAGGGATCAAAAATATTAGTTTTTACTATAGTAAAAAAGAGACAGAAAAACCCTAGCACAAGAGACATTAGCAACAAGAAGCAATCAATTATCCATCCAAAGGCAGCAACACTGCCTTTGTCTTTGTTCATCCAGAAGCAAATTGTGGAGGAACCAACAAATAGAGGTTTGATTATAAATTTTTGATTTAATGTTATTTACAATGTTTCCATCGTTTGTTTTTTTAAGTAACTAAATTATTAAACTTAATAATATATTTTACATTAAATCATACATTCATCTAGTAGCCATTAGCAAGTGAAGAAAGAGCTCACTTTGCCAGCCAATAAAGAATCCAATCCAGAAGAGAAGAAGGAAGTTGTCCTAAAAGCTGAGAAGACCCCGGAGGAGATTGCTGCCCTGGTTGAAGAAAAGTTTGAAGATATTCTGCCTTATGATTTTGAGAACAAAGATTTTTATTTTGATTTTAATTTGTCTGCTTTGTATGAGGATGATGATGTTTTCTTTTCCAAAATGAATGCAATAAAGTCTGATTTTGCTTACTTTTGTGATGTTTCTCTTGATGGTTACATACATTTAAATAGCAGTTACATGAGCATCTTTAATATTAATTATGTTGATACATAATCATTAAATTTGGGAACAATAAAAAATTCTAAAAACATTAGCATAGCATCCGACCTTACTCCTGATGAGAGAGAGAGAGATTTGAAAAAATATTCAAAAAATATGAAGAAGTATTTTCTTGGTCTTATGAGGATATGCCAGGAATAGATCGAGACATTGTCGAACATCTTATTCCTACTTACACTCACATGAAACCTATCAAACAAAAGCTTATTCGATTAAGACCTGAATGGGCTGAATTGGTTAAAGAAGAGGTCACTAAACAAATACAAGTGAAGTTCCTTGAAGTGATAGAATATCCAGATTGGCTAGCAAACATAGTACCCATGCCAAAGAAAGATGGAAGAATAAGGGTCTGTGTGCACTATAGAGATTTAAACAAGGCTTCCCCTAAAGATGATTTTCCTTTACCTCATATAGATGTTCTTATTGATAGTGCAGCCTCTAGCGTGCTACACTCATTTGTAGATGGATTTTTTGGATACAACCAAGTGTTAATGGCCCAAGAGGATAAAGCTAAAACTGCTTTCATTACTACATGGGGTATATTTTGTTATAGGATGATGCCATTCAGCTTAAAGAATGCTGGAGCAACATACCAACGGATGGCCACCACATTATTTCATGACATGATGCACAAAGAAGTTGAAGTATATGTTGATGATATGATGGTGAAATCAGATACAAGGGAACAACACTTCCAAAACTTAGAATTATTCTTCGATAGAGCATTGAAATATAAGCTAAGATTAAACCCGAAGAAGTGTGTGTTCGGGGTTACCTCAGGGAAATTGTTAGGACATGTGATTGGTCCGAATGGCATTGAGACTGATCCTGACAAAGTCAAAGCAATCAGGGATATGCCAGCCCCTAAGATGGAGAGAGAAGTTCGAGGATTCATTGGTAAATTACAATACATTAGCAGATTTATAGCAAAGCTCACAACAATCTGTGAGCCTATCTTCAAATTGCTTAAAAAGAATCAGCCAGTCCTGTAGAATGAAGAATGTCAAAAGGCCTTTGAGCAAATAAAAGAGTATTTGTTGAATCCACCTATTTTGAAACCACCTAAACCTGATAAACCCTTGTTACTATACTTAGCAATGGAAGAAAAGTCAATAGGAGCCATGCTAGCCTAAGCAAATGAGTCAGGGATTGAGCATGCAGTTTATTATTTGAGTAGAAAGCTCCTACCTTATGAAATTAAGTATAGTATCATTGAAAAGACCTGTATAGCCATGGTTTGGTATTCTAAGAAGTTGCAGCATTACTTTCAATCATATAGTGTGCAAGCAATTTCGAGGTTGGATCCAATGAAGTACTTAAGGGAGACACATTTTTTGATTGGGAAGTATGGTCGATGGTTGATAATATTAGAAGAATTTGAGATTGAGTATGTAACCAGGAAAACAATCAAAGGTAGAGTGGTGGCAGAATTCCTGGCCCAACAACCATTACCGGATAGTGAAGAGGTAGTCTTGGAATTTCCGGATGAACATTGAGAAGCAATTGAAGTACAAGGTTGGAAGATGTATTTTGATAGAGCAGTAAATAGGAAAGGAGCAAGTTTGGGAGTCATACTAGAATCGCCCAAAGGGGAACTTATCCTTTTAGCCAAAAAGTTGAAATTCAGGGCAACCAATAATATGGTGGAGTATAAAGAATGTATCTTTGGTTTGGAAACCCTATTGATTATGAAGGTCGATAAGGTGAAAGTGTTCGACGATTCATTGCTAGTAGTGTCCCAAGTAAATGGAGAATGGGAGTTGAAAGAAGAAAAATTAAAACCATACCACCATTACCTAACCATGATAAAGAAAAACTTCAAGGAGTGCAGATTTATACACCTATTAAGAGAAGAAAACCAGATGGCTGATGCCCTAGCCACATTGGCATCGGTATGGGAAAATCCTGTCAACTTATTCCTTAAGCCTCTGATTTTGACCAATTCATCAACTCCTTGCTATGAATATGAGACAATCATGGAAACTAATACAGACTATGATGCATGGTATGATACTATAAGATGGTTTCTTGAGGAAAGGGAAAACCCATCGAGGGCAACAAAGAAAGAAAGAAGAGCCATAAGGCAGTGGTCCTTATAATACATCACCGTCCATGGGGAGTTATATCGAAGATGGCCCGATGGGGTGCATTTGAGATTCTTGAAGAAGCCTGAAGTGGAGCATATCATGTCAGAAACACATGCGGGATGTTGCAATCCACACATGAGTGGTTTGGCCCTAGTTAAGAAGATAATTCAACAAGGTTACTACTGGTTTACTATAGAGAGAGATGGTATAGAGTTTGTAAAGAAGTGCCAACAATGTTAGATGTATGGTAATTTGAATCACATGCCTCCTGAAGAATTACATTCTATGTCTTCCCCTGGCCCTTTGCCACATGGGGTATCGACATTATAGGAGAGATACATCCGACAGCCTCAAACGGTCACCGTTTCATTGTAGTAGTAGTAGATTATTTTTCAAAATGGGTCGAACCCAAATTCTTCAACAAACTGGGTGCAAGTCAGATGGCTAGATTTATTGAAAAGAACCTCATCTGCAGGTATGGGGTCCCGCATAGTGTGATATCAGACAATGGGGTACAGTTTCAAGGAGCAGTTAAGGACTTATTCTCGAAGTACCAAATCCATCATCACCGATCCTCTCCTTATAGACCAAAGGCTAATGGTGCGGTAAAAGTAACAAATAAGACAATTAAGCAGATCTTGTCCAAGATGACTAAGACATATAGGGATTGGTCAGAGATGCTTCCTTTTGCTTTTGTGGGGATATAGAACAAGTGTGCGAACACCGACTGGAATGACACCGTTCTCCTTGGTTTACAGGATGGAAGCAGTGTTGCCAATTGAAATTGAGATCAAGTTGTTAAGAGTGGTCTTGGAAGCTGAACTGCCTGAAATGGAATGGGTAGTGAGCAGATACACATAGTTAGCTTTACTAGAGGAGAGAAGGTTAAAATCATTGTATCATCATCGACTATATCAAAGGAAGATAGCTCGGGCTTATAATAGAAGAGTTAAGATAAAAAAACTCAAAGTCAGGGATTTGGTGCTGAAACAATGTAAGCTTAACATATCTGATCCAAGAGGAAAATTTAGGCCTAGCTGGGAAGGGCCATACATTGTGAAACAAGTCACGAACAAAGGTGCAGTGAAGTTATCAGACATGGACGGGAACGAGTTAAGTGAGCCAGTGAACATTGACAGGTTGAAGAGGTTTTATGTATAAAAAAAAAGAAAAAGAGCTCACTAGGTTGAAAACTCGAAAAGGGCGGCCTAGGTAAAAGTTAGAGCAGTCCGCTAGTTTCGAAAACCAGAAAAAGTGGGCTAGGCAACAATTAGGGCTAAATGAGAGAAAATCATCAATAAGAGAACCCAAAAGGGCTAGTTGGCAATAGGAGTGATCTTGTGTATGTTGGCTTTATGCTTGGTTGTTCCCCAATTTAATAAAACAGAATTAATATTAAAATTGTTCTATCTGCACTGTTATAAGTATTTGACCATATATGGATGAAATGAATAAACACAATAGCAAAAGGTGATGACAAATTATAAAAGGAAAAAAAGCATCTCTTATTATTTCTTTTATTATTTTTGCATCCTAACAATGCGTTTCCTAAAGAAATTGACAAATGTAAAATCTATGGCAGACGATAAGTGTAACGTACAGGCCAGCTTTGCTTCAGTTGATCCAAGTAGGCTTCAGTCAGACAAGGCATGTCTAAATTGGGAATGAATTCAGAACCTCGAGGCTCAGCTCCATACTGATGGTCAAGTCGGCGAGGATCATAACAAGTACCTTGACGAAGAGCAGCAAGAGGTACATACATCAAGTATGTCCGCATGGTGATACGAGTAATCTTCCACCAAGGTACCAACCAACTGATGTTAACTTCAGCGCGTGAGTGGATCTAGTCAACCCAGTCAGCATATGAAGAAGTAGGATGGAGTAGTTTCCTAGCATAATGATGCCGTGGTAGATATCTAGCAAAATCCATGAATGGAGTATCAAGCAAGCAGAGACGCTCCTAAAGCCAAATCTGTAAGGAAAAATTTAATAAAAAAAAAGAAGTCTGCTAAGTTGAAAACCCGCAAGGGCAGCTTAGGAAAAATTTAGGAAAGCTCGATACTTCTGAAAACCCACATGGGTAGACTAGGCAAAAATTAGAGCAATAATTATTAAAAAAAAGTTTTGCTAAGTTGAAAACCCACAAGGGCGACTTAGGAAAAAGTTAGGATAGCTCGCTAGTTTCGAAAACCCGCATGGGCAGACTAGGCAAAAATTAGAGCAATAAAAAAATAATAAAAAAGAAGAAGAAAGAAAAACCTAAATTGAGAACCCGAAAGGGCAGTTTAGGTAATTACCTAAAGCAACAATGGACTCCCGGTCAGTCTCTTTGACAATCCTGATTTAAGCTGGACTAATCCAACTAAAGTCTCGGCTAAGATCACAGGAATCAGCGACAAGACTCCTTCCATTTGGTCCATGATATCCAATACTCGTGGATCAATATCGCCATCATAGGAAACAAGCAAGAATTGGCCAAGCAAGCAAAGACAAAGCATACGTCCCCATTGTAATATCCCAAAGTATACCCTAAAAGTTTGGAGTATATTATTGTTATATTTGGATTAAATGCATATGTTTAAGTGAAAAGAGAAAAGAGGTAAAGAGAAGAGTGTATATGTTGTATATATGAGATATATACAACATATACAAGTCAAAGAAATGGGTGGTCAAAAGAAGAATAATTAATTTTAATTAATTGAAATGGAAATTAAGTGGAAAGTGGATGATGATATTTGTAATATTTTATTAATATAATTGCTTGGCTGAGAACAAAAGAGAGATTGAGTGGTTAAGTGAAGAGGGGGAGTTGACTTTGTTTTCCTCTATTCATCTTCTTCTTCTTTTCTTTTCTCCTTGGTCGGCTAGCTCCATAGCAAGAGACGAAGTGAGATTTTGTCTTTCAAAACTCAAGATTGAAGGATGTTTCAAGTGATCAAATTGGAATTCTAAGGGTTTTCATCACTTTTGGTAAGTTTTCCACTTGATTTCCTTGTTTTCTTTTAAGTTTGTGTTGTGGGTTTGGTTTTTGATTGTTGATGGTATGTGTATATTTGATTATGGTGTATTTGAGGGTGTGTAATCTTCTTAGTGTTGATTTTTTGGGGTTGGATTGAAGAGAAAGTGTTAGGTTTGGTGGAAGAGCAAGTATTGTATTTGAGTTGTGTGTATGTGATGGTTGTGAATTGGTGTTTGATGTATGTTTTGAATTGTTTTGGTGTTTTTGTAAGTTATTATGGTTTATGGGTGTGTTTAGTTAAGTTTGTTTGAAGTGGAAAATGGTGGAAGTAAGAGGTTTGTTGGATGTGTTGTTGTTATTGCCGGAATCAGGATTTTTGGCCTAACACGACAATGAGCACGACCAGGTCTTTAGGCATGTCAATGGTTTTGTTTTCTGGTTGGGTAACATGACCAGTGACATGCCCATGTCACTGAGCATGTCACAGCTTCTGTGTTGTAGTAGCATTGACATGGCCAGTAACACGCTTGTGTTATTGAACGTGTCATAGCTACTGTGTTGGTGAAGAATTGATGCGACCATGAGCAAGCCCGTGTTGTTGGACGCGTCAATGTTTCTGTGAGACAGAATTTATTACACATTCAGTGACACGCCCGTGGTTCTAAGCGTGTCAAAGCTTCTGTGTTGTGAGTTTAGGGCACGGTCAGGGACACACCCGTGTGTTGAGCGTGTCATGTGTAGAGTTTGCCCTAGTTGGTTCTTAGCCTTATTATCTCATGTGTATCTTTAAGTGAGCATGTATCATCCCTTTTGGATTAGGTTTTGAAGAGGTTGAGTTGCCCTAATCCAAGTGTTGAAGGATTCTTGGAAGAGGAGTTTAGTGTGGAGTGAGTTGCTCTTGAGGTAAGTACAAACCCTACATTATTGCATACATTTACATGACATGGGGATTTAACACATTTGGTTGTAAATGTGTTAAGTAATATATTACATTGTTGATACATTTGATTAATGTTATGAATTGCATGATGTGAAAGATATGATGATCATTCAAATTATTTGTACAATGCAATTTGTTGTGTATACCCTAATGATGAGATGTGAAGCCATTGTTGTTGGCTATAATGATGCAAATGAAATAATTGAGTCATGTTTGCCTAGATGATTATGAGGAAATGAGAATGGAATTGATAATGAAATAATAAAAGAATTGTGTGCCTAATGTGTTATTCACTTTTCAGAGTTTGTTATTGGTGGCATGCCTAATAGTAACAATCTCTTGAAGCTGGGTTGGGCTTGATCCTTGAAGCCAAGTTGGGTTGAAGTTTAGCATGCTTTACTCCCCTTGAAGCTTGGTTGTGTCTAGTCCTTGAAGCCTAGTTGAGATGTTACAAACCCTTGAAGCTAGGTTGGGTTTGGTCCTTGAAGCCAAATTGGGTTGATGCTCAGCATGCTTCACTCCCCTTGAAGTTTGGTTGGGCTTAATTCTTGAAGCCTAGTTGGGATAATGATAAATGTGATAATTAAACCAAAACATTAACTCTGAAAGTTGAATGGCATATTAGTTTCTTTTGGGCCAATGCTTTTCTTTGTTTAAATGTGAATCATAAATGGTGAAATAAATGAATTATAAGATTTAATGTAAGGTTTTGAAATATGATATTCTTATGTATTGTTTATTAAATATGAATGTGTGACATTAGCATTACATTAAAGCATATTGTTATTGTGGTTTGTACCACTAAGCCGTTGGCTTAGCGCGATTGTGGTTCGTCGCGCAGGTGACAGGGTAGAATTGGAGAGTTCATCTAGACCGAGTCGAGTCTAGACTCTGAAGTGTTGATTGTGGGCTTAAAGATCAGAGAAGAACTGCCAAACATGTATAAATTTAATGTTTTGTAAACATGGATTTTGATGTATTTATATATGTAAATACCACTAAATTTTTCCGCTGCATAATGAATAAATGATTTATCTAGTATAGTTTATAATATAATATGAAGTGCTTTAAGTTTTCTTATATTATTGCAGAAGAGAAAAATTGGATTATCTAATATAAACCGTGGCACTCCTGTATTCGGTATACGTATATTACAGGTGTAGTAGTATGTAGTGTGCGTATACGGGGTATAGGGGTGTTACAATTGTTTTGGTATCAGAGCCTAGGTTTGAGATTCTCATCATAGGTGAATTGTAAGAAAAAGAACATTTTGATTCTAAAAGTTGGTTTTTAAATAAGATACATGTTTTGGCACTGGGAGTCTCTGATCTTTGATGAGGTATATTCTGCTGTGTTTGCAGATATAGGTAGTGATGGCATCTCAGTCATGTCAGTTTATAGAAGGTAGTGCTGAGAGTGTAGCTCCTGAAGAGGGTAGAGATGGAGCTAGGGTTGAGAGAGCTGGAGAGGCACCTGTTCCTGTGCCAGAGAGACCAGCAGCTGATGAGGTTTCACCAGTTTGGTTACAACATGTGGTAGAATTATTGAGGCAAGCTCCGGTGCATCAGCCGCCACCGCCACCATAGCCACAAGTACCGGTGAGACATTATGATAAATTGAGAAAGTATGGGGCTGAGGATTTCTTTGGTACTATAGATCCTGCAATAGCTGAGCAGAGGTTGGATAGAGTTCAAAGAGTATTCATTCAGTTGCAAGCCACTCCTGAAGAGAAATTTGATTATGCTAGATCCCTTCTGCAGAAAGATGCTTATGATTGGTGGAAGACAGTTTCTCATGCCGTGGATGATCCACCTACTTTGTTTATGGTGATTTTCTGAGGGAGTTTGAGCAGAAATATACTCCGAGGGAGTATAAGGATGTCAAGAAGATGGAATTTCTGAATCTGAGACAGGAGAACCAGACTATAACAGAGTATGAGATAGAGTATATCCGGTTGAGTGACTATGCCGGTGGGATTATTTCTGATGAGATTGATCGGTGCAGGAGATTTGAGGAGGGATTGAGGCCCTCTATTATGTGTATTGTTGCTAGTTCTCGGTACCAAGATTTTCTCAATTGGTTGCAGCAGTTAGAAATGTTGAGAGAGCACAGGGTATTGCAGTAGCTGCTACCGAGGAGGAGACTAGAGTTAGGAGATCCCAGTTTGAGGCAGGGTCTTCATCTATGAAGAGAGGCCGAGGGAGTTTTATTCCAAGAGTTAGTAGGAGCCAGAGGCAGTCAGGTAGATCAGTTCAGTATCAGAGGCAGAGATCAAGACCTACAGTTTCTGTAGCGAGTGCTCCGACTCTAGTGGTTCAGAGATCCATTCCACCTATATGTATTCATTGTGGTAGGACACATGGGGGTGTTTACTGGAAGATGGGTGGATCAGGAGTGTGTTTTAGATGTGGGTCACCAGCTCATTTTATCAAAGATTGCCCTTAGCTACAGAAGGATAGACAGACTGATACTGTAGCTTCTCGACCTAGTGTTAGCAGAGGTGGTCGAGGGGGCAGACGTTTTAGTAGAGGTGGTCGACCTGGAATCAGTCAGAGAGGAGGCTCTACATCCGGAGGCAGTAGGCCAGATGAGGTTGGGTCTTCTCAGCGAGTGTATGTGATTCAGAGGTCGTCGAATGCTTCAACAGTTATTGCGGGTACATTCTCTTTATTTGGCATTTCAGTTCTTGCTTTGATTGATCCAGGATCTACTCATTCATACATAAGTGCATCTATCTTGCCTGTGTCTGAATTGCATCCAGGGTCCTTAGGATTTGATGTCTTGGTGACAAATCCTTTAGGACATAGTGTTGTGGTGAGTAAGGTGCATCGTGATAGTTCAGTTGTGGTGCAAGGTGAAGAGTTTTTGGGTGATTTGATTGAAATGTCTTTTAAGGAGTATGATTTGATCTTAGGCATGGATTGGTTGTCTAAGCATGGAGCTGTGGTAGACTGTCAAAAGAAGTGTGTTACTTTGAGAACCGGTGATGGTAGAAGTGTGATGGTATCTGGTGAGCAGAGACAACTTGCATCTTTATTTGTTTCAACTGTTGCAGCTAGGAAGTTGATTAGAAAAGGGTGTGATGCTTATCTTACTCATATTGTGGATACCAGAGTAGTGGGTTCTCAACTTGATAGTATACCCACAGTTGCTGAATTCCCAGATGTGTTTCCTAAGGAGTTGCCAGGGTTACCTCCTGCGAGAGAGATTGAGTTTGGTATCGATTTGTTGCCTAGTACTACTCCCATCTCTATTACTCCTTATCGAATGGCACCTGCTGAGTTGAGAGAGTTGAAGGTGTAGTTGCAGGAGTTGTTGGATAAAGGGTTTGTTCACCCTAGTGTTTCTCCGTGGGGAGCTCCTGTTTTTTTTGTGAAGAAGAAGGATGGTACTTTGAGGTTGTGCTATGATTATAGGCAATTGAACAAGGTGACTATTAAGAATAAGTATCATTTGCCTCGGATTGATGATCTCTTTGATCAGTTGAAGGGAGCAGTAGTGTTTTCCAAGATTGATTTGAGATCAGAGTACCATCAGTTGAGGGTTAGAGCTGAAGATGTTCCTAAGAAAGCTTTCCGCACAAGGTATGGGCATTATGAGTTTTTAGTGATGCCTTTTGGATTGACAAATGCACCTGCAGCTTTTATGGATTTGATGAATAGGGTGTTTAGGCCCTATCTGGATCAGTTTGTGGTGGTTTTTATTGATGATATTTTGGTGTATTCACATAATAAGGAGGAGCATGACGAGCATTTGCGGATTGTATTGCAGACCTTGAGAGAGAAGTAATTATATGCTAAGCTATCGAAGTGTGAGTTTTGGCTTGATCAAGTGACTTTTCTCGGTCATATAGTTTCAGCAGATGGTATAAGAGTTGATCCGAGTAAAGTTGAGGCCATTTTGAATTGGAGTCCACCGAAGTCAGTGACTGAAGTTAGAAGTTTTCTGGGTTTGGCAGGCTATTATCGACGCTTTGTGAAAGGTTTTTCTTTGATAGCTACTCCACTCACCAGATTACTTCGAAAGGGAGTTAGATTTGTGTGGACATATCAGTGTCAAGCAAGCTTTGAGCAGTTGAAGGAGATGTTGACTCAAGCTCCTGTTCTTACTTTGCTTGTGGAAGATAAGCCATATGTGATTTACAGTGATGCTTCACATAATGGTGTAGGTTGTGTTTTGATGCAAGAGGGTAAAGTCATAGCTTATGCTTCTCGGCAGTTGAAGCCGCATGAGCTTAATTATCCGATGCATGATTTGGAGTTGGCAGCTATAGTGTTTGCTTTGAAGATTTGGTGACACTACTTGTATGGGGAGAAGTGTTTCATCTATACAGATCATAAGAGTTTGAAATATTTGGGTGTTTAGAGAAAGTTGAATCTTCGACAGAGACGGTGGTTGGAGCTAATCAAAGATTATGAATGTTTGATTGATTATCATCCTGGTACGGCAAATGTTCTTGTGGATGCCTTAAGTTGGAAGTCTGTAGCAGGTTTGACTGTTTATTTGCTCTCATTACTTGTTGAGTTGAGAGCGTTGCATGCTAGTTTTGAATATTGTGATGATGGAGACTTTTTAGCTCAGTTGCATTTGAGACCGATGTTGTTGGATCAGATTAAAGAGGCTCAATTAGCAGATGAAAAAATTTAGAAAGTTGTGTCAGATTACCAAAATGGGGAGAACCGAGATTTTTATATAAGAAAAGATTGTAGCCTTTGGTTCAAGGATAGATAGTGTGCTCCTAATGATGCTAGTTTGAGAAAGACTATTTTGGAAGAGGCACATCAATCAATTTTTGCTATGCACCCTGGAAGTACCAAAATGTATCATGATTTGAAGCAACATTACTGGTGGTCAGGTATGAAGAGGGACATAGCAGAGTTTGTATCCAAGTGTCTCGCTTGTCAGAGGGTGAAAGCTGAGCATCAAGTTCCAATAGGGTTGCTTCAACCTTTATCAGTGCTTGAATGGAAATGGGAGCGAGTGACAATGGATTTTGTGACTGGTTTACCATTGACTCAGAAGAAGCATGATGCTATTTGGGTAATTGTTGATCGGTTGACGAAGACAGCTCATTTTCTTCCAGTTAGAATGGACTATTCTCTTGAGAAGTTGGCTGAGCTGTATATTAGTGAGATAGTGAAGTTGCATGGAGTTCCAATTTCTTTAGTGTCTGATCGAGATCCTCGATTTACTTCAAGGTTTTGGAAAAGTTTACATGGTGCTTTGGGTTCTCGATTGCACTTTATCACTGCTTTTCATCCGCAAACAGATGGGCAGTCAGAGAGAGTGATACAGAGTTTGGAGGACATGTTGAGAAGCTGTGTCATTGAATTCTCTGAAAGTTGGGACAGATTTTTACCATTAATGGAATTTGCTTATAACAATAGTTATCAGTCTAGTATTAAAATGGCACCTTATGAGGCATTGTATAGTAGAAGATGTAAAATGCCTCTATGTTGGAATGAAATTGGAGAAAGTAAATTGGTTGGTCCTGATTTGATTAAAGAAACATAAGAGAAAGTGAAGATAATTCAGGATCGGTTGAAAGCAGCTTCAGATCGGCAGAAATCTTATTCAGATTTAAAGAGGAGAGACATAGAGTTTGATGTTGGAGATAAAGTTTTTCTAAAAGTGTCTCCTTGGAAGAAAATTTTGAGATTTGGCAAAAAAAGGGAAGCTAAGTCCTCGTTTTATTGGACCTTATGAAGTATTAGAAAGAGTTGGACCAGTTGCTTATCGACTCGCTTTGCTGCCTGAGTTGGATAAAATTCATAATGTCTTCCATGTTTCTATGCTGTGGAGGTACAGATCAGATCCATCTCATGTTCTGTCCGTTGAATCTATTGAGGTGAGTCCAGATCTGACTTTTGAAGAAGAACCAGTGGTTATTTTAGCACATGGAGTGAAAGAGTTAAGAATAAGAAAGTACCACTTGTGAAGGTTCTTTGGAAGAATCATGGTAGAGAAGAGGCAACTTGGGAGAATGAGCAAGCGATGCGAGATCAGTATCCTCAGCTGTTTCAGACTTAAGATCAGGTAATTTCGAGGACGAAATTTCTTTTTAGAGGGGGAGAATTGTAATATCCCAAAGTATACCCTAAAAGTTTGGAATATATTATTGTTATATTTGGATTAAATGTATATGTTTAAGTGAAAAGAGAAAAGAGGTAAAGAGAAGAGTGTATATGTTGTATATATGAGATATATACAACATATACAAGACAAAGAAATGGGTGGTCAAAAGAAGAAATAATTAGTTTTAATTAATTGAAATGGAAATTAAGTGGAAAGTGGATGATGATATTTGTAATATTTTATTAATATAATTGCTTGGTTGAGAACAAAAGAGAGATTGAGTGGTTAAGTGAAGAGGGAGAGTTGACTTTGTTTTACTCTATTCATCTTCTTCTTCTTTTCTTTTCTCCTTGGCCGGCTAGCTCCATAGCAAGAGAGGAAGTGAGATTTTGTCTTTCCAAACTCAAGATTGAAGGATGTTTCAAGTGATCAAATTGGAATTCTAAGGGTTTTCATCACTTTTGGTAAGTTTTCCAATTGATTTCCTTGTTTTCTTTTAAGTTTGTGTTGTGGGTTTGGTGTTTGATTGTTGATGGTATGTGTATATTTGATTATGGTGTATTTGAGGGTGTGTAATCTTCTTAGTGTTGATTTTTGGGGTTGGATTGAAGAGAAAGTGTTAGGTTTGGTGGAAGAGCAAGTATTGTATTTGAGTTGTGTGTATGTGATGGTTGTGAATTGGTGCTTGATGTATGTTTTGAATTGTTTTGGTGTTTTTGTTAGTTATTATGGTTTATGGGTGTTTTTAGTGAAGTTTGTTTGAAGTGGAAAATGGTGGAAGTAAGAGGTTTGTTGGATGTGTTGTTGTTATTGCCGGAATTAGGATTTTTGCCCTGACACGCCCATGAGCACGGCCAGGTCATTAGGTGTGTCAATGGTTCTATTTTCTGGTTGGGTGACACGACCAGTGACACGCCCATATCACTGAGCGTGTCACAGCTTCTATGTTGTAGTAGCATTGACACAGCCAGTAACACGCCCGTGTTATTGAACGTGTCATAGCTACTGTGTCGGTGAAGAATTGACACGGCCATGAGCACGCCCGTGTTGTTGGACATGTCAATGTTTCTGTGAGACAAAATTTATTACACGTTCAGTGACACGCCCGTGGTTCTAAGCGTGTCAAAGCTTTTGTGTTGTGAGTTTAGGGCACGGTCAGGGACACGCCCGTGTTGTTGAGCATGTCATGTGTAGAGTTTGCCCTAGTTGGTTCTTAGCCTTATTATCTCATGTGTATCTTTAAGTGAGCGAGTATCATCCCTTTTGGATTAGGTTTTGAAGAGGTTGAGTTGCCCTAATCTAAGTGTTGAAGGATTCTTGGAAGAGGAGTTTGGTGTGGAGTGAGTTGCTCTTGAGGTAAGTACAAACCCTACATTATTGCATACATTTACATGACATGGGGATTTAACACATTTGGTTGTAAATGTGTTAAGTAATCTATTACATTGTTGATACATTTGATTAATGTTATGAATTGCATGATGTGAAAGATATGATGATCATTCAAATTATTTGTACAATGCAATTGGTTGTGTATACCCTAATGATGAGATGTGAAGCCATTGTTGTTGGCTATAATGATGCAAATGAAATAATTGAGGCATGTTTGCCTAGATGATTATGAGGAAATGAGAATGGAATTGATAATGAAATAATAAAAGAATTGTGTGCCTAATGTGTTATTCACTTTTCAGAGTTTGTTATTGGTGGCATGCCTAATAGTAACAATCTCTTGAAGCTGGGTTGGGCTTGATCCTTGAAGCCAAGTTGGGTTGAAGTTTAGCATGTTTTACTCCCCTTGAAGCTTGGTTGGGTCTAGTCCTTGAAGCCTAGTTGAGATATTACAAACCCTTGAAGCTAGGTTGGGTTTGGTCCTTGAAGCCAAACATGTATAAATTTTATGATTTGTAAACATGGATTTTGATGTATTTATATATGTAAATACCCTGCATAATGAATAAATTTTTTATCTAGTATAGTTTATAATATAATATGAAGTGCTTTAAGTTTTCTTATATTATTACAGAAGAGAAAAATTTGGTTATCTAATATAAACCGTGGCACTCCTGTATTTGGTATACGTATATTAAAGGTGTAGTAGTATGTAGTGTGCGTATACGGGGTATAGGGGTGTTACAACTGTTTTTGTATCAGAGCCTAGGTTTGAGATTCTCAACCTAGGTGAATTGTAAGAAAAAGAACATTTTGATTCTAAACGTTGATTTTTAAATAAGATACATGTTTTGGCACTGGGAGTCTCTGATCTTTGATGAGGTATATTTTGCTGTGTTTGCAGATATAGGTAGTGATGGCGTCTCAGTCACGTCAGTCCATAAAAGGTAGTGCTGAGAGTGTAGCTCCTGAAGAGGGTAGAGACAGAGCTAGGGTTGAGAGAGCTGGAGAGGCACTTGTTCCTGTGCTAGAGAGACCAACAGCTGATGAGGTTCTGCCAGTTTGGTTATGGCATGTGGTAGAATTATTGAGGCAAGCTCCAGTGCATCAGCCGCCACCGCCACCACAGCCACAAGTATCGGTGAGACATTATGATAAATTGAGAAAGTATGGGGCTGAGGATTTCTTTGGTACTATAGATCCTGCAATTGCTGAGTAGTGGTTGGATAGAGTTCAAAGAGTATTCATTCAGTTGGAAGCCACTCCTGAAGAGAAATTTGATTATGCTAGATCCCTTCTGCAAAAAGATGCTTATGATTGGTGGAGGACGGTTCCTCATGCCATGGATGATCCACCTACTTTGTCTTACCGTGATTTTCTGAGGGAGTTTGAGCAGAAATATACTCCGAGGGAGTATAAGGATGTCAAGAAGATGGAATTTCTGAATCTGAGACAGGAGAACCGGACTGTAACAGAGTATGAGATAGAGTATATCCGGTTGAGTCACTATGCTGGTGGGATTATTTCTGATGAGATTAACCGATGTAGGAGATTTGAGGAGGGATTGAGGCCCTCTATTATGTGTATTGTTGCTGGTTTTTGGTACCAAGATTTTTCTCAATTGGTTGCAGCAACTAGAAGTGTTGAGAGAGCACAGGGTATTGCAGCAGCTGCTACCGAGGAGGAGACCAGAGTTAGGAGATCCCAGTTTGAGGCAGGGTCTTCATCTATGAAGAGAGGCTGAGGGAGTTTTATTCCAAGAGTTAGTAGGAGCCAGAGGCAGTCAGGTAGATCAGTTCAGTATCAGAGGCAGAGATCAAGACCTATAGTTTCTGTAGCGAGTGCTCCGACTCCAGTGGTTCAGAGATCCATTCCACCTATATGTGTTCATTGTGGTAGGACACATAGGGGTGTTTTCTAGAAGATGGGTGGATCAGGAGTGTTTTTTAGATGTGGGTCATCAGCTCATTTTATCAAAGATTGCCCTGAGCTACAGGAGGATAGACAGACTGATACTGTAGCTTCTCGACCTAGTGTTAGCAGAGGTGGTCGAGGGGGCAGAGGTTTCAGCAGAGGTGGTCGACTTGGAATCAGTCAGAGAGGAGGCTCTACATCTGGAGGCAGTAGGCCATATGAGGCTGGGTTTTCTCAGCGAGTGTATGTGATGCAGACGCAGCCGGATGCTTCAGTAGTTATTAGGAGCCAAATGAGAAAGGCAAAAGTCAATTAAGGGACCAAGTAGAATTTTCTCACCACTCATCAACTGTAGAACTTTGGGTTTTGAGATTTGAAATAACATTTGCATCTTCTATTGAGTCTTGGAAATCAATATAGAAGGTGGTAGATCATCAAATAAAGCTCTAAAAAAATTATCGCCTGTTGGAGGAGGAGGCAAATCACCCATCCCGAGTTTGCCCGAAGTAGGAGCACCAGAATCTCTATTACCTTGGAGTTCCGATTTGTAATGGTCCTCATCAGAAGTAGATGTAAGGATCTCATGGTTATTATTTTGGGGGCCTCTAAATGAAGATGCACTAGGATCTCTCATCCCCTGAAATCGAAAGTCTCAAAAATTTTGCTCTAATTGACGGTACAAATTTTTAAAATGGGAAACCTGTTGACAATTAGCGGCCAGCTTTTCTTAAAGTTTCTTGTTTTGTTCTTCAAGCATCCGCTGTGAGCTAGAAAGGAAAAGAGTAAGAGCATACATAAATCATGCATACATATAGCATAAATTATCATGGAACAAGAAAATCTACCAGGTAATTCATGTCAATGCCCTGTGGATGAGATGGCATATTCAGTGGACTAGAATGAGCAAATGAAGGAGCAGTAAAAGAAGGTCCAGCCTCATGATCAAATGGGCCAGCAGCCTACAATAATCATTAAAAAAGTCAAAACAAGTTAAGAAAGAAGCAATTGCAATGGAAAAAATGGTAAAAGTTTACCTGAGAAGTGCTATCCTCGAGATGTAAAACAAACTCTCCTCCCTCTCCATGATGTTCCTCTTCATCTCTATCCTCATTTTCTTCAGAAATTCCCTGTACACCAACAGGAGATACATCAAAGTTCAAAAACCCAATTTGAATAAACTGGGTATAAGATGCACCGGGTTGATAGAGAAAGGTTTCAACATCATAACCATGCCGAGCCAACCACCATGCATCCTCCGGCATTAATGTGATATTCAAGGTATACTCCAGGAAATGCATCGGGATCCTCCACTACTCAGGATCAAGAAACCACTCATATACTCTCTCTCTGTGAAACCAGCCACTGGACACAGGGCCGGCAATGACTCGGCAGTGCGGCATTCATGGAGGAAGTCCAGTTCATCCGCTCTTCTGTGTTCCACCAACCCAAATTGACCTACAAAAAGACATAAGGTAAGTAAACTTTCACATAAATTTTAAAGTATACTAATGATATTTTACCTGGTCCCAAGTTAAGCAGCTCAAGACAAAGCATTGGGTATGCACATGGTGAGAGCCGGGAACTTCTACGTGATCTGACAACCAGAAATTTAATCTCGAATACCCGACTCTCTCTCGGGAAATGCCAGACACCATCACAAGATTGTGCTCATATGCCCATGCCTGCAACAATAATAAAAATCAAATCCATGCAAGAATAAGGATGGAATTCACATTGGTGGAAGAAGAGTACCTCGACAATCACCATAAAGCTAATAAAGGACTTCTTATTTCTACAAATTTTGTAAAGACCATGGTAAAGACAGGCAAGACCAGCTTCACCCTAGCTATAAAGTGGTACCATCCTCTTATAAGTAAGGGCCCTCAATACTAACAAATGGATGGAGGATTCGTTGCTGCCTAAAATGGTCAACCCGAGCAAATACAACAAAAATTCTCGAGCATACTGTTGGGATGTGTCTCTGTGAACCCGTCCTTCGTAGTTCATCCAATAACTATGAATTGGCTCAATTTTTATCTTGAAAGGCCCTTTAAATGATGGTTCCATACAAATTAATTGTTGGATTTCTTCAAATGTCAGAATATGATTAGTAAGAGGAACCGAAAGGCCATCATACCGGATACCAGTTATAGCTATATAATCAACCAGACCAATTGTAATCTCTCCAGTGGGCAAGTGAAAAGTATGAGTTGTGTCCAACCATAGTTCTGCAAGCGCCTGGACCACACTCTAGTCTATCGGATAGTCCTCGGATGGAAATTGCAAGATGAAGCTCTCAAAACCGCAATCTCGGATAATCTGCCTTACCCGAGAAGGCACTACATCATACCATTGTCGGGCTTTGTAGACACACCCTCTGCCCCGAATAACGCAACTATCATGCTAATACAGAGCCAGGTAAGTTAACACGAGGTAAGTATATCATTATATCAATACCACCGACTTTTAGGCTAAATTAATTTATATTCTATTTTTTCTATTTACTTAAATTCTTAAATTAATATATTTTTTCTAAATTTTCTAAAAAACAAAAAATATATATGAAAACAAACAAACAGGAAAAAAGGAAAAAAATGAAAAAGAAAAATACAAAACAAGAAAAAAAACAAAAAAAAAAACAAAAGTGAAAAAATAATTTGCTATTAAAATAAATAATTACCTTACTCTTTTGATTTAAACTACGATGAAGTGGCATTCTGGCTAGTAGACTTATATTTCCATCTTCATACCATCGAATAAACTCTAACAACTCAGCAGTAGATCGAGTTCCTGATCTTGAAGCATGAATTTTTTCCAAAACTGTATGCTAAACTCTCTAAAATGAAAGAATTATAATTATGTATGAATGAAATGAAGTTTGAATGAAATGAAGAAATTAGTCGTTTGTATAGAGGAATAGCAAAGCAAAAAACAAAATTCAAAAAGTAAATTTCACTATTGATGAATAGTAAGATACTATTTACAAATTGTAAATGCATAGTAGTGAATAGTGCATAAACAGTGACTACACAGTAAATAAATAAGAAACTCAATTATTCAATTTAATCATTCAAATACTTATGTGTATATAAATATTTTTATACTTTTAAAATATTTTTACACACAGGTGGCAAGGAGAAAATATGTGCGTGTGCTAAATTTTTTGTAAATTCCTTCAGTATATTACTGTCAAATTATCCTTAGGTTCAGAACCTTAAATTTCTCTTAAGTCCAGAACTTAGCTCGGGTCCAGAACCCTAATTATTCTTAGGTCCAGAACCTAAAATTTCTCTTAAGTCCAGAATTTAGCTCGGGTTTAGAACCCTAATTATTCTTAAGTCCAGAACTTAGCTCAGGTCCAGAACCCTAATTATTCTTATGTCCAGAACTTAGCTAGGGTCCAAAACCCAAATTACCCTTAGGTCCAGAACCTAAAATCTCTCTTAAGTCCAGAACTTAGCTCAGGTCCAAAACCCAAATTACCCTTAGGACCAAAACCTAAAATTATCCTTGAGTCTAGAACTCTAACCGGGTCCAGAACCCAAAACCTCAACCATTTTAGAAAAATTATGTCTTATTGCTTTTCACTTTCTTTTGCTATAGTCTCATATCGTTCAAGCAGGGGGCAAACTGTAAACCCTTAATTTTTTACCCAATCTGGTCCGTTATTTTTTTATATAGTCCAAAATAATTTTTGTGGTATTTTAATTAAATAATTTTAATTTTAATATTTAATATTTATAATTTTTAATAAAATTGGTAAAGTTAAAAAAAATAAAAATAAAAAAATAAAAATAAAAATCGGTGATGGAAGAATCGACGACAAAAAAAATTCATCGCCGAAGGTGGAATTGGCCAGGCCAATTCACCCGCAGTAATTTCCTACAGCAAATTGGCTCGGGCCAATTTACCACAGGAAATTCCTGCTGCGAATTGGCTGGCCGCCCGCCCGCCCGCAGCAACTTGAAAAACCTCGCAGTTTTCGCCAGCAATTTTTCCGCCCGTGCAATTTTCCAACGCAGTTTTTTCGAAACCAAATTCTATTTGGTTTTGGTCTCTTTTCCTAATTGGTTTTAATTTCCTTAAACAATTAGAAGTAGGTTTATGATTTTTCCTATAAATAACACATTAAAACTCAAATTGAGGGATCAAAAATATTAGTTTTTACTGGAGTAAAAAAGAGACAGAAAAACCCTAGCACAAGAGACATTAGCAACAAGAAGCAATGAACAATCCATCCAAAGCCAGCAACACTGTCTTTGTCTTTGTTCATCCAGAAGCAAATTGTGGAGGAACCAACGAACGGCTGTTTGATTATAAATTTTTGATTTAATGTTATTTACAATGTTTCCATCGTTTGTTTTTTTAAGTAACCAAAATTATTAAACTTAATAATATATTTTACATTAAATCATACATTCATCCAGTAGCCATTAGTCAGTGATCAAAACTTCAAAACCCTAAAACTGCTCTTCTCTTTCCAGAAACCTTAAAACCCTAAAATATTTCTCTCCCATTTCCAAATATTCAAAAAACGCTAAATTACTCTTCTGTTTCCAAAAACCTTAAAATCCTAAATTATCTTTTCTGCTTTTAAAAAATCTTAAAAACCTTAAAAGTATTTCTTCTATTTCCAAAACCTTAAAAACCCTATATTATTTCTTTTGCTTCCAAAATCCTTAAAAACCCTAAAGTGTTTCTTCTATTTCCAAAAACCTTAAAACCCTAAACTGTAATATCCCAAAATACACTCTAAAAGTATTGGAATCATTATTGTTGTATTTAGATTTAATGTGCCTGTATGATGGAAAGTGGAAAGAAGTAAAGAGAAAGTGTATATGTTGGATATATATATAGATATATATATAACATATACATAGTGTATAAATGGGTGTAAGAAAATAAGTGTATATAATTATTAATAATAATAATAAAAGAAAAAGAAGAAAAGAAAGTCAAAGGGAAAGATATGTGGTGAAGGATTTTTGGTATATTTATTTTATTATTATTATATATATATATATATGTTAAGTTGGGAAAGAGAAGAGAAAATCTTCTTCCCTTCTTCTTCTTCTTTTTCTGCTGCACGAGAGAGAGAGAGTGAGAGAGAGATGGTGATTTCATCTCTATTTACATCAAATCCAAAGGGATTTTGAGAGGATTGAAGATGGTTATTGAAGATTTGACATATTATCCAAGTAAGTATTCATTTGCTTGTCTTGATTCCTATTGTTTGAGTTGGATTTGATATGGTTATTTGATGATGATGATGATGATGTTAATGAAAGATTGAAGTATATATATGTGTGGAATTGGTATTTAGTTGATGATAACATGATTAATTGTGATATAACATGGTTAGATGTGAGGATGATGATGAATTGTTGAGATTGTTGAGTAAGGGTTTAGTATAGATGATTTGGGGATTTGAGTAATTGATTCATGGTGAGGTATATTATGCTTATGATTATGATATATTGAAGTTATTTAAGGGTTAAATAGATGGGTAATTGATGAATATAACCAAGATGTTGATTAAGGGTGATGAAATATGAGTTTTGAAGTGTTGGTGTTTTCATGGATGAAAGTTCGAATTGATGATTTCTGGTCTGACACGACCAGTGACACGGCCGTGTGGTTGGGCGTGTAGTCCGTACTGAGTTTAACGTTTGAGGCACGACCATTAGCACGGCCATGTTACTGAGCGTGTTATTGCTACTGTGAGAAAAAGTAATTGACAAGGCCATGAACACGCCCGTGTTGTTGGGCGTATTAATGTTTCTGTGAGGCAGAATGAGTGACACGTCCAGTGACACGCCCGTGTTACTGAGCGTGTCAAAGCTTCTGTATTGTTGGTTTAGGGCACGATCAGGGACACGCCCGTGTTAATGAGTGTGTCAAGTGTTGAGTTTGCCCTAATTAGTTATTATTCTTATTTTCTTATGGGTATAATTATTTGGATTAGGTTTTGAGGAGATTGTGTTGCATTAACTTTAATGTTGAGAATTCTTGGAAGAGGAAAGGTATAGATCGTTGGGAATAGCTCTTGAGGTAAGTACAACTTACAAAGATGCATTCTTTTATATGGTTTTGAGACCTAAAACAATGTTAAGTAATTTATTATATGATTAATATAATGTGACTAATGTTATTAATTGTATAGTGTGAAAGCTATGGTGATCATTCAAAAAGGTTTGTGCAATGCAATTTGTTGTGATAAATATTATAATGAGGAATTATATTAATGTGTCTTGAGAAGTGATGAAATGTGATATCATTATAGTTGGTAATAATGATTGAAATGAAATAAGTGGACATGTTGTCTATGTGTTTAATGAAATTGATTATGTATACTTGAATGATGAAGTGTTGTATTGTGAATTGAGATATGAGTTAAATGACATGTGAAGCCATTGTGATTGGCTATGATGATTTAAATGAGATATAAAGCCATGGGTGTTGGCTATAATGATGATAATGAAATGAGAAATGAATTGAGAAAGAAATGTAAAAATGATTTTGTGTCTAATATGTTGATTCAAGTTTTAGAGTTCTGAATTTGGCAGGCATGCATATGAATGTAACAGTCTAGCCGGGTTGAGGATCTCTTCAAATTGAGTTGAATTGAGGTCCAAGAGACTGGGTCTATTACACTATGAGAAATGTGAAATGATAAATGTGAATTAAAGTAACAGTCTAGCCGGGTTGAGGATCTCCTCGATTAGTCGGGTTGATGGTCCAAGAGACTGGGTCTGTTACCCTATCCATGGATAGAGATATATATATATGTGTATCGCCTACAGGCTTGATGATTATGATTATAGACCAAAGCAGTAACTCTGAACTTTGAATAACATATTAGTGTCTGTTGGGCCCGAGTCTGTCTTTGTTTTCTATGTGATATATAAGTGATGAAATAAATGAATAATGAAGTCTATGGTTGTCTTGTTGTAAATGTGATTCATGAATGGTGAATATTAATTATGGAATTGTGGTTGATGTTATGAATTATGATATGTGATATGTGTATTGATATATTCGTTGTGATTATAAATGATGGAATTGTGGTTGGTGTTTGTTATATATATAATATATGAGAATAGTAGAGATATATGAAAGGTGTAATTAAGAAGGGGAAACATGATATGAAACTAATGGTAAGTTGAATTGATATATCATTATATGTTATTAATTCTATAATGTATGTTTATATCATATATAGTTGTACTACTAAGCTCTCGGGCTTAGCACGGATGTTTAATCGCACAGGTGAGTAGATGGTAGATCTGAAGTCTTTCTCTATGCCACGAGTAAAGTAAGAATTTGTTGAGATCAACTAGAGGGTGATGCATACATGTAAAATTTTAATTATGCTGTATTTCTGACAAAAATGTATTCATATGTATAAATGAATTTTGATAAAGATAAGATTACTATATACTTTTAAGATCATTAAAAGTATGATGATTTTGTAAATGCTCTTTTTATTAATGCAATATGGTTTGGACTCAAGATAAGGATTTAATTTGTAATGATAAGTGACATCCTTATACTTTGTATACATACTGTATGTATACCTGGTATATCTATAGTATTTATATAGAGTATTGGGGTGTTACAATTATTTTGGTATCAGAGCTTAGGTTTGAGATTCTCGGCCTAAGAAAAAGAAAAAGTTTTGAAAAGTTTAAATAGAAGTAAAACGGAAAAGTTTTGAAATGAAATTTGTAATACATGCATATGCATTGACACCTAGGTTGGTCTCGGATGTGGCATTATATGAATTGTAGAATATTTGTGTTATATGATATGTTCAATATAGTTGATGATATATGTGTATACTATTTTGATGTGATGAGAAACCATGATTGTTGGCAATGATGTTAGAAATGAATTATAATTGAGGCATAGTGCCTAATTGATGATGAGAAACGAATTGTGAAATGTAATGTGATATATGTATATTGATGATGCATATGAAAAATGTCATGTTGTGTGCAACATGGAATGTAATGTTGATGTTTATGAGCAATATTATGTAGGACATAATGTGAATTGAAACATCAAGAAATGAAAAGGAGAATAAAGTTGAAAATGAGTTGAAATCAAATCAAGAT
The DNA here is from genome assembly GCA_947685225.1 of Garcia nutans. Lineage (NCBI taxonomy): Eukaryota > Viridiplantae > Streptophyta > Magnoliopsida > Malpighiales > Euphorbiaceae > Garcia > Garcia nutans. The sequence continues at coordinate 31,943,982 of CANTUV010000005.1, read as the reverse complement.
AAGAGTATGTACTCTTTCTTCTACACTTTGAACCTCTTTATAATAAAGTTTATGTTGGGGTTATTAGACCGAGGAAATAATGTTGGATTGTTAATATTGAAAGGTATGTTATTAAATGAGAAGAGTATGGTGGGATATTGAATGAGTTGATTAGTATAGACATCGTGTGACTATTTAATGTTTGGGGTATATAAATTTAAGGTGTTGTTTAAAAGAAAGAAAAAATAATAATGTTGGTTAAGTAAGAAAATAAATTGGTATTGTTTGTATTGTTATATTAATGCAAACATTGTGATTTCAATATTAGAAATGTGATATGTTTGAATATTGTGAAAGCTCATGTTAATGGTGGCAGTATGTGATATTTGAGTTTTTGAAATGAGCTTAATGATTGTGAAAATTATAGGTTTTGATGTTGTTTGGTGGTATAATTGCATATGATGTCTTTAAAAGTTGATAATAAGAAAAGATGAGATTTGTAATTGAAGTTTAGGTAAGATAATGATTTGAGAATCTAGGATGTTAATGGAAATTTGATAAAGATTATTTATATATCAACAGTTTAACGTATGTTAAACACATGAATTATTTGCAATGAATATTATGTCATTTGAGAATATTACAAGTTGGGTAATGAGAATGATAGTATGAAAATTTGTTGTGAAATAAAAAGGGAGGTGAACAAGCAAATGCAATGGAGTTATTTTAAGTCATTTGACTGGAAACGGTAAAAATGGATATGAAAATATATCAAATGTTTTAAAGACAAAAGTGAAAGAGATGTCACATTGGGAATGTGATTAAGATGTATGTGAAGTGTTATTATGGTTAGAATATGTACATTTGTTGTGATGATGAATACTTTTTCTTATATTGAAAGAATGAGAATGATAATGTTCAAGGGAAAATAATAAACATTAACTTTGTATAGAATGTATGAAAAAGGAACATTAAACAAGATCGTATAATTAAGTGTATACATGTATAGGATATATGAGAGAAGTTCTTCGATACGAATGTAATTGTAATATGTAAAGAATGTGGGTAATGAGTTACATTTTGGAGGTAACCTATAAATATGTATGTGGTATGACTATATGTTTAAAAATAAGAATGATGTTGCATGTATTAGTGGACCTAAAAGAGATTAGGTCTTGAACTTTGTAAAGCTAGATGAATTATGTGATGGAATTGATAGTGGAATGGACTTAAGTAATTCTGGACAATGGAAATTGTTATGGTGATCGCTGAACTTAATAAGTATATAATATTTTGGGTTCCAAAGTATTTATGTGGAAAGGTTCTATGTATTTGGATATAATAAGAGATTATAAATGAATTAGAAATGAAGCAAAAAATGGAATTTTTGTAAGATTTGTATAGGATTGAATATGCACATAGTAAGAAATGTTTATAGTAATATTGTTGAAAGATAAATTAAGTTAATAATGATCATATAATCGAGTATAAACTGAGTTGAAACGGAGTTGGAATGTGTTAACTTTTGGTGTAGCAAAAGTTTAAAGTATGAATATGAAATTCTTGAGATACGATTTAATATGGTAATTGAGAAGATTGAAAATGGAATAATAGAAGAATAGTATTGATTTGTAAGTCCCAGGCTTGATTATTAATCTCTTAAGGCCATATGTTATGTTTATTATATTTTGGCTGATTAGTTTTGGTTGTCCACAGATTTGGGACTAAGATAATATGGCTGTAGTACAATTTTGGTGAGATTGATAACTATGTGTTTAGAATATGGTTAGGAGTTATGATTGGTAAAGTTGTACCCTATCATTTTATGTTAGAAATCTACTTATAATTATGAAAAGAGAAGTATAAAAATGTTTTGAGTTGTGGATAATGTGATAAAAAGGTAAGTAATAAAAATATAGTAATGATATGATATGTGATGAGATTTTCATAGGGAGAAATTATATTATGTGATTGAAAGTATACTGAATATGTTTATTGTATAAAGTAAATATATATGAATGGACTTGGGGTTTAAGTGAATAAACTATTTGTATATTAAAAGACAAGTTGGAGTGATTTGTTATCGTGATAATTTGACTGAATATGGAACTAAAGAGATTAAGATTTGAATCTCGGTTTGATCTAATGAAATCAGGTCATATATATAATGTGAAATCTAATGATAAGTTAATTGTTGGTTTGAATTGAAGAAGATTGAAGTGTGGATGTTTTGTGACAGAAAAATCAATTGATCTAGATTCTATGAAGATTATGACTTATTTGAGGTTTAAAATGAATAGTTGTACTCAGAGTTATAAATTTTGATAAAAGGGAAAAGATTGATTATTTATAAAATAAGTTGGAAGGTGTTGTATTCATATGCGTACAAGTGAAAAGCATACTAGAGAAGGAATTAAGTATGTGAAAAATAAGGCTCTTGTTATCAATTAAGGTTTGATCAAAGTCTATTCTAAAGATGAGTATAATGACGGGATAAACAATAATATGATATTAATCAATGTTTTGTAAAGTTAAAGTTAAGAAAGTAATTATGAAGAGATGAAGTAATAAAATATCTTGAAGATTATGATCAGACGAAGTATAATTATTTTATAAGATGATTTGATTTTTGTTTAAAGGTATATTCATTGGAAATGTGAGGAATTATCTTGGTTGCTTCGTTAAGGAAATACTAAGATATATAAGCATATAGAATGATGAATTATGGAATTTAGAGAAGATAATTGACTCTAAGGGGGAGAGTAAAAACTGTATGATATGATGACATAATAACTTAAGCATATAATTAACTTCATGTGGAAGTTAAGATGGTATTGTGTTAAGAGTGGATTGCTAGTGTATTAGATAATTTCGAGGACGAAATTATTTAAGGGGGAGAGAATTGTAATATCCCAAAATACACTCTAAAAGTTTTGGAATCATTATTGTTGTATTTAGATTTAATGTGCCTGTATGATGGAAAGTGGAAAGAAGTAAAGAGAAAGTGTATATGTTGGATATATATATATATAGATATATATATAACATATACATAGTGTATAAATGGGTGTAAGAAAATAAGTGTATATAATTATTAATAATAATAATAAAAGAAAAAGAAGAAAAGAAAGTCAAAGGGAAAGATATGTGGTGAAGGATTTTTGGTATATTTATTTTATTATTATTATATATATATATATATATGTTAAGTTGGGAAAGAGAAGAGAAAATCTTCTTCCCTTCTTCTTCTTCTTTTTCTGCTGCACGAGAGAGAGAGTGTGAGAGAGAGAGAGAGAGATGGTGATTTCATCTCTATTTACATCAAATCCAAAGGGATTTTGAGAGGATTGAAGATGGTTATTGAAGATTTGACATATTATCCAAGTAAGTATTCATTTGCTTGTCTTGATTCCTATTGTTTGAGTTGGATTTGATATGGTTATTTGATGATGATGATGATGATGTTAATGAAAGATTGAAGTATATATATGTGTGGAATTGGTATTTAGTTGATGATAACATGATTAATTGTGATATAACATGGTTAGATGTGAGGATGATGATGAATTGTTGAGATTGTTGAGTAAGGGTTTAGTATAGATGATTTGGGGATTTGAGTAATTGATTCATGGTGAGGTATATTATGCTTATGATTATGATATATTGAAGTTATTTAAGGGTTAAATAGATGGGTAATTGATGAATATAACCAAGATGTTGATTAAGGGTGATGAAATATGAGTTTTGAAGTGTTGGTGTTTTCATGGATGAAAGTTCGAATTGATGATTTCTGGTCTGACACGACCAGTGACACGGCCGTGTGGTTGGGCGTGTAGTCGGTACTGAGTTTAACGTTTGAGGCACGACCATTAGCACGGCCATGTTACTGAGCGTGTTATTGCTACTGTGAGAAAAAGTAATTGACACGGCCATGAACACGCCCGTGTTGTTGGGCGTATTAATGTTTCTGTGAGGCAGAATGAGTGACACGACCGTGTTACTGAGCGTGTCAAAGCTTCTGTATTGTTGGTTTAGGGCACGATCAGGGACACGCCCGTGTTAATGAGCGTGTCAAGTGTTGAGTTTGCCCTAATTAGTTATTATTCTTATTTTCTTATGGGTATAATTATCTTTGGATTAGGTTTTGAGGAGATTGTGTTGCATTAACTTTAATGTTGAGAATTCTTGGAAGAGGAAAGGTATAGATCGTTGGGAATAGCTCTTGAGGTAAGTACAACTGTAATATCCCTAAGTGTGCCTAGAAGTTGTGATAATATTGTTATTAGTGAATTGAATGTGTGATTGATAAGTGGTAATTGTGTATGATTTATTTGGAGGATAATAGAAGTTGAGAAAATAATGTATATGTGTGTAGTTGGAAGGAATGCATTGTGTAGAGAGAAGTGTATATGTAGTGTATATGGTGATATATATAACATATAAGTTGGTCAAAGGGCTTGGTCAAGGGAAGAAGATATTTTATTTGTGATTTGTGAAATTTCCTATATGGGTATATATGTGACAAAAGTTTAGTTAAATGGATGAGGGCATTATAGTAATTTTCTTTTGGATGAGTATTTAATGCATGTGGACTTTGTGTTTTCTTCATCATTTCTTCTTCTTCTCCTTGTGTTGGCCGGCTCCTTCATTGGCAAAGAAAAACAAAAGAACAAAGAAAGGTTTTGATGATTTTAAGCTCCAAAGTTGAGAGAGATTTCAAGTAGCTAAGTTGGATTTCAAGGAATTTTATCATCTTGGTAAGTTTTCTCTTGTTTACCTTGATTCTTTTTGAAGTTGTGTTTGGATTGAGTTATGTTTAGTAATAGTATGATTAAGTATGTTTGTAATTTGTTGAGAAGAGTTGAAATAGATTTGAAAAGGAGAGGTAAATTGGTGTTGGTGATGGAAGAGTAAGAGTTGTGTTTAGTGAATATTTTTCTGTTTTACAATTAGTAAAGGTTGTGACTTGTATGATTTTTAATTAATTATAGAAAAATGTTCTTGAAGTGAATTTTTGATATGTTGTGCCTCTATGAGTCTAGAATGACTGAAAAATATGTTGATTCGATTTTGGAATGGTTATGAGTTTAGAAAGATTATTTTTATTAGACCTGTTCCAGCAGGTACCTTAATTGAGACAGCTATATTTCGGGATTTTTAATAAAATGTAGAAAAATCATATCCAATTTAATTTTGGATATGTTGTTGCTTAGTGAGTCTAGTATTTGAGAAAAATAATTTGGAACCACGTTGATTGAATTTGATTTATGGAATTCACAAAGTTCAGAACTGCTGCCAGGATGCAGGGCAATTGGGGCAGTCTGGTTAGGTGAACTATTTGACCAAGATTTTGTGTTCAGTTTGATCTGAAATTTTAAAGGAATGATTTTAAGATACAAAACTAAATTCTGTAAAAATTTTAGAATTTTTAGTCAAGTAGATTATTTTATACAATTTTTCAAAATAAGGATAAAATGGAGTCTAAAACCAGAATGTACTATTCATATGGTCATTTTGCTAATATTCCTTTTGGATTAGGTTGTGAAGAGGTTGAATTGCCCTAATTTGTGAAGTGAAGAACTATTGAGTGGAGAAGAGTTTAGAGTGGTGTGAAATGTTATTAAGGTAAGTACCAATGTTGCATGATTGCATTGTTAATGCATATCACTAATGTATTTTGATGTGTTTATATCATTAATGATATGTATATATATAATTGTGTTATGGGAAAATGAAAGATGTGAATGATTTGATGAATATTAATGTATGAGAATACAATTGATTGAGTATAATTAAATAATATTAGGTAAATTATTACATTGTTAATCTAATGTGACTTGTATAGTGTGAAAGAGAAGAGGATCATTCAACAAGGTATGAGCTATGCAAATTTATTATGATAAACATTTTTATGAAGAATTACTTTAATGTACTTTGTAATGTTATAGCAATGATGCTATATGTATAATGTGAATCATGTGATTGAATAATGATATGTTCATTTGGTTAATGTAATTGATGTTGAGTATTATAATGATGATGCACATGATACTATATGAACAATACTATGATTTGTGTATTATGAATCTTGTGAATTGTATTGTGCTATATGAATAAGGTACTTTGTAATGTTATAGCACTGATGTTATATGTATCATATGGATTGAGATATGATATGTTGTGAAGCCATTGTGATTGGCTATGATGATCTAATTGAAAGAAATAAGGCATGTTTGCCTAGATGATAATGAACATTGAGATTGAAATTGATAATGAAACAATAAGTGAAATATGTGTTTAATGTGTTATTCAGTTTTCAGAGTTCTGGGTTTGGAGGCATGCCTATAAAATGAAAAAGGTAACAGTCTTGCCGGGTTGAGGATCTCTTCAAATTGAGTTGAATTGAGGTCCAAGAGACTGGGTCTGTTACACTATGAGAATTGTGAATATGAAATATATGATTGGTAACAGTCTTGCCGGGTTGAGGATCTTCTCATGATGAGTTGATGGTCCAAGAGACTGGGTCTGTTACACTATCCATGGATAGAAATATTGATATATGATGCCTACGGGCTTGATGATTATGATTATAGACCAAAGCAGTAACTCTGAACTCTGAATAACATAGTGGTGTCTGTTGGGCCCGAGTCTGTCTTTGTTGTCAATGTGATATACAAATGTTGAAAGAAATGGATAATGAAATCTTTGGTATATTTCATTGGACATGTGATTGATGATATGTAATATGTGCGTTGAAATATTGATTATGAGCACTAGTGATGAATCATTAATGTTGAATTGTGAATAAAGAAATGTTATGATTGGTATGATGTATAATGTGTGTATTAGCATTGATTGTGAATTCAATTGATGAATTGTGGTTGATGATAATGATTGTCTTAATTGGAAATGTGACTTGTGATAGGTATGATGTATAATGTGTGTATTGAGATGTTGATTGTGAATATTAGTGATGGGTTGGACTTGGTAGAAATGCTATGTTTATATGTGTATAAGATGTGAGATTAGTTGAAAGATATGAAAGGTGCAAATGAATAGGGATAAACTTAATAAGAACTAAAAATATATGGAATTGAGATATCTTTATATGTTAGTGTTTCCATGATATATGTTTGTATTTTATATTTGTACTACTAAGCTTTCGAGCTTAGCGCGGATGTATTATCGCGCAGGTAGCTTGGTGGAAGACATGAAGTCTTTTGGTATGCCACGAGAAGAGTAAAATTTTGTCGAGACCAACTAGAGGGTAATGCATACATGTATCCACTTTAAGTATGTTATATTATATGTATAAATGAAGTTTTGATAAAGACAATAATTTGTAAGTGTTCTTTAAATTGACCTATTATGGTTTGAATTTTGTTACAGGTATTGAAAGGTAAAAAGAAAAGTGGCATCCTTATACTTTAAATACTTACTGTATGTATACTAGGTATATGTATAGTATTTATATGGAGTATTGGGGCGTTACAATTATTTTGGTATCAGAGCTTAGGTTCGAGATTCTCGGCCTAAGTAAAATTAAAAAGAAAAAGTTTTGAAACGCTTAAAATGAATTAAAAAGAAGAGTTTTGAAAATGAAATTTGTAATACATGCATATGCATTCACACCTAGGTTGGTCTCGGAGGTGGCATTATATGATTTATAGTATATCTGTGTTATATGAAATGGATGTTAATGTGTGAATGATATGATGTTATGAGAAAACTGTTTTGTTGTAATGTGAGATGTTGAGGCATGATTACTTAACTTGCTTGTGAAAAAAAGAAATGAATTAAAAAAAAATGTTGATAAGTTTAATGAACGGACCTATCTGTCTCCTGCGGAACCATGCGGACCCATTGGAATGGGCAACCGAACTTGGACAACCGACCTGGTTGGGGAAGGGTACGTATATAAAGTCATAGTTGTTGGCTATAATGATAAATTTAAATGAGTATAATGAATGATATGAATTTATATAAGTCTAATTGATAATTAAAAAATGGAAATTTATGCAAGTAAAGTGAAGTGTTAAATGTGTTGAAGCATAAAGAAATGAAAAGGAAAATAATATTGAATGAGTTGATTAGTAAAGACAAGGTATGATTATTTAAAGTTTGGGGTATATATATAAAGTCAAGGTATTATTTAAAGGAAAAAGAGATGATATTGGTTATGTAAGAATATAAATTGGTATGGTTATTTTAATGTAAACATTGTGAATTTAAGGTTAGAAATGTGAGATGCTTGGATATTGTGAAAGCTCATGGTAATGGTAATAATATGTGATATTTGAGATTTTTCGAAATGAGCTTAATAATTGGGGAAGAAATATGTGTTGATATTGCTTTATGATATATATATATATATATCCGAGATGTTTTTAAAGTTGATTTTAAGAAAAGATGAGTTTGGTAAATTTAAAGTTTAAGCGAAGTAGTAAGTTGAAAAGTTAAAGTTCTACTAGAAACTGATAAAGATTGATTGGATATTGATGATTTAATGTATATTCAATACCTGAGCCAGGTGAAATGATTAATATTGCACATGAAAGTATTATGAATTAAGTAATGTGATTGATGGTATGAGAATTTGTTTTGCAGTAAAAAGAGAAATAGATAAGAAAATGAAAAGGAGCTATTTTAAGTCATTTTATTGCAAAAAAAAAAAGATATGGAAGTATATTAAATGTTTTTTTTTTAAAGATGAAAGTAAAGAGATGTCACATTGGGAATGTGACCAAGATGGATGTGAAGTGTTATTATAGTCAGAATATATATTTGTAGTGTGATTAAATACTTTTTATCATATTGGAAGAATGAGAATAATAGTATTCAAAAGAAAGTGATAAACACTAAATTTGTAGTGAATGTATGAAAAAGGAAAATAAAAATCAGAGCATATAATTAAGTGTATAGGAGCTATTAGGCTCAATGTGTATATTATTAGGTGTAATGTACATATGTATAAATATATGAGTAAAATATATATATACGTTGAATGGTAAACAAACATATATAAAGATGATATATTAAATGCATTTCAAAATAAAGGTGAGAGAGATGTCACCTTAGTAAGGTGACTAAGAATTTGTGAAGTATTATTGTAGTTAGGAAATATATATGTGTTGAGTTGATAAATAATTTAAGTTATGTCAAAAAGGGGTAAGAATGATGTTGATTAAGGAAAAGTAATAAATGTTAAATTGTGTTAAAGATATGTAAAAGAGGAATTATATATAATTGTATGACTATGTGTATACATGTATGGAAAATGTGGAATGAGCTTTTCGATATGAATGTAAATGAAAATGTAAGAAATGTGGAAAGCAAGTCATATTGTGAATGTGACCTAAGTATGTGAATGTGATATAATTATTTGTTTAGTGGTGTGGAGAATAATAGGGCATGTATCAGTGGATCTATGAGAGAATAGGTTTTAACCTATGTAGAGTTAGATTATGGGATGAAATGGAGAGTGAGAAAGGACTCAAGTAACACTAGAAGATGAAATTGTTATGATAATAACTGAGTTAAACTATCATATAATGTTTCCTGGATTAAGGATTTTGTTTGTAGAAATTCTATATGTATAAGTATATAATAAAAAGGAAAGTATACTGTATGAAAAGTGTTACAAGAGATAAATTAGAAGTGGAGTAATAAATGGAATTTGTATATGATTAAATGTTGTGTATAAAGATGTTATAGATAATATTGTTGATGTGAGTTAGACTAATGATAATCGTATGTTCAAGAGAAAATTTATGGAGATGGAGTTGAAATGTGTTAACTCTTGGTGTAGTAAAAGTGTGGAGAATGGATATATAATTCTTGTGATACAACTAAATAGTGTAATTAAAAAGTTTGGATACAGAATAATCGAGAAACAGTATTGATTTATGAGTTACAGGTGTGTGACCATTCATCTCCTATGGCTATATGATTTGGTTAGTATGTGTAGCCGGTTAATTTTAGTATCCATAAATTTGGGACTGAGACAATATGACTGTAGTACAAATTGGTGAGATTGAAAATTTTGTTTAAGAAGCATAGTTAAATAGTTATTATAAGATTTTGTGGGAACTATACTAATATGATTTGAAGTGATTTGTTATCACAATAATTTGATTGAATATGGATTGGAAAAGATCAAGAAATTGTATATAAGTTTGCCCTAATTGAATTAGATCATATATACATATATGAATATGGTGCAATTTCATGATAAGTTATATAAATTAATCGTTGGATGGAATTGAACAAGATTGGAAAATGGATATATTGTGACAGATAGATCAATTGATCTGAATTGGACTAAGATTATGAAGTATTATTGAGATTTAATATGTATAGTTGTATTAAGAATGTAATTAATTACGTGACAATGTATATGATGTAAAATATTAAAGTAAGAATGGATAGGAATGTATGGAATTATAGTAATTATAAATTATGATAATAAGGGAGAAGATTGGTTATTTATAAAATAAATTGAAAGGCAATGTATTAAAATGTAAGTTAAGAGAAAAGCATGCTAAAGAGGTAACTCCAATTGTGGAAAATAAGGACCTTGTTATCCATTGAGGGTTGATAAATGTCTATTTAGACAGTGATTGTAATGACGGGATAATTAATGCTAAGATTCAAACCAATAATTGTTGAGGCTAAAGTTAAGAAAGTAATTACATAGAGGTGAAGGAACAAAATATATTGAATCTAAAGATTGGATGAAGTATAAGTGTACTATAAAATGATTTGATTCCTGATTAAAAATGTTAATAGGAGATGTAATGAGTATTTTGAATGTTTGATCAAGGAAATAAGAAGGTATATAAACATATAGAATGATGAATTATGGAATTTAGAGGAGATTGTTGATTCTAAAAGAAGGAATTGAAGTTATATGATTGGATGACATAATAATTTAAGCATATATTTAACTTCAGGTGGAAGTGAAGATAGTATTTTTGTTAAGAATGAATTGTTATGGCATGGATAATTTCGAGGACGAAATTATTTAAGGGGGAGAGAATTGTAATATCCTTAAGTGTGCCTAGAAGTTGTGATAATATTGTTATTAGTGAATTGAATGTGTGATTGATAAGTGGTAATTGTGTATGATTTATTTGGAGGATAATAGAAGTTGAGAAAATAATGTATATGTGTGTAGTTGGAAGGAATGCATTGTGTAGAGAGAAGTGTATATGTAGTGTATATGGTGATATATATAACATATAAGTTGGTCAAAGGGCTTGGTCAAGGGAAGAAGATATTTTATTTGTGATTTGTGAAATTTCCTATATGGGTATATATGTGACAAAAGTTTAGTTAAATGGATGAGGGCATTATAGTAATTTTCTTTTGGATGAGTATTTAATGCATGTGGACTTTGTGTTTTCTTCATCATTTCTTCTTCTTCTCCTTGTGTTGGCCGGCTCCTTCATTGGCAAAGAAAAACAAAAGAACAAAGAAAGGTTTTGATGATTTTAAGCTCCAAAGTTGAGAGAGATTTCAAGTAGCTAAGTTGGATTTCAAGGAATTTTATCATCTTGGTAAGTTTTCTCTTGTTTACCTTGATTCTTTTTGAAGTTGTGTTTGGATTGAGTTATGTTTAGTAATAGTATGATTAAGTATGTTTGTAATTTGTTGAGAAGAGTTGAAATAGATTTGAAAAGGAGAGGTAAATTGGTGTTGGTGATGGAAGAGTAAGAGTTGTGTTTAGTGAATATTTTTCTGTTTTACAATTAGTAAAGGCTGTGACTTGTATGATTTTTAATTAATTATAGAAAAATGTTCTTGAAGTGAATTTTTGATATGTTGTGCCTCTATGAGTCTAGAATGACTGAAAAATATGTTGATTCGATTTTGGAATGGTTATGAGTTTAGAAAGATTATTTTTATTAGACCTGTTCCAGCAGGTACCTTAATTGAGACAGCTATATTTCGGGATTTTTAATAAAATGTAGAAAAATCATATCCAATTGAATTTTGGATATGTTGTTGCTTAGTGAGTCTAGTATTTGAGAAAAATAATTTGGAACCACGTTGATTGAATTTGATTTATGGAATTCACAAAGTTCATAACTGCTGCCAGGATGCAGGGCAATTGGGGCAGTCTGGTTAGGTGAACTATGTCACATCCCAAAGTTTTGATAGTCGAGTATTAGGCAAGAAGGACATAAATAAGTGGTCAAATAGAGGCTTGAGATAGTCAAAAACAAAATCGGTGTGCAAAGGAGGCCCGTGAAGTCGACGGGACCTAAAGGTAATTTTTCGAAAAGCCGAGGACCTAAGAGTAATTTTTTGAAAAGTTATGTCGGTTCTTAATAGTGACCCTAACGGATGCCATAAATGTGTTCTCGGGATTAATCGGGTAGTAACGGTGGTGCACGATTTTTCCTGAAAACGCATGGTTTGTAAGTTACGGGCGATTTTCCGATAAGGACATTTTGGACATTTCCACTGGAGGAGCGATTTTGTAATTAAATATAACTTTGGGGGCAAAATATTAAAAGAACAAAAAAAAAACACTTTCAAGTGGCCAAATCCTAGCCATTAAATCTAAATGTGTTGGACAAATCATGGCCATTGAAAATAAACCAAATCCTAGCCATTAAATCCAAATGTGTTGGACAAATCATGGCCATTGAAAATAAACCAAATCCTAGCCATTAAATCCAAATGTGTTGGACAAATCATGGCCATTGAAAATAAACCAAATCCTAGCCATTAAATCCAAATGTGTTGGACAAATCATGGCCATTGAAAATAAATAAATTAATTAAATGTAAATTAAATTATAAATAACTAATTATGGTCATTCAAACCCAAGTAAGGATCAAAAAAGACACCACCATCACCACTTTTCTTCTTCAAGTCGTGCTCCCCCTCCCTTCCATTTTCAAGGAGACAAGTTTCAAGTCCAAGCCATTTCTCAAGTGAAATTAAATAGGAAATAAGGTAAGATACCATCCTAAGTCCTATTCTTTCATTAGAATTAGGTATTAGGCTATGTTTAGGAAGATTTGATATTATGTTCATGTTGGGAAAGAATTAGTAAGTTGATGATTATGGTGAAAAATGATAAACTACTTAAAGGAAATGATGAAAATGGTGATTATTAGTAAGGATAAGTAAAGGATTGTTAGAAAATCATAAGGCAGCATCATGTTCATATCTAGGGTTTGTTCTTACATATGTGACATATTAAATTCATAGGAAATCAAGGAGATTAGAGAGGAAAGGAAGTGAAATAGATAAGAAGAGCAAGGAAAAGCAAGGTTTGGTACTTTAACCATTGAACTCCTTTTTGAAAATTTTTCTGTTTTACAATTAGTAAACTGCTGTGATTTGTACGATTTTTAATTAAATATAGAAAAATTATATTGAGTTGAATTTTGGATATGTTGTTGTTTAATAAGTCTAGTATTTGAGAAAAATAATTTGGAGCCACATTGATTGAATTTAATTTACGGAATTTATAAAATTCAAAACTGCTGCCAGGATGCAGGGCAACTGGAGCAGTCTGGTTGGGTGAACTATTTGACCAAGATTTCGTGTCCATTTTGATCTGAAATTTTAAAGGAATGATTTTAACATGTAAAAGTAAATTCTGTAAAAATTTTAGAGTTTTTACTCAAGTGGATTATTTTATACGATTTTTCAAAATAAGGATCGAGTTGAGTCCAAAACCAGAATTTACTATTCATATGGTCATTTTGCTAATATTCATTTGGTCATTTTTCAAAAGTAATCCAATTGATTCCTTATGAATATAAATGAGTATAGTATGTTATTAAAATGATAAAATATGATATTTCAAGTTGAAATAATATAAGAACCATAAGTCGATAATTGTATAATGCATATTCGATTAAGAAATGGTATGAGAATTTTGGCTCCACTTGGTATCTGGGACAGTACTGAGTACGGTAAGGGTATGATATATCATACTATATGCAGTGCTGCTTTAATATAGGACTTCGGTCCGAGCTATATAGGGTGGCGACCCGAGCTATATAGGACTTCGGTCCGAGTTATATAGGGTGACGACCCGAGCTATATAGGACTTCGGTCCGAGTTATATAGGGCAATCGCCCGAGTTATATAGGACTCCGGTCCGAGGGCTTCGGCCACAGATTCCACAGGGCTTGGTCCGCAATTTTTTTAGGGCCACAGCCACAGAATATATATACAGTTGTTTCAGTTAGTTCCTTACCATACGTTAGTCTACCAAATTACCTTGTGGAGCGAATTGATAAAATGATAATAACTGAATATATGACATGTATGGATTGTTTTTACTGTGATATTATTTTTCAATACGACTCATTGATTTTTTTTAAAGTGCATTATGCTTTTATAATTATTTTCCGTAATTAGTTAAAGTACCCACTAAGCAATGCTTAGCGAGTTTAGTTTCTTCTAAACTCGTAGGTTATTAGCAAGGAGCCAGTAGCGAGCAGAAGAGTCCCGCGATCCATCGGTCATCAACAAACTTAGGTGGTGCTCTTTATTTTGTATTTTGGTGTTAGAAACTGGCATGTACTTATTTGAGCAATACAAAGAGATAACTTGATGTGCATGTAAATCTAGTAATGTATAATAACTGTATGGTTGAATTGAATTGGATTGTGGATATAGAAGTGCGAACTTTTCTTGCAGGATTGTAGTTGAGGTTATAAGGGTGGATTATTGGGAGTGTACTTGAGTTGAATTGTGAAACAAAATATTTTTCAAAAATAAGAAAAATCAGTTTTGTCGACACTTGGGACCTCCATTTTTAGGGGAGGTTATGGCAAATTTTTTTAAAATCTGTACTTAAAATTGGCTAAGTAAAATATAAAGACACAACCATCATGAGATAACAGTCCATCTTGGTCTATTAACGTAGGCTAAGATGGGGTGTTACAAACTATTTGACCAAGATTTTGTGTTCAGTTTGATCTGAAATTTTAAAGGAATGATTTTAAGATACAAAACTAAATTCTGTAAAAATTTTAGAATTTTTAGTCAAGTAGATTATTTTATACAATTTTTCAAAATAAGGATAAAATGGAGTCTAAAACTAGAATGTACTATTCATATGGTCATTTTGCTAATATTCCTTTTGGATTAGGTTGTGAAGAGGTTGAATTGCCCTAATTTGTGAAGTGAAGAACTATTGAGTGGAGAAGAGTTTAGAGTGGTGTGAAATGTTATTAAGGTAAGTACCAATGTTGCATGATTGCATTGTTAATGCATATCACTAATGTATTTTGATGTGTTTATATCATTAATGATATGTATATATATAATTGTGTTATGGGAAAATGAAAGATGTGAATGATTTGATGAATATTAATGTATGAGAATACAATTGATTGAGTATAATTAAATAATATTAGGTAAATTATTACATTGTTAATCTAATGTGACTTGTATAGTGTGAAAGAGAAGAGGATCATTCAACAAGGTATGAGCTATGCAAATTTATTATGATAAACATTTTTATGAAGAATTACTTTAATGTACTTTGTAATGTTATAGCAATGATGCTATATGTATAATGTGAATCATGTGATGGAATAATGATATGTTCATTTGGTTAATGTAATTGATGTTGAGTATTATAATGATGATGCACATGATACTATATGAACAATACTATGATTTGTGTATTATGAATCTTGTGAATTGTATTGTGCTATATGAATAAGGTACTTTGTAATGTTATAGCACTGATGTTATATGTATCATATGGATTGAGATATGATATGTTGTGAAGCCATTGTGATTGGCTATGATGATCTAATTGAAAGAAATAAGGCATGTTTGCCTAGATGATAATGAACATTGAGATTGAAATTGATAATGAAACAATAAGTGAAATATGTGTTTAATGTGTTATTCAGTTTTCAGAGTTCTGGGTTTGGAGGCATGCCTATAAAATGAAAAAGGTAACAGTCTTGCCGGGTTGAGGATCTCTTCAAATTGAGTTGAATTGAGGTCAAAGAGACTGGGTCTGTTACACTATGAGAATTGTGAATATGAAATATATGATTGGTAACAGTCTTGCCGGGTTGAGGATCTTCTCATGATGAGTTGATGGTCCAAGAGACTGGGTCTGTTACACTATCCATGGATAGAAATATTGATATATGATGCCTACGGTCTTGATGATTATGATTATAGACCAAAGCAGTAACTCTGAACTCTGAATAACATAGTGGTGTCTGTTGGGCCCGAGTCTGTCTTTGTTGTCAATGTGATATACAAATGTTGAAAGAAATGGATAATGAAATCTTTGGTATATTTCATTGGACATGTGATTGATGATATGTAATATGTGCGTTGAAATATTGATTATGAGCACTAGTGATGAATCATTAATGTTGAATTGTGAATAAAGAAATGTTATGATTGGTATGATGTATAATGTGTGTATTAGCATTGATTGTGAATTCAATTGATGAATTGTGGTTGATGACAATGATTGTCTTAATTGGAAATGTGACTTGTGATAGGTATGATGTATAATGTGTGTATTGAGATGTTGATTGTGAATATTAGTGATGGGTTGGACTTGGTAGAAATGCTATGTTTATATGTGTATAAGATGTGAGATTAGTTGAAAGATATGAAAGGTGCAAATGAATAGGGATACACTTAATAAGAAATAAAATATATGGAATTGAGATATCTTTATATGTTAGTGTTTCCATGATATATGTTTGTATTTTATATTTGTACTACTAAGCTTTCGAGCTTAGCGCGGATGTATTATCGCGCAGGTAGCTTGGTGGAAGACATGAAGTCTTTTGGTATGCCACGAGAAGAGTAAAATTTTGTCGAGACCAACTAGAGGGTAATGCATACATGTATCCACTTTAAGTATGTTATATTATATTTATAAATGAAGTTTTGATAAAGACAATAATTTGTAAGTGTTCTTTAAATTGACCTATTATGGTTTGAATTTTGTTACATGTATTGAAAGGTAAAAAGAAAAGTGGCATCCTTATACTTTAAATACTTACTGTATGTATACTAGGTATATGTATAGTATTTATATGGAGTATTGGGGTGTTACAACAACTTACAAAGATGCATTCTTTTATATGGTTTTGAGACCTAAAACAATGTTAAGTAATTTATTATATGATTAATATAATGTGACTAATGTTATTAATTGTATAGTGTGAAAGCTATGGTGATCATTCAAAAAGGTATGTGCAATGCAATTTGTTGTGATAAATATTATAATGATGAATTATATTAATGTGTCTTGAGAAGTGATGAAATGTGATATCATTATAGTTGGTAATAATGATTGAAATGAAATAAGTGGACATGTTGTCTATGTGTTTAATGAAATTGATTATGTATACTTGAATGATGAAGTGTTGTATTGTGAATTGAGATATGAGTTAAATGACATGTGAAGCCATTGTGATTGACTATGATGATTTAAATGAGATATAAAGCCATGGGTGTTGGCTATAATGATGATAATGAAATGAGAAATGAATTGAGAAAGAAATGTAAAAATGATTTTGTGTCTAATATGTTGATTCAAGTTTTAGAGTTCTGAATTTGGCAGGCATGCATATGAATGTAACAGTCTAGCCGGGTTGAGGATCTCTTCAAATTGAGTTGAATTGAGGTCCAAGAGACTGGGTCTGTTACACTATGAGAAATGTGAAATGATAAACGTGAATTAAAGTAACAGTCTAGCCGGGTTGAGGATCTCCTCGATTAGTCGGGTTGATGGTCCAAGAGACTGGGTCTGTTACCCTATCCATGGATAGAGATATATATATATGTGTATCGCCTACGGGCTTGATGATTATGATTTTAGACCAAAGCAGTAACTCTGAACTTTGAATAACATATTAGTGTCTGTTGGGCCAGAGTCTGTCTTTGTTTTCTATGTGATATATAAGTGATGAAATAAATGAATAATGAAGTCTATGGTTGTCTTGTTGTAAATGTGATTCATGAATGGTGAATATTAATGATGGAATTGTGGTTGATGTTATGAATTATGATATGTGATATGTGTATTGATATATTCATTGTGATTATAAATGATGGAATTGTGGTTGGTGTTTGTTATATATATAATATATGAGAATAGTAGAGATATATGAAAGGTGTAATTAAAAAGGGGAAACATGATATGAAACTAATGGTAAGTTGAATTGATATATCATTATATGTTATTAATTCTATAATGTATGTTTATATCATATATAGTTGTACTACTAAGCTCTCGGGCTTAGCGCGGATGTTTAATCGCGCAGGTGAGTAGATGGTAGATCTGAAGTCTTTCTCTATGCCACGAGTAAAGTAAGAATTTGTTGAGATCAACTAGAGGGTGATGCATACATGTAAAATTTTAATTATGCTGTATTTCTGACAAAAATGTATTCATATGTATAAATGAATTTTGATAAAGATAAGATTACTATATACTTTTAAGATCATTAAAAGTATGATGATTTTGTAAATGCTCTTTTTATTAATGCAATATGGTTTGGACTCAAGATAAGGATTTAATTTGTAATGATAAGTGACATCCTTATACTTTGTATACATACTGTATGTATACCTGGTATATCTATAGTATTTATATAGAGTATTGGGGTGTTACATAAACTATTTGTCTAGCAGCCTATGACTGTGAAGTATTGTAAACTCTTAATTTTGCACCTAAATTATGGTGAATATGAGTGTGGTTCCAACAAAATTAGAATCACATGATTCGAAATTCATATAAGTCTGAATAGGCCCAGACACGCCGGAACGGTCCCTGAAAACCGCAATTTTGGACATGAGGAAAAATCCTAAATTTTGACCCAAATAAAATCTCATATGATAAAAAAATCCAACATAACTTGAATTGCATGAATTGGACATCGAACGAGCCCAGAACGGCAAAAAAGGTCTTTGGCACGCACGGTCGATCCAACATGCGTGCAGCTAGGGGTCATTTTGGTCTGATTGTTTCACTATAAATTGATGTTTTGTTATCTAAAACAAGGATCCAAGGTTTTTCATATTGAAACTTTTTTAAAATTTATTCCGACACCAAAGCATAACAAAATTCATCTTGGATCAATTTAATCAAATTAAATTGGATTCTCTTATAATTTTTGGAACTCAAAGTCATTTTGGCATCTATTTCAACCATAAAGAAAATGACTACCCAAGGTACAAATTTTCTCACTTTACTCTTGTCAATTCGGTAATTTAAATTAACTAAAAATTGGTTAATTTAAGTTCTTTGTAATCAAAGGCACAAACTACTTACGGCTCTAATTTCCATTCAAACGGAATAAGTAGGCACACTCAAAATATCACTCCTAGTGATGAGTTCTCACTTAAATAATTTCAAATGATGTTTTACTTTTTTTTTTTAATTTTTTCTATTATTCTTTTGCTATTGCCTTTTTTTTATTGGATTTTGAACAACTACTACAAATGTGATGAGTTTTGTAATAGTTGTTATTATTGCTGCTATTTGTTTGCTTTGTTGTTATTGTTATTATTTGTTTGCTTCCTCTATTAGTTAATTCGGTATTTATGCTCGGCCTAAAGCCCAAAAGGGCTAGAGTCAAAGCTTTCCCTGAAAATCATTATTTTGATGGAGTTGTAATCTTTATTTTTTGCATTGCATTTGTGAATATCATGTTATTACTTGCTCATGTATCATAGCAATATCATATGTAGCAATTATGTCATAATACATAAAAATTGCATTTTTATCAATTGCAAAGGTTAAAATCAACCAAAGGGAGATGAAAAACCATTTTTATCAAAATTGGCATGAAAAATTAGCGTATGACCCATCACTATATGGTTTCGGACCAATATCCTCTTTGGGTAAAAATTAACCAAACTTTATGAAGTCAAATAAAAAGGTTTTTCCTTAAATTTTTCCAAAATAAATAAATTAAGTTGGTGACTTTTAGAATCCTGCTTTTTAAAATAAAGACATTTTCTCTTTTTCATAACAAAAGGAGAGAATTTTTTTTTTTCAAAATAGAAAATATATTTTTTAAAAATATTTGCTTATTGAATTGACTGGGGACCATACACAGCGGTATCATATGAGACTAAGCCCAAATGAGCATTTTGGCTACTCCTCATTAGTGGGTTGGATCAATGTTTAGGCGAGGCCTCACAGCTGGTGACTCCACTGGGGACTTTAAAATTTTCAAAATAAAATTTAATGGGCTCTTTTTAAAAACCATTTTTGCTCTCTTTAATTGATTTCTCCTTCATCATGTATAAGGGTACCTTACCCTTTAGATTTAGGAAGCCTTGGGTAGCAAGAGGCATTCAATTGACAACCTTCAATAGGTATGTTAGGGGATACTAAAATCATCCAACCCTTGATGAATCCTCAACCATTCTAAGGTGTAACGGACATGCATGTACTATTGGACCCACACGAGATTTATTATCTATCATGTAGTTAGGTATATCGTTGTACTAGTGTGATGAGACCCTTTAAACTAAACCACCCTTTACATGTAAAAGCCATAGACCCTACCCTTAAGAGAGATGCACCATAATCCTAAATCATCCTCATATAATTGTTTTCATACATACATACATACATTTTGTAACATCCTCTAACAATTCTCACATAGAACTATCAGAGAATTGTTACTCAATAAACTGTTAATACTCTAATCAATTCATCAATAAATTTTCCTTTCAAATTATTACTAACAACAATTTTCAATTAATAATACAATTTGTATGCTACAACACTTACAAATCCAACATTTAAACCGATGTCCAATATCTCCAATAATCCAAATACTAATTATAAATTAGATATCCATCACAAATTTATCATTCCAAAATAAATATATAATACATTACAAGATTTAACAATCATTCACTAGAATCTAAACATTTTCCTATAAATACATATATTCCTTTCACATTTACAAATTTATACAATCTCTCAAATAGCCAAAGTGAATTGCATGTATACATTTCATAACTTACAAGTACAATATACAAAAGATCTCTATATGCACTGTAGATAATTTATGAGATCCTTAATTCCACTTCTTAACTTACTTCAATGACATGATACCTGCGTATTAGAAAATAATTCTAACATGCTAAGCAAATCTTAGTGGTGTTTGTATAAATATATTTTGTCACTTAATATTAAAAAAAATACTTACAAAAGTATAGTAATAATACTCAATTTTAATAAATTTTTTAATATAATAAATAATTTCCACAACAAACCAACATAATATTTTGATTACACAATAATAACTTTAACCTTATAAAAGTCATCATGCTATACTACACTTTCAGTATTGCAACTTTTCTTTTTATGAATCATTTCATTTGAGGCTTACTTTCTCATTTCATAACATTGCTAATATTACAATTATTTTATTTTTCAGTAAGACTTAATTTTTAGTTTTACATATAGAATAATTTCATTCAATCTACAATTTTGGCACCTAAATTTATTACTATACTTTGGGGCACTTTGTATCATATATTATCACATACACTTTCAATCATTATAACACTTACAAAATTTTTGATCAATTAAATATTTTGAGAATAACATTTCAATTCCGTGCATTAGAACTTTCACTTGGAAACACTAATATAAATACATTATCAAGTACTTTCACTTTGTAACATAGTAAATTGATTTTAAGTAATTGACTTATATTATTATTTTGCACTTCTTCCATTATTCATAACATCTTGTTCACATATATTTTTAATTTAGATAACTTCGTTAAATATGCCCATACACATTGAACTCAGATCATAGGTTTGGTTAATGGGCTAGTGTAGCAATTTTAATGCCAAATCTCAAGAATGTATAATGACAATTATACCCACTGTCACTGGTGACACAATGTGTCCACTAATGGCATGAGTTGCCCACTATCACTATGGTTATCCTCCCTCTGGCCAGTTATTCAATCCAAAGCTAGATCTAAAATCAGTATGGTTTGTGTAATTCATTAGTTTGGATTAACATTAAATTATGTATATCACTTCAATGGAATAATTCTTTGATCAACACTTGGTATTACACATATTTATCATATATTAAAAATTCATTTCACTACTTGTTAGGGTTGATTTCAATAATCTATTACACTTTGAGGCCTTATAATCATTAGACTGAAATCACAAATGAAAGGCAAGGAAAAGAACTATTTTAGGCAACTTCTTCAAGTGTCATTGGACGTGTCATTTAACTTGCATTAAAGTAGCTACAACATGCCCAATGACACGAGTGTGTCAATAGCCATGTCATTTATCTTTTATCACAGTAGCTATGACACACCCAATGACACGTGCATGTTACTGGTCGTGCCCTTAATGTTGAAGGACAACATCGTTGACACACCTAGTGACACGTGCATGTTACTGGCTGTGTTAGGCAAAATTCTGTGTTTCGAGCACTCAACCACTTAAACATAAAATATCCAAATCTATGATAAAAATTGAATCAAAACTGGTTTCTTTGACATAGAAAGAGTCTATATCAAATACTTTACTCACACTTTAATTAATCAAGCCTTCAATCTCACATTTATGGCTAAAAACAACATCAAACCATTCATTTCTTTTAATGATTGAATTAAGAATCAGACTCATCACTTATAAGTTTCTTTAATTCATTTTTCACTTATCAATCCATTTTACCAATACATTTTCAGTAACAAATCATTTAGATGACTCAATCAACCTAATCAAACATTAAAATTCATACAAATTCAAATATTAACAAATTAAAAATACATAAACACATACCTCTTTCAAAATCCCTCTTCCTCTCTCTCTTCCCTCTTTTTCTTTTATCACTTGCTAATAACCTCCCCTTTTATAGCTTATTCATTTAATTTCTCTTAAATTTTAGATGAATTTTTGAAAAGAATGAGAAATGAAGAGTGTTGGCAATGTAGATGATGATAGGCATGAATGATGAAGCAAGAAGAAAGGAGAAGGTTCTGCACCTTCACACACATATCCACTTATATATATAGTTTAATCTAGATTGGCCACTCTCATATTAACTGTGGTGCACTCTCACTCTTAACCTTGGATTCCAATTCAATTTTTATTCCCGTAAACCATAGAATAATTTCTTCAGTAAATTTGAAATATTATATTCACTATTCTCTACTTATAGCATTTATCCACATTACTTTTATAACTATGCACTATCAATTATCAATATTAATTAAAAAGTTCCCTGTTTAGAATCTTGATCATTACAATTCTCCTGCACTAAAGAAATTTCATCCTCGAAATTTACTTGTTATGGCAATAAGTCATTTAATTTATAACTAATCTTAAATATCACATAAAATCAATTATTTTATTAACTTACATAACTTTATTTATTATATTTTTTTTATGTCTGATATCACTCAATGTAACAATTTCAAAATAGTCTTATTATAGAACTGTAGAAGATGGAGCTCTACACACTTATACTATTCAAGCTTAATTCAGTAATTGCCTTTAATTCTCTTTAGAATTTTTTAAAATATAATTTGTCTCATTATAGTCCACTGTTATATATATATATCTCTTTTTTCCCCTTATATACTAAACTTTAACTTCTAGTTTGGAATAGCGAGCCACTGATGACAAATAAATGCCTACTGTAATGATATGGCCAAAGGCCCACTATGGCACGAATGCCGACAGTAATGATAATGGGATCAAAGATCCTTTATGATGCAATGCATCCACTATTGGCATAAAAGCCAATTTCACTGGGACATAAAATGTGTCCTCTATGGCGTAGAATTTCCACTGTCACTGTAGCATAAAATGCCCACTGTCACTTTGAATATTCACCCTTTAGCTAATTCGGAACTAGACTTAACATCAGTATAATCTGGCAACACATTTATTTTACTGTTTCAAATTATTTTCAATCATAATATCTTCTGATATAGAATTTTTTTTAATTGTTTGCTTATTACTGTGAATTTATAAGATATGAGCAATTATTTCAAATATATTTATCGTATGAACATATATACACTTTATATTTGTTTTTGATTAATTTGACTAATTTCATTTATTCATCAATCTTTATCTTTCAAATTATTTCCACGTTTCCACTGTAATAATGAAATCTAAATAGATTTCCAATCATACTTGTTTTATTCTTTTCTTAACATATTAAGAATTTACAACTATTCTTTCACTTTAAGAGTATATGTACATATATAATGTATTCACTATGTTTAATACACACACTCACACACACACACATGAATATATTTCTAACTTGATCCACAGTTCATCATTTCACTAGAAGGGTTAAACCACCTACAAATCTCACTACATCATTTCCTTTTCACATTATCAATTCCTTTCTCTCTATTGTCATCAATTAGTATCAGTTACCTCTTTAACACTTTTATTTATGATATATAAATTGTTCTTTAACACTTTTTTTATATAATCTATAATTTGTCTTCAATCACCAAATAATGTTACTATCAAATATTCCATAAGTACACAATATGTAAATCTCATATTCTTACTTTCATTATTTAATTAATTCATATATACACCTCTTTGTTTTCTTTATATTGCTCTTCAAACTATTTAAAATCATCAATGATTCATCAAAAATATCATTCTTCTTACCTTGCTTCATAAATTTTCTTATTTCTTCATGAATAATGTGAGATCCACTAATAACTTATAATCAGCTTTTATCTTTTCTTTTATCTTACACTTATTTCAATTATTCAATTAAAATTATCCATACTTTCCTCAAGTTTTCTCCATATCTAAGTTTCATCATTTAATGGATTGATTTCATTTCAATCTTATAAGCAATCTTTCATCAATTATAACTATTTCCAAGATATATTCAATAATTCACAACTAACTCCACCTATAAACTCTACTTTGTGAAGGTATAGAAGGGTAGAAATATACATGGACAATTGCATGACCGGGCAAGTGATCATGCATATCACTGCTTGAATTATTTTTAAAGTTTTGAAGAACAAAAGTATGAATATCCAGATGCATGACCATGCGAAAGGTCATGCACGTCTCTACTGAAATTTCCTTTCAAAGTTTTAAGGGCACATTTATATGCATGATCGTGCGAATTATCATGCATACTACTGCAAGAATTTCTTTTCATGATTCAATCAATAAGTTATCAATAATTCAACTCAAACAAATTAAAGAAATAGGATCCAGCTCTTCAAAGCACAATCAAATTCAAATCTAAACTTCCATAACCCTAAAATCTTCCAAACCTTATTTTCTTTCACAACCTTAAATCAACTCATAAATAATTCAATGATGGATTTAATCATTGTTTTAGTTAATAATCAATAAATACTCATTTACATATTGCAAAAATAACTTTACTATCATAGAAGCAAAGTTTTACACTCATATTTTTCACAATTGTTCAATATGCAATTTCTTTCACAAGTAATCCTGTTTTAGAAGACAATAGAAGACACTAAAAATCTTTAAATAGGCTTTAGGGTTTTTATCCAATACACTCACTCATATAATTGTTTCGATGATTGCCTTTCTTTAATTAATCATTATTCCAATTTTTAACCCCGAAGCATTGTAAAAACAATTACTTTAGACACTTTAAAACTCCATTATCCATATTTCACATCTAAATTATAGCTCGAGTTCATTTTGGGCTATAAGAGTAATTTTGTAATTTCTTACCTCTTCAAAATATTTTCTAAAAAAAACCAATGTTATCCATACTCAGTTTTAATATTACTCTTAATAAGGTTTATATAACCTTATAACTATCAGTTCCAAATACTCAAGCTACACATAATATCATAATCAATCCAATTTACACACATATATTCACTTAATGCAAAAAATTGGTACATAAAATTTTAGAGCATGACAATTCTCACTCTCGTAAAAATTTTCATCCTTGAAATTTATCTATATGTCATAATTGATTCCTCATATTCCAATAAATTATTACACTTCCACTGTGTTACTTTGATATATCTCTTTAACTATTCATATTTTGTTTCTCTTTATATCATTCTTTTTCACAAATAGATCTAATACACTCTAAACAGTAAATTACAAATTCTCAATCAATTCCTAAAAAACATTCTACTACCATAAAAATATGTATCAAAACACAGATCCACTTGTTCAATTCACATAACTTAGACAATTGTATTTCACTTCTCCCATAACTCCACATGCTAGAAACACCCAAACAGCGCTCTGATGCCACTAAATGTAACATCCCTTGACAATTCTCACATAGAACTATCAGAGAATTGTTACTCAATAAACTGTCAGTACTCTAATCAATCCACCAACAAACCTTTCAAATTGTTACTAACAAAAATTTTCAATTAATAGTACAATCTGTATGATACAACACTTATAAATCCAACATTTAAACCAATCTCCAATATCTCCAATAATCCAAATACTAATTATAAATTAGATATCCATCATAAATTTGTCAATCCAAAATAAATATATAATACATTACAAGATTTAATAATCATTCACTAGAATCTAAACATCATCCTCTAAATACATAAATTCCTTTCACGTTTACAAATATATACAATCTCTCAAATAGCCAAAATAAATAACATATATACATTTCATAACTTACAAGTACAATATACAAAAGATATCTATATGTACTGTAGATAATTTCTGAGATCCTTAATTCCACTTCTTAACTTGCTCTGATGACATGATACCTACGTGTCCAAAAAAAATTCTAACACGCTAAGCAAAGCTTAGTGGTGTTTGTATAAACATATTTTGTCACTTAATATTAAAGAAAAATACTTATGAAAGTATACTAATAATACTCATTTTTAATAAATGTTTCAATATATTAAATATTTTCCATAACAAACTAACATAATATTTTGATTATACAATAATAACTTTAACCTTATAAAAGTCATCATGCTATACTACGCTTTCAATATTGCAACTTTTCTTTTTATGAATCATTTCATTTGAGGCATACTTTCTCATTTATTAACATTGCTCATATTACACTTATTTTTTTTTAGTAAGACCTACTTTTTAGTTTTACATATAGAATAATTTCATTCAATCTACAATTTCGGCACCTAAATTTAGTACTATACTTTGGGGCACTTTGTATCCTATATTATCATATACACTTTCAATCATTATAACACTTAAAAAATTATTGATTGATTTAATATTTTGAGAATAACATTTCCACTTCGTGCATTAGAACTTTCCCTTGGAAACACTAATATATATACATTATCAAGTACTTTCACTTTGTAACATAGTAAATTGATTTTATGTAATTGACTTATATTATTATTTTGCATTTCTTCCATAATTCATAACATCATGTTCACATATATTTTTAATTTAGATAACTTTGTTAAATAAGCCCATACACACTGAACTCAGATCACATGTTTGGATAATGGGTTAGTGTAGCAATTTTAATGAAAAATCTCAAGAATGTATAATGGCAAATATGCCCACTGTCATTGATGACACAATGCGTCCATTAATGGCATGAGTTGCCCACTATCACTATGGCCATCCTCTCTCTGGCCAGCCATTCAATCCAAAGCTAGATCTAAAATCAACATGGTTTGGGAAATTTATTAGTTTTGATTAACATTGAATTATGTATATCACTTCAATGGAACAATTCTTTGATCAACACTTGGTATTACACATATTTATCATATATTCAAAATTCATTTCACTACTTGTTAGGGTTGATTTCAATAATCTATTACACTTTGAGGCCTTATAATCATTTAGACTAAAATCACAAATGAAAGGCAAGGAAAAGAACTATTTTAAGAAACTTCTTCAAGTGACATGCCCAACGACATGGACGTGTCAATGACCGTGTCACTTGTCCATTTTATAGAAGCTTTGACAACCCCAACAACATGGGTGTGTCACTAGATGTGTCATTTAACTTGCATTATAGTAGCTACGACGTACCCAATGGCACGGGCGTGTCAATGGCCGTGTCATTTATCTTTTATCACAGTAGCTATGACACGTCCAATGACATGGGCGTGTTACTGGTCGTGTTCTTAACGTTGAAACACAACATCGTTGAGACGCCCAGTGACATGGTCGGGTCACTGGCTGTGTAAGGCAAAATTCTGTATTTTGAACATTCAACCACTTAAACAGAAAATATCCAAATCTATGATGAAAATTGAATCAAAACTAGTTTCTTTGACATAAAAAGAGTTTATACCAAGTATTTTACTCACATTTCAATTAATCAAGCCTTCAATCTCACACTTATGGCTAAAAACAACATCAAACCATTCATTTCTTTTAATAATTGAAGTAAGAATCATACTCATCACTTATAAGTTTCTTTAATTCATTTTTCACTTATCAATCCATTTTACCAATACTTTTTCAGTAACAAATCATTTAGATGACTCAATCAACCTAATCAAACATTAAAATTCATAGAAATTCAAATATTTACAAATTAAAAATACATAAACACATGCCTCTTTCAAAATCCCTCTTCTTCTCTCTTTTCCCTCTTTTTCTTTTATCACTTGCTAATAACCTCCCCTTTTCTAGCTTATTCCTTTAATTTCTCTTAAATTTTAGCTGAATTTTTGAAAAGAATGAGAAAGGAAGAGTGTTGGCAATGAAGATGATGATAGGCGTGAATGATGAAGCAAGAAGAAAGGAGAAGGTTCTGCACCTTCACACACATATCCACTTATATATATATATAGTTTAATCTAGTGTGGCCACTTTCATCTTAGCTGTGGTGCACCCTCACTCTTAACTTTTGATTCCAATTTGATTTTTATTCCCGTAAACCGTAAAAGTAATTTCTTCAATAAATTTGAGATATACTATTCACTATTATCTACTTATAGCATTTATCCACATTAGTTTATCAATATACACTATCAATTATCAATATTAATGAAAAAGTTCCCTACTTAGAATCTTGACCATTACACATTTCATCCACACTATCCCCACAATTTTAAGGTACCATTCCTTTAAAACTTAATCCAAGTTAAGGTATAAACTCGAAACTACATTAAGCCTAAACAAAATTAACATAAACCCAAGCCACATTGGCTTATCCCTAAACATAAACCCTAACCACATTGGTTTACCTTGTGAACATAAGCCACATTGGCTTAACCATCAAACATGAATGAAGCCATATAAGCATGACCATTCAACATGAAATTGAGCCTAATTGGCTTGACCAATAATGTCGAATTTGAGATCCATAGGCTTAACCCCTCAAATAAAAGCCATAATTGGCTTGACCTCCAATCTCCATAGCTAACCATACCTGCTTAACCATCTATCCTAAACCAAATTGGCTCAATCCATATCATAAGTTTAACCCACAAAATCAAGCCTCATTAGCTTGACGATCACATCTAAGCTAAGCGCACATCATCCTAACCCATCAAAAAAATTTTATGCCACATTGGCTCGATCAACATTTGGTTAATCACCAAAACCAAGCCACATTGGCTAAACTAATTTGACCTAACACAAGCTCAAGCCATATCAGCTTAGCCATTAGGAGTCAAACTTAAGCCAAATTGGCTTATCTCATTAGTATAGATCTAACTATCATTACTTCTCCTTTAAACATAGGCCATAGCCACAATGGCTTAACCTGAAACACCCTTACACCCGATATACGTATAATACACTTCTATCCACTATGTGTATAATACATGTATATGGTATAAGAATGTCACAATCTAATTTAATAAAATTTGTTACACTTATTCCTCAAAACATTTATACATATATATATGCATATTTATATATATCAAAATGCATAATAC
Organism: Garcia nutans; assembly: GCA_947685225.1. Lineage (NCBI taxonomy): Eukaryota > Viridiplantae > Streptophyta > Magnoliopsida > Malpighiales > Euphorbiaceae > Garcia > Garcia nutans. Next base: position 31,914,121 of record CANTUV010000005.1, on the reverse strand, counting down.
CTCACAGTACTCCATTTTTAAAAACATCCTTTATAATTAACAATATATATACATGCCCCCAAAAACATAATATGATATACATAATATTAAAATGTACTATAATATAAAATTTATATATGCAGGCAAAATGGTTCTATTCTTGATGTAGCAACACACTTCAATCTCAACCAACACCCAATCTAGTCTAGTAGAACTCTCTGGCTCTTCTGGATCACCCTTGCACCTGCGCGATGAGTTACAATCGCGCTAAGCTAAAAGCCTAGTGGTACAAACTTTGATAATAACAAAACTCAAAACAATACCAATGCAAAATGTTCATATGCCATGTCATCATATGACATTTAAGATCACTTTTGGATATATACTTTCTTCGCTTAATAATTCACACAAACATATACACAATAATGGGCCCAAACAACTAATACATCATTCAAATCCTAGAGTTACTGTTTTGGTCCATAATGACACCATGTGTCTAGCCCCAAAGGAAAATTAAGTAATGCTCAAAAGCTAGCCCCAAAGGCAAATCATATCATAGTGATGCCAAGCATCTAGCCCCAAAGGCAATTATTAAGGATAACCTTATAGGCATGCTGCCAAATATAGAACTCTAAAAATTGAATAACATACTAGGCACACAATTAATTCATATTTCCCCATCATCAATTTCTTTCTCATTTTCCTATTTTCTCATTCATATCAATGTCATTTCATTTCGGCATTACATAACAAAACCACATTACCCAAACACTTTGGGTCATTTTCATATTTTGCACATAGTTCTCATTTCATTCAATATAGCTATTAATAATGGATTTTCATAATACATATAATGCAAACATAGCAATATACATGGCTTAGCACCAGCAACACATCCAACAACACATAACACGAGTAACACGGGTAACACGTCCAACAACATGCAACACGAGCAACATGTCCATGCATGTTGTTGGACGTGTTCATGAGTTATTTTGGACATTTCCCTCAAGTAACATGTCCAACAACACGCAACACGGGTGTGTTAATGACCGTGTCATTAACCCACTCTTACAAAAGCTTTGACACATCCAATGACATGGGTGTGTCACTACCCGTGTCATTCATGCTACCTCATAGAAACTTTGACACGCCCAACAACACGGGTGTGTTAATGGTCGTGTCAATTATTTTTCCTTATAGAAGCTAGGACACTCTTAGAGACATAGCCGTGTTATTGGTTGTGTCATCAATGTTGAACTCAGCACCGTTGACATGCCTATTGACATGGCTGTGTCACTAGCCATGTCAGGGAAAATTTGCATTTCGTACACTCAACCATTTCAACACAACCACTTTCAAACTCAACTTAAATTCAATCATTTCTTCAATCCAACCTTAAATTCATTGTTAACTACTCACTACAACTTCATACATGCCCAAATAAGCTATTAAAACATGCTAATACACAATCCCAAAATCCAAATATCATGTTCTTCCATAGAATACCAAAGAACTTGCAAAATTGATAAAGTAACTTACCAATTATGAAGAATCCTCAAAATCTTCACTTGAATCCCTGAAATTCCTTCAATTCTTAGTGTATGGAAGAAGAAACTCTCCTTGCTCACTCTCTCTCTCTCTCTCTAACTCTCGTTCAAGGAGGAAAAGAAGGAGAAGAAAGAAAATATCATATTCTCTTTATAATTCATCCTTATATATATATTAATCATTATGTACTTAATTATACAATATATATATATGTAATTTATATCTTGAATATATGTATATATCTTATATATATCATATTTACTTCAAATATATATTTCAAATATACTTTTCTACTAAATCATTTAATATCCTTTCATTTTTCATTTAAATCATTTATTTTATTTTATTTTATTTTATTTTATTTTCCAAAAATTAGGGGTGTTACAATTCTCTCCCCCTTAAGAAATTTTCGTCCGCAAAATTACCTGTTATCAACTCTGGTACAATTGGGGATACTGACTCCGTATCAACTGATCACTCTCCCATGTCGCCTTTTCAGTTGCATGATTCATCCAAAGAACTTTCACAGGTGACACTTTCTTATTTCTCAATTCTTTTGCTTCTCATGCTAAAATAGCTACTGGTTATTTTTCGTAAGTCAGATCTGGGCTCAGCTCAATAGACTCCACTGAAAAAATATGAGATGGATCTAACTTGTACCTCCAAAATATAGAGACACGAAAGATATTATGTATCCTGTCTAACTCAGGTGGCAAAGCCAACCTGTAAGCCACTCGACCAACTCTCTCCATAATTTCATATGGTCCTATGAAATGAGGACTCAACTTCCCTTTACGACCGAATCTCAAAATCTTTTTTCATAGAGACACTTTCAAAAACACTTTATCTCCCACATTGAACTCTATATCCTTTCTCTTCAAATCTGTATAGGATTTCTGTCGTTTTGAAGCTGCTTTTAGACAATTCTGAATTAATTTCACTTTCTCTTCTATTTTTTTAATCAAATCAAGACCAACCAATTTATCTTCTCCAACCTCATCCCAACAAAAAGGTGTTCTGCATCTTCTGCCATACAAGGCCTCGTAAGATGCCATCCCAATACTGGAATGATGACTGTTATTATATGCAAACTCAATCAGTGGTAAAAATCTATCCCAGCTTCCAGTGAAATCAATGTTATAACTTCTCAACATATCCTCAAGAATCTATATCACTCTCTCTGACTGTCCATCTATCTAAGGATGAAAAGCAATACTAAAATGCAATTGAGACCCAATGCATCCTATAAGCACCTCCAAAATCTCAATGTAAACTGGGGATCTCGGTCTGACACCAAAGAAACTGAGACTCCATGCAATCTCACTATCTCACTGATATATAGCTCACCTAACCTCTCAAGTGAATAATCCATCCAAACTGGAAGAAAATGAGTTTTCTTCATCATCCAATCAGTAATAACCCATATTACATCATGCTTCTTTCAGGTCAAAGGTAATCTAGTTACAAAATCCATCGTCACTCGCTCCTATTTCCACTCTGGTACTGACAATGGCTGAAGCAACCCTAAAGCAACTTGGTGTTCAGCCATCACTCTTTGACAAGTGAGACATCTAGACATAAATTCTACTATGTCCCTTTTCATACCTGACCACCAATAATGCTGTTTCAAATCTTGATACATCTTGGTACTGCTAGGGTGCATAGTATAAAGTGATTGATGTGCTTCCTCTAATATCATCTTCTTCAATTATGCATCATTAGGAATGCATAACCTATCTTTCTACCATAGACTGCCATCATCTTTCACATGAAAGTATCGACTCTCCCTTTTTGGCAATCTAACACAATTTTCTGGATCTTCTCATCTGCCAACTGGGCTTTCCTAACCCGATCCAACAACACTAGACTCAATTGCAATTGAGCCATCAATGCACCATCATCACAAGACTCAAATTTGGCATGCAATGTTCTTAACTCAACAAGCAGCAAGAAAAAATAAGCAGTCAAACCTGCGAAAGATTTCCAACTCAAGGCATCAGCAATCATATTTGCCTTGCTAGGATGATAATCAATCAAACATTCATAGTCTTTAATCAACTCTAACCACCGTCTCTGTCTAAGATTCAATTCTTTCTGGACACCTAAATACTTCAAACTCTTATGGTCAGTATAAATGAAACACTTCTCCCCATACAAGTAATGTCACCAAATCTTCAATGCAAAAACTATGGCCCCTAACTCCAAATCATGGGTCAGGTAATTCAGCTCATGTGACTTCAACTGTCGAGATGCATAAGTAATAACTCTACCATCCTGTATCAGAACACAACCTAAACCACTATGTGAAGCATCACTGTATATCACATATGGTTTACCTTCCATAGGCGGAATAAGATCAGGAGCCTGAGTTAATATCTCTCTCAGCTGCTCAAAACTCGACTGACACAGATCTGTCCATACAAATCTAACTCCCATCCCAAGTAATCTGGTGAGTCGTGTAGCTATCATAGAAAAACCCTTCACAAATCGACGATAATATCCTGCCAAACCTAGAAAACTTCTAACCTCTATCACGGTTTTAGGTGGACTCCAATTCCAGATAGCCTCCACTTTACTAAGATCAACTCTAATACCCTCTATTGATATCACATGACTGAGAAAAGTTACCTTATCAAGCCAGAACTCACACTTAGACAACTTAGGATATAATTGTTTCTCTCTCAAAGTGTGCAATACAATCTGCAGATGCCTAACATGATCCTCCTCATTACATGAATACACTAGAATATCATCAATGAAGACCACCACAAACTGATCTAAGTATGGTCTAAATACCATGTTCATCAAATCCATAAATGCTACTGGTGCATTCATCAATCCAAAGGGCATTAGCAGAAACTCATAATGCCCATATCTCATGCGAAAAGTTGTCTTTGTTACATCTACATCTCTAACTCTCAACTGATGATATCCTAATATCAAATCAATCTTAGAGAATACTGCCTCTCCCTTTAATTGATCAAAGAGATTATCTACCCATGGTAATGGATACTTATTCTTAATGGTCATTTTATTCAACTATCTATAATCAATATATAATCTCAAGGTACCATCATTCTTCTTCACAAACAAAATAGGTGCTCCCCACGAAGACACACTAGGGTGAATAAATCCTTTATCAAGCAAATCTTACAACTGCACCTTCAACTCCTTTAATTTTGCAGGTGCCATTCGATAAGGGGTAATAGAGACAGGAGTGGTACCGGATAATAGATCAATACCAAACTCCACCTCTCTCTCAGAAGGCACTTCTGGCAACTTATCAGGAAAAATATTTGGAAACTTGGCAACTGTAAGTATATTGTCAAGCTGAGACTCCACTACTCTTGTATCTACCACATGAGCAAGATATGCCTTACATCCCTTCCGGATCATCCTTCTAGCTGAAACAACCAAAATAAACATGGATAAAAGATGTCTATGCTCACTAGATGCCAGCACATCTCTACCATCACATGTTCTCAGGGTATCACATTTCTGCTGATAGTCTACCACAACCTCATATCTGGATAACCAATCCATGCCCAAAATCAGATACTCCCTAAAAGGCATCTCAATTAGGTCACCAAGAAATTCCTCATCCTAAACAAAAACTAGACTATCTCGGTGCACCTTACGAACCACAACACTGTACCCTAAAGGATTTGTAACCAAAACATCAAATCCTAGGGACTCAGAATGCAAATCACTCACAGGAAATATGGATGCACTAATGTATGAATGAGTCAACTCAGGGTCTATCAATGTAAGCACTAAATTATAAAATAAAATAAAAGTATTGACTATCACAGCTAGAGCATCTGACTACCTCTGCATCACATAAACCCGCTGTGATGGCCCTGCATCCTCTAGTCTACTTTCTGCTACAGAACCTCCTCTCTAACTAGACCCTAATCGGCCACCTCTGCCAAAAGCTCTGCCAAAATGACCCCATTTGACACTAGGTCTAAAACCTGTTGTATATGTCTATCTATCATCTGGTAGCTCTGGATAATCTTTGATAAAATGATCCAATGATCCACATCTATAACACACTACTGGTGCACCTGTCCTCCAGAAGACACCTCTATGTGCTCTTCCATAATGAACACAAGTAGGTAGAGCAGGCCTTTGAGTCACTGGGTGACCCACTAGGCTGTACTGACCCGCTAGGCTGCTGTACTGACTAGTAAGGCTGCTTCTGACTCCTACTAAACCTCTGAGGCTATCCCCCTCAGCCTCTCTCGATGATGAAGACCCTGCCTCACCTTTGGGTCTCTTACCTCTGATCTCCTCAACTCTTACTATTGTTGCAAGTCCCTGTGCCCTTTCTACACTCTTGGCAGTTGCAACCAACTGAGAGAAATCCGGATACCAGGAACCTTCCACAAAACAGAAGATAGATGGTCTCAACCCCTCCTCAAACCTTCGACTTCTATCAAACTCATCTGATTTAATCCCTCCAGCATACTGACTCAACCTGATGAACTCAATCTCATACTCAATCTAGCCATTAACAATGGCTTTTCATAATACATATAACTCAAACATAGCAATATACATGTCTTAGCACCATGTTCATGAATACTCAATGTATCAAGTAGCTTAATACATTTTCCATCCAAAATGTGTTAGACCAATTGTAATGCAATCACATTTCATTTATCAAGAGTTTGTACATACCTTAGGAAACACTCCAAAACAAGCTTCAAAACTCCCTCCAACCTTGTCTTTCAAGTTGCCCTTCAACACTAGGGTTGGGATAGCTACTCTCTCTCAATGCCTATGCCAAATGTGATCATAAATAACCATTTAATATCACATTCTAAAGCATTCTCAACCTTAAACCATTTACATAGGAATTACAAATGAAAGACAAAGAAAAGATTTATTTTGACATTTCCTTCAAGTAACACATCTAGCAACACGGGCATGTGACCGTGTCATTATGTCATTCATTCTACCTTACAGAAACTTTGACACGCCCAACAACATAGGCATGTTAATGGTCATATCAATTATTTTGCCTTACAGATGCTACAACACGGTAAAAAATATGGCTGTGTTACTGGTCGTGTCATCAAAATTGAACTCAGCACCGTTGACACACCCAATGATATGGCAGCGTCACTGACCATGTCAAGGAAAATCTGCATTTCATACACTCAACCATTTCAACACAACCACTTCTGAACTCAACTTAAATTAAATCATTTCTTCAATCCAACCTTAAAATCATTGTTAACTACTCACAACAACTTCATACATATCCAAATAATCTATTAAAACATGCTAATACACAATCCCAAAATCCAAATATCATGTTCTTCTATAGAATTCCAAAGAACTTGCAAAATTGATAAAATAACTTACAAATTTATGAAGAATCCTCAAAATCTTCACTTGAATCCCTGAAATTTCCTCAATTCTTGGTGTATGGAAGAAGAAACTCTCCTTGCTCACTCTCTTTCTCTCTAACTCTAATTCAAGGAAGAAAAGAAAGAGAAGAAAGAAAATATCATCTTCTCTTTATAATTCATCCTTATATATTTATATATATTAATCACTATGAACTTAATTATACAATATATATGTAATGTATATCTTGAATATATGTATATATCTTATATATATCATATATACTTCAAATATATATATTTCAAATATATTTTCTACTAAATCATTTAATATCTTTTCATTTTTCATTTAAATCATTTATTTAATTTATTCAATTTAATTTATTTTCCAAAAATTAGGGGTGTTACATAACCCTTCAGACAAGAACCTTTAGACCCAAACCATGGTCACAAAGGCTAAACCAAGTAAATAGGAATATGTTAATCTAAGGTAGAACCCTAGCTCAGCCATATGGCTTAAACCATTAGGTACCATACCCTATCTAAACCATTAGCTACATAGCTTAAACCAAAGTCACAGTAGCTTAAACTCATGAAAATCCAAAACCCTAAACATATGAAATAAAGGATCCTAAATGGAAACAGTAGCTATAACTTAGATTTTTTATTTGCCTTATTCAATTCCATATTTAATTATGCTTTGATTTATTTCATATGCTTTAATTTATTTAAGTTCAACACTTGATTTATTTAATTTATCATGAATGGATGTTTACTTTCTATTGATGTTTAATATCTTTGATGAATGATTTATTTATGATGAATGATTATTTACTTTTATCAATTTATTTAGATTTCTAAATGTTGTAAGAGGTATGTTTCCACTTGGTGGGTACCTCATTGGTTAAATATCATGTAATTTAATTTGCTTTTCTATTTTAGAACCTATGCAAAGGACATGTTTCTACCTTTCGATGGGTGTCCTATTTAGGCATGTGATGTAAGGGCATGTTTCCATCTTCGGATGGGTGTCCATTTATTTGTTTTATTTTATTTAGACATTGCTTTGATTTTAATATAATGATGCTTTCTTTTATTGTGTGTAATATGGATAATGTTGTTATATTTAAGAATCTTATAATATTAAGACCTGTAAAGGAGGCCGGTTCCAATGAACCGGGTGTTGTGGGGGTGCTGGGCCATTTCTCACCTTCCCCACACGTACCCAACTTTCCAAACCCATTAGGGGGTTAGGGACCCCTTTCTTTTTCCTAGCCCATCCGGGTGGCGACTCCATTTTCTCCGGACTTAGATCCATGTTCTCTAAGGCCCCGAGCCTAAACAGTGCCGAAGTCGCAAGGATCATTCCACTGGGAGTGGGGGCAAAAATCCCCGCTCACAGTGTTGACTCCACTGGGGATAAGAGAAGTTGATTCCGTTGGTCTTTATAATATTCTATTCTTTCTTATAATGATATTATCCATTGCATCATCTTAGATTGCATCGTGTTCGTGAGTTAGGACACCCGTGTTACCCATGTTATGTTATGTAAGGGATACCATACTTTCACTCAAGGTATGGAGATCGAGCATGGCATAACTACTCATAGCCTCGTATCATTTGGTATATACTTGCTATGGGAACCTAAGCCTTTTAACCCGAAGACTAAAGTACATGTAATTGACGTAGTTACTTTGTTAGTGTATATGCCCTAGGCCATTGATTTGGACCTTAATGTTATTCATTTTGTTATTAATAAAGAAGTTTTTATTATCATTGTTATGTTTGCATGTTATAAATAATAATGATTATATCCCTGGTTTATTATTGTTATGAAGATAATAATAAATATAACTAGTGTAATATTGATTTGATAATCATAAGATGATTATAGGTATGAAGATACAAATCAATATTATGGATACATGTTAGAGAACAGTGTATTGGATAGACCCACATAGATATCACTTCATGGTTTAATGTCATAAGTGTATCTCATAATAGTTTTCATTTAATCCTTTGACTTGAGATTGTCATAGTTTCCAACATAAGGAATATTATGTTTTGACATGATCAAACATTATCTGTAACTAGATAATTATAAAGGTTATGCTTGAACATGGTATAAATTATGTAGAGGAAAATGAACAATCAAGATGGAATTTGTCCCTCTCTATGAGAGAGATATCTTCTGGGCCCCTCGATAATGTAACTGAGAAATGCATGGCCGTGCTCAAATAAGTTGATATAAGATCAATCTTATTTGTTTATCAGTTAACTTGGAGATCGAGTAATCATAAGTTTGGACAATATAAGTATGACATTTACTATGACTTATGTTCAAACTAGATATCGTGTGACAAAGGGATTAATGCATGTACTATTTCAGGTTTTCATTTATAATGATTCTCATGATTAATTGGGTAGTCGTAATGTCTTGCTAGAGGTCAATTATGATTTGTGCATTTCAATAGAGATTGAAATACACTACCAGTTAATATGAGCCTATCGGGTCACACACATAGAACGTAGGTTGTACTTAAATAATAATAATTATATTTTTATTATTGTTGTTAGTATTATTATTATTATTAGATATTAATAATAATATTGTTATAATAATTATTATTAGATAATAATTATTAAAAACGTGGGTCCATATAGTATATGGACAGTTAGGGTTTTGACAAGGAAAGTCTTTTAAAAGGTTTTAAAAGGGCTAGAGGGATGATGATCTGATCATTATTCATTTTGAAAGAAAACGGAAGAAGAGAAAAACCTAAAAACCCTAGTTTCATTTTTTGAAAAGGTTCAACCACTGCCGTTGGTGAGCTAGCACTCAGACCGGCGTACGTTCGTGTGGACTTCGCTAGAGGGTGTTCGTCTTTAGAAGGCAGCATCTGTTAATCGATTTGAAGCTACACAAAAGGTTAGTTTCGAATCTCTTTTATCGAACTGAATGGATCACATGGATCCTGGGAATAAATCGAAAGATAATTTTTGTTTTCCAGTGCGGCAAAAGGGTTGCAGATTTTTTTTCAATTTACTAACAGTGCCGAAGTCGCAAGAATCATTCCACCGGGAGTGGGGGCAAAAATCCCCGCTCACAGTGGTGACTCCACTGGGGATAAGAGAAGTTGATTCCGTTGGTCTTTATAATATTCTATTCTTTCTTATAATGATATTATCCATTGCATCATCTTAGATTGCATCGTGTTCGTGAGTTAGGACACCCGTGTTACCCGTGTTATGTTATGTAAGGGATACCATACTTTCACTCGAGGTATGGAGATCGAGCATGGCATAACCACTCATAGCCTCGTATCATTTGGTATATACTTGCTATGGGAACCTAAGCCTTTTAACCCGAAGACTAAAGCACATGTAATTGACGTAGTTACTTTCCTTAGGTTTTTACCCCAAATGCATGTTGTTTGTCTATGGTTAGTTTATCTTAGTCTAAATCATGGCTTATTTGGTTTGTTCTTTTTCTAATATGACCTAAGTATATTGTAAGCTCAATGTCCAAAAGACCAAGCTATTTTCAAAATTTTTCAAGATGGTCTTTGGACATAAGACTTTTCTAAAAAAAAAATAAAAAATTCTTTAGCCCATGGCCCAAATACTTAGCCCAAAATCCATTTTTCTTAAATCTTTTATAATGGGCTTAGAAACAAAACTATTTTCACCCAACATTTTCTTACAAAGAGCTTGCAAAAATATTTAGGTCAATTATGAAATACAAAAAATCAATTGTGGGCTTAGTTTACACTAAGAATAAATTAACCATGGGCTTGTTTTTGGCATGAATCATTAGTTACCTTTTTCAAGTGAGAAATCTATCTATAATAAACCTCTTAATTTAGTTTTAATCCAATATAGCATAAAAGCTACTATAGTTGGTTGAAAGGATTAAAACCTAATTAATGGAAATTATTATAAACTGATTTCCATTTTCAAAAATATAACTATTAGTTGAAACGTCCGAGGGAATTATTCCAAAGCAAGGTACCCATGTTGGTATTTTGTTAACCATACACCTAGGAAAAGAGATTCGCCATTCGTGTGTGGATGATATAAGGTTGGAAGGAACATCCTAATTATCCTTGTTTATTGATTGTTTGTGCATACATGCATACATGCATACATTTGCATCTCATATCATTGACCCTCTCTAGCTCACAGCCCTGGATTACGATAGTTCTAAAGCTTACAACAATCCGACCTACACCAGAGATGAAGTATCTAGCAATGACTCAATCACTTGCTCACCAAAAATAATGGAGCCCAAACAAATTCAAAGGATGGTGGATGAGGCCCTCAATGCTAAGATGGAAGAAATAAAAAAGGCCCTAGCTGAGACCATGAAGAACCAATTGACTGCAATCTTAGAGAATCATGCCGAGGCATCTACTAGCACTAAGAAGCCAAGGGAAAAAGTGTAATATCCCAAAGTATACCCTAAAAGTTTTGGCATTATTGTTGTATTTGGATTTAATGTATATGTTTAAGTGGGAAGATTAAAGATGAGAAGAGAGATGTGTATATGTTGTATATATAGAGATATATACAACATATACAAGTCAAATTATTATATGGTCAAAAGAAGAAATAATTGATTTTAATTAATTAGTGGAAAATAGGAAATAAGTGAGTGGAAGAGGATATATTTGATTATTATATTATTTAATTTGCTTGGTGGAGGTTTAAGTGGAGAAGAGTGTTTGACTTTGCCTCTTTGTCTCTTCATTTTTTCTTCTTCTTTTTCTTTTCTTTTCCTTGTTGGCCAGGCATCACCTAAGCAAGAGAGGAGGAGAGTTTTTGAGTTTTCCAAGCTTGTGATTGAAGAAGATTTCAAGTAATCAAGTGGGAAATTTAAGAAATTTCATTAACTTTGGTAAGTTTTCTCTTGATTCTCTTGCTTTATTTTAAGTTGTGTTTGAGTTTGGTGTTGGATTATTAAGAGCATGAATATGTTTGATTGTGGTGTGTTTGAGAGTGTTGGGTTTAATTGATTGTGATTTTGGAGTTGAATGGAAGAGTAAGAATTGTGTTTATGTTATGGTTTTGAGTTGGTAATTGATGTATGTTGTGAGTTTGATCAAATTATTATCTTAGATTTTCTATGTGTTTGTGTTTATTGAAGTTGGAAGCCTAGAATACATGAGTTTGGTCAGAAACAGAAGCATTTTGGATGCCACGCCAGTGGCCCTTGGATGCCACGACCGTGGGGGTGTTAAGCAAATTGGACAGATTCGTTTGCTAACCCACGACCATGGGGGTTTGTAAGGCCACGACCGTGGGGGTGTGAGGCCACGACCGTGAGTCCTAGATAGTTGTGTTGGCTTATAATTTGTGATCTATGGGTTTAGTATGAGACTAATAGGTGAATAATTGTATTGGAATTCATGTGTATTGTTAAATAAGTGTGTATTATTCTTTTTGCATTAGGTTGTGAAGAGGTTGAGTTGCCCTAACCTAAGTGTTGAGAATTCTTGGAAGAGGAAGTGTATAGATTGGTGTGAGTTGTTCTTGAGGTAAGTACAAACTTACATGGTTGCATACATTTACATGATTTTGAGACTTAACACATTTGGTTGTAAATGTGTTAAGTAATTTATTACATTGTTAATATATTGTATTAAAGTTATGATTTGTATAATGTGGAAAATATGATGATCCTTCAAAATGTATGTTCAATGCATTTGGTTATGTATACTTTAATGATGAAATGCTTTAATGTGAATTGAAATATGATGGGATGTGAAGTCATTGTTGTTGGCTATGATAATGCAAATGAAATTATTGGGATATGGTTGCCTATTTGATTATGGAATATGAAATGAGAAATGAATTGAGAAAGAGGATTATAAAGAGATAAATGAAATAATTGTGTGCTTAATATGTTATTCAATTTTCAGAGTTCTGAGTTTGGCGGCATGCCTATGAATCGCTGGATAGGTGAAAAGACTGGGTCGTAAGCCGAGTCCAGCTGAAAAATGTGAAATATGATGTTTTTCGGGTGAAAAGACTGGGTCGTAAGCCTCAAAAATAGTAACAGTCTAGCCGGGTTGAGGACCAAGAGACTAGGGCCCTAGGGTCTAGTCGGGTTGAGGTCCAAGAGATTGGGTCTGTTACACTATCCATGGATAGATATATATGTATTGCCTACGGGCTTGATGATTGTGATTATGGACCAAAGCAGTAACTCTGAACTTTGAATAACATATTAGTGTCTTTTGGGCCCAAGCTTGTCTTTGTTTCAATGTGATTCATGAATGGTGAAACAATTGAATAAAATAATGGAATGTAGTGTTATGAAAAATATTAATATATCATTTATGAATATTGTCTTTATTGTTGAAATGTGTGACATTGACATTGCATTGAAACATATTGTTATTGTGGTTTGTACCATTAAGCCTATGGCTTAGCGCGATTGTGGTTCATCGCGCAGGTGATAGGATAGAACCAGAGAGTTCAGCTAGACTGAGTTGAGTCTAGACTTTGAAGTGTTAATTGTGGGCTTAAAGATCAGAGACAAACTGCCAAACATGTATAAATTTTATTTTTTGTAAAACATGGATTTTGATGTATATGTATTTGTAAATACCGCTATATTTTTCTGCTGCGTATCAAATAAATGTTTTATCTATTGTACTTTATAATATGATTTGAATGTTTTAAGTTTTCTTATAATGTTGTTAAATTGAAAGATCGATTTGCTTATTATACACTGTAGCACACCTGTATTCGGTATACGTATATTACAGGTGTATGTAGTGTGCGTATACGGGGTATAGGGGTGTTACACAAAGGGAAGACTAAAGTTGGTGAAGTGGTTTTTGATGATGAAAAGGTGATCATTGATGATGATGATAATTGGGCTCAATACTACCAAGATGTTCAAGAGAAGAAGAAAGAACCGAAGGTTGTTGAGAAGGCAACTTTTGAAAAGACCGAGACATCTGATGTTGAAAAGATGATTGCTGATTTAGAAAAGAAATTTGAGAAGAAGTTGAAAACCGAAGAGATGTCCGAGATTGATAAACAATTTGAACAAGATAAAGAAGTCTCGTACAAGTTCAAGATGCCATCCTTTGCAAAGTACAATAGCATTAGAAATCCTCATCTCCATATGAAACAGTATATCACTGCCATGCAGTCTGCCCGAGCTACTAAGGCTCAAACCCTAATGTACTTTATGCTCTCATTGGACCCTGTTGTTCAAAACTGGTTCAATACCTTAGATGATGGAACACAAAAGAGTTGGGATCTACTTTACAAAGCCTTCATCTAGCAATATGGGTATAATGTCGAGTGAGAAGTTACCTTAATGGAAGAGGAGTCAATTAGGCAAAGGCCGAATGAGAATTTTGTAGATTATGTCAAGAGATTGAGAAACAAGGCCGCTTTACTCAAGAAGAGGCCCAATGAATCCAATCAAATAAGGATGATTATGATAGGGGTGTTGCCTAATCTTCATGAGAGGATGTCTCATACACTCATCTGTGATTTCAAAGACCTTCTCCAAGCTGGTTTGCAAATTGAAGAAAGGGAAAGGGAGAAGAGTCGTGTTGCAACAAAAAGGAATGAGAAAGGGAGCTATCAATCTGGTAGCCAAAGCATGCAAAAGGCTGTCAGTGTTAATGCTACTAACCAAGGGACGAGGAGACAATTTTTGGAATTGGGAAAACCGATGTCTTGGGTTCTCAATAAGCTTCAAAGAAAGAGATTGCTGCAACCCTTAAATCCTCGTCCTTTGCCTAACCCTCTCCCACCTAATTTTGACACCAAAGCATTTTGTCAATTTCACCAAATGCAAGGACATGGCACAGATAGATGTGTGAGGTTGAGACATGAGATTCAAAATCTAATTGATAATGGGAAGCTACCTGAGCCCAACATTCCAAACACCAAAGACAACCCATTTTCAAAATTCAATAGGGTACCACCACTGGCAACCTTCATGATTGGAGGCGGTTTGCATGAGGACTTTGTCATGTCTTCTTTTTAAGATGTGGGTGGAGAAGCAACCAAAGAAGAGGTATTTGGTGAAACTAAACAAGCTATGATGAGTGGAGAAGTAACAATTTATATTGTCAATGGGTTTTGGGATTCAAGTGATAGTGATGATGATATTGTACCCAAGAAGGAGGAGTGGACTTGGTCCGAGCCCGAAGAAGATGAGGTGATGAACACTAGATCCAGTAAGCCTTATGCAAGGCCATCACCTAAGGAGGTAGAAACTAATAAGGCAAAGGAAGTTGAAGTAGAAGAAGATGATGCCGTGCTCAAGCAATTGAAAAGAACCCAAGCAAGTGTTAGCATTTGGGACTTATTAGCTACTTCTAAAAAGCACCGAGAAACTATGGCCAAAGCCTTAGCTAGCATGCCAATTTCTATCTCCATGACACTGGAGGAGTTTATCAACTTCATAAAAATTGGGGAAGTAATGAAATGTGAAGAGGTTCAAGAAAAGAATGAAGTTAATATGGGAGCAGTTTCTTTTTCGAATGCGGACTTACCGGAGGAGAGGAGAGACCACATCCGCCCTATCTTTATCAAAATAAAAGTCAAGGGGAAGAGGACTCCTTGTGCAATGGTTGATGATGGGTCTGCCATAAATGTTTGTCCACTTAAGATACTGCCAAAGCTAGCCATGTCCACAAGAGATCTAAACCCGACCGAGGTAACGATTCGTTCTTATGACAACACTAAGAGGTATGCCGAAGGGACTTTCAAAGTGGCTGTCAAGGTTGGTCCAATTGAAACTATTGTTGAATTTGTTGTTTTGTACATACCGGTTACCTTTGCCTTGCTCTTGGGGCAGCCATGGTTTCATCCTCTTGGTGGGGTTCCTTCCACTCTTCATAAAAAGATCAAGTTCCCCAACGGAGATGGGACAGTGGTCATTGAAGCTGAAGATAATGAGATTGTTAATGCTCTAATGATTGAGAGGCCTCTCAATGGTTTTCAAGTAGCTATAATTCCTAATGATGAAGTAGTGAATTCCAAAGTCTTGAATATGAAGAAGAACATGAACTACCTTCCTGGAGCTGGTCTTGGAAAGGGTAAGGCCGGTTTGACAAAGTTGCCGGATTTTAGAACTCAAACTTCCAAGAAAGGGTTGGGATATGATGAAGACAATGATATCCAGCCAAACAAAAGTGAGAAGATGAGCTTTCCGCCACTTGAAGAGATCTTTGTCAAATCTCCAGATATGGGACCACTCCAAGGAAAGCCCGAGCCAATCATGTTCATTGGTAAGTTAATCCCAAGTTTTGAAATTTTTGCAGATGTTACCGAGCTAATGGAGCAAGTGAAGGAAGAGCTCACCCTGTTAGCCAACAAAGAATACAATTCAAAAGAGAAGAACGAAGCTATCCTGAAAGCTAAGAAGACTCAGGAGGAGATTGCTGCCCTGGTTGAAGAAAATTTTGAAGACATCCTGCTTTATGATTTTGAGATCAATGATTTTGATTTTAATTTTAATTTGTCTGCTTTGTATGAGGATGATGATGTTTTCTTTTCCAAAATGAATGCAATAAAGTCTGATTTTGCTTACTTGTGTGATGTTTCTCCTGATGGATGCATACATTCAAATAGCAGTTACATGAGCATCTTTAATATTAATTCTGTCAACACACAATCATTAAATTTGGGAACAACCGAAATCCTAAAAACATTAGCATAACATCCGACCTTACTCCTGATGAGAGAGAGATATTTGAAAAAATATTCAAAAAATATGAAGAAGTGTTTGCTTGGTCTTATGAAGATATGCCGGGGATAGATCGAGACATAGCCGAGCATCAAATACCTACTTACACTCACATAAAACCTATCAAACAAAAGCTTAGGCGATTAAGACCTTAGTGGGATGAATTGGTTAAAGAAGAGGTCACTAAGCAAATACAAGTGAAGTTCCTTGAAGTGATAGAATATCCAGATTGGTTAGCCAACATAGTACCCGTGCCAAAGAAAGATGGAAGGATAAGGGTCTGTGTGGACTATAGAGATTTAAACAAGGCTTCCCCTAAGGATGATTTTCCTTTACCTCATATAGATGTTCTCATTGATAGTGCAGCCTCTAGCATGCTACACTCGTTTGTAGATGGATTTTCCGGATACAATCAAGTGTTAATGGCCCAAGAGGATAAAGCCAAAACTGCTTTCATTACTACATGGAGTATATTTTTTTATAGGGTGATGTCGTTTGGCTTAAAGAATGCTGGAGCAACCTACCAAAGGATGGCCACCACACTATTTCATGGCATGATGCACAAAGAAGTTGAAGTATATGTTCATGATATGATGGTTAAGTCGGATACAAGGAAGCAACACTTCCAAAACTTAGAATTATTCTTCGATAGAGCTTTGAAATATAAGCTAAGATTAAACCCGAAGAAGTGTGGTGTTACTTCAGGCAAATTATTGGGACATGTAATTTGTCTGAATGGCATTGAGATAGATCCTGACAAAGTCAAAGCAATCAGGGATATGCCAGCCCCAAAGATGGAGAGAGAAGTTCGGGGATTCATTGGTAAACTGCAGTACATTAGCAGATTTATAGCAAAGCTCACAATAATTTATGAGCCTATCTTCAAATTGCTTAGAAAGAATCATCCGGTCGTATGGAATGAAGAATGTCAAAACGCCTTTGATCGAATAAAAGAGTATTTGTTGAATCCACCTGTTTTAATACCACCTAAACCCAGCAAACCTCTGTTACTATACTTAGCAGTAGAAGAAGAGTCGATAGGAGCCATGCTAGCCCAAGCAGATGAATCAGGGATTGAGCATGCAGTTTACTATTTGAGTAGAAAGCTCCTACCTTATGAAATTAAGTATAGTATCATTGAAAAGATATGTATAGCCGTGGTTTGGTCTTCTAAGAAGTTGCGGCATTACTATCAATCGTATAGTGTGCAAGAAATTTCTAGGTTGGTTCCAATGAAGTACTTAAGGGAGACGCCCTCTTTAATTGGGAAATATGGTCGATGGTTGATAATATTAGAGGAATTTGAGATTGAATATGTAACCAGGAAAACAATCAAAGGTAGAGCGGTGGCAGAATTCCTTGCCCAACAACCATTACCAGAAAGCAAAGAGGTAATCTTGGAATTTCCAGATGAACATTTGAAAGCAATTGAAGTACAAGGGTGAAAAATGTATTTTGATGGAGCAGTAAATAGGAAAGGAGCAGGTTTGGGAGTTATACTAGAATCGCTCGAAGGGGAACTTATGCCTTTATCCAAAAAGTTGAAATTTAGGGAAACCAATAATATGGTGGAGTACGAAGCTTGTATTTTTGGTTTGGAAACCCTAATGATTATGAAGGTGGATAAGGTGGAAGTTTATGGCGATTTGTTGCTAGTTGTATCCCAAGTAAATGGAGAATGGGAGTTGAAAGAAGAAAAATTAAAACCATACCATCATTACTTGACCATGATGAAAAAGAACTTTAAGGAGTGTAGGTTTATACACCTATCAAGAGAAGAAAATTAGATGGCTGATGCCCTAGCCACATTGGCTTCAGTATGGGAAAACCCTATTAGCTTATTCCTTAAGCCTCTGATCTTGACCAGTTCATCAACTCCTTGCTATGAATATGAAACAATCATGGAAATTGATACAGACCATGATGCGTGGTATGATACTGTAAGGAGATTTTTGGAAGAAAGAGAATACCCGCCGAGGGCAATGAAGAAAGAGAGAAGAGCCATAAGGCGGTGGTCATTGCAATACATCACCTTCCATGGAGAGTTATATCAAAGATGGCCTGATGGAGTGCATTTAAGATGTTTAAGAAAACCTGAAGTGGAACATATCATGTCAGAAATACATGCGGGAAGTTGCGGTCCGCACATGAATGGTTTGGCCCTAGTTCAGAAGATTATTCGACAAGGTTACTAATGGTTAACCTTGGAGAGAGATTGTATTGAGTTTGTCAAGAAGTGCCAACAATGTCAGATTTATGGTAACTTGAATCACATGCCTCCTGAAGAATTGCATTCAATCTCTTCACCCTAGCCATTTGCCACCTGGGGTATTGACATTATAGGAGAGATACATTCGACTGCTTCAAATGGTCACTGATTCATTGTAGTAGCAGTAGATTATTTTTCAAAATGGGTCAAAGCTGAATCCTTCAATAGACTGGGTGCAAGCCAAATGGCTAGGTTTATTGAAAAGAACCTCATCTATAGATACGGGGTCCCGCATAGTGTGATATCAGACAATGGGGTACAGTTTCAAGGAGAAGTTAAGGATTTATTCTTGAAGTACCAAATTCATCATCATAGATCCCCTCCTTATAGACCAAAGGCTAATGGTGCGGTTGAAGCAACAAACAAAACAATTAAGCAAATTCTGTCCAAGATGACCAAGACTTATAGGGATTGGTCAGAGATGCTTCCCTTTGCTTTGTGGGAATATAGGACAAGTGTGCGAAAACCTACTGGAATGACACCGTTCTCTTTGAGATCAAGTCGTTAAGAGTAGTCTTGGGAGCTGAACTGCCTGAAATTGAATGGGTAGCAAGAAGATACACACAGTTAGCTCTACTAGAAGAGAGAAGGTTAAAGGCACTGTATCATCATCAACTGTATCAAAAGAAAATAGCTCGGGCCTACAATAGAAGGGTTAAAATCAGAAAATTCAGAGTCGAGAATTTGGTGTTGAAGCAATGTAAGCCTAATATATCTGATCCAAGAGGGAAGTTCAGACCTAGCTGGGAAGGGCCATATGTCATGAATCAAGTCATGAACAAAGGTGCGGTGAAGTTGTCAGACATAGACAAGAACGAATTTAATGAGCCCGTAAACATTGACAGATTGAAGAAGTTTTATGTATGAAAAATAAAAAAAAAAAGAGGAAAAGAGCTCGCTAGGCTGAAAACCCAAGAAGGGCGGCCTAGGCAAAAGTTAGAGTAGTCCGCTAGTTCCGAAAACCCGAAAGGGATGGCTAGGCAACAATTAGAGCTAAATGAGAGAAAATCGTCAATTAGAAAACCCGAAAGGGCTAGTTGGCAACAAGAGTGATAATGTGTATGCTGACTTTATGTTTGGTTGTTCCAGAATTTAATAAAACAAAATTAATGTTAAAATTGTTCTATGTGCACTGTTATGTATTTGACCAGATATGGATGAAATAAATAAACACAATAGCAAAAGGTGATGACAAATTATAAATGGAAAAGAAGCATCTTTTATTACTTTAATTATTTTTTCATCCTAACAATACACTTTCTGAATTGACAGATGTAAAATCTATGGCAGTCGATAAGTGTAACGTGCAGGCCAGCTTTGCCTCATCTGATCCAAGTAGGCTTCAGTCAAGCAAGGCATGTCTAAGTCATAAGCAAAGTCAGGATCACGAGGCTCAGCTCCATACTGACGCCTAAGTCAGCGAGGATCATAGCATGTACCTTGACAAAGAGCAGCAAGGGGAACGTACATCAAGTATGTCCGCATGGTGATACGAGAAATATTCCACCAAGGTACCAACCAACGGATATTGACTTCAGAGCATGAGTGGATCCAGTCAACCCAGTCAGCATATGAAGAAGCAGGATGAAGTAGCTTCCTAGCAGAATGATGACGTGGCAGGTATCTAGCAAAATCCATGGATGGAATATCAAGCAAACAAAGACGCTCCTGAAGCCAAATCTGTGAAGAAAGAATTAAATTAAAAAAAAAGAAGAGAGTCCGCTAAGTTGAAAACCCGCAAGGGCAGCCTAGGCAAAAATTAGGACAGCTCGCTAGTTTTGAAAACCGGCTTGGGCGGACTAGGCAAAAATTAGAGCAATAAAAAAAAGAAAGAAAAAAGAAAACCTAAATTGAAAACCTGAAAGGGAAGTTTAGGTAATTACCTGAAGCAGCAATGGACTCCCAGTCAGTCTCTTTGATAGGTACCGGCGACAAGCCTCCTTCCATTTGGTCCATAATATCCAATGCTCGTGATCAATATCGCCGTCGGAAGAAACAAGCAAGAATTGGATGAGCAAGCAAAGATAGAACATGCGTCCCCATGCCTTAGTAGGGGCCAAATGAGAGAGACAAAAGTCAGTCAAAGGAGCAAGTAGAATTTTTTCACCTCTCATCAACAGAAGAACTTCGGGTTTTGGAATTTGAAATAATATCTGAATCTTCTGTTGAGTCTTGGAAATCAATGTGGGTAATGCCATTTGTTGATTATTTGGATATCCAAGGATGGCCTCAAATTCTTCAATCAAGGGACATATTTCAAAGCCATTAATTCTAAATACCCTAGAATCCGTATTCCAAAAGGAAGCCACGACATGTAAGAAGGATTGGTCCAATTTGACATTTTGAAAACATTTTAAAACATCAAGTTTTGACCATGAAATTTGCTTCCAATGAATGGCATCCATATTCTTAAATAGAATTTTTCTTCTCTTTAAATGATGCTCGGCCATGGTGAATGAGTGAAGAAAAAGTTAAAATTATTAAAGGGAGTCTTCACGTTGAAAGAGAAAGAATTTTGGTTTATGTATTAAAATATGGCATGAAGGGTGATTTATATAGAAGAAATAAACCTTTTCCTAAAGTTAAAAGGAAAAGGTGATGGGAAAGGGTAAGACCATATGGCATAAGGAAAGGAATTAGCAATGAAATTTCTTTACCACGTTGGATTTGGTTTAGCAAATGAAGTGGATGTGAATTATGAAACTATGGTGTACTGTAAAAAAAAAAAAAGAGGGAGTTACGTTAAAGATACAAATTGTATATTTTTCATTATTGTACAATATTTTACAATTGCTACAATATTTACATATCACTAAGAGGGTGGTGGTAGGTCACCAAATAAAGACTTGAAGAAATCGTCGCCTGTTGGAGGAGGGGGCAAATCACTCGTCCCGAGTCTGCCCGAAGCGGTAGCACCAAAACTCGCCAAATTACTCATCTCGGGATCACTCAAAGTGGGAACATCAAAATCCCTATTACCTTGAGGTTTTGATCCATCATTGTCCTCATCAGAAGCAGATGAAAGGATCTCATGGTCATCAGTCTGGGGCCTCTTGATGAAGAAGCACCGGGATCCCTCATCCCCTGAAATCGGAAGTCTCAAAAATGTTGTTCAGATTGATGATATAAATTTTCAAAATGAGAATCCTGCTGACGACTTGCCGCCAGCTCTTCTTGAAGTTTCCTATTTTGTTCTTCAAGCATCCGCTGTGAGGCAAAGAGGAAAAGGTAAGAACATACATAATCATGCATACATATAGCATAAGTTACCATGAAATAAGGAATGTACCAGGTAATTCAAATCAATACCCTGCGGATGAGATGGCATATCTTGTGGGCTAGAGCGAGCAAATGAAGGGGTGGTAAAGGAAGGTCCAGCCTCATGATCAAACGAGCCAACAGCCTGCAACAATCATTGAAGAATCAAAGAAAGAAAAAAATAGTTGCAAGGGAAAACTGGTTAAAGTGCAAAAATTCCCTTGGAAGATCAAAAAAGGAAAGAAGAGCATGAATCAAGCAAGACATGGCCAAGCCAAATCAAGCTTGGTTGTGTCACCTCAAAGGAAATATTGGTAGAACATGACATGGTCAGGAGACACGGCCAAGCCACTGGCCGTGTCTCACCTAAAGGGTAAAGTCAAGAAGGACCAAGCAAAGAAAGAAAAGAAACACTAGGTGACACTGGCAGGCAACACGGCCAAGTCACTGGCCGTGTCACATGACACGGCCACAAGCTTGGCCGTTTCCCGTCCTAAGCCAAGAACAAAGAAGAACTAAAGAAAAAAACACAGAAGCTGACACACCCAGGAGACACGGCCAAGCCACTGGCCGTGTCACTCTCATCTTCAAAGAACAAAGAAGACCAGAGGAGAAATAGAAGACGACACACTCAAGTGACATGGCCATTTACCTGTGAAGTACTGACCCCGAGATGTGGAACAGACTCTCCTGCAGCGCCGTTATGTTCTTCTTCATCTCTAACCTCATTTTCCTCAAAAATCTCCCGCACACCAACAGGAGATACATCAAAGTTCAAGAGTTTTCTTTGAATGAAATAGGCATAGAATGGACCCGGTAAATGGAGAAATGACTCGGCATCATAACCATTTCAGGCCAACTACCATGCATCCTCCGGCATTGACATAATATTTAAAGTATATTCCGGGATATGCATTGGAAACCTCCACTGCTCTGGACCGAGAAACTAGCCACTAGACACTGGGCCAGCAATAATTCGGCGAGAATGTTGGAAAGACAGTGCAGCCCTTATCAAAGGAGACCAGTTTGCTAGCTCTTCTAGGCTCCACCAGGCCAAATTCACCTGCAAAATAATATAAGGTAAGTAAAACTTTCACATAAAATTCAAAGCATACTAATGTTATTTTACCTGGTCACAGGTTAAGCGGGTCAATACATAGCAGTTAGTATGCACTTGATGAGAGCCGGGAACGTCCACACGATCGGACAACCAGAAATTTAATCTCGGATACCCGACTCTCTCTCGGGAAATACCGGGTACCCTCACGATGTTATGTTCATATGCCCATACCTACAACAATGATAGTAAAGATCAAATTCATGCAAGAAAAGAGTGGAAATAATATTGGTGAAGGAAAATAATATCTCGACAACTGCCATCAAGCCGACAAAAGACTTCTTGTTTCAGCAAAGCTTATCAAGACTATGGTAAAGACACACAAGACCAGCCTCATCCCAACCAGAAGATGGTTCCATTCTGAGATAAGAAAGGACACTCAACACTGACAAGTGAATGGAGGATTCAGTGCTGCCTAAGATGGTCGACCCAAGCAGATATAACAAAAATCCTCGAGCATACTGTTCGACAGTGTCTCTGCCAGTCCGTCCTTCGTAGTTCATCCAATAACTACGAATCAACTCGATTTTTATCTTAAAAGGCCCTTTATATGATGGTTCCATACCAATTAATTCCTGAATTTCTTCAAATGTTAAAATATCGTTGGTTAGAGGAACCAGAACACCATCATATCGAAGGCCGGTTATGGCAGTAAAATCGACCGGACCAATTGTCATTTCCCCAATGGGCAAGTGAAAAGTGTGGGTTGTATCCAACCATCGCTCTACAAGCACCTGGACTACCCTCCAGTCTATCTGATATTCCTCGGATGGCAATTGTAAGAAGAACTGCTCAAAGCCACAATCTCGGATAATCCGCCTTACCCGAGAAGGCACTACATCATACCATTGTTGGGCTTTATAAATACACCCTCCAGCCCGAACAACACAACGATCATGCTAACACAAACCCAGGTAAGTTAATACCAAGTAAGTACATATTATTCTATCTCCTTAAATTAATTTATTTTTCACAATAACAAATAATAATAAAATATATATAAAAAAAACAAAAACAAAACAAAACAATAAAAACAAAACAGGAAGACAAAAAAATCAAGAAAAAAAGGAAAAAATAATTACCTCGCTCTTTTGATTGGAACTGCGATGGATCGGCATCCCGGCTAGTATATCTAAATTTTCATCTTCATGATGCCGAATAAACTCTAATAATTTGACATTAGAATGAGTCCTTGACCTCGAAGCATGCATTATTTTTGAAAAATATGTGCTAAAATTGAAAGAAATTTGAGAGAATTATTAAATTGAAATCGTGCTGTGAAATGAAATGAAGGAATGGTGGCTTTTTATAGAGAAACGGCAAGCAAAAAAATAAAATTCAAAACTGTTCATGAATAGTAAATTACTATTTATGAACAGTAACTACTATTTGATACTATTTGCAAATAGTAAATTTAATATTTATGAATAATAAATATTGTATGAATAGTGATTACACAGTAAATAAACAGTAAATTCATTTATTCATTTTAATCATTCAAATAATTGCAGATCTATAAATATTTTTACACTCAGGGGGCAATAAGAAGACATATGCATAAAAATTAGCCAAACTTTTTGAAATAAAGAATTATTATTAGATCGGGTCCAGAACCCAAACTTTCATTAGGTCCAGAACCTAGAATTTATTTCTAAGTCCAATAACTTAGCTCGGGTCCAGAACCTAAATTTTCCTTAGGTCCAGAACCTAGAATTTGTTTCTAAGTCTAGAACTTAGCTCGGGTCCAGAACCTAAATTTTCCTTAGGTCCAGAACCTAGAATTTATTTCTAAGTCCAAGAACTTAGCTCGGGTAGAACTCGAACCGGGTCCAGAACCCAAATTTTCCTTAGGTCCAGAACCTAAAATTTATTTCTAAATCTAAGAACTTAGCTCGGGTCCAGAACCCAAATTTTGCCATTAGGTCCAGAACCTAGAATCATTTCTAAGTCCAGAACTTAGCTCGGGTCCAGAATCCAAATTTCCCTTAGTTCCAGAACCTAGAATTATCCTTGAGTCCAAAACTCAAACCGGGTCCAGATCCCAAAAACTCCACCGTCTCAAAAATCAAGTCTTATTGCTTTTCACTCTCTTTCACTACAGTTTCAGATCATTTAAGCAGGGGGCAAATTGTAGACTCTTAATTTTTTACCTAGTCCGGTCCAATATATTTTGTTTAGTCCAAAATAATTTTTGTGTTGTCTAATATATTTTAATTGGTCCAAAATAATTTTTGATATCTTAATTAAATAATTTTTACTTTATTACCTAATTTTTATTATTAAAAAATAAAATAAACAAATAAAAATCAAAAAATAAAAATCGGCGACGGAAAAATCGGCAACAAAAAATCATATCCGAAAATTCCAGCGTGGGCTTGGCCGTGGGCCATTTCACCCGCAGGAGTTTCTTGCGGGCGAAATGGCCCACAGGCTGATTCCTTACCCCCTGCCGCAGCCAACTGTGGTAAATTATTTCGCCAACGCAATTTTTTCGCAGCAGTTTTTTTTTTCCAGCGAAATTTTTCGACGCAAATTTTCCAAAACCTAATACAATTAGGTTTCAGTTTCCTTTTCTTATTCTATAACATTTGCCGTCAGCAACTAGGAAAAAAAATTAAAAAACTTCTATAAATATGGATTAAACAACACGGAAAAGAGGAGGAGAAATTGATGACCGAGAGTGAGTAGGAAAACTTGGAAACTTTAAAAATTCTTTCTGGCAGTAAACTGAATCGGATTTTAGAGGGAGAAAATAAGCAATTCAAGCAATTCAAAGGCAAGAAAAGCTTGTATTTGACTTGGTTCATCGAAGAAGCAATTTTGGTGCAACCCCATGAAAGAAGGTTTGAATTCTTGATTTCTTTTATTTTTTCACAGTAGCTAAACATCTCATTATTTCTTTTAATTCAAAATCCCAGAACTTTAATTTAGCTTTTCTTAAAAACACTAATTCGTTGCTTTATTTTCCAAAGAATTTAAAGTTGTTAATTTAGTTTCTTCAAAACCCTAATTTACATTCCAAATTTTTAAAACCCTTAAATTATATTCTGTTTCTTTCCAAAAGCTTTAAAAACTTCTTTTTTGCTTTTAAAAACTTTAAATCATTTGTTTATTTTCATAAAACCTCATAAAAGTATCAAATTAATTTTCAAATCCTAAAAGCTTCATGCATCACCGAAAACCCTAATTTTAAATCACTAAACCCTAACTCAACTCCAAACCTAAAATAGTGAACACTAACCCCTTTAAAACTTTAAACCCTAATTTTTTATGAACCCTAATCCTTTAAAACCTTAAAAATCATATAAACACAAATATTTTAATTTTACACAATAAGCTTGAAACCATCATTTAAAACCACAAATCAAAAGTATTTTAAAGTGTAAAAAACCCTAGTTTCGTGATTTCACCATTCAAACCTTAATTTGTTTAATCAAAGTGTCTTACCAACCTTTTAAAACATAAAAGCCTTAATTTATTTTAATTCTTTAAAAAGTCACAGTAGCTTAAACTCTTGAAAATCCAAAACCCTAAACATATGAAATAAAGGATCCCAAATGGAAACAGTAGCTATAACTTAGATTTTTTATTTGCCTAATTCAATTCCATATTTAATTATGCTTTGATTTATTTCATATGCTTTAATTTATTTAAGTTCAATACTTGATTTATTTAATTTATCATGAATGGATGTTTACTTTCTATTGATGTTTAAAATCTTTGATGAATGATTATTTACTTTTATCAATTTATTTAGATTTCTAAATGTTGTAAGAGGTATGTTTCCACTTGGTGGGTACCTCATTGGTTAAATATCATGTAATTTAATTTGCTTTTCTATTTTAGAACCTATGTAAAGGACATGTTTCTACCTTTCGGTGGATGTCCTATTTAGGCATGTGATGCAAGGGCATGTTTCCATCTTCAGATGGGTTTCCATTTATTTGTTTTATTTTGTATAGACATTGCTTTGATTTTAATATAATGATGTTTTCTTTTATTGTGTGTAATATGGATAATGTTGTTATATTTAAGGATCTTATAATATTAAGACATGTAAAGGAGGCCGGTTCTAATGAACCGGGCGTTGTGGGGGGTGCTGGGCCATTTCTCACCTTCCCCACACGTACCCAACTTTCCAAACCCATTAGGGGGTTGGGGATTCCCTAGGAATCGAGTCATCCACACCTTTCTTTTTCCCAGCCCGTCCGGGTGGCGACTCCATTTTTTCTTACTTAGGTCCGTGTTCTCTAAGGCCCCAAGCCTAAATAGTGCCGAAGTCGCAAGAACCATTCCACCGGGAGTGGGGGCAAAAATCCCCGCTCACAATATTATAAATATACACATTGTATAGAAGATATATACATATTGTATATATGATATATACATATCATATGCTTAACATATACATGACATATACATAGCATATATACAAAGTATACATATGATGGTGGAAGATGATGACATTAACAATAACAATAACAATAATAATAATAATAATAATAATAATAATAATAATAATAATAATAATAATAATAATAAAATAAATAAGAGAAAAGGAAAGTCAAAAGGGAAATAAGATATATGGATGGAATTAAAAGATTAAAATAAATAAATAAATATATGGTTGGAAAGTAACGAAGAAATATTGAATACTAAATAAATAAAAATAATAAATAATAAATAAAAATAATTCAAAATAATTCAAAATAAAAATATTTTTGGATGGAAGATAAAATATATAACACTGTGTTTTTGCTAAAATAAAAATTTAATTTAACTAAAATTAAATAAATAATTTAGAATATTAAATAAAGTGTAGGAAGTATGAAAATGTAAAATGTATATGTAAGATATAAAGGCAATATGCCTAACATATAAGGTTAAAGGGTAAAAGGTGAAAGTCAAATGGTAAATAGGGTAAAAAGTTAAAATTTAAAATTTTAAAATTTTAAAAAAATTAATTAAAATTAAATTAAATTAATATTAAAGTTAACATTTAATTTTTGGTTGGGAGAGTGAAAAAAATATAGTTAATATTTAATTAAATAATTAAATATATAATTGGATGGAAGAAGGAAAAAAGTCAAAATTTTATCTTTATCCCTTTCTTTCTTCTTCTTCTTCTTCTTCTTCTCCCTTTGCATGAAATTTCACCATAGCTAGAGGATAAATTTCTTCATTAAAGCACTAATTTTAAAAAGGATTTTCAAGATTTAAAAAGAGTTTTGGTGATTTTCTAACAAACTAGTAAGTATTCTTTTAAAATTATGAAGTTTCTTTGAATTTTTTATTGTGTAAGATATGAGTTTTTGTTAGAAGGTTTTATAATTGTTTAAATGGGTATTGACGATGTTTGTTTGGTTATAGAGACAAGGATTTTATAGTTAGATGGTTGATTTATTTAGGTTTGGTTAGAGTTTGGATGAAGTAGAGAGAAATTTAGAGTTTTGGAAAAAAACATAGTTAAAGGAATGGTGTTTATATGATTTTATTGTTTGAAACGTGTTATTAAATGACTTGAAGGATAGAAATGAACTTAAAATTTTATTGGTAATTGTGTAGAATGAACTTTGAGAATTAAAGAGAGTTAGGGTTAAGAATTT
This sequence comes from Garcia nutans, assembly GCA_947685225.1. Classification (NCBI taxonomy): domain Eukaryota; kingdom Viridiplantae; phylum Streptophyta; class Magnoliopsida; order Malpighiales; family Euphorbiaceae; genus Garcia; species Garcia nutans. Next base: position 31,885,260 of record CANTUV010000005.1, on the reverse strand, counting down.
AAAATTTTGAGAGAATGGTGTTTAATTGATAGTTAATAGTTTTTATGCCTTAGAATGTGATTCTAATACATTTTATATACTTATATTTTGTATAGGTATTGAATAGTTGGTTAGTGTAACACCCCTTCCCAACCTACATGTGTAAGCTGAGTAGAGGTGCCACACTATCCTAATTGTTGCTACCAATTTACTTAGTCAAATTTTAGTTCTGATTTTTACAGAAATTTTTCCATAGTTCTGCCTAGAAATTTGGATCCCAAGTGTCCTCAAAACCTGTTTTTCTGATTTTTGAAAACATTTTACACATACCAATGTGAATAAGAATACCATCAAATTTAATGCACTCCCAATGAATCCACCTTATACCCTCAACTACAAACCTGCACGAAGAGTTCACACTTCTAATATAACATAAAATAAAGATTTATGATTATTACATACTACTAACATACAATTATAACATAGAAAATCTCTTTTATATTTATTCATATACATGCCACAACTATCGACTCATAATGGAACTAAAAGATCTACCCCTGAGATTTGCTGTGGTCTGGTCGTTGCTTCCCCAAGATTTATCTACTGCTCCGAACCTATGAGTCAAGGAAAACTTAACTCGCTGAGCGTTGTCGCTCAGTGGGTACTTTACCAATAAAAATAAAAGTAGTACATGAAAGTATTCGAAGCAAAAAGGAAATAATAAAATCAACAATCAACCAACATTATACCAATAGAAATCGTGATACATTCAGTATGATATGTTTTCAATAATGTAAAATCATAATTCAAATTCATTTGCATTATATAGTTCAACGAAAAATAATATGTCTTTGATCCAGGCTCTACTGGGATATAGGGAACAATAGTGATAAGGCAGTGGCCCTCACCACTGTAACATAGGTGGCCCTCACCACCGATATCAGATCACAGGAATGGCCCTCACCATCCTGGTTATAACCAATGGCCCTCACCATTGGCCCCCAATGGCCCTCACCATTGAGTTCAGATCATATCAATTCATTCACAATATCAAGCAGTACTGCATAAGTTAGTATAGTGCACCATACCCTTATCTACCACTCCCACTATCCAGTAGAGCAAAAAGGTTAAAATGATTCAATTTAAGTCTCAAACCTCATTTTAGAATGACTCTCGAAATCATTTTAAATTCCCATCGCACTTTGCCATTTATGCCGCGCAACACATTCTTCAGTCAAACCATTCCCCTTTTTCGCATATTTAATATCCACAATAAACATATTAAACATTTCAAAGCATTCCTCAAAATATCCCAAATTGACCAAATGAATAGTGTTGCGGCGAGAAAAATCGGCAACGCAAAATGGCATGACCAAATGAATAGTAAAATCTGGATTTTCGTCAAAATTTCAGTCCACTTCAATCATGCATTTGACCAAGTAAATGATCTTATTTTTAGCTGAAATTTTACAGAAAACTTATTTCATATGTTGACTAATTGCATGTAAAATTTCGTTGAAAAATTCATTCATTTGCTTCCTCAAACGATTTCCACAAAAAGGTCCAGAAAGCTGTCTTTTTGGGACCATTTCGGCCCAAACACATAAAATGCATAGGATAGTTTATTTTTCTTTTGCAAATCAATATTAAGGCTTCTTTAATGGTAAAGTGAAGATTCAAACACTTCCCTTTGACAACTTTTACATGTTTAACTCAAATCAATATATTTAAGCATCAACAACAAAACTTTCATAAACCAAAGTTTGTAAAGCATCAAACCAAAATTAATTATTCAAAGGTAAAGTACCAAACTAATTATTCAAAGGTAGAGTACCAAACCTTATTTCTTTAACTCCTCTTGGCTTTTCCTTCTTCTCCTTCTTTAATTCTTTATTTCTCCTTCAATCAATTCAAGATACAACATAAACCTTAGAATTTCAAAATAATAAATTATCCTCTATTTCTTTTCCAACCGAAACCCCTAATCCAACCTTATCAATCTTTCTACATCTTGATTCTTCCATTTAATCAATTAATCTCATCACTTACTTAATATTATTTTTTTTCAATTCCATATAAGACTCTAATTCCCAATCTTCCAATAAATATATAACTACCTAAAATTAAAGTCTACACACTTAAAAACCTTAGAACTTACCTTAAAAATCAAAGTTTGAAGAAACTTGGAAGTCCCTTGGTATTTTCTTTTGTTGGCCGAAATTTGCAAGTGGAAAAGAGAGAAATTGGTTCTTCATATCACATATATTTATATACAAAAGAAATGATGATCACCTTGCCCACTTGTCCACTTTTTCTCTTTCTTCATTTATTACACATTTATTACACATGCTAAATGTTTTCTTTTGATTGGCCAACCTTTGATTTTTATAACTTCCTTTTTCCTTTACTTCTTTCCACTTGTCTCTCTTCCCATTGGATCTCATAAAGTTGTCCCGGGTTACTCATCCGGTCCCGACATGAAACCGGGCCCACATTACGTTCCGGCGATTAATCGATCATATCTTTTAAACCGTATAGCTCCACGAGTCAAACTATATATGGTTTTGATCCTCTCGACCTCTACTTTCTATTTATAAGATCTATTTTAGGTTTTCAAGTCATTTTGAAAAATTACCGATAAGCCCTCAACTTTTTACAAAATTTCCTTTAGGTCCTATTTTTGCTCGGGTTTCTCCGGCTTCGTTTCCACTGACGATCGTTTCATATTTAACCTCTCGCCATTCTCTACGTACTCACGTCTTTATTTCCTACCCTAAATTCATGTATAACTTTAATTGATAATGACCAAAATGCCCTTAGTCAACATTTCTTCATTTTTCTTTAACGAGACATTTCCTGGAAAAACCGTTACACGTCGTTGCGATCCGGTTTTTCTCTACATTCTATTTTTGAAATCTATTATATGCACTATTAAGAACATCCGGTGCAACTTTCTTTGAAATTACATCTACGTCCCCAACTTTATTAAAAATTACAATTATGTCCCTTTTGTCATACAACCTTATCTAGGGCTGTTATCAAGAATTATCTTCTCCTTTTCCCTACTCTCGCTATGCACGTGTCTACACTGCATAAATGCAGTAGGCGGATGTGACAGTTAGTGCCCAAATCTAGTAGTGAAGGGCATTTTGGAAGTGAAGGGGAAAGTGGTGATTTTTAGCTTGAGAATAGCATAAACCAAGGTTAGTTCATACTTTGAGAAAAATGTATTGTAATGCATTAAAAATGGCATGTTACATTGCATATCCCATTGTCATTATGCCACTTTAATGTTAAAGTCACATGTTAAGTGTAATGTCTGGAAATTTTGAGCAATAATTTTCTATATTATGTGCGCATATAAGTTAATATCGAACTAATTATTATGTTATGTGTAGTTTAGATATTTAGAATTGCTATAAATAACGTTCAATAAGCCTTAAGAAGTGAAAAATTAAATCCGGATATAGATTTAATCGGTATTTTTGAAAAAAAAAAATTTAAGCGGTAAAAATTATGAAAATGCCCCTATGGCTTTAGAATCGAATTTTATTGAAATTAAGGTGATAAATATAAGTAGTAGAGCTTTAAATTAATAAAAAAAATTATTCTTACAGATTTACAAAATTAAAAGTCAGATTATAAATTATTTAAGAAAGTGGGTATACAAAATTATGGTGAGAACACCTTATAAAATCAAGACCCTAAATGGCATTAAAGTAATTTTTTGATTGCTAGATTTTTCGTTATTCTTCTTCCCATCTAAAACACCATACACCTCTCTCACCACTACCATATCCATCTTCTTCTTTCTTCTTCCATCACCATACATGATAACACAATGATCTTCACTTATAACCCAAAATTTTCATAGGAATTTACTAGTTTATGTGATAATTACTAAGATGATCATCATATGATCAAAGGAAAATAAGAAAAGAGAAAGGATGAAGTTATTTTGAAAGAAGTTTGTGCTTTTGTATTAATAGTTTGCTATTATTTAATTTTCTTTTATTTTTTAATGCTTATGGAAGCTAATTGAACCATATTGATTGAATTAATTGTAAAGTTTCTATTGTTTGAATTTTTATACTAACCTAGAAAGGTTTAAAAATTATGAAATTTTACTTGGGAATTTTTCTATGTCTTAGTAGATGGTATATAAAATTTCATAATTTTTAAAGATTATTTAATATGAAATAAAAATATAAGAACACAAGTTTCCTTGGCTATGCAGTAGAGTTAGAATTTTAGGATTTGTGAAACTTAATTGGAAGCCATAGTAAAACAACCGAAAAAAATCTAAAATTTTACATATAAGATCATATATATGTTTCAGATGTATAGTTAAAATTTCAATAATTTTAATAAAGTTTTAGTTATAAAAATAAAATAAAAACTAAAACTGCTAGGATAGTGATTATAAAACTAGAATTTGTAACATTAAGTAAAAATAATTTAAAAACAAGGTAAATGTGTGTATAAAATTCTAAAATGTCATATAAACATTTGTAAATATGTTTTTGTCATATGGTTAAAAATTCATGATTTTTTTTATAAAGGTTTGGTATCTAATTAAAATTGGAAAATATGTACTGCTAGTAAAGATATTGTCAAAAATAGAATATATAGGTTTGAAAAATATAATTTTTAAACATAGTAAAGGAAATTAGAAAAATATTAAACTTTAAATATAAGTTTATGTATGTGCCTAAGACTTATGTTTAAATCTATATAATTTTTAATACAGATTTAGTATTAAAAAACAAAATTAGGAAAGATAGACAACAAGAGAAAGTAAGAATCTGACATATTTTGAAGAATTGAGAAATAAATTAAATTTTATATAGAAAATGGATGGAATTGTGAAATTAATTGATTGTTTGCAATAATAAATATTATGGATCTTGTAATAATAATTGATTATAGATTAAATTGTGATAATAATTGATTATGGTTTAATTTGTGAAAATAATATATTATGGAATAGCTTGAAATAATATTTGATTATGGATTGATTAGTGGAAATAATTGATAATGAATTAGTTTATGAAAATAATTGATTAAGGATTAAATTGTGAAAGTAATTATTATGATTTAGTTAGTGAAAAAGATTAGATTATGGAACTTTCATCATGAATGCAAAATAATATTTTGTGGTATATAAAAGTATGTTAGCTTGATTTTTAATTTTAAAACCATATTTAAATGAACTATTAAACTATTCAAGTATTGAGTTAGGTTTATGGAAGAATCATGTTGAGTTAGGGTTATGGACGAGTTAGGTTAGTGAGAAATCATTTCCTTGATAAGTGTGGTTTAAATGTAACTTAGAGTTAATAAAGTGATGAATTTAATGGTTATAGAAGAAAAAGGATTATGGAACAAAATGAATATTTATAGCATAATTGATAATTAAGGGTCAAATGATATATACTTACAATTAATTGAAATAGAATTTACTAATTTGTATTGTTAATGTGTGAATATATATTAGTTGGTGAAGCATCAAAAAAGTTATTGTAGGTAAATTTAGTAAACAATGTTTAGATATACAAACTGCATACCCACTGTATACCTAGCATTAACACTAGATGGTGATTTACAATAATTCATAAATTGTATGTGGATGTGTTAGATAAACTAAATTATTACTATTTGTCAAATAATTAACGAAAAAGAAGTAGAGTAATTATGAATTTAAGAAGCGGATAGTTCTAAAGAGGAAATATACATAATGCATATATAATATATTCATAAAATATACACTTTTAGATTGATGATGATAATTTATGAAAATATATTAGTTATTTGATATAAAGTTTATTTATTTGAATTATTAAAATTTGATTATTATTTGATTAATGAGAAAAATAATTAAAGTGCCCAAATATACTGATAATAAATCTAGTCTTCGGATTGAATAGCTAGCCAGAGGGGAATGTCCATAGTATTAGTGGGCACTATGTTCCATCAATGGACACTTTGTGTCATCAGAGATAGTGGGCACTCGTGTCATTAGTGGGCCATTGGCATATTCTTTACAGTGGGTATTTACTTGCCATCAGTGACCCATTATCCAAACCTAGATTTAAAACACAGTATATGAGGGCATGTCACATCCCAAAGTTTAGGTAGTCGAGTATTAGGCAAGAAGGACATAAATAAGTGGTCAAATAGAGGCTCGAGATAGTCAAAACAAAATCGGTGTGCAAAGGAGGGCTGTGAAGTCGACGGGACCTAAAGATAATTTTTAGAAAGGCCGAGGACCTAAGAGTAATTTTTCAAAAAGTTGTGTCGGTTCTTAATAGTGACCCTAACAGATGCCATAAATGTGTTTTCGGGATTAATCGGGTCGTAATGGTGGCGCACGATTTTTTCTGAAAACGCACGGTTTGTAAGTTACGGACGATTTTTCGACAAGGGCATTTTGGACATTTCCACCGGAGGGGCGATTTTGTAATTAAATATAACTTTGGGGCAAAATTTAAAAGAACAAAAAGCCACTTTCAAGTGGCCAAATCCTAGCCATTAAGTCCAAATGGGTTGGACAAATCATGGCCATTGAAAATAAACAAATTAATTAAATGGAAATTAAATTATAAATAATTAATTTTGGTCTTCCAAACACAAGTAAAGGATCAAAAAACACCACCATCACCACTTTTCTTCTTCCTCAGATCGTGCTCCCCCCCTCCCTTCCATTTTCAAGGAGAAAATTTTCAAGTCTAAGACATTTTTCAAGTGAAATTCAATAGGAAATAAGGTAAGATACCATCCTAAGTCTTATTCTTTCATTAGAATTAGGTATTAGGCTATGTTTAGGAAGATTTGATATTATGTTCATGTTGGGAAAGTTTTAGTAAGTTGATGATTATGGTGAAAAATGATAAACTACTTAAAGGAAATGATGAAAATGGTGATTATTAGTAAGAATAAGTAAAGGATTGTTAGAAATTCATAAGGTAGCATCATGTTCATATCTAGGGTTTGTTCTTACATATGTGACATGTTAAATTCATAGAAAATCAAGGAGATTAGAGAGGAAAGGAAGTGAAATAGACAAGAAGAGCAAGGAAAAGCAAGGTTTGGTACTTTAACTAATTGTTTGTTCATTTTCTTGAAATTTTTCTGTTTTAGAATTAGTGAAATGTTGTGACTGTATGATTTTTAATTAAATATATAAAAATTTTCTTCAAGTGAATTTTTGATATGTTGTGCCTCAATACGTCTAGAATGACTTAAAAATAGTTTGAGTTGAATTCGGAATGGTTATGATTATGGAAAAATTATTTCTATTAGACCTGCTCTAGGAGGTACCTTGACTGAGATAGCCATGTTTCTGGATTTTTAATAAAATTTAGAAAAATAATATTCAATTAAATTTTGGATATGTTGTTTTTTAGTGAGTATAGTATTTGAGAAAAATAATTTGGAATCACATTGATTGAATTTAATTTACAGAATTCACAAAATTCAGAACTGCTGCCAGGATGCAGGGCAACTGGAGTAGTCTGGTTGGGTGAACTACTTGACCAAGATTTTGTGTCCAGTTTGATCTGAAATTTTAAAGGAATGATTTTAAGATGTAAAAATAAATTCTGTAAAAATTTTAGAGTTTTTAGTCAAGTATATTATTTTATACAATTTTTCAAAATAAGGATCAAGTTGAGTCCAAAACCAGAATTTACTATTCATATGGTCATTTTGCTAATATTCATTTGGTCATTTTTCAAAAGTAATCCAATTGATTCCTTATGCATATAAATGAGCATAATATGTTATTAAAATGACAAAATATGATATTTCACATTGAAATAATATAAGAAACATAAGTCGATAATTGTATAATGCATATTCGATTAAGAAATGGCATGAAAATTTTGGCTCCACTGGGTATCTGGGATAGTACTGAGTAGGGTAAGGGTATGATATATCATACTATATGCAGTGCTGCTTTAATATAGGACTTCGGTCTGAGTTATATAGGGTGACGACTCGAGCTATATAGGACTTCGGTCCAAGTTATATAGGGCAATCGCCCGAGTTATATAGGACTCCGGTCTGAGGGCTTCGGCCACAGATTCCACAGGGCTTGGTCCGCAATTTTTTAGGGCCACAACCACAGAATATATATACAGTTGTTTCAGTTAGTTCCTTACCATACGTTAGTCTACCAAATTACCTTGTGGAGCGAACTGATAAAATGATAATAACTGAATATATGAGATGTATGGATTGTTTTTACTGTGATATTACTTTTCAATACGACTCATTGCTATTAAAAGTGCATTATGCTTTTATTATTTATTTTCTGTAATTAGTTAAAGTACCCACTAAGCAATGCTTAGCGAGTTTAGTTTCTTCTAAACTCGTAGGTTATTAGCAAGGAGCAAGTAGCGAGCAGAGGAGTCCTGCGATCTGTCGGTCATCAACAAACTTAGGTGGTGCTCTTCATTTTGTATTTTGGTATTAGAAACTGGCACGTACTTATTTGAACAATACAAAGAGATAACTTGATGTGGCATGCAAATCTAGTAATGTATAATAACTGTATGGTTTTAAATTGAGTTGGGTTGTGAATATAGAAGTGTGAATTCTTCTTACAAGATTGTAGTTGAGGTTATAAGGGTGGATTATTGGGAGTGTGCTTGAGTTGAATTGTGAAACAAAATATTTTTCAAAAATAAGAAAAATTAGTTTTGTCGACACTTGGGACCTAGAATTTTAAGGGAGACTCCGTCAAAATTTTTGGAAAATTTTTATAAGGAACATTAAGTAAGCTGACATAACCAGAGCTCGTATCCCGATGTAGCATTCCTCCTCGGCTTATTCATAGGTCGGGAAGGGGTGTTACAGGGCAAAAGTGTAAAGATAATAAAAGCTTACTGGATTATATATATGTTAATGATTGTTCATATTAAATTATTGGATTATAAGAAATTATATGCAGACATGTACTGAAAATATATAGCAGTCATAATGAAAAGTAAGGTTTAATAAAGTTTTATGGAATTGAATATTACTGAATCAAACATAATGAATGTGTCCAAAGTGTTAAATTGTATATTGACTGAAAATGTCTTAGAATGTTATTTTAAATCATAATGCTTAAAATGTTAAGTAGAACAAAAGTGTATATAACTGAATCTCATTATAATAAAATAAAATTTATTGAAAACATAAGATAAAAATTTTATTAATAAAATATTGATAACTGTTTTGAATTTATAAAACTTATTAAAGTAAATTGCAAATGAAAAATATTAAATATAAATAGAAAATATTGATGTTACAAATGCAATGTTTATTACAAATAAATTCTAGACAATTGTTATATAGTTATACATTATTATTTATTTATTTTAATTGAATTTGAAATGTAATAATTTAAATCTTATTATAAACAATGTTATTTTAAAAAAAATAATTGCAAAGAGATTTTATTGTTATTAATATAAACTGAAATTGTAGTTTTTATGGTAAAATAAGTTTTACTAGAAATATTTATTTTATTGATTTATTTTTAAAAATTTCTATTTACTATTTTATCATTACAATTATTTACATTGAAATTAAATAGCAAAATATGCATATAAAAGCACCACTAAGCTATAATTTTAGAGTGTTAGAATTTTTTTTGATTTGCAGGTAAGACTGACTAGAGCTAAGGTTATCAATTAGTGAATAAGAGTTTTCAATAATTATTTGCGGAGATCGGACGAAGGATTTTATAAATGATGAGAATTATAAATTATTAATATTATATTATTTATTTGGATAAATTTAAGGATTGTATTAAATGTAAGTGAGATAAAACATTTGTACAAATTTTTTTAGTTAGAGTTATAAGATTTAGTGATTTAGTATTAATTCGGATAATGTATTATATATAATTATATTTATAGATTTTTATGTATGTTTAAATTATGTTGAATTGAAATGAATATTTTGTTTATTTAAGCTATTAGAGTTGAGATCTTTTGGAAGCAAATTGGAAGTATTTTTTCTGCAGGTTGTGCTTTATTTGGAGAAGATATTAGCAGTGTCTAATTTTAAGGGAGTCTCTGCTGAAATGTTTTTTGACATAACTTTATTGATTATTTAAAATTAAATATATAAGTGTATAGAAATTGTATGACATCCCTTGATAGTTCTTAATAGGATGTCCTAGGGGTGTTACATTAAGTACATAGTTATGTGTTGCTCCCAAAGAGGGTCTTGCTAGAGTTAGTGCTGACGTGGCTAGGAAGGCATTAGTGTCTGCTAGGCCAGCAGCTCAGGAGGCTCTGCCTTTTTGGTTACAACTGATGGCGAACATACTTAGACAGGCTCTGGTACAGTAGCTGCAGCAGTGGCAGCCACCGACTAGAAAGTATAATAAGTTCAGAAAGTACGGAGCTACATATTTCTTTGGCACTATTAATTTAGCCAAGGCAGAACAGTGGCTGGATAGAGTTCAGAGGTGTTCATTCAGTTACAGGCTACTGCAGAAGAGAAATGAGGCCATCCATCACGTGCTAGATGGGGGCAAAACTGATGATGCAACAAATATTGCTAATTTGTTCTTTGGGGAAGTGGTTCTGTTGCACGGCATTCCTAAAACAATTGTAAGTGATAGAGATGTGAAGTTCTTAAGTCTTTTTTGGCGTGTTTTATGAAATAAGTTAGGTACTAAATTGTTGTTCTCTACAACTTGTCATACACAAACTGATGGACAAACTGAAGTGGTAAATAGGACTTTAGGATCTTTGTTACGTGCTGTTGTGGGTAAGAATTTGAAAACTTGGGAAGATTATTTGCCATTAGTGGAGTTTGCATATAATAGAAGCATACATTCTTCTACTAGTTGTTCACCATTTGAAATTATTTATGGTTTTAATCCGCTTACACCACTTGATCTGTTTCCTTTGCCATTAAATGAAATAACTAACTTAGATGGTGAAAAGAAAGCGGAGTTGGTTAAGCAGATACATGAGAAGGCACGGGCTCATCTTGAGAAGAAATATGAATCATTTGCCCATAATGCAAATAGATGAAGGAAACATGTGATTTTCCAACCTGGTGATTGGGTATGGATTCATATGAGGAAGGAAAGATTTCCTAAACAAAGGAAATTCGAGTTGGATGCAAGGGGAGATGGCCCATTCCAAGTTTTAGAACGGATCAATGACAATGCCTACAAAATCGATCTACCAGGTGAGTATAATGTTTCTGCAACTTTCAATGTTAGTGATCTTACTCCTTTTGATGTAGGCTCAGATTTGAGGACAAATCTTTTTGAGCAAGGAGGGAATGATGAAGAAACTATAAGCAAGCTTGATGAATCTACACATGGCAGCAAATATGTTGATGATATCATTATGCCAAGTGGACCAATCACAAGATCACAATCAAAGAAACTCCAGCATGTGTTCCAGTACTTCATTCAAAGGTGGATTAATGAAGAGGGAGACCAACTTGTAGTGAATATGATGGATCATGAAGAGGAAGTCAGAAACTCACCAACAAGCATGAAGAATCTGCCCATAAGTATGGTGATGGGCATTAGCACGAATTTGGAATATAATATTGATATGGTTTAGTGCTAGTGTGGCTAGACACATGTGAACCAACACCAAAATGCATGTAGAATCTGCCCATCAATGTTGTCAGAATTATGGGCAGTAATTTAGAGTATATTATTGATGTGGATGAACAATTAATGCTATTGTGACTAGATACATGTAAACCTAGACTTTTAAGCCATTAGTTCTTCTTTTCCAACTATATAGGGATGGGAAAAAGAACTTAAGAGGGTTACCGCGAATTTCCAGATTGTTGAATGTAATTGCTGTGTTTTCAAGTTTGAGAGGTTTTCTTCTTATTCTTGTTGCATGAAGAATTGGTTCTAACTTATCAAGTCTGACTTGTGGCGTTTAAATCAGGGATGTTGAGAGAATTTGTTCTAAATGTATTGCATGTAGGCAAGCTAAGTCTAAATCTATGCCTCATGGATTGTATACACCTCTACTTGTTCCTAATGAATCATGGGTTGACATTTTTATGGATTTTGTAATAGGTTTACCTAGGACAAAGAAAGGTAGAGACAACATATTTGTTGTTGTGGATAGATTTAGCAAAATAGCACATTTCATAGCTAGTCATAAAACTAATAATGAAACAAATATAGCTAATTTATTCTTTAGAGATGTTGTGCATTTGCATGGTATGCCTAGAACAATAGTCTCTGATCATGATGTTAAATTCTTGAGCCACTTTTGGAGAGTTTTGTGGGAAAATTTATGTACTAAGTTATTATTGTCTACTACTTATCATCCACAAAAGTGATGGATAAACTGAAGTGGTGAATAGAACTTTGAGGACTTTATTGCATGCTATAGTAGGTAAGAATTTGAGAATGTAGGAAGAGTGTCTTCCATTAGTTGAATTTGCTTATAATCATAGTTTGCATTCTTCCACTAGATTCTCACCTTTCGAAATTATGTATGGGTTTAATCCTCTTACCTCGAATTTAATTCCTTTTCCATTACATGAGATTACTAACCTAGATGGACAGAGGAAGGTTGAGTTGGTCAAGACTATACATGAGAAGGCTAGGCAACACATTGAAAAGAAGAATGAGCATTATGCACGTCAAGCCAATTAAGGATGCAAAGATGGCAGTGTGAGCAAGGCTGGTGAAACAAGCAGATGAGGCCAACATGGCATGGAGCTCATTTTACCAAGTGGGCAAGTTATAAGATCGCAGGCAAAGAAGCTCAAATTTATCTTCCAAGGCTTTGTAAGGCCATTCATGGAAGAAAGGCTTGGTGGATAGGCCTTTGACGCCAAGGACATAGAGGAGAAGTAGCCATAAATTTAATCCAAGCATATGGGACTATTATTTAATATGTATTAAGGCTCACTAGTTATACTTATTTAAAAAGTAAGGGCCTTTGATGTGAGCACAAGTGATGCAAATGCAGTCCATAATGGTCAAGGAAGCAAAGGAAACAATTGGGGGCTGATTCCAAATATTCAAAGTTTCGGTGGACCAATTACTAGATCTCAAGCTAAGAGACTCAAAGAGCAACTTCAAGTTTTTGTGCAAAAACATGTTGATTATGGGCTGTCTAAATATGGAGAGTCCATATATGGAAGTTTTGAAGAGCCAAAATATGTCAACAAGATTGAGCTAGAAGACTTGCATTAAGCTTAAGTGCATTTGGGCTTGTTTTGGGTCCTTTTTGAGATGTGGGCCATTTTGGATGTGTTTAATCTATATTTTATTGTTTACACCTTTTTGGTTTTAGTTATTTGGATTTAAATTGTTGGGTCTAAGTTTGTTAAGTTCAGCCTAAGTTAGGCCCAATTGGGCTCCTCATTTACTTTGCCCCATACAAGAATTTTTAGGGTTTCTTTTTTTTTTTGCTGTAAAATCCATATAAAAGGGGCTATTGGCTGGGGTTTTGGGAAATATTTTTTTTTGTGGAGGCAGCTTTAAGCCTACTTGTTTAATTCTCTATTGCAACAAGAATTGAATTTCATCAAGGTCTTTATGACTTAGCGAATTTCTATTCTTGATCTTCTTAAATAAACCAATTATTTGCGTTTCCAATTGCATTAGTCATTTGGGAGTTCAATAGGTTGGGAATTTTGCTCTTTTTCTTGTTCCATATCAATTGTGTGTTAGCATTTTAGTCTCGTTATAGGCTGGGGATCTGCATCATTTGGTATCAGAGATTGAATTAAGGTAAATTCTTATTTATCTTAGATTATAGCTTGCTGTTTTAATTAGATTAATTATTGATCGAACTTAATTTTCTGCCCTAATATCATTTATAAATGCATATTGCATCCTGTTTGAAGCTTTTTTGAATTAATTTAAAATTTTAGTGTTATTTTCTAATTCTACTATATCAAAAAAAAAAGTTGCGGCTAGAAGAAAGAAAAGCACAAAAGAAGGTTAATTGAGGGTTGGCAACTAGGGTTGCAATTCTTTTGGGCAGATTCAAGGATATTTAATTACCTTAAATTAATTTGGGAACAAGTAAAAATTAGATCTGGACAGAAAAAGAAATTTGAAAATTAATTAATGAAGCCAAAGTTATTGGAGATACAATTATGTGATATAAAGACTTTAAGGAAACTTTTGGTTTCTTACCTTATTCTAATTGTTATTAATTTTTTTAATCAAAGTTGACTTTTCCATTAGGGAAACGTCAATTTCTGTAATTTTGTATAAATTTTGTCATTTTTCTTCAATTCCAAGTTTGCTATTTTTTTATTATTGTTATTACAATTTTATCCCTATTTCTTTTGCTTCCCTTTACACCATAATTAACAATTTGATTCTTGTTAATTTTAAAATTTTAAATTCAAGCAGTAAAGTCTTCATATCTTGCATGCTCATTTCATTTCCTTCATTTTGGTCTACTTGCTTCTAGTTTTGTGCCTATCTTCTTTGTGAAGTTTTTTCATTGCATTCCTAGTTTTATTTTTTAATTTGCTGTTTTGTGAATATTTTGGTTTGAGAATTAAATCTAAAGTGCAATTGAGAACAACAAGCTTGAGCGATAAAAGGATTGAGTGTGTGAGCTTAAAAAGAGGGTAAAAGCCTACTCTTGAGTGAAATATGAGAGTTGTGAACAATTGAATGAGTGCAAACACTAAGGGAGTGAATTGTGAGGTTTCTTTTATTACTGGCTGTTATGGAACAACCTACACACCAAGAGGATGAGCATGACCAAAGAAGCAATGATCAAATTGAGGAGATTTTCAATCCAATTATTCTGCCTAGAGGACCTATAACTAGATCACGAGCCAAGAAGATTCAGCAAGCGTTAATTTGTCATCTACAAGATTTGGTGAATTTGGCTTGTAATAGGCTACAAGGGATCCAAGGCTTGGAAACAAGAACAAGTAAAGTTAATTACAACTTAATTCAAGTCCAACTTCAAAATGGGCTTACTTAAAATTCAAGTCCAACTTCAAAATGGGTTTACTTAAGTTGTTTTTAGATCTTAGCCTTTTTAATTGAGTAAAATTAAATATATTTGTATTATTATCTTAATGGGCTGTTTAAAACATGTTAATTTAAAAAGCGTATTAGTTTATTGCTTTGATAATGGGCTGTCCAAACTTGTTTATGTTAAGGCCCATAAGTTGAGTTTGTCTATTTTAGTTTATGAGTTTTTAGGTCTTGTAAAGGCTATATAAAGGCCTAAAACGAATTTCAATTCAGATTATTGATGAATTATAACCAAAAGGCTGTTTGCTTATATCTTTGTGTTTTTTAGTAGAATACATGCTAAGAAACATTTAAGTGGACTGATCATCTTCTTATGGAGTGTTTCAAATCTGGAATTTACAAACAAGTTTCCTTTATTCTAGATCTTTGATGATCTTTCTAAGCAATCTGAATTCTAGCCTTTTTATCTTTAAGAAACATTTAAGTGGACTGATCATCTTCTTGTGGAGTGTTTCAAATCTGGAATTTACAAACAAGTTTCCTTTATTCTAGATCTTTGATCATCTTTCTAAGCAATCTGAATTCTAGCCTTTGTTAAGGGTTGAAACTGAATTGTTATTGGGGTTTTCAAGTTAATGTTGCGGGGGTCCATAATAATCAAAAGGGAGGTTCCGTATCATTTGGTATCAGAGCCTGGTTTGGCTCTAGATCAAGTTTTATCCTTAACAAATTTGTGTTTTTGATTCTGAATTCTTGTTTTCTTTTGTTCTTCTAAGTTTATCTCTTATTGTTCTTGTGTTTCCTTTGTTTTTCCATCATTTGAATTATTATTGTCTCTTCGAATTCTGGTTTTGTTTGCTGGGTTAATTTGAATTCTTTTCATCAATTAAAAAGCTTGCACATCTGATTTAGTGCTTGTGATTATAAAAAAAATTCGTCCAAAAATAACAAATAAAAAAGATTAAAATCTTGTTGTTTAGAAGAGAAAAAGAAATACAAATATGAAAAAAAAATTCTGGAAAAAAACAGAAAAAAAATCTGGAATTGTGGCTTTAGATCTTCCTAATCAGATTTGAACTATAGTTGACTATATTTATTGTGTGATTATTATAGTTATTAATCATTAATTAATAACTTTTGGGGCTGTTTCTGCAAAAAAATAACCTTCTAAATTTGACCTACATTTATTGTGTGATTATTATAGTGATTAATCATTAATTAATAACTTTTAGGGCTGTTTCTTCAAAAAAAATTACCTTCTAAATTGTCCTAATCAAATCTATCATTTTTTTCATACGTCATTTGCTTCTTAATGTGTTGTCATATTTTTTTGCTTCTAGTATATTAATTTCTTATTTTAGCCAATTTGCTTCAAACTTATTTTGAAAATTTCAGATTTAGAAATTCTGCATAAATCAGGCTATTTGAATTGTTTTAAAAGTGTGATTCACCTAAGAATGTAAAAGAAATTAGCTAGAGTGGTGTGAGAAAAGCCGTGAGCAAAATAAATAGATTGAGCGAAACACGAGTTACCAACCCCATGTTTTGAGCGTAAACACATAAGGCAGTGTTGTGAGGTCCTTATATTATTTTTTTTTTCTTTGTTAGTTTCTAATCTTTTATTGCAGCAAAGTTTGACCAAGGTGAAGGTAGTGGAGCTGTACAAGTTGATGCGGCTAGATTGTGTGAGGCTCAACAAGCTGAATTTACACGTTTATACCGCACTATGGAGAACATAATAGAAATATTAGAGCGTATGGATTTGAGATTGAAAGCTGTTGAAAAACCCACACCGGAGCGCAATGAGAGGGAAAGAGGTGATAGAAATCAATACCTCAACCTGATAATTTGGATGATGAATATGAGTTTGAGGAAGATAATGTAACTCTGGTCGGAGGAGTTCTACTTAGAGGAGGAGGTAGAGGAGGTCGCGGTGCTGGTAGAGGTAGAGGAAGGTTGTATGATAATGCATTCTATGGTAGAAATAGTGGTGATAATGACTTTGTATTTAGGAACTTAGGAAGCATTAAATTTAAAATTCCTAATTTTTGAGGTAAATTGGATCCGACAGCTTATTTGCAATGGAAAAAGCAGGTTGAGCTTATCTTTCATTACCATCAATTCAGTGAAGAAAAGAAAGTCAAGCTTGCTATTACTTAATTTTCAGATTATGCTATAGCTTGGTGGGACCAATTGGTGACTAATAGAAGAAGGAATTTGGAGTATCCAATTAAGACTTGCTATGATCTTAACTCTATCATGAGAAAGAGATTTGTGCCTAGACATTTTCATAGAGAACTTGTGCAAAGACTTCAGGTTCTTAAACAAGGTAGTAGGAGTGTTGATGACTACTACAAAGAGATGGAAATGATCATGACTATAGCTAATATATATATGAAGACATGGAGACTACTATGGCACATTTCTTGGCTGGTTTGAAAAGGGACATAGCGGATCGAGTTGATTTGTAGCCTTATGTGGAGTTAGAAGAGATGATGCATATTGCCATCAAGGTGGGAAAACAACTCCAAGGAAGAGGAGCAGCACGGTATGTTTCCAAACCTTATTCTAAGCCAAGTTCTTCTTGGAATAGGGATGGAAGGCGTGATTTTAAGGGTGGAAATAAGGTTATTCATGATGGTGGAAAGGTGAAGGCAGAATCAGTTTCTAAAGACAAATCCAAAGTCGAAGAGCCTAAGCAGAGAAATAGAGATATTAAATGTTGGAAGTGCCAAGGTGTAGTTCATATCAGCAAAGAATGTCCAAATAAGAGGGTTATGACCTTGAAAAATGGTGAGATAGTGACTGATGAAGAAGAAGGCAACAATGATAGTGATGATGGTGAGATGCCAGAATTAGAGGATTGTAGTGATGGGAGCATCGAGGAGCCAATTAGAGGTGATTTGCAGGTTACTAGGCATGCTCTTAACACACAATTAAAAGAGGATAGCCATGAGGAGCAATGAGATAATTTGTTCCATACAAGATGCCATGTTCAAGGCAAGGCATGTAGTGTGATTGTAGATGGTGGAAGTTGCAGCAATGTTGTGAGTACACTCTTGGTTGATAGATTGGGGCTGTCTACTACACCACACCCATGACCCTACAAACTTCAGTCGCTTAGTGATTGTGGTGAGGTTAAGGTAAATAGGCAATCTATCATTTCCTTTTCCATTGGTAAATATCATAATGAAGTGTTGTGTGATGTGGTTCCAATGCATGCTGGAGATATTCTACTTGGTAGACCATGGCAATATGACCGAAGAGCTATGCATGATGGGTACCTCAATAGGTATTCATTCACAAAGGATGGTCAAAAGACCATTCTAACACCACATTCCTCAAAAGAAGTGTATGAAGACCAATGTAAAATGGAAAGGATGAGACATGAGGTTGTAAAGAAAGAAAAAGAGAGTGAAAATAAAATAAGTCAAAATAAACAGAGTGCAAATAAAAAGAAAGAGGGAAAAGAAAAAGGAAAGCAAATTCAGTCTATTGAAAAAAAGAGAAAAGAATGTGAGTTTGATAGCTAGGACAAGTGAGGTTAAACATGCTTTTTACAACAATTAGCCTATATTTGTACTTTTGTGCAAAGTGGCTTATTTGGCCACCAATGATCTTAACCCATCTTTGCCTAGTGTGTTTGTTGATCTTTTACAAGAATTTGAAGATTTGTTTCCAGAAGAGATGCCCAATGGTTTGCCACCAATTAGAGGCATAGAACACCAAATTGACTTCATTCATGGAGCTTGCATACCCAATAGACCAGCATATAAAACTAATCCCATCGAGACAAAGAAGATACAAAAATAAGTGGAGGAGTTGCTAGCTAAGGGGTATGTGAGGGAAAGTCTTAGTCCTTGCTCGGTTCCTGTTATTCTTATGCCAAAGAAGGATGGAACATGGAGGATGTGTGTGGATTGCAGAGCCATCAATGAAATCACTGTAAAGTATTGTCAAAGAAGTAGGCACCAACTATTTTTTAGTCAAAAATGGAGGTGCCTAATTTAGGACATTGTAAAAAATGGAGGTGCCTAATTTAGGACATTGTCAAAAGTGGAGGTGCCTAATTTGGGGAATTGTCAAAGTAAAAAATGGAGGTGCCTAATTTAGGTAATTGTCAAAATGGAGGTGCCTAATTTATTGACTAATTTCACCAACCCATGTTTTTTGAAGCTTATATAAACTCATCTCCCTCATTTGGAGTATACACCTTAAAAATTGAAGAAGTAAAGAGAAGAGAGTGTCTTTGAGAGAATTTTGTGAGGAAAAATTCTTGTTCATAATTGAGTGAGGGTTGTGAGTGTTTGTAAACACATTGTATTTTCTCCTTAATAGAAGTCTGCAGCAGCTCCGGAGACGTAGGCATAATTGGCCGAACTCCGTTATCAAATTCTGTGTTATTATTCCGCATTTATTTTCGCTCTCTTACTAATCTGGTCTAAGGGAATAGAGTGGTAATCACCTCAATATCCCAACAACTGGTATCAGAGCTTTGGGTGATAAATTCTGTCAATTTTTTGCAAGATCACTATTCACGTGAATAGTGAATTTCGTGAATAGTGAAATTTTGTCGGCAGTTCTGATTTGTCGACAAAGGTGTCCTAGTACACAGTGGTTTGCAGAAACAGTCAGAAACGATCCAAAGGAGTCCAGATTCGAGTAGGAGCGATGGCTGCAGATGAAGGAAAAGTGAGAATTGAAAAGTTCGACGGTGCGGACTTTGGCTTCTGGAAGATGCAGATTGAAGATTATCTGTACCAAAAAAAGTTATATCAACCTCTCTCAGGAATAAAGCCAGAAGGCATGAAAGATGAAGAATGGAATCTTCTCGACAGACAAGCCCTTGGAGTTATTCGATTGACATTATCACGAAATGTTGCTTTCAACATCGCCAAAGAAAAGACCACAGCAGGTCTAATGGCGGCTCTCTCCAACATGTATGAAAAGCCATCAGCTTCAAACAAAGTTCATTTGATGAAGCGGTTATTCAATTTGCAAATGGTAGAAGGGGCATCAGTAGCCCAACATCTGAATGAATTCAACACAATCACAACCCAGTTGAGTTTAGTAGAAATTGAATTTGATGCTGAAATTCGGGCTTTAATTCTCTTATCATCTCTACCAGATAGTTGGAATGCTACCGTTACAGCGGTCAGCAGCTCATCGGGAAAAACCAAATTAAAATTCGATGATGTTCGGGATCTGGTGTTGAGTGAAGAAATTCGACGAAGAGAATTGGGTGAAGCATCTACCTCTTCAGCTTTACACACAGAATCTAGAGGGAGAACTTTAGAAAAAAGTTCAAATCGTGGCAGATCAAAATCTAGAAGAGACAAATCTAGATTGGGGAAGAAAGATTTCAAGTGTTATAACTGCGGCAAGAAGGGTCATTTTAAGAAAGATTGCCGAGCGCCAAAGAAAGATAGCGGTTCACAGGGATCTGCAAATGTGACCGAGGAAGCAGGTGATGCCATGATTCTAAGTGTCAACAGTCCAATTGAATCATGGATTTTAGATTCTGGGGCATCTTTTCACGCCACTCCATGCCAAGAAATCATGGACAACTATGTCAGTGGTGATTTCGGGAAGGTTCATCTAGCTGATGATGAAACCTTAAAGATCGTAGGAAAAGGGGATGTCCGATTAAAGTTGTCAAACGGGAATACCTGGAAGCTGCAAGGAGTAAGACATATTCCTGGTCTTAAAAGGAATTTGCTCTCTTTAGGACAACTTGATGAAGATGGTTATGGTACAACCTTCAAAAGCGGTGAATGGAAGATTACCAAAGGAGCACTTGTCATTGCTCGTGGTAAGAAAACTGGCACTCTCTATGTAACCTCAAACTTAGAGAATGTTATTTCAGTAGCAGATGCAGATGAAAAATCAAACCTATGGCACCAAAGGCTTGGTCATATGAGCGAGAAAGGGATGAAGACGCTTTTGTCAAAAGGAAAGTTGCCGGAACTGAAAAGTATCAATGTCGGCCTATGTGAAGATTGTATCTTTGGAAAACAAAAGAAGGTCAGTTTTTCAAAGATTGACAAGACACCCAAAGCAGAAAAATTAGAGTTGGTCCATACCGATGTATGGGGACCGTCTCCAATTCCATCTCTTGCAGGCTCATTGTATTACGTCACATTTATTAACGATTCAACAAGAAAGGTATGGGTGTATTTTCTGAAGAAGAAATCAGAAGTCTTTGATACATTCAGAAAATGGAAGGCCATGGTAGAAAATGAAACTGGTTTGAAAGTCAAACGATTGAGGTCTGACAATGGAGGAGAGTACAGAGATAGAAGATTCAGAGAATTTTGCGCAAACAGCGGAATCAAGATGGAGAAAACAGTTCCCATGACACCGCAACAGAATGGCGTAGCTGAGCGCATGAACAGAACTCTGAATGAACGTGCCAGAAGCATGAGGATACATGCTGACTTGCCCAAGAATTTATGGGCTGAAGCTGTCAACACCGCTACCTACCTAATCAACCGTGGGCCTTCAGTACCTCTGGATGGTGGAATACCAGAGGAAGCATGGAGCAAAAAAGAGGTAAACCTTTCACACTTAAGAGTGTTTGGTTGTATCTCTTACATACATATAGATTCTGCTGGAAGAAGTAAATTGGATGCCAAGTCAAACAAATGTGTCTTTGTTGGATATGGTGGTGATGAGTTCGGTTATCGGTTAAAATCACAAGATCATTAGAAGCCAGGATGTCATATTCAATGAGAATGTGATGTACAAAGACAGATTAAATGCAGAATCAAATAGCTCCAAGATAGATGTTGAAAATAAGGAATTTGCTGAGTTCGAGGATATTTCTGGAAATGATGTTCAAAATAGTCCTGAAGTAGAGGAGCCAAGCACGCCGGAATTGAGGCGCTCCTCCAGAATTACAAGATCAATCCAACGTTACTCGCCTTCTTTGCATTACTTGTTGCTGACAGACAATGGTGAACCAGAGTGCTACGATGAAGCAATACAAGTAGAGGATTCAATCAAGTGGGAGTCTGCCATGAAAGATGAGATGGACTCACTCATGTCAAATCATACATGGGAATTAGCTGAACTACCACAAGGCAAGAAAGCACTCCACAACAAGTGGATTTATAGGATCAAAGAAGAGCATGATGGAAGTAAACGCTACAAAGCAAGATTGGTTGTAAAAGGTTTTCAACAAAAGGAAGGTATTGACTATACTGAAATTTTCTCTCCAGTCGTGAAGCTTACGACAATCAGACTGGTATTAAAAATTGTAGCCGCAGAAAATTTACATCTTGAACAATTAGATGTAAAGACAGCATTCCTTCATGGAGATTTGGAGGAAGAGATCTATATGAAGCAACCAGAAGGCTTCATTAAGGCAGACAAGAAAAATCTAGTGTGCAGGTTGAAGAAGAGTTTGTATGGTCTGAAACAAGCTCCTAGACAGTGGTACAGAAAGTTTGATAGTTTTATGGGTAGCAGTGGTTTCACAAGATGCCAAGCAGATCATTGTTGCTACATCAAGAAGTTTGACAATAGCTTTATTATTTTATTGTTATACGTCGATGATATGCTCGTTGCAGGTTCAGACATGCAAGAGATTAAAAATTTAAAGCAAGAATTGTCAAAACAGTTTGCAATGAAAGATCTGGGCGCCGCAAAGCAGATTCTTGGAATGAGGATCAAGAGAGACATGAAGTCGGGGACTTTGATGTTATCACAGGCTGAGTACATAACCAAAGTACTAGCCAGATTCAACATGCAAGATGCCAAATCAGTGAGCACACCTTTAAGTGTTCATTTCAGAATCTCCAAAGAACAGTTACCGAAGACGGAGGAGGAACGTACACACATGGCAAAGGTGCCATATGCCTCAGCAATTGGGAGTTTGATGTATGCCATGGTTTGTACCAGACCAGATATTGCTCAAGCAGTGGGAGCTGTTAGCAGGTACATGAATAATCCAGGCAAGGCACACTGGGAAGCAGTCAAATGGATTTTCAGATATCTTCGAGGTACCACAGATAAGGCGCTTTGTTTTAAAAGTGGAGATACGACACTAGCAGGTTATGTGGATGCTGACTTAGCTGGAAATGTTGACGTTAGAAAGAGCACTACAGGGTATGTCTATACTCTAGGAGGTACCGCAGTGAGCTGGGTCTCTTAATTACAGAAGATAGTTGCTCTCTCCACAACTGAAGCAGAATATGTCGCTGTCACGGAAGCCAGCAAAGAAATGGTTTGGCTCCAAGGTTTCTTGGAGGAGTTGGGCAAGAAGCAAGAAAATAATGTCTTGTATTGTGACAGTCAAAGTGCCATACATCTAGCGAAGAATCCGTCTTTTCATGCCAGAACAAAGCACATACAGTTGCGGTATCACTTTATCAGGTCACTTCTGGAAGATGGGATTTTGAAACTTGAGAAGATTAGTGGAACTCAAAATCTGGCAGACATGTTGACGAAGACGGTGGATATTGATAAACTGAAGCTGTGCTCAGCTTCAGTTGGCCTACACTAGTATCAAGGTCGTAGAAGAGCTGTTGCATTGATCAAGATGTGAAGACAGATTGAAATTGGTCTTCAAGTGGGAGATTGTCAAAGAAGTAGGCACCAACTATTTTTTAGTCAAAAATGGAGGTGCCTAATTTAGGACATTGTAAAAAATGGAGGTGCCTAATTTAGGACATTGTCAAAAGTGGAGGTGCCTAATTTGGGGAATTGTCAAAGTAAAAAATGGAGGTGCCTAATTTAGGTAATTGTCAAAATGGAGGTGCCTAATTTATTGACTAATTTCACCAACCCATGTTTTTTGAAGCCTATATAAACTCATCTCCCTCATTTGGAGTATACACCTTAAAAATTGAAGAAGTAAAGAGAAGAGAGTGTCTTTGAGAGAATTTTGTGAGGAAAAATTCTTGTTCATAATTGAGTGAGGGTTGTGAGTGTTTGTAAACACATTGTATTTTCTCCTTAATAGAAGTCTGCAGCAGCTCCGGAGACGTAGGCATAATTGGCCGAACTCCGTTATCAAATTCTGTGTTATTATTCCGTATTTATTTTCGCTCTCTTACTAATCTGGTCTAAGGGAATAGAGTGGTAATCACCTCAATATCCCAACAAGTATCATCATCCTATTCCTAGATTAGATGATATGCTTGATGAGTTATATGGATCTTGTTTATTCACTAAAATTGATTTGAAATCTGGTTATTATCAATTCGAATGAATGTGGGTGATGAGTGGAAAATAACATTTAAGACTAAATATGGATTGTATGAGTGGCTTGTTATGCCATTTGGTCTTACTAATACACCTAGCAAATTCATGAGATTATTAAACCATGTGTTGCATGAGTACTTGGGTAAATTTTTCTTTGTTTATTTTGATGATATTCTTATTTACTCTAAGTGCTTGGATGATCTTGTTATGCATGTACGTCTTGTATTATACATTCTTAGGCGTGAAAAGTTGTATGCTAACCTTAAGAAGTGTAGTTTTTGCATGGATAAGGTTAAGTTTCTTGGTTTTGTGGTGTCTAGTCAAGGTATAGAGGTTGATAAGGAAAAGGTAAGGGCTATTAAAGATTGGCTGAGACCTAAGAATGCTAGTGAGGTGAGGAGCTTTCATGGACTTGCTGGTTTCTATAGGAGATTTATTAGAGATTTCAACACTATTGCTGCACCTTTGAATGAGTTAGTTAAGAAAAATGTTCAATTTGTTTGGGGTGATGCAAAAGAGCATGCATTTAATGAACTTAAGGATAAATTGTGTGATGCACCTTTGCTTGCTTTGCCTAAATTTGATAAAACTTTTGAAATTGAATGTGATTGGTGCCGAACCCATTGATCAAATATTATATCTAGAACCCCGCATACACATCTAGCATAGAATCTTAGAACTAAAAAACAAATCCCCCCTACCAAACCCTCAACTAGCCTATAATTGAGAACTTGGGTGATTGTAATGAAGAAATAAATTGATTTAAATGCCAGAATTTAGAATTGATAAGTTAGAACCAATTCTTCATGCAACAAGAATAAGAAGAAAATCTCTCAAACTTGAAAACACATCAATTACATTCAGTATAAATTGAAAATTCATATTTGCCCTTTTGAGTTCCTTTTCCCCTCCCTATATTGCTGCAAAAGAAGAACTAATGGCTTAAAATTCTAGGTTTACATGTATCTAGTCACACTAGCATTAATTATCCATCCACATCAATAATATATTCTAAATTACTGCCCATAATTCTGACAACATTGATGGGCATAATCTACATGTACTTTGGTGTTGGTTCACGTGTGTCTAGTCACACTAGCACTAAACCACATCAATGTTATATTCCAAATTCGTGCTAATGCCCATCACCATATTTATGGGCAGATTCTTCATGCTTCTTGGTGAGTTTCTGACTTCCTCTTCATGTTCCTTCATATTCAGTACAAGTTGGTCTCTCTCTTCATTAATCCACCTTTGAATGAAGTGTTGGAACACATGCTGGAGTTTCTTTTATTGTGATCTTGTGATTGGTCCACTTGGCATAATGATATCATCAATATATTTGCTGCATTGTGTAGATTCACCAAGATTGCTTATAGTTTTCTCATCATTCCCTCCTTGCTAAAAAAGATTTATCCTCAAATCTGAACCTACATTGAAAGGAGAAAGATCACTAACATTGAAAGTTGCAGAAATATTATACTCACCTGGTAGATCGATTTTGTAGGCATTGTCTTTGATTCGTTCTAAAACTTGGAATGGGCCATCTCCCCTTGCATCCAACTTGGATTTCCTTTGTTTAGGAAACCTTTCCTTCCTCATATGAACCCATACCCAATCACCAGGTTAGAAAACCACATGTTTCCTTCTTCTATTTGCATTATGGGCAAATGATTCATATTTTTTCTCAAGATGAGCCCGTGCCTTCTCATGTATCTTCTTAACCAACTCTGCTTTCTTTTCACCATCTAAGTTAGTTATTTCATTTAATGGCAGAGGAAATAGATCAAGTGGTGTAAGCGAATTAAAACCATAAACAATTTAAAATGGTGAATAACCTGTAGAAGAATGTATGCTTCTATTATATGCAAAATCAACTAATGCCAAACAATCTTCCCAAGTTTTCAAATTCTTACCCACAACAGCACGTAACAAAGATCCTAAAGTTCTATTTACCACTTCTGTTTGCCCATCAGTTTGTGGATGACAAGTTGTAGAGAACAATAATTTAATACCTAATTTATTCTACAAAACATGCCAAAAATGACTCAAGAACTTCACATCTCTATCACTCACAATTGTCTTAGGAATGCCATGCAAATGAACTACTTCCCCAAAGAACAAATTAGCAATATTTTTTGCATCATTAGTTTTGTGACATGTAATAAAATGAGCCATTTTATTGAATCTGTCAACAATAATAAATATGCTATCTTTCCCTTTTCTAGTCCTAGGCAGCCCCAAAATAAAGTCCATAGATATGTCAATCCAATGTGCATTAGGAATAGGTAAAGGAGTATATAGCCCATGAGGTAAAGACTTAGATTTTTCTTGTTTACATGCAATACACTTGGCACAAATTCTGTCAAGATCTTTTCTCATGTTTGGCTAATAAAAATGTTCATGCAAAATGTCTAAAGTCTTAAATACCCCAAAATATCCCATGAGTCCTCCACTATGTGCCTCATGCACAAGCAATTCCCTTAATGAGCAACTAGGCATGCATAATCTTTCATCCTTAAACAAGTACCCATCATGCCTATAAAACTTCTGAAATGCAGAATGCTCACATGCTTTATAAACATTTGCAAAGTCAACATCATTGGCATACATATCCTTAATTTCTCAAAGCCTAATAACATAGAACTAAGAGTTGAGATTAAGGAATACTTTCTTGAAAGTGCATCTACTACTACATTGTCTTTGCCATGCTCATACTTTATCACATAAGGAAATGGCTCAATGAGCTCTATCCACTTTGCATGACTTTGGTTCAGCTTGGTTTGCCCCTTTAGATGTTTTACCAATTCATGATATGTATGAATAACAAACTCTTTAGGCAATAAGTAATGTTGCCACACTTGTAAAGCTCTTACCAAAGCATACAGCTCCTTGTTATAAGTAAAATAATTTAATTGTGCACCATGAAGCTTCTCACTAAAATATGCAATTGGCTTTCCTTCTTGTATCAAAATAGCACCTATTCCCACACCTGAAGCATAACACTCTAAATCGAAGGTCTTATCAAATTCTGGTAAAGCAAGAATTGGAGTAGCAGTTAAATGCCTTTTCATGAATTTTAGTCTAATTAAACTTTACATCTTTTTTTACCAGTTCATTTAATGGTGCAGCAATGGAACTAAAATCTTTAAGAAACTAGCCAAACCATGAAAACTTCTTACTTCACTCACGGTTTTAGGTGTTGACCAATCGCTTATTGTCTTTACCTTTTCATCATCAACCTCAATTCCTTGTGCACTAACCATAAAACCTAAAATATGATTTTATCACTGCAAAACATGCACTTTTTCAAGTTGGCATACAATTCTTCCTTTCTCAAAACATCAAGAGCAGCCCTAGTATGTTCTACATGCTCATCTGCTGATTTGCTATAAATTAGTATGTCATCAAAATATACAATAACAATTTTACCAAGATATGCAAGAAAACATGGTTCATTAATCTCATGAATGTACTAGGTGCATTAGATAAACCAAATGGCATAACTAATCACACATAAAGACCATATTTTATTTTGAAAGTAGTTTTCCACTCATCTCCTTCTTTCATCCTAATTTGATGGTAACCACTTTTCAAATCAATCTTAGTAAAAATGCAAGAACCACTCAACTCATCAAGCATATCATAAATTCTAGGAATTGGATGTCTATACTTCACCATGATTTTATTGATTGCTCGGCAGTCCATACACATTATCCATGATCCATCCTTCTTTGGGACTAATAATATCGGAACAACACATGGACTAAGACTTTCACGCACATGTCCCTTTGCTAGCAACTCCTCCACTTGCCTTTGAAGTTCCTTGGTTTCCTCCGGATTACTTCTATAAGCTAGTCGATTAGGAATTGTTGAGCCTGGAATGAAGTCAATTTGATGTTCAATTCCTCTTAAAGGTGGTAAACCTTTAGGTACATCTTCTGGAAAAACATCTCCAAATTCCTGTAAAAGAGAACTAACACAACGAGGCAAAGGGTTATCAAGGTCAGATGTAGAAATCAAGGTCTCTTTGTACCTAGTACAATCAGACTTCTTTTATCACAAAAAGCACTCCTTAACTCTTTTTCTTTTGCATAGAAACACTCTCTTTTATTTTTTCTCCCTTTCTCTTTTTCTCTTACCAATGGGCTATTTTTATCATTCTTGTGCTCACACTTGGGCTCTTGTACTCCATTTTTATTTATTTTACCCTCACCGCCAGAATTTCTTTCAAATGATCTCAAAATCTTCACTTGATCTTCATACATTTGTCTAGCATGCATAGGCACAACATTACATCAAACCTCATCTTTGTATCTCCCAATTGCAAAAGAAAACAGAACCTGCTTTGTTACCTTCACCTCTCCATAATCATTCAACCATTGCAGCTTGTAGGGGCTAAGAATTTTTGTGCATGCTAACCCTAATTTATCCACAAAATCAGTACTAGCAATATTTGCACAACTACCCCCATCAATGATCATGCTATACACTTTTTTCATTCACAATGCAATGAGTATGGAAAATATTCTCTCTTTGATTACTTGCTTCATCTTTAATTTGCATGTTTAAAGCTCTTCTAATAACCAAAAATTCACCATGGGCAAGGTATTCAATGATATGTTCAATTTCCTCTAATGGTGGCATGCTATCATTATCATCATCATCACTTTCATGTTCACTAGCACTATCAATTTCACCATTATCTCTTATCAACATGATTTTCTTATTTGGACATTGAGATGCTGTATGTCCTACTCCTAAACACCTAAAGCAATTAATGGTACTATGCTTTTGATTAGAGTTAGATGTTTTAGAGTTACCTTTAGGGTCGGTTGGAACTTTCTTTTCCTTTCCTTTCCAGTCAGCCTCCTTCCCTTTAGGATTATCATCTTTCTTTGGCCACTTTGAAGAATAAGGTGCAACAAGAACAGAAAAATGAAGAGACTTAGAAACTGAATTTGGTTCTTTTTTTATCTTTTACATTTTTTTTCTTTGAACTTTCAGTAAACATGATGAGGAAACTATAAGCAAGCTTGTTGAATCTATACATGGCAACAAATATGTTGATGATATAATTATGCCAAGTGGACCAATCACAAGATCACAATCAAAGAAACTCCAGCATGTGTTCCAACACTTCATTCAAAGGTGGATTAATGAAGAGGGAGACCAACTTGTACTGAATATGATGGATCATGAAGAGGAAGTCAAAAACTCACCAAGAAGCATGAAGAATCTTCCCATAAGTATGGTGATGGGCATTAACACGAATTTGGAATATAATATTGATGTGGTTTAGTGCTAGTGTGACTAGACACATGTGAACCAACACCAAAATGCATGTAGAATCTGCCCATCAATGTTGTCAGAATTATGGGCAGTAATTTAGAGCATATTATTGATGTGGAAGAACAAATAATTCTATTGTGACTAGATACATGTAAACATAGACTTTTAAGCCATCAGTTCTTCTTTTACAACTATATAGGGATGGGAAAAAGAACTTAAGATACTACGAATTTCCAGTTTATGATAAATGTAATTGATGTGTTTTCAAGTTTGAAAGGTTTTCTTCTTATTCTTGTTGCATGAAGAATTTGTTCTAACTCATCAAGTCTAATTTGTGGCGTTTAAATCAATTCTTTTTCTTCATCCAAATCACTCAAGTTCTCAATTACAGGTTAGTTGTGGGTTTGGTAGGGAGGATTTGTTTTTGAGTTCTAAGATTCTATGCTAGATGTGTATGTTGGGTTCTAGATGTAATATTTGATCCATGGGTTCCATATTATTTGGTATCAGAGCTTTGGCTTGAAGATAAATCTCTAGGTATCTTTTATGTTTTAATTATCCAAAGGAAAAAAAAGAAAAAAAAAGAACCAGATTCAGTTTCTATGTTTCTTCATTTTCTGTTCTTGTTGCGCCTCGTTCTTGTTCTTTAAATCTATGGACTTTTGTTTAACTTTTCAATTTCTATCCTTATTTACTGAAAGTTAAAAAAGAAGAAGGAAAAGATAAAAAAAAAAGAATCCGATTCAACTTCCTCAATAGCTTGCTACCTTATTAAATTTTATCAAATTATATCAGCTCCTCATTATGCATCCATTTAGCATTTAAAATTTGATATTTAGAGCATAGTTGCATTGGGAATAGATTTAGGTTGCATATTCATATTACTCATTGAAGTGATTTGAATTCTATTTTTCAATATCCAGAATTATTTTTCTTAGTATTCTTAGTTTCATTCTTTCATATACCTCTTGTTTCTTGTATGCATTAAGTAGCTAATTCTCAATCATAGTTACTTTGGTTTGATTAACACAAATACTTTTTGCTTCTTGTGTTAACTTTCAGTTCTTGTTGTTTAAAATTAAGTTGCTTCTAGAATTGCTGAATTCATTTTATACATTAGGTTCCTTGTAGAGTCTTTAAAACAAAAACTTGTTTTACTTGATTTAAGTGGATTTAGTTCTGAAATTCAACTTGAAAAAAAGAAGAATTGAGAGGTAAAAATGACCAAGTTTTGAGTGAAATACCAGAGGAGTGACAATCTGATCGTGAGTGAAACACTTAAGAGAGTGTGGTGAGAAAATTTTCTTTACTAACATTTTCTTGTAGGTTCTTCTAACAGCATGTCAAATTCTGGTAATAAAAACGTGATATGACCATAAATGACATAGCCTTTATGTTAGAGGCAATGAAAAGGAGATTTGAAAGGTTTGATTTGGCCATAAACAACATGAGAGGTGATATACACAGCATAATACAAAGGCAACGGAATGATACTAATCGAAGGGGGCAGAATAGAGGGAGAGGAAACATGATAAATGATGATGAGGTAGAAAGGGAAGATGATGAAGAAAGTGAGGAATCAATTGCTCAAAGAAGACCTCAACGAATGGATAGCAACTTATCTTCCATAAAAATGAAGATACCATCATTCAAGGGGAGAAATGATGCTGAAGCTTACCTTGAATGGGAAAGAAAAGTTGAGTTGGTGTTTGATTGTCATAATTATAGTGAAATGAAGAAAGTTAAAATTGCAGCGTTGAATTCACAGATTATGCACTAATTTGGTGGGATCAATTGATGATTTCCAAGAGGAGAAATGGAGAAAGAACCATCACTACTTGGGCTGAAATGAAAACTGTGATGAAAAAGAGTTTGTACCATCTTACTACTATAGGGAACTTCACCAAAAATTGCAGCGGTTAACTCAAGGATCCATGTTAGTGGAGGAATACCATAAAGAGATGGAGATGATCATGATAAAACTATTATAGAGGAGGATCCAGAAATTACTATGGCTCAATTTTTGAGTTGGGCTGAATAGAGAGATTGCTAACATAATTGAATTACATCATTATGTGGAGCTTGAAGATATGGTACACATGGCCATGAAAGTGGAGAAGCAATTGAAACTCAAGGGGGAAGCAAAGGGATTTTCTAATTCCAGCTCTAGTTTCACTTAAAAATAGCCAAAGAAAGATGATAATCCCAAAGGGAAGGAGGCTGCCTGGAAAGGAAAGGAAAAACAAGTTCCAGCTGACCCTAAAGGTAACTCGAAAACATCTAACTCTAATCAAAAGCATAGTACCATTAAATGCTATAGGTGTTTAGGAGTAGGGCATATAGCATCTCAATGTCCAAATAAGAAAATCATGTTGATACAAGATAATGGTGAAATTGATAGTGCTAGTGAACATGAAAGTGATGATGATGATAATGATAACATGCCACCATTCGAGAAAATAAAACATATCATTGAATATCCTGCCCATGGTGAATCTTTGGTTGTTAGAAGAGATTTAAACATGCAAATTAAAGATGAAAAAAGTAATCAAAGAGAGAACATTTTCCATACTCGCTGCATTGTGAATGAAAAAGTGTGCAACATGATCATTGATGGAGGTAGTTGTTCAAATGTTGATAGTACTGATTTAGTAGATAAATTAGGGTTAGCATGCACAAAACATCCTAGCCCCTACAAGCTGCAATGGTTGAATGATTGTGGGGAGGTGAGGGTAACAAAACAAGTTCTGTTTTCTTTTGCAATTGGAAGATTCAAAGATGAAGTTTGTTGTGATGTTGTGCCTATGCATGCTAACCATATCCTTCTTGGTCGTCCCTGGCAGTTTGATAGAAAAGCTTTGCATGATGGCTTTAAGAATCATTATTCTTTCAGCCTAAATGGTTTAAATTTCACTCTTGCTCCATTGTCACCTAAACAAGTGTATGAAGATCAAGTAAAGATTTTGAGATCATAGGAAAGGAATTCGTGTGGTGAGGGTAAAACAAATAAAAATGTAGTAAAAGAGGCCAGGTGTAAGAAAAAGAATGATAAAAATGGCCCATTAATGAGAGAAAAGGAGAAAGGGAGAGAAAATAAAAGAGAATGTTTCTATGCAAAAGAAAAAGAGTTAAGGAGTGCTTTTTGTGAGAAAAGAAGTCTGATTGTACTTAGGTACAAAGAGACCTTGATTTCTACAACTGACCTTGATAACCCTTTGCCTAGTTGTGTTAGTTCTTTTTTACAAGAATTTGGAGATGTTTTTCCAGAAGATGTACCTAAAGGTTTACCACCTTTAAGAGGGATTGAGCATCAAATTGACTTAATTCGGGCTCAACAATTCCTAATCGACCAGCTTATAGAAGTAATTCGAAGGAAACCAAGGAACTTCAAAGGCAAGTGGAGGAGTTGCTAGCAAAGGGACATGTGCATGAAAGTCTTAGTCCATGTGCTATTCCGGTGTTATTAGTCCCAAAGAAAGATGGATCATGGAGAATGTGTGTGGATTGCCGAGCAATCAATAAAATCACGGTGAAGTATAGATATCCAATTCCTAGACTTGATGATATGCTTGATGAGTTGAGTGGTTTTTGCATTTTTACTAAGATTGATTTGAAAAGTGGTTACCATCAAATTAGGATGAAAGAAGGCGATGAGTGGAAAACTACATTCAAAATAAAATATGGTCTTTATGAGTGGTTAGTTATGCCATTTGGTTTATCTAATGCACTTAGTACATTCATGAGATTAATGAACCATGTTCTGCGTGCATATCTTGGTAAATTTGTTGTTGTATATTTTGATGACATACTCATTTATAGCAAATCAGTAGATGAACATGTAGAACATATTAGGGCTGTTCTTGATGTTTTGAGAAAGGAAGAATTGTATGCCAACTTGAAAAAGTGCATGTTTTGTAGTGATAAAATCATATTCTTAGGTTTTATGGTTAGTGCACAAGGAATTGAGGTTGATGATGAAAAGGTAAAGGCAATAAGAGATTGGCCAGCACCTAAAACTGTGAGTGAGGTAAGAAGTTTTCATGGTTTGGCTAGTTTCTATAGGAGGTTTGTTAAAGATTTTAGTTTCATTGTTGCACCATTAAATGAATTGGTAAAAAAAGATATAAAGTTTAATTGCACTAAAATTCATGAAAAGGCATTCAATTTATTGAAAGAAAGGTTAACTACTGCTCTAATTCTTGCTTTACAAGATTTTGATAAGACCTTCGAATTAGAGTGTGATGCTTCAGGTGTGGGCATAGGTGCTGTTTCGATGCAAGAAGGGAAACCAATTACATATTTTAGTGAAAAGCTTCATGGTGCACAATTAAATTATTACACTTATGATAAGGAGCTGTATGCTTTGGTAAGAGCTTTCCAAGTGTGGCAACATTACTTATTGCCTAAAGAGTTTGTTATTCATATAGATCATGAATCATTAAAGCATCTAAAGGGGCAAACCAAGCTGAACCGAAGACATGGAAAGTGGATAGAGTTCATTGAGCCATTTCCATATGTGATAAAGTATAAGCGTGGCAAGGACAATGTAGTAGCAGATGCACTTTCAAGAAGGTTCAGATTTGAGGACAAATCTTTTTGAGCAAGGAGGGAATGATGAGAAAACTATAAGTAAGCTTGATGAATCTATACATGGCAGCAAATATGTTGATGATATCACTATGCCAAGTGGACCAATCACAAGATCACAATGAAAGAAACTCCAGCATGTGTTCGAACACTTCATTCAAAGGTGGATTAATGAAGAGGGAGACCAACTTGTAATGAATGTGATATATCATGAAGAGGAAGTCATAAACTCAACAAGAAGCATGAAGAATCTGCCCATAAGTATGGTGATGGGCATTAGCACGAATTTGGAATATAATATTGATGTAGTTTAGTGCTAGTGTGACTAGACACATGTGAACCAACACCAAAATGTATGGAGAATCTGCCCATCAATGTTGTTAGAATTATAGGCAGTAATTTAGAGTATATTATTGATGTGGATGAACAATTGATGCTATTGTGACTAGATACATGTAAACCTAGACTTTTAAGCCATTAGTTCTTCTTTTCCAATTATATAGGGATGGGAAAAAGAACTTAAGAGGGTTACTACGAATTTCCAGTTTATGATGAATGTAATTGATGTTTTTTCAAGTTTGAAAGGTTTTCTTCTTATTCTTGTTGCATGAAGAATTGGTTCTAACTTATCAATTTTGACTTGTGGCGCTTAAATCAATTCATTTCTTCATCCCAATCACCCAAGTTCACAATTACAGGTTAGTTGTGGGTTTGGTAGGGAGGATTTGTTTTTGAGTTCTAAGATTCTATGCTGGATGTGTATGCGGGGCTATAGATGTAAGAACCACTCAACTCATCAAGCATATCATCAAGTCTAGGAATTGGATCTCTATACTTCACCGTGATTTTATTGATTACTCGGTAGTCCACACACATTCTTCATGATCTATCTTTCTTTGGGACTAATAACACTGAAACAGCACATGGACTAAGACTTTCATGCACATGTCCTTTTGCTAGCAACTCCTCCACTTGCCTTTGAAGTTCATTGGTTTCCTCCGGATTACTTCTATAAGCTGGTCGATTAGGAATTGTTAAGCCCGGAATGAAGTGAATTTGATGCTCAATCCCTCTTAAAGGTGGTAAACCTTTAGGTACATCTTCTGGAAAAACATCTCCAAATTCCTGTAAAAGAGAACTAACACAACTAAGCAAAGGGTTATCAAGGTCAGATGTAGAAATCAAGGTCTCTTTGTACCTAAGTACAATCAGACTTCTTTTCTCACAAAAAGCACTCCTTATCTGTAACACCCCCACATTCAGTACACACACACTACAACACCACAATGTAGCATATGTGCACCGAATATAGGAGTGCTACGGCTTTTCATCAATATTCAAAACATTTTTATATAATACCATCATCTTTCTCAATATACATTATAGATATGTTAATACATTTAAGTAGTACACAGCGGAAGTTATAAAATATTTACACATATGAAAACATTTGAGTACTTATTTATCATTACATATATATATTTACAATATAAACAAAATCTTTACAAAATATAAAAGAGTTATACATGATTGGCAAATCTCCTCTGATCTTTAAGTTCCCAAAAATCAACTCTCCAATGTCTACTCTCACTCGGTCTAGAAGAGCTCTCGGGTTCAACTCTATTACCTGCGCGATTAAACACTATCGCGCTAAGCCAAGGGCTTAGTAAGACAATTTATGCTAATGTTATGCTTTAGTGCAATGCAATGTTTCACATTGGTATTAATAAATCAACATCAATGATACACACACAATTAGTAAAGATCATACTCAATAAACAATATTCCGTGAATAGTCCGTTTCATCATATAAGTAATATTAACATTTCATTACATTAGAACAACATTTATGTTATACATAAAACCTAGACACCTATGGGCCCATCAAGTATTTAATACGATATTCAGAATTCAGAGTTACTGCTTCAGTTCACAAACACCATTATCACGCCCGTAGGCAACATATACATACATATCTCTATCCATGGATAGTGTAACAGACCCAGTCTCTTGGATCATCAACTCATCTAACTCGAGGAGATCCTCAACCCGGCAAGACTGTTACAAATCTAATATTTCATAATATCAATTATCATAGTGTAACAGACCCAGTCTCTTGGACCTCAATTCAACTCAATTTGAAGAGATCCTCAACCCGGCAAGACTGTTAACTTTCATTAAATAGGCATGCCTCCAAAAAAAACCAGAACTCTGAAACTGAATATCATATTAAACATACACTTATTTCAAACTCTTTATCAATCTTTCTCATCAATTAGGCAAACATGCCATACATCATTGAATTATATCATCATAGCCAATCACAATGGCTTTATAGCATTTCATATCTCAATTCATATTGTGTATATAGCATTATTAGTATCACATTTCAAAGTACATTATTCATAATACACATCACCATTCACAAGCCTCACAATACACAATACATAACCTTATTCATGTAATATCATATGCATTATCAATTCCATATCATCTCACATTTCATATTTCAACAATGATGTTAGACAAATGATATCTATTTTGATCCTTGACAACTCAAATGGATGATCTATTTTAACATGTATATGAAAATCTTGTTGTAGGATTAGATTGCTTCCAATAAGGTGAACAGAACCTTTCTAGCGGTCGCGCCTCACCTGAATACGACCGCCCCATACAATTACAAGATAAAACCTTATTACAGTAGGTTTCGCGGCCAGAAGCCCGACCTAAGTCGCGACCGCACCTCACAATCAAAAGATAAAACATTATTACAGTAGGTTTCGCGGCCAGAAGCCCGACCTAAGTCGCGACCGCACTTGAATAATAGCGACCGCCCCAAATTACGTGTCTCTCATGCATAAACTCTAAATGTAACCAACCCTCTTCCAAATGCATTTTAACATATAATTCCCAACACAAACTCACTCAAATGGATATAACTCATGTCATAACACATATTCATCACAATAACCACTTAAACAACACATTTGAACACAAACCATCTCAAAATCCTAACTCAAACTTTACTCTTGATTTTCCACTATCAATCTTCACTTATTTTTCCATAATCACAACCAAACCAACACCAATTCCAATTTTTTTACTTTAAATCAATTCTAACACTTGCAAACACATATCAAATGCACCAAATCATTACATCAACAAATCACACTTCACTTTAAACATAACTTCAAAATTTACAAAGGAAAAACAAGAGATTTCTTACCTTAGATGAAGAAATTTCACAAATCTCTAACCAAACTCTTTGATTGCCTCTTCAATTGAACTCTAGCATCAAAAACACTTCTCTTCCTCTTTCTCTCCTTCAATCACCGGCACCCAAAATGAAAAGAAAACAAAATAGCCACAAGTCAAACACTTTTCCATCTTTTAATCTCCACCAAGAGATTTCTAAAGGTAAATTACCTCAATGCCCTTAACCATATAACTCACCTTTTGTCTCATATAAGCCCATTTAAGTAATTACACACTCAACACAAAAATATCTCTTTTCCTTTGACTCTTCCTTTGACCCATTTATATGTTATATATATCATCATATACACAACATATACCATTCTCTCTAAACCCTATTTTCTTTCCCAATTTCTTTTCTCTTGCAATTATCATATATATACAATCCAATATAACAACAACAACAATAAAAACATCATAACCAAGACTTCTAGGGCATATATGAGGATATTACATTATCTCTTTTTCTTTTGCATAGAAACACTCTCTTTTATTTTCTCTCCCTTTCTCTTTTTCTTTCACCAATGGGCCATTTTTATAATTCTTTTTCTCACACTAGGCCTCTTGTACTCCATTTTTATTTGTTTTACCCTCACCACCAGAATTCCTTTCAAATGATCTCAAAATCTTTACTTGATCTTCATACATTTGTTTAGGTGACAATGGAGTAAGAGTGAAATTTAAACCATTTAGGCTGAAAGAAAAATTATTCTTAAAGCCATCATGCAAAGCTTTTCTAACAAACTGCCATGGATGGCCAAGAAGGATATGGCTAGCATGCATAGGCACAACATCGCAGCAAACTTCATCTTTGTATCTCCCAATTGCAAAAGAAAATAGAACCTGCTTTATTACCCTCACCTCTCCATAATCATTCAACCATTGTAGCTTGTAGGGGCTAGGATGTTTTGTGCATGCTAACCCTAATTTATCTACTAAATTAGTACTAGCAACATTTGCACAACTACCCCCGTCAATGATCATGCTGCACCCTTTTCCACTCACAATGCAGTGAGTATGGAAAATGTTCTCTCTTTCATTACTTTCTTCATCTTTAATTTGCATGTTTAAAGCTCTTCTAATAACCAAAGATTCACCATAGGCATGATATTCAATGATATGTTCAATTTCCTCTAATGGTGGCATGCTATCATTATCATCATCATCACTTTCATGTTCACTAGCACTATCAATTTCACCATTATCTCGTATCAACATGATTCTCTTATTTGGACATTGAGATGCTATACGCCCTACTTCTAAACACCTAAAGCATTGAATGGTACTATGCTTTTGATTAGAGTTAGATGTTTTAGAGTTACCTTTAGGGTCAGCTGAAATTTGTTTTTCCTTTCCTTTCCAGGTAGCCTCCTTCCCTTTAGGATTATCTTCTTTCTTTGGCAATTTTGAAGTGAAACTAGAGCAGGAATTAGAAAATCCCTTTACTGCTCCCTTGAGTTTCAGTTGCTTCTCCACTTTCATGGCCATGTGTACCATATCTTCAAGCTCCACATAATGATGTAATTCAATTATGTTATCAATCTCCCCATTTATCCCACTCAAAAATCAAGCCATATTGATTTCTGGATCCTCCTCTATATTATTTCTACTCATGATCATCTCCTCTCTTTATGGTAATCCTCCACTAACATGGATCCTTGAGTTAACCGCTGCAATATTTGGTGAAGCTCTCGATAGTAGTAAGATGGTACAAATCTCTTTCTCATCAATGTTTTCATTTCAGCCCAAGTAGTGATGGTTCTTTCTCCATTTATTCTCTTGAAAATCATCAATTGATCCCACCAAATTAGTGCATAATCTGTGAATTCAACTGCTGCAATTTTAACTTTCTTCATTTCACTATAATTATGACAATCAAACACCACTCAACTTTTCTTTCCCATTCAAGGTAAGCTTTAACATCATTTCTCCCCTTGAATGATGGTATCTTCATTTTTATTGAAGATATGTTGCTGTCCCTTTGTTGAGGTCTTCTTTGGGCAATTGATTCCTTACTTTCTTCATCATCTCCCCTTTCTAACTCATCATCATTCATCATGTTTCCTCTCCCTCTATTCTGCCCTCTTCGATTAGTATTATTTTGCTGCCTTTGCATTATGCTGTCTACATCACCTCTCATGTTATTTATGACCAAATCAAACCTTTCAAATTTTCTTTGCATTGCCTCTAACATGAAGGCTATGTCATTCATGGTCATATCACGTTTTTCACCTCTAGAATTTGACATGGTATAAGAACCTGCAAGAAAATGTTAGTAAAGAAAAATTTTCTCACCACACTCCCTTACGTGTTTCACTCAAGACCAGATTGTCACTCCTTTTGTATTTCACTCAAAACTTAGTCCTTGTTACCTCTCAATTCTTCTTTTATCAAGTTGAATTTTAGAACCGAATCTACTTAAATAAAGTAAAACAAGTTTTGTTTTAAAGACTCTACAAGAAACCTAATGAATAAAATGAATTCAGCAATTCTAGAAGCAATTTAATTTAAACAACAAGAACTGAAAGTTAACACAAGAAGCAAAAAGTATTTGTGTTAATCAAACCAAAGTAACTATGATTGAGAATTAGCTACTTAATGCATATAAGAAACAAGAGGTATATGAAAGAATGAAACTAAGAATACAAAGAAAAACAATTATGGATATTGAAAAATAGAATTCAAATCACTCCAATGAGTAATCTAAATATGCAACCTAAATCTATTCCCAATGCAAGCTATGCTCTAAATATCAGATTTTAAATGGTAAATGGATGCATAATGTAACACCCCTTCCCAACCTACATATGTAAGCTGAGTAGAGGCGCCACACTAACCTAATGTTGCTACCAATTTTACTTAGTCAATTTTAGTTCCGATTTTTTTTTTACAAAATTTTTGCCATAGTTTCGCCTAAAAATTGAGTCCCAAGTGTCGACAAAACCGGTTTTTTTTTCTTATTTTAAAAACATTTTACACAAACCAATGCAAACAAAATCATTCTCAGTACACTCCCAATAAATCCCCCTTGTAACCTCAACTACAACCTGCAAAAAGGATTTACACTTCTAGTACAACATAAAATAAAGGTTTTGTGACAACCCCCATATTTAAATATTACACAGCGGAAGTTATAAAATATTTACATATTTACAAATTCATATACATCAAAACTCAAGTTTTACAACACATAAAATTTATACATGATTGGCAAGTCTGCTCTGATCTTTAAGCTCCCAAAATGGATTCTTCAAGGTCTACTCTCACTAGGTCTTGATGAACTCTCGGGTTCAACTCTATCCACTCTACTACCTGCGCGATTAAACATTATCGCGCTAAGCCAACGTCTTAGTAAGATAAAACATGCTAACAGTATGCTTTAATGAAATGCAATGCCACATATGTTATTGATAAGATCAACATCATAAATATAAAGTTAACCACACAATTATGCATTTCACAAATCATAGTCATATGAGCATACCACATTTCAACATCTTTCCACATCCAACATTACTCAATCATACTCAATAACCAACATCTTATTTCATTAACTCATAACATTATTTAGGACATTCATATAACCTTGACACCTATGGGCCCAACAAGTATTTAATACGATATTCAGAGTTCAGAGTTACTGCTTTGGTTCATAGTCACAATTCTCCTAGTGTAACAGACCCAGTCTCTTGGACCATCAACTCAACAAATTTGAGGAGATCCTCAACCCGGCAAGACTGTTACAATCATATCTCTCATATTCACAATTCTCATAGTGTAACAGACCCAGTCTCTTGGACCATCAACTCAACACCTATGAGGAGGTCCTCAACCCGGCAAGACTGTTACCTTTCATCATTTCTTAGGCATGCCACCCAAATCCAGAACTCTGAAACTGAATAACATATTAAACAAACAATTCATTTCCATTCTCAATTCTCATCACATTTAGGCAAACATGCCTTCTTTCTTTCAATTACATCATCTTAGCCAATAACAATGGCTTCACATTTCATTTCACAATATAACATCTCATTATTCAAGTATATATATATATCTCATCCATGATCACATTATATTTCACATAGCATCATTCATAAATATCAACATTTCATTCCACATTACTCATGAAACACATTACCATTCACAATGCACAACATAACATTGTTCAATCTCAACAATGCAATTAGGGCAAAGAACAATTGATTATAACATTCATTGATTCAAGTGTATTTAAAGTGTTTAGGGTTAGGTTTAAGGACCAACCTACCTTTGGAGAACCAAAGCAATGCAAGAAGAACAAAGAATTAAAACCCTAACCATAAATAGTACATTCTGGTTTTTAAACTCCATTTTATCCTTATTTTGAAAAATTGTATAAAATAATCTACTTGACTAAAAATTCTAAAATTTTTACAGAATTTAGTTTTGTATCTTAAAATCATCCCTTTAAAATTTCAGATCAAACTGAACACAAAATCTTGGTCAAATAGTTCACCTAACCAGACTGCCCCAATTACCCTGCATCCTGGCAGCAGTTCTGAACTTTGTGAATTCCATAAATCAAATTCAATCAACGTGGTTCCAAATTATTTTTCTAAAATACTAGACTCACTAAGAAACAACATATCCAAAATTCAATTGGATATGATTTTTCTACATTTTATTAAAAATCCCGAAATATAGCTGTCTCAGTTAAGGTACCTGCTGGAACAGGTCTAATAAAAATAATCTTTCTAAACTCATAACCTATCCAAAATCGAATCAACATATTTTTCAGTCATTCTAGACTCATAGAGGCACAACATATCAAAAATTCACTTCAAGAACATTTTTCTAAAATTAATTAAAAATCATACAAGTCACAGCCTTTACTAATCCTAAAACAGAAACAATTTCACTAAACACCAATCTTACTCTTCCATCACCAACACCAACCCAACTTCTCATCTATCAAGCAAAATCAATACTTACAATCATACCATAAGCAACTTAATCATACCACTTCAAAAGAATTGAAGAAATTAGAGAAAAGATCTTACCTTAGTTAAAAACTTCTTAAATCAACACTTGAACACTTAATCTTTCTTCAATTTAAGCTTGAAATCATCAAAACCATCACTTGTCTCTTTCTTTCTCTTTGGCTATGGAGGGCCGGCCATCAACAACAAGAAGAAGAAGAAATGATGAAGAAAACACAAGTCAAACCTTCTTTAAATATTCACCATGTGATTTTATCCAAGCAATTACCAAAGTGCCCTTATTTACATAATTATCTTTTTGTCCTATATGTGCCCAATTAAGTAATTTACCAATCTCAAATAAATATCTTCTCTTGCATTGACCAAGCCTTTTGACCACTTTATATGTCATATATATTAACATATACACAACATATAAATTTGTCTCTAAACCCTATTTCTTCCCAAAATACATATACATATACTTTCTCTTCTCAATTTCTTTTCTCTTACAATTTAACACATATATTCAATCCAATATATAACAATAACAACAACAACAA
This sequence comes from Garcia nutans, assembly GCA_947685225.1. Lineage (NCBI taxonomy): Eukaryota > Viridiplantae > Streptophyta > Magnoliopsida > Malpighiales > Euphorbiaceae > Garcia > Garcia nutans. The sequence continues at coordinate 31,842,460 of CANTUV010000005.1, read as the reverse complement.
TATGCAAAACTTCTAGGGCATAAATGAGGATATTACACATAAAGAGGAGATGATATAAATTGATCAAATATAATAGGGTAGCAAGTTGTTAATGGTATAAATATGCAAAAAATCCCAAACACTTGTGTAGAAAAATATTGGACAGAAACAGGTACAAATTTTTTTTTTTTATGTTGAGGAAGTTGAATCTGATTTTTTTTTTGTTTTTCTTTTGATCTTTTCCTTCTTTTTTTTGAAATTTCAGTAAATAAGGATAGAAATTAAAAAGATAAATAAAAATCCACAGATTTGAAGAACAAGAACAAGGTGCAACAAGAACAAAAAATGAAGAGACATAGAAATTGAATCTGGTTCTTTTTTTTTCTTTTTCTTTTGGATAATTAAAACATAAAAGATACCTAGAGATTTATCTTCAAGCAAAAGCTCTGATACCAAATGATGTTGAACCCATGGATCAAATATTACATCTAGAACCCCACATACACATCTAGCATTGAATCTTAGAACTTAAAAACAAATCCTCCCTACCAAACCCACAACTAACCTGTAATTGAGAACTTGGGTGATTGGGATGAAGAAATGAATTGATTTAAACGTCACAAGTCAGACTTGATAAGTTAGAACCAATTCTTCATGCAACAAGAATAAGAAGAAAACCTCTCAAACTTGAAAACACATCAATTACATTCAGCATAAACTGGAAATTCGTAGTCACCATCTTAAGTTCTTTTTCCCATCCCTATATAGTTGGAAAAGAAGAACTAATGGCTTAAAATTCTAGGTTTACATGTATCTAGTCACAATAGCATTAATTGTTCATCCACGTCAATAATATACACTAAAGTACTGCCCATAATTTTGACAACATTGATGGGCAGATTCTACATGCATTTTGGTGTTGGTTCACATGTGTCTAGTCACACTAGCACTAAACCACATCAATATTATATTCCAAATTCGTGTTAATGCCCATCACCATACTTATGGGCAGATTCTTCATACTTCTTGGTGAGTTTCTGACTTCCTCTTCATGATCCATCATATTTAGTACAAGTTGTTCTCCCTCTTCATTAATCCACCTTTGAATGAATTGTTGGAACACATGCTGGAGTTTCTTTGATTGTGATCATGTGAATGGTCCACTTGGCATAATGATATCATCAACATATTTGCTGTCATGTGTAGATTCATCAAGCTTGCTTATAGTTTCCTCATCAGTCTAGTCACACTAGAACTAAACCACATCAATATTATATTCCAAGTTCATGCATGATACGGAACCTCCAAGAATAAGCCTGAGAACTCCTTGATGTCGAACCCCCACAGCATTAACTTGAAAACCCCTAGTCGAATTCGGCACAAGCTCCAAGGATTAGGTTAGATTTCAGATTACCTTGAATTTATCACAGACCTAAGATTTCGAAACAAACTAGTTGCTAAACCCCAGAATCGAAACACTCCACATGAAAGTTGATCAAACTATTTGAATGTTTCTAAGCATGCATTCTACTCAAGAACACAATGATAAAAGCAAATTCGGATTTTAGGTTAATAATTTGTCAAAAACTCAAACTGATGTCTTACAACCCTAAATGAGATATAAATAGCTAAACCCTAATTAGGGTTATTAAGTAGTATTTGGTTTTCTAATCAAATAATAAAGTAAACAAAGTTCTAATTTCATACAAAACAAACAGGGCCCTTACTTTTTAAATAAGCATAACTAGTGGGCCTTAATACATATTAATTACAAGCCTCATTCGTGAATTTCAACTTGTAGCAAGTTGTAATTGACTTCCTTTGGTCTTGTCTCCAAGCTTGTAATTCCTTGCAAACCATAGTTATCCAAAATCACCAAATCTTGCAAATGGCAAATTAGTGCTTGCTGAATCTTTTTGGCTCGCGATCTAGTTATAGGACCTTGTGGCAGAATAATTGGATTGATGATCTCCTCAACTTGTTCCTCACGTCCTAACTCTTGCTCATCCTTGCGGTGTGTTGGTTGTTCCACAACATTTCCCCTCTCCTCAAAAGGATTCGTCCTCGAATCAAAAGCATCACCTACATCAAAAGGACTTAAATCAGCAACATTAAACGAAGCACTTACATTATACTCACCTGGCAAATCCATTTTATATGCATTGTCATTAATCCTTTCAAGTATTTGAAAAGGACCATCTCCTCGTGGGTTTAACTTGGACTTTCTTTGGTGTGGAAACCATTCTTTGCTGAAAAATAATTGGCTTCCTTCCTTTATTCACTCGAGAAGCTACTTTAGCATTTTGCCTTTCAGTCCTTTCCTTAACTTGTTTATGTAACTTCTTCTCAAAATTTGCCTTTGAGCTAGCATCAACACTCACAAAATCATTAGATGGCAATGGCAAAATATCCAAAGGAGTAAGCGGATTAAAACCATAAACAATTTCAAAAGGAGAACAATTAGTAGTGCAATGAATAGCCCTATTATAAGCAAACTCCACAAATGGTAAACAATCCTCCCACATCCTAATATTCTTTTTTATCACTGCCCTAAGCAAAGCAATCAATGTTCGATTCACAACCTCAGTTTGACCATCGGTTTGAGGATGGCAAGTAGTAGAAAACAACAACTTAGACCCCAATTTTCCCCATAAAACACGCCAGAAATGACTCAAAAACTTAACATCTCTATCACTAACAATGCTTTTGGGTATGCCATGCAAACGAACAACCTCTTTAAAGAACAAATCAACAATCAATTTAGCATCATCAGTTTTATGACATGGTATAAAATGAGCCATTTTACTAAATCTATCAACCACAACAAATATACTATCACGACCTCTCCTAGTTTTAAGTAATCCAAGCACAAAATCCATAGACAAATCAGTCCAAGGTCCACTAGGAACAAGTAATGGCGTGTACAAACCATGCGGTTTCACCCTAGACTTAGCTTCTCTACATGTTATGTAATGCTCACAAACTTTATGCACATCATGTTTCATACCAGGCCAATAAAAATGTTCTATCAACACATCATAGGTCTTACTTACCCCAAAATGACCCATCAAACCTCCTCCATGTGCTTCCTTAACTAACAACTCTCTCATGGAACACTTAGGAATACACAATCTATTTCTCTTAAACAAGAAACCATCAAACAAATGGAAGTCTTTTGAAACAGCCACATCTCCACACAAATTATATATGTCACCAAAATCCACATCACTAACATATAATTCCTTAATATGCTCAAAACCCAATAATATAGCACTAAGAGAATTAAGTAAAACATACCTTTGCGACAACGCATCAGCCACTACATTCTCTTTACCTCGCTTGTATTTAATCACATATGGAAATGTTTCTATGAATTCCACCCATTTGGCATGTCTACGATTCAGCTTATCTTGACCTTTCAAATACTTTAAACTTTCATGATCAGTATGTATCACAAACTCTTTTGACCACAAATAATGCTGCCATGTATGCAAAGCTCGAAACAATGCATATAACTCCTTATCATATGTCGCATACTTCAAAGCCGCTTCACTTAGTTTTTCGATAAAGTACATCAACGGCCTTTGATCCTCTATCAAAACAGCTCCAATTCCTATGCCACTTGCATCACATTCAATCTCAAAAGTCTTATCAAAATTAGGCAAAGCAAGCAAGGGTGCATTACACAATTTATCCTTAAGTTCATTAAATGCATGTTCTTGTGCATCTCCCCAAACAAAACCGACATTTTTCTTAACTAACTCATTCAAAGGTGCAGCTATAGTACTGAAATTTCTAATGAATCTCCTATAGAAACCAGCAAGTCCATGAAAACTCCTCACCTCACTAGCATTCTTAGGTTTTGGCCAGTCCCTAATAGCCTTTACCTTTTCCTCATCAACCTCAATACCTTGACTAGACACCACAAAACCATGAAAATGAACCTTATCCATGCAAAAACCACACTTCTTAAGGTTAGCATACAACTTCTCACGCCTAAGAATGTCTAACACAAGACGCACATGTATGACATGATCATCCAAACACTTAGAGTAAACAAGAATATCATCAAAGTAAACAACAACAAATTTACCCAAGTGCTCACGCAACACATGATTCATCAAACGCATGAATGTGCTAGGTGCATTAGTAAGACCAAACGGCATAACCAACCACTCATACAGCCCATATTTAGTCTTAAATGCTGTTTTCCACTCATCACCCACACTCATTCGAATTTGATAATAACCAGATTTCAAATCAATTTTCGTGAACAAACAAGAACCATGTAACTCATCAAGCATGTCATCTAGTCTAGGAATAGGAAGACGATACTTTACAGTGATTTTATTGATGGCTCTGCAATCCACGCACATCCTCCGCATCCCATCCTTCTTTGGCACAAGAATAACAGGAACCAAACAAGGACTCAAACTTTCCCTCACGTATCCCTTAACTAGCAATTCCTCCACTTGCTTTTGTATCTCCTTTGTCTCGAAAGGATTAGCTCGATACGCTGGCCTATTGGGAATGGAAGCTCCTAGAATGAAATCAATTTGATGCTCTATGCCTCTGATTGGCGGCAATTCATCAGGCATTTATTCGGGAAACAAATCCGCATATTCCTACAAAAGATAAACAAACACACTAGGCAAAGATTGGTTAAAAACAGTAGTATCTAAACCAGCCTCTTTGCACAAAAGCACAAACATAGGCTGATTGGTGTAAAAAGCATGTTTAACCTCACTTGTACTAGCTAACAAACTCACATTCTTCTCTCCTTCTCTATTTTTCTCAAACTGAATTTGTTTTGATTTTACTTTTCTCTCTTTCTTTTCATTTGCAATCTGATTTTTTTCACTCATTTTTTTGTCACTCTCTCTCTCTTTCTTTTCAAATTCAAGTCTCATTCTTTCCATTTTACATTGATCTTCATACACTTCTTTTGAAGAGAGTGAGGTCAGAATTGTCTTTCGTCCATCCTTAGTGAATGAATACCGATTGAGGTATCCATCATGCATAGCTCACCTATCATACTGCCATGGATGTCCGAGTAAAATCTCTCTAGCATGCATTGGCACCACATCACACAACACCTCATCATGATATTTACCAATGGAAAAAGAAATGTTAGATTGTCAATTTACCTTAACCTCTCCACATTCATTCAGCCACTGAAGTTTGTAAGGTCGGGGGTGAGGTTTTGTAGGCAGCCCCAATCGATCAACCAAGAGTGTACTTACCACATTGGTACAGCTTCCACCATCCACAATCACAATACAAGCCTTGCCTTGAACGTGACACCTTGTATGGAACAAGTTGTCTCATTATTCTTCATGGTTTTCCTCCTTCAATTGCGTGTTAAGAGCATGCCTAGCAACCAGCAAGTCTCCCTTTATTGGTTCTTCAATGCTCCCATCACTACAACATTCCTAGTCTTGCTTTTCTCCATCTTCACTCTCATCGTCACCTTCTTCTTCATTAGTCACTATCTCACCATTTCTTACGGTCATAACTCCCTTGTTTGGACATTCTTTGCTGATATGTCCCACAACTTGGCACATCCAACACTTAATATCTCGATTTCGCAGCTTAGGGTCTTCAACTTTGGATTTATCTTTAGAACTTGGTTCAGCCTTTGCTTTCCCACTATCTTGACCAGCCTTGTTTCTTTCCTTGTAATCACGTCTTCCTTCCCTATTCCAAGGAGAAATAGAATTAGAAATAGGTTTCGAATGATACCTTGATGGTCGTCTTCCTTGGAGTTGTTTTTCCACCTTGATGGCAATATGCACCATCTCTTCTAACTCCACATAAGGCTACAAATCAACCTGATCAGCAATGACCGAATTCAAACCAGCCAAGAAACGTGCCATAGTAGTCTCCATGTCTTCATCTATATTAGCTCTAGTCATTAACATTTCCATTTCTTTGTAGTAGTCATCAACACTTTTACTACCTTGTTTAAGAACCTGAAGTCTTTGTATAATTTCCCTATTGAAATGTCTAAGCACAAACCTCTTCCTCATGAACGATTTAAAATCAGCCCAAGTCTCAATTGGATACTCCAAATTCCTTCTTCTACTAGTCACTAACTGATCCCACAAAGCTATAGCATAATTTGTAAATTGAGTAACAATAAGCTTGACCTTCTTTTCCTCAGTACATCGATGGCAATCAAATATGAGATCAACCTGCTTTTCCCATTGCAAATAAGCTTCTGGATATGATTTACCACGAAAGTTAGGAATTTTTAGCTTGATGCTTCCCAAGCTCCTATCAACGACTTCATCATCACCATGATTTCTACCATAGAAAGCATTATTATTCATCCTTCCTCTACCTCGACCAGTACCACAGCCTCCTCTACCTCCACCTCTATGTAGAGCTCCTCCAACTAGACTTGCATTATCATCCTCAAGCTCATTTTCATCTTCCAAATGTTCAGGCTGTTGCATTTGATTTCTGCCACCTCTTTGCCTCTCATTGTGCTCCGGTGTGGCTCTTTCCACATTTTGCAACCTCAAATCCATGCGCTCCAATGTTTCTGTTATGTTCTCCATAACACGGTATAAACCGTAAATTCAGCTTGCTACGCCTCACGCAATCGAGCTGGATCAATTTGAACACCCCTGTCACTGTCATCTCGGCCAGACATTTTTCCTACAATAAAAGGTTAGAACAAAACAAATAAAAGTCCTCACAACACTCCCTCACGTGTTTACACTAAATAGATGGGGTTGGTCACTTGTGTTCCACTCAATATAATGTATTCACTCACGGCTTAGTTCACACCTCTCAAGCTAATTTCTTTTATGTTCTTAGGTGAATCACACTTTATGAAACAAATCAAATAGTCTTCCATGTGTAGTATCCCAAGTCTGAAATTTCGAATGAATCACTAATGCAATTCGAATCAAAACAGCCCCTCAATGGTGAAAATTTCATGACCAAAAATTATATTGATTCTAACCTATCTAGATTCGACCCTTATCAACTAAATAACAAGGAGAATGAAAAAAATTTTGTTGAAGTGGTTTTTTACTCTTTTTTTTTTTTGCTCCCTCTCACTATCTCTCTTGATGGGGGCGACCTTAGTTCACACCACACAAAACTTTTACCCAATTAAGTAACAAGAACAGGGTTGAATATAGAGTACTGTCTTTGAAACTCGAAATTGAATCAGAATGAATAATCAAGAACAAGATTCAAATTTAGCACACTTTGTTGAATTTTGAATTCAAATCAGAATGATGAACAAGACCAAGATTCGAATTTAAAACACCTTTTCTTGAATTTTGAATTTTAGGTATTATAATTTTTTTTTTGAATTTTCAAATTTGAAAGAAAATGAAAATGATTCAAGGAACAAACAACTTAGAGGATGAAGAAACAAAGAAAATGATTCAAGAATCAAGAACAAAGAAACAGAACGAAAATAACAAGAGAAGAAACTAAAACGAATTTGATAGGGATAAAAACTGATCTAGAGTGTAGGCTCTGATACCAAATGATGCGGAACCTCCAAGAATAAGCCTGAGAACTCCTTGATGTTGAACCCCCACAGCATTAACTTGAAAACCCCCAGTCGAATTCGGCACAACCTCTAAGGATTAGGTTAGATTTCAGATTACCTTGAATTGATCACAGACCTAAGATTTCGAATCAAACTAGTTCCTAAACCCCAAAATCGAAACACTTCACAAGAAAGTTGATCAAACTACTTGAATGTTTCTAAGCATGCATTCTACTCAAGAACAAAGATGAAAGCAAATTCGGCTTTTAGGTTAATAATTTGTCAAAAACTCAAACTGATGTCTTACAACCCTAAATGAGATATAAATAGCTAATCCCTAATTAGGGTTATTAAGTAGTATTTGGTTTTCTAATCAAATTTTAAGAAATAATAAAGTAAACAAATTTCTAATTTAATACAAAACAAACAGGGCCCTTACTTTTTAAATAAGCATAACTAGTGGGCCTTAATACATATTAATTACAAGCCTCATTCGTGAATTTCAACTTGTAGCAAGCTATAATTGACTTCCTTTGGTCTTGTCTCCAAGCTTGAAATTCCTTGCAAACCATAGTTAGCCAAAATCACCAAATCTTGCAAATGGCAAATTAGTGCTTGCTGAATCTTTTTGGCTCGCTATCTAGTTATAAGACCTTGTAGCAGAATAATTGGATTGATGATCTCCTCAACTTGTTCCTCACATCCTAACTCTTGCTCATCCTTGTGGTGTGCTGGTTGTTCCACAATAATGAAAATTCCCATCACCATATTTATGGGCAGATTCTTCATGCTTCTTGGTGAGTTTCTAACTTCCTCTTCATGTTCCTTCATATTCAGTACAAGTTGGTCTCCCTCTTCATTAATCCACCTTTGAATGAAGTGTTGGAACACATGCTGGAGTTTCTTTGATTGTGATCTTGTGATTGGTCCACTTGGCATAATGATATTATCAACATATTTGCTGCATTGTGTAGATTCACCAAGATTGCTTATAGTTTTCTCATCAGTGATGCTAGTGGCATAGGAATTGGAGTTGTTTTGATGCAGGATCAAAGGCCGCTAATGTATTTTAGTGAAAATTTAAGTGGGGGCAGCTTTGAAGTATCCAACATATGATAAGGAGTTATATGCTTTGGTTCGAGCTTTGCATACATGGCAACATTATTTGTGGCCTAAAGAGTTCGTGATACATACTGACCATGAAAGTTTAGAACATTTGAAGGGTCAAGATAAGCTGAATCGTAGGCATGCCAAATGGGTGGAATTCATAGAAATGTTCCCATATGTGATTAAATTCAAGCAAGGTAAAGAGAATGTGGTTGCTGATGCATTGTCATAAGGGTGTACTTTGCTTAATTCTCTTAGTTCTAAATTGTTGGGTTTTGAGCATATTAAGGAGTTATATCTTAATGATGAGGTTTTGGCAATATATATGTGATGAGGAAACTATAAGCAAGCTTGATGAATCTACACAAGGCAGCAAATATGTTGATGATATCATTATGCCAAGTGTACTAATAACAAGATCACAATCAAAGATACTCCAGCATGTGTTCCAACACTTCATTCAAAGGTGGATTAATGAAGAGGGAGACCAACTTGTACTGAAATATGATGGATCATGAAGAGGAAGTCAGAAACTCACCAAGAAGCTTGAAGAATCTACCCATAAGTATAGTGATGGGCATTAGCACGAATTTGGAATATAATATTGATGTAGTTTAGTGCTAGTGTGACTAGACAGATGTGAACCAACACCAAATGCATGTAGAATCTGCCCATATGGGTAGTAATTTAGAGTATATTATTGATGTGGATGAATAATTAATGCTATTATGACTAGATACATGTAAACCTAGACTTTTAAGCCATTAGTTCTTCTTTTCCAACTATATAGGGATGGGGAAAAGAACTTAAGAGGGTGACTATGAATTTTCAGATTGTTGAATGTAATTGATGTGTTTTCAAGTTTGAGAGGTTTTCTTCTTATTCTTGTTGCATGAAGAATTGGTTCTAACTTATCAAGTCTGACTTGTGGTGTTTAAATCAATTCATTTCTTCATCCCAATCACCCAAGTTCTCAATTACAAGTTAGTTGTGGGTTTGGTACAGAGGATTTATTTTTGAGTTCTAAGAATCTAAGCTAGATGTGTATGTGGGGTTCTAGATGTAATATTTGATCCATGGGTTCCGCATCAATATGTATCTTATGGTAATGTGGCTGTTTCAAATGATTTTTACTTGTTTGTTGGTTTCATTTTTTAAGAAAAATAGATTGTGTATTCTTAAGTGTTCTATGAGAGAATTTTTTGTTAAGGAAGCACATGGAGGAGGCTTGATGGGTCATTTTGGGGTAAATAAAACCTATGATATGCTGATAGAACATTTCTTTTGGCCTGGTATGAAAAATGATGTGCATAAGGTTTGTGAGCATTGCATAACATGTAGAGAGGCTAAGTCTAGGTTGAAACCGCATGGTTTATATACACCATTACCTATTCCTAGTGAACCTTGGACTGATTTATTTATGGATTTTTTACTTGGATTACCTAAAACTAGGAAAGGTATGATAGTATTTTTGTTGTGGTTGATAGATTAAGTAAAATGGCTCATTTTATACCATGTCATAAAACTAATGATGCTAAATTGATTGCTGATTTGTTCTTCAAAGAGGTTGTGTGTTTACATGGCATACCTAAGAGCATTGTTAGTGATATAGATGTTAAGTTTTTGAGTCATTTTTGGCGTGTTTTGTGGGGAAAATTAGGAACTAAGTTGTTGTTCTTAACTACTTGCCATTCTCAAACTGATGGCCAAACTGAAGTAGTTAATCGAACTTTGATTACTTTGCTTAGGGAAATTATAGAAAAGAATATTAGGATGTGGGAGGATTGTTTACCATTTGTGGAATTTGCTTATAATAGGGCTGTTCATAGCACTACTAATTGTTCTCCATTTGAAATTATTTATGGTTTTAATCCACTTACTCCTATTGATTTATTGCCATTTCCACCTAACAAATTTGTGAGTGTTGATGCTAATTCGAAGGCAGATTTAGTGAAGAAGTTCCATGAGCAGGTTAAGGAAAGGATTGAAAAGCAAAATACTAAAGTAGTGATGAGGAAACTATAAGTAAGCTTGATGAATCTACACATGGCAGCAAATATGTTGATGATATCATTATGCCAAGTGGACCAATCACAAGATCACAATCAAAGAAACTCCAGCATGTGTTCCAACACTTCATTCAAAGGTGGATTAATGAAGAGGGAGACCAACTTGTACTGAATATGATGGATCATGAAGAGGAAGTCAGAAACTCACCAAGAAGCATGAAGAATCTGCCCATAAGTATGGTGATGGGCATTAGCACGAATTTGGAATATAATATTGATGTGGTTTAGTGCTACTGTGACTAGACACATGTGAACCAACACCAAAATGCATGTAGAATCTGCCCATCAATATTGTCAGAATTATGGTTAGTAATTTATAATATATTATTGATGTGGATGAATAATTAATGCTATTGTGACTAGATACATGTAAACCTAGACTTTTAAGCCATTAGTTCTTCTTTTCCAACTATATAGGGAGGGGAAAAAGAACTAAAGGGGCTGACTATGAATTTTCAAGTTGTTGAATGTAATTGATGTGTTTTCAAGTTTGAGAGGTTTTCTTCTTATTCTTGTTGCATGAAGAATTGGTTCTAACTTATCAAGTCTGACTTGTGGCATTTAAATTAATTCATTTCTTCATTCCAATCACCCAAGTTCTCAATTACAGGTTAGTTGTGGGTTTGGTAGGGAGGATTTGTTTTTGAGTTACAAGATTCTAAGCTAGATGTGTGTGTGGGGTTCTAGATGTAATATTTGATCAATGGGTTCTGCATCATTTGGTATTAGATCCTTGGCTTGAAGATAAATCTCTATGTATCTTTTATGTTTTAATTACCCAAAAAAAAAGAAAAAAAAAGAACCAGATTCAGTTTCTGTCGCTTCATTTTCTATTCTAGTTGCACCTTATTCTTGTTATTCAAATCTATGGATTTTTGTTTATCTTTGCAATTTCTATCCTTGTTTACTAAAAGTTCAAAAAAAAGAAGAAGGAAAAGATCAAAACAAAAACAAAAAAAAAAGAATCAGATTCAAAGTCCTCAAGATAAAAAAAAATCGTACCTGTTTCTGTCTAATATTTTTTCTACACAAGTTTTTGAGATTTTTTGCATATTTATACCATTAACAGCTTGCTACCTTATTATATTTCATCAAATTACATCAGCTTCTCATTATGCATCCATTTAGCATTTAAAATCTGATATTAGAGCATATCTTGCATTGAGAATAGATTTAGGTTGCATATTCAGATTACTCATTGGAGTGATTTGAATTCTGTTTTTTTTCTTAGTATCCAGAATTGTTTTTCTTTGTATTCTTAGTTTCATTCTTTCATATACCTCTTGTTTCTAGTATGCATTAAGTAGCTAATTCTCAATCATAGTTACTTGGGTTTGATTAACACAAATACTTTTTCCTTCTTGTGTTAGCTTTCAGTTCTTGTTGTTTAAAATTAAATTGCTTCTAGAATTACTGAATTCATTTTGTTTATTAGGTTCCTTGTAGAGTCTTTAAAATAAAACTTGTTTTACTTGATTAAGTGGATTCAGTTCTGAAATTCAACTTGATAAAACAAGAATTGAGAGGAAAAAAGGACCAAGTTTTGAGTGAAATACAAGAGGAGTGACAATCTGATCTTGAGTGAAACACGTAAGGGAGTGAGGTAAGGAAAATTTCTTTACTAACATTTTCTTGTAGTTTCTTCTTACACCATGTCAAATTCTGGAAGTGAAAAATGTGATATGACCATAAATAACATAGCCTTCATGTTAGAGGCAATGCAAAGGAGATTTGAAAGATTTGATTTGGCCATAAACAACGTGAGAGGTGATGTAGACAGTGTAACACCCCGATACCCTATATAAGTACTATACGTATACCTAGTATACATACAGTAAATATATAAAGTATAAGGATGTCACTTTTCGTTACCTTTTTAAAAACCTGTAACAGAGTTCAAACCATAATACATTAATTTAAATAACATTTACAAAATCATTATCTTTATCAAAACTTCATTTATACATATAAATACTCTCTCGTCAGAAATACATCATAATTAAAAATTTATACATGTATGCATTACCCTCTAGTTGGTCTCGACAAACTTTACTCTTCTTGTGGCATAATAAAAGACTTCATATCTTCCATCTATATACCTGCGCGAATAAACACCCGCGCTAAGCCCGAGAGCTTAGTAGTCCAACTATAAAGATATAAACATATAGTATAGAAGTATTGACATATAATGATACATCAATTCAATATATAATTAATTCTTATCATATCTTCTTTTCTTTTTAATTTCATCTTTAATATATCATAGCTAATTTCATATATGATGTACATATATACATAATATTATCACCAACCCCAATGCATCACCAATACTCAAAACCAATATATTAATACCCCTACATTATATATACCATACCAATCATTATTGCAATACACACTTTACATATCATACCAATTATTATTGCGATACACACATTACATATCATACACTCATTATTGCAATACACACATTACACATCATATCTCTCATTATTGCAATACACAAATTACATATCATACAAATCATAAATCACATTTCCAATAAAGACAACCTTTATCATCAACCACAATTCATTTACATATTACACTTAATAACATTATATTATTCACAATTCACCAAGCATAATTCAGTATTAATACTCACAATCAATATTTCAATACTTGCATTTCACATTGACAATAAAGACAGACTCAGGCCCAAAACACTAATATGTTATTCAAAGTTCAGAGTTACTGCTTTGATCTATAATCATAGTTATCAAGCCCGTAGGCATCATATATCAATATCTCTATCCATGGATAGCGTAACAGACCTAGTCTCTTGGATCATCAACTCGGCTAAACTCGAGGTGATCCTCAACCCGGCAAGACTGTTACCAATCATATATCTCATAATCACACTTTCTCATAGTGTAACAGACCCAGTCTCTTGGATCTCAATTCAACTCAAAATGAAGAGATCCTCAACCCGGCAAGACTGTTACCTTTTTCATTTTATAGGCATGCCTCCAAACCCAGAACTCTGAAATCGAATAACACGTTAGTTACACAATTCATTTATTATTTCATTAGCAATCTCATCATCAATTAGGCAAACATGCCTTATCTCTTTCAATTGAATCATCATAGCCAATCACAATGGCTTCATATCATATCATATCTCAATCCATATGATACATATGGCATCATTGATATCACATTTCAAAGTATATTATTCATATAATACATTGCCATACACAAGATTCACAATGCATATAACATAACATTTTCTCACTTCTCAAAACACATTAACATCATTCATTACTAGAGCATTTATTACAACAAATTGCACATACCTTAAGAATGATCCTCATTTCTTCCTACCTTTCCCATTTCATATTTCATCCTTTATATATATCTATATATATATATAGCAATTTACATTCTTCATTTACATTCACAATATAATAGCTTATTTAACACTTTCATCCCAATGTGTTAATGTTCAAAGACATATAAGGATATACAATCAAATAGAGTTTATGCTTACCTTGTTAATGATCTTCACATCCTTCACATCATTCAATCATCACCTTAGTCCAATTATATTAACAATATAATAGATCACTTAACACATTTGCAAACAAATGTGTTAAGCCTCAAATTATGTAATTATATACAATCATATGTATTGGTACTTACCTCAAGAACTATTCCCATTCCTCTATACATTTCCTCTTCCAAGAATTCTCAACATTTAGGTTAATGCAACACAATCTCTTCAAAACCTAATCCAAAGATCATTATTTATAGGTTTAGAATCATCCACATACATTTGTTTAGGTCATTCTTTGATTACAAAGTACTTAGGGTGTATATAAAATGTTTAGGAGCACAAGACTTTTGAAGAATCAAACAATGCATGAAGAACCAAAACCATCACAGTAGCAAACACACCCAAGGGACACGGCCAAGCTTGTCGCCGTGTCTCTCAAAACCAAAACTTCCCGAGGCAGACAAGGGCAAGGACACGGCCGTGTCTCTCAACACAACTCAGGCAGTGGCAAACACACTCAAGGGACATGGCCATGCCAGTGGCCGTGTCACCCCAAAACATAACCAACACGGCCAAAATCCCTCCAACTTGGCCGTGTCACCCAAATTTCTCAAGTCTTGGCCGTGTTTCTCATCGATTCTAGCCGTGTCACTCAAGAACACAACCCTAATCAAAACCAACACTCTTCCAAATGCATTTTCACACCCTTTGCACAACAATAACTTCATTCAATTTGTTCTAATCAATGTTATTAACACATATCTTACATATTCATCACATTAACCACTTAAACAACACATAAACATTACATTAAAACATTCACCAATACCAAACCTTAAAACCAACTTCCCACTTGATCTTCCACAATCAACCTTCACATATCTTACCATATTCACAACCAAACCAACACCAAATCCCATCTTTTAACTTACAATCACTTTAAACACTTATAAACACATATCAAACACACCAAATCATCACATCAATAAATCACAATTTCTTTTAGACACAACTTCAAAATTGACAAAGGAAAACAAGAGAAGTCTTACCTTAGATAAAGAAATTTCACAAATCTCTAACCAATCCCTTTGATTGCCTCTTCAATTTGGTTCTAGCTTCAAGAACACCTCTCTTGCTCTCTCTTTTCTTCAATGGCCGGCACACACATGAGAAGAGAAGAAGAATGAATACAAATCAACCATTTCTTCTTCTTTAAATCTCCACCACCCAATTTAACAAAACAATTACCAACATGCCCTCATCCATTTAATTAACCTTTTGTCTCATATGTGCCCATTATAGTCATTACACATGTCACACAAAAATATCCTCTTGCATTGACTCCACCTTTGACTTATGTATATGTTAATTATACAACCATATAAACAACATATACACTTCTCTCTACACCCTCTTTTCTTTCCCAAAACACAAATACATAACCATTCTCTTCTCAATTTCTTTTCTCTTGCAATATGACACATATATATTCAATCCAATTTATAACAACAACAACAATAACATAATCAAAACTTCTAAGGTATACATGAGGATATTACAATTCTCTCCCCCTTAAATAATTTCGTCCTCGAAATTATCTAGTATAATTGTAATCCGTTCATAATACCATACCATCTTAACTTCCATATGAAGTTAATTATACGCTTAAGTCATTATATCATCAAATCATATAACTCCAACTCTCCTCTTTAGAATCAACCACCTTCTTTAAATTCTATAACTCATCATTCTATATGTTCATACATCTGGTTACTTTCTTAATCAAACATTCAAAAGATCACATTACATTTTCTATTAATATCTTTATACCAGAATCAGATCATCATATAACACAATAATACTTTGTCAAATCTTTATATTTAATATATTTTGTTCTTTCACTTCTGTATAATTACTCTCTTAACTTTAACATTAAAAACCATTGACTTATATCTGAACATTAATTATCCCTTCATTACAATCATTGTCTACATAGACATTTATCACTCTCAATAGATAACAAAATCCTGATTTTTCCATAAATGGAGTTATTTCTTTAGCACGCTTTTCGCTTAACTTACATATTAATACATTATCTTTCAACTTATTTTATAGATAACCAATCTTTTTCTCTTCTTATCATGATTAACAATTACTATATTCCACTCATTCATGTCCAATCATACTTTAAAATTTACATCATATACATTATCATGTAAATACCTATTTTCTTAATACAACTATACACAATAAATTTCAATAATGATTCATAATCTTAGCCAATTCTAGATCCATTGATCTATCTGTCACAATATATCCATATTCAAATCTTATTCAACTCCAACCAACAATTAATGTATTTGACTCATCATAAAATTTCACCATATTCATATATGTATATATATATAACTTAATTCCATTAGGGCAAACTTATTTTCAATTCCTGAACTCTTCCGATCCATTTTCAGTCAATTCATCATGATAACAAATCACTTCCAATTATCTTTTAATATACACATAGTTTACTCTTTATTATCTTAGTATAATTTCCACCAATTTTCATAAAAATGTTATATCATACTTAATATCTATAATTCATTCACTCAAACTTTGAGTTCATTCCCTTAAACCTCAAGTTACATACCATAAACATATTCAGTATAACTTTCATTCATATATTAGAATTTCTCCCTTTTTAATATCTCTTCACATTTCAAATTATTGTTATACTGATTTCAATTACTTTTCATATTATTCATAACTCACCATATTTCCATAATTTCTTTTTCTTTCTTTATCTTCACCATTATAACCAAGTTCTTAACATAAAAAAAATAATAATAAGGTACAACCTTATTCATCATAACTTTTAACTATACTTCTCAAACAAAATTGTCAACCTCACCAAATCCGTATTACAATCATTATATCTAAGATCCAAATCCATAGATAACAAATTAACCGATCCAAAATACTGAACAAAACACATGACTTTAAGAGATTAATATTCAAACCTAGAACTTTCAAATCAATACTGTTCTTTTATAATTCTATTCTCAATCTTTACAAATACAAAGCTAAGGTGTATTTTTAAAAAAATTATATAGTCCTTCTTTACATTTTTAGTATAACAGAAGTTAACACATTCCAACTTCGTTTCAACCAATTTGTACTCGCTTATATGATCCTTATCAACTTAACTCATACTTCAACAATATTACTATATACATATTCAATCATATACAGTTCTTATACAATTTCTATTCATCACTTCATTTCTAATCCATTTACAATCTCTTATGATATATAATTACATAGAACTTTTTATATGTGAATACTTTGAAACTCTAAATATCATATGATCATCAAGTTCAATGCTCACCATAACAATTTCCACTGTTCACTATTATTTAAGTCTATGCCATTCTTTCTTCCATCACATAATTCATAAGTGACCTTTATAATGCGATTCACACATTTGTTGATATATATAATTTCATTCACAGTGAAAACTCAATTCACATATCACATACATATGTACACTTAATTAAATACTCTTATTTATCATACATTCAATACAAATTTTCCTTTATAACTGTAACAACCGTCCCAGTCCACCTGCTAAACCATTCCTATCCGGAGAAACCATCAGGGCCTCTGAGCTGGGCTGCTACAGTACCAAACTGCCCTCACGGCCTTCCAACAGGATTCACTTATTCGAATTACACCCAAGACACATGAGTGCAAGTCGCCACTCTGGATCGAATACCTAACCTCCCCCTTAAGAGAGTCAGCGAGAATCATCCAGTACCATCTCTTCCAATATGATGCAAAGTATTTATTCATACAACACACATACATATATACTGACTATAATAGCACTTTATATCCATCTTAACCACATTCCCAATGTAACATTTCTTTCACTTTCATCTTTAAAAGCATTTAATATATTTCCATATCCATTTTTACCCTTTTCAATATAATGCCTTAAAATAGCTCATCCTCATTTGCTTATCCACTTCTCTTTTATACTTCAAGATAAATTCTTATACTATCAATCACTTTACTCAATTCATAATACTTTCATATGCCATATTAGTCATTTCATTTAGCTCAAGTATTGCATACACATTAAACCATCAATATCCAAATAATCTTTATCAAATGCCACTAAAACTTTAACTTCTCAACTTACTACCTCACTTAAACTTCAATTTGCCAAACTCATCTTATATATTTATATATCACAAAGCAGTATTAAAACATATACTTTTCACAATTATCAAGCTCGCTTCAACAATTCAAATATCACCTATTACCACCATTACATTGAGCTTTCACAATATCCAAGCATCTCACATTTCTAACATTGAATTCACAATGTCCGTAATAAGGTAACAATACCAATGTATATTTTTACTTAACCCATATCATCTCTTTTTCCTTTAAACAAAATCTTAACTTTACATATCCATTTGTTTACCATTCAACATATATATATATATATATATCACTCACATATATATACATATGTACATTACATCCAATCATATACACATTGAGCCCAATAACCTTTATACGCTTTTCAAGTCTAGTTATCACAAATTTCAGTTTTCTTAAACTAACGTTGCTCAATCCAATTCTCACTATCAATCTTATCACGTGACCTAGCTTTGCACAAGTTCATCAATACAAGCGTAATCATTCTCAACATTAATAGACAAATAATTATATAGGTTACAAACATGCAATACTGTACGTACCTTACATTTTCAAGTGATCAACTCAATCTTTGATCACTAACATATTACATTACATTATCACATTAAATTTACAATATTTGCATTAAAACAACAATGCAAACAGCACCATTATATTTCCTTACATTAACCAATATTTTTATTTTATTTTAGTTTTCATATCATTTCTTTCTCTAGTTTTTACTTTCAAGTAAAAACCTCATTCAGACATTATCATCCCTCTCATAATTCAAATTTATCCCACATCACATAATGCCACATCTGAGACCAACCTAGGTGTCAATGCATATACATGTATTACAAATTACATTTCAAAACTCTTCTTTGTAATTCATTTTAAACATTTCAAAACTTTTTCTTTTTAATTTCACTTAGGCCGAGAATCTCGAACCTAAGCTCTGATACCAAAATAATTGTAACACCCCGATACCCTATATAAGTACTATACGTATACCTAGTATACATACAGTAAATATATAAAGTATAAGGATGTCACTTTTCGTTACCTTTTTAAAAACTTGTAACAGAGTTCAAACCATAATACATTAATTTAAATAACATTTACAAAATCATTATCTTTATCAAAACTTCATTTATACATATAAATACTCTCTCGTCAGAAATACATCATAATTAAAAATTTATAAATGTATGCATTACCCTCTAGTTGGTCTCGACAAACTTTACTCTTCTTGTGGCATAATAAAAGACTTCATATCTTCCATCTATATACCTGCGCGAATAAACACCCGCGCTAAGCTCGAGAGCTTAGTAGTCCAACTATAAAGATATAAACATATAGTATAGAAGTATTGACATATAATGATACATCAATTCAATATATAATTAGTTCTTATCATATCTTCTTTTCTTTTTAATTTCATCTTTAATATATCATAGCTAATTTCATATATGATGTACATATATACATAATATTATCACCAACCCCAATGCATCACCAATACTCAAAACCAATATATTAATACCCCTACATTATATATACCATACCAATCATTATTGCAATACACACTTTACATATCATACCAATTATTATTGCGATACACACATTACATATCATACACTCATTATTGCAATACACACATTACACATCATATCTCTCATTATTGCAATACACAAATTACATATCATACAAATCATAAATCACATTTCCAATAAAGACAACCTTTATCATCAACCACAATTCATTTACATATTACACTTAATAACATTATATTATTCACAATTCACCAAGCATAATTCAGTATTAATACTCATAATCAATATTTCAATACTTGCATTTCACATTGACAGTAAAGACAGACTCGGGCCCAAAACACTAATATGTTATTCAAAGTTCAGAGTTACTGCTTTGGTCTATAATCATAATTATCAAGCCCGTAGGCATCATATATCAATATCTCTATCCATGGATAGCGTAACAGACCAACCCGGCAAGACTGTTACCAATCATATATCTCATAATCACACTTTCTCATAGTGTAACAGACCCAGTCTCTTGGATCTCAATTCAACTCAAAATGAAGAGATCCTCAACCCGGCAAGACTGTTACCTTTTTCATTTTATAGGCATGCCTCCAAACCCAGAACTCTGAAATCGAATAACACGTTAGTTACACAATTCATTTATTATTTCATTCTCAATCTCATCATCATTTAGGCAAACATGCCTTATCTCTTTCAATTGAATCATCATAGCCAATCACAATGGCTTCATATCATATCATATCTCAATCCATATGATACATATGGCATCATTGATATCACATTTCAAAGTATATTATTCATATAATACATTGCCATACACAAGATTCACAATGCATATAACATAACATTTTCTCACTTCTCAAAACACATTAACATCATTCATTACTAGAGCATTTATTACAACAAATTGCACATACCTTAAGAATGATCCTCATTTCTTCCTACCTTTCCCATTTCATATTTCATCCTTTATATATATCTATATATATATAGCAATTTACATTCTTCATTTACATTCACAATATAATAGCTTATTTAACACTTTCATCCCAATGTGTTAATGTTCAAAGACATATAAGGATATACAATCAAATAGAGTTTATGCTTACCTTGTTAATGATCTTCACATCCTTCACATCATTCAATCATCACCTTAGTCCAATTATATTAACAATATAATAGATCACTTAACACATTTGCAAACAAATGTGTTAAGCCTCAAATTATGTAATTAAATACAATCATATGTATTGGTACTTACCTCAAGAACTATTCCTATTCCTCTATACATTTCCTCTTCCAAGAATTCTCAACATTTAGGTTAATGCAACACAATCTCTTCAAAACCTAATCCAAAGATCATTATTTATAGGTTTAGAATCATCCACATACATTTGTTTAGGTCATTCTTTGATTACAAAGTACTTAGGGTGTATATAAAATGTTTAGGAGCACAAGACTTTTGAAGAATCAAACAATGCATGAATAACCAAAACCATCACAGTAGCAAACACACCCAAGGGACACGGCCAAGCTTGTGGCCGTGTCTCTCAAAACCAAAACTTCCCGAGGCAGACACGGGCAAGGACACGGCCGTGTCTCTCAACACAACTCAGGCAGTGGCAAACACACTCAAGGGACATGGCCATGCCAGTGGCCGTGTCACCCCAAAACATAACCAACACGGCCAAAATCCCTCCAACTTGGCCGTGTCACCCAAATTTCTCAAGTCTTGGCCGTGTTTCTCATCGATTCTAGCCGTGTCACTCAAGAACACAACCCTAATCAAAACCAACACTCTTCCAAATGCATTTTCACACCCTTTGCACAACAATAACTTCATTCAATTTGTTCTAATCAATGTTATTAACACATATCTTACATATTCATCACATTAACCACTTAAACAACACATAAACATTACATTAAAACATTCACCAATACCAAACCTTAAAACCAACTTCCCACTTGATCTTCCACAATCAACCTTCACATATCTTACCATATTCACAACCAAACCAACACCAAATCCCATCTTTTAACTTACAATCACTTTAAACACTTATAAACACATATCAAACACACCAAATCATCACATCAATAAATCACAATTTCTTTTAGACACAACTTCAAAATTGACAAAGGAAAACAAGAGAAGTCTTACCTTAGATAAAGAAATTTCACAAATCTCTAACCAATCCCTTTGATTGCCTCTTCAATTTGGTTCTAGCTTCAAGAACACCTCTCTTGCTCTCTCTTTTCTTCAATGGCCGGCACACACATGAGAAGAGAAGAAGAATGAATACAAATCAACCATTTCTTCTTCTTTAAATCTCCACCACCCAATTTAACAAAACAATTACCAACATGCCCTCATCCATTTAATTAACCTTTTGTCTCATATGTGCCCATTATAGTCATTACACATGTCACACAAAAATATCCTCTTGCATTGACTCCACCTTTGACTTATGTATATGTTAATTATACAACCATATAAACAACATATACACTTCTCTCTACACCCTCTTTTCTTTCCCAAAACACAAATACATAACCATTCTCTTCTCAATTTCTTTTCTCTTGCAATATGACACATATATATTCAATCCAATTTATAACAACAACAACAATAACATAATCAAAACTTCTAAGGTATACATGAGGATATTACAGACAGCATATTGCAAAGGCAACGGAATGATACTAATCGAAGGGGGAAGAATAGAGGGAGAGGAAACATGATGAATGATGATGATGTAGAAAGGGAAGATGATGAAGAAAGTGAGGAGTCAATTGCTCAAAGAAGACCTCAACAAAGGGACAGTAACATATCTTCCATAAAAATGAAGATGCCATCATTCAAGGGGAGAAATGATGTTGAAGCTTACCTTGAATGGGAAAGAAAAGTTGAGTTGGTGTTTGATTGTCATAATTACAGTGAAATGAAGAAAGTTAAAATTGCAGCAGTTGAATTCACAGATTATGCACTAATTTGGTGGGATCAATTGATGATTTCCAAGAGGAGAAATGGAGAAAGAGCCATCACTACTTGGGCTGAAATAAAAACTGTGATGAGAAAGAGATTTGTACCATCTTACTACTATAGGGAGCTTCACCAAAAATTACAGCTATTAACTCAAGGATCCATGTCAATGGAGGATTACCGTAAAGAGATGGAGATGATCATGAGTAGAACTAATATAGAGGAGGATCCAAAAATCACTATGGCTCAATTTTTTAGTAGGCTGAATAAAGATATTGCTAACATAATTGAATTACATCATTATGTGGAGCTTGAAGATATGGTACACATGGCCATGAAAGTGGAGAAGCAACTGAAACTCAAGGGAGCAGCAAAGGGATTTTCTAATTCCAGCTCTAGTTTCACTTCAAAATGGCCAAAGAAAGATGATAATCATAAAGGGAAGGAGGCTGACAGGAAAGGAAAAGAAAAACAAGTTCTAGCTGACCCTAAAGGTAACTCTAAAACATCTAACTCTAATCAAAAGCATAGTACCATTAAATGCTTTAGGTGTTTAGGAGTAGGGCATATAGCATCTCAATGTCCAAATAAGAAAATTATGTTGATAAGAGATAATGGTGAAATTGATAGTGCTAGTGAACATGAAAGTGATGATGATAATGATAGCATGCCACCATTAGAGGAAATTGAACATATTATTGAATATCCTGCCCATGGTGAATCTTTGGTTATTAGAAGAGCTTTAAAAATGCAAATTAAAGATGAAGAAAGTAATCAAAGAGAGAACATTTTCCATACTCATTGCATTGTGAATGAAAAAGTGTGCAGCATGATCATTGATGGGGGTAGTTGTGCAAATGTTGCTAGTACTGATTTTGTAGATAAATTAGGGTTAGCATGCACAAAACATCCTAGCCCCTACAAGCTTCAATGGTTGAATGATTGTGGGGAGGTGAGGGTAACAAAGCAGGTTCTGTTTTCTTTTGCAATTGGGAGATACAAAGATGAAGTTTGATGATATTGTGCCTATGCATGCTAGCCATATCCTTCTTGGTCGTCCATGGCAGTTTGATAGAAAAACTTTTCATGATGGCTTTAAGAATCATTATTCTTTCAGCCTAAATGGTTTAAATTTCACTCTTGCTCCATTGTCACCTAAACAAGTGTATGAAGATCAAGTAAAGATTTTGAGATCATTTGAAAGTAATTCTGGTGGTGAGGGTAAAACAAATAAAAATGGAGTACAAGAGGCCAAGTGTGAGAAAAATAATGATAAAAATGGCCCATTGGTGAGAGAAAAAGAGAAAGGGAGAGAAAATAAAAGAGAGTGTTTCTATGAAAAAGAAAAAGAGTTAAGGAGAGCTATTTGTGAGAAAAGAAGTCTGATTGTACTTAGGTACAAAGAGACCTTAATTTCTACATCTCACCTTGATAACCATTTGCCTAGTTGTGTTAGTTCTCTTTTACAGGAATTTGGAGATGTTTTTCCAGAAGATGTACCTAAAGGTTTACCACCTTTAAGGGGGATTGAGCATCAAATTGACTTCATTCCGGGCTCAACAATTCCTAATCAACCATCTTATAGAAGTAATCCAGAGGAAACCAAGGAACTTCAAAGGCAAGTGGAGGAGTTTCTAGCAAAGGGACATGTCCGTAAAAGTCTTACTTCATGTACTGTTCCGATGTTATTAGTCCTAAAGAAAGATGAATCATGGAGAATGTGTGTGGACTGCCGAGCAATCAATAAAATCATAGTGAAGTATAGACATCCAATTCCTAGACTTGATGATATGCTTGATGAGTTGAGCGGTTCTTGCATTTTTACTAAGATTGATTTGAAAAGTGGTTACCATCAAATTAGGGTGAAAGTAGGAGATGAGTGGAAAACTGTATTCAAAACAAAATATGGTCTTTATGAGTGGTTAGTTATGCCATTTGGTTTATCTAATTCCCCTAGTACATTCATGAGATTAATGAACCATGTTATGCGTGCATATCTTGGTAAATTTGTTGTTGTATATTTTGATGACATACTCATTTATAGTAAATCAGTAGATGAGCATGTAGAACATATTAGGGTTGTTCTTGATGTTTTGAGAAAGGAAGAATTGTATGCCAACTTGAAAAAGTGCATGTTTTGTAGTGATAAAATCATATTCTTAGGTTTTATGGTTAGTGCACAAGGAATTGAGGTTGATGATAAAAAGGTAAAGGCAATAAGAGATTGGCCAGCACGTAGAACCGTGAGTGAGGTAAGAAGTTTTCATGGTTTGGCTAGTTTCTATACAAGGTTTGTTAAAGATTTTAGTTCCATTGCTGCACCATTAAATGAATTGGTAAAAAAGATATAAAGTTTAATTGGACTAAAATTCATGAAAAGGCATTCAATTGGTTGAAAGAAAGGTTAACTACTGCTCCAATTCTTGCTTTACCAGATTTTGATAAGACCTTCGAATTAAAGTGTGATGCTTAAGGTGTGGGCATAGGTGCTGTTTTGATGCAAGAAGGGAAACCAATTGCATATTTTAGTGAAAAGCTTCATGGTGCATAATTAAATTATTCCACCCATGACAAGGAGCTGTATGCTATGGTAAGAGCTTTACAAGTGTGGCAACATTACTCATTGCCTAAAGAGTTTGTTATTCATACAGATCATGAATCATTAAACCATCTAAAGGGGTAAACCAAGCTGAACTGAAGACATGGAAAGTTGATAGAGTTCATTGAGCCATTTCCATATGTGATAAAGTATAAGCGTGGAAAAGACAATGTAGTAGCAGATGCACTTTTAAGAAGGTATTCCTTAATCTCAACTCTTAGTTCTAAGTTATTAGGCTTTGAGCAAATTAAGGATATGTGTTGCGCTCGAATTAACTCTACCACAAAGCGTCACTCGCAAGTATACGAGGTAGCTGTAGCAAAGGTGATCGCCCCAAGGTCATCTCACAAGGAAGCTAAAGTGGCTAATTGATTATCAGATTATGAATAACAAGTAATGAAGAAAATTTAAATTTTTAACTAATGAAAAAGATTGATTGAAGTTTAAAAACGAATAAAAGTAAATTAAGCTGATGTTTTGACTCACTTGATAGAAAGGTCTAGAGTTTGCACTTCTCTACTACTTATATGTATGAATGGTTATTCCTCTTAACTAATTTAATTTCAAAGATTAAATCTCAAACAACTCAATTAATCAAGTCAAGGAAATAAACTCTCGCATTCAAACCTCTTTAAACTAATCTTGTTATAATTGAAATAATCTTTTTAATAGGTTATATCTCTAATTCACCTGAGTCCTTAATTGAATTGTTCCAGCATTAGACTTCATCTCTCAATCCATCATCTAATACCTAAAACACATAATTGGTGGCCAATCAATTATATATTAACAATATTTCATTCAATAAAGGCTAAAGAAATTATTAGCTAAGAGAATAACCAATTCATGCAATCATAGCAGATCCATACAAACCCTAGACTAGATCAAATTAGTTCATAATGCTATCAAACATACTCATCTCATTAATATTCAAAGAAATCAATTCAGACATGATAATATCCATAAATACAATTCCAATGAAAATAAGGAGAATAAGTTCAAGGACAAAACCAAATTACAAACTCCTTGAAGCTTCTGAAGAATCTCTTGTTCAAATCTTGCAAGAAGGATGTATCAATGGCTAGAACAATCTAATCTAAGCTAGTTTAATCAAAGTATAATAAAAAATATAAGAAAACTAAATGAAACCCTCAGTTTACTCTCTTGACGGCTCAATCTCAGCTCAAAATTGCAACAACCCCCAAACCTTAACTTCTTTTTCCTTTTATATGAAACGTCCGCTTTAAAAAATTCGCTACTGCTTTAGTTCATGAGAAACACGGCCAAGTCAGAGGAGACTTGGCCGTGTTGGAGTGCAATGGAGGGACACGGCCAGTGACTTGGCCGTGTCCCTTGCATGTGTTCACTTCTGCTTGCTTTCCTTCTTTTCTTCTTTAGTTGAGTGACACGGCCAAGTCTTGGAAGTGACTTGGCCGTGTTGGTCCTTTTTGGAGGGACACGGCCACTGACTTGGCCGTGTCCCTTGCCTGTGTCTGCTTCTGTGAGAATTGTTCTTCTTTGCTTTGTATGTAGGTGAGACATGGCCAAGTTAACCAATCCTGGCCATGTTTTAGCTTCTTTGGAGGGACACGGCCACTGACTTGGCCGTGTCACTTGCTTGTGTCCTTCTCTATGACTTGCTCTTCTTGTTTAACTTGGTATGGGACACGGCCAATGACTTGGCCGTGTCCTCTGCCTGTGTCAGCTACTGTCCATTTTTCCTTCAGTCTTGGTTCCTTGGCTTTTTAACCTAAAACAAAACTTCAAACAAACTTAAAACAAAAAGTAAATAAACAATAACCAACAAAACATAAACGCCATACTAAAAACTAGATAAAAAACGATAAACACTGAAATAAACTAAAACTACCAAAATTAACAAAAACACTAAATAAACCGATTTAAACTAACAAAATACCTAAATAAAACAATAATTATCATAATAAACAGGACACAAATCTATAACAAAAACTAATAAAACAACTACCCCACACTTAAAACTTCGCTTGTCCTCAAGCAAAATCACATCGCATAAATTAAAAACTCAAACAACCTTAACTATAATTTCAGCATATAAGATGAAATCCTTTAAGACTCAGCCATAAATATTTGCAATTTCCTTCAATCAAGATTTTCTTAACTCATTCATTAATCCAGACATACAAACCTTATCTCTCTTCTAAGTGTTTCACTCGATTTCAAAGGTTAATCACTCAAACCACTCATGACTGCATACTACCATAAACTTGCTTAATTATCCAATCTCCCTCACTGATTTTCTCAAGAAATAATCCGAAGGTCTTTCATTTAGATGTAATGGGGCTAAGGTAAAGGTGTGAGAAAAGATATTTAAGCTGGAGCATCAAGAAATGGAGTATCTAAATTAGACAATACTCTTGCTAAGAAATTCATAACTCCCTCAAATGGCATACTCACAATCCATTAATACTTCACATACTTGCATACTTCAAGAAAAATAACGAGTCAACATTCCTCCTTTGCTAGAAAATATATGGATTTTGTATATATATATATATATATCTCTTTTTTTCACTTTTTTTTCTTTATTTTTATCATTTTATATATATATATATATACAAAATATAAACTTGCATCGATCATCTAGATTAAAATGTAGAGGAAAAGAATAATCAACTCTTAATCTAATACAATGTGCAAAGTATGCATTTAACCCCAAATATCAATATCATTTTTTTTAATACTTGCTTACCCCACACTTTGAAATAAACCACCCTATTGTCATATCATAAAACTCCATTCCTTAATGCAGGTATGATGATAATAAGAACATGTTAAGTTGAGAATTGTGTTGATCAAACAATAAAAAGGTCAAAGGCACAACTTGGCTCACTAAGGAATTCATAATTAAGGGAGGTCTTTTTAGGCTAAAGGGCTAACCTAATTTGCCTTCATCATTTTAAAACTTGAGATTAAATCATAATGTGAGTTTAATTAGTATGCAAAAGCAAACTCTAGAGATGTAAAATCATGAAGGTACACACTCAAGAAAAGAAAATCAACTGATAATAATATCAAACTATGAGGCTCAAAACTCACACAGGTGGGTTCACAAAGATTTATTTGTCATAAATTGCAGAATGTGAAAATTGATCCTGAATGAATTCAAATGCACATTTCTATGCTGATACTAAAGTCTCAACTACAATGCTAAAATCACAGAAAAGATCAATAAGATTTCAACAATTATGCCATACACAACAAACACAATAAACAAAACAAAACAAAAATTAACGAAAAGTTTAAAGAGTACCCCACACTTTAGAATTTACATTGTCCTCAATGGAAAACAAGAATAATAAAGAAAAAGAGTTAAAGGACAACTTGTCTTCCATCGTACCCTGGTGAGGCAAAACCCTAACTTTCCATCACAAACACAAAAGTTCAAAAATAAAAGTACAATATATAAAAATAAAATATCCAAATATAAAATGTTAACATGAAAACAAAGAAATGAAAAATAATATCAAAAATACACTAAACAAAATAAAGCAAGGAACTCAAAATCTATGGAAAAGGCGGGTGTGAAGATGATGAAGCCGAGGGATGGAGACTCAAGATCTTCGCAAGGTTGCTATTAATCTGTTCCAACTACTGCAAGACCTCAGCATGGTTATGGTCCACCTTGCCCTCCAGTCTATCTACCTTGCCCTTCCAGGGCCTCAATCCTAATAAGTACCTCTTGAGTTTCCGAGACTGGAGCATCCTTAACTAAATCTAGAGAATCCGAGTTGGACTCCTCTTGGACCCGTGCTCTCTTCTGCCTGTCCTCCGGTGCTTCTCGCTCAGCTGAAGCCATCATATAAGCCCCTCTCCTATGCACCACCATATGCATTTTCTCTAATGTGGCCAAATCCAATGAGTCATTACCCAAAATTCTAGTCATGCGACTGGTACTCGGGTCAAAATTTTCAACAAGGGCTACTGCTAATGTGGTAATCAAACCTCCAACACAAATTGCCCCCCTCCTTTTATTAGCCACAGCATAAAAAATATGGGCTAACCAATAGCCGACACTAACAGGCACTGCATTCAAGGCACAATCCAGGAAAAATAGCTCACTCAATTCCACCACACCCGGGCTCTCCTTCCTAGCAAAGAATCCACAAGACATAAACCGATGCAAATACCTCAAAGCGGAATTTCTTAATCTAGATGCTTTGGCCGATTTGGCCACATAGGTTCCCGAGCCTAATGTTCCCCAAGCAAATTGTTGTTTAAATTCTTTAGGTACCGACCTCTCCCCATGCTGATGGAAACCATATATATCATTCAATTGTTCAATATTAAGCACAAATGATTTACCCTGCAATTTAAAACTCATTATAGTGCAGATTTTTTTTATCATCTCTTTCAACCCTAAGAGATGTCAGAAATTCCAAAGTCAGCTCCTCAAACTGCAAAGGTCGCAAGGAGACTAGATTCTCCAACCCAAGAATTTGCACATATCGATAAAAATTAGTCCTAATTTGCAGAGCATCAAGGGACTCATCATTAACATACCTTGTCGGGAAAAAACCCCGAGCCAAAAGATTTGCTCTCTTCAAAGATGAAATTGATGAAGAGGAAGAAGCTCCTTCGGTTGTAGGCCTCTTCTTCTTGTGATGTGAAACAATCTTTGTTCTTGGCATCTTGAGAAATCTGAAAAATTCAAACCAAAACTTGATCAAATCAAACTTTTATGAGAAAAGAAGAAGTTTTAATGGATTATTTTTAGTTTTGGTGAAGAAATTTGAGGTTTAATGGAGGATTTGGAGCTTGGAATCACAAAGAATGGAGGTTGCGAGAGAGAGAAAGCGAGAGAGCGAGAAGATGAAAAATAGGAAACTAGGGACTGAATGAGGAAAAAGGTGAAAGAATCGTGTTTTTTAAGTGAAAAAGTGAGAGACATGGCCAAGTTAGGGTTAACACGGTCGTGTCTAGTGTGTGAAAGTGAAGAGACACGGCCAAGTCTAGGTGACACGGCCGTGTCTGGTGTGTGTTGAGGGACATGGCCAGTGACTTGGCCGTTTCCCATGGGCGTGTCTGCTACTGGACGAAAAGGTGCAAAATAAAAATCAAAAAGCAATTGGTGAAGTCTTGGCCGTGTCCAAGTGACACGGCCAAGGGACACGGCCAAGTCCTTTGGCCGTGTCACCTACTGTGACAAAGTGCAAAAAGAAAAATTTTGAGGCTTGGCCGTGTCCCATGTGACACGGCCAAGGGACATGGCCAAGTCCTTTGGCCGTGTCTCCTTCTGCCACTCTCAACTTTTTTTTTATTTATTTATTTTAACTTTGAAATCTTTATTTTATAACACCAAATATCAAAGAAATTGCAAACCTCTTCTCCGATCAACCCTAAAACACATTAGAAAAATAAAAACCGATCAAAACACCCATTCCATTTATTTAGACTAAACATAAAATCAAAACATGCTAAATTTAAAATTACAACTATGAAGAATAAATGCAAACCGATGGGTTGCCTCCCATTTAGCGCTTCATTAATGTCATATAACTGGACATCATGCAAAGCCTAGGGATCATGGATCAAAGTGTTGTTAATGACCCTCACTTCTTGAAATCCTTCATTGTATGGTTTAACTCTCCGTCCATTCAATTTAAAAGTCTCACTTGTTCGAGAGTTTAGCAATTCAATGGCACCAGAAGGATACACCTGAATTATCTCGAAAGGACCACTCCATCAAGACTTGAGTTTACCTGGAAAAAGACGGAGTCGAGAGTTAAAAAGTAGAACTTTCATACCTGGACTCAATGTCTTTCGCACTATAATTCTATCATGAAGTGCTTTAGTGCGATCCTTGTAAATTCTCGAGCTCTCATAAGCCTCATTCCTCAGCTCATCTAACTCTGAAATTTGCAGAAATCATTCTCTCTTCGCTTTGTCCAAGTCCAAATTTAGAGTCTTGATTGCCCAATACGCTCTGTGCTCCAACTCCACTGGTAAGTGACAAGCTTTTCCAAACACCAATCGGTATGGACTCATACCAAGAGGAGTCTTGAAAGCAGTCCGATATGCCCATAGTGCATCATGTAATCTGTTTGCCCAATCCTTCCTTGATGTGTTAACTGTTTTCTCCAAAATTCCTTTTAGCTGCTTGTTTGATGTTTCAACTTGCCCAGAAGTCTGTGGATGGTATGGAGTTGCCACCTTGTGCTTCACACCAGATTTGTGTTTTAACTTCTCAAAAAGCCTATTGCAAAAATGACTTCCCCCATCACTGACTATCACTCTTGGTGTGCCAAATCTGCTAAGAATGTTTTCCTTCACAAATTTAACAACCACATTAGCATCATTAGTACGGGTGGGGATTGCCTCCACCCATTTGGAAACATAATCAACAGCAACTAAAATATATTCATAACCAAAGGACTTGGGGAAAGGACCCATGAAGTCAATTCCCCACACATCAAACAGTTCAACAACAATATATGATTGAAGGGGCATTTCATTCCTCCTCCCAATGTTACCTACTCTTTGGCAACGATCACAGTGCTTACAATACTCTTGAGCATCTTTAAATAAGGTAGGCCAGTAAAAACCACTTTGAAACACCTTTTCTGCAGTCTTTCTTCCTCCAAAATGACCCCCACAATGAAGGTCATGACAAAATTGAAGAACACTCAGTTGTTCTTCCTCAGATACACACCTGCGAACTATCTCATCTTTGCATATCCGGAATAGATAAGGTTCATCCCAAAAATAAAACTTACTCAAGTGTAAAAACTTTTTCTTTTTCCTAAAATGACATGTTAGTACGCAATATAGCACAAGCAAGATAGTTAGCAATATCTGCAAACCAAGGTGCATCAAATACCACAAAAAGCTGCTCATCAGGAAATGCTTCTAAATTTTTATGAATGCTATCAGATGCAAGATTTTCACTAAAGAAGGGTAATCTAGATAAATGATCAGCTACCACATTCTCACTACCCTTAGTATCTTTGATTTGGAAATCAAATTCTTGCAATAACAACACCCATCTAATTAAGCGCGGTTTAGCATGTTGTTTTGTTAAAAGATATTTTAGAGCTGCATGATCAGAATGCACAATAATTTTCGACCCAATTAAATATGCTCTAAACTTATCTAAAGCAAAAACAACAGCTAACATTTCCTTTTCAGTTGTGGTGTAGTTCATTTGTGCGCTATTCAGGGTCAAGCTAGCATAATATATTACTCTCAAGTATTTATCAACCCTTTGCCCAAGAACAGCTCCTACTGCATGATTAGAGGCATCACACATTATTTCAAAAGGTAAAGAACAAACAAGAGCTACTATTACTGGTGCACTAGTCAATTTTTCTTTAAGGGAATTAAAAGCTTGCATGCATTGTGCTGTAAATTCAAATGGAACATCTTTCCCTAGCAAATGACACTATGGTTGGCTTATTTTGGAAAAATCCGTAATAAACCTCCTGTAAAATCCTGCATGCCCTAGAAAACTTCTTATTCCCTTAACAGAGGTAGGTGGGGGTAACTTAGCAATCAATTCAACTTTAGCCTTATCCACCTCAATCCCTTTACTTGACACCACATGACCTAAGACAATGCCCTGAGTAACCATAAAATGACTCTTTTCCCAACTTAAAGTGAGGTTACATTCAATGCATCTCTCAAGCACACGAACAAGTTTTTTGAGGCAATTATCAAAAGAATTACCAAAAACAGAAAATTCATCCATAAATACCTCAATAAAATCATTTATCATGTCAGAGAAGACAGACATCATGCATCTCTGAAAAGTTGTAGGTGCATTGTACAAGCCAAAGGGCATACGTCGAAATGCATAAGTCCCAAAAGGGCAAGTAAAGGTAGTCTTGGACTGATCCTCCGGAGATATTGGCACGTGATAGTAACTTGAAAGGCCATCCAGAAAACAATAATGTGAGTGTCCAGAAAGTTTATCTAACATCTGATCAATAAAAGGAAGAGGGAAATGATCTTTCTTTGTAGCATTATTCAACTTCCTATAATCGATGCACATTCTCCACCCAGTAGTAGTCCTAGTAGGAACCAATTCATTATTCTCATTTCTCACCACAGTGATTCCAGATTTCTTAGGAACTACATGTACTGGGCTCACCCACTCACTATTAGCTATTGGGTAAATTACTCCTTAGTCCAGCAATTTGAGCACTTCTTTCTTAACCACTTCACTCATATTTGGGTTAGGTTGCCTTTGGGTCTTCCTCACAGGTTTAGCTCCCTCTTCTAAAGTTATTCTATGCATGCACATTGAAGGGCTAATACCCTTGATGTCACTCAATCCCCATCCTATTGCTTTTTTCAATCTTTTAAGCTCACTCACCAACCTCATCTCCTCCTCTTCACTAAGTTCACTAGATATTATCACAGGTAAGGTGTTGTGATCTCCTAAAAACACATATTTCAGATTCTTAGGTAATTCTTTCAGCTCTAACTCAAGTGAAGGGTTCTTCTCTTCTTTTTGAATGGGAGGAAGTTCAAAAACTGGGTCCTCCTTAAGCTCCTCTATTTCAGCACCCTCTAAAGTCTCAAGGCAACTGGCTATTTCTGCATCAAAAATATCCACATCACTCTCTAAGGTCAATGCCAGCTCCAATTTATTAGGGGAACCTGTCTGCAAGAAAACATCTAAAACAACTGCATCAACACAATCAATGAAAGAACAATCCTCATATAAAGCAGTTGTAGGAATAGGAGAAGTGTTAAAAATAGAAAATTCAATAGTTTGTCCCAAAACAGTCATTGATAATTTACCATTTTTAACATCTATCACAGTGTTGGTAGTCATCATAAAAGGCCTACCCAGCAGAATGGTGTGTGCAGATAGTGAAGAACTACTTACTTCCATGTCAAGAACAATGAAATCCACAGTTACTATCAAACCACCAACTTTATCTAACACATCTTCTATAACCCCTTTCAGGAATCTAAGAGATCTATCAGCTAATTGCAACACCATTTTTGTTGGTTTAAGTTCCCCTAGTTCTAAATCAAGGTACACAGAATAAGGCATTAAATTCACACTGGCTCCCAAGTCACACATGCCATCAGTACCCTTTCCATTCCCCATAGTAATTTGAATGATAAAACTTCTAGGATCCTTTAGCTTAGGAGGTAGTTTATGCTGCAAAATAGCACTAGCTACCTCTGAAACTATCACCTTTTCATTCGGCTCATACCTCTTTTTCTTGGTATTCAATTCTTTGAAGAATTTAGCATAAGCCGGCATGTTCTTAATTGCTTCAAGTAAGGGTAAGTTGATACTTACCTTAGACAGCATGTTGAAGATATCTGAAAATTGCTTATCTTTTTTTTATCATCCTTCAACCTGCTAGGGAATGGTATAGGTGGTCGGTATGGATTGCTTGCCTTGTGCAAATCTGTTATAGGGGACTTCCCCATTGATCTTTCTTTAGCACCTTTGTTCTCTGGTTCTCCTTCCTTTTTATTCTCTTGCTCACCTGCATTCACAGAATTATTTTCAACATTGTTGTTAATTACCTTGCCACTTCTAAGAACAGTCACTGATTGTGCCTACTCAGGTTGACTTGGGAACTTCCCCTTTTGTTGAATCTGCATCTGTTGAGCAAGTTGCCCCACTTGGGTCTCCACCTTCTTAAAAGATGCTTCTAGTGAATCCAGCCTCTTGTTGTTCATCTCTTGATTTTTAGCACTGACTTGGATAAAAGCCTGCAAACTTTCTTCCAAACTCTCTCTCTTAGGCTGCCCTTGATTGGAGGATTGACCCTGCTGTTGGTTCTGTCTCTGGAGCAAATGGAAAGGCTATTGAGCATTATTTGTTGTCCAGGAAAATTTTGGGTGATTCCACCAACCAGGATTATAAGAATTAGTGTAAGGATCATTCTGGGCCCTTGGTTGAAATCCCCCCATAGCATTGACTTGCTCAGCTTCATTACCAAAAGACTCATATACAGAGGGGCATATATTTGCTCCATGCCCGAATGTCCCACAGATTCCACACACTTCTTGAGTAGATGAAGAAATATTGTTCTTCATGTTCAGCATCTGCACCTGTCTTGTCAATTCAGCTATTTGACTAACTATTTCACTATTGGTTTCCAATTGATTCACCCCTTTACTTCTTCCCCTTACACTCTTTTGTTGAGAATTAGCTCCCAACATCTCAAAGATCTCATAAGTCTAATTAGCTATCTTTTCTCCCATGGCTCCCCCAGCTGCATTATCAACAGTGTTCTGAAATTGCTGGGTTAGACCATCATAGAAAAAATGATTAAGAAGTTGAAGTGGGTAGAGATGATGCAGACACTGGATCAATAGCATCTTAAATCTGTCCCAAGCCTCATGAAATGGCTCTCCTTCAAATTAAGAGAATGTAGCAATCTTCCCTCTCAATTCAGTTGTCTTTTGATGTGAATAGAACTTGCCCATGAACTTGTTATAAACTTGCTCCCAAGTTGTCAGTGAGTTTTCGGGCAACATCATAAGCTAGCTCTTTGCCCTATCCTTCAAAGTATATGGGAAACACTGCATCCTCAACTGATCCTCTGTTAATCCTCCCAATGGAAAAGTGTTGAGGGTGGAGTAGAAATCTCGAATAAAGTTCAGAGGATCTTCATTTGGAACTCCATAGAATGATGGCAGCATGTTGTAGTGAATGTTCTTCAACTCATAATTTCTTGCTGCATCTGTCAGTCTTATGCAAGAGGTGGAAGTTCCAATGACAGGTCTAGCAAAGTCTCTCATCATTCTTTGCCTTTCTTCAGCCATTTTAACAGATTGTGCAGATTCCAACTCAAAATCAGAAGTGTCCTCCTCTGTAGTATCAAATCCTGTGTACAGTTCAAACTCTTCCCTGCTCCTTTTTACTCTCTGAATTTCTGGAATGATGGGGTATAGCTCTCCTCCAAGTGATCTCCTGCCTTGCATAAATAAAAATTTCTAGAAAAAGAAATTATTAAAAACAAAAGAAAAATAAAATCAAAAGTAAACATTGAAAAATAATCTAAAATATCTAAAACTAATAAACAATTACGCCAATTAGCCTCCCTGGCAGCGGCCCCAAAAACTTGTTGCGCTCGAATTAACTCTACCACAAAGCGTCACTCGCAAGTATATGAGGTAGCTGTAACAAAGGTGATCGCCCCAAGGTCGTCTCACAAGGAATCTAAAGTGGTTAATTGATTATCAGATTATGAATAACAAGTAATGAAGAAAATTTAAATTGTTAACTAATGAAAAAGATTGATTTAAGTTTAAAAACGAATAAAAGTAAATTAAGCTGATGTTTTGACTCACTTGATAGAAAGGTCTAGGGTTTGCATTTCTCTACTACTTATATGTATGAATGGTTATTCCTCTTAACTAATTTAATTTCAAAGATTAAATCTCAAACAACTCAATTAATCAAGTCAAGGAAATAAGCTCTCGCATTCAAACCTCTTTCAACTAATCTTGTTATAATTGAAATAATCTTTTTAATAGGTTATATCTCTAATTCACCTAAGTCCTTAATTGAATTGTTCCAGCATTAGACTTCATCTCTCAATCCATCATCTAATACCTAAAACACATAATTGGTGGCCAATCAATTATATATTAACAATATTTCATTCAATAAAGGCTAAAGAAATTATTAGCTAAGAGAATAACCAATTCATACAATCATAGCAGATCCATACAAACCCTAGACTAGATCAAATTAGTTTATAATGCTATCAAACATACTCATCTCATTAATATTCAA
Organism: Garcia nutans; assembly: GCA_947685225.1. Taxonomy (NCBI): domain Eukaryota; kingdom Viridiplantae; phylum Streptophyta; class Magnoliopsida; order Malpighiales; family Euphorbiaceae; genus Garcia; species Garcia nutans. The sequence continues at coordinate 31,805,149 of CANTUV010000005.1, read as the reverse complement.
AGAAATCAATTCAGACATGATAATATCCATAAATACAATTCCAATGAAAATAAAGAGAATAAGTTCAAGAACAAAACCAAATTACAAACTCCTTGAAGCTTCTGAAGAATCTCTTGTTCAAATCATGCAAGAAGGATGTATCAATGGCTAGAACAATCTAATCTAAGCTAGTTTAATCAAAGTATAATCAAAAATCAAAGAAAAATAAATGAAACCCTCAGTTTACTCTCTTGACGGCTCAATCTCAGCTCAAAATCGCAACAACCCCCAAACCCTAGCTTCTTTTTCCTTTTATATGGAACGTCCGCTTTAAAAAATTTGCTATGGCTTTGGTTCATGAGAGACACAGCCAAGTCAGAGGAGACTTGGCCGTGTTGGAATGCAATGGAGGGACACGGCCAGTGACTTGGCCGTGTCCCTTGCATGTGTTCACTTCTGCTTGCTTTCCTTCTTTTCTTCTTTGGTTGAGTGACACGACCAAGTCTTGGAAGTGACTTGGCCGTGTTGGTCCTTTTTGGAGGGACACGGCCACTGACTTGGCCGTGTCCCTTGCCTGTGTCTGCTTCTGTGAGAATTATTCTTCTTTGCTTTGGATGTAGGTGAGACACGACCAAGTTAACCAATCCTGGCCGTGTTTGAGCTTCTTTGGAGGGACACGGCCACTGACTTGGCCATGTCCTCTGCATGTGTTAGCTACTGTCCATTTTTCCTTCAGTCTTGGTTCCTTGGCTTTTTAACCTAAAACAAAACTTCAAACAAACTTTAAACAAAAAGTAAATAAACAATAACCAACAAAACATAAACACCATATTAAAAACTAGATCAAAAACAACATAAACACTGAAATAAACTAAAACTACCAAAATTAACAAAAACACTAAATAAACCGATTTAAACTAACAAAATACCTAAATAAAACAATAATTATCATAATAAATAGAACACAAATCTATAACAAAAACTAATAAAACAATATGCATGCCAATGATGTTGACTTTGCAAATGTTTATAAAGCATGTGAGCATTCTGCATTTCAGAAGTTTTATAGGCATGATGGGTACTTGTTTAAGGATGGAAGATTATGCATGCCTAGTTGCTCATTAAGGGAATTGCTTGTGCGCGAGGCACATAGTGGAGGACTCATGGGACATTTTGGGGTATTTAAGACTTTAGAAATTTTGCATGAACATTTCTATTGGCCAAACATGAGAAAAGATGTTGAAAGAATTTGTGCCAACAGTATTGCATGTAAACAAGCAAAATCTAAGTCCTCATCTCATGGGCTGTATACTCCTTTACCTATTCCTAATGCACCTTGGATTGACATATCTATGGACTTTGTTTTGGGGCTACCTAGGACTAGAAAAGGGAAAGATAGCATATTTGTTATTATTGATAGATTCAGCAAAATGGCTCATTTCATTGCGTGTCACAAAACTGATGATGCAACAAATATTGCTAATTTGTTCTTTGGGGAAGTAGTTCGGTTGCATGGCATTCCTAAAACAATTGTAAGTGATAGAGATGTGAAGTTCTTAAGTCATTTTTGGCGTGTTTTGTGGAATAAGTTAGGTACTAAATTGTTGTTCTCTACAACTTATCATTCACAAACTGATGGACAAACAGAAGTGGTAAATAGGACTTTAGGATCTTTGTTACATGCTGTTGTGGGTAAGAATTTGAAAACTTGGGAAGATTGTTTGCCATTGGTGGAGTTTGCATATAATAGAAGCATACATTCTTCTACAGGTTATTCACCATTTGAAATTGTTTATGGTTTTAATCCGCTTACACCACTTGATCTGTTTCCTTTGCCATTAAATGAAATAACTAACTTAGATGGTGAAAAGAAAGCGGAGTTGATTAAGAGGATACATGAGAAGGCACGAGCTCATCTTGAGAAGAAATATGAATCATTTGCCCATAATGCAAATAGAAGAAGGAAACATATGATTTTCCAACCTAGTGATTGGGTATGGGTTCATATGAGGAAGGAAAGATTTCCTAAACAAAGGAAATCCAAGTTGGATGCAAGGGGAGATGGCCCATTCCAAGTTTTAGAATGAATCAATGACAATGCCTACAAAATCGATCTACCAGGAGAGTATAATGTTTCTGCAACTTTCAATGTTAGTGATCTTTCTCCTTTTGATGTAGGTTCAGATTTGAGAACAAATCTTTTTGAGCAAGGAGGGAATGATGAGGAAACTATAAGCAAGATTGATGAATCTACACATGGCAGCAAATATGTTGATGATATAATTATGCCAAGTGGACCAATCACAAGATCACAAACAAAGAAACTCCAGCATGTGTTCCAACACTTCATTCATTAATATGATGGATCACGAAGAGGAAGTCAAAAACTCACCAAGAAGCATGAAGAATCTGCCCATAAGTATGGTGATGGGCATTAGCATGAATTTGGAATATAATATTGATGTGGTTTAGTGCTAGTGTAACTAGACACATGTGAACCAACACCAAAATGCGTGTAGAATATGCCCATCAATATTGTCAAAATTATGGGTAGTAATTTATAATATATTATTGATGTGGATGAATAATTAATGCTATTGTGACTACATACATGTAAACCTAGACTTTTAAGCCATTAGTTCTTCTTTTCCAACTATATAGGTAGGGGAAAAAGAACTAAAGGGACTGACTATGAATTTTCAGATTGTTGAATGTAATTGATGTGTTTTCAAGTTTGAGAGGTTTTCTTCTTATTCTTGTTGCATGAAGAATTGGTTCTTACTTATTAAGTCTGACTTGTGGTGTTTAAATTAATTCATTTCTTCATTCCAATCACCCAAGTTCTCAATTACAGGTTAGTTGTGGGTTTGGTAGGGAGGATTTGTTTTTGAGTTCTAAGATTCTAAGCTAGATGTGTATGTGGGGTTCTAGATGTAATATTTGATCAATGGGTTCCGCATCTAGTAGCTTCACGATTGAATAAGGAAGGAAGCCAATGATTTTTCAGCTTAGTGATTGGGTTTGGGTACATTTTTGCAAAGAAAGGTTTCCACACCAAAGGAAGTCCAAGTTAAACCCAAGAGGAGATGGTCCTTTTCAAATACATGAAAGGATTAATGACAATGCTTATAAAGTGGATTTGCCAGGTGAGTACAATGTAAGTGCTTCATTTAATGTGGCTGATTTGAGTCCTTTTGATGTAGATGATGCCTTAGATTCGAGGATGAATCCTTTTGAGGAGAGGGGAAATGTTATGGAACAGCCTACACACCAAGAGGATGAGCATGACCAAAGAAGCAAGGATCAAATTGAGGAGATTTTTAATCCAATTATTCTGCCTCGAGGACCTATAACTAGATCATGAGCTAAGAAGATTCAGCAAGCGTTAATTTATCATCTATAAGATTTGGTGAATTTGGCTTGTAATGGGCTACAAGGGATCCAAGGCTTGGAAACAAGATCAAATAAAGTTAATTACAACTTAATTCAAGTCCAACTTCAAAATGGGTTTACTTAAGTTGTTTTTAGATCTTAGCCTTTTTAATTGAGCAAAATTAAATATGTTTGTATTTTTGGCTTAATGGGCTGTTTAAAACATGTTAATTTAAAAAGACTATTAGTTTTATTGCTTTGATAATGGGCTATCCAAACTTATTTATATTAAGGCCCATAAGTTGAATTTGTCTATTTTAGTTTTTGAGATTTTAGGTCTTGTAAAGTCTATATAAAGGCCTAAAATGAATTTCAATTCAGACTATTGATGAATTATAACCAAAGGCTGTTTGCTTATATCTTTGTGTTTTTGAGTAGAATACATGCTAAGAAACATTTAAGTGGACTGATCATCTTCTTGTGGAGTGTTTTGAATCTAGAATTTAGAAATAAGTTTTTTTTTATTCTAGATCTTTGATCATCTTTCTAAGCAATCTGAATTCTATCCTTTCTTAGGGGTTGGAACTGAATTGTTATTGGGGTTTTCAAGCTAATGTTGTGGGGGTCTATAATAATCAAAAGGGGGTTCTCATGCTTATTCTTGGAGGTTCCGTATCACTGGCCATTTTCTTGCAGCTTTTATTATTAAAAAAAATTATGGCTAGAAGAGATGGGAAAGAATAGTTGCAGGAGGAAGAAGTCGAAAATGTGCCTGATTTAAAATTGATGTATAAGGCTTTCATGAGTGAGTTCAAGAAGTTGTCTACTAGGATGGATGGGTTAGATGAGAGAATTAATGAAGCTAGCAGAGCCTATATTCATAATAGATCAAATGACAGTCGAACGAATAGGGAGGAGGAGTTAGAAAGATTGTATAATGAGTATGATGATGAAGTGGGTAGTACAGGTAGATGAAGGAATGAGAGAGTGTGGGACCACAGAGATGAGAGATCTAATAGAAGGAGAGATGATAGAATGGATAGAAAGGATAGCAGCATAAATGCTATTAAGATGAAGATAACATCCTTTAAAGGTAAAAATGATGTTGAGGTGTATTTAGAGTAGAAGAGAAAAGTGGAGATGATTTTTGCATGCCATAACTATTCTGAGGATAAGAAAGTTAGGTTAGCTGCTGCAGAGTTTTCTGACTATGCACTAGTGTGGTGGGATGAGTTAGTGAAGAATAGGAGGAGAAATGGGGAGACACCAAAATCCACATGGGGTGAGATGAAGAGAATAATGAGAAAGAGATTTGTGCCATCTTACTACTATAGAGAGTTGCACCAGCAGTTAGATAAGCTTGCACAGGGGTCTAGATCAGTAGAGGATTACTACAAGGAGATGGAAATGCTCATGATTAAGGCTAATATAGTAGAGGGGGAAGATGTGACCATGGCTAGGTTCATAGGTGGTTTGCATAAGGAGATTGCAGATGTTGTGGAGTTGCAACACTATGTGTCACGACCCAATTTGTACATATGTACAGTACGTCCATGTACAGTAAGAGGAACCCTCCCGAGAAGCTACTCAAAAGCGCGAAGTGAAGGGAAGTTCTGTAAAATTGAAAGGACCTATTTGAAAAGATTGTAAAGTTTTGGGGAGGTGACCGTAATTACCAAAAGTTGTTCTGGAGGTCCTTAATAGTGCACATAACAGACTCCAGAAATGGGAAGTAGAGAAAAATCAGACAGTAACGGTGCGACACGGTTTTTCCCAAAAAAGTACGGTTTGGAAGATATAGGGGATTTTGACCAGGGACATCATGGTCATTTTTAAAAGTGTCTCGAAAGTAATAAAGGATCTCAAAAATGAAAAGTAGAGGAAAAACTGAGTCAAAAAGTGTACCACAACATTCGGCGAAAGTGCGCGGTTTAAAAGTTACGAACGAGTAACCGTTGGAGGGTATTTTGGTCTTTTCACACCTTAGACCATAAAATTACAGCACAATGAGGTTGAGGGGCCAAAATATAATTAAAATGAAGTCCAAGGGCTTGGGTTGTAAATAAATTAAAGAAGGAAACATTTGGACCAATGAGAATTGGCCATTTTCTCACATATGTGTACCAATGGGAAATAAACATCTACACCATGACCTATCAACCTCTCTTGACTGCCATTTGGAGGAGAGAACACCACAAAAATAAAGCCAAGAACTCTCTTTGTTCTTGCTTGGCCGAAAATAGGAGGAAGGGAAAAGAGAGAGAGATTGTTTTTTTTTCAAGTAGCTAAATTTGGAGAATTGAGAGAGATTGCAAACTTGGGTGGAGAATAAGATTTTGAGGTAAGGAAATTCATCTATGGTTCTATTTCTTTCATTGGTTATAGTATTTGTAAGATAAAAATGAAAGAATAAATATGATGATTATAGAAAATTTAAGAAGTTGAAGAAAAGTGAAAGAGGTGATTTGCACGTATAAGATTAAGGATAAAAAGGATGACTAGTAGTTTAGTTAGCAAAAGAAGGCATGAAGCACTTAAATTTTATTATGTTCTTGACATGGATTTTATGAAAATTATAGGAAATCAAGAAGTGAGAGAGAAGGAAGCAAAGAAGACATAAAAGAACTAGAAACAAGTGAAAAGAATTAAGGTTTGGTACTTAAATCATTGCCTTTTCAGTTAATTCACATATTTTACATTATGGGACTTTTGAAATGGTTTTGAAATGATGTTATTATGTGTGGTAAATATGTGGGAAAGTTCCATTGAACCATTTGTAATCAATTGATTGTGAAAAGAATGAAAACAAAACAAACTAGCTAAATTTATGTAATTATTCATAAACTTTGATGAGTTTTTAATCACTCCTTTGGTTTGATTTTTGGAAGAGGGACCCTTAGTCCTTCAATGGTATCACAAAAGGATTCTAAAAATCAATTTTGCAAGAAAAAAATGAATTTCCCTCAAGTTTGGAAAATTGGGCCGAATGGTCCCTTTTGGGCACCATTCTGCAGCTTTCATTTTGGGCAGTCCGTTGAAGGGGCAAACGAAAGAATTTTTCGATGAAATTTTACATGCATTTAGTTAACTTATGAAAGTGTTTTCCTGAAAAAATTCAGCCAAAAATAAGTTTGTTTACTTGGTCAAAACCGTTTCCAAAGTTGACTGATTTTCAGCCGTAAAAACAGATTTTACCATTTAGTTGTCGCGTGCCATTGCGTTGCCGATTTTACGCGCCGCGCTACTATTCCTTTGGCCATTTTTCTAAATGTGTTAAAACTTGAATATTATGATATGGATTGATGTTAAATCATATAAAATGACATGAAGGAGAATTGGAAATGATCAGAAAGGCATCATGACAAGCTATTCCGACAATACATGCATTATGGACAAATCATGGCTTATTGAATATCACGATCAAAGTAATTTAATAAATTATTTATGCTCTACTTGGTATATCAGAACCCTTGAGATAAGGGTATGATGCATCATACTATTATTGCAGTACTGCTTATGACATGATATGATATACCGGCTGAAGGCCGATGATTACAATGATATGATCAATGATGCAATGATAATGGCCATTGGCACATGTGCAAGAATTATGATGAAAGATAATGAAATATGATCATGATGAGATATGTTTATCATGACTCTTCCTTATCCGTTGATGTTCTGTTAGACCAGTAGAGCACCTATATTGATAAAAGCAAAATGAGTAATTTATAAATTCAGAATATGGGATTTAATCTTTTATCATTATGTTTATATCTTATTCATTTATTTAAAGTATTCAAATGCATGTTTTGAATTACTCATTTATTTTATTTATGAAATGCAATGATTTATGTACCCACTAAGCAAACGCTTAGCGAGTTTAGTTTCCTTTCTAAACTCATAGGTTGAGTGAGAAGCTGGTTTCTGCTGTGTTCCGAGTAGCTGGTGTTGGCAACTCTTCGGATAGAAAGATATTATAAGTAATGTAACTAGAATGGCATGTACATATGTTAGTGTAAATAAGAATTGTATGTATGACTAGTAAAAGACCAAAGTACGTGTGCTAAGTATATTAACTAATGTATGTTGTATGAATTAGTGTGTATGGATGTGTGTATAGAAGTGTGAAACTTTAATGCAGGTTGTAGTGGAGGATGTAAGGAGTTCGACTATGGAAGTGTTTGAGATTGATTGAGATTGTTGGATTGAGAACAAATTGTTTTAAAAAAAATCAGTTTTGGCGACACTTGGGACCCCTAAATATAGGGGAAACTCTGGCAAATTTTTTTTAAAATCTGCACTTAAAATTGGCTAAGTAAAATATTAAGACACAATCATTATGAGATAACAGTCCATCTTGGTCTATAAACGTAGGCTGAGATGGGGTGTTACATTTAGTGGTATCAGAGCATAGGTTTAATCGATTCTGGGTAGTTAGTTGAATCAAACTGTGAATGCATGACACATAGGTTTAGGAAGGGAATTTTAATAAGCTGATGTTTATGTTTATGATACTTATTAGTGGTATTGTGGTATTGAGAACAGGAGTGAAGATGAGTGATTCGAAGCAACCAGCTAAATTGCCTTTAGGTCCTAAACCTTATTCTCGGGCCAGCACAAGTGAGGAACAAGCCATAGATAAGAAGCTTTTTGAATTGGGAAAGGAGAATCTGCGCCAGAAAATTAAAATGGAAGCCAGAGGGCGGGAAATAGCAGAGTTGAAAGTGGAAGTATTTAGAATGAAGAAGAAACAGGAGGAGCAAGAGGAAGTAATAGATCAGCTGAGAGACTTGAGACTCCAGGACCGGGAAGACTTAGTGTTAGCCCTGGATAATGTTAGGCTCTTGATAGAAGATGTTAGGGCGTTACAAGTGGATAAGAGGCAAACTACAGTAGAGCTTGAGAATGTGAATCGTTTGGCTAGGACCTTGCAAGGAAGGGTAGAGATGTTACAGGATAGAATGGACGAACTCCCTCGTAACCTTCCTAGAGTTCAGTCTAATGAGGTAGATCTAGATCCGATGGAGTTTGCTTCAGATAGTGCTACCTTTCCCCGAGCTCCTACTTATTGAGCTGTGATGGGCTGATGATTTTGCTACCCCTTTGGGTTATGTATATAAGCGGATAAAAATGCAACAGTAGATAGGCCATTTTGTTGTAAATAGATATAAATAGGCCATAAGTAGGAGTATGTGATGATGTATGTTAAATATGTATGAAAACGCGATTATGTGAATAAATAAGGTTATGTTTATATTAAGTGTATGATCTGAAATTACGATTGGAATTTATCTATGTACATGCCATATAGGAAATTTTATAGGTCAATCCAAACCAGCTGCTAACTTTATTATGATATACATGTATATGATTGTAGAATGTCGCAAGAAGTTGAATCACAGAGAGCCGTAGACGAGGAGGGCGAGTCACGTGCCTCCGTGCCTATAAATGTAGAGGAGAATTTTGAAAATATGCCACAACCAGCAGCGGCGGCCGCGGAAGGGCCCGATGCTTATTTACGACAAATGGCAGCAGCATTTCAACGAATGGCAGGAATGGTACCTGCTGCTGCCGAAAGAGAGAAAAAGCCCCCAATCGAGAAATTAAGGAGATATGGAGCTAAGGAATTTAAAGCTAGTAGGGAAGAAGGATCTGAAGAAGCGGAATACTGGTTAGATAGTACTATTAGAGCGTTGGATCAATTAAGGTGCACGCCAGAGGAATGATTTATTTGTGCCACATCTCTTTTGGTTGAAGAAGCGTACATTTGGTGGGAGACTACGCAGCAGCGAGTGCCACCAGAACAGCAGACATGGAAATTTTTCCAAACCGAGTTTAAGAAGAGATATATCACCGAGGCATACTTAAATGCAAAAAGAAATGAATTCACGTACTTAAAGCAAGGAAGAATGACGGTATCCGAGTATGAAAAAGAGTTCACTCATCTTAGTAAGTACGCAAGGAGAATGATAGAAACAGAACAGGAAAGATGCCAGAGATTCTTAGAAGGATTAAACAATGAAATCAAAGTGCAATTGGTAGTCATAGATATATCAGAATTTTCCAAGCTTGTTGCAAAGGCTTTGGACGTTGAGAAAGTACAAGTGGATGAGAGGAATAGGCACCAGCGCATGCAGCAAAAAAGAACGCAAACTCGAGGCCTAGGGGGACCTCAGCAAGCCCGAAAGAGATTCAGGGGAGGAAGTAGTTCTATGCAACAAGGCGGGTGATTTCAGAATCAGAGGTCAGGCCGAGGTATGAGTTATCAAACATCTGTAGCCAGTGCACCGGGGTTGTTTGGAAGAGGCTTCGGAAGAGGATTAAGTAGAGGCCGAGGAAGAAGTAACAATCCAGGAATTAGTGGAGGATTTGGAAGAAACACGGGTTTTGAAAGATATACTTTTCCTCTATGTGAACATTGTGGACGAAAACATGGAGGCGAATGTTGGTATTTAACTGAAGGATGCTGGGAGTGTGGAGCACTAGACCATATAAAGGTGAACTGCCCTAAAATACAGATGACTACTCCTGCACCAACAGAGAGGTCACAGCTTATCTTTGGCAGAGGCCGAGGTAGAGGAAGAGGAGGTAATCCAAACTTTCAAAAGGCACAATCAGAGACTATTAACCAGCCTAGTACAAGTGCACCAGCAAGGGTATATGCGATGAGAACCCGAGAAGAAGAAGAAGCAGCGGAGGTCATTGTTGGTACATTTTATATGTTCAACAAACCTGTACATGCTTTAATTGATCCCGGATCCATACATTCGTACATATGCATGCATAGTGAGAATTTAGAAGGATTACCAGTGGAATATGTCAAGTTCGGTATACTAGTTACAAACCCTATAGGAGATGAAATAGTTACGAACAAAGTAATCAAGGAATGCCCTATAGAGATACACGGAAAGGTATTTCCTGGAAATTTGATGGAATTACCATTTTGGGAATTTGACATAATTTTAGGAATGAACTGGTTAGCAAAGCATAAAGCAATAGTTGACTGTGAGAAGAAAAGAGTGATGCTCCATACCCCTCGCGGAGAGGAAGTGACAGTAGTCGGAAAAAGAGGCGACTATTTGAACAACATAATATCGGCAGTGACGGCAAGGAAGCTAATACAAAAAGGATGCGAGGCATATCTAGTAAGCGCCATGGAAGCAAAGAAAGACGCTACTAGGATCCAAGACATACCAACGGTGCGTGATTTTCCCGATGTTTTCCCAGATGAGCTACCCGGACTACCATCTAAGAGAGAAGTGGAATTCACCATAGATGTTTATCCGGGAGCTGCACCAGTGTCGATTGCCCCATACCGAATGGCGCCAGCGGAACTCAAGGAATTGAAGACGCAATTACAAGAGTTACTCGACAAAGGCTTTATACGACCAAGTGTTTCCCCATGGGGCGCACCAGTACTTTTCGTCAAGAAGAAAGATGGATCTTTAAGGCTATGCGTGGATTATCGACAGTTGAACAAACTCACAATCAAGAACAAGTATCCACTACCACGCATTGACGATTTATTTGATCAACTCAAAGGAGCCAGTGTATTTTCAAAGATAGATCTCCGATCGGGATACCATCAGCTGCCAATTAAGGAGGGGGACATTTCAAAGACTGCTTTCAGAACTCAGTATGAAACATTATGAGTTTCTTGTAATGCCTTTTGGGCTTACAAATGCACCAGCGGTATTTTTGGATTTGATGAATCGAATTTTCCATCCGTACCTTGACCAATTCGTAGTGGAGTTTATAGATGACATTCTTGTGTATTCAAAGAACAAAGAAGAGCACGATCGACACCTCCGCATTGTATTGCAAACATTGAGAGAAAAACAACTATATGCCAAGCTCAATAAGTGTGAATTTTGGCTGGAAAAAGTGACATTCTTGGGACACATTGTAACTGCTGAGGGCATCAGAGTGGATCCTAAGAAAATAGAAGCTATTTTGGATTGGAAACCGCCAAGGACAGTAACAGAAGTGAGAAGTTTCCTAGGATTGGCAGGATACTATCGACGATTCGTGAAAGGATTTTCCATTATCGCCGCTCCAATGACCAAGTTGCTTCGGTAGAATGCTAGATTTTAGTGGACAAATGAATTTCAAAGAAGCTTTGAGAAACTAAAAGGAAAGCTAACAAATGCCCCGATACTCACGCAACCAGTGTCCGGTAAGGACTTTGTGATATATAGCGATGCATCGCACATTGGCTTAGGTTGTGTACTCATGCAAGAAGGTAAAGTGGTCGCGTATGTTTCCCGGCAACTTAAACCATACGAGAAGAATTATCCAACACACGATTTAGAATTGGCAGCTATTGTATTGGCATTCAAGACATGGAAACATTACCTGTATGGAGAAAAATGCTACATTTATACAGATCATAAAAGCTTGAAGTATCTGCCAACACAAAAGGACTTCAATTTGAGACAAAGGAAATGGATCCAAATTTTGGCAAACTATGACTATATCATAAACTATCATCCAGGAAAGGTGAACGTCGTTGCTGACGCACTTAGTAGGAAATCAATGCAAGCTTTAAGGGCTATGAGGATCAGTTTGAGACCAACCAAAGAAGGAGCACTGCTAGCAGAAATGCAAACACGACCCACGTTTTTTCAGGAAATCCACCAAGCACAACAAAAAGATAAACAAGTCCAAAAATGGATCAAGCAAGTACAAGAAGGAAAAAGTACAAAGTTTCAAATTTCAAGAGACGGCAGTTTATATTACGAAAGTCGGACAATAATACCAGCAACAGGAGATATAAAAAAAAAGATTCTTCATGAAGCCCACAGTAGTTCTTACGCAATGCACCCAGGGGCTACAAAAATGTACCAAGACTTGAAGAAATTCTATTGGTGGCCAGGAATGAAGGGAGACATCATAGATTTCGTAACTAAGTGTTGGACATGCCAGCAATTGAAAGCAGAACATCAAGTGCCATCAGGACTATTACAGCCAATTACAATTCCGACATGGAAATGGGATCGCATCACTATGGATTTCGTCACAGGATTGCCAATGACGAGAGATAAACATGACGCTGTATGGGTAATTGTCGATCGATTAACTAAGTCAACTCATTTTCTGCCTGTGCGAATGGACTATTCAATGGATAAATTGGCAGAAATATACGTCAAAGAGATTGTACGATTGCATGGAGTCCCGACATCCATTATTTCGGACAGAGATCCACGGTTCACTTCGAACTTTTGGAGAAAGCTCCAAACAGCCCTCGGAACCCAAGCAAGCTATAGCACTGCTTTTCATCCTCAAACGGATGGGCAATCTGAAAGAGTAATTCAGATTTTGGAAGACATGATGAGAGCGTGTGTTATGGATTTTAAAGGCAGCTGGGATAAGTACCTAAGCCTAATGGAATTCGCATATAACAACAGCTACCAATCCAGCATACAGATGGCACCCTATGAAGCATTGTACGGAAGAAAGTGTAGAACGCCAGTATGTTCGACAGAACTAAGTGAGGAAAAAGTTCTTGGACCCGAAATTGTAAAGGAGACTCAGAAGAAAGTTAACATTATTCGAGACAGACTAAAGGTTGCATCAGATATACAGAAGTCGTACGCAGACCTGAAACGAAAAGACATAGAATTTGCAGTAGGGAACAAAGTTTTCCTTAAAGTTTCTCCATGGAAGAAAGTATTGAGATTTAAGAAGAAAGGCAAGTTAAGTCCCAGATTCATTGGACCATACGAAGTCATCGAACGTATAGGCCCAGTAGCTTATCGGTTAGCCCTACCACCCGAACTGGATAGGATACATAATGTTTTTCATGTTTCGATGTTACGACGATATCGTTCAGACCCTGCACACATCATCAAGACACAATATATCGAGGTCCAGCTCGACTTGACTTATGAAGAGGAGCCAGTGAAGATTTTTGCACGAGAGGTTAAAGAATTGAGAAATAAGAAAATTCCTCTGGTTAAAGTATTGTGGAGAAATCATAAGATAGAAGAGGCAACCTGGGAAAGAGAAGAAACTATGAAACAGCAATACCCGCATTTGTTTACAACTGACTAGCTTCGGGACGAAGCTTAAATTTTAGAGGGGAAGAAATGTCATGACCCAATTTGTACATATGTACAGTACGTCCATGTACAGTAAGAGGAACCCTCCCGAGAAGCTACCCAAAAGCGCGAAGTGAAGGGAAGTTCTGTAAAATTGAAAGGACCTATTTGAAAAGATTGTAAAGTTTTGGGGAGGTGACCGTAATTACCAAAAGTTGTTCGGGAGGTCCTTAATAGTGAACATAACAGACTCCAGAAATGGGAAGTAGAGAAAAATCAGACAGTAACGGTGCGACACGGTTTTTCCCAAAAAAGCACGGTTTGGAAGATATAGGGGATTTTGACCAGGGGCATCATGGTCATTTTTAAAAGTGTCTCAAAAGTAATAAAGGATCTCAAAAATGAAAAGTAGAGGAAAAACTGATTCAAAAAGTGTACCACAGCATTCGGCGAAAGTGCGCGGTTTAAAAGTTACGAACGAGTAACCGCCGGAGGGTATTTTGGTCTTTTCACACCTTAGACCATAAAATTACAGCACAATGAGGTTGAGGGGCCAAAATATAATTAAAATGAAGTCCAAGGGCTTGGGTTGTAAATAAATTAAAGAAGGAGACATTTGGACAAATGAGAATTGGCCATTTTCTAACATATGTGTACCAATGGGAAATCAACATCTACACCATGACCTATCAACCTCTCTTGACTGCCATTTGGAGGAGAGAACACCACAAAAATAAAGCCAAGAACTCTCTTTGTTCTTGCTTGGCCGAAAATAGGAGGAAGGGAAAAGAGAGAGAGATAGTTTTTTTTTTCAAGTAGCTAAATTTGGAGAATTGAGAGAGATTGCAAACTTGGGTGGAGAATAAGATTTTGAGGTAAGGAAATTCATCTATGGTTCTATTTCTTTCATTGGTTATAGTATTTGTAAGATAAAAATGAAAGAATAAATATGATGATTATAGAAAATTTAAGAAGTTGAAGAAAAGTGAAAGAGGTGATTTGCACATATAAGATTAAGGATAAAAAGGATGACTAGTAGTTTAGTTAGCAAAAGAAGGCATGAAGCACTTAAATTTTATTATGTTCTTGACATGGATTTTATGAAAATTATAGGAAATCAAGAAGTGAGAGAGAAGGAAGCAAAGAAGACATAAAAGAACTAGAAACAAGTGAAAAGAATTAAGGTTTGGTACTTAAATCATTGCCTTTTCAGTTAATTCACATATTTTGCATTATGGGACTTTTGAAATGGTTTTGAAATGATGTTATTATGTGTGGTGAATATGTGGGAAAGTGCTCTTGAACCATTTGTAATCAATTGATTGTGAAAAGAATGAAAACAAAACAAACTAGCTAAATTTATGCAATTATTCATAAACGTTGATGAGTTTTTAATCACTCCTTTGGTTTGATTTTTGGAAGAGGGACCCTTAGTCCTTCAATGGTATCACAAAAGGATTCTAAAAATCAATTTTGCAAGAAAAAAATGAATTTCCCTCAAGTTTGGAAAATTGGGCCGAATGGTCCCTTTTGGGCACCATTCTGCAGCTTTCATTTTGGGCAGTCCATTGAAGGGGCAAACGAAAGAAGTTTTTGACGAAATTTTACATGCATTTAGTTAACTTATGAAAGTGTTTTCCTGCAAAAATTCAGCCAAAAATAAGTTTGTTTACTTGGTCAAAACCTTTTCCAAAGTTGACTGATTTTCAGCAGTAAAAACAGATTTTACCATTTAGTTGTCGCGCGCCATTGCGTTGCCGATTTTACGCGCCGCGCTACTATTCCTTTGGCCATTTTTCTAAATGTGTTAAAACTTGAATATTATGATATGGATTGATGTTAAATCATATAAAATGACATGAAGGAGAATTGGAAATGATCAGAAAGGCATCATGACAAGCTATTCCGACAATACATGCATTTTGGACAAATCATGGCTTATTGAATATCATGATCAAAGTAATTTAATAAATTATTTATGCTCTACTTGGTATATCAGAACCCTTGAGATAAGGGTATGATGCATCATACTATTATTGCAGTACTGCTTATGACATGATATGATATACCGGCTGAAGGCCGATGATTACAATGATATGATCAATGATGCAATGATAACGGCCATTGGCACATGTGCAAGAATTATGATGAAAGATAATGAAATATGATCATGATGAGATATGTTTATCATGACTCTTCCTTATCCGTTGTTGTTCTGTTAGACCAGTAGAGCACCTATATTGATAAAAGCAAAATGAGTAATTTATAAATTCAGAATATGGGATTTAATCTTTTATCATTATGTTTATATCTTATTCATTTATTTAAAGTATTCAAATGCATGTTTTGAATTACTCATTTATTTTATTTATGAAATGCAATGATTTATGTACCCACTAAGCAAACGCTTAGCGAGTTTAGTTTCCTTTCTAAACTCGTAGGTTGAGCGAGAAGCTGGTTTCTGCTGTGTTCCGAGCAGCTGGTGTTGGAAACTCTTCGGATAGAAAGATATTATAAGTAATGTAACTAGAATGGCATGTACATATGTTAGTGTAACTAAGAATTGTATGTATGACTAGTAAAAGACCAAAGTAAGTGTGCTAAGTATATTAACTAATGTATGTTGTATGAATTAGTGTGTATGGATGTGTGTATAGAAGTGTGAAACTTTAATGCAGGTTGTAGTGGAGGATGTAAGGAGTTCGACTATGGAAGTGTTTGAGATTGATTGAGATTGTTGGATTGAGAACAAAATTGTTTTAAAAAAAAATCAGTTTTGGCGACACTTGGGACCCCTAAATATTGGGGAAACTCTGGCAAATTTTTTTTAAAATCTACACTTAAAATTGGCTAAGTAAAATATTAAGACACAATCATTATGAGATAACAGTCCATCTTGGTCTATAAACGTAGGCTGAGATGGGGTGTTACACTATGTGGAGATGGAGGATGTTGTGAATATGGCCATGAAAGTGGAGAGACAACAAAACAAAGATGGGCAGCCAAGTCATAATCAAATTCCAATAACAAATGGAGATCAAAATGGAGCAAAAATGATGATAAGAGTAAGGAGAATACATAAGGATCGAAAGAGAAAGGCCATGATGCAAGTAAATTCAAGGATAAGAATAACAACTCACAAAAAGATACTTATAATTCTTCTTCTAAACCCTCTAGACAAAGAGATATAGTTTGTCTTAAATGTCAAGGGCGGGGTCACATTGCTTCTGAGTTCCCTAATAAAAAACAATGTTCTTGATGGGTTGTGAAATTGTTTCTAAATCTGAACATGAAAATGATTCTGATGATAGTGAGTTGAGTATGCCACCATTAGAAGATTGTTCTGATATTGAAGAGAACGTTGAATATGCTGAAATGGGTGAAACTCTTGTTGTTAGGCATGTTTTAAGTTTAAAAGTTAAAGAGGAAAGCCTGAAACAAAGAGAAAACCTATTTCATACCAGATGCTTAATAGGTGGTAAGTTTTTAGCATGATCATAGATGGGGGTAGTTGTGCCAATGTAGCTAGTACCACTTTGGTTGAGAAGTTGGGACTAAAATTTGAGAAACACCCTAAACCCTATAGGCTACCATGGTTGAATGACAGTGGGGAAGTGAATGTTAATAAGCAAGTTAGGGTTGCATTTTCAATTGGGAAGTACTATGATGGTGTTGTTTGTGATGTTGTACCTATGCAAGCTGGTCATATTTTATTGGGTAGGCCATGGCAATTTGATAGGCGTGCCATGCGTGATGGGTATAGAAATAGGTACACACTTGAGCACGATGGCACTAAATTCACACTTGCTCCTTTATCCCCTAAGGAGGTCTATGAATATCAATTGAAATTGCAACAGGCTACTTGTAGAAGTTCGGGTAGTGAGCAAAAGAAAAATGAAGAGAGAATAGAGGCCACTAGAGAAAAGAATAAAGAAAAAGGCCCAAAGGTGAGTGAATGCACAAGTGAGGAAAAAAATATGAGATGTGCAGGAGAGAATAAGTTAGTGAGTGAAAAGTTAGAGATAAAATTGAAAAGTGGAGGTTGAAAAGAAACTTGGTTTATATGCAAAAGAAAGAGAGATAAAGAATGCATACTTAGGCAAGAGAGCTTTGATAGTGCTTCGGTATAGGGAAGCTTTGTTTACTCAAACTGACCTTAACCCCAATTTGCCTAGTGTGATTGTGATTTTGTTGCAAGAGTTTGAGGATGTATTTTTCGAAGAAATACCTAAGGGTTTACCACCCTTGAGAGGGATTGAGCATCAAATTGACTTGGTTCCAAGAGCTCAAATTCCTAACTGTCTAGCTTACCGAAGCAATCCAGAGGAAACAAAGAATTTGCAAAGGCAAGTAGATGAATTATTGGCCAAAGGTCACATGAGAGAAAGTTTAAGTCCTTGTGCTGTACTGGTTCTCTTAGTGCCAAAAAGGATGGGACTTGGAGGATTTGCTTGGACTGTAGAGCAGTTAATAAAATCACTGTAAAGTATCACCATCCTATTCCTAGATTAGATGATATGCTAGATGAATTGTATGGTGCTTGTATGTTCACTAAAACTGATTTAAAAAGTGTCTATCATCAAATTAGGATGAAAGAAGGAGATGAATAAAAAACTGCATTTAAGACTAAATATGGATTGTATGAGTGGTTAGTGATGCCTTTTAGATTATCTAATGCACCTAGTACTTTCATGCGCTTAATGAATTATGTCTTGCGTGATTTCCTTGAAAAATTTGTTGTTGTATACTTTGATGACATTTTTGTTTATAGCAAATCTCTAGATGAGCATATTGAGCATGTTAGACTAGTTCTAGAGTTCCTAAGGAAAGAGAAGTTGTATGCAAACCTTAAGAAGTGTTCTTTCCTCTTCTTAGGTTTTGTGGTGAGTTATAAAGGAGTTGAGGTTAACTCTAAGAAGGTGAAAGCTATCCAAGAATGGCCAACACCTAAGTCTGTTAGTGAGGTAAGAAGTTTCCATGGTTTGGCAAGTTTTTATAGGCGATTTGTTAAAGATTTCTCTACTATTGCTGCCCCACTAAATGAGATTGTTAAGAAAAATATTGGGTTCAAATGGGGTAGAGAACAAGACGATGCATTTTGTACTTTAAAGGAAAAGTTATGTACTGCACCTGTTTTGTGATTACCTGATTTCTCCAAAACATTTGAAATTGAATGTGATGCTTCTAGGATTTGTATAGGGGCTATTTTGATGCAGGAGAATCGTCCTATAGCATACTTTAGTGAGAAGTTGAGTGGATCAGAATTGAATTACTCTACTTATGATAAGGAGTTCTATGCATTGGTGAGAGCTCTTAATGTGTGGGAACACTAGTTGCTGCCTAAGGGGTTCGTGATACATAGTGACCATCAGTCACTCAAGTACCTGAAGGGACAAGGGAAATTAAACAAGAGGCATGCAAAGTGGATGGAGTATCTTGAGACATTTCAATACATGATCAAGTACAAGCAAGGAAAGGACAATTTTGTGGCTGATGCACTTTCAAGAAGGTATGCATTGATTTCTATGCTTAGGTCTAAGTTACTTGGATTTGAGCATTTGAAGGAATTGTATGCTAATGATGCTGATTTTGGTAATGTGTATAAAGCTTGTGACCATGTTGTATTTAATAGGTTCTATAGTCATGAAGGATTTCTTTTTAGGAATAAAAAATTATACTTTCCTACATGTTCTATTAAAGAGTTGCTTGTTCGGGAGTCACACAGTGGAGGGTTAATGGGGCACTTTGGTGTACAAAAGACTTTAGATATGCTTGGTGAATATTTTTATTGGCCAAATATGAGAAGGGATGTTAAAAAACTTTGTGCCAGATGTATGACATGTAAACAAGCTAAATTAAAGTCTATGCCTCATGGTTTGTATACACCCTTGCCTGTATCTACTGAACCATGGACTGACATATCTATGGATTTCGTGTTAGGTTTTCCTAGGACTAGGAGGGGCAGAGATAGCATATTTGTGGTAGTGGATAGATTTAGTAAAATGGCTAATTTATTCTTGCCATAAGACTGATGATGCAACAAATATTGCTGATCTTTTTTAGAGTCCGGCTTCATGGTGTACCAAGAACCATTGTTTCTGATAGAGATGCTAAGTTCCTAAGTCAGTTTTGGAGAGTATTGTGGGGAAAATTAGGTAACAAACTTTTATTTTCTACTACATATCATCCCAAAACTGATGGACAAACTGAAGTAGTAAATCAGACTTTAGGAACCATGTTGCGTGCAATTGTTGATAAGAATTTGAGAACTTGGGAGGATTGTTTGCCATTCATTGAGTTTGCAAATAATCATGCTATACATTCTTCCACAGGTTTTACACCATTTGAAATTGTGTATGGTTTTAATCCATTAATTATGCTAGATTTGATGCTTTTACCTTTGAGTGAGCTTACTAGCTTAGATGGAAAGAAGAAGGCAGAAATGGTTAAAGCAATACGTGAGAAGGCACATGAGCACATTGAGAGGAAGAATCGTATGTATGCACAAAAGGCTAATAAGGGGTGAAGACATTGTTTTTGAACCGGGAGAATGGGTTTGGGTGCACATGCGAAAGGAGAGATTTCCACAACAAAGGAAGTCAAAGCTTAATCCAAGCGGCGATGCCATTCTAGGTGTTGGAACGCATCAATGACAATGTGATGAGGACCAAAAAGCTCAAGTCCATTCGGCTAATGATGAAAGTGCAAAAAAAAAAAAGACCCTTTAGCCATTCATGGAGGCCCAATAATAAGAGCTAGAGCCAAAAAGATGAAGGAAACATTAACTTGCTTAATTGCAGACATTTGAAAGAAACAAGCTCAATATGATGCAGGTAACTTATTATGGAAGGAACAAGAGTCAAAGATTGTAAACTTAATCCAAGCAAGTTCAAATATGAAGACAATAGTCTAACCCACATTGTCTGAATCCATCCAGCCCATTGAAGAATGAAGGGGCATTAGCCTTGATTAAGTGAGCATGGATCTTGGGCTGTCATTTTATGTTATTTATTAATTTGGGTTTATTTATTTATTTTATGAAATCAACATATCAGAGTTAGGGTTTTATTCTTGTTAAGTGTGAGTTTTAATGTATTTTAATGAGTGCATTTAGTTTGGGGTGTGATTAATTGTCATTTAGGAGTTACAAATGAGTGCATTTAATGTATAACAGCTCTTTTCAATGAAAGTTAGTGGGGATTAAAGGGGAGAACATGGAGAGCTATAATAACAGCCATTTAGGTTTCTTCTACCATGCTTTGGCTATAAATATCAAAGCCAAACTCATTTGTAAAAAGACCATTGACGAATGATAATCTGAATTTGCTCTTTGTGAGTGATTTTGCTTAAATTCTTTCATGAACTTTGAACTTATCAAACTAATTTGGTTTGTGGCATTCTCTAAAAAAAAATATCTTGTGTTTAACTGTTAACTTATCAGATCATGACGAGGACCCTTAGCAATGATGGCAGCAAACCCAACGTATAACAATGGTAGAGAACTCCTTGAAACTTGATAATCACCTTCTAAGGAACCCAACGCCTATAAAGAGATGCGAACTCACTATGATTGAAGGATTTAGTTGGTAAGAAGAAGGAAAATGCCACAACTCTTGTTGATAAGTAAACCTAATTCTTGATGCAAAGAAAGAATTAAAGAATCCACTCTAATCTCTCTCACACGAAAATTCACAAGAAGAACTTGTAGAAGAATTCAAAATTTTTTATTAATTGTTGTAGTCTGAAATTCGGCCAATAGTATGGAAATATAAAGTATGGAAATAAAAATCCTAATCCACTAAGGAAAATATAAAGTATGGAAACAAAATCCTAATCCAATAAGGAAAATATAAAGTATGGAAACAACCAAACTAATCCCTTCAACATAAGAAACGCCCCACACTATTTGGGCTGTCCATGGGCCTTAAATTACTTCCCAAGGCTTTATATGAACCCCCATGGACCTTTCTTTAAGGTGTCCATACCCAAAAGCTTGGGGAACCCATCCACCGTCATCAGTAGTCATCCATCCAACACACTCAAACTACGAGCCAACCTTGTGACATACATGCCACCATGTAAATTACCTATTACTCCTTTCTTGGACTGCTTGTAGAAGAAATGTGTGATTGCATGAGCTATATTACATCGAATCATGGAGTTCAAGAAGAATAAATCTTGTAAGCTAACTACCCCTGCGCTACTTTGCCAATCTGTAAGAGTGTGAACCAAAAGATTATGCACCACCCGACAAGGAAAAGATCCAAAATTGGATGCCTTAGACTCCAAACCTGAGGAGGAATAACATTGTACTCTATGCAGTCCACCTTGGAGTTAAGATACTCAACCGTCTGCACCTCCTCCGCAGTATATAGCCCTAAATGGACACCAAGGTCATTGATACTCATTTGAAATCTCTGGCCCCCCCAACCAAAATTTCATTGTTGGTTAGATAATGGAGATCTTATTCTTGTTGAATTGAAAAGGATAGCAAAATTCTAGTGTCAACTCCCTATAAAAAGGCTCGTTGATAGAGAATAGTTGTTCCCATCCTGGTTGATTTACTAAGTCTTGAATCTCAGCCACAATGCTGGCTTGTACCATAGCTCCCCAATCCAAAACCCTAGGTGGCGACCAACCCTTGTTTCCTAGTAGTTCAAGCCATTTTCGTTCCTCCGATTTCGAGAATCGAAGGTAGTTGTGGCTTGCCATGAATTTCGAAGTTGGGTGTGTAGTGGGTTGGCTTGAGCTGCCTTTCTCTCTTTCCCGTTTGGTTGGTAATTTGGACGGCATTTGTTTGCAAGGACCCATTATCTGATCTCCAACTTGAAACTCTTTTTGTTCCTTAATGTGAGCATCATTCCATCTCTTAGTCAGCTCCTTGTACATCTTTGCATTGTCATAAGCTTGTAATCTCCAATCATCCAACTCATTGATCTGTAATTTTCTCCTTTCACCTGCACTTGCTATATCAAGGTTAATCTGTTTTATATCCCAATAAGCATTATATTCAATTTTCACAAGTAAATGACAAGCCTTTCCATATACTAGCCTAAATGGCATAGTACCCAATGGAGTTTTGAATGTAGTCCTAAAGGCCAATAGAGCATTGTCCAATTTCTCAGACCAATCCTTTTGGGATCGCTCTACAATTTTTTCAAGAATCCTTTTTATTTCACTATTTGTGTTCTCAACTTGGCCACTAGTTTGGGGATGGTAAGGAGTAGAAAACCTATGTGTAACACCTAGCCATTTGAAAACTTTCTCAAGTTGAGCGTTACAAAAGTGAGTACCCCTATCACTTGTGATCACTTTTGGTGTACTAAATCGAGAAAATAACTTTTTCAAAAACTTCATCACTACCCTAGCATCATTCATTGCTAAAGCTTGGGCTTTAGGCCATTTAGAGACATAGTCTATAGCTATAAGAATATATTTGTTACCAAAGGAACTAGGAAAAGGTCCCATAAAATCGATCCCCCATACATCAAAGATTTCACACACTAAAATTCCATTTTGGGGCATCTCATCACGAGATGAGATGTTTCCAGTTCTTTGACAATGACCACAACATTTCACAAAGTCATAGCTATCCCTAAACAGAGTGGGCCAATAAAATCCTGATTCTAGCACCTTTTGAGTAGTCCTATTGGCTCCCATATGACCACCAGCTGGTCCAGCATGATAATGATGAAGAATATTTATCATTTCGGGCAATGCCATGCAACACCGGATCATGTGGTCTTCACATAGCCTAAACAAGAAAGGATCCTCCCAAAAGTAATATTTCAAGTCAGAAAATAATTTCTTCTTTTCTTGATAAGTCATATCTTTAGGGAGTTCCCTAGTAGCCAAGTAATTAGAAAAATCTGCAAACCAAGGCACTTCAAAAGTTGAACCACTTACCTCACTTACCATGGCATAAAGCTGCTCATCAGGGAAATGATCATCAATGTTCCCTTCTTCGAACTTCTCCAAGGTTGGGTTCTCCAAGAGAGAAAGGTGATCTACTGCTAGATTTTTAGCTCCCTTTTTATCTTGAATCTTTAAATCAAATTCCTACAATATGAAAATGCAACGAATTAACCTAGGCTTTGCATCCATTTTTGCAAATAAATACCTCAAAGTCGAGTGGTCCGTATACACAATCACTTTGGACAAGATCAGATATGATCTAAACTTGTCAAAAGAAAAACCACAGCTAGAAGTTCTTTCTCTATAGTTGTGTAATTGGCCCAGGCTGAATTCAGAGACTTGCTTGCATAATAGATGTGCTAAAAATACTTCTCCTTGGTTGACCCAAAACTACCCCCACTGCAAAATCACTTGCATCACACATTAGTTCAAATGTTAAATTCCAATCGGGAGCCACCATGATTGTAGCATCGGTCAATTTCTCCTTAAAGGTTATGAATGCTCTTACACATTCCTTGTCAAACACAAAATCAACATCCTTCTCGAGGAGTCTTGTTAGAGGGTTAGCTATCTTAGAAAAATCATGTATAAACCTCTTATAGAAGCCTGCATGTCCTAAAAAGCTTCTGATTGCCTTGAATGATGTGGGGGGGGGGTGGTAGTTTGTCAATGATTTTCACCTTAGCCCGGTCCACCTCAATACTCTTGCTTGAAATCTTATGTCCCAACATGATTCCTTCTTGAACCATGAAATGACATTTTTCCAATTAAGCACCAAGTTTGTTTCCTCACATCTTATCAAGACCCTCTCAAGGTTTTCTAAACATCCTTCGAATGAGCTGCCATAAACTAAGAAATCATCCATGAACACCTCCATAACATCCTCAATAAGCTCATCAAAGATTGCCACCATGCACTGATGAAAAGTTGCAGGTGCGTTGCATAATCCGAATGTAATCCTTCGATTTGCGAATGTCCCATATGGACAGGTGAATGTAGTTTTCTCTTGGTCTTTCGGGGCAATAGAAAGTTGAAAGTAGCCTGAAAGGCCATCCAAAACACAGTAGTACTCATGCCTAGATAATCTCTCCAACATCTAATCAATGAAGGGCAAAGGAAAATTGTCCTTCCTAGTTGCATAATTCAACTTCCGATAGTGGATACAAACCCTCCAACCGGTAACTGTTCTTGTTGGAATTAACTCATTATTTTCATTAGGAACCACCATCGTCCCTCCTTTCTTTGGTACTACCTGAACCGGGCTCACCCAAGACCTATCCAAAATCATATATATAACTATTGCATTAAGTAGTTTGATTGCTTCGGCTTTAACTACTTCCTTTATCTTAGGGTTTAGTCTCCGTTGTGGTTACACCACTGGCTTGAATTCATCCTCCATTAGTATTTTATGAGTGCAATAGGATGGACTAATACCCTTTATGTCTGCCATCTTCCAAGTTATAACTTGCTTATGCTTTTGTAACAACTCGATGATTTTTTCCTTCTACTCAGAAGATAGGTGAGAGCTTAAAATAACTGGCAATTTATTCTCCTCTCCCAAGAATCCATACTCAAGATAATCTGAAAGAATCTTAAGTTCCAAATTGGGTGAATCAATCATAGATGGTCGCGGCTTTTGTTCATTTGGCATTTCAATGGTTTCATACACCCGACTCTTAAATGATTTGCTTGCTTCAAGATAAGCAACCTGCTCCAGTGCTTCCTGATCCTCAATATTTTCCTGCAATAAACACAACTCAAGGGGATCCTTGGAAACAATGTTAGTAACATAATTTAAGGTTTCATCCTCAATGATATAATTGCACGAATCCACCTCATTGAGTGTAAGTGGGTGCTTCATATCATAATGTATATTAAAAACAACTTTCTCGCTTCCCACTCTTAAGGTCAATGTGCCATCATGAACATCAATAAGGGCATGGACTATATTAAAAAATGGCCTACCAATGATAAGCGAAATATCCGCATCTTCATCTACATCAATGACAACAAAATCATTGGGGAAAATGAAATCCCCGACTTTTACCAACACATCCTTTATAATACCATGAGGGTGAATTACTGACTTATCAACGAGTTGAATGGTCATGAGTGTTCATTTAGGTTCTCTGACACCTAACTCTTTAAACATCTTATAGGGCATAACACTTATGCTAGCCCCCAAATCAGCCAATGCACTTTGAACTTCGAGATTACCTATCAAACATGGGATAGTAAATCTACTAGGAACTTTTAATTTCTTAGGCAACCTCTTTTGCAAAATTACTGAACTTTTTTTTGACAAGTGCACCAAAGATACTTCCTTAAGTTTCCTTTTGTTAGAAAGGAGATCTTTCAAAAATTTAGCATATTTGGGCATCTGTGATAAAGCTTCAGCAAATGAAACATTAATGTGCAGGTTTTTAAAGAGTTTAAGAAACTTAATGAACTGAGAATCAATCTTGTCCTTGTTCAACCTTGTTGGATATGGCACTCGAGGTTCGTATTCCTTCACTATTGGACTAGGTTCTTGTGGTTAATCCCCTTTCTCAATTTCCACTGCAGCCTTCTCACCTAAAGTGATAGTAGAGTTATCTTTTTTTTCTTGTGGCTCAACCTCTTCCTCAACCACACCACCCTTAATTTCCTTTCCACTCCTTAGAGTAATTTACTTTAGCTACTCCTTCAGGTTTGCCTCAGTATTGCGAGGCAAGCTCCCTTATGGTCGTTCACTGAGTAACTTGGCAATTTTTCCCACCTGATTTTCTAAATTGTGAATGGAGGCTTGCTGATTTTGAAGGGTGGTTTATGTTGATTGAAATCTAGTTTATGAAGCTGCTATAATTTTCTCCATCATGTCCTCCAAATTGGTCTTTCTTGGAGGGGCAACTTGTTGATGTTGAGGCTGCTGAAATCCAGCGGGAGGCCTTGGATTATTTTGATTTCTCCAGGAGAAATTAGGATGATTTTTCTACCCCGAATTATATGTGTTGTTGTAGGGGTTGTTTTGCTGTTGCCTAGGCATATTTTCAACATAATCCACATGCTCTTGTCTAGCAAACATATTGCCACTTTGTTAATCTTGACTTTGATGTCCACCCCCACACCATTCATAGGAAATCACCTGTATTGATTTCCCTGAAGATGAAGCTAAGGAATCAATCTTTTATTCATTGCTTCCAATTGTGCTGTCACCACAAGATCCAATTGATGTGAACCAATGGCCCTCAGTTTTCCTTGTTCCCTTGAAGTTTGCCACTGATAATTGTAAGGACCATATCTTCAATCAAATCCCTTGCTTGTTCAGGTGTCTTGTTATTTATGGTACCCCTGCCAGCTGCATTAATGGATTGCTTGCTTGCATAATTCAATCCATTGTAGAAAGTTTGAATCTAAAGCCATAGCGGAAGCCCATGATGAGGACATCTTCTCAATAAATCTTTAAACCTCTTCCAAGAATCATAAAGAGTCTCACCATCTTATTGGAGAAAAGATGAAATATCATTCCTCAACTTGGCAGCCTTGGACGGTGGGAAGTATTTTTCTAAGAACTTTTCTGCCAACTGACCTCATGTGGTCAAAGTGTTTGGGGGGAAAGATTTCGGTCATTTCTTCAGTCGATCCCTAAGTGTGAATGGGAACAACGTCAGTCTAATTGCATCTTCTGAGACATTATGTATCTTGAACGTGTCACATATTTCTAGAGAATTCTCAAGATGTGCATTAGGATCTTCATCTGGGAGCCCATCAAACAAACAAGTCTGCTGCACCATTTAAATTGCATTTGTCTTTATCTCAAACTTGTTTGCAACAACTGTAGGCCTTTGTATGCTCGAATCAGCCCCATTGATAGTGGGCTTCACAAATTCCTGCATTGTCCTTGGCTCATTTCCTACCATCACTTCAAGTTCTTCTTTTGAGCTTGAATCTTCCAAGTTTTTTTTTTCCGTTTTTGCCAGAACTGCTTCCCTTTCTTCCTTCCACTTTCTCCTTAATGTTCTCTCTATCTCTGGATCTAATTCAAGTAATTGGGATGAGCTAGCTAGGGTCATAAAAGAGAAGAATTACCTAAAATGATGGTCAACAAGCAAGAACCAATGTTAAAACAAATAAAAATAAAAACTAAATCAACAGTCTTGATTATATTACTAATATTGAAAATTGTTGTCTCCGACAACGATGCCAAAAACTTGATGGTGAATCTATGCTTCATAATGTTACCGAAAGTGCTCAAGTAATAAAATAGTAAGTTATCATTCCACTGGGGACAAGGTCAAATACTGGTGGAAATCTTAATTGTTGTTCAGCTAATCGATAATTTTTGTGATGATTTAACTAAAAGACAAATTACTTAATAAATTAAAGTAAAGAAAATTTGAATATTATGCAGAAAGAATTGGTGGTGAAAATACTATCCAGATATTGAATCCCCCTAGCCATAAAAATATTTATGAATATCCATTTAATTAAATCAAATAATAGAGCTGAATTGACATTCCTGTAAATTAGATCAAAACCTCTCTCGAGCATATTAATCCCTAATCACTAAGTAGAATGCTGGGAATCTCTTCTCAAGCATAATTAAATAGATTTTACATTAAGAATAAGGAAATTCAAACCAAATGATCTTGTAAGTCTATCTCTAGCGCTCCAATCAATCCTCAATCCTAATGAAAATTTTGTTCATATCAAGCTTTCTCAAGTCAATAATATAAAAATTGCAACCAATCAATAAGCATGCTATTATCAATTGGGAATAAGAAATTAAAAATCAAAAGGATAAAACAACTCAATCAAATGATTGAATTTAATAAAAACTATTCAATCCATATAACAAGGCTAGGGTTCATCAATATCTAGTGTGAGCGTGGATTTTGGTCCCCACTCTCATGTGGAAATGGCTCTTACAATTTTTGATATGGAACCTCCAAGAATAAGCCTGAGAACTCCTTGATGTCGAACCCCCAAAACATTAACTTGAAAACCCCTAGTCGAATTCGGCACAACCTCCAAAGAATAAAGGTTAGATTTCAGATTTCTTTGAATTGATCAGAGATCTAAGATGTCGAAACTAGTTCCTAAATCCTAGATTCGAAATACTCCACAAGAAAGTTGATCAAACTACTTGAATTTTTCTTAAGCATGTATTTAAACAAGAACACAAAGATAAAAGCAAATTGGCTTTAGGTTCTTAATTCGTCAAAAAAAAAAACTGATGTCTTACAACCCTAAATGAGATATAAATAGCTAAACCCTAATTAGGGTTATTAAGTAGCATTTGGTTTTCTAATCAAATTTTAAGAAATAATAAAGTAAACAAAGTTCTAATTTAATACAAAACAAACAGGCCCCTTACTTTTTAAATAAGCATAACTAGTGGGCCTTAATACATATTAATTACAAGCCTCATTCATGAATTTCAACTTGTAGCAAGTTGTAATTGACTTCCTTTGGTCTTGTCTCCAAGCTTGTAATTCCGGTGTGGCTCTTTCAACATTTTGCAACCTCAAATCCATGCGCTCCAATGTTTCTGTTATGTTCTCCATAACATGGTATAAACGTGTAAATTCAGCTTGCTGCGCCTCACGCAATCGAGCTGGATCAATTTGAACACCACTGTCACTGTCATCTCGGCCAGACATTTTTCCTGCAATAAAAGGTTAGAACAAAACAAATAAAAGGCCTCACAACACTCCCTCACGTGTTTACACTCAATAGATGGGGTTGGTCACTCTTGTTCCACTCAATATGATGTATTCACTCATGGCTTAGCTCACACCTCTCAAGCTAATTTCTTTTATGTTCTTAGGTGAATCACACTTTATGAAACAAATCAAATAGTCTTCCTTGTGTAGTATCCCAAGTTTGAAATTTTGAATGAATCACTAATGCAATTCGAATCAAAACAGCCCCTCAATGGTGAAAATTTCGTGACCAAAAATTATATTGATTCTAACCTATCTAGATTCGACCCTTATCACCTAAATAACAAGGAGAATGAAAAAATTTTGTTGAAGTGGTTTTATACTCTTTTTTTTTTTTTGCTCCCTCTCACTATCTCTCTTGATGGGGGCGACCTTAGTTCACACTACACAAAACTTTTACCCAATTAAGTAACAAGATCAAGGTCGAATATAGAGTACTGTCTTTGAAAAAATTGAATCAGAATGAATAATCAAGAACAAGATTCGAATTTAGCACACTTTGTTGAATTTCGAATTCAAATCAGAATGATGAACAAGACCAAGATTCGAATCTAAAACACCTTTTCTTGAATTTCAAATTTTAGGTTTTATAATTTTTTTTTGAATTTTCAAATTTGAAAGAAAATGAAAACAATTCAAGGAACAAACAACTTTGACGATCAAGAAACAAAGAAAACGATTCAAGAATCAAGAACAAATAAACAGAGCGAAAATAACAAGAGAAGAAACTAAAATGAATTTGATAGGGATAAAACCTGATCTAGAGTGTAGGCTCTGATACCAAATGATACGGAACCTCCAATAATAAGCCTGAGAACTCCTTGATGTCGAACCCCTACAGCATTAACTTGAAAACCCCTATTCAAATTCGGCAAAACCTCCAAGGATTAGGTTAGATTTTAGATTACCTTGAATTGTTCACAGACCTAAGATTTTGAAACAAACTAGTTTCTAAACCCCAGAATCGAAACACTCCACAAGAAAGTTGATCAAACTACTTGAATGTTTCTAAGCATGCATTCTACTCAAGAATACAAAGATAAAAGCAAATTTGGCTTTTAGGTTAATAATTTGTCAAAAACTAAAACTGATGTCTTACAACCCTAAATGAGATATAAATAGCTAAACCCTAATTAGGGTTATTAAGTAGCATTTGGTTTTCTAATCAAATTTTAAGAAATAATAAAGTAAACAAAGTTCTAATTTAATACAAAATAAACAGGGCCCTTACTTTTTAAATAAGCATAACTAGTGGGCCTTAATACATATTAATTACAAGCCTCATTCGTGAATTTCAACTTGTAGCAAGTTGTAATTGACTTCCTTTGGTCTTGTCTCCAAGCTTGTAATTCCTTGCAAACCATAGTTAGCCAAATTCACCAAATCTTGCAAATGGCAAATTAGTGCTTGTTGAATCTTTTTGGCTTGCGATCTAGTTATAGGACCTTGTGGCAGAATAATTGGATTGATGATCTCCTCAACTTGTTCCTTACGTCCTAACTCTTGCTCATCCTTTGTTCCACAACAACTTTGGCACTGTTAGGCTTGGGGCCTTAGAGAACACGGGCCTAAGCTCGGAGAAAATGGAGTCGCCACTCTGATGGGCAAGGAAAAAGAAAGGGATGGATGACTCGATTTCTAAGGAATCCCTAACCCCCTAATGGGTTTAGAAAGTTAGGTACATATGGGGAAGGTGAGAATGACCCATCTCCCCCATAATGTCCGGTTCATTGGAACCGACCTCCTTTTCAGGTCTCAATATTATAAAATTCTTAATTAATACAATATTATCCATACTACATGCGATCGTAAGAATAAATAATTATTTTATTAAAATCACAACAATGTCCAAATAAAATAAACAAATAGGCACCCATCCATAGATGGAAACATGCCTTTACAATTGTCCAATGTCCAAAATAAAATAAATAAAATAGGATATCCACCCATTGGTGGAAAAATATCCTTTACATTGATCAGAAACTTGAGGTAAATTAAAATACATGAAGTTTAATTAATGAGGTACCCAATCATGGAAACATACCTCTTATAATTTTTGAAACCAAAATAAGCCACTGAAAACAATCAACCATTCATCATAAAATAAATCATTCATCATAGATTAAATAAACCATTCATCAAAACATATAATAAACATGCATCTAACTTAAATAAAGCAATAAATATACAAGTTTAGGTTTACATCTTGAATTAGGGTTTCTTTAATAATGTTAGGGTTTTAGGGTTTAGATTCAAAAATCAAGGTTTTAGGGTTTCAGAATTAACATTATTATTATTATTTAAAGTATTAAGCTACTGTAAAGATTTTGAAAAATAAAATTAATTAGGGTTTAGGGCTCACACCATGCAATTAGGGTTTAGGAAGAAATAAATTAGGGTTTTGGAATTTATAAAAATAATGATCAAAGCTTTGAAGTTGGAATAAACAAGCTACTGCTAAAAATATTTGAGAAAAATTAAGTGAAGTTGTTGTGATAATACATAAAAAAACTTTAAATGAAGCTATTAGTATGCTGACTAAATAATCGTATATTTGGAAGATGTTATGCCAACAGGCTACTGGATTCAATTTTAAACAAAGATTATGCATGTTCCATGTTAAAAATTATCAAATGCATGTCATAATGAATTAATTAAGAAAATACTATCGCTTGTTGGTTCCACCACAATTGCACCGTTGAAATTCTGGTGGAGCTTGATCAAGTCTACACAACCTTTTTGCCTTGTAAATTGGAGTGTTCTTTTTGTTTTTGATTACTTAAGGTTGCTCTCTGTTTCTCAAAGTTCAAAAGTCCAAGAATAATTACTAAGAGTCAAGAAAATCAAAAGTCCTCTATGAATAAATTGCCAAAGTCCTGTATATTATGTTTTAATGTGTTATTTATAGGAAAAAATAAAAAACCTAATGTTATTTGGTTAAGGATTAAGGAAATATAGAATTGTTCAGGAAAAAAACACAAAACAGACTAAAATAAGGTTTGGACAGAAATTGCCCGCAAGCGCTGGCTGTTGGGTGTTGGACCTATGTGCAAGGGCTGCTGGGGCTTGCGCATTGGGGTGCGGCGAGGATCACTAGGCCAATTACGAGGATCATGCTATGAGCCTATGAGGATTTAAGAGGGCTAGCATGTTGGCGAGTGTAATTAGCGTGATGGGGCGCGGATTCGCCGCAAGCCGATTCGGCGTGCCACGCTAGCTAGCCGCATCCATTACTGATTCGTCCGATTTTTATTTTTTATTTATTTTTTATTTTTTTAAAAAATAAATATTACATAATTAATTATATTATTAAAAATAAATAATAAATAAATATAAATATTATAAATAATAAATAAAATAAATATTATATTATATTAATAAAATAAATATTAAATAAATATTAAATATTAAAATAAATAACACAAAAATTATTTCGGATTTTTTTAAAATCTTTTGACTGAAATTGGTAAAAAACTAAAGGTCTACATTTAGATAGAATCAATTTAGCTCATGTTCATAACCAAAAAATCAAAACAAAAGAAATAAGTGAAAGAATTCAAACAATCCATAAAGAATGATTTGTCTTTCCCCACTTCAATCCATGAATCTTGATTTAAATCTCGTATGAATTAGATCTTAACCTGCACTCTCGGCTAACAAAATGCTCTTTTTCTCTAGAAGTCAGCTCTAATAAAAAACTGGATCCCTAATTCGCACTTTAGCTCATATTTTATAGCTCAAAATTTTGCCTGACACGCCCATTGACATGGACAGTGACACGCCCATGTCCTTAGGCATGTCATTGTTACTGCAATGTTGAGTTAAGGACACAGTTAGTGACATGCCCGTGTCCTGGGGCGTGTCACAGCTTCTCTAAGGCATAATCAATGGCATATTTAGTGACACACCCATGTCTCCGGGTGTATCGAAGCTTCTGCAAAGTATTTGAATAACACGGCCATTGGCACACCCGTGTCACTGGGCGTGTCAATTGAAAAATTTGCCCAAAATAGCTCCTTTCTTTTTTTTTCATCAGTGATTCAGGCCTAAATAACCTTAAGGTCCCAACGTGTCAAAGTTCCTAGAATCAACCCTAATAAACACTTGAACAAACAAATTAAACTCAATTTGACAAAAAGGGCAAAAATATCATCAACTATACACTTATCATTCATTAAATTTTTGAGAGGTATGTTTTCATGATTGGGTACCTCATTAATTAAGCTTCATGTAATTTAAATTATTTTTATATTTTGGGATTAATGTAAAGGACATGTTTCCACCTTTTGGTGGGTGTCCTATTTAGTTTTAGACATTGGACTATGTAAGGACTTGTTTCCATCCTCGGATGGCTGTCCATTTATTAATTTTGTTTGAACATTGCTATAATTTTTAATAAAGTATTTGTTTATTCTTATGATTGCATGTATTATGGATAATATTGTTATATTTAAGAATTTTATAATAGTAAGACCTGAAAAGGAGGCCAGTTCCAATGAACCAAGCGTTGTGGGGTGCTAAGCCATTTCTCACCTTCCCCATTTGTCCCCAACTTTTCAAACCCATTAGGGGGTTGGGAATTCTTTAGGAATCGAGTCATCCACCCCTTTCTTCTTCCCGACCCATCTGAGTGGCAACTCCTTTTTCTCTGGGTTTAGGCTCGTGTTCTCTAAGGCTATGAGCCTAACAGTACTAAAGTCGCAAGAATCATTCCATGTGGGAGTGGGGACAAACATTTTCGCTCACAGTGGCTGTCACATCCCAAAGTTTAGATAGTCGAGTATTAGGCAAGAATGACATAAATAAGTGGTCAAATAGAGGCTCGAGATAGTCAAAAACAAAATTGGTGTGCAAAGGAGGCCCGTGAAGTCGACGAGACCTAAAAATAATTTTTCGAAAGGCCGAGGACCTAAGAGTAATTTTCCAAAAAGTTGCGTCGAATCTTAATAGTGACCCTAACGGATGCCATAAATGTGTTCTCGAGATTAATCGAGTCGTAATGGTGGCGCACGATTTTTCCCGAAAATGCACGGTTTGTAAGTTACGGGCGATTTTTCGACAAGGGCATTTTGGACATTTCCACTGGAGGAGCGATTTTGTAATTAAATATAACTTTGGGGGCAAAATTTAAAAGAACAAAAAGCCACTTTCATGTGACTAAATCCTAGCCATTAAGTCCAAATGGGTTGGACAAATCATGGCCATTGAAAATAAACAAATTAATTAAATGGAAATTAAATTATAAACAACTAATTTTGGTCTTCCAAACACAAGTAAAGGATAAAAAAAAACACCATCCCCACTTTTCTTCTTCCTTAGGTCGTGCTCCCCCCTCCCCTCCATTTTCAAGGAGAAAATTTTCAAGTCTAAGCCAAATTTCAAGTGAAATTCAATAGGAAATAAGGTAAGATACCATCCTAAGTCTTATTCTTTCATTAGAATTAGGTGTTAGGCTATGTTTAGGAAGATTTGATATTATGTTCATGTTGGGAAAGTATTAGTAAGTTGATGATTATGGTGAAAAATGATAAACTACTTAAAGGAAATGATGAAAATGGTGATTATTAGTAAGAATAAGTAAAGGATTGTTAGAAAATCATAAGGTAGCATCATGTTCATATCTAGGGTTTGTTCTTACATATGTGACATGTTAAATTCATAGGAAATCAAGGATATTAGAGAAGAAAGGACGTGAAATAGACAAGAAGAGCAAGGAAAAGCAAGGTTTGGTACTTTAACTAATTGTTTGTTCATTTTCTTGAAATTTTTCTGTTTTAGAATTAGTGAAATGTTGTGACTTGTATGATTTTTAATTAAATATAGAAAAACATTCTTGAAGTAAAGTTTTGATATTTTGTGCCTAAATGCGTCTAGAATGACTTAAAAATATGTTGAGTTGAATTCGGAATGGTTATGATTATGGAAAAATTATTTCTGTTAGACCTGCTCTAGGAGGTACTTTGACTGAGACAGCCATGTTTCCGGATTTTTAATAAAATTTAGAAAAATAATCTTAAATTGAATTTTTTATATGTTGTTGTTTAGTGAGTCTATTATTTGATAAAAATACTTTGGAACCAAATTGATTGAATTTAATTTACGGAATTCACAAAATTCAGAACTGCTGCCAGGATGCAGGGCAACTGGAGCAGTCTGGTTGGGTGAACTACTTGACCAAGATTTTGTGTCCAGTTTGATCTGAAATTTTAAAGGAATGATTTTAAGATTTAAAACTAAATTGTGTAAAAAGTTTAGAGTTTTTGGTCAAGTAGATTATTTTATACAATTTTTAAAAATAAGGATCAAGTTGAGTCCAAAACTAGAATTTACTATTCATATGGTCATTTTGCTAATATTCATTTGGTCATTTTTCAAAAGTAATCCAATTGATTCCTTATGCATATAAATGAGCATAATATGTTATTAAAATGACAAAATATGATATTTCACATTGAAATAATATAAGAAACATAAGTTGATAATTGTATAATGCATATTCGATTAAGAAATGGCATGAAAATTTTGGCTCCACTGGGTATTTGGGATAGTACTGAGTAGGGTAAGGGTATGATATATCATACTATATGCGGTGCTACTTTAATATAGGACTTCGGTCCGAGTTATATAGGGTGACAACCCGAGCTATATAGGACTTCGGTCCGAGTTATATAAGGCAATCGCCCGAGTTATATTGGACTCCGGTCCGAGGGCTTCTGCCATAGATTCCACAGGGCTTGGTCCGCAATTTTTTTTAGGGCCATAGCCACAGAATATATATGTACAGTTGTTTCAGTTAGTTCATTACCATATGTTAGTCTACCAAATTACGTTGTGGAGCGAACTGATAAAATGATAATAACTGAATATATAACATGTATGGATTGTTTTTACTGTGATATTATTTTTCAATACGACTCATTGCTTTTAAAAGTGCATTATGCTTTTATTATTTATTTTCCATAATTACCCACTAAGCAATGCTTAGCGAGTTTAGTTTCTTCTAAACTCAAAGGTTATTATTAAGGAGCCAGTAGCGAGCAGAGGAGTCCTGCGATCTGTCGATCATCAACAAACTTAGGTGGTGCTCTTCATTTTGTATTTTGGTATTAGAAACTGGCATGTACTTATTTGAACAATACAAAGAGATAACTTGATGTAGCATGTAAATGTAGTAATGTATAATAACTGTATGGTTTTAAATTGAGTTGGCTTGTGAATATAGAAGTGTGAATTCTTCTTGCAGGATTGTAGTTGAGGTTATAAGGGTGGATTATTGGGAGTGTGCTTAAGTTGAATTGTGAAACAAAATGTTTTTCAAAAATAAAAAAAAATTAGTTTTGTCGACACTTGGGACCTAGAATTTTAAGGGAGACTCCGTCAAAATTTTTGGAAAATTTTTATAAGGAACATTAAGTAAGATGACATAACCATAGCTCGTATCCCGATGTAGAATTCCTCCTCGGCTTATTCATAGGTTGGGAAGGGGTGTTACAATTTGTGGTGTTAGAGCATTGGTTTAGTCGATTTTGGGAGATAGGTAGTAAGTAAGTAACTATGTGTGCCATGTAAGATAAAGTAAGGAGAAAGTTATATGATGAATAGGTAGATGTACATGCCAGATGGGAATTGATAATCGAGTTATATGTAGATGAATTAAGCAGATAGCTATTTATGTCAATGTAGGATGTCTCTAGATTCGTGGCAAGCTATGGAACGAAACGTAGAATCACAAGCATCTGGGTCTGCAGATGCCGGGGAAGCTCATAGACCAGGGTCAGCAGCAGCTGAAATACCCGGTCTGGAGTGTAATATCCTTAAGTATACCCTAAAAGTGTTGGGGTTATTGTTGTATTTGGATTCAATGTGTGTATTGAAGGAAAGAGAAAAGAAGAAGAAAGTCAAAAGGAATTGTGTGTGGTGGAGATTTAATGGTATAATTGTTATTATTATTATTGTTATTGTTATTATTATTATTATTATTATTATTATTATTATTATTATATATATGAGATAAGAACGAAGGAAGAGAGGAGAACCTTCTTTCTTTCTTCTTCTTCTGTTCTTCTTCTTCGTGGACAAGAGAGCACGAGAGAGAGAGAGAGCACGAGAGAGAGAGAGAAAGGTGATCTTCATCAAAATTTCTTAAGGATGTTAAGAGTATTGAAGATGGAGATGAAGATTTGGCAACATATTCAAGTAAGTACTCATCTCTTGAGTTGAATTTATTGATTATACTTATATATATAAGTTTTTATCTTCTTAGTTGGATTTCTTTTGGATTTAGGTTATGTTTGGTTTGATTGGTGTGTAAGTGGATGATAACAAGAGATTGAAGTATATAAATGTGTGAAATTAACATCTAAGTGATGATGAGTTGAGATAATTGTAAGGAAAATTATGAAATGTTGATTTGGGCTTTGGTTTGGATGAATTTCGAGTGTTTGGTCTTTAAATTATTGTAGGACACGGCCAAGTTATGAGAGACACGGCCAAGTTAGGGCAAATTTGGCCGTGTTGGATGAGTTTTGGAGAGACACGGCCACTGGCTTGGCCGTATCCCTTGCCTGTGTTTGCTACTGTCTAATTTATGTGGAGAGACACGGCCGTGTCCCTTGCCCGTGTCTGGTACTGGATTATTGTGTTGAGAGACACGGCCACTGGCTTGGCCGTGTCCATTGCCCGTGTTTGCTACTGCTTGAATTGGTGTTGAGTGACACGACCACAAGCTTGGCCGTGTCCCTTGGGCGTGTTGGCTACTGGATGTTTATATTGGGAGACACGGCCACAAGCTTGGCCGTGTCCCTTGAGGGTGTTTGCAAATGTGTTTGTTATTTGGTCTTCAAACATTGTTGGATCTTCAAATGTCTTTTGTACCTAAACACACTTAAAACAATAATGATCCAACCAAATGTATATGGAGGATTATAAGTTCTTGAATAAGGTAAATTGTTATGTATGAATATATCAATGATAATATAGGAAATGTGGAAGATATAATGATCAATGAAAAAGTATGTGCAATGTCATTGATTATGTATACTTGAGTGATGAATTGAATTGATCAATATGATTTGATGATAACGTTGATATTATATGAACCATGTTAGGTTTTATGCATTGTCAATCTCATGAATTGTATTGTACTATATGTAGACTGATGATGCATATGAATAATGGCATGTTGTGTATAATGTGGAATATCATGAGATCATTGATGATGAATTACTTTAATTTTATGATTGAAGCATGCCTATATGGTATGATTGATTCATGATATGTTTGTTTAGTAATGTAATTGATGTTGCATATATCAATGATGAAACTTGAAATGTGATTTGAGATATAATGTGATATGAAGCCATTGTGATTGGCTGTGATGATTCAATTGAATTAAGTGGGGCATGTTTGCCTAGATGATGATGAGAATTGATAATGAAATAATAGATGAATTGTGTGTCTGATATGTTATTCATTTTCAGAGTTCTGAGTTTGGAGGCATGCCTATAAAATGAAAGGTAACAGTCTTGCCGGGTTGAGGATCTCTTCAATTTGAGACGAATTGAGATCCAAGAGACTGGGTCTGTTACACTATGATAATTGTGATTATGAGATATATGATTTGTAACAGTCTTGCCGGGTTGAGGATCTCCTCGATTTAGTCGGGTTGATGGTCCAAGAGACTGGGTCTGTTACTTGATAAATGTGAAATGTGAATTATAGTAACAGTCTTGCCGGGTTGAGGATCTCCTCGAGATTTACCGAGTTGATGGTCCAAGAGACTAGGTCTGTTACACTATCAATGGATAGAGATATATATATAGATAATGCCTACGGGCTTGATGATTATGATTATGGACCAAAGCAGTAACTCTGAACTTGGAATAACATATTAGTGTGTTGTTTGGGCCCGAGTCTGTCTTTGTTGTCAATGTGATATTAAATGTTGAAATAAATGAGTAATGAGATCTACAACTGCCTTTATTGGAAGTATGATTCATGTTTGATGAATTGTGGATAAAATAATGTTATGAAGTATGCTTTTGTAATATGTGCATTGATTATTGAAGGTGAATATGTTTTGAGGGACTTTCTTGATATATGATTTTATAAAAATAAAGTATGATGTGTAAAATATATATATATATATATGAATATGGAATTTGTGAGAATTGCTTTCGTAAAGGTGTTGAATAGGTCTTTGAATGGTAATTGGTTGAATTAATGTATATGTTTATGTATATGAGATTAGTGGGAACTTATGAAGAATGCATTGAGAAAGGAAAACGTGGTAAGAGAACAATAAAACATAATGCTAAACATATGAGGTATGATAATTTTGGTAAAGTGTATTTTATTATTTAGTTGTACTACTAAGCTTTCGGGCTTAGCGCGGATGTTTAATCGCGCAGGTATTTATGCGGTTGATCTGGAAGTCTAGCTGTGATGCCACGAGAAGGGTAAGAGTGTCTCGAGACCAACTAGAAGGTGATGCATACATATGTGATTTTAATTATGTTGTATTTTTATAAGAATAATGATTTTTGTAAATGTTCTTTAATTTAATGTAATATCGCTTGAACTTGAATAAAGGGTTTTAAAGTAAAACGAAAAGTGACATTCTTATACTTTATATACGTATTGTATGTATACCAGGTATATGTATAGTACTTATATAGAGTATGGGGGTGTTACAATTATTTTGGTATCAGAGCTTAGGTTCGAGATTCTCGGCCTAAGTGAAATTAAAAAGAAAATTTTTGAAGAGTTTAAACAAGAATTGAAAAGAAGATTTTGGAAATGCAATTGGTAAGACATGCATATGCATTCACACCTAGGTTGGTCTCGAACGTGGCATTATGTGAATTGTGATGTATTTGAATTACATGAGATAAATGATAGTATGTAAATGAGGTTTCATATGAAAGTAAATTTTGAAATGTTGATAATTGAGAGGTGATTGTGATATAAAGAAATGATATGGAGTTTATAAGTAAAAAGTTTGATTATTGATATGTGTTTGATTTATAAAGAAATGGCTAGAAGAATAAAGTTGGAAATGAGTTAGAAACAAAATTAAGAATTAAAGTATGTAATCTATCCTCTAATATTTGAATCTCTTTTTAATAAACTTTATGTTGGGATTTCTGGAAAGAGTAAATACTGTTGAATGGGTAATATGGAAAGATATATTGTTTAAACGATAATAGTATGGTGAAATATTGAATGAGTTGATTGATATAGATTAAGTGTGATAAATGAAGGTGTGGATAGGCAAATTGAAGGTTTTGTTTAAAGGAAAAAGAGATGATGTTGGTTAAGTACAAAGAGATATTGGTGTTGTTTGTATTGTTATTTTAATGCAAACATGGTGATTTCAATATTAGAAATGTGAGATGTTTGAATATTGTGGAAGCTCATGTTAATGGTGGTAATATGGGATATTTAGATTTTTGGAATGAGCTCAATAATTGTGAAACACATATGTAACACCCTGATACTCCATATAAGTACTATACATAAACCTAGTATACATACAATACGTATATAAAGTATAAGAATGTTACTTTTAGTTTCAATTTAAAAACCTTTATCCAGATTCATAAAATTGAACGTTAATTTAAAACACATTTACAAAAGTCAGTATTCTTATTTATCAAAACTTCATTCATCCATATGAATATATATTAACTCAAAAATACAATATAATTTAAAATCACACAT
Organism: Garcia nutans; assembly: GCA_947685225.1. Taxonomy (NCBI): domain Eukaryota; kingdom Viridiplantae; phylum Streptophyta; class Magnoliopsida; order Malpighiales; family Euphorbiaceae; genus Garcia; species Garcia nutans. The sequence continues at coordinate 31,764,414 of CANTUV010000005.1, read as the reverse complement.
GTATGCATCACCTTCTAGTTGGTCTCGAGACACTCTTACCCTTCTCGTGGCACAACCGCTGGACTTCCAGATCAACCGCATAACCACCTGCGCGATTACACAACCGCGCTAAGCCCGAGAGCTTAGTAATACAAGTAAATAACAAAATAAACTTTACAAAAGAATCATACCTCATATTTTTAGCATTATGTTTCATTGATTTCTTACCATGTTTTCCTTTCTCAATGCATTCTTCATATGTTTCCACTAATCTCATACATTAGATACATAATTACATAGAACATTCACAACACAATACTTACCCTTTCTATCTCATATACCTATACATATACATTATTTCAACAAAACACCATTCAATGACCTTTCCAAACCTTCATGAAACAATTCTCACAAATTCCATATTCGTATACATTTTACACATCATACAACATTTTCATAAACTCATATCTCAATATATCAATACACATATTATAAAATCATACTTCATAATATCATTTTATTCACAATTCATCAATCATGAATCACACTTCCAATAAAGACAGCCATAGATCTCATTTATTTCAATATTAGATTATCACATTGACAACAAAGACAGACTCGGGCCCAAAACAACACACTAATATGCCATTCAATTTTCAGAGTAATGCTTTGGTTTAATCATCACATTTATCATTATCCCAACTAGGCTTCAAGGATTAGGCTCAACCAAGCTTCAAGGGGAACAAAGCATGCTAAGTATCAACCCAACTTGGCTTCAAGAACCAAACCCAACCTAGCTTCAAGGGTTGTAACATCTCAATTAGGCTTTAAGGATTAGACCCAACCAAGCTTCAAGGGGAGTAAAACATGTTAAACTTCAACCCAACTTGGCTTCAAGGATCAAATCCAACCTAACTTCAAGAGATTGTTACCATTAGGCATGCCACCAACAACAAACTCTGAAAATGGAATAACACATTAGCTATACAATTCACTTATCAATTTCATTCTCAATTGAATTATCATAGCCAATAACAATGGCTTCACATTCCATTTGAATCATCATAGCCAATCACAATGGCTTCATATCATATTTAAATCATCATAGTCAATAACAATGACTTCACATCATATTATATTTCAAATCATATCATAATATTTCATTATTCAATTGTACATAAGCAATCACTTCATTATATCCTTCACATTATATATAGCATCATTGAAATTCACAAGATTCACAATGCATAAAAACATAACATTTTTCATATAGTATCATAAACATCATCATTATCATCAAATCATATTGACCAATTCATCACTCAACAATACATAATCAATGGCATTGCACATACCTTTCTCCATGATCATTATATCCTCCACATTTCCTATATCATCATTGTTATATACAAACAATTTACATTATACATGAATGTAGAATCTTTCATATACATTTGATTGGATCATTATTGTTTTAAGTGTGTTTAGGTACAAAAACATTTGAAGATCCAACAATGTATGAAGAGCAAATAACAAACACAAAAGCTAACACCCTCAAGGGACACGGCCAAGCTTGTGGCCGTGTCTATCAACACAAACATCCAGTAGCCAACACACTCAAGGGACACGGCCAAGCTTGTGGCCGTGTCACTCAACACCAAATCATCCGAGGCAGACACGGGCAAGGGACACGGTCGTGTCTCTCAACAAAAATCCCACAGTGACAAACACAGGCAAGGGACACGGCCAAGCCAGTGGCCGTGTCTCTCCAAAACTCATCCAACACGGCCAAGTTTGCCCTAACTTGGCCATGTCTCTCATAACTTGGCCGTGTTCTTCAAAGATTCAAAGACCCAATACTTCAAAATCTATCCAAAGCCCTTCCAAATTCACACCACCACCCTCTAAATTATTATCTTTGTTTATGCTTATCAATTTCCTATCACTTTAGCATTTATATAACTTCATTATATCATCATAATAATCAATATATATATATATACATCACTATAACCAATTACTCAAAGTACCAATTCATTCATACTAACCCTAACTCAACAATTCATCATCATCCTCACAATTTCCCAGCTTATCATCACTTAAATACTAATTCAACATATTTACACACTTCAATCTTTCCTTATAATCATCTTACACACCAACCATCACCTCAATCAAAAGAAATCAAAACAAGAATATAAAAACTTACATATATAAATATAATCAATAAAATCAACTCAAGAGAGAGTACTTACATGAATATGTTGCCAAATCTTCATCTCCATCTTCAATACTCTTCAAATCCTTAAGAAATTTGATGAAAAACATCACATCTCCCTATCTCTCTCTCTCTCTCTCGTGCAAGAACCAAAAGGAGAAGAAGAAGAAGAAAGAAAATATCTTTCTCCTCTTCTCACGATAGCCATATATAATAATAATAATAATAATAATAATAATAATAATAATAATAATAATAATAATAATTACTTATTTCCAAAAATCCTCCACCACACCCTATCTTCTCTTGACTTTTCTTTTGACCAACTTATATGTATTATATATTAACATATATATAACATATACATTCCATTTACACCATCATTTCTTTTGCAAAAACATATATACCTTTAATTCAAATCACACAACAATTGTATTAAAACTTCAAGGGCATATCTTGGGATATTACATAATATATGACATGTATGGATTGTTTTTACTGTGATATTATTTTTCAATACGACTCATTGCTTTTAAAAGTGCATTATGCTTTTATTATTTATTTTCCGTAATTAGTTAAAGTACCCACTAAGTGATGCTTAGCGAGATTAGTTTCTTCTAAACTCGAAGGTTATTAGCAAGGAGCCAATAGCTAGCAGAGGAGTCCTGCGATCTGTCAGTCATCAACAAACTTAGGTGGTGCTCTTCATTTTGTATTTTGGTATTAGAAACTGGCATGTACTTATTTGAACAATACAAAGAGATAACTTGATGTAGCATGTAAATCTAGTAATGTATAATAACTGTATGGTTTTAAATTGAGTTGGGTTGTGAATATAGAAGTGTGAATTCTTCTTGTAGGATTGTAGTTGAGGTTGTAAGGGTGGAATATTGGGAGTGTGCTTGAGTTGAATTGTGAAACAAAATGTTTTTCAAAAATTAGAAAAATTAGTTTTGTCGACACTTGGGATAGCATTTTAAGGGTGACTCCGTCAAAATTTTTGAAAAATTTTTATAAGGAACATTAAGTAAGATGACATAACCAGAGCTCGTATCCCGATGTAGCATTCCTCCTCGGCTTATTCATAGGTCGGGAAGGGGTGTTACGGTGGCGACTCCACCGGAGATAAGAGAAGTTGATTCTGTTGGTCTTTATATTATTTTATTCTTTCTTATTATGATATTGTCCATTGCAATATTTATATTGCATTGTGTGCATGAGTTAGAACACCCATGTTACCCGTGTTGTGTTATGTAAGGGATACCATACTTTCACTCAAGGTATGGAGATCGAGCATGGCATAACAACTCATAGCCTTGTACCTTTTGGTATATACTTGCTATGGGAGCCTAAAGCTTTTCAACCCAAAGACTAAAGCTCATGTAATTGGCCTAGCTACTATCCTTAGGTTTTTACCAAAATGCTTGTTGTTTGACTATGATTAATTTATCTTTGTTTGAACAACGACTTATTTGGTTTATTCTTTTTCTAATATGACCTAATTATATTGAGAGCTCAAATAATTTTTTCTTCTAAATCCAAAAGACCAAAACTATTTTCAAAATTTTTGAAATGGTCTCTGGACATAAGACTTTTCCAAAACAAGTCAAAAAAAATTTTCCACCTCATGACCCAAATACAAAGCCAAAAATCCATTTTTTTCTAAAATCTTTTTACAATGGGCTTTCAAAAAAAACTATTTTTTCACTTCATCCAAATTAAAACATTTTTCTTTAAAGACCTTACAACTATTTAGGTTAATTATTGAATACCGAAAACCAATTGTGGGCCTAAGTTATACCAAGAATTATTAACAATGAGTTTATTTTTGGCATGAATCACTAGTTACTTTTTAAAATAAGAAATTTATTCATGATAAACCTCTTAATTTAGTTTAATTCAATATAACATAAAAGCTATTTTAATTGAGATTTAATGGATTAAAACCTAATTATTGAAAATTATCATGGACCAACTTTTATATTAGAAAGTGTAACTATTGGTTAAACCGTCTGAGGGAACTTTTCAAAAATAAAATATCCTATGTTGGTATTTTGTTGACTATAAACCTAGGAAAAGAGACTCGCCATTTGTGTGTGGAAGTTATTAGGTTATAAGGAACGTCCTAATTATCTTTGTTTGTTTGTTATTTTTGTATACATGCATACATGCATTGCATAACATATCATTGATCCCTTTTGGCTCACAGACCTGGAGTACAGCAGTTTGAGAGCATACAACAACCCTACCTACGCCAGTGACATAGAATCCAACAGCGACTCAATTAGCTTCTCACAAAGAACAATGGATCTCGAACAAATTCAAAGGATGGTGGATAATGCCCTCAATGCTAAGATGGAAGAACTAAAGGAGGCCCTAGCAGAGACCATGAAGAGCCAATTGGCAGCACTTTTTGGAAACACCTCTGAGGCGTCTGCCAGCACTAAGAAACTGAAGGACAAGGGAAAGATCTAAGGTTAGTGAAGTAGCCTCTGATGATGACAAAGTAATGATTGATGATGATGACTGGGCTCAATACTTCCAAGAGCCTCAAGATAAGAAGAAAGAGCAACTGTGGAAAAGACCGAAACATTTGATGTGGAGAAGATGATTGCTGATTTGGAAAAGAAATTTGAGAAGAAGATGAAGAGTGAAGAAATGTCAGAGGTCGACAAGTTGTTCGAACAAGATGAGGAGGTCCTTTATAAGTTTAAGATGCCTTCTTTCACTAGGTACAATGGTATAGAAAATCCTCACATGCATGTTAAGTAGTACATCACTGCTATGTAATCTGCCAGAGCAACTAAAGCTCAAACTCTAAGGTATTTAATGCTCTCATTGGATCTTGTTGTGAAAAATTAGTTCAATACCTTGGAAGAAAGTACCCAAAAAGATTAGGACATGTTGTACAAAGACTTCATTTAGCAGTATGGATACAATGTCAAGCTGGAAGTTACCTTGATAGAGGTGGAGAGCATTAGGCAAAGACCAAATGAGAACTTTGTTGATTATGTAAAGAGATGGAGAAATAAGGCTGCACTTCTCAAAAGGAGGCCTTATGAGTCGGACCAAATCAGAATGATAGTCAGATGTCTTGCCCAATCTCCATGAAAGACTATCTCACACCCTTATAAGGGACTTCAAAGATCTTCTCCAAGCTGGCTTACAAATAAAAGAGTGGGAAAGAGAGAAGAATCATTTTTCTACAAATCAAAATTATCAGCTTGGCAATCAATGTACACATAAGGAAGTCAATGTTAGTGCAATTGGTTAAGAAAGTAGAAGACAGTTTTTAGAGTTAGGGAAACCTTTGTCTTTGGTTTTCAACAAGATACAAAAGAAGGGGTTATTATAGCCATTGGCTCCTCGACCGCTACATGATCTTTTGCCATCAAATTTTGATGCCAAGGCCTTATGTCAATTTCATCAAATGCAAGGGCATTAGATGGATAAATGCACTCATTTAAGGCATGGAATTCAAGATCTTATTGACAGTGGAAAGCTACCCAAGTCAGATAAGCCCAATACCAAAATCAATCCTCTGCCTAGGTTCAACATAGTGCCACAACGAGCAACTTTCATGGTAGGAGGAGGATTGCATGAAGATTCTGTCTTATCTTCCTTTCACGATTGGAGTATTGAAGATGTGGAATAAGGAGAAAATTTTATTCAACAAACCTCCCTTAGCTTGAAGTGTTGCTCATTTTATTTTGCCTTCTTTAGTACTTATTTGGAACAATTATGTCTTTAAAATTAAGATTATTTGAATAAATTGCTTTCATCAAATTTTTTATTGGTCTTTGTTCATTTTGGTGCTCAACCAATGATGAATCTAGCTTCATATTTATAAATTAGTGTATCTATGCATCATGATTTGAATGACTTTACTAGGTGAGAGAATTGTTCTATAGCATTGAGTTGTGTATGCTTACTTAGAGAGGGCTCCTGCATAATTACGAGTGTCTAGGTCCTAGTCAATCTTAGAACATGCTTTGACAAACTTTTGAGGTGAAATTGAACTCTGCTTATTTAAAAGAGAGATGATTTAGGCATTGTTTGATAAGCCAATAGCTAGTATCCACCCAATTAAATATCAATCCCTAAGTGTCCCTTTAAGCCTTCATAAGATTTAATGTAACACCCTCATACCCCATATAAGTACTGTACATATACCGAGCACACATACAATAAGTATATAAGATATAAGGATGTCACTAGTTATTACCAAATTAAAATCTTTACTTTACTTCTAGAACAATAATACATTTAAATCATATGTAAATATTTACAAAATCATGATCCTTTTGATGGTAATACATATATATATATAAGTTACATTGTCTCTTTCAAAGATTCATTTATACTTATGAATACATTCTTATGAAAATGCAAAATCTTTAACTTGTACATGCATGCATCACCCTCTAGTTGGTCTCGAACTACCTTTGCTCTCTTCGTGACATAGTGGCATAACTCCAGCTCCATCACCTATTTACCTGCGCGATTAATATAACCGCGCTAAGCTCGAAAGCTTAGTAGTACAAATAAATACTAAAATATACATTACAAGATAACATACCTCATATTTTTAGCATCATGTTTTCTTATTCGATTTTCCCCTTTTTCAATGCATTCTTCATATATTCCTATTAATCTCACACATTACATACATATACATATATATAGCATTACAATCAACATAATTCCATAACCTGGTAGAACCATCATTCACATGATACTTACCACTTTCACCTCATATACATATTATGTGTCATATTACAATGCACAATAACATATTTCTCTTTCTAATAATTCATTTGCATGATACAACCATGTCATACTCCATAACATCATTTTATTCACATATCATCAATTATAAATCACGTTCCCAACAAAGGCAATCATTACCATCAACCATAATCCATCACTAATACTCTCAATCAACATATCAATACACATATCATATGTCATGCTTCATAATATTATTTGTTTCTTATTATCTCATTCCATTAATTTCTTATCCATAATTCACTATTCATGAATCATATTTAAACAAGCACAAGCATGGGCCCAAAGACACTAATATGCCATTCAACTTTCAGAGTTAATGTTTTGGTTTATTTATCACATTTATCATTACCATTGACCCAACTAGGCTTCAAGGATTTAGGTTCAACCAAGCTTCAAGGGGAGTAAAACATGTTAAACTTCAACCCAACTTGGCTTCAAGAACCAATCCAACCTAGCTTCAAGGGTTGTAACATCTCAATTAGGCTTCAAGGATCATATCCAACCTAACTTCAAGAGATTGTTACTATTATTAGGCATGCCACCAACAACAAAACTCTGAAAATGAATAACATATTAGACACACAATTCATTCATTATTTCATTATCAATTTCATTTTCATTCTTATCATTATTTAGGCAAACATGCCTCAATCATCATTTACATCATCATAGCCAACCACAATGGCATCATTTAGGCAAACATGCCTCATTTGTCTCATTTTCAATATTATAGCCAATAACAATGGCTTCATACATCATCATATCTCAATTCACAACTCATTTTTCATCCCAATATCACATCTCTTTCACATTTCATATTTCATCACAATATCACATCTCTTTCACATTTCATATTTCACCACAATATCACATTTCTTTCACATTTCATATTTCATCACAATATCACATTTCTTTCACATTTCATATTTCATCACAATATCACATCTCTTTCACATTTCATATTTCACCACAATATCACATTTCTTTCACATTTCATATTTCATCACAATATCACATTTCTTTCACATTTCATATATCATCACAATATCATATCATTCATATTACATATCACATACATTTCATACTTCATCTTTTATATATATATATATACATATATATATACATAACTATTCATCATTCAAGTATACACAATCAATTGCATTATCATATATTTTGAATACCCATCATATCATTCACATCATTCACTTTTCATAACACTTATATATATATATATTTTGCTTTCACATTTCACTTATTTCATTACATATACATTATTCATATATATATATTTATCAATAATATAATAGATTACTTAATACATTGATAATCAAATGTATTAAGGTTCCAAGCCATATAACTATATGTAATCAAATAGATTTTGTACTTACCTTTAAAGAAACTCACACTCATTTAGATTTCTTCTCCTTAGATTCTTCAATATTTGGATTCCATCTCTTAAAACCTAATCCAAAAGTAATCATGCATACTTACTTAGAGATACACATGAGATAATACACATAAGAATCAATTAGGGTAAACTCAACACAAGACACGCTCACCAACACGGGCGTGTTCCTGATCGTGCCCTAACTCCACAACACAGAAACATTTATACGCTCATGACCACGGGCGTGTCCCTGGGCGTGTAATATATTCTGTATCACAGAAACATTGACACGTTCAACAACATGAACGTGTTCCTGGCCGTGTAAATTCTCCAAACTCACAGTAGCTATGACACGCTCACTAACACGGGCGTGTTAATGGCCGTGTCACATCTACTGCCTTACAAACAATTGACACGCCCAAAGTTTTGGATGTGTTCCTGGGCGTGTCAGGCTAAAAAACCCAGAATCCGGCCAAAACAACAACTCAACCCAAAAACAACCATTTTTCCTCATCTTTTACCTTAATCAAACTCAACCAAACACACACAAAACCATAGCAAACTTACCAAAAACACCAACACCACTTACAACACATACTAATCATCATTATAAACATCATCCATGCATCAATTAATCAAATCCCCAATTCATTAACTTAAACCCTTATTCAACAATTCATCATCAACTTCACAAATAATCATATTATCATCATCCAATTACCAAATCAACACACATATACACTTCAATCTTTCAATATCATCATCATCACACATCAATCATACCAACCCAACTCAAACAATGAAAATCAACTTAAAGAAATAAATACTTACTTGAATCCTTTGTCAAATCTTCATCTCTATCTTCAATCCTCTTAAATTCCTTAAGAAATTTGATATATAAATTACATCTCTCTCTTTTTCTCTCTCTCTCTCTCTCTCTCTCTCTCTCTCTCTCGGCCAAACAGAAAAGAAGAACACGAAGAAGGAGCAGAAGAAGAAAGAAGTTTCTACTTCTTTCCTTCATCCTTATCTTATATATATATAATAATAATAATAATAATAATAATAATAATAATAATAATAATAATAATACTTTAAATCTCCACCACATATTCTTTCTTTGACTTTTCCATTTGACCAATATATATATATATCATATATATTGCCAAATACTCTACATATACACTCTTTCCACACATTGCTTTCCTTTCAAACAACACATAACATTCTCTCTTAAATTTTCTTTGCTTATCAACTTAACATATATATACATTCAATCCCATAATAACAATAATATCATAACTTCCAAGGCATAATTTGGGATATTACATTTAAACTTTATCTTTATTGGCTTGAAAACCCCAATAACCTACCCTGAGCTGTTGTGATACTTTTGACAAGTCTTATGATCACTTAGGCAAAGAGCTAAGAAGATCAAAGATAGGAATGCATGGTCAAGACTATAAGGATAGTTAAAGTCTTCAAGACCATAAAGGTAGTTGGAGTTCAACTGATACTAAACCTATATCTCCAACTTATTAAGGTGACATGAGTGCAACAAATGATTTAACCATGATGGAAGGAAACTCACTCTACTCCACTCATCCATAGTCAGAAGCATAAAATAGTGCAAATAGAACAATCTTCTTAGAATTGGACCTAAAAAAAGAAAAAAAAAGAGAAAAACAAAAAAATATAAAAAACAAAAAAATAAAAAAATAAAAAAAGAGAAAGAAAGAAGAAAAAAAAGGAAAAAGCAGGTCCTGAGTTTGTGCAAAAGCAAAAGAAAAAGATGAAGATCATCTTTATATATTTCTTCTAAGGAGATAGAAGGAAATTAGAGTATAGCAAAGATTGCCCCCAACTGCCTATGGCTCCAACAAAAAATCATAGTGTGAAGATTTATCAATAGTGTCACATTAGCTCCAATCTCAAAATGGCTTTCATTTAACCCATGTCCCTTATAGACCCTGTTTCAAGCCCATTAAAGACCCGTTGATCTCTCTTGGTAGGTAGAGCATATTAGTGGAGATAGTTTGAATAAGCATGTATATGAGATAGACAATATTCAAACTCAATGAGACCTTTGGCCAAGTAATTATGTATGTGCCTATCCGAAGTGCAACAGTTCTTGCTCAAATAGAAATGATTCCCAAGTTTAGTACGGTTAGTAGGGTTGCCATGTTATAGATATGTTAATTCCAAAAATCAAGTCCTGAAGTATAATGACACTGATTTGATAAAGCCAAAATATGATTTTAAGATTTAAAAAAAATGTTTTTTTGTCATACAAAGCCTTCAAGTTAAGGGAAGTATATTGCATGGTCAAACCTCGAAGGACACATTGGGAAAAATAAAGGATTATTTGCAAAGTTGTGAAGAAGTTACCAGCTGGCGTGCTGAATCCTAATTTGAAATGGATATATCTCTGCTGCTTGGGGTCTCCACTGCTCATGTTTTCAACATCTTGAAGATAGAAGCCATAAATGTGAATTTTTTTGCCATTCCAATGCTAGACCAGAACCAGCATCTAGAAGGAGCCAGTGAGAACACTTCAGTTGAGCACCTCGGTCTGTGAGTTGATAGAACTACTGTAAGTATTATTCATGCACACATGAGCATATCACACTGTATTTTTATCTTGTGTTATCTATTCTTGGTCAAAAGTAAACAACAATACTCCATGAAGCAAACATGAAGCGGGAAGTCCTTTGCTACTTCAGGTAATTACATAAACCGTCCTTTCAGGTTTTCGATTCAGGTTTTTTTTTTGCTTAGCCTGCCGTTGCAGATTTTTGGGACTAGCAACCTTTTTCATATTTTTATCTTGGTTCTAATTTTTTCCTAGCCCGCCCTTATTGGTTTTCGAAACTAGCAAACTACCCTAACTTTTGCCTAGGCCACCCTTGAGGGTTTTTAACCTAGCGGGCTTTTCGTTTTTTTAATTATACCATTTTTCCTTCAGATCTGGCTGTAGGAATGCTTTTACTTGCTTGATACCCCAGCTGTAAATCATTGACACCATTTTATAAGAAAACTTCTTGGACCCACTTCTTCATACGCTGAATAGATCGAGTCGATTAGTTCTAGAACTTTTATCAACATCCGTTGGTCAGTGCCTTGGTGGAAAATCAAGCATGTTAACATATTTAGCTTCTACCAATGTATAAGGATGCATGTTCTGCTTATGTCTTCTTGGTCAATTCTTATTTGTCTCTTTTGATGGTGATATTGATCTGCAAGTATTGGACATTGTCGACCAAATGGAAGGACGATTTTCATCGATACCCTTAATCTTTGCTGAGACCCTAGTCAGATTAGATCAATTCAAAACTAGTTTTTCAAGAAGCTTGGCTTCTATGTTCCACTTGTTGCTCTTTCCCAAGGTACCTGCTATGATCCTCATCGCCGTGGTCGCCAATACGGAGCTCAACCTCGAGATTCTGACTTTATAGCTAATTTGGACATGCATATGCTGACTAAAGCTTTCTTGGATAATCTGAGACAAAGCTGGCCTGCACGTTACACTTATTAGATGCCGTAAATTCTGCAATTGTCAGTCTCTAGATAAAATGATGTTAGGATAAAAGACATTTTCTTTTCATTATGATTTTTCATTAACTTTTGCCATTATGCAATTTATTTTAGCATTTTAGTTTGATACTTAACATGGTGCACATAAAATAATTTTATTATTAACTCTGTATTAGTAAATAAGAAACAACCATAAACATATAGCAAGCGTACACAAAATTACTCATGTCGTCAACTAGACCTTTTGGGTTTTTAAAATTAGCAAACTGCTTTAATTTTTGCCTAGCTCACCCTTTCGAGTTTTTGACCTAGCAAGCTTACTCTTTTCCTTTTTTTAAAAAAAATTAGACATACAATCTCTTCAGCCTGTCAATGTTTACTGGTTGGGTGAACTCGTTCCCATCGATGTCAACTATCTTGATTGCGCTTTTCTTTGTTACTTCTTTCGCAACATAAGGTCCTTCCCAACCTGGTCTGAACTTCCCTCTTTGATTCAGAGCACTTGATTTGCATTGTTTAGCACTTGATCACCAGCCTTAAGTCGTATGAGGTGGACTCTTTTATTGTAATTCCGAGTTATATTTCTTTGGTAAATCTGATGATGATATAGTGCTTTTAACCTCCTCTCTTCTTATAAGGTCAACTGCATGTATCTTCTTAATACCCATTCTGTTTCTGGCAACTTAGCTTCTAGTACTACCCTTAGATATTTGACCTCAATTTCGATAGGCAGTACTGCCTCCATTCCATAAACCAGAGAAATGGTGTCATCCTAGTCAGAGTTTGTATACTTGTTCTATGCCCCCCATAAGTCAAACGAGAGCATCTTTGCCCAATCTCTGTACATCTTGGTTATTTTAGAAAGAATATGCTTTTACCACTTTTTTAGCTGCTTCCACTGCACCATTTGCTTTCAGTCTATATGGAGAAGACTGATGATGAGGTTTGGCAAATAGATCCTTAGCGACCCCTTGGAACTGCACTTCATTATTAGATAATATGCTGTGTGAAACTCCATATTTGCAGATAAGATTTCTTTCAATAAACTAAGCCATCTGCCTTGCCCCTAGTTTATTAAAAGATTTGGCTTCCATCCACTTCGAAAAGTAATTGATTGCCACAACTATATATCGATGACCATTTGAACCTATCGGGTATATCTCCCCAATAATGTCTATCGCCCAAGCTACAAAGGGCCAAGGTGAAGACATAGAATGCAATTCTTCAGGAGGTATGTAGCAGTCCAGCCTTAGTTGGCCTCTGGCCCAACTTGATGGCCTCTAGCCCAGCCTTCTGAGTATTGGACCACTACAGTCCGCTTCCCCTCATGGGTCCATGGCATGATTTTTTTATTTGGTTTAATTAAGAGTCGCCTCCCCCATTCGAACCCGTGACCTCTCCCTTAAGAGAGTCTTAGGAAGCGAGCAAGTACCATTTCTTAAGAAATGGTACTCGCTCACTTCCTAAGACTCTCTTAAGGAAGAGGTCACGGGTTCGAATGGGGGAGGCGACTCTTAATTGAGCCAAATAAATAAATCCTATGGTGGACCCATGAGGGGAAGCAGATTGTAGTGGTCCAGTGCTCAGAAGGGTGGGCCAGAGGCCAGTGGGTTGGGCCAGAGGCTAACTAAGTCTGGACTGCTACAATGTAAATGGTTCAAGTTCCCATACAGCTGAAATTGTTGACATTTTAGCACAAAATTAATGCAGTCCTTTTCCATGGTCAACCAATAGTAGCCTTGCCGAATTAAATTCTTAACCAGGGCTAAGCCATTCATGTGGCCCCCATAAGTTCCTGCATGTATTTCTAACATGATTTGCCCAACTTCAAACTTCTTCAAACATCTTAAGTGCACTCCATTAGGCCATCTTCAAATCTCATTCAAAGGTGATATATTATAAAGACCATCACCCTATTGCTCTTTTTTCTTCTTTTGTTGTGCCTTGACTTTCTAAGAACTGCATAATTATATCATACCATGCATCATGGTTTGTCCCAGTCTCCATGATCATCTCATACTCATAGCAAGGAGCTATTGAGCTAGTCAAAACCAGAGGTTTAAGGAACAATTTGGTAGGATCCTCCCATACCGAAGCCAATGTGTCTAGAGCATTAGCCATTTGGTTTTCTTTCCTTGGCAGATGTATGAATCTACAATCTTTGAAGTTCTTCCTCATCATACTCAGGTAGTCATGGTATGGCTTCAGCTTTTCTTCTTTCAATTCCCATTCTCCATTCACTTGAGATATCATCAACAATGAGTCACCAAAAACCTGCACTTTATTGACCTTCATCACTATTAAGGTTTCAAACCTAAAGATACATGGTTCGTATTCCACTATGTTGTTGGTTACCTTGAATTTTAATTTCTTGGACAAGGGGATGAGCTCTCAATTAGGTGATTCTAATATAACCCCTAATCCAGCTCCCTTCTTGTTCACAACTCCATCAAAGTACATTCTCCATTCTTGCGCTTCTATTGCCCCCAAGTGTTTGTCCAAAAATTTGAAGGTGACTTCTTCACTTTCTAACAGCAATTGTTGAGCCAGGAATTCTGCTACTGCTCTCCCTTTAATGGTTTTCTTGGTTATGTACTCGATCTCAAATTCTTCTAGGATTATCAACCACTGACCATACTTCCCAATCAATGAAGGCATTTCTCTCAGGTGTTTTACTGGATCCAACAAAGAGATTGCTTTCACATTATAAGATTGAAAGTAACATAGCAATTTATTTGATGACCAAACCATGGCAATGCAAGTTTTTTCAATGATACTATATTCGACTTGTTAAGGTCAAAGTTTCCTACTTAAGTAATAGATTGCATGTTTGATTCCTTATTCAACTGCCTGGGCTAGCTCCCCCTTACTAATCCTTCTTCAATCGCTAAATATAGTACCAATGGTCAACCTGGTTTGTGTGGTTTTAGGATAGGTAGATTTAGCAAGTATTTTTTTATATGCTTAAAAGCCTTCTGACACTCATCATTCCATTCTATTGGTTGGTTCTTCTTGAGTAGCTTAAAGATGGGTTCACAAATGGTAGTGAGTTTTGCAATAAACCTGCTTATATATTGTAACTTTCCAATAAAAGTCATGACCTCCTTCTCCGTCTTAGGGGCCAACATATCCCTGATTGCCTTAACTTTGTCAGGATCAATCTCAATGTTGTTTGGACTAATGACATGCCCTAACATCTTACCTGAGGTAACTCCAAACACACACTTCTTTGGGTTCAACCTAAGGTCATACTTGACTGTTCTTTCAAAGAAATTTTCCAAGTTCTGGAAGTGTTGCTCTCTTGTTTTTGACTTTACCATCATATCATCAACATACACCTCAATTTTCTTATGCATCATGTCATGAAATAAAGTTGTGATCATCCTCTAATAAGTTTCTCTAAAATTCTTTAATCCGACTGGCATCACGCTATAGCAAAATTAACCCTATGTAATTATGAAAGTAGTTTTGGCTTTTTCCTCTTAGGCTATTAAGACTTGATTATATCTAGAAAATCCATCTACAAATGAGTGTAGCATGCTAGAGGCTGCGCTATCTATAAGAACATCTATATGAGGTAAAGGGAAGTCATCTTTAGGGGAGGCCTTATTCAAATCCCTATAGTCCACACAAACTCTAATCCTTCTGTCTTTCTTTGGTATGAGAACGATGTTGGCCAACCAGTCAGGGTACTCAATTACTTCTAAGAACTTCACCTGTATCTACTTGGTGACTTCTTCCTTGGCAAATTATGCCCATTCTGACCTTAGATGCCTAAACTTCTACTTGATGGACTTTATGCGAGTGTAGGTTAGGATCATGTGTTCAACAATATCCTATTTAATTTCGGGCATATCTTCATAAGACCAAGCAAAAACTTCTTCATATTTTTTGAATATTTTTTCTAACCTCTCTCTTTCTTTAGGAGTAAGATAGGAAGCTATGCTAATGTTTTTAGGATTTTTTGGTGTTCCAAAATTTAATGATTGACTCATCAATAGAGTTAATATTAAAAATGCTTATGTAATTAACACATTGGTGTATGCAATCATTAGGAAAAAATCACACAAGTAAGCAAAATCAGACTTTATTGTATTCATTTTGGAAAAGAAAACATCATCATCCTCGTAAAGAACAGACAAATCAAAATCAAAGTCAGAATCAAAATCAATGTTCTCATCATCACAAATTACAAGATCTTCAAATTGATCTTCAATAAGTGCGGCAATCTCTTCTGGAGTTCTTAGTTCTTTTGGGGTAGCTTCTTTTTCCTCTTCTTGGTTGGTTGGCGGGGTGATCTTCTTTTTCACCTATTCAGCAAGCTCAGCAACATCAGTAAAGATCTCAAACCTAGGGATCATCTTTCCCATGAATATGATGGGCTGTGGTTGTAACAGCCCCTAATAGACTATACACTTAACTACATATGAGATTGTAGACCCTTAATTTTTGACCAGGTTCAGTCCAGATTTTTAAAATGGTCTGAAATAATTTTTTGTCGTATTTATTATTTATTTTAATAATATAATATTTATTATGTAATATAGAAAAAAGAAAAAAATTATAAATATTTATTTTTAACAATAAAAATTAAAAATAAAATAAAAATAAAAAAATAAAAATAAAAATAAAAAATCGAATGGATCGGCGAGCGACGCAAGGCAAGGAGCAATTGGCTAGCAGCAACCAATTCACCGCAGGCTCAAGCCTACGGTGAACTGTTGCTTGCCCAGCGAAATTGCACCCCAGCGCAATTGCCCGCAGAGCTTGTCCAGCGCAGAGCCCCCAATTCCTCGCAGTAGATCCTCACACCCCACAGTAGCAATTACCCAGCCTGCGTGCCAACAGTCTAGCGCCTCGCGGCACGTCTCACCCGCAGTGCCCTCAGCGATTGCCCACCAGCCTTGCCAGCCCGGGCCCATGCATAATTTTTGACAAATCATTATTTTACTTAGTTTTAATTATATTTTCCTTAACAGTCTATTATTTCCTTAATCAATTAGTATTAGGTTTTGATTTTTCTTATAAATAGCACGGTTAAACAATTGCACAGGGGACTGGGAGATTTTATTCGGCTAATGACTTTTGCAATTTTCTACAGAGAGGACTTTTGGACTTTTGATCTTTGGCAATTTTAGCTTTGAAATTGTGAAATTTTGAGCTCTTAGAACTCTTAGCAACGGGGAATCAAGGACATGGAACTTCAGTGAACTTGAGTAAGGGAAAAAGCAATAGAAATAAGAGAGGATCCATAATCAAGGCAACAAGTCAGTGTTGTCTTGGTGAATTGTTCTACCATAATTTTATTCCATAAATTGTGGAGGAACCATCAACAAAGGTGCATTTTGAATTAAATAAGTATAATATGTTTTGATTATTTCAAGTATTGAATATGTTCTTTCTCTACTTAAGTTAATTTATAATAGTTTATGTATTTGAATTTTAATCCATTCAGTAACATGTTAGGTTAATCTCTTTCAAGAGCATGATTATTTAATTAATATACAATAGTACCTTTAGTTAATTTTCTTAATATTCATTACAGCAGCAACAATCTTTTAAATAATAATAATAATATTATTAGCTTTGTAAATAGAAACCCTAAAATCCTAATTTTTAGACCTAAACTCTTTAAACCCTAATTTTATTCAAGAAACCCTAATTGAAGCATAAACCCTAAATTTATATTATTTATTGCTTTTTTTTAAATTAGATGCATGTTTATTATATGTTTTGATTGATGGTTCATATCTTTGATGAATAATTTATTTATGATAAATGGTTGGATTTTTTTATTGATATGCTTTGGTTTCAGGAAATTATAAGAGGTATGTTTTCATGTTTTGGGTACCTCATATTATGTGCATCATATAATTCAATTTATTTCAAGTTTCGGATCAATTTAAAGGACACTTTTCCACCTTTTGGTGGGTTTCCTATTTAGTTTTAGATGTTAGACGATCAAAGGACATATTTCTATCCTTGGATGGGTTTCCATTAATTTATTTTGTTTGGACATTGCTATAATTTTTAATAAAGAATTTGTTTATTCTTATGATTGTATGTATTATGGATAATGTCATTATAGTTAAGAATTTTATAATATCTTAACCTGGAAAGGAGGCTAGTTCTAATGAACCGGGCGTTGTGGGGTGCTGGGCTATTTCTCACCTTCCCCACACGTACCCAACTTTTTGAACCCAATAGGGGGTTGGGGATTTCTTAGGAATCAAGTCATCCACTCCTTTCTTTTTCTTGGCTCGTTCGGGTGACAACTCCATTTTTCTCCCGGCTTAGGCCCATGTTCTCTAAGGCCCCGAACCTAACAGTACCAAAGTCGCAAGAACCATTCTACACGGGAGTGGGGGTGAAAATCCCCGCTCACAGTGGCAACTCCACTGGGGATATGAGAAGTTGATTCCATTGGTCTTTATATCATTCTATTCTTTCTTATTATAATATTGTCCATTGCATCATTTAGTTTACATTGTGTGCGTGAGTTAGAATGCCTGTGTTACCCGTGTTGTATCATGTAAGGGATACCATACTTTCACTCAAGGTATGGAGATTGTGCATGGCATAACCACTCATAGCCTTATACCATTTGGTATATACTTGCTATGGGAACCTAAGCCTTTCAACCTAAAGACTAAAGCTCATGTAATTGGCCTAGTTATTTTTCCTAGGTTTTACCTCAAATGCTTATTGTTTAACTATGATTGATATATCTTGGTTTAAACCATGGCTTATTTGGTTTGTTCTTTTTCTAATATGACCTACCTATATTGTAAGCTAAAAAATAATTCTTTCCCTTTAAGATCCAAAAGACCAAAACTATTTTCAAAATTTTTAAGAAGGTCTTTTGACATTGAAACCTTTCAAATATAGGTAAAAAAAAATCTTTTTCCACCTTATGGTTCAAACTTGAAAAGCCCAAAAGCTTTGAAATAAAGTTATCTTATATTACAAGGAGCTTACAAATATTTAGGTCAATTATGAAATATCAAAAATCAATTGTTAGCCTAGTTATACCAAGGATCATTAATCATGGGCTTATTTTTGGCATGAATTAATGGTTGCTTTTTCAAAATAAGAAATCTATTTATGATAAACCTCTTAATTTAGTTTTAATCCAAATATAGCATAAAAGCTATTTTAATTGAGATTCAATGGATTAAAACCTAATTAATGAGAATTATCATGCATCAACTTCTACATTAGAAAATGCAGCTATTGGTTAAACCATCCGAGGGAACTTTTCAAAAACAAAATATCCCATGATGATATTTTGTTGACCATAAACCTAGGAAAAGAGACTCGCCATTCGTTTGTGGAAGTGATAAGGTTGGAAGGAACATTCTAATTATCTTTGTTTATTATTTGTTTATGCATACATGCATATATGTATACACGCATTGCATAACATATCATTAATCCTTACTGGCTTACAGACCTGGAGTACAGTAGTTCAAGAGCGTATGGCAACCCTACCTATGCCAGTGATGTAGAATCCAGCAGCAACTCAATTACCTTCTCACCAAGAGCAATGGAGCCCTGACAAATTCAAACAATGGTGGATGACGCCCTCAGTGCCAAGATGGAAGAACTAAAGGAGGTGATATGAACCAGCCACGAGGTAAGGATCCATTGGTGCTTCCAAATGGGCCATTGACTAGGAGCAAAGCAAAGAAGTTTGGAGCAGCTATGGGATTGCATATTCAAGATCAAATTTCAAAGGAAGTGACTGAAATGTCAATGGAAAAGTGCACAATAGAGCTTGAAGAAGGCACACCAAAGCTGATTATGATGCTTAGTGTGAATATGGAAGCTAAAGGCTAGCTAAAGAGGTCCAACGTTCAAGAAAGGTCCATGGGGGTTCATATACAGCCTTGGGAAGTAATTTAAGGCCCATGGATAGCCCAAATAGTGTGGGGCATGTTCTTATTTTAAAGGGTTTTAGTTTGGCCATTTTTTTATACTTTATATTTTCCTTAGTGGGTTAGGATGTGTGGTTTCCTATTTAGTTATTTCAGAATATTAATTTGTTTCCATACTTTATATTTTCCTTAATGGGTTAGGATTTTGACTTTGTAGCTTTCCTTTTCCCATTAGTAAGGACACTTTTTTGACAAATTATATTATCAATTTTCTTATTGAAAATTTCGGCCATCATAGAACAAGAGTGGATTCTGTTTTTCTTTTGATTGCATCAAGAATTAGATTTACTTATCAATTTCGATTGTGGCGTTCTTCTAATTCGAGCTTCCTAAATCCTTCTGTTATAAGTGTTCGTGCTTTGCTGAGCAATTGGGTGCTTTAGAGGTGGTTTTTCCTTCGTTCTTGGTTTTTCTTCTATCAATCGTGCATTGGGGTTTGAGGCCGTCATTGCTATAGTGTTCTGCGTCATTTGGTATCAGAGCCAATTACAGGTAAATCTTTATCTATCTGTCTTTCTAGGGTTGTTTTATTTGTTTCGTTAGGGTTCTAATTGGATTTTCGAATTAGGGTTATAGAATTCTTTGTTCAATTTCAAAATTGTGTTCTTGCCTTTTGATTCTAAATACGTTTTTCTTATTCTAAAATTGGGTATAAATTGGACTGGAGGCTTTGTGTTTCGTTGGTGATCCAAGGATAGTGACCATATCCTAAAAAAAAAAAAAAGGAGTACCAAATCACTTCAACAAAAATTCTTTGCTATTCTAGAAATTTAAGGTTTTAGAATCGTTTTGCATCAGGTTGAAAGTAATCAAAATTTTGGCCACCAATTTCGGTCAATTGAGGGGCTGTTTTATTACATTTTTCTTAAAGTTTCCTTTTTCGAAATTGAATTCTTAGGGAGTCTTGATACTAGCTTTCTTGGGTAGAATTATTAGGTCCATAAACTAACTTGCTAAGGTGAGTTGGTTTTGATACATTTTGACCAGATTCGTCATAATTTTTGACCTCTTTGTTTCTATTTCTTGTTTGAGCTATCATTTTGATTCCATGACATTGCTAGAGTATTATTTGTTTGATTCTATACTCTGGTTGATATAATTGTGTGACACAAAATTTTCTTGTGTTGCCTCCAAATTTGTCAAGTTTCTTTCTAGGTGTCATTCTAGGATTTAGGTTCTAGTTCCCTTGAACGTGCTTGGTGATTGATTTGTGAGCTTTTGTTCTGAAGTGCAATCGAAGAATTAGCGAAGGTGAGTTCTTTGTTTTGTGAGATAATGAGTAGCAATTCTAGTAGAGATAAAGGCATAGCTGTTGAGAAAGAAGAGATGAGTATCCGGGATATTGCAGATGATCTTGAGACGTACAAGCAAGCAAATGAGGACAATATGGAAAGAATAGCAAATACGTTGGCTAGCTTGCAGCAGTCCATGGAACGCTTAATGCAAGCACAACAACCTCCTCCATTAAGGCTACCACAGAGAATTCTACAACCAGCAATAGCTGAAGAGAGAGAAGAGCCAATTAGGAGGAGGGCACCAAGAGGTGCATATGAGAGAGGCCGTGTGGCTGATTATGGATTTGAAGAAGGAGAAGTTGGAATTTATCAAGCACCTATCAATGATAATGATTTGACTTTCATCAAAATGAAGGTTCCTGAATTTAGAGGGAACAACAATGCTGAAGAATACATTGAATGGGAGCGCAAAGTAGAGCAAATTTTTGAGTGCCATAATTATTCTGAAGAAAAGAAGTCACACATTGTAGCTGTGGAGTTCAAGGGTTATGCAACATTCTGGTGGGATCAACTAAAATCCACTAGAAGAGGCAAGGGGTTGAGAGCCGTACCCGCATGGGAGGAGTTGAGAGACCTGATGAGGCAGCATTTTATCCCTTCTCATTATTATAGGGATCTTTATAATTGCTTAGCATGACTTATGCAAGGTGGCAAGAGTGTAGAAGAATACCACAAGGAGATGGAGATGATCATGGCTAGAGCCAATATTGAGGAAGATGAACAACGGATGATGTCTAGATTTCTTGGAGGACTTAATCAGAATATTGCAAGTGAGTTGGACATGTATGATTACAATACCATGGAGGAGATGGTTGATAAATCTATAAAGATAGAGAGGAGGTTAAAGAGCAAGAGTTCCACCAAACTTGGCTATGGGAGACCACAAAATGTGTTTGGGAGTAATTCGGCCTATAGAGGACCCCAATATAGTGGTGGGGCAAATTCAGCCAATAAGGGTGGAGAGAAAGGGGAGTTCAATAATTCATTCCACAAAAGCAATGCTGCAACCTCTAGTGGAAAAGGGCCATCTAATGGTCCAAACAAGCAAACAGGTACGCCTAACACTACCACTCCTAATAGGGAGATTAAATGTTTTAAGTGTTTAGGGAATGGGCATATTGCATCCCAATGTCTAAATAAAAGAGTTATGATTGCTACAGCTAATGGTGATGTTGTGTCTGATTCTGAACCTAGTGATAATGATAATGATGATATTGGGAACTTTGATTCTCCTATATATGATGATGTTGGTAGTGATGAGCATGTTGATTATACTTTGTTAGCTGAGCGTGGTGAATTGTTAGTTGCTAGGCGTGCATTGAATATGCAGGTGAAAGAGGAAAGTCTAGTACAGCGTGATAATATTTTTCATACTAGATGCTTAGTGAATAATAAGGTGTGTACACTTATTATTGATAGTGGGTGCTGTACTAATGCTGCAAGTACTACTATGGTTGAAAAATTGGGGTTAGAATGTATGAAGTATCCTAATCCTTATAAGTTGCAGTGGTTTAATGATAGTGGTGAGGTGAAAGTAACTAAGCGAGTGAGGGTACCATTTTCAATAGGCTGGTACAAAGATGAAGTTGATTGTGATGTAGTTCCTATGCAAGCTGGACATATGTTGTTGGGCAGACCGTGACATATGATCGGAGAGCGCAACATGATGGGTTTTCTAATAGGTACACATTTACCTATGAAGGAAAACAGGTCACTCTTGTTTCATTATCACCCCTAGAAATGTATGAAGATCAAAGAAAGATGATTGAGGCGGAGAGGCAAGTTGGGGCTACCAATTCAAAAATTAAAGGGAGTTTGAGAGAACATGATAAGGTGAGTGAGAGTGAAAAGAAAATGGGAAAAGAGGCCAGAAAAGAAACAAAACAAATAAATGGCCCATTGGTGAGAGAAAATAAGAAAGAGCAAAACAAACTTTTTATGCAAGAGCGAGAGAGGTTAATTTTGCAATGTCTATTGGGCAGCCATTATTGCTCATTAGATACAAAGAAACTTTGTTTGCTGACACTAATGTTTCGCTTGATAGTTTGCCTTCTAGTTTTATGTCTTTGTTGCATGATTTTCAGGATGTGTTTCCAGATGAATTACCTAGTGGATTGCCACCGCTAAGAGGAATTGAGCATCAAATAGACTTCGTGCCTGGTTCTACCATCCCAAATAGACCAGCTTACTGGAGTAATCCCGTAGAAATAAAAGAGATGCAAAAGCAAGTAGATGAGTTATTGTAGAAAGGGCTGATTAGAGAAAGTTTGAGTTCGTGTGTTGTTCCTGTGTTGTTGGTTCTAAAGAAGGATGGCACATGGAGAATGTGTGTTGATTGTAGGGCTGTAAATAAGATCACAGTGAAGTATCGGCATCCTATACCACAACTTGATGACATGTTGGATGAGCTGCATGGTGCCAGGTATTTTTCTAAAATTGATCTTATGAGTGGATATCATCAAATTCGTATGAAACCTGGTGATGAATGGAAAACAACATTTAAAACTAAATATGGTCTATATGAGTGGTTAGTAATGCCTTTTGGGTTGTCTAATGCACCTAGTACTTTTATGAGACTAATGAACCATGTTTTGAGAGCTTATTTGGGCAAATTTGTTGTAGTCTATTTTGATGATATTCTGATTTATAGTAAGACTTTGGATGACCATGTTGAGCATGCTGGGCTAGTTTTGGAAGTATTGAGAAATGAAAACTTATTTGCCAAGCTTAAGAAATGCACATTTTGCATAGATAGGCTTGTGTTTTTTGGTTTTGTTGTGAGTGCGCAGGGCATTAATGTAGATGAAGAGAAAGTGAAAGCTATAAAGGAGTGGCCTACTCCAAAGAGTGTGACGGATGTGAGGAGCTTTCATGGATTGGCTAGTTTCTATAGGAGGTTCGTGAAGAACTTTTCTACTATTGCAGCACCGTTAACTAGAATAATCAAAAAGGAAGTTGGGTTCCAATGGGGAGAGGAGCAACAAAAAGCCTTCGACTGCCTGAAAGGGAAGTTGACATCCGCTCCTATTTTATCATTGCCTAATTTTGAGAGTACATTTGAGATTGAGTGTGATGCTTCTGGTGTAGGTATTGGAGCTGTATTGATGCAAGAGAAAAAGCCCATAGCCTATTTTATTGAGAAACTCAATGGTTCACAATTGAACTATTCCACTTATGATAAGGAGTTGTATGCCTTGGTGAGAGCATTTGACATGTGGCAGCACTACCTCCTTCCAAAGGAGTTCGTGATTCATACGGATCATGAGTCCCTCAAACACTTGAAGGGACAAGGTAAGTTGAACAAGAGGCATGGTAAGTGGATAGAATTTATAGAACATTTCCCTTATGTTGTTAAATACAAGCAAGGAAATGATAATATAGTGGCTGATGCGTTGTCTAGAAGATATACATTACTATCTGTGTTGAGTTCTAAATTGCTTGGTTTTGAGTACGTTAAGGACTTATATGTAGGTGATGTTGATTTTGGCAATGTGTGTGTTGCATGTGAACATGGAGCTTTTAATTCATTTTATAGGCATGATGGATACTTGTTTAAGGGAAATAAATTATGTGTGCCTAAATGTTCCATGCGTGATTTGCTTGTGTTAGAATCTCATTATGGGGGATTGATGGGACATTTTGGGGTAGCTAAGACTTATGATATCTTGTTTGAGCATTTTTATTGGCCATCTATGCGTAAGGATGTTGAGAGATTGTATTCTGCTTGTATTGCTTGTAGACAGGCGAAATCTAAGTCTATGCCTCATGGTTTATATATGCCGTTACCTGTACCTAGTTCACCTTGGATTGATATTAGCATGGATTTTGTGCTTGGATTGCCTAAAACTAGAAAAGGTAGGGATAGCATTTTTGTAGTTGTTGACAGGTTTAGTAAGATGGCACATTTTATTCCTTGTCATAAAGCTGATGATGCGATTGTTGTAGCTGATTTGTTCTTTAGAGAAGTAGTTCGACTACATTGGGTGCCTAGGACTATTGTGTCTGATAGAGATGCTAAGTTTTTGTCCCATTTTTGGAGTGTTTTATGGGGTAGATTAGGAACTAAGATTTTGTTTTCTACTACTTGTCATCCACAAACAGATGGGCAAACAGAGGTAGTTAATCGTACACTTGGTACATTGTTGAGAGCTATAGTGGGAAAGAATTTGGCTGCTTGGGAAGATTGTTTACCTTTTATTGAGTTTGCTTATAATTGTTCTATTCATTCTTCTACAGGTTATTCGCCATTTGAGATTGTTTATGGTTTTAACCCATTAACTGTACTTGATCTTATTCCTTTACCTTCACTGTAACACCCCCATATCCAATGCACACACACTACAACCACAACAATGTAGTATAAGTGCACCAAACATAGGGATGCTACGGTTTTCTTAACATTTAAAACACTTTAAACTTGATACAATACCCTTATCATTTTACATTATAGAAAATTAGATCATTTACTTATAAAACAAAACATATTAGTTATATATATATACATGATTGGCAAGTTTGCTCTGATCTTTAATCTCCCAAAATGGATTCTTCAAGGTCTACTCTCACTTGGTCTTGATGAACTCTCGGGTTCAACTCTATCAACTCTATTACCTGCGCGATTAAACATTATCGCGCTAAGCCAAGGGCTTAGTAAGATAAAACATGCAATGGATATGCTTTAATGCATTACAATGTCAATTCTGATTCATCTCATATATGTAACAACATAGATGCAAAGCTAACAACATCTCTTTACATTTTATAATCAACATACATATATGCATATCACATTTCAACATCATTGCATATACTTCATTATTTAATCATTTAATCATCCATGAACAACAATAAACAAATCATGACTCTCATTAAACAAAGACAAGCATTGGGCCCAAGATACACTAATATGCCATTCAATTTTCAGAGTTAATGCTTTGGTTTGTTATCACATTTATCAATATCATATACCCAACTAGGCTTCAAAGATTAAGTTCAACCAAGCTTCAAGGGGAGCAAAGCATGCTAAGCTTCAACCCAACTTGGCTTCAAGAACTAACCCAACCTAGCTTCAAGGGTGGTAACATCTCAATTAGGCTTCAAGGATTCAATCCAACCTAACTTCAAGAGATTGTTACACTTATTAGGCATGCCACCAACAACAAACTCTGAAAATGGAATAACACATTAGCCACACAATTCATTTAGATTTCATTCTCAATTCTCATTATCATTTAGGCAAACATGCCTCATTTATCTCCATTGAATCACCTTAGCCAATAACAATGGCTTCACATTTCATTTTACAATATAACACTTCATTCCACATTACTCATGAAACACATTACCATTCACAATGCATAACATAACATTGTTCAATCTCAACAATGCAAGAACAATTTATATTATTCATAGCTTTAGGATCATCCACAAGTGTTTGATTAAGTCATTCCTTGGGTTAAGTATGTTTAAAATGTTTATGTTTAGGTTTAGAGATCAAACTACCTTTGAAGAATCCAAACCATGCGAAAAGAGAACCAAGAAATCAAACAATATCCAACTCATTTGAGGGACACGCCCAGCCCACTTGAGGAACACAGCCGTGTCTTTAAAAATAAAAGAGGCAGTAGCCAACACAAATAAATGACACGGGCGTGTCTCTTCATGGCTTCTGGCCGTGTCACCCATGCACATAATCTTAACTAAAACCAACACTTTCTCAATTGCACTCAAACACAATATTCATCATATAACATGTTTCAAATGAACATAATCAATGTTCTAAACACATATTCACCACAAGAATTACTTCACAACACATTAATATAACAATTAAACACACATCATCTCAAAACAATAAAATCACCATCCCTCTCCACCTTTCAAAATCAACATTTACCACTTCCAACAACTACACCTATTTAAACTATTAACTTAAAACCAATTTAACACTTGAGAACAAATCATAAACACATCTCATCATCAAATCATCAAACCCTAATTAACTTCCCATACCACTTCAAAAGAATGAAAGAAATCAAAGGGAAGATCTTGCCTTAGTTAAAAACTTCTTGAATCAACACTTGAACACTTAATCTTCCTTCAATTTTGAACTCAACTCATCAAGAACCTCTCTTCACCTCTTGCTTCCCTTTGTCTAAGGAGGAGCCGGCCACTTCATGAAAGAAAGAAGAAAATGATGAAGAAACAAAGTCAAATTTTGCTTTTAATCTCCACCAAGTGATCTTATCCAAGCAATTACCAAATTGCCCTTAACCATATAACTAACTTTTTGTCTCATATAAGCCCACATATGTAATTACACACTTAACACAAAAATATCTCTCTTCCTTTGACTCTTCCTTTGACCCATTTATATGTTATATATATCATCATATACACAACATATACCATACTCTCTAAACCCTAATTCTTTCCCAATACACATATACACAAGCATTCTCCTCCCAATTTCTTTTCTTATCCCATCATATACATTCAATCCAATTTATAACAATAACAACAACAACAATATGCAAAACTTCTAGGGCACAAATGAGGATATTACAATTCTCCCCCTCTAAAAAGAAATTTCGTCCTCGAAATTACCTGATATCAAGTCTGAAACAACTGAGGATATTGCTCTCGCATGGTTTGTTCATTTTCCCAAGTTGCTTCTTCTTTTCCATGATTCTTCCACAAAATCTTCACAAGTGGCACTCTCTTGTTTCTCAACTCTTTCACATCACGTGCCAAAATATCAACTGGTTCCTCTTCAAATGTCAGATCATGATTTACTTCAATTGACTCAATCGGCAACACATGAGATGGATCCGACCTATACCTCCTCAACATAGAAACATGAAATACGTTATGGATTCGATCCAACTCAGGTGGCAAAGCAAGCCGATAAGCAACTGGCCCAACTCTTTCCAAAACTTCATACGGTCCAATGAAACAAGGACTCAATTTTCCTTTCCGACCGAACCTCAAAATCTTCTTCCAAGGAGATACTTTCAGAAATACCTTATCTCCCACATCAAACTCTATGTCTCTCCTCTTCAGATCTGCATAAGACTTCTGTCGGTCTGAAGCTGCTTTCAATCTGCCTCGAATCAGCTTTACTTTTTCTTCAGTTTCTTGAATCAAATCAGGCCCAATTGACTTACCTTCCCCAATTTCACTCCAACAAAGAGGTGTCCTACACCGTCTGCCATACAATGCTTCAAATGGTGCCATACCAATGCTGGATTGGTGACTGTTGTTGTAAGCAAACTCCACAAGTGGTAAAAACCTATCCCAACTTCCAGAGAAATCGATGACACAACTTCTCAACATATCTTCAAGAATCTGTATCACCCTCTCTGACTGTCCATCTGTCTGTGGATGAAAAGCAGTGCTGAAGTGCAGTCGAGAACCCAAAGCACTATGCAAACTCTTCCAAAATCTTGAAGTAAACCTGGGATCTCGATCAGACACTAAAGAAGTTGGAACACCATGCAACTTCACAATCTCATGGATATACAGCTCAGCCAACCTCTCCAAAGAGTAATCCATCCGCACCGGAAGGAAATGAGCTGTCTTAGTCAATCTATCCACAATCACCCATATGACATCATGTTTCCTTTGTGTCAATGGCAACCCAGACACAAAGTCCATTGTCACTCTTTCCCACTTCCATTCTGGCACTGACAACGGTTGAAGCAACCCGGTTGGAACTTGATGCTCTGCTTTAACCTTCTGACAAGTGAGACATTTCGATACAAACTCAGCAATGTCTCTCTTCAACCCCATCCACCAATAAAGCTGTCTCAAATCATGATACATCTTCGTATTACCCGGATGCATAGCAAACATCGACTGATGAGCTTCTTCCAAAATGACCCTTTTCAAATCAGCATCATCGGGTACACACAATCTGCTCTTGAACCAGAGACTTCCATCACTCTTCACAATAAAATCTCTACCCTTTCCACTCTGACAATCCGAAACAATCTTCTGTATCTTCTTATCGGCCAACTGAGCTTCTTTGATTTGATCTAACAAAACCGGCTTCAATTGCAACTGTGCTAACAATGCACCATCATCACAAAGTACAAAACTAGCACACAATGCTCTCAACTCAACAAGCAACGAGAGCGAGTAAACAGTAAAACCTGCTAAAGACTTCCGACTCAAGGCATCAGCAACAACATTTGCTTTACCTGGATGATAGTCAATCAAACAGTCGTAGTCTTTAATCAATTCTAACCATCTCCTCTGACGAAGATTGAGTTCTTTCTGGACACCCAAATATTTCAAACTCTTGTGATCAGTATAGATGAAACATTTCTCCCCAAACAAATAGTGGCGCCAAATCTTCAATGCAAACACAATGGCAGCCAATTCCAAATCATGGGTCGGATAGTTAAGCTCATGCGATTTCAACTGTCGAGATGCATAAGCTATAACTTTCCCTTCTTGCATCAATACACACCCCAAACCTCTATGTGAAGCATCACTGTAGATCACATATGGTTTGCCTTCAACAGGTAAAGTAAGAACAGGCGCTTGAGTTAACATTTCTCTCAACTGCTCAAAGCTCACCTGACACTGATCTGTCCACAAAAACCTCACTCCCTTACGAAGCAATCTGGTGAGTGGAGTAGCTATCAAAGAAAACCCTTTTACAAACCGCCGGTAATAGCCTGCCAAACCCAGAAAACTTCTAATCTCTGTCACAGACTTGGGTGGACTCCAATTTAAAATGGCTTCAACTTTACTCGGATCAACTCTAATGCCTTCTGCAGAAACAATATGTCCGAGAAAAGCTACTTGATCCAACCAAAACTCACACTTCGACAATTTGGCAAATAACTGCTTCTCTCTCAAAATCTGCAACACAATCCGTAGATGCATATCATGTTCCTCTTCATTCCGCGAATACACCAGAATATCATCGATGAAGACCACTACAAACTGATCCAGATAGGGCCTAAACACCCTATTCATCAAATCCATAAAAGCTGCAGGTGCATTCGTCAGACCAAAAGGCATAACTAAAAATTCATAATGCCCATACCTGGTCCGAAAAGCGGTCTTAGGAACATCTTCAGCTCTGACTCTCAGCTGATGGTACCCAGATCTCAAATCAATTTTAGAAAACACAGCTGCACCCTTCAATTGATCAAAGAGATCATCGATTATAGGCAAAGGATATTTATTTTTAATAGTCACCTTGTTCAATTGCCTATAATCGATACACAACCTCATAGTACCATCTTTCTTTTTCACAAATAGCACAGGAGCTCCCCAAGGAGAAACACTGGGGCGAATGAATCCTTTGTCCAACAACTCCTGCAATTGCACTTTCAACTCCCTCAATTCTGCTGGTGCCATTCTATAAGGAGTAATAGAGATAGGAGTGGTACCAGGCAACAATTCAATACCGAACTCCACCTCTCTCTCCGGAGGCAACCCTGGCAACTCCTCTGGAAAAACATCAGGGAACTCTGCAACTATGGCAATACTATCAATGGGAGAACCCTTCACTCTAGTATCCACCACATGAGCAAGATAGGCTTCACACCCCTTTCTAATCAATCTCCTAGCTGCAACAGCTGAAACAAATAAGGAGGCTAGTTGTTCCTGCTCATTAGATACTATCACCTCTCTACCATCACCCGTTCTCAAAGAAACAATTTTCTTTTTACAATCCACCACAGCTCCATGTCGAGATAGCCAATCCATACCTAAGATCACATCATATTCCTTAAATGGCATCTCAATCAAATCTCCAAGGAACTCCTCACCTTGCACCCTCACTGCACTATCTCGGTGCACCTTACTCACAACCACACTATGCCCTAACGGATTTGTCACCAACACATCAAATCCTAGGGACTCAGCATGCACGTTAAATACAGGCAATACAGATGCACTAACATATGAATACGTGGAACCCGGATCAATCAAAGCAAGTACAGAAAAACCAAATAAGGAAAAAGTACCAGCAATGACTGCCGAAGCATCTGGCTGCCTCTGCATAACATACATCCTCTGGGAAGATCCAACTTCCTCTGGTCTACTCTCCCTGGATGTAGCACCTCCTCTAACACTGAACCCAGATCTGCCTCCCCGGCTGCTACCTCTACCTACTCGACCTCCCCTCACACTAGGTCGAGAAGCTGTAGTATCAACTGACATCTGCTCTTGCCTCTCAGGACAATCTCTCACAAAGTGATCTGGCGATCCACATCTGAAACATACCCCTGCAACACCAGCCTTCCAGCAAGGACCACCATGCGGCCTACCACAATGGATGCAGATGGGTAAGGTGGATCTCTGAACCATAGGGGTCGGAGCACTCGCCACTGAAGCTGCAGGTCTAAATCTCTGCATCTATAACTGCACTGACCTACCAGCTGACCTCTGACTCCTACTAACTCTAGGAACAAAGCTTCCTTTACCTCTCTTCACAGAAGAAGACCCTGCCTCAAACTGGGGCCTTCTAACCCTAACCTCTTCTTCTGAAGCAACCGCAATACCCTGAGCTCGCTTTACACTTCGAGCTGCTGCCACAAGCTGTGAGAAATCCTGATATCTGGATCCAGCTACTAAGCACATGATCGAGGGCCTCAATCCCTCCTCAAACCTCCGACATCTATCAATCTCATCAGCAATGATACCCCCAGCATACTAACTCAGTCGAATAAACTCAACTTCATACTCAGTAACAGTCTTGCTGTCTTGCTTCAAGGTTAAGAACTCCATCTTCTTCATGTCTTTATACTCCCTAGGAGTATACTTCAACTCAAATTCCCTCAGAAAATCAGTGTAAGACAGTGTTGGAGGATCGTCCATAGAATGGGGCACCGTCTTCCACCAATCGTAGGCGTCCTTCTGTAGCAAAGATCTTGCATAGTCAAACTTTTCCTCTGAGGTGGCTTGCAACTGAACAAATACCCTCTGAACTCTATCAAGCCACTGTTCTGCTGCAGCCGGATCAACTGTACCAAAGAAATCCTCTGCTCCATATTTCCTTAGCTTATCATAGTGCCTCACTGGTACTGAAGGCTGAGGGGGTGGTGGCTGCGGTTGCACAGGTGTTTGTCTCATAACTTCCATCATATGCCTAAACCAGGCTGGCGGAACCTCCTCACCAACTGGTCTACCCGACACCGAAGCAGGTGCCTCCTCAACACTATCAACCCTAGCTCCCTCATCAGGAGCAACGCTCTCCTCACTACCCTCAACCGACTGTCTCAAATGAGGATCCATCAACACCTAACACTGCAAACACAAAAGGACACACCTTATTAAAGATCAGAGATTGCCAATCCCAAACATGTATTTTTATTCAAAACCAACTTTTAAAATCAAAATAATCTTTTTCTTACATTTTACCTAGGTTGAGAATCTCAAACCTAGGCTCTGATACCAAAACAATCGTAACACCCCCATATCCAATGCACACACACTACAACCACAACAATGTAGTATAAGTGCACCAAACATAGGGATGCTACGGTTTTCTTAACATTTAAAACACTTTAAACTTGATACAATACCCTTATCATTTTACATTATAGAAAATTAGATCATTTACTTATAAAACAAAACATATTAGTTATATATATATATACATTTATATATTACACAGCGGAAGTTATAAAATATGTACATATTTACATATTAAACATTTCTTTACAAAATATAAAGAAGTATACATGATTGGAAAGTTTGCTCTGATCTTTAATCTCCCAAAATGGATTCTTCAAGGTCTACTCTCACTTGGTCTTGATGAACTCTCGGGTTCAACTCTATCAACTCTATTACCTGCGCGATTAAACATTATCGCGCTAAGCCAAGGGCTTAGTAAGATAAAACATGCAATGGATATGCTTTAATGCATTACAATGTCAATTCTGATTCATCTCATATATGTAACAACATAGATGCAAAGCTAACAACATCTCTTTACATTTTATAATCAACATACATATATGCATATCACATTTCAACATCATTGCATATACTTCATTATTTAATCATTTAATCATCCATGAACAACAATAAACAAATCATGACTCTCATTAAACAAAGACAAGCATTGGGCCCAAGATACACTAATATGCCATTCAATTTTCAGAGTTAATGCTTTGGTTTGTTATCACATTTATCAATATCATATACCCAACTAGGCTTCAAGGATTAAGTTCAACCAAGCTTCAAGGGGAGCAAAGCATGCTAAGCTTCAACCCAACTTGGCTTCAAGAACTAACCCAACCTAGCTTCAAGGGTGGTAACATCTCAATTAGGCTTCAAGGATTCAATCCAACCTAACTTCAAGAGATTGTTACACTTATTAGGCATGCCACCAACAACAAACTCTGAAAATGGAATAACACATTAGCCACACAATTCATTTAGATTTCATTCTCAATTCTCATTATCATTTAGGCAAACATGCCTCATTTATCTCCATTGAATCACCTTAGCCAATAACAATGGCTTCACATTTCATTTTACAATAAAACACTTCATTCCACATTACTCATGAAACACATTACCATTCACAATGCATAACATAACATTGTTCAATCTCAACAATGCAAGAACAATTTATATTATTCATAGCTTTAGGATCATCCACAAGTGTTTGATTAAGTCATTCCTTGGGTTAAGTATGTTTAAAATGTTTATGTTTAGGTTTAGAGATCAAACTACCTTTGAAGAATCCAAACCATGCGAAAAGAGAACCAAGAAATCAAACAATATCCAACTCATTTGAGGGACACGCCCAGCCCACTTGAGGAACACGGCCGTGTCTTTAAAAATAAAAGAGGCAGTAGCCAACACAAATAAATGACACGGGCGTGTCTCTTCATGGCTTCTGCCCGTGTCACCCATGCACATAATCTTAACTAAAACCAACACTTTCTCAATTGCACTCAAACACAATATTCATCATATAACATGTTTCAAATGAACATAATCAATGTTCTAAACACATATTCACCACAAGAATTACTTCACAACACATTAATATAACAATTAAACACACATCATCTCAAAACACTAAAATCACCATCCCTCTCCACCTTTCAAAATCAACATTTCCCACTTCCAACAACTACACCTATTTAAACTATTAACTTAAAACAAATTTAACACTTGAGAACAAGTCATAAACACATCTCATCATCAAATCATCAAACCCTAATTAACTTCCCATACCACTTCAAAAGAATGAAAGAAATCAAAGGGAAGATCTTACCTTATTTAAAAACTTCTTGAATCAACACTTGAACACTTAATCTTCCTTCAATTTTGAACTCAACTCATCAAGAACCTCTCTTCACCTCTTGCTTCCCTTTGTCTAAGGAGGAGCCGGCCACTTCATGAAAGAAAGAAGAAAATGATGAAGAAACAAAGTCAAATTTTGCTTTTAATCTCCACCAAGTGATCTTATCCAAGCAATTACCAAATTGCCCTTAACCATATAACTAACTTTTTGTCTCATATAAGCCCACATATGTAATTACACACTTAACACAAAAATATCTCTCTTCCTTTGACTCTTCCTTTGACCCATTTATATGTTATATATATCATCATATACACAACATATACCATACTCTCTAAACCCTAATTCTTTCCCAATACACATATACACAAGCATTCTCCTCCCAATTTCTTTTCTTATCCCATCATATACATTCAATCCAATTTATAACAATAACAACAACAACAATATGCAAAACTTCTAGGGCACAAATGAGGATATTACAATTCTCCCCCTCTAAAAAGAAATTTCGTCCTCGAAATTACCTGATATCAAGTCTGAAACAACTGAGGATATTGCTCTCGCATGGTTTGTTCATTTTCCCAAGTTGCTTCTTTTTTTTCCATGATTCTTCCACAAAATCTTCACAAGTGGCACTCTCTTGTTTCTCAACTCTTTCACATCACGTGCCAAAATATCAACTGATTCCTCTTTAAATGTCAGATCAGGATTTACTTCAATTGACTCAATTGGCAACACATGATATGGATCCGACCTATACCTCCTCAACATAGAAACATGAAATACGTTATGGATTCGATCCAACTCAGGTGGCAAAGCAAGCCGATAAGCAACTGGCCCAACTCTTTCCAATACACATATACACAAGCATTCTCCTCCCAATTTCTTTTCTTATCCCATCATATACATTCAATCCAATTTATAACAATAACAACAACAACAATATGCAAAACTTCTAGGGCACAAATGAGAATATTACATTCACATGAGCTTGTTAGTTTAGATAGAGACAGGAAAGCAGAATTGATGAAGGCTATGCATGAGAAAGCTCGAGTTAATATGGAGAAAAAGAACAAGTCATATGCTGATCGAGCGAATAGAGGATGCAAGAAGATAGTGTTTGCTCCTGGATATTGGGTTTGGGTACACATCCGAAAGGAGAGGTTTCCAAATCAAAGGAAGAATAAGCTTGATGCACGTGGTGATGGTCCATTTCAAGTGTTGGCAAAGATCAATGATAATGCATACAATATAGACTTGCCTGGTGAGTATGGTGTTAGTACTACTTTTAATGTGTCTGATTTATCTCCTTATGATGATGCAGATTTGAGGACAAATCTTTTTGAAGAGGGGGAGAATGATACGAACCAGCCACGAGGTAAGGATCCATTGGTGCTTCCAAATGGGCCATTGACTAGAAGCAGAGCTAAGAAGTTTGGAGAAGCTATGGGATTACATATTCAAGATCAAATTTCAAAGGAAGTGACTGAAATGGCAATGGAAAAGTGCACAATAGAGCTTGAAGAAGGCACACCAAAGCTGATTATGATGCTTAGTGTGAATATGGAAGCTAAAGGCTAGCTAAAGAGGTCCAACATTTAAGAAAGGTCCATGGGAGGTTCATATACGGCCTTGGGAAGTAATTTAAGGCCCATGGATAGCCCAAATAGTGTGGGGTGTGTTCTTATTTTAAAGGGTTTTAGTTTGGCCCTTTTTTTATACTTTATATTTTCCTTAGTGGGTTAGGATGTGTGGTTTCCTATTTAGTTATTTCATAATATTAATTTGTTTCCATACTTTATATTTTCCTTAATGGGTTAGGATTTTGACTTTGTAGCTTTCCTTTTCCCATTAGAATTAGGGTTTTGGATTTATGTGTGCCTTTTAGTATAAATAGGGCCTTATTTTTCTTGTAAGGACACTTTTTTGACAAATTATATTATCAATTTTCTTATTGAAAATTTCGGCCATCATAGAACAGGAGTGGATTCTCTTTTTCTTTTGATTGCATCAAGAATTAGATTTACTTATCAATTTCGATTGTGGCATTCTTCTAATTCGAGCTTCGTAAATCCTTCCGTTATAAGTGTTCGTGCTTTGCTAAGCAATTGGGTGCTTTAGAAGGTGGTTTTTCCTTCGTTCTTGGTTTTTCTTCTATCAATCG
The DNA here is from genome assembly GCA_947685225.1 of Garcia nutans. NCBI lineage: Eukaryota > Viridiplantae > Streptophyta > Magnoliopsida > Malpighiales > Euphorbiaceae > Garcia > Garcia nutans. Next base: position 31,727,824 of record CANTUV010000005.1, on the reverse strand, counting down.
TGCGTTGGGGTTTGAGGCCTTCATTACCATAGGGTTCCGCGTCAGGAGGCCCTGGCTGAGACCATAAAGAACCAATTGAATGCAATTTTGGGGAACAATGCTGAGGCATCTCCTAGAACCAAGAAGCCGAAGGACAAAGGGAAGGCTAAGGTTGGTGAAGTGGCTTTTGAGGATGACAAAGTAGTCATTGATGATGATCACGACTGGGCTCAATATTTCCAAGATACTCAAGATAAGAAGAAAGAGTCGAGGGTTATGGAAAGAGCAACTATGGAAAAAACTGAAACTTCTGATTTGAGAAAATGATTGCTGATTTGAAGAAGAAATTCGAGAAGAAGCTAAAAATGGAAGAAATGTCGGAGGTCGACAAGTTGTTCGAACAAGATGAGGAGGTCCCTCATAAGTTCAAGATGCCTTCCTTCCCTAGGTATAATAATACAGGAAATCCTTACTTGCATGTCAAGCAATACATCACTACCATGCAGTCTGCCAGAGCTACTAAGGCTCAAACTCTGAGGTATTTCATGCTCTCATTGGATCCTGTTGTCCAAAATTGGTTCAACACCTTAATTCCACAATATTGTGACATGTTGTACAACACCTTAATTCAACACCCAAAAAGATTGGGACATGTTGTACAAAGCCTTCATTCCACAATATGGGTTTAATGTCTAGCTGGAAGTTACCTTGATGGAGGTGGAGACCATTAGGAAAAGACCAAATGAGAACTTTGTTTATTATGTAAAGAGATGCAGAAATAAGGTTGCACTTCTCAAAAGGAGGCTTGATGAGTCAGACCAAGTCAGAATGATAGTCAGAGGTGTCCTGCCCAATCTCTGTGACAGGCTGTCTCACACACTTATAAGGGACTTCAAAGACCTTTTGCATGCTGGCTTGCAAATTGAAGAGCGGGAAAGGGAGAAGAATCGCTTTTCTGCAAGAAGGAATGAGAAAGGGAACTACCTTGTCGGGTAATCAAAACACGTAAAAGGAAGTTAATGTTAATGCAACTTGTCAAGGAAATAGAAGACAGTTCTCAGAATTGGGAAAACCGCTATCTTGGGTTCTCAATAAGCTACAAAAGAAGGGACTGTTGCAACCCTTGACCCCTCGTCCTTTGTCTAATCCTCTTCCACCTAACTTTGGTGCTAATGCAATTTTCCAATTCCATTAAAGGTCTGGACACGAAACAGACAACTGTATGAAGTTGAGGCATGAGATCCAGAATTTAATTGATAGCGGGAAGTTACCTGAGCCCAATAAGCCCAATACAAAGGACAATCCTCTGCCTAGGTTTAACAGAGTGCCACCACCAATAACCTTCATGGTAGGAGGAGGATTGGAGGAAGATTCAGTTTTATCCTCCTTTCAAGATGGAAGTATTGAAGATGTGGAATAAGGAGAAATTTTATTCAACAAACCTCCCTTAGCTTGAAGTGTTGCTCTTTTTATTTTTGCTTTCTTTACTACTTATTTGGAACAATTATGTCTTTAAAATTAAGATTATTTGAATAAATTACTTTCATCAAAATTTTTCATGGTCTTTGTTCATTTTGGTGCTCAACCGATGACGAATTTAGCTTGATATTTATAAATTAGCATATCTATGCATCATAATTTGAATGACTTTACTAGATAAGGGAATTGTTCTACAACATTGAGTTGTGTTTACTTTCTTAGAGAGGGATCCTACATAATTACCTTTTTCTAGGTCCTAGTTAGCCTTAGAACATGCTTTGATGGACTTTCAAGGCGAAATTGAACTCTTCTTATTTAGGAGAGAGATGATCTAGTCATCGTTTGACAAGCCAACAACTACTATCAACCCTATTGATATCAATCCTTAGTTGTCCCTTTGAGTTTCATTGGCTTACAAACCCCATCAACCTATCCTGAGCTGTTGTGATACTTATGACAAATCTGATGATCACTAAGGGGAAGAGGCAAGAAGATCAAAAGAAAAGAATGCCTAGTCAAGACCATAAGGATAGAAAAAACAAAGAAAAAAAGGAAAAAACAAAAGAAAAAAATATAAGAAAAAAAAAGAGAAGAAAAAGAAAAGAAAATAAAACCCAAAACGGTTCAGAAAGCCAACCAAGTTCTCTTTTACCTAAAGCAGCAAAAAACTTCCATTGGTCCAACCCAACCAAAGATTCAATCAAAATTAGAGAGATAAAAGAAAGGTCATCTAGTTCTTGAAAGTCCTATACTTGACAATTCTATAGGGAAGAAGGACAAAATGATAAAATGCTCAAAGAAAAGAAACAGTAAGAAAAAGAATGAGAAAGAAAAGGGAAAAGAAGAAAAGAAATGAATATGGGTACCAAACTTTTTGCAAAAGTCAAAGACTGTCCCAATCAAGATCCAGATTAATGCCAAGAAGATGGGAGAACATTCAAAGCTCTATCTTTTCATGCTCCCAACTGCCTAATGTTCCAACAAGAAGTTTGTAGTGTGAAGGTTTGTCCATAGTATCACATCAGCTCCAATCTCAAAATGACCTTCATTTAAACCATGTCCCTTATAGACCTCGTTTCAAGCCTATTAAAGACCTGTTGATCTCTCTTAGTGGGTAGAGTCTATTAGTGGAGATAGTTTTAATAAGCATGCATATGAGATAGACAATATTTAAATTCAATGAGACTTTTGATTAAGTAATGTGTATGTGCCTATATGACGTGCAACAATTCTTATTTAAATGGAAATGATTCCCGAGTTTAGAATGGTAACTAGGCTTGTCATGTTATAGATATGTTAATTTGAAAAATCAAGTCCTGAGGTAAATTGACATTGATTTGTCAAAGCCAACATTTGATTTCAAAATCAAAATTCAAAATTTAAAAAAAAAAATGAAAAAATGATGATTTTAAAAAATGTGTTTTTGTCATACAAAGCTTTCAAGTTAAGGGAAGTATGTTGAACCATCAAATCTCGAAAGACACATTGGACAAAGTAAATGATTATTTACAAGGTTGTGAAAAGTTACCAACTAGCGTGTTGAATCCTAGTTTGAAATGGATATATCTCCGCTGCTTGGGCCTCTACTACTCATGTTTTCAACATCTTGAAGATAAAAGCCATAAATGTGAAGCACTCTATCATTCCAATGTAAGACTTGAACAAGCATCTGAAAGGAGTCAATGAGAACACTTCAGCTGATCACCTCAGTCTATGAGTCGATGAAACCACTATAAATATTACTCATGCATATCATGCAAACATGAGCATATCACACTGCATTTTCTTTGTCAAAAGTAAACAACAATACTCTATGAAGCAACCATGATGCGGATATGGAATTAGGGGCATAGAAAACCCATTACTTGAGGAAGCTCCAGTCATTTTGCAAATGAAGAAATGTATGCTTGTGCGAAGAACTAGACAACACAAACATCAATCAAAGCCTGTATTAGAAAAATCATTAGTTTGAGCCTACACAGGGGGCAAAGCTTCTCCTTTCAACTTTTGAGTTTATGCATGTACAAAATATTTTCAAACTCACTTTTAATATTTTGCTACGCAGGGGGCAAGGAGAAGATATAAGGGCCAGCTAAAAAATAGCTAATTTTTTTTGCAAAAGGAAGAACATAAAGAATGGAACATTAGAACTTTCTAAAGAATGAAGATGCAAAAGACAAAAGATCAGTCCAGCTAGAAGAGCTAAAGCCAATATAAGACCCAATCTCCGAGGATGAAAATCTATTTTAAAAGGGTGAAGACCCAAAGTCTAAAGGATAAAGATTTGTTTCAAAGGGTGAAGTCCCGAAGTCCAAAGGATGAAGATCCAATTTCAAGGGTGAAGACCTGATTTCCAAGGATGAAGATCCATTTTCAAGGGTAAAGACCCAATGCCAAGGATGAAGATCCAATTTCAAGGGTGAAGACCATCCCAAGGATGAAGATCCATTTTGAGAGGTCAAGACCCAAAGCTTAAAGGATGAAGATCCGAAGTCCAAAGGATGAAGATCCGTTTTAAAGGGTGAAGACTCGATGCCAAGGATGAAGATCCAGCTTAAAGGATGAAGATCCAATTTCAAGGGTGAAGACCCAATTTCCAAGGAAGAAGATCTATTTTTGAGGTTGAAGACCTGATGTCAAGGATGAATATCCATTTTGAGAGTGAAGACCCATAATCCATTGAAGAATGGAACAATCGGTTAAAAGGAAGCCATAATTCTCATCTGATAAAATTCAAATTCAGTTCCGAGTCTAAGTACCCAAAATAAATCTCGGATCCAAGTACCCAAGTACCCAATTCAGTCTCAGGTCCAAGTAGCCAGTCTTGGGTCTAAGTACCCAATTCAATCTTGGGTCCAAGTACCCAATCTCGGGTCCAAGTGCCCAAATCCAATTCAGTCTCAGCTCTAAGTACCTAGTCTCGGGTCCAAGTACCCAATTTAGTCTTAGGTCTAAGTACCCAATATCGGGTCCAAGTGCCCAAATCTAATTCAGTCTCAGGTCCAAGTACTCAAATCAAATTAAGTCTCAAGTCTAAGTACCCAATCTCGATTCCAAGTACCCAGTCTTGGGTCCAAGTACCCAATTCAGTCTCGGGTCTAAATACCCAGTCTCGGGTCCAAGTACCCAATTCAGTCTCGAGTCCAAGTGCACAAATCCAATTCAATCTCGGGTCTAAGTATCCAATCTCAGGTCCAAGTACCCAAATCAAAATTCAATACCCAATCCCGGGTCCAAGTACCCAAATCTTTTTCGGATCAATAACCCAAACCATTTTCAATCTCAACTTGAGAACCCATCCTCATCCAAAATCTGCTCAAAGTCATGTTGCTTTTCACTCTCTTCAACTAAAAAGTCTCAGATCATTCAAGCAGGGGGCAAACAGTAGACCCTTAATTTTTTACCAGGTCTAGTCTAGAATTTTAAAATGGTCTGAAATAATTTTTACAGTATTTATCATTTAATATAGAAAAAAAGAAAAAAATTATAAATGTTTATTTTTAATAATAAAATTAAAAATAAAATCAAAAATCAAAAATCAAAAATCAAAAAAATCAAAATAAAAAATTGGATGGATCTGCGAGTGACGCCCGACAAGAAGCAATTGGCTTGGGCCTGCGGTGAACTGCTAATCGCCCAGCGAAATTGCGCCACAGCGCAATTGCCCGTAGAGCTCGCCCAGCACAGTGCCCCCAATTCCTCTCAGCAGTGATTGCCCAGCCCACGTGCCAACAACCTAGAGCCTCGCAGCACATCTAGCCTATAGCGCCCACAGTGATTGCCCAGCAGCCTCGCTAGCCCAGGCCCGTGCATAATTTTTGATAAATCATTATTTTACTCGATTTTAATTATATTTTCCTTAATAGTCTATTATTTCCTTAACTGATTAGTATTAGGTTTTGATTTTTCTTATAAATAGCACGGTTAAACAATTACACAGGGGACTGGGAGATTTTATTCGGCCAAGGACTTTTGCAATTTTATACAGAGAAGACTTTTGGACTTTTGATTTTTGGCAATTTTAGCTTTGAAATTGTGAACTTTTGAGCTCCTGGAACTCTTAGCAATGAGGAATCAAGTACAGTGAACTTGAGCAAAGGAAAAAGCAACAGAAACAAGAGAGGATCCATAATCAAGGCAACAAGTCAGAGTTGTCTTGGTGAATTATTCTGCCAGAATTTTATTCCATAAATTGTGGAGGAACCAACAACAAAGGTGCGTTCTAAATTAAATAAATATAATATGCTTTGATTATTTCAAGTATTGAATACGTTCTTTCTCTATTTAAATTAATTTATAATAGTTTATGTATTTGAATTTTAATCCATTCAGTAACATGTCAGTTTAATCTCTTTCAAGTGCCTGATTATTTAATTAATATACCACAGCACCTTCATTTAATTTTTTTAATATTCATCACAGTAGCATCAATCTTTTAAATAATAATAAATTTATTAACTTTGTAAATCTAAACCCTAAAATCCTAATTTTTAGACCTAAACTCTTTAAACCTTAATTTTATTCAAGAAACCCTAGTTGAAGCATAAACCCTAAATTTATATATTTATTGCATTAGTTAAATTAGATGTATGTTTATTATATGTTTTGATTGATGGTTCATATTTTTGATGAATAATTTATTTATGTATAATGGTTAGTTATTTTTATTGATATGCTTTTGTTTTAAGAAATTGTAAGAGGTATGTTTCCATGTTTTGGGTACCCCATATTGTGAGCATCATGTAATTCAATTTATTTCAAGCTTCAGATCGATGTAAAGGACACATTTCCACCTTTCGGTGGGTGTCCTATTAGTTTTAGATGTTAGATGATGTAAGGACACATTTCCATCCTCAGGTGGGTGTCCTATTAGTTTTAGATGTTAGATGATGTAAGGACACATTTCCATCCTCAGGTGGGTGTCCATTTATTTATTTTATTTGGACATTGCTGTGATTTTCAATAAAGTATTTATTTATTCTTATGATTGCATGTATTATGGATAATGTTATTATAGTTAAGAATTTTATAATATTAAGACCTGAAAAGGAGGACGGTTCTAATGAACTGGGAATTGTGGGGATGCTAAGACATTTCTCACCTTCCCCACACATACCCAACTTTTTGAACCCATAGGAGGTTGGGGTTTCCTTAGGAATCGAGTCATCTACCCCTTTCTTTTTCCAAGTCCGTCCGGGTGGTGACTCCATTTTTCTCCTAGCATAGGCCCGTGTTCTCTAAGGCCTCAAGCCTAACATTGCCGAAGTCACAAGAACCATTCCACATAGGAGTGGGGGCAAAAATCCTCGCTCACAGAGATGTCACCTAACATTCACACAATCTACATACGTATTACCAAAAAAAATTTAAACTAAAATACTTTCATGTATTAGTGTAAATACTTTTATGCATTAAAGCAGTTATTAAACTTCCAAAGAACTATATAATCATACCTATATTATAAACATATATCTGTTAATCTACAAAGAGCTTCTATTGTTAATTTACATTATTATAGTTCTCAACTACTCTCAAATTCGTACAACTGTCATACAAAAGTATAAAGTACTGCAATGTGAACTATACAAAACACAATATTTACAATATGGTTCTTGAACCTTTATGATGCAGTTGACCAGGGACGTATATCTCTCACTCTGCAGTATTATAGACCCTTAATTTTTTACCAAGTCCAGTCCAAAGAGTTTAAAATAGTCCGAAATAATTTTTGTGGTATTTATTATTTATTTTAATATTTGTTATATATTTATTTTAATATTTAATATTTTATTTTTATATTTATTTTAGTAAAATAATATTTATTATAATAATATTTATTACTTCTAATATTTATTTTATTTAATTTATTATTTATTTTTTATGATATAATTAATTATATAATATTTATTTTTAATAATGAAAATAAAAATAAAAAATATCAAAAAAAAGATAAAAAAAATAATAATAAATCGGACAGATCGGCGAGCGACGCGCGGTAGGCAGTAATTGGCTGATAGCAGCAGCAGTGATTGCCCCAGGTCACAACAGATCCTCGTGCCCTACAGCAGTGATTGCCTAGCCCATGTACCAGCAGCCCAGTGCCTCGTAGCACGTCTCACCCGTAGTGCCTGCAGTGATTACCTAGCAGCCTCGCCAGCCCAGGCCCGTACACAATTTTTGACGAATCATTATTTTACTCGGTCTTAATTATATTTTCCTTAACAGTCTATTATTTCCTTAACCAATTAGTGTTAGGTTTTGATTTTTCTTATAAATAGCAAGGTTAAACAATTTATTCAGGGACTTTAGATTTTATTTGGACTGGAGGTAGAAACACCAAAGAGGCAGAGGACTTTTGGAATTTTCTTTCAGAACTTGGACTGGGACTTTTGCAACTATTAAGGAGAAGACTTTTATGAATTTTTGATTTTTTTTTAAAAAGAATAGAAGCATCAAACAAAGAATAGCAAGCCATGAATCATCAAACAAGGCAGTAGCAAAATCTCACAGTCTTGACTTTCTTCCAACCAAGAAGAAAAAATTTGGTGCAAGCAAATACTTTGCATCAACATTTAATTATTGGTGGAGCCAACAAATGATGGTAAATTCTAAACATATTTAATATAACCTATTCTTTGTCCATTTTAATCACAGTATATTACATCCTTTAATTTTAGCTCATAGCAATTTACATAAAGCACGGTTTAATGGTGTTGTTTTGTTAATCATACAAAATAAATCTATAACCTATTAGTTTAAGTTACGGTGACTTATATGTGTTAAATTGATATTTTTAATACAAGATTATCTAATTATAAAAATATTCTAGTAGCCTTGTTTTTTCAAGCATCAAAAGTTTTAACCCTAATTAATTCTTCTTTCCAAATCTTCACAGTAGCCTCACTTAGGTTTTCTTTATTATTTTGGCATGAGCTTATTTATTCCAACTTCAAAACTTTGATCATGTTTTCATAAAAATTCCAAACCCTAATTCAAGATGTAAACCTAAATTTATATTTATATTTTTTTTATTTAAGTTTAGATGTATGATTTATTATGTCTTAGTAAATAGTTTATTCATGGATGATTATTTTCTTTATTATTATTCGTTTATTAAAATTATAAGAGGTATGTTTCCATGATTAGTTAATTCATTAATTAATTTTTATCTAATTTAAATTGCATTCATATGTTGGGATTAATCTAAAGGACAAGTTTTCACCTTTTAGTGAGTGTCCTATTTAGTTTTAGACATGAACGATGTAAGGATATGTTTCTATTCTCGGATGGGTGTCCAATTATTTGTTTGGTTTGACATTGTTGTGATTTTTAATGAAGTATTTGTTTATTCTTATTATTGAATGTATTATGGATAATATCATTATATTTAAGAATTTTTAATATTAAGACTTGAAAAGGAGGCCGGTTCCAATGAACCGGGCGTTGTGAGGGTGTTAGATCATTCTCACCTTCCCCACACGTACCTAACTTTCTGAACCCATTAGGAGATTGGGGATTCCTTAGGAATCGAGTCATCCACCCCTTTCTTTTTCCATCCTATCTGGGTGGTGACTCCATTTTCTTCAGGTTTAGACCCGTGTTCTCTAAGGCCCTGAGCCTAACAGTGCCGATATAGCAAGAACCATTCCGCATAGGACTAGGGGAAAAAATCACCTTTCATAATGGCGACTCCACTAGGAATAAGAGAAATTGATTCCGTTGGTCTTTATATTATTCTATTCTCTTATTATGATATTATCTATTGTATCATTTAGATTGCATTATGTGCATGAGTTAGGACTCCCATGTTACCCGTGTTATGTCATGTAAGGGATACCATACTTTCACTCAAGGTATGGAGATCGAGCATGACATAACCACTCATAGCCTTGTACCTTTTGGTATATACTTGCTATGGGAGCCTAAAACTTTCAACCTAAAGACTAAAGCTCATGTAATTAGCCTAGTTATTTTCCTTAGATTTTACCCCAAATGCTTGTTGTTTGACTATGATTGATATATCTTGGTTTAAACCATAGCTTATTTGGTTTGTTCTTTTTCTAATATGGCCTGCCTATATTGTAAGCTCAAAAATAATTTTTCCCTTTAAAGGACCAAAATCTCAAATTTTTAAATCTTTCAAGATGGGTAAAAATCTTTTTCTACCTTATGGTCCAAAAAGCTTTACAACAAAATTATAAAGAGCTTACAATTATTTAGGTCAATTACGAAATATCGAAAACCAATTGTGATCCTAGCTTATACCAAGAATCATTAATCATGGGCTTGCTTTTAGCATGAATCATTAGTTACTTTTTCTAAATAAGAAATCTATTTATGATATACCTATTAATTTTGCTTTAATTAAATAGAGCATAAAAGCTATTTCAGTTGAGATCCAATGGATTAAAGCCTAATTAATGGGAGTTATCATGGACTGATTTCTAAGTTAGAAAATGCAACTATTGGTTAAATAGCCCGAGGAAATTTTTTGAAAATAAAATATCCCATGTTGGTATTTTGTTGACCATAAACCTAGGAAAAGATACTCGTCATTCATGTGTAGAAGTTATAACGTAGAATCCAGCAGTGACTCAATTACCTTCTCACAAAGAGCAAAAATGACGAGTAAAGCAATGATTTGTCGAAAATTGTGGACGACGCCCTTAATGCCAAAATGGAAGAGCTAAAGAAGGCCCTGGTTAAGACCATGAAGAACCAATTGGCTGCAATTTTGGAGAATAACAATGAGGCATCTACTAGCACCAAGAAGCGGAAGGATAAAAGGATGGCTAAGGTTGGTGAAGTGGCTTTTGATGATGATAAGGTAGTCGTTGATGATGACGATGATTGGGCTCAATACTTTCAAGAGTCTCAAGAAAAGAAGAAGGAGCCGAAGGATGTTGAAAGATTAGCCATGGAAAAAAAGAAACTTCAAATGTTGAGAAGTTGATTGCTGACTTGGAAAAGAAATTTGAAAAGAAGCTAAAAACCAAAGAGATGTCTAAAGTTGACAAGTTGTTCAAATTAGATGAAGAGGTTTCATACAAGTTCAAGATGCCATCCTTTACAAAGTTTAATGGAACTGGAAATCCTCACCTCCATATGAAGCAATATATCACTACTATGCAGTCTGCCCGAGCTATTAAGGCTCAAACCCTAAGGTACTTTATGTTTTCATTAGACCCTGTTGTCCAGAATTGGTTTAGCACCTTAGAGGATAGTACTCAAAAGAGCTGGGATCTGTTATACAAGGCTTTTATTCATCAGTATGGGTACAATGTTGAGCTAAAAGTTACTTTAATGGAAGTTGAGTCCATTAGACAAAGGCCAAACGAGAATTTTGTGGACTATGTGAAGAGATGGAGGAATAAGGTTGCTTTGCTTAAGAAGAGGCTTGATGAGTCGGATCAAATAAGAATAATAGTCAGAGGCATCCTGCCTAATCTCCATAAGAGGCTATCCCACACCTTTATATGGGACTTCAAAGACCTTTTTGAAAGCTGGCTTGCAAATTGAAGAGTGGGAAAGGAAGAAGAACCACTTTTTGGCAAGAAGGAATGAGAAAGGAAACTACCAGTCGGGTAATCAAAGCACGCAAAAGGAAGTTGATGTTAATGAGACTGGCCAAGGAAATAGAAACAGTTCTTAAAATTGAGGAAGCCGCTATCTTGGGTTCTCATTAAGCTACAAAAGAAGGGGTTATTACAACCCTTAACTCCTCATCCTTTGCCTAATCCTCTTCCACCTAACTTTGATGCTAAGGCATTTTGCCAATTCCATCAAAGGCCTGAACATGAAATGGACAACTGTATGAAGTTGAGGTATGAGATCTAGAATTTAATTGATAGTGGGAAGTTACCTGAGCCCAATAAGCCCAATACAAAGGACAATCCTCTGCCTAAGTTCAACAGAGTGCCACCACCAACAACATTCATGGTAGGAGGAAGATTGGAGGAAGATTCTATTTTATCCTCCTTTCAAGATGAAAGTATTGAAAATGTTGAATAAGAAGAAATTTTATTCAATAAACATCCCTTAGCTTGAAGTGTTGCTCTTTTTATTTTTGCTTTCTTTACTACTTATTTGGAACACTTATGTCTTTAAAATTAAGATTATTTGAATAACTTACTTTCATAAAAAATTTTCATGGTCTTTGTTCATTTTGGTGCTTAACCAATGATGAATATAGCTTGATAATCATAAATTAATACATCTATGCATCATGACTTGAATGACTTTACTAGGTGAGAGAATTATTCTATAGCATTGAGTTGTGTATGCTTACTTAGAGGGGGCTCCTACATAATGACCTTTATTTAGGCCCTAGTTAGTCTTAGAACATGCTTTGACAAATTTTTAAGGTGAAATTAAACTCTACTTATTTAAGGGAGAGATGATCTAGGCATTGTTTGATGTACCAGCAACTAGTATTCACCTAATTAAATATCAATCCCTAGTTGTCCCTTTGAGCCTTCATGAAATTTTAGCTTTTTTCATTGGCTTACAAACCCCAACAACCTACCCTGAGTTGTTGTGATAGTTATGACAAATTTGATGATCACTTAGGGGAAGAGGCAAGAAAATCAAAAGGAAAGGAATGCATAAGTCAAGACTACAATGATAGTTGAAGGACACCTGAAGTAGACCTAATATCACAGACTTATTGAGATAAAGTCAGGACAACTACGTGTTTATCCTCACTAAAGTAGACTTACTCTATTCCACTCATCTATAGTCAAGACAATTCTTCTGGAATTAAGACCCAACAAAAAAAAATGTAGGAAAAGAAAAAGAAACAAAAAACAAAAAGAAAAAAATGAAAAAAAAGAAGAAAAAGGAAGAAAAAGAAAATAAAATAAAACCCAAAATGGTTCAGAAAGCCAACCAAGTTCTCTATTACCTAAACCAGCAAAAGACTTCCATTTGGTTTATAAGGATAGTTTGACTTGAATTGGTCCAACCCAACCAAAGATTCAAACAAAATCAGAGAAAAGGAGAACATCGAGTTCTTGAAAGTCTTGTACTTGACAGTCCTACAGGGAAGAGTGACAAAATGATAAAATGCTCAAAGAAAGGGAAGAGTAAGGAAAAGAAAGAGAAAGAAAAGGGAAAAGAAGAAAAGAAATGAATATGGGTACCAAACTGTTTGCAAAGGCAAAGAATTTTCCTGTAACACCCCATCTTAGCCTACATTTATAGACCAAGATGGACTGTTATCTCATGGTGGTTGTGTCTTAATATTTTACTTAGCCAATTTTAAGTACACATTTTAAAAAAAATTTTACCATAACCTCCCCTAAAATTAGAGGTCCCAAGTTTCGACAAATTGAAAAAAAAAACATTTTGTTTCACAATTCAACTCAAGCACACTCCCAATAATCCACCCTTATAACCTCAACTACAATCCTGCAAAAAATGAATTCACACTTCTATATTCACAATCTAACTCAACGCAAAACCATACAGTTATTATACATTACTAGATTTACATTCTACATCAAGTTATCGCTTTGTATTATTCAAATAAGTACATGCCAGTTTCTAATACCAAAATACAAAATGAAGAGCACCACCTAAATTTGTTGATGACCGGCAGATCGCAGGACTCCTCTGCTCACTACTGTCTCCTTGCTAATAACCTACAAGTTTAGAAGAAACTAAACTCGCTAAGCATTGCTTAGTGGGTACTTTAACTAATTATGGAAAATAAATAATAAAAGCATAATGCACTTTTAAAAGCAATGAGTCGTATTGAAAAATAATATCACAGTAAAAGTAATCCATACATGTCATATATTCAGTTATTATCATTTTATCATTTCGCTCCACAAGGTAATTACGAATACACCGATCTCGGAATGAGGCCTCGTATAGAGTTACGCGTGGTCTTGACCTCACACGACTAATTGCCATAGTCTTGGTCTCGCACGATATGGAATATACAAGATAACTGTGTGGTCTTGGTCTCACACGACTAGTTGCCATGATCTTGACCTCACACGATATAACCCCCATTCCAGACCGGTTTTACTCATTTACCGAGTAGAGCATATATAACATTTCATATATACCCATTCACTTCATATATATACCACATATTCTCCATGTATATACAATATATATTTACACAAATATCACATATACTCACATATGTATCATATGTATTCATACTTAAACTTAATACCAAAAATAAAATGATAAAACACCCACACCAAGTTTTTGACCAAGTTAATAATGAAAAATTACCATATGAACAATAAACTCTGGTTCTTGACCCAACTTGATCCTTGTATTAGAAAATTTGTATAAAATAATCCACTTGGATAAAAACTCTAAAATTTTTACAGCATCCTAAAATCATTCCTTTAAAATTTTATATCAAACTGGACAAAAAATCTTGGTCAACTAGTTCACCCAACCAGACTGCTCCAGTTGCCCTGCATCCTGGCAGCAGTTCTGAATTTTATGAAATCTGTAAATTAAATTCAATCAATGTAGTTCCAAATTATTTTTCTCAACTACTAGACTTACTAAACAACAACATATCCAAAATTCAACACAAGATAATTTTTCTATATTTAATTAAAAATCATACAAGTTACATCATTTTACTAATTGTAAAACAGAAAAATTTTAAAAGGAGTTCCATCGTTAAAGTACCAAACCTTGAAAATCAAACTTGGAAGTCCTTTGGTATTTCCTATTGTGGCCGAAATTTGTAAGTGGAAAAGAGAGAAATTGGTTCTACATTTCATGATATATATATAAGGGAAATGATGATCACCTTATGTGTTGGATAAATCCTATAAGACCACTTGTCCACCTTTCTCTTTCTTCATTTAATACTCATGCTAAATGGTTACTTTTGATTGGCCAACAAGAGATTTTTATAGTTTTCTTTCCCATTACTTCTTCCCACTTATCCCTCTTCCCATTGGATACCCTAAAGTTGTCCCGTGTTACCCATACGGTCCCGACACGAAACCGGGCCCACTTTATGTTCCAGCAATTAATCGATCATATCTTTTAAACCGTACAGTTCCACGAGTCAAACTACATTTAGTTTTGATCCTCTTGACCTCTACTTTCTATTTATAAGGTCTATTTTAGGTTTCCAAGCCGTTTTAAAAAATTACCAATAAGCCCTTGACTTTTTACAAAATTCCCTTTAGGTCCTTTCTTTGCTCGGGTTTTGTCCGGGCTCCGTTTCTACTGACGATCATTTCATATCCAACCTCTTGACGTTCCCTACTTACTCTTATGTTTATTTTCTACTTTAAATTAATATATAACTTTAATTGATAATGACCAAAATGCCCCTAGTCAACATGTCTTCGTTTTTCTTTAACGGGACATTTCCTGGAAAAACCGTTACACGTCGTTGCGATCCAATTTTTCTCTACACTCCATTTTTGGAATCTGTTATATGCACTATTAAGAACCTCCAGTACAACTTTTTGAAAAATTACTCTTAGGTCCTCGGCCTTTCGAAAAATTACCTTTAGGTCCCGTCGACTTCACGGGCCTCCTTTGCACACCGATTTTGTTTTTGACTATCTCTAGCCACCACTTACTTATATCCTTCTTACCTAATACTCGACTACCTAAATTTTGGGATGTGACATTTCCAATCAAGATCCAGATTAATGTCAAAGAAGAAAGAAGAATGTTCAAAGCTCTATCTTATTCCGGCTTCCAACTGTCTAAACATGAAATTTGTAGTGTGAGGGTTTGCTTATAGTGTCATAATGGCTGCAACTTACAAATGGCCTTCATTTAACCTGTGTCCCTTATAGACCTCATTTCAAGCCTGTTAAAGACCTATTGATCTCTCTTGGTAGGTAAAGTCTATTAGTGGAGATAGTTTGTATAAGCATACATATGAGATAGACAATATTCAAAATTAATGAGACATTTGCCCAAGTAATGTGTATGTGCCTATCTGAAGTGCACCAATTCTTGTTTAAATAGAAATGATTCCCAAGTTTAGTATGGTAACTAGGGTTTATAGATATGTTAATTTGGAAAATTGAGTCTTGAGGTACAATGACACAGATTTGACAAAGTCAACATAAGATTTTTTTTAAAAAAAATGTGTTTTGTCATACAAAGCCTTTAAGTTAAGGAAAGTATGTTGAACTGTCGAACCTCAAAGGACACATTGGGCAAAGTAAAGGATTGTTTGCAAGGCTGTGAATAAGTTACCAACTGATGTGCTGAATCATAGTTTGAAATGGATGTATCCCAGACTATGCTGCTTGGGCCTCACCATTCAATTTTTGAACATCTCGAAGATAAAAGCCATAAATGCAAAGCTTTTTGTCATACCAATGCAGGACTTGAACAGGCATCTAGAAGGAGTCAATGAGAACATATCAGCTGATCACCTCGGTCTGTGAGTAGACGAAACCACTGTAAGTATTACTCATGCATATCATGCATACATGAGCATATCACACTGCATTTTTCTTTGTCAAAAAGTAAACAACAATACTCCATAAAGCAAACATGAAGCGGATATAGAATCAGGGGAAATGAAAGGCCCATTTCTTGACGAAGCTCTAGTCATTTTATAAAAGAAGAAATGCATGCTTGTATGAAGAACTAGACAACACAAACATCAATCATAGCCTGCATAAGAACAAAATCATTGGTTTGAGCCTACACTGGGGCCAAAGTTTCTCCTTTCAATTTTTTGAGTTTATGCGTGTACAAAATATTTGCAGACTTACTTTCAATATTTTGCCACGCAGGGGGCAAGGAGAAGATATGAGGGCTAGCTAAAAATATCTAATTTTTTTACAAAAGGAAGAACAAACGAATGGAACAGCCGGAATAGCCAGAATTCTCATCTGATAAAAGGTCAGTTAAATTCAATCTCAGGTCTAAGTGCCCCATTCAGTCTCAGGTCTAAGTGCCCCATTCAGTATCGGGTCTAAGTACCCCATTTAGTCTTGGGTCCAAGTACCCAGTCTCCGATCCAAGTATCCAATTCAGTCTCGAGTCTAAGTATCCAATCTCGGGTATAAATACCCAAATCAAATTCAAATCCAGTCTCGGGTCTAAGTACCCACTCTCAGGTCTAAGTACCCAAATCAAATTCAGTCTCAAGTGCAAGTACCTAGTCTCGGGTCCAAGAACCCAATTCAGTCTCGGGTCCAAGAACCCAATTCAGTCTCGGGTCCAAGTACCCAATCTCAGGTCTAAGTACCCCATTCAGTCTTGGGTCCATGTACCCAATTCAGTCTCAGGTCCAAGTACCCAAATCAAATTCATTTTCGAGTATAAGTATCCAATCTCGGGTCTAAGTACCCAAATCAAATTTAGTCTCGAGTCTAAGTACCCAATTCAGTCTCGGGTCCAAGTACCCAGTCTCAGGTCTAAGTACCCAGTCTCAAGTCCAAGTTCCCAATTCAGTCTCAGGTCCAAGTACCCAATCCCAGGTCCAAGTACCCAATTCAATCTCAGCTCCAAATATCCAGTCTCGGGTCCAAGTACCCAAATTCAATTCAGTCTAAGGTTCAAGTATCCAGTCTCAGGTCCAAGTACCTAGTCTCGAGTCCAAGTATCCAAATCAAATTCAAACCCAGTCTCAGGTCCAAGTGGCCAATTCAGTCTCAGGTCCAAGTACACAGTCTCAAGTCCAAGTACCCAGTCTCAGGTCCATGTACCCAAATCAAATTCAAACTCAGTCTCAGATTGAAGTACCCAATTCAGTCTCGAATCCTAGTACCTAATTCAGTCTCGGGTCCAAGTACACAATCCTGGGTCCAAGTACCTAATTTAGTCTAGGGTCCAAGTACCCAATTTAGTCTCAAGTTTATGTATCTAATCTCGGGTCCAAGTATCCAAATCTAATTCAGTCTCGAGTCCAAGTATCCCATTCAGTCTCGGCTCCATGTACCCAATTTTGGATCCAAGTACCTAAATCTTTTTCAAGAACCCAACCTAACTCAAAATCTGCTCAAAGTCATATTATTTTTCACTCTCTTCTACTGAAAGTCTCAGATCGTTCAAGCAAGGGACAAACTATATACCCTTAATTTTTTACCAAGTCCAGTCCAAAGATTTTAAAATGGTCCAAAATATTTTTTGTGGTATTTATTATTTATTTTAATATTTGTTATTTATGTTTATATTTATTTTAATAATATTTATTACTTATAATATTTATTTTATTTTATTTATTATGTATTATTTATTTTTATATTATTTATTTTATTTATTATTTATTATTAATGATATAATTAATTATATAATATTTATTTTTAATAATGAAAATAAAAATAAAATATTAAGAAAAGATAAAAAATCAAAAATTAATAATCGGACGAATCGATGAGCGACGCGCGGCAGCGCTACCGCACTGCGGGCAGTAATTAGCTGGCAACCAATTCGCCTGTGGCGAGTTGTTGCTTGCCCAACAGCAGCTTACCCCAACTTGTAGCAGATCATCGTGCCCCGCAGTAGTGATTGCCGAGCCCGCGTGCTAGCAGCCCAGGGCCTCGCAGCACGTCTCGCCCGAAGTGCTAGCAGCGATTGCCCACTAGCTTCGCTAGCCTGGGCCCGCATGTAATTTTTGATGAATCATTATTTTACTCAGTTTTAAATAAATTTTCCTTAACATTCTATTATTTTCTTAACCAATTAGTATTAGATTTTGATTTTTCAAATAAATAGCATGGTTAAACAATTTATTCGGGGACTTTGGATTTTATTTAGACTGCAGGCAGAGGACTTTTGGAATTTTCTTTTAGAACTTCGATTGGGACTTTTGCAACTATTAAGGTGAAGACTATTATGAATTTTGGATTTTTTTTTAAAAAAAGAACAGAATCATCAAACAAAGAACAACAAGCCACGAACCATCAAACACCATCAAACAATGCAGTAGCAAAATCTCACTGTCTTGACTTCCTTCCAACCAAGAAGAACAAATTTGGTGTAAGCAAATACTTTGCATCAACATTTAATTATTGGAGGAGCCAACAAATAATGGTAAATTCTAAACATATTTAATATAACCTATTCTTTGTCTATTTTAATTACAGTATATTACATCCTTTAATTTTATCTCATAGCAATTTACATAGAGCACGGTTTAATGGTGTTGCTTTATTAATCATACAAAATAAATCTATAACCTATTAGTTTAAGTTACGGTGACTTATATGTGTTAAATTTATATTTTTAATACATGATTATCTAATTATAAAAATGTTCCAGTAGTCTTATTTTTTCAAGTATCAAAAGCCTTAACTCTAATTTATTCTTCTTTCCAAATCTTCACAGTAGCCTCACTTAGGTTTTCTTTATTATTTGGGTAGTAGCTTATTTATTCCAACTTCAAAACTTTGATCATGCTTTCATAAAAATTCCAAACCCTAATTCAAGATATAAACCTAAATTTATATTTTTATTATTTTACTTAAGTTTAGATGTATGATTTATTATGTCTTAGTAAATAGTGTATTCCTATTTGATTTATTTAATATATAATGGATTCATGGATAATTATTTTCTTGATTATTATTCATTTATTAAAATATTAAGAGGTATGTTTCCATGATTGGGTACCTCATTAATTAATTTTTATGTAATTTAAATTGCTTTCATAATTTGGGATTAATGTAAAGGACACGTTTCCACCTTTTCGTGGGTTTCTATTTAGTTTTAGACATGGACGATGCAAGAACATGTTTCTATCCTTGGATGGGTATCTATTTATTTGTTTGGTTTGACATTATTGTGATTTTTAATGAAGTATTTGATTATTCTTATTATTGCTTGTATTATGGATAATATCATTATATTTAAGAATTTTATAATATTAAGATCTAAAAAAGAGGCCGGTTTCAATGAACCGGGTGTTGTGGGGGTATTGGGACATTCTCACCTTCCCCACACGTACCCAACTTTTTGAACCCATTAGGGGGTTGGGGATTTCATAGGAATAGAGTCATCCACCCCTTTCTTTTTCCCAACCCGTTCGGTTGGCAACTCTATTTTCTCTGAGTTTAGGCTTGTGTTCTCTAAGGCCCTAAGCCTAGCAGTGTCGAAGTCTCAAGAACCATTCAATGTGGGAGTGGAGGTAAAAAATTTTGCTCATAAGTATCAACTCTTCTTGTCTGATCTATGCATCAGAAAACAATTCTAGCACGCAAAGCTTAGTGGTGCTTATGTATTCACAATATGTGAGAAAATTTAAAGAAAAGAGAATCATATATAAAATGATTTAGGAATAATGGAAAGTATCACTTTCAGAACAATAAATTAATAAATTCATTTAAACTTGAAATACAAACACAATTGAATTTTAGAATCAGTTCATTCAACAACATTCATATAGCATATTATTTTTAGAGTAGATAAATTCTTTAATTATGCCCATACACACTAAACTCAGATTCTAGATTTGGATAATGGGCCACTGTTGGCAATTTAATGTCCACTGCATAAAATTTGACCGTTGGTCCACTATGGCATGAATGTCCACTGAGTATGGTGACACAGAGTATCCTTTGATAGTACGAAATGCCCACTATCACTTTGGATATCCTCCCTTTGGCTAGCCATTAAATCCCAAGATAGATATAAAATTAGTATGATTTGGGCAATTCAATAGTTATTAATTAACATTAAATCATGCACAACACTTCAATGGAACAGTTCTTTGATCAATACTTAGTATCACACATATTTTATCACATATTTAACTAAATCTGTTATGCTACTTATTAGAATTGACTTCAAAAATACTCCTTATACTTTGAGGATTTATAATCTTTATGGCTAGAATTACTTATGAAAAATAAAGCAAAAAGTTATTTTGACAATTTCTTCAAGTGACACGCCCAGTGACATAGGCGTGTCATTGACCATGTCGTATGCTCATTCTCATAGAAGCTTTGACATGTCCAATGACACGGGAATGTCTTTGGCCGTGTCATTTAAGTTGCATTACAGTAGCTATGACACGTCCATTGACACGGGTGTGTCACTAGTCTTGCCATTTATCTTTTATCACAGTAGCTATGACGTGTCCAATGACACGGGCGTGTTACTAGTCATGTCCTCAATATTAAAACACAGTATCATTGACATGCCCAGTTATATGGCTGTGTCACTGGTTGTGTCAGGAAAAACTCTGTATTTCGAACACTTATCAACTTAAATTCCATATATCCAAATTTATGATATCAATGGTTCAAAACTAGTTTCTTTAACATAGCAAGAGCATATATCAAATATTTTACGGTAAAAGCTCATCAAGACAACTCAATCAATCATTTGAAATAATAAAATTCATTGAAATTCAGATAGTTACAAATAAAAAATACATAAGTACATACCTCTTCAAACTCTTCTTTTCTCTAATCACTTGTTGATAATCTTAACTTTTCTAGCTTAATCTTCTAAAAACTTATAGCTAGATATTATTTTCTCTTAGGTTTTGATCAAAGTCTTGGAAAGAAGGAGTTTTGGTGGTTAAGATGGTGATGAACATGGAAAAAAGAAAGAAGAAGAAAGAAAGAGAAGTTTCTACATAAATACACCTGTCCATACACTTATATATATAGCTAAATCTAGTTTGGCCAATCACATCTTAGCTATGGTGCACCCTCTTTCTTATCCTTTGATTCTAATTCAATTTTTAGTCTCGTAAGATCGTAAAGAAAATACATAATTTCTTCAGTAAATTTTTTTAAGATCAACTATTTACATCACTTATCCATACCACTTATGTCACAATTCACTATCAATTACCAATATTAAATCAAAGTTTAGTATTAAAAATTTTAAACATTACAATTCTCCCCCATTAAAGAAATTTTATCCTCAAAATTTACCTGTTATGGACGCTTGGAATAATTGAGGGTATTGTTTTCTCATTGTCTCTTCTCTTTCCCAAGTGGCTTCCTGTATCGAATGATTTCTCCATAACACTTTCACTAAAGGAATATGCTTATTATGCAATTACTTTATTTTGCGAGCTAAGATAGCCACTAGTTCTTCTTCATAATTTAAATATGGCTGAATTTCAATGGCTTTGCTTGAATCACATGTGAAGGATGTGATCTATATCATCTAAGCATCGACAAATGGAATATGTTATGAATCTTAGCCAATTATGGAGGCAAAGCTAGTCAATAAGTTAATGGACCTATACATTCAAGTATTTCATATGGTCCAATAAACCTAGGACTTAGTTTACCTTCCTTTCCAAAGTGAAGAACCTTCTTCTAGTGTGATACTTTCAAAAATACTTTATCTCCCACACCATATTCAATATCACATCATTTCAAATCTGCATAAGATTTCTGTCTATCCATTGCAATTTGTAATCGATCCTTTATAAGCTTCACTTTATTTTCAGTTTGTCTTATGAGATCAGGTCCCACAAGTTTGCTCTCATTCAATTCTACCCAACACAATGGAGTTCTACAATTCCTTCCATAGAGTGCCTCATATGGAGCCATTCCAGTACTCGCTCGATAACTGTTGTTATAGGCAAATTCTACTAAAGGCAAATATCTACCCCAACAACCTTCAAAATTGATTACATAACTTCTAAGCATATCTTCAAGTACTTGTATCACCCTTTCTGATTGACCATCAGTCTGTGGATGAAAAGCAATACTAAAATGGAGTCGAGTACCCAATGCTTTTTGAAAACTTTCCTAAAATCTTAAAGTAAAGCGAGGGTCTCGATATGAAATTGTAACACCCCCATACTCTATATAAGTACTATACATATACCTTGTATACATGCAGTACGTATATAAAATATAAGAATGTCACTTTTCATTTCAAATTAAAAACCTTCACTCTAGTTCCAAACCATAATACATTTTATTTAAAGAACATTTACAAACTCATTATACTTTTGATGATATTACATATATATAATAATCTTGTTTTTACCAAAATTCACTTATACATATGAATACATTTTTATCAAAATACAACATAATTAAATTGTACATGTATGCACCACCTTCTAGTTGGTCTCGAAATACTCTTAACCTTCTCGTGGCATAACGACTTGACTTCAAATCAACCACCTACTTACCTGCGTGATTTACACAACCGCGCTAAGCTCGAAGGCTTAGTAGTACAAATAAATATTATAAACATACATTACAGAAAATCATACTCATATGTTAACTTCAAGTATCATTATTTTCTTATCATGTTTTCCCATTTCAATTACACTTTTCATATATTTTTACTAATCTCATAATTATATACATATACACATATATTATTAACACAACCCACAATTCCATAACTTATTAGAACATTCATAAAATAATACTCACAATGTCCACATCCATATACATATTACATGTCATATTATACTTTCAGAATCTCATCTTTCAACATAGCTTCTCAGGCCATATTTCTTTTTTAATAATTTACTTATGTATTGTAAACATAACATACTTCATAACATTACATTCCATTACTTTATTCAATTATTTCACCATTCATAAATCACATTGAAACAAAGACAAGCATGGGCCCAAAAGACACTAATATGCCATTCAACTTTCAGAGTTAATGTTTTGGTTCAATTATCACATTTATCATTATCATTATCCCAACTAGGCTTCAAGGATTAGGTTCAACCAAGCTTCAAGGGGAATAAAGCATGCTAAATATCAACCCATCTTGGCTTCAAGAACCAAACCCAACCTAGCTTCAAGGATTGTAACATCTCAACTAGGCTTCAAGGACTAGACCCAACCAAGCTTCAAGGGGAGTTAAGCATGCTAAACTTTAACCCAACTTGGCTTCAAGGATCAAGCCCAACCTAGCTTCAAGAGATTGTTACCATTAGGCATGCCACCAACAACAAAACTCTAAAAATGGAATAACATATTAGACACACAATTCATTCATTATTTCATTATCAATTTCATTCTCATTTTCTTATCATCATTTAGGCATCCATGCCTCAATCATCTCATTTGCATCATTATAGCCAACAACAATGGCTTCACATCTCATCAATAGAGTATACATAACCAATTGCATTGGACATATATTTTGAATTCATCATCATCTAGGCAAACATGCCCCATTTATTTCATTTGAATTATTATAGCCAACCACAATGGCATCACATCTCATCATTTCTCAATTCACATTAAAGCAATTCATCATTAAAGTATTCATTATAACCAATTGCCTATGCACATACCTTTTGAATGATCATCATATCTTTCCCATTATACAAATCATAACATTAATCAAATAGTAATAACAATATAGTAGATTACTTAACACATTTATAACCAAATGTGTTAAGTCTCAAAATCATGTAAAAGAATGCATCCATGTAAGTTTGTACTTACCTCAAGAGCAACTCACATCAATCTATACACTTCCTCTTCCAAGAATTCTTCACATCTAGGTTAAGGCAACTCAACATCTTCACAACCTAATCCAAAAGGAAGAATACACACTTACTTACAAATACACATGAATTCCAATACACTTATTCACCTATTAGTCTCATACTAGTCTCATAGATCACAAATTACAAACCAAAACCCTTATCTAAGTCCCCACGGTCGTGGCCTCACAACTTCACGGCTGTGGGTTAACAAACGAATCTGCCCGCTTTTCTCTAAACCCCCACGGTCGTGTCCCTCACTTGCCACGACCGTGGCACTCATTTGCCAAGACCGTGGCATCCATTTTGCCTCTGTTTCGGACCAAACTCATGTATTTTGTGTTTTTAACTTCAATAAACACAAACATATAGAAAATCCAAGATAATAATTGATCAAACTCATAACATACATCAATTACCAATTAATCTAACACTTATATAACTTCAACATATCATAATAATAATCATTATATACATCATCTAAATACCAATTCAACATATATATATACTTCAATCTTTAATTATCATCATCTTCACACACTAACCATATCAAATATAGACACAATCAATAGAAATCAACACAAAGAAATGAACACTTACTTGAATTCTTTGCCCAATCTTCAATATCCACCTTCAATTCTCTTAAAGCTCTTAAGAATTTGATGTATATGCCACAAAATCACATCTCTCTCTCTCTCTCTCTCGTTCAAGAAGAAGAAGAAGAAGAAGGAGATAAAGAAAATCCTCTCTTTTCCCTTTCAAGCTTATCTTATATATATATAATAATATAATTAAACAACTCTAAAAATTCTCCACCACAAGATTTACTCTTCCCTTTGATTTTCTTTTCTTCTTTTTCTCTTGTCATTATTATTATTATTATTATTATTATTATTATTATTATTATTATTATTAGTATTATTATTATTACTATTATTATTATTATTATTACTACTTACTTACTTACTTTTCCTGCACCAATATATACATCATGTATATGTGATGTATATGTTGCTATATGTATATCTCTTATATATTGTATTTATATTTCCCATCTTTTTCAAATACCATATATACATATCATCCTTCATATACATCTATCTCTTATAATATTTCCTTTT
Organism: Garcia nutans; assembly: GCA_947685225.1. Lineage (NCBI taxonomy): Eukaryota > Viridiplantae > Streptophyta > Magnoliopsida > Malpighiales > Euphorbiaceae > Garcia > Garcia nutans. The sequence continues at coordinate 31,702,840 of CANTUV010000005.1, read as the reverse complement.
AATGAATTAATTATCTTCTTTTCTCTTTCCATTAAACATATACATTAAATCCAAATACAACAACAATTCCAACACTTTTAGGGTATACTTTGGGATATTACAGAAATAATAGACATTGGCACTCCATGAAGCCTGACTATCTCATTAACATACAATTCATCAAGTCTATCCATCGAATAATCAACTCGAATGGGAAGGAAATGAGCTGATTTAGTTAATTGATCAACAATTACCCAAATTGTATCATGCTTCTTTTGGGTGTTCGGAAGACCAGTCACAAAATACATGGTGATTCTATCCCACTTCCATTCTAGTATTGATATAGGTTGTAAAAGACCCGATGGAACTTGATGTTCTGCTTTGACTTGTTGACGAACTAAGCACTGAGTCACATCTTTTGTAATATCTCTTTTCATACCATGCCACGAATAATGAGACTTCAAATTCTGGTCCATCTTATTGTTTCGAGATGTACAATATGCATAATATTGTGAGCTTTATTAAGTATACATTTCTTTAATTTCTTCACATCAGGTACACATAATCGACCTCTATAATACAATCCACCATCTTTTAACACAACATAATCTAGCTTTTCACCTGCATGCACTTGTTTCAAAAGTTCTAACAACTTTTGATCTTGTTTCTAAGCTTCTATCACCTTTTGCTTTATGGTTGGTTCAACCCTCAATTATGCTAACATAACACACTATATCATTTAGTTTATTTAATTTATATATACTTATAGTACTATAATATTCTATATACAACATATCTGCTAAAGTCTTTTGACTTAAAGCATCGACTGCCACATTAGCTTTTCCAGGATGATAGTCAATGATACAATCATAATCCTTGATCAATTCCATCCATCTTCTTTGACTTAAGTTTATTTCTTTTTGTGTTGGCAAGTATTTCAAACTTTTATAGTCAGTGAAAATATAGTACCTTTCACCATATATGTAATGTCACCAAATCTTAAGAGCAAATACAATAGTAGCTAACTCCAAATCATGTCTAGGGTAATTCAATTCATGAGATTTTAATTGCCTAGAAGCATAAGCAATGACCTTAGCCTCATGAATCAACACACAACCGAGTCCCTAATGAGAAGCATCACTATAAATAACATAGTCTTTACCTGGGGTTGGTTGTGTCAATATAGGCACTTCAGTCAACATAGCCTTCAATTGTTCAAAACTAGCTTGACACTGGGCATTCCACTCAAATTTAGTTTCTTTTCTAAGGAGCTTAGTTAAAGGAAGTGCTATCTTCAAAAACCCTTGCACAAATCTTCTATAGTAACCAGCTAGCCCAAGGAAACTCCGAACTTTTGTTATATTTTTTGGTGGTTGCCAATTCAAAATAGTCTCAGTCTTACTTAAATCCACATGAATACCATTAGCTGACACTAAATGCCTAGAAATGCCACTTCCATCAACCAAAAATCACACTACGATAGTTTAGCATACAATTGATTCTCTCGTAGTGACTGTAGTAAAATTCTCAAATGCTTATCTTGCTCCTCTTTATTTTTGGAATAAACCAATATGTCATCAATGAAAACAACCACAAACTGATCTAAATAGAGTTTAAAGACTCGATTCATTAAGTCCATAAAAGCTACTAGAGCATTAGTTAAACCAAAGGGCATAACTAAAAATTCATAATGTCCATATCGAGTTCTGAAAGTTGTCTTCGAAATATCCATTTCTTTCAACTTTCATATGATAATAATTCAATTTTAGATCAATCCTATAAAAAACACCCGCTCCTCTCAACTAATCAAACAAATCATCAATTCTAGGTAACAGGTACTTATTCTTAATAGTTACTTTATTCAACTGTCGATAATCTATGCACAATCTTAAGGTACCATCCTTCTTTTTCACAAATAAAATCGATGCACCCTAAGGTGACACACTAGGTCTTATGAATCCTTTATAAAATAATTCCTGAAGTTGCACTTTCAACTTTTTTAACTTCGAAGGTGCCATTCTATAAGGTGGAATAGAAATTGGTGTCGTACCCGAAACTACATCAATAACAAATTCTACCTCTCTCCCCGGTGGTATTCTAGGTAATTCTTCCAAAAAAATATTCGAAAACTCACTCACTATAGGTATGTCTCCAAAAGCCTTGCTTGAATGTCTTATGTCATTAACAAAAGCAAGGTAAGCTTTACACTTATTCCTAATCAAATTTCAAGCTTTAGCTACAGAAATTAAGCTAGAAGGGTAAAATTGTTTTTCTCCTCGAACTACAATTTCACCATAATTCAGAATCTTAAAATTCACAACTCTACTGCAACAGTCTATAACTGCTTGATGTCGGGACAACCAATCCATTCCTAAGATTACATCAAATTCATGGAATGGAAGTTCAATTAAATCTGTAGGAAGTTCTACATCATGAACTCTAAGTGGACAATTTTGATATACTTTGTTTACCTTCACACTTTGGCCTAAGGGATTTGTAACTTCTATCTCATAATCAGGTTTATCAACACACATTTTCTACCTTGAAGCTATAGATGTGCATATATAAGAATGTGTAGAACTAGGATCTAATAATGCATACACATCAAGACCAAAAAAAGAAAATTTACCAACTACAACATTAGGAGCATCTTGGTCCTCCACAGCTTTCATGGCATAAGCACTAGCTGGAGCATTGTCTTGAGCCTGTGCTCTATCCACTATTTCAGATCCTTTATACTGACTAAAATTGGGTCAACCACCTCTACCTGTACTACAGCCTTTATTGAGATCTCTATATAGAACTATGTCCTTCAACAACTTCTAATTCTTTTATCGTTGGACAATCTCTAATTTTGTGCTCCAAAAAACCACATTTCAAACAAGACCCTTTTTGATTCTAGCAATCTTCACTTGCATGGCTCATACCACAATATTGACAAGGTGTAGTAACAGCCCTTGAAGATGAGCCTGTACCACTCCAAACCTACTACCTCTGGATCTTTGAAAATTAGCTCCACTTCCTCTACTAGATCTGTGAGTTTGGGCTTGAATATTTCTCTATGTTTTCTGGCCACCTTCTTGTTGTTCACTAGAAAATCCCTTCTTTGTTTGTTGTCTTCTTCACTGCTCTTATTTAATCTCATTTTCTATAGAAACTCCAGCATTAACAAGAGTGAAAAACTCTTTAATCCTCATCGCTACTAAGTAAACCCGAATCTGACTATTCAAACCGCTTACACTTCTCTTCCTCAGATGCAACTGACTCTGGAAAATATTTGTTGAGGCAAACAAACTGCCTCTCATATTCAAACACAGATAACTGCCTTTGCTTAAGATATAAAAACTCCCGACGCTTCTCCTCTAAATAAATATTATTAATATATTTCTTTTTAAATTCTTCTTGAAAAAATACCCGTCTACCTACAAGTACACTTTTTTGCTTTGTATCCCACCAGGCATAAGCTTGTTCCTGCAATAAGGAAACTACACACTCCAACCTTTTCTCATCAGTACAATGCGAAATATCAAAGACTCTCACAATCCTCTCCATCCAATACTCCGTTACTGAAGACTCATCAGTATCACGAGCTTTAAAATCTTCTGCTCCTAATTTCCTGATTCTCTCCAATGAAGATCTTTGAAGCACCTATGGTGGACGTTGTGCAGGAGGAGCAACTCCCACAATTTGTCTGAGAACTTCCCCCATATTTCTTACAAATTGGGGGTCTAAGGGCACTTGTTCTGCAGAAGGCTCCGATGGCTGCTGATTCCCCACACTAGCTTAGCTATGTGAGGATGCAGCCTGTTCCTTCGCACCTTTATGGGATTTAGAGGCCACCTTATACCTTTAAACATTAAAAGTCAACTGCTCAAATATTTATTCAGTTATATAGTTGACATGGCAATGACAGTTGTACTTCTCTTTTCTTTTAACCCACAAACTTAGGACCACCTAAACCTGCTCTGATACCACTAAATATAACACCTCCTACATAGACTATACACTTAATTACATAGGAGATGTCACCAAACATTCACACAATCTACATACATATTACAAAAAAAAATAAACCAAAATACTTTCATGTATTAGTGCAAATACTTTTATGCATTAAAGTAGTTATTAAACTTCCAAAGAACTATATAATCATACCTATATTATAAACATATATCTATTAATCTACAAAGAACTTCTATTGTTAATTTACAATATTATAGTTCTCAACTACTCTCAAATTCATACAACTATCATACAAAATTATAAAGTACTACTATGTGAACTATACAAAACACAATATTTATTATCTTATTCATGAACCTTTATGATGCAGTTGACCAGGGACGTATATCTCTCACTCTGTAGTATCAAATCTTCTTGTTTGATCTGCACATCAAAAAACATCTCTTACAAACTAAGCAAAGCTTAGCGGTGCTTATGTATTCACAATATGCAAGAAAAATTAAAGAAAAGAGAATCATATATAAAATGATTTAGGAACAATGGAAAGTATCACTTTTAGAATAATAAATTAATAAATTCATTTAAACTTGAAATAAAAACACAATTGAATTTTAGAATCAGTTCATTCAACAACATCCATATAGCACATTATTTTCAAAGTAGATAACTTCTTTAATTATGCCTATACACACTGAACTAGATTTTGATAACGGGTCACTATTGGCAATTTAATGCCCGCTGTATAAAATTTGGCCATTGGCCCACTATGGCACGAATGCCCACTGAGTATGGTGACACATAGTATACATTGATGGCATGGAGTGGCCACTATCACTTTGGATATCCTCCCTTTGGCTAGCCATTAAATCCTAAGCTAGATCTAAAGTTAGTATGATTTGGGCAATTCAATAGCTATCAATTAATATTAAATCATGCACAACACTTCAATGGAATAGCTTTTTAATCAACACTTAGTATCACACATATTTTATCATATATTCAAATAAATCTGTTACACTACTTATTAGGGTTGACTTCAAAAATACTCCTTACACTTTGAGGATTTATAATCTTTAAAGCTAGAATTACACATGAAAAACAAAACAAAAAGTTATTTGGACAATTTCTTCAAGTGACATGCCCAGTGACATGGGCGTGTCATTGACCATGTCATATGCTCATTCTCACATTATCATTTGGAAATACCAGATATTTGGAAACCATTGAGGGCCTTTCCACCTTGAGAGCATGGACTACTTCACTACTCTGCTTCAATTATTATCATCCCATCATCACTTGAAAATTTGATCTTTTGATGGAGTGTAGAAGGAACTCCACCAAAAGGGTGAAACCATGGTTAACCTAACAATAATGCAAAGGTAATTGGTATATCAAAAACTATAAACTCCACTGTGGATTCAATAGGTCCTACCTTTACTAAGGTTTTGAAAGTTCCTTCAGCTTCCCTCCAAGTGTTGTCATAAGCCTGGATTGTTACATCATATAGCTTTAGGTCACAAGTTGTCATGGTAAGCTTTGGCAAGATCTTGAGTGGGAAAACATTTATAGCATAGCCATCATCTACCAAGACATAAGGAGTTCTCTTTCCCTAGACCTCCACCTTAATTAAAAGTTTACGGACATGGTCCCTTTTATCTTCCAGTAGGTCAGCATCTGAAAAAGAAACCATCCTAGTTTGGACCTTGTTTCCCTCTTAAACCTCTTCATAATTCATCACTTCTTCAGCTCTCACAAAATAAACCAGCTCCTCTGGTGTTACATATTTGGAAATCGGCATGCTAGCCAAACATTTGGCCATAGTTTCACGATGTTTCTTGGTTGTAGCTAATAGATCGTAAATGATGATGCTTGCTTGGGTCATTTTCAATTAAGGATTGTATCATCTTCATCTTCTTTGCCTCCTACCTCAGCATCCTTCCCTTTGTCAGCATCAATTTCTTTCGGCAGAGATACTCCATAAGGCTTACCAAAGCGAGTATTTAACTTCATCCTCTTTAGGCTCAGACCAGGTCCACTCTTCTTCCATGGATTCTGATTCACCATCACTATCAGTTGAATCCCAAAATTCATTCACCATGCAGATGGTCAACATCTTCTCACCCATAGTTAATTGAGTAAGCAAAACTTCCCTTCTGGTAGCTTCTATGTCTTGAAAGGATGATAGGACAAATCTTTCATCCAACCCTCCTCCTATCATGAAAGTTGTTGGCTAAGGCACCCTGTTAAAATTAGGCAAAGGATTGCCCTTTGTGTTAGGCTTATTGGGTTCAAGCAACTTTCCACTGATAATCAGATTATGGATGTCATGCTTTAGTCGGATAGAATTATCTGTCTCATGCCCTTGCAGCTAATAAAATTGGCAGAAAGCTTTGGCATTGAAGTTCGGTGGAAGTGGATTTGGAAGAGGTCGTGGGGACAATGGCTGTAACAACCCCTTCTTTTGCAACTTATTGAAACCCCAGGACAAATGCCTCCTCAAATTTGAGAACTATCTTATGTTCCTTTGACCAGTAGTTGCAATGACATCCACTGCTTTTTGTGTATTTTGCCCACCAGATTGGTAACTTCCCTTCTAATAAATTGGTTTTTCTCCTTCTCCCACTCTTCTATTTGCGAACCAACTTAGAGAAGGTCCTTAAAATCCATTATAAGGGTGTTACACAGCCTCTTAAGAAGGTTGGTATAGACCCTTATTTTTTTACCAAGTCCAGTCCAACACTAATTAAAAGGCGATTAAGTCAAGTTCAAATATTTAAAACAGTTTGAAATAATTTTATAATATTTATTATTTATTTTAATAATAATAATATTTATTATTTATTTATTAGTTACTTTAATAATATAACATATTAAAAGAAAGAAAGAAATTATAAATGTTTATTTTAAATATAATATTTATTTTTAATAATAATAATATAAAATAAAAAATAAAACATTGGGCGAATTGGAGAGCGATGCGTCGGCGGGCTAGCCTGATGGAATTGGCAAGTCAATTCACCGCAGGCCATGCCTGTGGTGATTTACCTTGTGCCACTGCAGCCTCTAACAATCCTCACAGGCGCAGGCTCCATAGCCCTCGCAACAAGCCTTCCCAGCTAGTGCTCGTAGTCCTCGCAACTCACGCACGCTGGCAATTTTTGCCAAAACCTTATTTAACTTGGACTACTTTTAATATTTCCTTAACCAACAAGTATTAGGTTTTTTTGGATGAATTGCCTATAAATAACACACATAAAACATTGAAGGAGGGACTTTTTTCTTTTTCTTTTTTTGGCTGGACTTCTAGAGGCTAGACTTTCGTAGCTTGAAACAGATTAGCAACAACAAACACTGAAACCTTATACAAAATTATACAAAGATAGTGAACACACTACCTTGGTTTTGCTCGGCCAAAAAAAATCAAAGATTGGAGCAGGCAGAAGCTTGGATCAATTCTCTTAGTTTGGTGGAACCTTCAAATGTAGGTATGTCAATTTAATTTTGTTCATTAAAACCAGTATAATCTTCATCTTTCAAACTATCATCACACTCCCTAGGTTATTAAATTCTTTCTTTAATTTAATAAACATAGTAGCATAAGTTATTTCATGCAATAGCTTAGGTTTCAAGTTAAAGCAATAATATAATCATCAAGACACTAATCTAATTCCCCAACTTTAGAATTCTTACAAAATTTCAAAACCCTAATCTATTTTCAAAAAGACTCAAACTGTTTTCCTAAATCTCCAACACCCTAAATCCAAGTCAATTCTATTTCCAACTTTCATAGTAGCTTAATCCTTTTAAAAAAAATAATATTGTTAGTTTTTCAAATTAAAACCCTAGTTTCTAAATCTAAACCCTAAAAACCCTAATGTTTAGATACTCATATATCTATTATTTATTTATGTTAGGATGCATGCTTATTATATGTGTTGATGGATGATTTATTATATGTCTTATGGATGATTTATCTTATTTGATTTTATGATGAATGCGTGAATAAATGCTTTGATTTATTTTTAGTTTTAATAAATTATAAGAGGTATGTTTCCATGATTGGGTACCTCAATTGATTAAGCTTCATGTAATTCATTTTATTTCATATTTTGGATCAATGCAAAGGATATGTTTCCACCAATTGGTGGGTATCCTATTTTATTTGTTTTCTTTAAGACATTGAACAATTGTAAAGGCATGTTTTCATCCATGGATGGGGGCCTATTTATTTATTTTGTTTGAACTTCTTGTGATTTTGATAAAGTAATTATTTATTCATATTAACTAAAAATTTTATAATATTAAGATCCGAAAAGGAGGCCAGTTCTAATGAACCAGGTGCCGTAGGGGTGCTGGGTCATTCTCACCTTCCCCACGCGTACACAACTTTCCAAATCCATTAGGGGGTTGGGGTTTCCTTAAGAATTGAGTCATCCACCCCTTTTTTTTTCCCGGCCCATCCACGTGGTGACTCTATTTTCTCCAGGTTTAGACCCATGTCCTCTAATGCCCTGAGCCTAACAATGCCAAAGTTGCAAAAAGCATTCCACATGGGAGTGGGGGAAAAAATCCCCGCTCACAATGGCAACTCCACTAGGGATAAGAGAAGTTGATTATGTTGGTCTTTATATTATTTTATCCTTTCTTATTATGATATTGTCTATTGCATCATTTAGATTGCATTATGTGCTTAAGTTAGGATACCCGTGTTATGTTATATAAGGGATACCATACATTCACTCAAGGTATGGAGATCAAGCATGGCATAACCACTCATAGCATTGTACCTTTTGTTATATACTTGCTATGGGAGCCTAAAAACTTTCAACCCAAAGACTTAAGCTCATGTAATTGACCTAGTTATTTTTCTTAGGTTTTTACCCCAAATGCTTGTTATATGAATGTGATTAATTTATCTTGGTTTAAGACATGGCTTATTTGGTTTGTTCTTTTTCTAATATGACCTACCTATATTGTAAACTCAAAAATAATTTTTTCCGTTAAAAGACCAAAATCTCAAATTTTCAAATCTTTCAAGATGGGTCAAAAATATTTTTCTATCTTATGGTCCAAAAAGCTTTATAACAAAGTTAAAATTACAAAGAGCTTACAAATATTTAGGCCAATTATGAAAATACCAAAAATCAATTGTGAGCCTAGCTTATACTAAGAATTATTAACCATAGGCTTATTTTTGGCATGAATCACCAGTTATTTTTTCAAATAAGAAATCTATTCATGATAAATCTTTTAATTTAGTTTTGATTCAATATAGCATAAAAAATATTTTAATTGAGATTCAATGGATTAAAACCTAATTAATGGAAATTATCATGGACCGACTTCAAAATTCAAAAATATAATTATTGATTAAAATGGTCTGAGGGAATTTTTCAAAAATAAGATATCCCATATTAATTTTTTGTTGACCATATACCTAGGAAAAGAGACTCGCCATTCATGTGTGGAAGTTATAAGGTTGGAAGGGACACCCTAATTATCATTATTTGTTTATTTGTGCATACATGCATACTTCCATGCATGCATTGTATTATATATAATTGATCCTTTCTGGCTCACAGACTTGAAGTACAGCAATTCAAAAGCGTACGACAACCCAACCTACTCCAGTGACATAGAATCCAACAGCGACTCAATTAGATTCTCACCGAAAGTAATGGATTCCAAACAAATTCAAAGGATGGTGGATGACACCCTCAATGCCAAGATGAAAGAGTTGAAGGAGGCTCTGGCTGAGACTCTGAGGAGCCAACTAGCTGCACTTTTGGGGAACACTACTGAGGCATCTGCCAGCACAAAGAAATCGAAGGACAAAGGGAAGGCTAAGGTTGGTGAAGTAGCCTTTGATGATGATAAAGTAGTCGTTGATGATGATGAAGAGTGGGCTCAATATTTTCAAGATCCTCAAGATAAAAAGGAGCCGAAGGTTATTGAAAGATCAACTATGGAAAAGTTTGAAACTTCTGATGTTGAGAAACTAATTACTAATTTGGAAAAGAAATTTGAAAAGAAGCTGAATGCTAATGAGATGTAATAAATAGACAAGTTGTTCGAACAAGATGAAGAGGTCCCGTACAAATTCATGATGCCCTCCTTTACAAAGTTTGATGGAATTGGAAATCCTCATCTCCATGTAAAGCAATACATCACTGTTATGCAGTCTGCCCGAGCTACTAAGGCTCAAACTCTAAGTTACTTCATGCTCTTATTGGACCTTGTTGTCCAAAATTGGTTCAACACCTTAGAGGAAAGTACCCAAAAAGATTGGGATACCTTGTATAAGGCCTTCATCCAAGAGTATGGGTACAATGTCGAGCTGGAAGTTACCTTGATAGAGGTGGAGACTATCAAGCAAAAACAAAATGAAAATTTTATTGATTGTGTAAAGAGATGGAGAAATAAGGCTGCAATTCTCAAAAGGAGGCCCGATGAGTCAGACCAAATCAAAATGATAGTCAGAGGCATCCTGCCCAATCTCAATGAAAGACTATATCACACCCTTATAAGGGACTTCAAAGATCTTCTCCATGCTTGATTGCAAATAGAAGAGTGAGAAAGAGAGAAGAACTATTTTTCTACAAAACGGAATTATCAGCCTGGCAATCAAAGTACACATAAGGAAGTCGATATTAATGCAACTGGTCAAGGAAGTAGAAGAAAGTTTTTAGAGTTGGGGAAACCTCTGTCTTGGGTTTTTAACAAGCTACAAAAGAAGGGGTTATTACAACCGTTGGCTCCTCGATTGCTACATGATCCTCTGCTATCAAACTTTGATGCCGAGGCCTTCTATCAATTTCATCAAATATAAGGGCATGAGATAGATAAATGTGCTCGATTAAGACATGAAATTTAAGATCTTATTGACATTGGTAAGGTACCTGAGCCGGATACGCCCAATACCAAAAGCAATCCTTTGCCTAAATTTGGAAGAGTATCTCCACCGGCAACCTTCATGGTAGGAAGAGCTTTGGAGGAAGACTTTGTCTTATCCTCTTTTCAAGATGAGAGTATTCAAGACCTGAAGAGAGAAGAAGCTCAACTCAATGAACTTTCCTTAGCTTGAATGTTGTTCTTCTATTTTGGTTTCTTTAATATTTAATTAGAATAATTATGTTCTTTTTAAGTTAAGATGGTTTGAATAAATTACTTTCATCAAAATTTTTGTTGCCACTGTTCATTTTGATGCTCTACCGAAGACGAATCTAGCTTGATGTTTATAAATTAACATATCTATGCATCATGATTTGAATGACTTTACTAGATGAGATAATTTTTCTATAGCATTGAGCTGTGTATGCTTACTTAGAGAGGGCACCTACATAATTATGAGTGTCTAGGTCATAGTCAGTCTTAGAACATGCTTTAATAAACTTTTGAGGTGAAATTGAACTCTGCTTATTTAAGGGAGAGATGATCTAGGCATTGTTTGGTAAGCTAATAACTAGTATCCACCCAATTAAATATCAATCCCTAGTTGTCTCTTTGAGCCTTCATAAATTTTAACTTACTCTTCATTGGCTAGTAAACCCAATAACCTACCCTGAGTTTTTGTAACTCTTATGACAAATCTAAGGATCACTAAGGTGAAGAGGCAAGAAGATCAAAGAAAGGAATGTACAGTAAAGACCATAAGAATAGTTGAAGTTCTTAAGTTCATAAGGGTAGTTGAAGTTCACCTGATATTAGACCTAATATCTCCAATTTATTAAGATGACATCAGGGCAACAAATGATTTATCCTTGTTGAAGCAAACTCACTCAACTCCATTCAACCATAGTCAAAAGCATATAATGGTGCAAACAAAACAATCTTCTTAAAGTTGGTCCTAAAAGAAAATAAAAAGAAAAAAAAAGAGAGAAAAAGAAACAAAAAAAGGGTGTTGAGTTTGTGCAAAAGCAAAAGGAAAATATGAAGATCGTTTTAATCAATTCTATATTTCTTCCAAGGAGATAGAAGGAAATTGGAGTCTAGCAAGATTGCTCCCAGCTGCCTAAGGTTCCAACAAGAAGTATGCAGTGTGAAGGTTTGTCCATTGTGTCACATCAGCTATAATCTCAAAATGGCTTTCATTTAACCCGTGTCCCTTATAGACCCCGCTTCAAGCCTATTTAAGATCTGTTGATCTCTCTTGGTAGATACAGTCTATTAGTGGAGATAGTTTGAATAAGCATGCATATGAGATAGATAATATTTAAATTCAATAAGACCTAGGCCAAGTAATGTGTATGTGTCTATCTGAAGTGTAACAGTTCTTGCTCAAATGGAAATAATTCACGAGCTTAGTATGGTAACTAGGGTTATGATGTAATGGATGTATTAATTTAGAGAAGTCGAGTCCTGAGGTAAATTGATATTGATTTGGCAAAGCCAACATTTAATTTCAAAATCAAAATTCAAAAAGAAGTATTATTGTCATACAAAGCCTTCAAGTTAAGGGAATTATGTTGAACCGTCGAACCTCGAAGGACACATTGGGCAAAATAAAGGATTATTTGCAAGGTTGTAAAGAAGTTACCAACTGGCGTGTTTAGTCATAATTTGAAATGGATGTATCTCTGCTGCTTGGAGCCTCCACTACTCATGTTTTCAACATCTTGAAGATAAAAGCCATAAATGTGAAGACTTATGTTGTTCAAATGCAAGACCTGAACGAGCATCTAAAAGGAACTAATGAGAACACTTCAGCTAATCACCTCGGTCTATGAGTTGATAGAACCACTATAAGTATAATCCATGCATATCATGCATACATGAGCATATCACATTGCATTTTGTTATCTTGTGTTACCTATTATTAGTCAAAGTGAATAGTAAACACCCTGTGAAGTAAAGAATCAAACGAAGATATTGAATCGGGGGCATGAAAAGGCTATTGCAAAAGAAAGAAGAGATGCTTGCTTATGCAAGGAATCAGACAATACATAAACATCTATTAGAGCCTACATGGGAAAAAATCATTGGTTTGAGCCTACACAGGGTGCAAAAATTTCTCTTGTTAATTTTTGAGTTTATGCGTATACAAATTATTTTCAAACACACTTTCAAATATTTTGCCACATAAGGGGCAAAGAGAGGATATGAGGACTAGCTAAAAATAACTTATTTTTTTTGGCAAAAAATCATTTAAAGAATGGAATAAGAAGAAAAATTAGAACTCTCAAAAGAATAAAGATGCAAAAGACAAAAGATCAACCCCTCTAGAAGAGCTGAAGTCAAAGCAGGACCAATGTCCAAGGATGAAAATCCGAGGTCTAAGGATGAAGATCCATTTCGAGGGTGAAGACCCATAATCCATTAGAGAATGGAACAACTGGCAAGAAGAAAGCAAAAACTCTCAAACTGATAGAAGGCCAAATCAAATCCAGTCTTGGGTCGAGAACCCAAATCCAGTTTAGGATTAAGAACCCAAAATCTAGTCTTGGATAAAGAACCCAAATTCAATCTTGGGTCAAGAATCTGGATCTAGTTTAGGGGTGAGAACCCAAAATTCAGTCTCTGGTTGAGAACTGAGATCTAGTTTTACGTCAAGAAACCAAATTTAATCTCGAGTCTAAGTATCCAATCTCAGGTTGAGAACCCAAACCTATCCAGGTCCAGAACCTAAAGTCATTTTCTAGTCCACAACTCATTCTGGGTCTAGAACCCAAACCTATCCAAGTCAAGAATCCAAAGTCTTTTTTGAGTCAGAACTCATTCCGGGTCCAGAACCTAAACCTATTCGGGTTCAGAACCTAAAGCCTTTTTTTATTCCAGAACTCATTCCGAGTCCAGAACCCAAATTAAATCACATCTCGGGTTCATAACCCAAACAAACTCCAACCTCGGGTCTAGAACCCATCCTCATCAAAATTAGCTCAAAGTCTTGTTGCTTTCCACTCTCTTTTACTATAGTCCCAGATCGTTCAAGTAAGGGGCAAACTGTAGACCCTTATTTTTTGACCAAGTTCAACCCAACACTAATTAAAAGGTGATTAAGTCAAGTCCAAATATTTAAAACAGTCCAAAATAATTTTTCTAATATTTATTATTTATTTTAATAATATAATATATTAAAAGAAAGAAAGAAATTATAAATGTTTATTTTAAGTATAATATTTTTATTTTTAATAATAATAATAATAGAAATAATAAATAATAAAAAATAAAATATTGGACTAATTGGCGAGCGACGTGTCGGCGGGCCAACCTGCTACGAATTGGCTTGGGCCAATTCGCTGTAGGCCACGCCTGCGGTGATTTGGCCCTTGCCAGCATAGCCCCTCATAATCCTTACAGTCGCAGTAGGCCCAAGCCCTGTAACCCTCGCAGCAGGCCTTCGTAGCCAGCGCTCGCAGTCCTTGTAGCCCATGCACGCGGCAATTTTTGCCAAAACCTTATTTAACTTGAACTGCTTTTAATATTTGCTTAACCGATAAGTATTAGGTTTTTTTGGATGAATTTCCTATAAATAACACATTTAAACATTGAAGGTGGGACTTTTTTTTTTTTTTTTTTTTGGCTAGACTTCTAGAGGATGGACTTTTACAGCTTGGAATAGATTAGCAACAACAAACACTGAAACCCTATACAGAATTATACAAAGGCAGTGAACATACTACCTTGGTTTTTCTTGGCCAAAAAAAAAATCAAAGATTGGAGCAGGTAGAAGCTTGGATTAATTCTCTTAGTTTGGTGGAGCCTTTAAACGTAGGTATGTTAATTTAATTTTGTTTATTAAAATCAGTAATCATCTTCATCTTTCAAAATATCATCACACTACCTAGGTTATTAAATTATTTCTTTAATTTAATAAACATAGTAGCATAAGTTATTTCATGCAGTAGCTTAGGTTTCAAGTTAAAGCAATAATATAATCATCAAGACACTAATCTAATTCTCCAACTTTAGAATTGTTACAATTTTTCAAAACCCTAATCTATTTTCAAAAAGACTCAAGCTGTCTTCCTAAATCTCCAACACCCTAAATCCTAGTCAATTCTATTTCCAACTTTCACAGTAGCTTAATCCTTTTAAAGAAATAATATTGTTAGTTTTTCAAATTAAAACCCTAGTTTCTAAATCTAAACCCTAAAAACCATAGACTTAATTTTTTAAACCCTAATTTAAGTATGAAATCTATACTTATATATCTACTACTTTATTTTAAGTTTGCATCCGTGCTTATTATATGTGTTGATGGATGATTTATTATATGTCTTAAATGGACGATTTATTCTTATTTGATTTTATGATGAATGCTCGAATGAATGCTTTGATTTATTTTTAGTTTTAAGAATATATAATAAATCATTAGTGGGTATCCTATTTTATTTGTTTTCTTTGGGACATTAAACAATTATAAAGGCATGTTTCTATCCATGGATGGGTGCCTATTTATTTATTTTGTTTAAACTTGTTGTGATTTTAATAAAGTAATTTTTTATTCTTATGATTGCATGTAGTATGGATAATATCATATTAACTAAGAATTGTATAATATTAAGACTTGAAAAGGAGGCCAGTTCCAATGAACCGGGCGCGGTGGGGGTGTTGCGTCATTCTCACATTCCCCACGTGTATCCAACTTTTCAAACCCATTACGGGGCTAGGGATTCCTTAGGAATCGAGTCATCCACCCTTTTCTTTTTCTCAGTTCGTCTGGGTGGTGACTCCATTTTCTCCAAGTTTAGACCCGTGTTCTCTAAGGCCTTGAGCCTAACTGTGCCGAAGTCGTAAGGACCATTCTATATGGGAATGGGGGGGAAAATCCCCACTCACAGTGTAATATCCTAAAATTTTGAAATAAATATTAATTGTTGAAAAGTAAATAAAGGATTTAAAAGTGTATATATATAATTGAGTGAAAAGAAAAGAGAAGGGAAGGATGTGTATATGATGTATATATGTTGATATATAAAATATATACAAAGGCAACAAGTTAATAAGGTCAAATGATATTTAATTATTTAAAATAGATATTAATTATGGATAGTGGAAGAGGATATTTGAGATTAATTAGTATTATAATAATATAATTGCTCAATGGAGATTAAAAGAGGGAAAATTATGTGGTTATAGGGGTTTAGTTGATAAAAAGTGGAGTTGACTAATTTCTTCATCTTCTTCTTCCTCCATCGAGCCGACCATCATCTCCATCAAAGGGAAAGAGATTTTGCTTCTTGCTAACTCAAGTAATTGAAGGATTTCAAGTGTTTAAGTTGGAGTTTTAAGGATTTTCTCCATATTTGGTAAGTTTCCAACTTATTTCTTTGATTTCCTTTGGAAGTTTGTATGTGTAAATTGGATGTTTAGTATGGTATGTGTTTATGGTTGATTTTGGTATGTTTGAAGTTCTTTTGTCTAGTTTACTATGAATTTTGGGTTGGATTGAAGAAAAGGTTAAGTTTGGTGAAGAGAATAAGAGTTGTGGATTGTGTTAGTTTTGAGATATGGTTATGATTGTGTATTGTTGATTGTGTTTGAGTTATTTTGATGATTACATAAGTATCATGTGGTATTATGGTGGATTGGTTGAGTTTGTATGGAGTTGGAAAGGTTAATGAAAGATGATGGTTGGATGTGGCACTATTGTGTCGATTTTAGGTTTTTGGCCTAACGCGCCTGGTGGCACAACCTTGTCTTTGGGCATGTCGATGGTTCTATTTTCAGTGTTGGTGACACGTGCAGTGACACACCCATGTCATTGAGCGTGTCATGGCTACTGTGTTGGAAGAGAATTGACACATGAAGTGACACGCCCATGTCACTGAGCGTGTCATGGCTACTGTATTGTTGGAGTATTTGCACATGCAGTAACACACCCATGTTACTGAGTACGTCAAAGCTTTTATGTTATGGGTTTAGGGCACGGTCATGGACACGCTCGTGTTGTTGAGCATTTCATGTGTAGAGTTTGCCCTAGATGGGTCTTTTCCTTATTATTTTTTTGTGGATCACTAAGTGATTATATATAATCACATTTGATTTAGGCTTTGATGAGACTTGAATTACCCAATCCTAGTGTTGAGGGAGATCTTGGAGAGGAGGTTGGAAGTGGTGTTTGTTGCTTTAGAGGTAAGTACAAACTTTGAATAATTGTTTATATTTACATGACATTGGGACTTAACACATTTGGTTGGAAAATGTGTTAAGTTACCTACTACATTATTGGTGCATGAGAAAAATGCTATGATTTGTAATGTTACAAATGCATAATGTGAACTATGTGAAATATATGATGATGACTTAAAATGTATAGATAATGCAATGTATACACTAATGATGGTATGTAAAGCCATAGGTGATGACTATATTGATATAAATGAGATATTTGAGGCATTGTGCGTAGTTTATCATGAGAAAATGAGAAAGGATTTGTAAATGGAATTATGAAAGAATTGTGTGCCTAGTATGTTGTTCAATTTTAAGAGTTTTGTGTTTGGTGGCATGCCTAGAAAGCAACAATCCCTTGAAGCTGGGTTGGGCTTAGTCCTTAAAGCCTAGTTGGGTATTACATGATGTAGCGAACTCTTGAAGTAGGGTTGGCCCTAGTCCTTGAAGCCAAGTTTGGATGTTACATATGAGGTAATCCTCATTGTGATTATGATTCACCTTCGAGCTAGATAAATGTTGTTTTATTGGACCAAAGCAATAACTCTGGAATTTGAATAGCATATTAGATCCTTTTTGTTGTGGAACAACCAGCACACCGCAAGGATGAGCAAGAGTTAGGACGCGAGGAATAAGTTGAGGAGATCATCAATCCAATTATTCTGCCACAAGGTCCCATAACTAGATCGCGAGCCAAAAAGATTCAGCAAGCACTAATTTGCCATTTGCAAGATTTGGTGAATTTGGCTAACTATGGTTTGCAAGGAATTACAAGCTTGGAGACAAGACCAAAGGAAGTCAATTACAACTTGCTACAAGTTGAAATTCACGAATGAGGCTTGTAATTAATATGTATTAAGGCCCACCAGTTATGCTTATTTAAAAAGCAAGGGCCCTGTTTGTTTTGTATTAAATTAGAACTTTGTTTACTTTATTATTTCTTAAAATCTGATTAGAAAACCAAATGCTACTTAATAACCCTAATTAGGGTTTAGCTATTTATATCTTATTTAGGGTTGTAAGACATAAGTTTTAGTTTTTGGCAAATTATTAACCTAAAAGCCGAATTTGCTTTTATCTTTGTGTTCTTGAGTAGAATGCATGCTTAGAAACATTCAAGTAGTTTGATCAACTTTCTTGTGGAATGTTTCAATTCTGGGGTTTAAGAACTAGTTTGTTTCGAAATCTTAGGTCTGTGACCAATTCAAGGTAATCTGAAATCTAACCTAATCATTGGAGGTTGTGCCGAATTCGACTAGGGGTTTTCAAGTTAATGTTGTGGGGGTTCGACATCAAGGAGTTCTCAGGCTTATTCTTGGAGGTTCCGTATCATTTGGTATCAGAGCCTACGCTCTAGATCAGGTTTTATCCCTATCAAATTCTTTTTAGTTTCTTCTCTTGTTATTTTCGTTCTGTTTCTTTGTTCTTGATTATTGAATCATTTTCTTTGTTTCTTGATCATCTAAGTTGTTTGTTCCTTGAATCATTTTCGTTTTCTTTCAAATTTGAAAATTCAAAAAAAAATTATAAAACCTAAAATTCAAAATTCAAGAAAAGGTGTTTTAAATTCAAATCTTGGTCTTGTTCATCATTCTGATTTGAATTTGAAATTCAACAAAGTGTGCTAAATTCAAATCTTGTTCTTCATTATTCATTCTGATTCAATTTCAAGTTTCAAAGACAGTACTCTATATTCGACCTTGTTCTTGTTACTTAATTGGGTAAAAGTTTTGTGTGGTGTGAACTAAGGTCACCCCCATCAAGAGAGATAGTGAGAGGGAGCAAAAAAAAAGAGAGTATAAAACTACTTCAACAAAATTTTTTCATTCTCCTAGTTATTTAGGTGATAAGGGTCGAATCAAGATAGGTTAGAATCAACATAATTTTTTGTCACAAAATTTTCACCATTGAGGGGCTGTTTTGATTCGAATTGCATTAGTGATTCATTCGAAATTTCAAACTTGGGATACTACACACGGAAGACTATTTGATTTGTTTCATAAAGTGTGATTCGCCTAAGAACATAAAAGAAATTAGCTTGAGAGGTGTGTGCTAAGCCGTGAGTGAATACATTATATTGAGTGGAACACGAGTGACCAACCCCATCTATTGAGTGTAAACACGTGAGGGAGTGTTGTGAGGCCTTTTATTCGTTTTCTTCTAACCTTTTATTGCAGGAAAAATGTCTAGCCGAGATGACAGTGACAGGGGTGTTCAAATTGATCCAACTCGATTGTGTGAGGCGCAGCAAGCTGAATTTACACGTTTATACCGTGTTATGGAGAACATAATAGAAAAATTGGAGCGCATGGATTTGAGGTTGCAAAATGTTGAAAGAGTTTGTGATACATACTGATCATGAAAGTTTAAAGCATTTGAAAGGTCAAGATAAGCTGAATCGTAGACATGCCAAATGGGTGGAATTCATAGAAACATTTCTATATGTGATTAAATGCAAGCGAGGTAAAGAGAATGTAGTGGTTGATGCATTGTCGCGAAGGTATGTTTTACTTAATTCTCTTAGTGCTAGATTATTGGGTTTTGGGCATATTAAGGAATTATATGTTAGTGATGTGGATTTTGGTGACATATATAATTCGTGTGGAGATGTGGCTGTTTCAAAAGGCTTTCATTTGTTTGATGGTTTCTTATTTAAGAGAAATAGATTGTGTATTCCTAAGTGTTCCATGAGAGAGTTGTTAGTTAAGGAAGCACATGGAGGAGGTTTGATGAGTCATTTTGGGGTAAGTAAGACCTATGATGTGTTGATAGAACATTTTTATTGGCCTGGTATAAAACATGATGTGCATAAAGTTTGTGAGCATTGCATAACATGTAGAGAAGCTAAGTCTAGGATGAAACCGCATGGTTTGTACACGCCATTACCTGTTCCTAATGGACATTGGATTGATTTGTCTATGGATTTTGTGCTTGGATTGCCTAAAACTAGGAGAGATCGTGATAGTATATTTGTTGTGGTTGATAGATTTAGTAAAATGGCTCATTTTATACCATGTCATAAAACTGATGATGCTAAATTGATTGCTGATTTGTTCTTTAAAGAGGTTGTTCATTTGCATGGCATACCCAAAAGCATTGTTAGTGATAGAGATGTTAAGTTTTTGAGTCATTTCTGGTGTGTTTTATGGGGAAAATTGGAGACTAAGTTGTTGTTTTCTACTACTTGCCATCCTCAAACCGATGGTCAAACTGAGGTTGTGAATCGACCATTGATTACTTTGCTTAGGGCAGTGATAGAAAAGAATATTAGGATGTGGGAGGATTGTTTACCATTTGTGGAGTTTGCTTATAATAGGGTTGTTCATAGCACTACTAATTGCTCTCCATTTGAAATTGTTTATGGTTTTAATCTGCTTACTCCTTTGGATATTTTGCCATTGCCATCTAATGATTTTGTGAGTGTTGATGCTAGCTCAAAGGCAGATTTTGTGAAGAAGTTACATAAACAGGTTAAGGAAAGGACTGAAAGGCAAAATGCTAAAGTAGCTTCTCGAGTGAATAAAGGAAGGAAGCCAATGAATTTTCAGCCTGGTGATTGGGTTTGGGTTCATTTTCACAAAGAACGGTTTCCACACCAAAGAAAGTCAAAGTTAAACCCACGAGGAGATGGTCCTTTTCAGATACTTGAAAGGATTAATGACAATGCATATAAAGTGGATTTGCCAGGTGAGTATAATGTAAGTGCTTCGTTTAATGTTGCTGATTTAAGTCCTTTTAATGTAGGTGATGCTTTTGATTCGAGGACGAATCCTTTTGAGGAGAGGGGAAATGTTGTGGAACAACCAGCACACCGCAAGGATGAGTAAGAGTTAGGATGTGAGGAACAAGTTGAGGAGATCATCAATCCAATTATTCTGCGACAAGGTCCTATAACTAGATCGCGAGCCAAAAAGATTCAACAAGCACTAATTTGCCATTTGCAAGATTTGGTGAATTTGGCTAACTATGGTTTGCAAGGAATTACAAGCTTGGAGACAAGACCAAAGGAAGCCAATTACAACTTGCTACAAGTTGAAATTCACGAATGAGGCTTGTAATTAATATGTATTAAGGCCCACTAGTTATGCTTATTTAAAAAGTAAGGGCCCTGCTTGTTTTGTATTAAATTAGAACTTTGTTTACTTTATTATTTCTTAAAATTTGATTAGAAAACCAAATGCTACTTAATAACCCTAATTAGGGTTTAGCTATTTATATCTCATTTAGGGTTGTAAGACATCAGTTATAGTTTTTGGCAAATTATTAAACTAAAAGCCGAATTTGCTTTTATCTTTGTGTTCTTGAGTAGAATGCATGCTTAGAAACATTCAAGTAGTTTGATCAACTTTCTTATGGAGTGTTTCGATTCTAGGGTTTAGGAACTAGTTTGTTTCAAAATCTTAGGTCTATGATCAATTCAAGGTAATCTAAAATCTAACCTAATCCTTGGAATTGGACTGGGGGTTTTCAAGTTAATGTTATGGGGGTTCGACATCAAGGAGTTCTCAGGCTTATTCTTGGAGGTTCCATATCACTTTTGGGCCCATGCTTATCTTTGCTTTAATGTGAATTATGAATGGTGGAACAATTGAGCAATATAATGAGATATAATGTTATGAAATATGATATCCTTATGTATTGTTTCTAGTTCTTGAAAGTTTGACATTGGCATTACATTTGAACTATATTGTTATCAAAGTTTGTACCACTAAGCTTTTGGATTAGCGCGATTGTGATTCATCGCGCAGGTGACAGGGTAGATCCGATTGAACCAGAGAGTTCAGCTAGATCGAGTCGAGTCTAGGCTTGAGATTGTGAGTGCAGTGTTAATTGTGGACATCAAGATCAGAGACAAACTGCCAGCATGTATATATTTGATATTTTTTTTCATATTTTTGTACATATTGATTTCATGTAATTATGTATATTCTGCAATCTATCAAAAATGTTTTGGATAAACCTTTGGTAATGAAGTATATATATGTGTTTTAATAAGTATTGTTTCATTTACTATTTATATGATATCAATTGAATGTTTTAAGATTATACAGATTTTATAAATGATGATTTGGTTGTTTAAAAAGGCTGTGACATTCTTGTATCCTCTATACGTATATTACATGTAGAGGGTATATCTAGTGTATGTATATTGGGTATAAGGGTGTTATACACAGTTGGGTAGGACACCCCTTACTATCATCCTGATCTGGTCAGACTAATCAGCCCTTCTTTTGAGGAGTGCAGCCTTACTTCTCCATCTCTTCACATAATCAACAAATTTTTCACTTTGTTTCTACCTGATTGTCTCCATCACCATCAAGGTTACCATTGTACCCATATTTTTTTATGAAAGCTTTATACAGCAAATCTCAATTCTTTTGAGTACTTTCCTCTAAGGTATTGAACCAGTTTTACACATCATGATCTAATGATAGCTTGAAATACCTCAGAGTTTGAGCTTTAGTAGCTCTGGTAGACTGCATGGTAGTGATGTAGTACTTAACATGCAGATGGGGATTCCCAGTTCCATTAAATTTAGTAAAAGAAGGCATCCCTAATATAATAATTAAAGAATTTTAAATAGAAACAGTAACCCTAATTTATGTCTTTGCTTGCTTTATTTAATTATGTAGTTTATTATATGCTTTGATTTATTTAAGTTCAATGCTTGATTTATTTAATTTAACATTGAGGAATGCTTATTATATATTTTTTGATTGATGTTTAATATCTTTGATGAATGATTTATTTATGATGAATGGTTATTTACTTCCATTGATTTATTTTAGATTTTCAAATGTTGTAAGAGGTATGTTTCCACTTTGTGGGTGCCTCATTAATTAAGTTCTATGTAATTTAAATTGTTTTTATATTTTAGACCGGTCCATTTATTTGCTTTGTTTGGAGATTGCTTTGATTTTTAATATAACGATGATTTATTTCAATTGTGTGTGATATGGATAATATTGTTATATTTAAGAATTTCATAATGTTAAGACCTGTAAAGGAGGCCGGTTCCAATGAACCGGGCATTGTAGGGGTGCTGGGCCATTTCTCACCTTCCCCACACGTACCCAACTTTCCGAACACATTAAGGGGTTGGGGATTCCTTAGGAATTGAGTCATCCACCCCTTTCTTTTTTCTGATCCATTCGGGTGGCGACTCCATTTCCTCCAGACTTAGGTTCGTGTTCTCTAAGGCCCCGAGCCTAAACAGTGCCGAAGTCGCAATAACCATTCCACCGGGAGTGGGGGAAAAATCCCCGCTCACAGTGGTGACTCCACTGGGATAAGAGAAGTTGATTTCGTTGGTCTTTATATTATTCTATTCTTTCTTATAATGACATTATCCATTGCATCATATTAGATTGCATCGTGTGCGTGAGTTAGGAAGCCCGTGTTACCCGTGTTGTGTTATGTAAGGGATACCATACTTTCACTCAAGGTATGGAGATCAAGCATGGCATAACCACTCATAGCCTTGTACCATTTGGTATATACTTGCTATGGGAACCTAAGCCTTTTTACCCAAAGACTAAAGCTCATGTAATTGGCCTAGTTACTTTCCTCAAGATTTTACCCCAAATGCATGTTGTTTGACTATGGTTAATTTATCTTAGCTTAAATCATGGCTTATTTGGTTTGTTCTTTTTCTAATATGACCTACGTATATTGTAAGCTCAAAATAAAATTTTCAAAGTCCAAAAGACCAAAACTATTTTCAAAACATTTCAAAATGGTCTTTGGACATAAAAAAAAACTTTTCTAAAAATAAATCAAAAAATTCTTTTGCTCATGCCCCAAATACAAAGCCCAAAATCCATTTTTCTAAAATCTTTTTACAATAGGCTTAGAAATGAAACCTTTTCTTACAAAGAGCTTGCAAATTATTTAGGTCAATTACGAAATACCAAAAATCAATTGTGAGCCTAGTTTATGCTAAGAATAAATTAACCATGGGATTGTTTTTGGCATGAATCATTAGTTACTTTTTCAAGTGAGAAATCTATTTGTAATAAACCTCTTAATTTAGTTTTAATCCAATATAGTATAAAAGCTACTTTAGTTGGTTGAATGGATTATAACCTAATTAATGGGAATTATTATAAATTGATTTCCATTTTCAATAATATAACTATTGGTTGAAGCGTCCGAGGGAAAACAAGGTACCCCATGTTGGTATTTTGTTAACCATATACATAGGAAAAGAGACTCGCCATTCGTGTGCGAATGCTATAAGGTTGGAAGGGACGTTCTACTTATCTTTGTTGATTGTTTGTGTGTACGTGCATGCATACATTTTCATCTCATATCATTGATCCTCTCTAGCTCACAGACCTGGATTACAATAGTTCAAAAGCTTACGACAATCCGACGTATGTCGGAGACAAAGAATCTAGCAACGACTCAATCACTTGCTCCCTAAAAGCAATGGATCACGAACAAATTCAAAGAATGGCGGATGATGCCCTCAATGCCAAGATAGAAGAATTAAAAGAGGCCTTAGCTGAGACCACGAAGAATCAATTGACTGCAATTTTAGAAAATCATGTCGAAGCATCTGCTAGCACTAAGAAGCCAAAGGACAAAGGGAAGACTAAGATTGGTGAAGTGGTTTTTGATGATGAAAAGGTGATCATTGATGAAGATGATGATTGGGCTCAATACTACCAAGATCCTTAAGACATGAAGAAAGAACCAAAGATTGTTGAAAGATCAGCTATGGAGAAAACTGAAAATTCTGATGTTGAAAAGATGATTGCTGATTTAGAAAAGAAATTTGATAAGAAACTAAAGATCGAAGAAATGTCTGAAGTCGAAAAAATATTTGAGCTAGATGAAGAAGTTCCATACAAATTCAAGATACCATCTTTTGTGAAGTTTGATGGAATCGAAAATCCTCATCTCCATGTGAAGCAGTATGTCATTGCTATGCAGTCTGCCCGAGCTACTAAGGCTCAAACTCTTAGATATTTCATGCTCTCATTGGACCCTATTGTCCGAAATTGGTTCAACACCTTAGAGGAAAGTACTTAAAAAGATTGGGACATTTTATACAAGGCTTTCATTCAGCAATATGGGTATAATGTCGAGTTGGAAGTTACCTTAATGGAAGTTGAGTCCATTAGACAAAGGCCAAATGATAATTTTGTGGACTACGTAAAAAGGTGGAGAAACAAGGACGCTTTGCTTAAGAAGAGGCCCGACGAATCCGATCAAATAAGGATGATTGTGAGAGGGGTGTTACCTAGTCTTCGTGAAAGGATGTCTCATACACTCATCCATAATTTCAAAGATCTTCTCCAAGGTGATCTACAAATTGAAGAGTGGGAAAGAGAGAAGAATCACTTTTCGGCAAGAAGGAATGAGAAAGGGAATTATCAGCCTAGCAATGAAAGCATGCAAAAAGAAGGTGATGTTAATGCGACTGTCAAGGAAATAAAAGATAATTCTCAGAATTGGGGAAACCTCTATCTTGGGTTTTTAGCAAGCTGCAAAAGAAAGGGTTGTTGCAACCGTTAGCTCCTCGACCACTACATAATCCAATGCCACCAAACTTCAATGCCGAAGCCTTCTGTCAATTTCATCAAATGCGAGGGCATGAAACAGATAAATGTGCTCATCTAAGGCATGAGATCCAAGATCTAATCGATAGTGGTAAGCTACCAGAGCCGGACAAGCACAATACCATGAACAATCCTTTGCCTAAGTTTGGAAGAGTACCTCCACCAGCAACCTTCATGGTGGGAAAAGGATTGAAAGAAGATTTTGTTTTATCATCCTTTCAAGATGGGAATGTTGAAGATGTGAAAGGAGAAGAAGCTTAACTCAAAAAACTTTCCTTAGCTTGAACGTTGCTTTTTAATTTGAACAATTATGTTTTTCAAATTTAAATTTGTTTGAATAAATTACTTTCATCAAATTTTTTATTGGTCTTTGTTCATTTTGGTGCTCAACCAATGAGGAATCTAGCTTGATAATTCATGAATTAATATATCTATGCATCATGATTCGAATGACTTTACTAGATAAGGGAATTGCTCTATAGCATTGAGTTGTGTATGCTTACTTAGAGAGGGCTCCTGCATAATTATCTTTGTCTAGGTCCTAGTCAGTCTTAGAACATGCTTTGACAAACTTTCGAGGTGAAATTGAACTCTGCATATTTATGAGAGAAATGATCTAGGCATTGTTTGGTTATCCAATAACTAGTATCCACCCTATTAAATGTCAATCCCTAGTTGTCCCTTTGAGCCTTCTTAAAATTTTAGCTTTCTTTTCATTGGCTTACAAACCCCAACAACCTAACCTGAGCTGTTGTGATACTTTTGACAAGTCTTATGATCACTAAGATGAATAGGCAAGAAGATCAAAGACAGCAATGATTAGTCAATATCATGAGGATAGTTGAAGTTTCAAGACCACAAAGATAGTTGAAGTTCTCAAGACCATAAGGGTAGTTGATATTTTCAAGACCATAAGGGTAGTTGAAGTTTTCAAGACCATAAGGGTAATTAAAGTTCACTTAATATATCAAGACAACATCAGAGTAAAAAATTGTTTATCCCTGTTACAGAAGACTTATGTTTCTCCACTCATCCATTATTGGAAGCCTAAGTTGGTAAAAACAAGACAACTCTATTTGAGCTAGAGCGAAAAAAAAAAGAGAAGAAGAAGAAGAAAGAAAAAGAAAGGAAAAGGAAAAAAAACAAAACAAAAAAAAGAAGAAGAGAAAAAAAGAAGAAGAAAGATAATACCTAAAAAGGAGGTTCAAAAGGCCAACTGAGTTCTCTTTTACCTAAGATAACAAAAGGCTTCCATTTGGTTATAAGGACATTTTGACTTGAATTGGTCCAACCCAACCAAAGATTCAATCAAAATTGAAGAAAATGAGGAAGGTCACCCAGTTTTTGAAAGTTCTGCGCTTGACAGTCCTGCAATGAAGAAGGACAAAATGATAAAATGCTCAAAGAAAGGGAAGAGTGTAATATCCCAAAGTATACCCTAAAAGTTTTGGAGTTGTTGTTGTATTTGGATTTAATGTATATGTTTTATGGAAAGAGAAAGGAAGATAAATTAATTAAAGGGAGATACTATAAGAGATAGATGTATATTTGGTATTTGGAAAATATGAGAAATATAAATGTAATATAAAAGAGATATACATATACCAACATATACATTGCATATACATAATGTATAAAGTGGTGTAGGAAAAGTAAGTTTATATAATTAAATAATAATAATAATAATAATAATAATAATAATAATAATAATAAAAGAAAAAAGAAGAAGAGAAAGTCAAAAGAGTGACAAGTGTATGGTGGAGATTTTAAGGGATTTAATTATATATATATATGATAATTATGAGAAAAGAAGAAAAGATCTTCTTTCTTTCTTCTTCTTCTTCTTCTTCTTCAACGAGAGAGAGAGAGAAAGAGAGAGAGAGAGAGAGAGAGAGAGATGTGGTTTTGGTTGGTTTTTACATCAAATTCTTAAGGGCTTTAAGAGAATTGAAGGTGGAGATTGAAGATTTGGCAAAATATTCAAGTAAGTGTTCATTTCTTTGAGTTGATTTCTATTGATTGTGTTTATATTTGAATTGGGAAATTGAGTAGTTGATACATGGTGATGTATATAATGACTATTATTATTATATATTGAAGTTATATAAGTGTTAAATTGATAGGTAATTGATTAATATAAACTAAGATGTTGATTAAGGGTGTTGTAGTATGGATTTTGAAGTGTTTGTGTTTTCATGGATGAGAGTTCGAAATGTATGATTTTTGCCTGACACGGCCAGTAACAAGGCCATGTCGTTGGGCGTGTCAACGGTACTGGGTTTGACGTTTGTGACACGACCATTAACACGACCATGTTACTGAGCGTATCATAGCTACTATGAGAAAAGTAATTGACACGGCCATGAACATGCCCGTGTTGTTGGGCGTGTCAATGTTTCTGTGAGGCAGAATGAGTGGCACGACCAGTGACACGCCCGTGTTACTAAGCGTGTCAAAGCTTCTGTATTGTTGGTTTAGGGCACGATCAGGGACACGCCCATGTTGGTGAGCGTGTCATGTGTAGTGTTTTCCCTAGTTCATTCTTATCTATATTATCTCTTGTGTATGATTACTTGTGGATTAGGTTTTGAAGAGGAGTTTGATGTTGTGTGAAGCATTTTTGAGGTAAGTACAACCCTACTTGTGTTTGTTTAATGGACCAAAGCGGTAACTCTGAACTTTGAATAGCATATTAGATTCTTTTTGGGCTCATGCTTGTGTTTGTTTAAATGTGATTCTTGAATGGTGAAACAAATGAATAATGAGATACATGTTTGTCTTTACTTGATTATGAACTACAGAGTGAGATGATTATAATACATAAGCAACTTATTGAAAATGAATGTGGCTTGAGAAACTATATTGAATGATGTGATTATGAAAATACAACATGATTTGTAATATGTATATGGATGTGGAAATTGTGAGCATTATTTCATGTATGTTTTGCTAAGCCATGGAATTGTAGTTGTGCTAATGATATATGTGTATATTTATATAGTTATGAGTTTATTAGAAACATATCAAAGGTGTATTTGAAATGAGATAGCATGATAAGAAAATAATGATATGCGGAAGTAATATATGAGTATGATTTTCTGTAATGCATGTTTATAATATTTATTTGTATTACTAAGCTTTGGAGCTTAGCGCGGTTGTGTAAATCACGCAGGTGAATAGATGATTGATCTGAAAGTCAAACCACTATGTCGCGAAGGGGGCAAGTGTAGTTCGAGACCAACTAGAAGGTGGTGCATACATGTATAATTTGATTATGTTGTATATTGATAAAAATGTATGTATACTTAAATATATTTGGAAAAGATTTGTATAAATTATATATATGAAATATTATCAAAAGAAAGATGATTATGTAAATATTCTTTAAATTAAATGTATTATGGTTTGAAATTAAGGTAAAGATTTTGAAATGTACTGAATAGTGACATCCTTATATTTTATATACCTACTGTATGTATACAAGGTATATGTATGGTATTTATATAGAGTATCGGGGTGTTACAATTATTTTGGTATCAGAGCTTAGGTTCGAGATTCTCGGCCTAAGTAGAATTAAAAAGAAAAGTTTTAAAAAGGAATGAAATTTGTGATACATGCATATGCATTAACACCTAGGTTGGTCTCGGATGTGGCATTATGTAAATTGTAATGTATTTGAATTATATGGGATGGATGATAGGGTGTGAATAAGGTGTTATATGAAAGGAAAATTAGAGAAAGAAGTGATATGGGAAGATTTACATAAGTTTAAGTGATAAAGTAAAGAATAGGAGGTTACTTAAGGAAAGCAAATTTTGAAATGTTGATTATTGAAATGTGCTTGAAAAATAAAGAAATGACTAGAGGAATAAAGTTGGAAATGAGTTAAAAACAAAATCAAGATTTAAGTATGTACTCTTTCCTCTACAATTTGAATCTCTTTCAATTAAAGCTTATGTTTGAATTGCTAGAGAGAGGAAATATTGTTGGATGGTTAATATGGATAGATATGTTATTAAAATGAAGAGAGTATGGTGGAATATTGAGTGAGTTGATTGGTATAGACAAAGTGTGACAATTTAAGGTTTGGGTATGTGAAGTTAAGGTTTTTAAAAGAAAAAGGAGATGATGTTGGTTAATATAGGGAGATATAATGGTATTGTTTGCATTGTTGTTTTAATGCAAACATTGTGATTTTTATATTAGAAATGTGATGTGCTTAAGTGTTGATAAAGCTCATGTTAAGGGTGGTAATATGTGAAATTTGGATTTTTGAAATGAGCTTTAATAGTTGTGAAAATGATATGTTTTGATGTTGCTTTATGGTATATATATATATATAAGATGTTTTTAAAGTTGATATTAAGAAAACGAGATGAGTAAATTGAAGTTGAGAGTTTATAATTTTAATGGAATTTGGATAAGGATCATTTAGATATCAATAGTTTAATGTATGTTAAACATATGAGCTATTTGGAATGAATATTATTGCATACGAGGAGATTATGAATGAGACAATGTGATTGATAGTACGAAAATTTGTTTTGAAATAAATGGAAAGTGATTAAGAGTGTGAAAATGAGTTACTTTAAGTCATTTGACTGGAAAGGGTGAAAATGGATATGAAAGGTATACTAAATGCATTTAAAAACAAGTGTGAGAGAGATGTCACATTAGAAATGTGACTAAGATTCTTGTGAAATATTATTATGAGTAGAGTATATATATTTATTGAGTAGATGAATAACTTAAGTTATGTTAACAGAATGAGAATAATAATGTTCAAAGAAAAGTAATAAATACTAAATTTGTATAGATTGTATGTAAAAGAGAAATTTAGTAAAAACTGCATAATTATGTGTATACATGAATAAGATATGTGAGATGAATTTTTCGATATGAATATAATAGTAATATGTAAGAAATGTGAGAAGTGAGTCACATTATGAATGTGACCTATGAATGTGTATGTGATATGTTTATTATCTTATACAAATGCATGTCTAGTAATATTGAAAATGATATTACATGTAGTAGTGGACCTAAGAGGAATTAAGTCCTGACCTACGCAGAGATAGACTATGTGATGAAATGGAAAATGAGAATGGATTCGGAGAATATGGGACAGTGAAATTGTTATAGTAATAATTGAATTTGTCTATCATAAAATGTTTTGGGTTCAAAGTATTTGTGTGTGAAAATGTTCCATGTATATGTGTATAATATGAAAAAAAAATATATAATGTATGAAAATTTTTATAAAAGGATAGATTGGAAATAGAGTAATGAATGAAATTGTGTAAAATTTGGATATAATCAAATGTTGTGCGTAGAAGATGTTAAAGATAATATTATTGAACATGAGTTAGGTTAATGATGATCATATAATTGAGTGCAAATTGTTTTGAGATAGAGTTGAGATGTGTTAACTCTTGGTATAGCAAAAGTTTAGAGAATGATTTGTAGACTTAACATTGTAATTGGAAATATTTGGAAAAAGGAATGATAGAGAGGCAGTATTTATTTATAAGTTGCAGGCATGATCCTTAATATACCATGGCCATATGAGTTGTTTAGCATTTTTGGTTGGTTAGTTTTGGTATCCACAAATTTAAGCCTAAGATAACATAATCATAGTATAGTGTTGATGAGATTGATGATTATGTTTCTAGAAACATGGTTAAAAGATATGATTGGTGAAGTTGTATCTTATAATTTCTATGTTAGAAATTTAATTATAATTATGAAAAGTAAAGAAAGAGAGGAGAATTGTAAGAATATTTTGAGTTATGAATAATGTGATAAAAAGGTAAATATGTAAATATAGTAATGGTATGAAAGGTGAGGAAATATTAAATGGGAGAAATTGCAAAATATGATTGAAAGTTATACTAAATGTGTTTATGGTATAAAGTGAATAAGTGAATGGGCTTAAGGTTTAAGTGAATGAACTATGGATAGTAAATATGGTATGAGATAATCATAAGAATCTTGTGGAAATTGTACTAAGATAATTTGAAGTGATTTGTTATTAATGGTCATAGTTTCAAAAAGCTGAATATAGATCCGAAAAGATTAGAATTTGAATATATGTTTGACCTAATGGAGTTAGATCATATATATTGTGAAATCTGGTGATAAATTTAAATAAGTTAATTGTTAGTTTGAGTTGAACAAGATGGAGATATTAGTATATGTGACAGATGGATCAATTGATCTGGATTTTATTAAGATTGCGAATCATTATTGAGATTTAATATGTACAATTGTACTAGGAGTATATGATTTAAATGATAATGTATATGATGTAATATTCTACTATGTGAATGGACATGAATGAATTGAGTTATATCAACTATAAATGAGGATAATAAGAAAAAGGTTGATTACCTGTAAAGTAAATTTAAAGGCATTATATTAATGTTTATGTTAAGTGAGAAGCATGCTAAAGAAGGAATTAAGTGTATGAAAAATAAGAATATTGTTATCAATTAAGGTGTGATAAATGTCTATTCTGAAAGTGATTGTAATGACGGGATAAGCAATATTAAAATATAAATCAATGATTTTTAAGGTTAAAGTTAAGAGAGTAATTATAAAGAGATGAAGTGATAAAATATCTTGAAGGTAATAGATGGACGAAGTACCTGGATATTATAAGATGATCTAATTTTTGTATAAAGGTAAATTCATTGGGAATGTAAGGAATTATCTTGATTGCTTTGTTGAGAAAGTAATAAGATATATATATATATATATATAATGATAAGTTATGAAATTTAAAGAAGATGATTGACTCTAAGGGGGAGAGTAAAAGTTATGTGATTTGATGACATAATTAACTTTACATGAAAGTTAAAATGGTATTTTGTTAAGGATGGATTGTTACTGTATTGGATAATTTCGAGGACGAAATTATTTAAGGGGGAGAGAATTGTAATATCCCAAAGTATACCCTAAAAGTTTTGGAGTTGTTGTTGTATTTGGATTTAATGTATATGTTTTATGGAAAGAGAAAGGAAGATAAATTAATTAAAGGGAGATACTATAAGAGATAGATGTATATTTGGAATTTAAAAAATATGAGAAATATAAATGTAATATAAAAGAGATATACATATACCAACATATACATTACATATACATAATGTATAAAGTGGTGTAGGAAAAGTAAGTTTATATAATAATAATAATAATAATAATAATAATAATAATAATAATAATAATAAAAGAAAAAAAAAAGAAGAGAAAGTCAAAAGAGTGACAAGTGTATGGTGGAGATTTTAAGGGATTTAATTATATATATATATGATAGTTATGAGAAAAGAAGAAAAGATCTTCTTTCCTTCTTCTTCTTCTTCTTCTTCAACGCGAGAGAGAGAGAGAGAGAGAGATGTGGTTTTGGTTGCTTTTTACATCAAATTCTTAAGGGCTTTAAGAGAATTGAAGGTGGAGATTGAAGATTTGGCAAAATATTCAAGTAAGTGTTCATTTCTTTGAGTTGATTTCTATTGATTGTGTTTATATTTGATTTGGGAAATTGAGTAGTTGATACATGGTGATGTATATAATGATTATTATTATTATATATTGAAGTTATATAAGTGTTAAATTGATTAATATAAACTAAGATGTTGATTAAGGGTGTTGTAGTATGGATTTTGAAGTGTTTGTGTTTTCATGGATGAGAGTTCGAAATGTATGATTTTTGCCTGACACGGCCAGTAACATGGCCATGTCGTTGGGCGTGTCAACGGTACTGGGTTTGACGTTTGTGACACGACCATTAACACGACCATGTTTGTAATACCCCTATACCCCGTATACGTACACAGCATGCTTATATGATCGTAATATACGTATACTGAATATAGAAATGCCACGTTATAATTAACAAATGACACATCCCTTTTTTTAAAAAAACATAACCAAATTTAAATAATTTAAATTAAATGATAAAAGATAAAAGATAAAATATTCATTTAAAAAGCAGCGGAAATAAATCAAATATTTTTAAATACAAATACATTAAGATCCAAATATTAAAAGACATGAAATATATACATGATTGGCAGCTCTTCTCTGATCTTTAAATCCAAACTCAACTTTTCAGTGACTAGACTCACTTGGTCTCGAAGAACTCTCGGGTTCAACTCTGTTACCTGCGCGATGAACCACAATCGCGCTGAGCTAAAAGCTCAGTAATGCAACTCATACAAACATGATGCTCTAATGCAATGTACATATCAACATTATGCATTTCATAAACCATACATAATCTTATCACATTTCATAATTGAACATTAGATCTTATTATTCAATTATTTCATCATTCATAAATCATATTTACAATTAAGACAGACACGGGCCCAAGACATACTAATATATTATTCAAAGTTCAGAGTTACTGCTTTGGTCCATATTGACACCTTGTGTCTAGCCCCGTAGGCAACATATATCATATCTCTATCCATGGATAGCGTAACAGACCCAGTCTCTTGGACCATCAACCCGACTAATTGAGGAGATCCTCAACCCGGCTAGACTGTTACTTGTTTTTGAGGTTTACGGGCCACCCATTTCACCTCAAAAACTTCACATTTTTCAATTGGAATTGGTTTACGAGCCACCCATTTCACCATCATTCCATAATCACATTTTTCAACTGGAATCGGCTTACGGGCCTCCCATTTCGCCTATCCAGTGATTCATAGGCATGCCGCCAAATACAGAACTCTGAAAATTGAATAGACATATTAGATACACAATGTTTTCATTTATCTCTTTATAAATTTCTTTCTCAATTCATTTCTCATTTGCATCACCATAGCCAACAATCATGGCCTCATATCTCATATGATCTCATATCACAATAAAGCAACTCTTCATAACATCATATCTTTCACATTACATTTCATCATCACATTTATCAATTCATTATTCACATGGATATAATTAATGGTATCAACACATATTTTTCATACTCATCACAACATTCACATATAATCAATTATGTCTCAATTCTCAATATCATATGAGTGTATGCAATAATGTATTTTAACTTATTTCAAACATGACCCACACAAAACTCTAAGCACTTACCTTTCAAGAATCTATCACCACTTGAGTTAGGGTAAATCACCTTCTTCACAACCTATTCCAAAAGAATGAGGAAACTCTTATAAGATCATAAGGTTAAGAATCAACTAGGGCAAACTCTAAACTTGACACGCTCACACACACGGGCGTGTCCCTGACCGTGCCCTAACTCCACAACACAGAAGCTATTACACGTTCAACAACACGGGCGTGTCACTGGGCATGTAATATATACTGCCTCACACAAAACATCAACACGTCCAACATCATGAGCGTGCTCATGGCCGTGTAAATCCTCCAAAGTCACAGTAGCTACGACACGCTCAACAACACGGTCGTGTTAATGGCCGTGTCACAACTACTGCCTTACGGAACTAACGACACGCCTAAGGACCTAGACGTGCTCCTGGGCGTGTCAGGCCAAAAACCCAGATTCCGGCCAAGACAACACCACAACCAACAAATCACTTCTATCTACCAACATCCATCTCAAACAAACTTAACAAAACATACCCAAAAACCATCTCAAACTTACAACAACACCAAAACAAGCCAACACATGCATCAAACCCAAATCACAAACATCTTCCAAACTCTAAACACAACCACTTACTCTTTTCTCCAATCCAACCCCAAAATCCAAAACCATTTAAACCCAATACTCTTAAACACAACATAATCAACCCAAACACATATATCCATCACCATACCAACTCACAAACCCAAACATAAACTCAAAACAACACAAGAAATCAAGAGAGAACTTACCAAGGATGAAGAACTCTTAAACTTTCCACTTGATCTCTTGAAAACTCTCTTCAATCTTGAACTTGGAAGGACAATTCTCTATCTTGCTCTCTTGTCTCTTTGTTAGCCGGCCAAAACAAAAACAAAGGAAGGAGAAGAAGATGACCCACGGCAAAGGAAAAGAAAGAAGAAAAGAAAACCCAAAGTCAACCTCTTTTCCTTAAAACCCTCTCAACCAAGCAATATATTATTAAACAAATCCCATTTAATCTCTTCCACTCAAATAATTCCTTATTATTAAATTCAAAACACAAAATATCTTCTTCCACTTTCATTCTTTGACTTTCTCTTGACTTGTATATATGTTATATATATTCACATATATACAACATATAAACTCTCTCTTCACTTCCTTTCTCTTTCCAATTAAATACAAATACACTTAATCCAATAATAACAATAAATACTCCAATACTTCTAGGGTACATTTTGGGATATTACAATTCTCCCCCTCTAAAAAGAAATTTCGCCCTCGAAATTACCTGATATTAAATCTGAAACAGTTGAGGATATTGGTCTAGCATTGCTTGCTCATTCTCCCAAGTTGATTCTTCTCTACCATGATTCTTCCAGAGAATCTTCACAATTGGCACTTTCTTATGTCTTAACTCTTTCATTCCATAAGCCAAAATAGCAACTGGTTCCTCTTCAATTGTCAGATCCGGATTCACCTCAATAGATTCCACTGATAACACATGAGATGGATCTGATCTGTATCTCCTCAACATAGAAACATGGAAAACATTATGGATCCTATCCAACTCAGGTGGCAAAGCAAGCCTATAAGCAACTGGCCCAACTCTTTCCAATACTTCATAAGGTCCAATGAAACGAGGACTCAGCTTCCCTTTTCGACCAAACCTCAAAATCTTTTTCCAAGGAGACACTTTCAAAAATTCTTTATCTCCCACATTAAACTCTATGACTCTCCTCTTCAAATCTCGAATCACTTTCACTTTCTCCTCAGTTTCTTTAACCAAATTAGGACCAATTAACTTGCCTTCTCCAAGTTCATTCCAACATAGAGGCGTTCTACACCGTCTCCCATACAATGCTTCAAAAGGTGCCATTCCAATGCTAGACTGATGACTATTATTGTAAGCAAATTCCACAAGTGGCAAAAATCTGTCCCAACTACCAGAGAAATCAATGACACAGCTTCTCAACATATCCTCTATAATTTGTATCACTCTCTCTGACTGCCCATCTGTCTGCGGATGAAAAGCAGAACTAAAGTGTAATCGAGAACCCAAAGCACCATGTAAACTCTTCCAAAACCTTGAAGTAAACCGAGGATCTCGATCAGACACTAAAGAAATTGGGACACCATGCAACTTCACAATCTCTTGGATATACAACTCAGCCAACCTCTCGAGAGGATAATCTATCCGAACCGGAAGAAAATGAGCTGTCTTTGTCAACCTATCAACAATTACCCAAATAGCAACATGTTTCCTCTGAGTCAATGGCAAACCAGACACAAAATCCATTGTAACTCTTTCCCATTTCCATTCAGGCACTGATTACGGTCGAAGCAACCCTGTTGGAACTTGATGATCGGCTTTAACCCTCTGACATGTGAGACATTTGGACACAAATTTCACTATGTCTCTCTTCATACCTGACCACCAGTAATGCTGTCTCAAATCATGATACATCTTTGTACTTCCCGGATGCATAGCAAAAACTGACTGGTGCGCTTCTTCCAAAATAATCTTCCTCAAACTAGCATCATCAGGTATACACAATCTGTTCTTAAACCAAAGACTCCCATCATTTCTCACACTAAAATCTCGGCTCTCTCCATTCTCGCAATCTAAAACAATCTTCTGAACTTTCTCATCAACCAACTGAGCCTCTTTAATCTGATCTAACAATATCGGCCTCAACTGCAATTGTGCCAACAATGCACCATCATCACAAGATACAAAACTAGCATGCAACGCTCTCAACTCAACAAGCAACGAGAGCGAATAAACAGTCAAGCTTGCTACAGACTTCCGACTCAAGGCATCAGCCACAACATTTGCCTTACCCGGATGATAATCAATCAAACAGTTGTAGTCTTTAATCAATTCTAACCATCGCCTCTGCCGAAGATTAAGCTCTTTCTGAACCCCCAAATATTTCAAACTTTTATGATCAGTGTAAATAAAACATTTCTCCCCATACAAATAATGTCGCCAAATCTTCAATGCAAACACAATGGCTGCTAACTCTAAATCATGGGTCGGATAATTAAGCTCATGCGGCTTCAATTGTCGAGAAGCATAAGCTATCACTTTACCTTCTTGCATCAAGACACAACCCAAACCACTATGTGAAGCATCACTGTAGATCACATATGGTTTATCTTCCACAGGTAAAGTGAGAACAAGTGCTTGAGTTAGCATATCTTTTAACTGATCAAAGCTAGCCTGACACTGGTCTGTCCACACAAATCTAACTCCCTTCCGAAGTAATCTGGTAAGTGGAGTGGCTATCAAAGAAAATCCTTTCACAGAGCGTCGATAATAGCCTGCCAAACCCAGAGAACTTCTAACTTCTGTCACTGACTTTGGTGGACTCCAATTCATAACAGCTTCAACTTTACTCGGATCAACTCTAATGCCATCTGCTGAAACTATATGACCGAGAAAAGTCACTTGGTCAAGCCAAAATTCACACTTCGACAGTTTAGCATACAATTGCTTCTCTCTCAAAATCTGCAACACAATCCGCAGATGCTTGTCATGCTCCTCCTCATTGCACGAATACACCAAAATATCATCGATGAAAACCACTACTAACTGATCCAGATAGGGCCTAAACACCCTATTCATCAAATCCATGAAAGCTGCAGGTGCATTTGTCAACCCAAAAGGCATAACTAGAAACTCATAATGCCCATACCTTGTGCGAAAAGCTGTTTTAGGAACATCTTCAGCTCTGACCCTCAACTGATGGTACCCTGATCTCAAATCAATCTTGGAAAATACTGCTGCTCCCTTCAATTGATCAAAGAGATCATCAATTCTAGGCAAAGGATATTTATTCTTGATAGTCACTTTATTCAATTGCCTATAATCAATACACAATCTCATAGTACCATCCTTTTTCTTCACAAACAAAACAGGAGCTCCCCATGGTGAAACACTAGGGCGAACAAACCCTTTATCTAGCAACTCCTGCAACTGCACCTTCAACTCTCTCAATTCAACAGGTGCCATTCTATACGGAGTAATAGAGATAGGAGTGGTACCAGGCAACAATTCAATACTAAACTCCACCTCTCTCTCAGGAGGCAACCCTGGCAACTCCTCTGGAAACACATCTGGAAAATCTGCAACTGTGGGTATACCGTCAAGTCGAGAACCCACTACTCTAGTATCCACAACATGAGCAAAATAACCATCACACCCTTTTCTAATCAACCTCCTAGCTGCAACAGCTGAAACAAACAAAGATGCTAGCTGTCTCTGCTCACTGGATACCAACACAAT
Organism: Garcia nutans; assembly: GCA_947685225.1. Lineage (NCBI taxonomy): Eukaryota > Viridiplantae > Streptophyta > Magnoliopsida > Malpighiales > Euphorbiaceae > Garcia > Garcia nutans. The sequence continues at coordinate 31,663,833 of CANTUV010000005.1, read as the reverse complement.
TCTTCCATCCTTAGCTCTCAAAGTAACATACTTCTTTTGACAGTCTACTACAGCTTCATGTCTAGACAACCAGTCCATGCCTAGGATCAAATCATACTCTTTAAAAGGCATTTCAATCAGATCACCCAAGAACTCCTCACCCTGAACTACTACTGCACTATCTCGGTGCACCTTGCTAACAATCACTCTATGCCCTAAAGGATTTGTCACCAACACATCAAATCCTAGGGATTCAACATGCAGTTTAGACGTAGGCAATATGGATGCACTAATATATGAATGAGTGGATCCTGGATCAATCAAAGCAAGTACTGAAATACCAAATAAAGAGAAAGTACCAGCTATGACTGCTGAAGCATCTGGCTGCCTCTGCATCACATACATCCTCTGAGAAGAACCAGCCTCCTCTGGTCTACTCTCCCTGGATGTATAACCTCCTCTAGGACTGAACCCAGATCTACCTCCTCTGCTGAAACTTCTGCCTCCTCTACCTCCCCTCATACTAGGTCGAGAAACTGCCGAATCTACTGACCTCTGCTCCTGTAACTCAGGACACTCTCTAACAAAATGATCAGGCGATCCACATCTATAGCATCCAGCTGATCCTCTAAACCTCCAACAAGCACCCCAATGGGTCTTACCACAATACTCACACATCGGTGAAGTGGATCTCTGAATCACTGAGGTTGGAGCACTAGCCACTGAAACTGCTGGTCTCGATCTCTGCCTCTGAAACTGAACTGACCTACTAGCTGGCCTCTGACTCCTACTGGTCCTGGGAACAAAACTTCCCCTGCCTCTCTTCACAGATGAAGACCCTGCCTCAAACTGGGGTCTCCTAACCTTGGTCTCTTCCTCTTTAGCAGCTACTGCAATACCCTGAGCTCTCTCTACACTCCTAGCTGCTGCCACAAGCTGGGAAAAATCATGATATCTAGAACCAGCCACATGACACATAAGAGAGGGCCTCAATCCCTGCTCAAATCTCCTGCATCTATCTATCTCATCCGATATAATGCCCCCAGCATAATGGCTCAACCGAATGAACTCGACCTCATACTCAGTTACTGTCCTGAAGTCTTGCTTCAAACTCAAGAATTCCATCTTCTTCACATCTTTATACTCCCTCGGAGTATACTTCAACTCAAACTCCCTAAGAAAGTCCGCATAGGACAAGGTAGGTGGATTATCCATAGCATGAGGCACTGTCTTCCACCAGTCATATGCATCCTTCTGCAACAATGATCTAGCATAGTCAAATCTTTCTTCTGGAGTGGCCTGTAACTGAACAAATATCCTCTGTATCTTATCTAGCCACTGTTCAGCTACAGCTGGATCAATAGTACCCAAGAAATCCTCTGCTCCAAATTTCCTTAATTTGTCATATTGTCTCACTGACACCTGAGGCTGGGGTGGTGGTTGTGGCTGTACTGGGGCTTGCCTCATCAATTCCATCATATACCTAAACCAAACTGGCAGAACCTCCTCACCAGCTGATCTCCCTGGCACAGAAACAGGTACCTCACCAGCACTATCCACTCTAGCTCCCTCTCTAACCTCATCCGGAGCTACACTCTCCGCACTACTCTCAACTGACTGACGCAAGTGAGAATCCATCACAACCTATATCTGCAAATACAGCAGAATACACCTTATTAAAGATCAGAGACTGCCAATATCAAGTATATATATCTTATTCAAAAACCAACTTTTAAAATCAAAATATCCTTTTTCCTTACAATATACCTAGGTTGAGAATCTCAAACCTAGGCTCTGATACCAAAACAATTGTAACACCCCTATACCCCGTATACATACACAGCATGCTTATACGATCGTAATATACGTATACTGAATATAGAAATGCCACGTTATAATTAACAAATGACACATCCCTTTTTTTAAAAAACATAACCAAATTTAAATAATTTAAATTAAATGATAAAAGATAAAAGATAAAATATTCATTTAAAAAGCAGCGGAAATAAATCAAATATTTTTAAATACAAATACATTAAGATCCAAATATTAAAAGACATGAAATATATACATGATTGGCAGCTCTTCTCTGATCTTTAAATCCAAACTCAACTCTTCAGTGACTAGACTCACTTGGTCTCGAAGAACTCTCGGGTTCAACTCTGTTACCTGCGCGATGAACCACAATCGCGCTGAGCTAAAAGCTCAGTAATGCAACTCATACAAACATGATGCTCTAATGCAATGTACATATCAACATTATGCATTTCATAAACCATACATAATCTTATCACATTTCATAATTGAACATTAGATCTTATTATTCAATTATTTCTTCATTCATAAATCATATTTACAATTAAGACAGACACGGGCCCAAGACATACTAATATATTATTCAAAGTTCAGAGTTACTGCTTTGGTCCATATTGACACCTTGTGTCTAGCCCCGTAGGCAACATATATCATATCTCTATCCATGGATAGCGTAACAGACCCAGTCTCTTGGACCATCAACTCGACTAATCGAGGAGATCCTCAACCCGGCTAGACTGTTACTTGTTTTTGAGGTTTACGGGCCACCCATTTCACCTCAAAAACTTCACATTTTTCAATTGGAATTGGTTTACGGGCCACCCATTTCACCATCATTCCATAATCACATTTTTCAACTGGAATCGGCTTACGGGCCTCCCATTTCGCCTATCCAGTGATTCATAGGCATGCCGCCAAATACAGAACTCTGAAAATTGAATAGACATATTAGATACACAATGTTTTCATTTATCTCTTTATAAATTTCTTTCTCAATTCATTTCTCATTTGCATCACCATAGCCAACAATCATGGCCTCATATCTCATATGATCTCATATCACAATAAAGCAACTCTTCATAACATCATATCTTTCACATTACATTTCATCATCACATTTATCAATTCATTATTCACATGGATATAATTAATGGTATCAACACATATTTTTCATACTCATCACAACATTCACATATAATCAATTATGTCTCAATTCTCAATATCATATGAGTGTATGCAATAATGTATTTTAACTTATTTCAAACATGACCCACACAAAACTCTAAGCACTTACCTTTCAAGAATCTATCACCACTTGAGTTAGGGTAAATCACCTTCTTCACAACCTATTCCAAAAGAATGAGGAAACTCTTATAAGATCATAAGGTTAAGAATCAACTAGGGCAAACTCTAAACTTGACACGCTCACACACACAGGCGTGTCCCTGACCGTGCCCTAACTCCACAACACAGAAGCTATTACACGCTCAACAACACGGGCGTGTCACTGGGCGTGTAATATATACTGCCTCACACAAAACATCGACACGTCCAACATCATGAGCGTGCTCATGGCCGTGTAAATCCTCCAAAGTCACAGTAGCTACGACACGCTCAACAATACGGGCGTGTTAATGGCCGTGTCACAACTACTGCCTTACAGAACTAACGACACGCCTAAGGACCTGGACGTGCTCCTGGGCGTGTCAGGCCAAAAACCCAGATTCCGGCCAAGACAACACCACAACCAACAAATCACTTCTATCCACCAACATCCATCTCAAACAAACTTAACAAAACATACCCAAAAACCATCTCAAACTTACAACAACACCAAAACAAGCCAACACATGCATCAAACCCAAATCACAAACATCTTCCAAACTCTAAACACAACCACTTACTCTTTTCTCCAATCCAACCCCAAAATCCAAAACCATTTAAACCCAATACTCTTAAACACAACATAATCAACCCAAAAACATATATCCATCACCATACCAACTCACAAACCCAAACATAAACTCAAAACAACAAAAGAAATCAAGAGAGAACTTACCAAGGATGAAGAACTCTTAAACTTTCCACTTGATCTCTTGAAAACTCTCTTCAATCTTGAACTTGGAAGGACAATTCTCTATCTTGCTCTCTTGTCTCTTTGTTAGCCGGCCAAAACAAAAACAAAGGAAGGAGAAGAAGATGACCCACGGCAAAGGAAAAGAAAGAAGAAAAGAAAACCCAAAGTCAACCTCTTTTCCTTAAAACCCTCTCAACCAAGCAATATATTATTAAACAAATCCCATTTAATCTCTTCCACTCAAATAATTCCTTATTATTAAATTCAAAACACAAAATATCTTCTTCCACTTTCATTCTTTGACTTTCTCTTGACTTGTATATATGTTATATATATTCACATATATACAACATATAAACTCTCTCTTCACTTCCTTTCTCTTTCCAATTAAATACAAATACACTTAATCCAATAATAACAATAAATACTCCAATACTTCTAGGGTACATTTTGGGATATTACAATGTTACTGAGCGTGTCATAGCTACTGTGAGAAAAGTAATTGACACGGCCATGAACACGCCCGTGTTGTTGGGCTTGTCAATGTTTCTGTGAGGCAGAATGAGTGGCACGACCAGTGACACGCCCGTGTTACTAAGCGTGTCAAAGCTTCTGTATTGTTGGTTTAGGGCACGATCAGGGACACGCCCATGTTGGTGAGCGTGTCATGTGTAGAGTTTGCCCTAGTTGATTCTTATCTATATTATCTCTTGTGTATGAGTACTTGTGGATTAGGTTTTGAAGAGGAGTTTGATGTTGTGTGAAGCATTTTTGAGGTAAATACAAACCCTACTTGATTGCATATATTTACATGTCTTTGGACCTTAACACATTTGGTTATAAATGTCTTAAGTAATCTATCACATTGTTAATGCTTATGAATGATGTATGTTGAAGATTCTAAATATATGAATGATGCTATGTTGTGTACAATGTGAATTATGTGGAATGTATATTGAAGATTCTAAATCTATGAATAATGTAAATTGCTATGTATACATATCAATGATGAAATATGAAATGTGAAAGATGTAATGATATGATGAAGTATGTAAAGTGAAGGATATGATGATATGATAAATTGCTTTGATGTGATTTGAGATATGATGAGATGAGGAGCCATGGTTGTTGGCTATATTGATAAGGATGCAAATGAGATAATTGAGGCATGGTTGCCTAGATGATTGTGGAATATGAAATGAGAAATGAATTGAGTAAGAAATTGATAAAGAGATAAATGAAATGATTGTGTGCCTAATATGTTAATTCAATTTTCAGAGTTCTGGATTTGGCGGCATGCCTATAAATCACTGGATAGGTGAAAAGACCGAATCGTAAGCCGATTCCAGTTGAAAAATGTGAAGTGATAAATGTGAAATATGATGTTTTTGGGGTGAAAAGACCGGGTCTTAAGCCTCAAAAACAGTAACAGTCTAGCCGGGTTGAGGATCTCCTCGGGTTTCGCCTGGTTGATGGTCCAAGAGACTGGGTCTGTTAGACTATCAATGGATAGAGAGATATATATATATATTCGCCTACGGGCTTGATGATTGAGATAATGGACCAAAGCAGTAACTCTGAACTTTGAGTAGCATATTAGATTCTTTTTGGGCTCATGCTTGTGTTTGTTTAAATGTGATTCTTGAATGGTGAAACAAATGAATAATGAGATACATGTTTGTCTTTACTTGATTATGAACTACAGAGTGAGATGATTATAATACATAAGCAACTTATTGAAAATGAATGTGGCTTGAGAAACTATATTGAATGATGTGATTATGAAAATACAACATGATTTGTAATATGTATATGGATGTGGAAATTGTGAGCATTATTTCATGTATGTTCTGCTAAGCCATGGAATTGTAGTTGTGTTAATGATATATGTGTATATTTATATAGTTATGAGTTTATTAGAAACATATCAAAGGTGTATTTGAAATGAGATAGCATGATAAGAAAATAATGATATGCAGAAGTAATATATGAGTATGATTTTCTGTAATGTATGTTTATAATATTTATTTGTATTACTAAGCTTTCGAGCTTAGCGCGTTGTGTAAATCACGCAGGTGAATAAATGATTGATCTGAAAGTCAAACCACTATGTCGCGAAGGGGGCAAGTGTAGTTCGAGACCAACTAGAAGGTAGTGCATACATGTATAATTTGATTATGTTGTATATTGATAAAAATGTATGTATACTTAAATATATTTGGAAAAGATTTGTATAAATTATATATATGAAATATTATCAAAAGAAAGATGATTATGTAAATATTCTTTAAATTAAATGTATTATGGTTTGAAATTAAGGTAAAGATTTTGAATTGTACTGAATAGTGACATCCTTATATTTTATAAACCTACTGTATGTATACAAGGTATATGTATGGTATTTATATAGAGTATCGGGGTGTTACAATTATTTCATATTCCACAATCAACTAGGCAACCATGCCTCAATTATCTCATTTGCATCCTTATCAATATAGCCAACAACCATGGCTCCTCATCTCATCATATCTCAAATCACATCAAAGCAATTTATCATATCATCATATCCTTCACTTTACATACTTCATCATATCATCACATCTTTCACATTTCATATTTCATCATTGATATGTATACATAGCAATTTACATTATTCATAGATTTAGAATCTTCAATATACATTGCACATAATTCACATTGTACACAACATAGCATCATTCATATATTTAGAATCTTCAACATACATCATTCATAAGCATTAACAATGTGATAGATTACTTAACACATTTATAACCAAATGTGTTAAGGTCCAAAGACATGTAAATATATGCAATCAAGTAGGGTTTGTACTTACCTCAAAAATGCTTCACACAACATCAAACTCCTCTTCAAAACCTAATCCACAAGTAATCATACACAAGAGATAATATAGATAAGAATCAACTAGGGCAAACTCTACACATGACACGCTCACCAACATGGGCGTGTCCCTGATCGTGCCCTAAACCAACAATACAGAAGCTTTGACACGCTTAGTAACACGGGCGTGCCACTGGTCATGCCACTCATTCTGCCTCACAGAAACATTGACATGCCCAACAACACGGGCGTGTTCATGGCCGTGTCAATTACTTTTCTCACAGTAGCTATGACACGCTCAGTAACATGGTCGTGTTAATGGTCGTGTCACAAACGTCAAACCCAGTACCGTTGACACGCCCAACGACATGGCCGTGTTACTGGCCGTGTCAGGCAAAAATCATACATTTCGAACTCTCATCCATGAAAACACAAACACTTCAATATCCATACTACAACACCCTTAATCAACATCTTAGTTTATATTAATCAATTACCTATCAATTTAACACTTAAATAACTTCAATATATAATAATAATAATCATTATGTACATCACCATGTATCAACTACTCAATTTCCCAAATCAAATATAAACACAATCAATAGAAATCAACTCAAAGAAATGAACACTTACTTGAATATTTTGCCAAATCTTCAATCTCCACCTTCAATTCTGTTAAAGCCCTTAAGAATTTGATGTAAAAACCAACCAAAACCACATCTCTCTCTCTCTCTCTCTCTCTCTCTCTCTCTTTGGAGAAGAAGAAGAAGAAGAAGAAGGAAAGAAGATCTTTTGTTCTTTTCTCATAATTATCATATATATATATAATTAAATCCCTTAAAATATCCACCATACACTTGTCACTCTTTTGACTTTATCTTCTTCTTTTTTCTTTATTATTATTATTATTATTATTATTATTATTATTATTTAATTATATAAACTTACTTTTCCTACACCACTTTATACATTATGTGTATGTAATGTATATGTTGGTATATGTATATCTGTTTTATATTACATTTATATTTCTCATATTTTCCAAATACCAAATATACATCTATCTCTTATAGTATCTCCCTTTAATTAATTTATCTTCCTTTCTCTTTCCATAAAACATATACATTAAATCCAAATACAACAACAACTCCAAAACTTTTAGGGTATACTTTGGGATATTACAAAGAGTAAGAAAAATAAAAGGAAATAAAAAGGAGAAGAAGAAAGGAAGCGAATTTGGGCGACAAACTTTTGCAAGGGCAAAAACTGTCCTAATCAAGATCCAGATTAATGCCAAGAAGATAGAAAGAACTTGGAGTCTAACAAGATTGCTCCCAGCTATCTAAAGTTCCAACAAGAAATTTGTAGTGTGAGGGTTTGTCCATTGTGTCATACCAATTCCAATCTTAAAATGGCCTTCGCTTAAACTCATGTCCCTTATAGACCCCATTTCAAGCCTATCAAAGACCTATTGATCTCTCTTGGTAGGTAGAGTCTATTAGTGGAGATAGTTTGAATAAGCATGCATATGAGATAGACAATATTTAAACTCAATGTGACCTTTGGCCAAGTAATGTGTATGTGCCTAACTGAAGTGCAATAGTTCTTGCTTAAATAGACATGATTCCCTAGTTTAGTATGGTAACTAGGGTTGTCATGTTATAGATATGTTAATTTGGAAAAATCAAGTCCTGAGGTACATTGACATTGATTTGGCAAAGCCAACATTTGATTTCAAAATCAAAAATTCAAAAAAATAATAATAAATGTTTTTATCACACGAAGCCTTCAAGTTAAGGGGAGTATGTTGAACTATCAAACCTCAAAGGACACATTGGGCAATTGGCAAGGTCATGAAGAAGCTACCAACTGACATGCTGAATCATAATTTAAAATGGATGTATCTCTGCAGCTTGGGGTCTCCACCACCCATATTTTCAACATCTCGAAGATAAAAGCCATAAATGTGAAGCATTCTATCATTCCAAAGTAAGACCTGAATGAGCATCTCAAATGAGTCAATGAGAACACTTCTGTTGATCACCTCGGTCTGTGAGTCGATGGAACCACTGTAAGTGTTATTCATGCATATCATGCATACATTGAGCATATCACACGACATTTCTTGTCTTTTACTGTCTATTCTTTGTCAAAGTGAACAGCAAACACCCTGCGAAGTAAACAATCAAAAGAAGATATCAAATCAAGGGGGCATAGAAGGCCCATTGTTTGAGAAAGTTCCAGTAATTTTGCAAAGAGAAGAAATGTGTGCTTGCACGAAGAACTAGATAACAAAAACATCAATGAGAGCCCGCATAGAAAAATCATGGGTCTGGGCCTACAAAGGGGGCAAAGTTTCTCCTTTTCAATTTTTGAGTTTATGCATGAACAAAACATTTGACTCATTGCTAATATTTTACCACGCAGGGGGGCAAGGAGAGGATATGAAGGCTAGTAAAAAGGGCGGAATATTTTTTGCAAAAGTACAAAGGAAGAACAAAAAAGAATGAAAAAAAGAAGGAAGAAAAGAAAGAAAAGAAGAAAATTGAATTCTCAAAAGAATGAAGATGCAAAAACAAAAGATCAGTCCAACTAAAAGAGCTGAAGCCAGAGTAAAGACCCGACCTCCAGTGGATAAAGATCCATGTTTCAAGGGTAAAGACCCAATCTCCAATGGATAAAGATCCAATTTCAAAGGGTGAACACCTAAAGTCCAAATGATGAAGATCCATTTTCAAGGGTGAAGACCCGATTTCCAAAGGATGAAGATCCATTTTCAAGGGTGAAGACCCCGATCTCCAAAGGATGAAGATCCATTTTCTCAAGGGTGAAGATCCGATCTCAAAGGATTTCAAGGGTGAAGACCCAATCTCAAAGGATGAAGATCCATTTTAAAGGGTGAAGACCCGATCACAAAGGATGAAGATCCATTTTCAAGGGTGAAGTCCCGATCTCAAAGGATGAAGATCCATTTTGAGGGTGAAGAACCACAATTCATAGAACAGCCAGAGCAGTCAGTCTTCTTAACTGATAAAAGGTCAATCAAATCAAATTCAATCTCGGTTCCAAGCACCTAATCGCAGGTCCAAGTACCCATTCTCGGGTCCATGTACCCAAATCAAATCAGTCTCGGGTCCAAGTACCCATTATCGAGTCCAAGTACCCAAATCAAATCAGAGTCGCGTCCAAGTACCTAATCTAGGGTCCAAGTACCCAATCTCGGGTCCAAGTACCGCTCGGGTTCAAGTGTCACGACCCAATTTGTACATATGTACAGTACATCCATGTACAGTACATCCGCGTACAGTAACAGGAGCCGTCCCGAGTAATCACCAAAGAACACGAAGTGAAAGGAAGCTCTATAGGACAAAAAGGACCTAACTGAAAAGATTGTAAAAGTTTTGGGGAGGTAACTGTAATTTCCAAAAGTTGTACTGGAGGTTCTTAATAGTGCATATAAGACTCCAGAAATGGAAAGTAGAGAAAAATTGGGTCGAAATGGAACACCACGGTTTTTCCCGAAAACGCATAGTTTGAGAGATACAGTGGATTCTTGACCAAGGGTATTTTTGTCATTCTTGTGATAATAATGTATACACTGGAAAACAAGACACGTAAAGGTATCCAAAGTAAACGGAAGGACTCCGCAGTGATCGATGTTGAAGAACAAACCTAAGTGGAGACCCGAATCACGTAAGGACCTAAAGGGAATTTTTACAAAAGTCAAGGGCATGAGCGTAATTTTTATAAATTAGTTCAAAATCAAGAATGAATGTCGAAAATGGAAATGAGAGGTTGAAAGGAGGAGAATGGTACATTTTACACGTCGTAAAACCACCCGGTTACGAAGAAAAGGCAAAACCTTCCATTGAAGGGTATTTTGGTCTTTTTCACTTCCACTCATTTTCTAGAAAAGGGACACATGGCATAGTAATTTTCTAGAAAAGGACACATGGCAAAATCTTGTTTAAAGACACTTTTGGGTTGGATTAATCTTAACCCTCCATATGGCACCATCCTAGTTAAAGATACTTTTGTGGTGGTTACATCTTAACCCTCCAAAATGAAATTAATTAAATAAATGAAAAATGGAAAAATATAAAAAGAGAGAGAAGGATGATTAAAGAACTAAGGACACATTTTTCTCTCCATTTTTGAGAGGCATGGCCGAATTCTCTCCACCAAAAAAGGGAAGGAATTTTTCAAGTGTTCAAATGGATTTTTGGAAAGGAAAAGCTTAATTTTAAGGTAAGGATTCCAATTCTAGCTTTACTTTATTAATTTGATTGATAGTTTTCAAGTTATCAATGAAAGAAAAGTTGGGAAGATTATGGGAAAGTTAAGAAAGTGAAGAGAAATTAGATTAAATGATCCATACATGTAGAAGTGATGAGTAAATGGTAATTAGTAGCTTTAGATAGTAAGAATCAAGGCTTGAACATATAGTTTTTATCACGTTCTTATTATGGAAGTTATGAAAATTATAGGAAATCAAAGGGATAAAGAAGAAGAAGGGAAGAAAGAATAAGACAAGCAAGGAACAAAGCAAATAAACAAGGTTTGGTACTTAAATCATTGCCTTTTCAATTAATTCACATATATTGCATTATGGGATTTTTGAAATGGTTTTGAAATAATGTTATTATGTGTGGTAAATATGTGGGAAAGTGCTTTTGAACCATTTGTAATCAATTGATTGTGAAAAGAATGAAAACAAAACAAACTAGCTAAATTTGCTCAACTATCCATAAACTTTGATGAACTTTTAATCACTCCTTTGGTTTGATTTTTGAAAGAGGGACCCTTAGTCTTTCAATGGTATCACAAAAGGAGTCTAAAAATCAATTTTGCAAGAAAAAAATGAATTTCCCTCAAATTTTGAAAATTGGGCCGAATGGTCCCTTTTGGGCACCATTCTGCAGCTTTCATTTTGGGCAGTCCGTTGAAGGGGCAAACGAAAGAATTTTTCGACGAAATTTTACATGCATTTAGTTAACTTATGAAAGTGTTTTCCTACAAAAATTCATCCAAAAATAAGGTTTTTCACTATGTCAAAACTGTTGCCAAAGTTGACTGATTTTCAGCAGTAAAACAGATTTTACTATTTAGTTGTCGCGCGCCATTGCGTTGCCGATTTTACGTGCCGCGCTACTATTCATTTGGTCATTTTTCTAAATGTGTTAAAACTTGAATATTATGATTTGGATTGATGTTAAATCATATAAAATGACATGAAGGAGAATTGGAAATGATCAGAAAGGCATCATGACAAGCTATTCCGACAATACATACCTTATGGAAAAATCATGATCTATTGAATATCATGACCAAAGTAATTTAATAAATTATTTATGCTCTACTTGGTATATCAGAACCCTTGAGATAAGGGTATGATGCATCATACTATTACTGCAGTACTGCTTATGACATGATATGATATTCCGGCTGAAGGCCGATGATTACAATGACATGATCAATAATGCAATGATAATGGCCATTGGCACATGTGCAAGAATTATGATGAAAGATAATGAAATATGATCATGATGAGATATGTTTATCATGACCCTTCCTTATCCGCTGATGTTCTGTTAAACCAGTAGAGCAACCAAAATGATAAAAGCAAGAAAATGATTTAAATTCAAAATATTCAGTCAAGCCTTTTTACCTTCTGTGTTTTGTATTTATTCCTTTCAATTGTTTAAAGTATATAAATATATGTTCAAATAATTCTTTCATTTTATTGCAATGATTTAAGTACCCACTAAGCAATTGCTTAGCGAGTTTAGTTTCCCTCTAAACTCGTAGGTTAAACGAGGAGACGAGATTGCAGCATGTCCTGCGCAGCTGGCCTTGACTACTACTTTGGGTAGGAGTTTGGATATGATTGATTGTAGCAATATGGCATGTACATAAGCTTGTATGATCTAGCAAATAAATGTATTACTGAAAAGCCAGAACATGTACACTGCTAGTAATCTAATAAATCTTATTTGGGTTTAGCACTTATGTATGCAAGTATAGAAGTGTGAATTCTTCTTGCAGGATTGTAGTTGATGTTATAAGGGTGGATTATTGGGAGTGTGCTTGAGTTGAATTGTGAAACAAAATGTTTTTCAAAAAAATTTTAAAAATCAGTTTTGGCGACACTTGGGACTTCCATTTTTAGGGGAGGTTATGGCAAATTTTTTTTTATAAATCAGCACTTAAAATTGGCTAAGTAAAATATTAAGACACAACCACCATGAGTTAACAGTCCATCTTGGTCTATAAATGTAGGCTAAGATGGGGTGTTACATTTAGTGGTATCAGAGCACCGGTTTAGCCGGTCCTGGAAATTTCAACATAGGAGGATACACATTTTATGTTGGGAGTGGCCATTACCAATGAAAAATGGGATATCCTATAGCAGATAAGAAATGAGAGCATATATCATTTAGGTACGAAATGTCAGTATAGTAGAAAGAATATTATAAATACATAAGTATATAAGGTACATGTGATAAAGGAAAATCTAATAGTGCTTACGTACATGCCATATAGGAAAGTTAATGTGTTGAGTCAAGCCAGCTGCTAATTCTTATCACGATATATGTATACGGTATAAGGTTGCAAGAGGCAGAATCACAAAGAGTTATAGATCAAGAGAAGGAATCACATGCTTTCGTACCCATAAATGTAGAAATGGGTCTCGGACTTATGCCACGACCCGCAACGGTGGCTGTGGAAGGCCCCGAAGTTATTTAAGATAGATGATAGTACCATTGCAATAAACGGCAAGAATGGTACCTGTTGCTACCAAAAGAGAAAGGAAGTCCCCAATCGAGAAGTTAAGGAAATATGGGGCTAAAGAATTTAAGGCTAGTAGAGAAGAAGGACTTGAAGAAGTTGAGTACTGTTTGGACAGTACAAATAGGGCATTGGAACAACTGAGATGCACGCCAGATAAAAGATATATTTATGCCATGTCCCTTTGGGTAGAAGAAACATACACTTGGTAAAACATACTTAAACGCAAGGAGAAATGAGTTTATATATCTACAGCAAGGAAGAATGACAGTATCTGAGTATGATAGAGAGTTCACTCGCCTCAGTATGTATGCAAAGAAAATGATAGAAACAAAGCAAGAAAGACGTCAAAGGTTTTGGAAGGATTAAATAATGGAATTAAAGTACAATTAATAGTCATGGACGTGTTTGAATTTTCAAGATTAGTTGTGAAAGTTTTAGGTATTGAGAGGGTATACATGGATTAGAGAAGTAGACACCAACGCATGCAACAAAAGAGAGTACAAACTTAAAGCTTAGGAAGATTTCGACAAGTTGGGAAGAAGTTTAGAAGTGAAGATAGTTTTACACAGTAAAGCCGGCGATTGCAAAGCCAAGGATCCGGCCAAGGTTCAAGGTGCCAGACATCCGTAGCTAGTATACCGGGGTCCTTATAAGGGGTTCCAGTAGAAGGTTAAATAGGCGTATATGAATGTAAAAATGAAAATGTATATAAGAAAATGAAATTTGAAGAATGGAATAAAAAGAGGAACAGAATAAGAGGAAAAAAAAAAGAAAAGTACGTAAAATGTTAAGACCAAACGGTAAGAGATAAAATAGATAGAACTTAGATAACAAAGATGAGTGAACAGAAATAAGTATATGAGAAATTCTCATGTCCGGCCACTATAGAATATGTACAGTAACCCCATGTACAATATTGACATAAGCAGATGAAGTAAGCGCACTAAGAAGGTCATGTTGAAATTTAGCAAGAAATCAGAGTTAAACGTGCTCAACCAATGATGATGGGTGACCATCCCGTGAAGTCTTAATAAGGTAGGTGACGTACTATATGAGTATAAACTAGACGAAATCTAATCAAAACACTGTATTGTGATTTCTCCTGAAAATGCCCCAATGTAATCATCAAAATTAAGAAATTATAAGAAGAAGATATATGAGATTTATGAATTCAGTCAATGATGGAAAAAAAAAAAGAAAGAAGAGAAAGAGAGAAATTGAGAACTAAAGAGGTAGAAAGTGCAAAATTAAAATTAGATCAAAAAGGAAAGAATGAAAGTAATAACAACCCGAGGACTAGGTAAAGGAAAAAGGAAAAAGTAACAATACAAAAATTACTAGAGGATTGGAAAGAAATATAGATTTGAAGGATATATTACTCCTCTATGCAAACACTGTGGATGAAGATATAAGAGTGAATGCTAGTATTTAACAGATGGATGCTGGGAATGCGGGGCACCAGATCGTGTTAGGGTAAACTGCCAGAAAGACAAGTGAATGCACTCGCATCGACAGAAAAATCTTGGCCCGCTTTTGGCCGAGGCTGAAGCAGGCGAAAGGAAAGTGATTCGAATTTTCAAAGAGCACAATCAGAGACCGTTGACTAGCTCAATTCAAGTACACCAGCTAGAGCCTATGCAATGAAAATTTAGAAGAATTACCAGTAGGATATGTTAAGTTTGAAACATTAGTTATAAATCCGATAAGAGACGAGGTAGTTACACACAAGTGATTAAAGAATGTTCTATAGAGTTACATGAAAATGCATTTCCAGAAAATTTAATAGAGCTACCATTCTGAGAATTTGTGCTTGAAGAGTTGGTACTTTCTTCTGGACCTAGTTGAGTTTGTGCTTGAAGAGTTGGATTAGAGCTTAAAGATCAGAGAGTCAAGCTGCCAATCATGTATATATATTCTACGTTTTGTATATTTTGATTTTTATGTATTTGTACTTGTAAGTACTTGTTATAACTTCCACTGTGTATTAATAAACGTTTTCATCTATTATATTTTATGGATTTCTTTTAAATGATTGATATTTGTTTATTTCTTTTTCGAGATATGATTTGTGTATTTTTAAACTGTGGCATTTTCTATATTCAGTATACGTATAATATGATCGTATAAGCATGCTTTGTACGTATATGGGATATAGGGGTGTTACAATTATTTTGGTATCAGAACCTAGGTTTGAGATTCTCAACCTAGGACAATTGTAAGAAAAGTAATGTTTTGATTTTAAGAGGTTGGTTTTTGAATAAAATACATGTTTGGCATTGGCAGTCTCTGATCTTTAATGAGGTGTATCCTGCTATGTTTGCAGATATAGGTTATAATGGATCCTCATTCACGTCAATCTGTTGAGGGTAGTACTGAGAGTGTAGCTCCTGATGATGGTAGAGATGGAGCTAGACTGGATATAACTGGAGAGGCCCCTGTTTCTGTGTCAGGGAGACCAGCTGGTGAGGAGGTTCCGCCAGTTTGGCTTAGGCATATGGTTGAAATATTGAGACAGGCACCAGTGCAACAACCGCCACCACCACTACAGCCAATGGTACTAGTGAGGCATTACGATAAATTAAGAAAGTATGGAGCAGAAGATTTTTTTGGTACTATTGATCCAGCGGTAGCTGAGCAGTGGCTAGATAAGGTATAAAGAATCTTCATTTAATTGCAAGCCACTCTAGAAGAAAAATTTGATTATGCTAGATCATTGCTACAAAAGGATGCATATGATTGGTGGAAGACAGTGCCCCATGCTATGGATGATCCACCAACATTATCCTATGGTGATTTCCTATGGGAATTTGAGTTGAAATATACTTCGAGGGAGTATAAAGATGTGACGAAGATGGAGTTTCTAACTTTGAGTGTAATATCCTAAAGTGTGCCCTAGAAGTACTGATGTAGTTGTTGTGTGATTTGAATTAATGTATATGTATTATGGTAAAGGAAAAGTTTGTTTAAGGTAATGTATATGTTGTTTATATGATAATATATATAACATATACATAGGTCAAATGTGTGGTCAAGGGAAGAAGATATTTTCATTTGAGATTTGTGTAATGACTTATTAGGATAAGTGTGTTAAAGGAAATCAAAACATATGGTAGAAGGGTGTTTAGGTAATTGCTAAAGTTGATATACTTGGTGGAGATTTAAAGAGAAGTTTGACTTTGTTTCTTTGTGTTTTTCTTCTTCTTTTCCTTTGTTGTTGGCCGGCTCCTCCATAGACAAGAGAAAGCAAGAGAGCAAAAGAGGATCTTGATGTTATATGCTCAAATTGAAGGAAGATCTAAGTGATCAAGTTGGTGATTCAAGAAGTTTCATTACTTTGGTAAGTTCTCTTTTGATTTCTTTGTTTATTTGAAGTCTTGATTGAGTTTGATAGATTTTTAAGAGTGTGTTGGTTGATTTTAATATGTTTAAGAGTGTTTGATGGATTTGATCATGGATTTTATAGATGGATTGAAGAATAGAGTAAGTTGATTGGAAGAGATGGTGTTGTGTTTGTGCTTAGAGTTTGAGATGCTATTTGTATTTTGTGTTTAATGTAAGTGTGAAGTTGTTTTGGTGTTTTTGTGAGTTTAAGTGGTTTTTGGGTATGTTTTGTTAAGTTTGTTTGAAGAGGATGTTGGTGAAAAGAAGTGTTTTATAGGGGGTTTGGTTGTTTTGGCCGGATTCTGGATTTTTGGTCTAACACACCCGGGACCACATCCAGATTCTTAGGCATGTCAATTGTGTTAGAGGCAGTAGGTGTTGCACGACCAGTAACACGCTCGTGTTATTGAGCGTGGCATAGCTACTGTGAGATTGGAAAATTGACACGGCCATGAGCACGTTCATGATATTGGACATGTTGTTATTTTTGAGAGGCAGAAGGTATTACACGCCCAATGACACGACCGTGGTTCTGAGCGTGTAAAAGCT
The DNA here is from genome assembly GCA_947685225.1 of Garcia nutans. Taxonomy (NCBI): domain Eukaryota; kingdom Viridiplantae; phylum Streptophyta; class Magnoliopsida; order Malpighiales; family Euphorbiaceae; genus Garcia; species Garcia nutans. The sequence continues at coordinate 31,646,378 of CANTUV010000005.1, read as the reverse complement.
ACTGTGTTGTGGAATTAGGGCACAGTCAGGGACACGCCCGTGTGGGTGAACGTGTCATGTTTAGGGTTTGCCCTAGTTTACTCTTAAATTGTTTATCTCTTGTGGATCCCTAAGCAAGTGTATGTTATTATTTTTGGATTAGGTTTTGAAAGAAGGAGAGTTGCCCTAATTTGGGAAGTGAAGAATCTTGGAAAAGGGAAAGTGTTTAGAGTTGTGTGAATTGTGATTGAGGTAAGTACAAACCTTGCATTGTTGCATACATTCATTTGATATGGCATTATATATATATATCTAGTTAATGTTATGTTTTGTACCTTGTGAATCTTGTGCAACATAGTGTGCTATATGTGTAATGATGAATTGTTTTGATAAGAAATAAATATTATGGGTTATAATGAGATAAATGATATGATTGAATGATGATAATCTTGATGTGATGAAAAGCCATGATTGTTGGCAATGATGATGGGCATGAATTATAATTAAGGCATGTATGCCTATGAGATGATGATGTTTAATGTGTTTGGTTATGTATACTTGAAAAAAATGAAATGTGATCTTGTGAAATTAGACATGATGATTCAAAGGTGATGAGAAGCCATTGTGAGTGGCTATGATTATACAAATGAAATTGTTGAGGCATGATTGCCTATTGGATTATGAGATACAAATTGAAAAAGAGAATGATAAAAGATTAATGAAATAATTGTATGTTTAATATGTTATTCAGTTTCAGAGTTCTGGATTTGGGTGGCATGCCTATGAAATTATGAAAGGTAACAGTCTTGCCGGGTTGAGGATCTCTTCAATTTGAGTTGAATTGAGGTCCAAGAGACTGGGTCTGTTACACTATGAGAATTGTGATTATGAGATATATGATTGGTAACAGTCTTGCCGGGTTGAGGATCTCCTCAAGCTTGTTGAGTTGATGGTCCAAGAGACTGGGTCTGTTACACTATCCATGGATAGAGATCTCTATATATGTTGCCTACGAGCTTGATTATTGTGATTATGAACCAAAGCAGCAACTCTGAATTCTGAATATCGTATTAAATACTTGTTGGGCCCATAGGTGTCTATGTTATATGGATGTCATGAATGATGTTGTAATGTTATGAGATAATGTAATAAAATGTTAGCATTACTTAAATGATGAAATGTAATATTTATGAAATATTGTATATTGAGTATGATCTTTATTGTTTGAATGTATATCATTGATATTGATATAGCATAATGGCATTATGGTTTGTACTACTGAGTTGTTGGCTCAGCGCGATTATGATTCATCGCGCAGGTGATAGAGGTGATAGAGTTGAGGCGGAGGATTCCTCTAGACATAGTTGAGTTGTTTTGATTGTGAAGAGTTGGATTACAGCTTAAAGATCAGAGAGTCAAGCTGCCAATCATGTATATATATTTCATATTTTGTAATTTTTGAGGTTCAATGTATTTGTATTTGTAAATTTTGAATGTAACTTCCATTGCATATTAAAGAAATGTTTTTATCTATTGTGTCTTAAAATTCTCATTTAAACCTTTAGTATTTCTTAAATTTTTATTTTTACTTTAAATGTGATTTGTGTATTTTGTAAAGTATATCATTTCTATATTCGGTATATGTATGATACGATCGTATAAGCATGCTTTGTACGTATATGGGATATAGGGGTGTTACATTTATTTTATTATCAGAGCCTAGGTTTGAAATTCTCAACCTAGGTGAAATGAAAGAAAAATAATATTTTGACTTTAAAAGTTGGTTTTTGAATAACATACATGTTTGGTATTGGCAGTCTCTGATCTTTAATAAGATGTATTCTGCTGTGTTTGCAGACATAGGTTGTGATGGATTCTCACTTACGACAGTCAGTAGAGGGTAGTGCAGAGAGTGTAGCTCCTGATGAGATTAAAGAGGGACCTAGAGTGGATAGTGCTGGAGAGGTACCTGCTTCTGAGTCGGGGAGACTAGCTGGTGAGGAGGTTCCACCAGTTTGGTTTAGGCATGTGGTAGAGGCTTTGAGGCAAGCACCAGTGCAACCACCGCCACCACCCCCATAGCCTTTGGTATCAGTGAGGCATTATGACAAATTAAGGAAATATGGAGCAGAAGATTTCTTGGGTACTATTGATCCAGCTGTGGCTGAGCAGTGGCTAGATAAAGTACAGAGAATATTTGTTCAGTTACAAGCCACACCAGAAGAAAGATTTGATTATGCAAGATCATTGTTGCAGAAGGACGCATATGATTGGTGGAAGACAGTGCCCCATGCTATGGATGACCCACCTACATTGTCCTATGCTGATTTTCTAAGAGAGTTTGAATTAAAGTATACTCCAAGGGAGTATAAAGATGTGAAGAAGATGGAGTTCTTGAGCTTGAAGCAAGACAACCGATCAGTAACAGAATATGAGGTTGAGTTTATCCGGTTGAGCCATTATGCTGGGGGTATTATATCTGATGAGATAGATAGATGCAGGAGATTTGAGGAGGGATTGAGGCCCTCTATCATGTGTCTGGTAGCTGGATCTAGATATCATGATTTTTCCCAGCTTGTGGCAGCAGCTAGGAGTGTGGAGAGAGCTCAGAATATTGCAGCGGCTGCTTCTGAAGAAGAGATCAGGGTTAGAAGACCCCAGTTTGAGGCAGGGTCTTCATCTGTGAAGAGAGGTAGAGGCAGTTTTGCTCCTAGGTTCAGTAGGAGTCAGAGGCAAGCTGGTAGGTCGGTTCAGTTTCAGAGACAGAGATCGAGACCTACAGCTTCAGTAGTGAGTGCTCCTACTCCGGTAGTTCAGAGATCCACTCCACTTGTGTGTGCTCAGTGTGGTGGAACACATAGGGGTGTTTGTTGGAGGAATAGTGGACCAGCTGTGTGCTTTAGATGTGGATCTCCGGATCATTTTATTAGAGAGTGTCCAGAGATGCGAGAACAGAGGCCAGCAGATTCTGCAGTTTCTCGACCTAGTGTCACAGGTGGTCGAGGGGGTAGAAGTTTCAGCAGAGGGGGTAGACTTGGGTATGGTCAGAGAGGATCTTCATCCAGGGAGAGTAGACCAGATGAGGTTGGGCCTTCTCAACGAGTTTATGTGATGCCGAAGCAACCAGATGTTTCGACAGTCATAGCTGGTACTTTTTCTTTATTTGATATTTCAGTACTTGCTTTGATTGATCCTGGATCCACACATTCATATATTAGTGCATCTGTTTTGCCTGTGTCTGAATTGCATGCTGAATCCCTAGGATTTGATGTATTGGTGACAAATCCTTTAGGGCATAGTGTGATTGTTAGCAAGGTGCACCGAGATAGTGCAGTAGTGGTGCAAGGTGAGGAGTTCCTTGGAGATTTAATTGAAATGCCTTTTAAGGAATATGATGTGATTCTAGGCATGGATTGGTTATCTAGACATGGAGTTGTGGTAGATTGTAAAAAAAAGATTGTTACTTTGAGAACTGGTGATGGAGGAGAGGTGATAGTATCTAGAGAGCAAGGACAGCTAGCATCCTTTTTTGTTTCAGCTATTGCAGCTAGGAGGTTGATTAGAAAAGGGTGTGATGCTTATCTTGCTCATGTGGTGGATACTAGAGCACGGGGTTCTCAAATTGATAGTATACCCACAGTTGCAGAGTTCCCAGATGTGTTTCCAGAGGAGTTGCCAGGGTTGCCTCCTGAGAGAGAGGTGGAGTTTGGTATTGAATTATTGCCTGGTACCACTCCTATCTCTATTACTCCTTATAGAATGGCACCAGCTGAACTGAGAGAGTTAAAGGTGCAGTTGCAGGAGTTGTTGGATAAAGGATTTATTCGCCCAGTGTTTCTCCTTGGGGAGCTCCTGTGTTGTTTGTAAAGAAAAAGGATGGTACTATGAGATTGTGTATCGATTATAGGCAATTAAACAAAGCGACTATTAAAAATAAATATCCTTTGCCTAGAATTGATGATCTCTTTGATCAATTGAAGGGTGCAGCAGTGTTTTCCAAGATCGATTAGAGATCAGGGTACCATCAGTTGAGGGTCAGAGTTGAAGATGTTCCTAAAACAGCCTTCCGTACTAGGTATGGGCATTATGAGTTTCTAGTTATGCCTTTTGGTTTGACGAATGCACCTGCAGCTTTTATGGATTTGATGAATAGGGTGTTTAGGCCCTATCTGGATCAGTTTGTGGTAGTTTTTATTGATGATATTTTGGTGTATTCGCGCAATGAGGAGGAACATAACAAGCATCTGCGAATTGTGTTGCAAATTTTGAGAGAGAAGCAATTGTTTGCTAAATTGTCGAAGTGTGAGTTTTGGCTTGACCAAGTAACTTTTCTCGGTCATATAGTTTCAGCAGAGGGTATTAGAGTTGATCCGAGTAAAGTTGAAGCTATTTTGAATTGGAGTCCACCAAAGTTTGTGACGGAAGTTAGAAGTTTTCTGGGTTTGGCAGGCTATTACCGACAGTTTGTGAAAGGGTTTTCTTTGATAGCTACTCCACTCACCAGATTGCTTCGAAAGGGAGTTAGATTTGTGTGGACAGACCAGTGTCAAGCTAGTTTTGAACAGTTGAAAGAAATGTTGACTCAAGCGCCGGTTCTTACTTTACCTGTGGAAGGTAAACCATATGTGATTTACAGTGATGCTTCACATAGTGGTTTGGGTTGTGTTTTGATGCAAGAAGGTAAAGTAATAGCTTATGCTTCTCGGCAGTTAAAACCGCATGAGCTCAATTATCCGACCCATGATTTGGAGCTAGCAGCCATTGTGTTTGTATTGAAGATTTGGAGACACTATTTGTTTGGGGAGAAATGTTTCATTTATACAGACCATAAGAGTTTAAAATATTTGGGTGTCCAAAGAGAGCTCAATCTTCGACAGAGGAGATGGTTGGAGTTGATTAAAGACTACGACTGTTTGATTGATTATCATCCAGGTAAAGCAAATGTTGTTGCCGATGCCTTAAGTCGGAAGTCTTTAGCAGGTTTGACTGTGTATTCGCTCTCGTTGCTTGTTGAGTTGAGAGCATTGCATGCTAGCTTTATATCTTGTGATGATGGTGCATTGTTGGCACAGTTGCAATTAAAACCAGTTTTGTTGGATCAGATCAAAGAGGCTCAGTGGGCTGATGAGAAAATTCAGAAGATTGTTTCAGATTGTTAGAATGGGAAGAGTAAAGATTTTATTGTGAGAGGTGATGGGAGTCTTTGGTTTAAGAACAGATTGTGTGTACCTGATGATGCAAATTTGAAAAGAATCATTTTAGAAGAAGCACATCAATCAATATTTGCTATGCATCCGGGTAATACAAAGATGTATCATGATTTGAAACAATATTATTGGTGGTCTGGTTTGAAGAGAGACATTGCAGATTTTGTGTCCAAATGTCTCACCTGTCAGAGGGTAAAAGCGGAGCATTAGGTTCCAACATGATTACTTCACCCTTTGTCAGTGCCTGAATGGAAATGGGAAAGAGTGACAATGGATTTTGTGTCTGGTTTGCCATTGACACAAAGGAAACATAATGCTATTTGGGTGATTGTTGATAGGTTGACTAAGACAGCTCATTTTCTTCCGGTTCGGATGGATTACTCTTTAGAGAGGTTAGCTGAGCTGTATATTCATGAGATTGTGAAGTTGCATGGTGTCCCAACTTCTATAGTGTCTGATCGAGATCCCCGATTTACTTCAAGATTTTGGAAGAGTTTACATGGTGCTTTGGGTTCTCGATTACACTTCAGCACTGCTTTCCATCCGCAGAGAGAGTGATACAGATTATCGAGGATATGTTGAGAAGCTGTGTCATTGATTTCTCTGGAAGTTGGGATAGATTCATGCCACTTGTGGAATTTGCTTACAATAACAGTCATCAATCCAGCATTGGTATGGCACCATTCGAAGCATTGTATGGTAGACGGTGTAGGACACCTCTATGTTGGAGTGAACTTGGTGAAGGTAAGATAATTGGTCTTGATTTGGTTAAAGAAACTGAGGAAAGAGTGAAAGTGATTCGAGATAGGTTGAAAACAGCTTCAGATCGACAGAAGTCTTATTCAGATTTGAAGAGGAGAGACATTGAGTATAATTTGGGAGATAAAGTATTTTTGAAAGTATCTCCTTGGAAAAAGATCTTGAGGTTTGGTCGGAAAGGGAAATTGAGTCCTCGTTTCATTGGACCGTATGAAGTTTTGGAAAGAGTTGGGCCAGTTGCTTATCGGCTTGCTTTGCCACCTGAGTTGGATAGGATCCACAATGTATTCCATGTTTCTATGTTGAGAAGGTACAGGTCGGATCCATCTCATGTTTTGACAATTGATTCTATCGAAGTGAGTCCTGATCTGACATTTGAAGAAGAACCAGTTGCTATTTTGGCACGTGAAGTGAAAGAGTTAAGAAATAAGAAAGTGCCCCTTGTGAAGGTTCTATGGAAGAATCATGGAAGAGAAGAGGCAACTTGGGAGAGTGAGCAAACAATGCGAGATCAATATCCTCAGTTGTTTCAGACTTGATATCAGGTAATTTCGAGGACGAAATTTCTTTTTAGAGGGGGAGAATTGTAATATCCTAAAGTGTGCGCTAGAAGTACTGATGTAGTTGTTGTGTGATTTGAATTAATGTATATGTATTATGGTAAAGGAAAAGTTTGTTTAAGGTAATGTATATGTTGTTTATATGATAATATATATAACATATACATAGGTCAAATGTGTGGTCAAGGGAAGAAGATATTTTCATTTGAGATTTGTGTAATGACTTATTAGGATAAGTGTGTTAAAGGAAATCAAAACATATGGTAGAAGGGTGTTTAGGTAATTGCTAAAGTTGATATACTGGTGGAGATTTAAAGAGAAGTTTGACTTTGTTTCTTTGTGTTTTTCTTCTTCTTTTCCTTTGTTGTTGGCCGGCTCCTCCATAGACAAGAGAAAGCAAGAGAGCAAAAGAGGATCTTGATGTTCTATGCTCAAATTGAAGGAAGATCTAAGTGATCAAGTTGGTGATTCAAGAAGTTTCATTACTTTGGTAAGTCCTCTTTTGATTTCTTTGTTTATTTGAAGTCTTGATTGAGTTTGATAGATTTTTAAGAGTGTGTTGGTTGATTTTAATATGTTTAAGAGTGTTTGATGGATTTGATCATGGATTTTATAGATGGATTGAAGAATAGAGTAAGTTGATTGGAAGAGATGGTGTTGTGTTTGTGCTTAGAGTTTGAGATGCTATTTGTATTTTGTGTTTAATGTAAGTGTGAAGTTGTTTTGGTGTTTTTGTGAGTTTAAGTGGTTTTTGGGTATGTTTTGTTAAGTTTGTTTGAAGAGGATGTTGGTGAAAAGAAGTGTTTTATAGGGGGTTTGGTTGTTTTGGCCGGATTCTGGATTTTTGGTCTGACACACCTGGGAGCACATCCAGATTCTTAGGCATGTCAATTGTGTTAGAGGCAGTAGGTGTTGCACGACCAGTAACACGCCCGTGTTATTGAGCGTGGCATAGCTACTGTGAGATTGGAAAATTGACACGGCCATGAGCACGTTCATGATATTGGACATGTTGTTATTTTTGAGAGGCAGAAGGTATTACACGCCCAATGACACGACCGTGGTTCTGAGCGTGTAAAAGCTACTGTGTTGTGGAATTAGGGCACAATCAGGGACACGCCCGTGTGGGTGAACGTGTCATGTTTAGGGTTTGCCCTAGTTTACTCTTAAATTGTTTATCTCTTGTGGATCTCTAAGCAAGTGTATGTTATTATTTTTGGATTAGGTTTTGAAAGAAGGTGAGTTGCCCTAATTTTGGAAGTGAAGAATCTTGGAAAAGGGAAAGTGTTTAGAGTTGTGTGAATTGTGATTGAGGTAAGTACAAACCTTGCATTGTTGCATACATTCATTTGATATGGCATTATATATATATATATATCTAGTTAATGTTATGTTTTGCACCTTGTGAATCTTGTGCAACATAGTGTGCTATATGTGTAATGATGAATTGCTTTGATAAGAAATAAATATTATGGGTTATAATGAGATAAATGATATGATTGAATGATGATAATCTTGATGTGATGAAAAGCCATGATTGTTGGCAATGATGATGGGCATGAATTATAATTAAGGCATGTATGCCTATGAGATGATGATGTTTAATGTGTTTGGTTATGTATACTTGAAAAAAATGAAATGTGATCTTGTGAAATGAGACATGATGATTCAAAGGTGATGAGAAGCCATTGTGAGTGGCTATGATTATACAAATGAAATTGTTGAGGCATGATTGCCTATTGGATTATGAGATACAAATTGAGAAAGAGAATGATAAAAGATTAATGAAATAATTGTATGTTTAATATGTTATTCAGTTTCAGAGTTCTGGATTTGGGTGGCATGCCTATGAAATTATGAAAGGTAACAGTCTTGCCGGGTTGAGGATCTCTTCAATTTGAGTTGAATTGAGGTCCAAGAGACTGAGTCTGTTACACTATGAGAATTGTGATTATGAGATATATGATTGGTAACAGTCTTGCCGGGTTGAGGATCTCCTCAAGCTTGTTGAGTTGATGGTCCAAGAGACTGGGTCTGTTACACTATCCATGGATAGAGATCTCTATATATGTTGCCTACGGGCTTGATTATTGTGATTATGAACCAAAGCAGCAACTTTGAATTCTGAATATCGTATTAAATACTTGTTGGGCCCATAGGTGTCTATGTTATATGGATGTCATGAATGATGTTGTAATGTTATGAGATAATGTAATGAAATGTTAGCATTACTTAAATGATGAAATGTAATATTTATGAAATATTGTATATTGAGTATGATCTTTATTGTTTGAATGTATATCATTGATATTGATATAGCATAATGGCATTATGGTTTGTACTACTGAGTTGTTGGCTCAGCGCGATTATGATTCATCGCGCAGGTGATAGAGGTGATAGAGTTGAGGCGGAGGATTCCTCTAGACATAGTTGAGTTATTTTTGTCACATCCCAAAATTTAGATAGTCGAGTATTAGGCAAGAAGGATATAAATAAGTGGTCAAATAGAGGCTCGAGATAGTCAAAAACAAAATTGGTGTGCAAAGGAGGCCCGTGAAGTCGACGGGACCTAAAGGTAATTTTTCAAAAGGCTAAGGACCTAAGAGTAATTTCCAAAAGTCGTATTGGATGTTCTTAATAGTGCACATAACATATTCTAAAAATGGAAAGTAGAGAAAAATCGGGTCACAACTACGCGTAACGGTTTTTCCAGAAAATGCCCCGTTAAAGAGAAATGAAGACATGTAGACTAGGGGCATTTTGGTCATATTTGTTAAGATTTATACATGAATCCAAAGTAGAAAATAAACATAAGAGTAAGTAGAGGACGTCGAGGGGTTGAATATGAAACGATCGTCAGTAGAAACGGAACCCGGGCAAAACCCGAGCACAGAAAGGACCTAAAGGGAATTTTGTAAATAGTTGAGGGCTTATTGGTAATTTTTCAAAATGACTTGGAAACCTAAAATGGACCTTACAAATAGAAATTAGAGGTCGAGAGGATCAAAACTATATGTAGTTTGACTCGTGGAACTGTACGGTTTAAGAGATATGATCAATTAATCGCCGGAACGTAAAGTGGGCCCGGTTTCGTGTCGGGACCGTATGGGTAACACGGGACAACTTTAGGGTATCCAATGAGAAGAGGGACAAGTGAGAAGAAGTAATGGGAAAGAAAACTATAAAAATCTCTTGTTGGCCAATCAAAAGTAACCATTTAGCATTAGTATTAAAAGAAGAAAGAGAAAGGTGGACAAGTGGTCTTAAAGGATTTATCCAACACATATGGTGATCATCATTTTCCTTATATATATATATATATATATCATAAAATGAAGAACAAACTCTCTCTTTTCCACTTGCAAATTTCGGCCACAATAAGAAAATACCAAAGGACTTCCAAGTTTTTTCCAAGTTTGATTTTTCAAGGTAAGTTTTAAGGTTTTCAAGTATGTAGATTTTAATTTTAGTATCAATTTTAGGTATTTATATATTTATTGGGAGATTGGAGATTAGAGTCTGTATGTGGAATTTGAAAAAAATTTTAAGTAAGTGATGAGATTAATTGATTAAATGGAAGAATCAAGATGTATAAAGTTTAATAAGGTTGGATTAGGGTTTCGGTTGAAAAGAAATGGAGGATAACTTATTATTTTAAATTTCTAAGGTTTATATTTAAGATTGTGCTTTTGAATATCTTGAAGGAAAAACAAAGATTAAGGAAGGAGAAGAAGGAAAAGGAAAAGGGAATTAAAAGAGCAAGGTTTGGTACTTTAACCATTGAACTCCTTTTGAAATTTTTCTGTTTTACAATTAGTAAAATGCTGTGACTTGTATGATTTTTAATTAAATATAGAAAAATTATATTGAGTTGAATTTTCGATATGTTGTTGTTTAATAAGTCTAGTATTTGAGAAAAATAATTTGGAACCACATTGATTGAATTATTTTACGGAATTTATAAAATTCAGAACTGCTGCCAGGATGCAGGGCAACTGTAGCAGTCTGGTTGGGTGAACTACTTGACCAAGATTTTGTGTCCAGTTTGATCTGAAATTTTAAAGGAATGATTTTAAGATGCAAAAATAAATTCTGTAAAAATTTTAGAGTTTTTAGCCTAGTGGAATATTTTATACAAATTTTCTAAAACAAGGATCAAGTTGGGTCAAGAACCAGAGTTTATTGTTCATATGGAAATTTTTCATTATTAACTTGGTCAAAAACTTGGTGTGGGTGTTTTATCATTTTATTTTTAGTATTGAGTTTAATTATGATATGAAGAATAAATTAAGATGGAAAATATGTGAATACATATGATACATATGTGAGTATATGTGATATTTGTGTAAATATATATTGTATATACATGGAGAATATGTGGTATATATACGAAGTGAATGGGTATATATGAAATGTTATATATGCTCTACTCGGTAAATGGGTAAAACCGGTCTAGAATGGGGGGTTTGGCATGCCATCCTACCGGCAGTACTGTCTTAACGGCTTCGGTCGGGATATTACTTACGCGCACGCGGTTATATCGTGTGAGGTCAAGATCATGGCAACTAGTCGTGTGAGACCAAGACCACGCAGTTATTCTATATCGTGTGAGACCAAGACTATGGCAATTATTTGTGTGAGGTCAAGACCACGCGTAACTCTATATGAGGCCTCATTTCGAGATCGGTGTATTCATAATTACCTAGTGGAGCAGATTAACTCGTAATTATAATAAAGTTATATTACATGTTGTTTACATACAGAATGTGAATCTTAACTTAATTCATTGTATGGAAATAGTTTAATTATGCAGTATTCTACTTTTATATGTGTTTCAACAACCTTCCTTGCATTATTTATATTCGGCAATGGTTAAAGTACCCACTGGGCAATAAGTTGCTCAGCGAGTTATATGTCTAACTCGCAGGTAGTGTATAGAAGATCAGCATTTCTGCAGCGGCTCGCATCAGCTCGACGGTGATTAGGATAGGACTTTTGACATAAAATAGTAGTATGGCATGTACGTTATATCTATTGTAAAGGTTTGTTAACATATTAAGTATTATGGTGTATGTAACAAGAGAATAAACAGTGGTATGGTAATGAAACATAGCAAATGATATGTAATCTTGAGAAATGATATAGAAGTGTGAACTTTTCTTGCAGGATTGTAGTTGAGGTTATAAGGGTGGATTATTGGGAGTGTGCTTGAGTTGAATTGTGAAATAAAATATTTTTCAAAAATAAGAAAAATCAGTTTTGTCGACACTTGGGACCCAAATTTCTAGGTGAACCTCTGGCAAAATTTCTATAAAATCGGAACTAAAATTTGACTAAGTAAAATTGGTAGCAACATTAGGATAGTGTGGCGCCTCTACTCGGCTTACACATGTAGGCCGGGAAGGGGTTTTACAGTTTTGATTGTGAAGAGTTGGATTAAAGCTTAAAGATCAGAGAGTCAAGCTGCCAATCATGTATATATATTTCATATTTTGTAATTTTTGAGGTTCAATGTATTTGTATTTGTAAATTTTGAATGTAACTTCCGTTGCGTATTAAAGAAATGTTTTTATCTATTGTGTCTTAAAATTCTCATTTAAACCTTTAGTATTTCTTAAATTTTTATTTTTACTTTAAATGTGATTTGTGTATTTTGTAAAGTATATCATTTCTATATTCGGTATACGTATGATACGATCGTATAAGCATGCTTTGTACGTATATGGGATATAGGGGTGTTACATTGAGGCAAGAGCACCGGTCTGTGACAGAATATCAGCTAGAATTTATCCGGTTGAGCCACTACACCGGGGGAATTATCTCTGATGAGATTGACAGATGTAGAAGGTTTGAGGAAGTATTGAGACCCTCAATTATGTGTCTTGTGGCTGGTTCTAGATACCAGGATTTTTCCCAATTGGTTGCAGCAGCTAGGAGTGTGGAGAGAGCCCAGGGTATTGCAACAGCTGCTACCGGGGAAGAGATCAGGGTTAGGAGACCCCAGTTTGAGGCAGGGTCTTCATCTGTGAAGAGAGGTAGGGGAAGTTTTGTTCCCAGGATCAGTCAGAGTCAGAGGCAGGCTGGTAGGTCAGTTCAGTTTCAGAGACAGAGATCGAGACCTACAGTTTCAGTAGCGAGTGCTCCTACTCCAGTAGTTCAGAGATCCACTCCACCTATGTTTGTTCAGTGTGGTGGAACACATAGGGGTGTTTGTTGGAAGATTAGTGGACTAGCTGTGTGCTTCAGATGTGGATCTCCTGATCATTTTATTAGAGAGTGTCCAGAGATGCAGGAGCAGAGGCCAGCAGATTCTGCAGTTTCTCGACCTAGTATCAGAGGTGGTCGAGGGAGCAGAGGTTTTAGCAGAGGGGGTAGACCTGGGTATGGTCAGAGAGGAGGATTTTCATCCAGGGATGCTAGGCCAGATGAGGCTGGGCCTTCTCAATGAGTATATATGATGCAAAGACAACCCGATGCTTTTTGCAGTGATTGCGGGTACTTTCTCTTTATTTGGCATTTCAGTTCTTGCTTTAATTGATCCAGGATCTACTCATTCATATATTAGTGCATCTATTTTGACTGTTTCTGAATTGCATTCTGAGTCCCTAGGATTTGATGTGTTGGTAACAAATCCGTTAGGGCATAGTGTGATTGTTAGCAAGGTGCACCGAGATAGTGCAGTTGTGGTGCAAGGTGAAGAGTTTTGTGGAGATTTGATTGAAATGCCTTTTAAAGAGTATGATTTGATTTTGGGCATGGACTGGTTGTCTAGGCATGGAGCTATGGTAGATTGTCAAAAGAAATGTGTCACTTTGAGAACTAATGATGGTAGGAATGTGATGGTGTCTAGTGAGCAGAGACAGCTTGCATCCTTGTTTGTATCAGCTGTAATAGCTAGAAGGTTGATTAGAAAAGGGTGTGATGCTTACCTTGCTCATGTTGTGGATACTAGAGTAAGGGGTTCTCAACTTGATGATATAACTACAGTTGCAGATTTTCCAGACGTGTTTCTAGAGGAGTTGCCAGGGTTGCCCCCTGAGAGAGAGGTTGAGTTTGGTATCGAATTGTTGCCTGGTACCACTCCCATCTCTATCACTCCTTATCGCATGGCACCTGCTGAATTAAGAGAGTTGAAGGTGCAGTTACAGGAATTTTTGGATAAAGGGTTTATTCACCCCAGTGTTTCTCCTTGGGGAGCTCCTGTGTTGTTTGTAAAGAAGAAGGATGGTACTATGAGATTATGTATCGATTATAGGCAATTGAATAAAGTGACTATCAAGAATAAATATCCTTTGCCTAGGATTGATGATCTCTTTGATCAATTGAAGGGAGCATCATTGTTTTCCAAGATTGATTTGAGATCAGGGTACCATCAGTTAAGGGTCAGAACTGAAGATGTTCCTAAGACAGCCTTCCGCACCAGGTATGGGCATTATGAGTTTTTAGTAATGCCTTTTGGGTTGACGAATGCACCTGCAGCCTTCATGGATTTGATGAATAGGGTGTTTAGGCCCTATCTGGATCAGTTTGTGGTAGTTTTTATCGATGATATTTTGGTGTATTCACGTAATGAGGAGGAGCATGACAAACATTTGCGGATTGTGTTGCAAATCCTGAGAGAGAAGCAGTTGTATGCTAAGCTATCAAAGTGTGAGTTTTGGCTTGACCGAGTTTCTTTTCTAGGACATATAGTTTCAATGGATGGCATTCGAGTTGATCCAAGTAAAGTTGAAGCTATTTTGAATTGGAGTCCACCAAAGACTGTGACTGAAGTTAGAAGTTTTCTGGGTTTGGCAGGCTATTACCGACGGTTTGTGAAAGGTTTTTCTTTGATAGCTACTCCACTCACCAGATTGCTTCGGAAAGGAGTTAGATTTGTGTGGACGAATCAATGTCAAGCTAGTTTTGAGCAGTTGAAAGAAATGTTGACCCAAGCACCTGTTCTTACTTTACCCGTTGAAGATAAACCATATGTGATTTACAGTGATGCTTCACATAATGGTTTAGGGTGTGTTTTAATGCAAGAGGGTAAAGTCATAGCTTATGCTTCTCGGCAGTTGAAGCCGCATGAGCTTAATTATCCGACTCATGATTTGTAGTTGGCGGCTATAGTGTTTGCTTTAAAGATTTGGCGACATTATTTATTTGGGGAGAAATGTTTTATTTATACAGATCACAAAAGTTTGAAATATTTGGGGGTTCAGAGAGAACTAAACCTTCGGCAGAGACGATGGCTGGAGTTGATCAATGACTATGACTGTTTGATTGATTATCATCCTGGTAAGGCAAATGTTGTGGCTGATGCCTTGAGTCGGAAGTCTTTGGCAGGATTGACTGTCTATTCGCTCTCGTTGCTTGTTGAGTTGAGAGCGTTGCAGGCTAGCTTTGTATCTTGTGATGATGGTGCATTGTTGGTGCAATTACAGTTGAGGCTAGTATTGTTAGATCAGATTAAGGAGGCTCAGTTGGCTGATGAGAAAATCCAAAAGATTGTTTCAGATTGTCAAAAAGGAAAGAACCGAGATTTTCTTGTGAAAAGTGATGGTAGTCTTTGGTTTAAAGACAGATTATGTGTGCCTGATGATGCTAATTTGAGAAGGATTATTTTAGAAGAAGCACACCAGTCAGTTTTTGCTATGCATCCGGGCAATACGAAGATGTACCATGATTTGAAACAACACTACTGGTGGTCTGGTTTGAAGAGAGACATAGCGGAATTTGTGTCCAAATGTCTAACAGGGATAAACCATTTGTTACTCTGATGTTGTCTTGATATATTGAGATATTAGAAAAACTTCAACTACCCTTATGGTATTAAAAACTTCAACTAACTTCATGGTATTCATTTCTTTCTTTGATCTTTTTGCCTCTTCATCTTAGTAATCATAAGACTTGTCAAAAGTATCACAACAAATCAGGGTAGGTTGTTGGGGTTTGTAAGTCAATGAAAAGAAAGCTAAAATTTTATGAAGGCTCAAAGGGACAACTAGGGATTGATATTTAATAAGGTGGATACTAGTTGTTGACTAACCAAACAATGCCTAGATCATTTATTAAATAAGTAGAGTTCAATGTCGCCTCGAAAGCTTGTCAAAGCATGTTCTAAGACTGATTAGGACCTAGACAAGGTAATTATGCATGAGCCCTCTCTAAGTAAGCATACACAACTCAATGCTATAGAGTAATTCCCTCACCTAGTAAAGTTATTCAAGTCATGATGCATAAATATATTAATTCATGAATTATCAAGCTAGATTCCTCATTGGTTGAGCACCAAAATGAACAAAGACCAACAAAAATTTTGATGAAAGTAATTTATTCAAGCAACTTTAAATTTGAAAAAACAATATTGTTCCAATTTAATATTAAATAAAGTAAAATTGAAAAGCAATATTCAAGCTAAGGAAAGTTCATTGAGTTTAAGCTTCTTTTCCCTTCACATCTTTAATATTCCCATCTTGAAAGGATGATAAAACAAAATCTTCTTCCAATCCTTTTCCCACCATAAAGGTTGCTGGTGGAGGTATTTTTCCAAACTTAGACAAAAGGTTATTCTTGGTATTGGGCTTATCTGGCTCGGGTAGCTTGCCACTATCGATTAGGTCTTGGATCTCATGCCTTAGACGAGCACATTCATCTGTTTCATGCCCTCGCATTTGATGAAATTGACATAAGGCCTCGGCATTGAAGTTTGGTGGCAATGGATTATGTAAAGGTCGAGGAGCTAATGGTTACAACAACCCTTTCTTTTGCAGTTTGCTAAAAACCCAAGATAGAGGCTTCCCCAGATCTGAAAATTGTCTTTTATTCCCTTGACCGGTTACATTAACATCAACTTCTTTTTGTGTGCTTTGATTTCTGGATTGGTAATTCCCTTTCTCATTCCTCTTTATTGAAAAGTGATTCTTCTCCCTTTCCCACTCTTCAATTTGAAGACTAGCTTGGGAAAGATCTTTGAAATCCCTTATAAGAGTGTGAGACATCCTTTCACGGAGATTGGGAAAGACACCTCTCACGATCATCCTTATTTGATCAGATTCATCGGGCCTTTTCTTGAGTAAAGTGGCCTTGTTTCTCCATCGCTTCACATAGTCCACAAAATTCTCATTTGGCCTTTGCCTTATGGACTCCACTTCCATTAAGGTAACTTCTAACTCAACATTATATCCATATTGTTGGATGAAGGCTTTGTAAAGTAGATCCCAACTCTTTCGTGTTCCATCATCCAAGGTATTGAACCAATTTTAGACAACAGGGTCCAATAAGATCATAAAGTACCTTAGGGTTTGAGCCTTAGTAGCTCGGGCAGATTGCATGGCAGTGATATACTGCTTCACTTGAAGATGAGGATTTTCGGTGCCATTGTACTTAGCAAAGGAAGGGATCTTGAACTTGTATGGAACCTCTTCATCTTGTTCAAATAGTTTGTCATCTCAGACATCTCTTCAGTTTTCAGCTTCTTCTCAAATTTCTTTTCTAAATCAGCAATCATCTTTTTAAAATCGAATGTCTCGGTCTTTTCAATAGTTGCCCTCTCAACAGCCTTCGGTTCTTTCTTCTTTTCTTGAACCTCTTGGTAGTATTGAGACCAATAATCATCATCATCAATGATCACCTTTTCATCATCAAAAACCACTTCACTAACTTTGGTCTTCCCTTTGTCCTTTGGTTTCTTAGTGCTAGCAGATGTCTCAGCATGGTTTTCTAATATTGCAGTCAATTGGTTCTTCATGGTCTCAGCTAGGGCCTCTTTAATTTCTTCCATCTTGGCATTGAGGGCCTCATCCACCATCCTTTGATTTTGTTCGGGATCCATTGTTTTTGGTGAGCAAGTGATTGAGTCGTTGCTAGATACTTCATCTTCGGTGTAGGTCGGATTGTTGAAGGCTTTTGAACTCTCATAATCCAAGGCTATGAGCCAGAGAGGATTAATGATATGAGATGCAAATGTATGCATGTATGGATGTTTGCACGAATAATCAACAAAGAAAGATAATTAGGACGTTCCTTCCAACCTTATAACATCCCGAATGACGAGTCTCTTTTCCTAGGTATGTGGTTAACAAAATACAAACATGGGGTATCTTATTTTCGAATAATTCCCTCGGACGTTTCAACCAATAGTTATATTTTCAAAAATGGAAATCCATCCATGATAATTCCCATTAATTAGGTTTTAATCCATTCAACCAACTATAGTAGCTATATTGGATTAAAATGAAATTAAGAGGTCTATTATAAATAGATTTCTCACTTGAAAAATGTAACTAATGATTCATGCCAAAAATAAGCCCATGGTTAATTTATTCTTAGTGTAAACTAGTCCCACAATTGATTTTTGGTATTTCATAATTGACCCAAATATTTTGCAAGCTCCTTGTAAGAAAAGGTTGGGTGAAAATAATTTTGTTTCTATGGCCATTGTAAAAGATTTTAGAAAAATGGATTTTGGGCGTAGTATTTGGGCCATGGGCCAAAGAAATTTTGATTTGTTTTTAGAAAAGTCTGATGTCCAAAAGCCATATTGAAAAATTTTGAAAATAGCTTTGGTCTCTTGGACTTTAAAGGAAACTTTTATTTTGAGCTTACAATGTACTTAGGTCATATTAGAAAAATAACAAATCAAATAAGGCATGATTTAAGCCAAGATAAATTAACCATAGTCAAACAACATGCATTTGGGGTAAAACCTAAGGAAAGTAACTAAGCCAATTACATGAGCTTTAGTCTTTGGGTTAAAAGGCTTAGGTTCCCATAGCAAGTATATACCAAATGGTATGAGGGTATGAGTGGTTATGCCATGCTCGATCTTCATACCTTGAGTGAAAGTATGGTATCCCTTACATAACATAACACGGGTAACACGGGCATCCTAACTCATGCACACAATGCAATCTAATATGATGCAATGGATAATATCATTATAAGAAAGAATAGAATAATATAAAGACCAATGGAATCAACTTCTCTTATCCCCAGTGGAGTCGCCACTATGAGCGGGGATTTTTGCCCCCACTCCTGGTGGAATGGTTCTTGCGACTTCGGCACTGTTTAGGCTCGGGGCCTTAGAGAACACAGACCTAAGTTCGTAGAATATGGAGTCGCCACCCGGATGGGCTGGGAAAAAGAAAGGGGTAGATGACTCGATTCCTAAGGAATCCCCAACCCCCTAATGGGTTCAGAAAGTTGGGTACGTGTGGTGAAGGTGAGAAATGGCCCAGCACCTCCACAACGCCCGGTTCATTGGAACCGACCTCCTTTATAGGTCTTAATATTATAAAATTCTTAAGTATAATAATATTATCCATATTACACACAATAATTAAAAGAAAGCATCATTATATTAAAATCAAAGTAATGTCCAAACAAAGCAAATAAATGGACACCCAACCAAGGATGGAAACATGTCCTTACATCACATTCCTAAATAGGACACCCACCAAAAGGTAGAAACATGCCCTTTACATAGGTTCTAAAATATAAAAGCAAATTAAATTACATGATGTTTAACTAATGAGGTACCCACCAAGTGGAAACATACCTCTTACAGCTTTTGGAAATCTAAATTAATTGGTAAGAATAAATAATCATTCATCATAAATAAATCATTCATCAAAGCTATTAATCAAAATATAAAATAAACATCCATCCATGATAAATTAAATAAATCAAGTATTGAAATTAAATAAATTAAAGCATAAGAGATAAATCAAAGCATAGTCAAGTATAGAATTAAATAAAGCAAATAAAAGTCCAATTATAGCTACTGTGACTTTTTATGGAATTAAAATAGACTAGGGTTTTATGTTTTAAAAGGTTGGTAAGACTCTTTGATTAACTAAATTAATATTTGAATGGTGAAATCATGAAACTAGGGTTTTAGACACTTTAAAACACTTTTATTTATGATTTTAAATGGTGATTTATTGTATTTTTAAGCTACTGTGTAAAATTTATGTTTTTATGTTTTTTATGTTTTTTAATGTTTTAAAAGGATTAGGGTTCATAAAAATTAGGGTTTAAGGTTCTAAAATGGTTAGTGTTCATTGTTTTGAATTTTGGAAGTTAAATTTGGGTTTGATAAGTAGAAATGATGTATTTTAAAGCCTTTTGAAAGAAATAGAACCTAATTTAAAGTTTTGAAAGAAATAGAATAAAATATTGGTTTTGTTGAAAAATATGTTTAATTAAGGTTTTAAGATTTTGAAGAGGTAAAAATAACAATTTTAAGTCTTTTTGAAAAATAAAGTAACGTATTAGTATTTTTAACTTTGGAAAAACTAAATTAACGTTCTAAGGTTTTTGATTTAGAAAATAAAATTTCATAGTTTATGCTACTGTGAAAAAATAAAATAAAAAGAATTTAATACATACCTCCTTTTGTTGATTCTCCAAAAATAATTTTTCTTAGATGAACAAGAACAAAGACAGTTTCTGCCTTTGAATTGCTTAAATCGTGTCCCTGCTATTCCAGAAAAAAAAATAAATTGAATTGCTCTTTTTCCTTCACTGATTTGGTTTCAAAATTTTCAAACTACTGTTTGATTTTCGGCCCCCCCAATTTCATTGCCTTTGGTCCTTATTTATAGTGGTTTGATATGGTTTATTCCTAATTATTCACGGCAAGTAATATTAATAAGAAAAGGAAACCGACCTAATTGAATTAGGTTTTGAAAAATTTGCGTCGGAAAAATTATGCTGCCGAAAAAAATTGCCGCAAGAAAAAATGCGCTGGAGAAAAAAATCTGCCACAGGAAATTGCGGCAGGGGCGGGGAGCCGGTGTCGCCCGCAGGAATTTCCTGCAGGCGACCATTTCGCCCGCAGGATTTTCCTACGGGAGAAATGGCTTGGGCCATTTCGCCCGCAGGAAATTCCTGCGGGCGAAATGCCCATGGGCCCGCACGACGATTTTTTTGTCGCCGAATTTTTCGACGCCGATTTTTATTTTTATTTTTTGATTTTTATTTTTTATTAATAAAAATCAAATATTAAAGCAAAAATTATGTAACAAAATTATTTTGTACCAATTAGACAACAAAAATCATTTTGGACTAAATAAAACATATTGGACCGGACTAGGTCAAAAATTAAGGGTCTATACTTTGCCCCCTGCTTGAATGATCTGAAACTTTAGTGAAAGAGAGTGAAAAGCAATAAGACTTAATTTTTGAGATGGTTGAGGTTTTGGGTTCTGGACCCGGTTTGAGTTTTGGACTCAAGGATAAATTCTAGGTTCTAGACCTAAGGAAAATTTAGGTTCTGAACCCGGTTCGAGTTCTGGACTCAAGGATAATTCTAGGTTCTCAACCTAAGTAAAATTTGGGTTCTGGACCTAATTCGATTTCTAGACTCAAGGATAATTCTAGGTTCTCGACCTAAGGAAAATTTGGGTTATGGACCCGGTTCGAGTTCTAAACTCAAGGATAATTCTAGGTTCTGGACCTAAGAAAAATTTGGGTTCTTGACCCGGTTCGAGTTCTGGACTCAAGGATAATTCTAGGTTCTGGACCTAAGGAAAATTTGGGTTCTGGACCCGGTTCGAGTTCTGAACTCAAGGATAATTCTAGGTTCTGGGCTTAAGAAAAATTTGGGTTCTGGACCCGGTTCGAGTTCTGGACTCAAGGATAATTCTAGGTTCTGGACCCAAGAAAAATTTGGATTCTGGACCTTATTCGAGTTCTGGACTCAAGGATAATTCTAGGTTCTGGACCTAAGGAAAATTTGGGTTCTGGACCCGGTTCGAGTTACGGAATCAAGGATAATTCTAGGTTCTGGACCTAAGAAAAATTTGGGTTCTAGACCTGAGCTAATAAAAAGATTTGGCTAATTTTTAGGCATATGTCTTCTTATTGCCCCCTGGGTTTAAAAATATTTATATACCTTCAATTATTTGAATGATTAAAATGAATAAATGAATTTACTGTTTATTTACTGTGTAGTCACTGTTCATGCACTATTTACTATTCATAAATAGTAAATTTACTATTCGCAAATAATATCAAATAGTATTTACTATTGAAAATAGTACTTTTTACTATTTATAACACTATTTATGAATAGTAATATTTACTATTTATCAATAGTAATACTATTCATAAATAGTAACATTTACTATTTATCAATAGTAATACTATTCATAAATAGCAACATCTACTATTCATCAATTGTAATACTATTTATAAATAGTAAAAATACTATTCATAATTAGTAAAATTTACTATTCATAAATAGTTTTGAATTTGGTTTCTTTTGCTTGCCATTCCTCTATAAAAGGCCATCAATCCTTCATTTCATTTCACAATTTCAATTTCATAATTCTCTCAAATTTCTTTTCAATTTTAGCATATATTTTTCAAAAACAATGCATGCTTCGAGGTCAAGAACTCATTCTAATGCCGAGTTATTGGAGTTTATTTGGCATCATGAAGACGAAAATCTAGATATATTGGCTGGGATGCCGCTCCATCGTAGTTCCAATCCAAAGAGCGAGGTAATTATTTTTTCCTTTTTTCTTTCTGTTTTGATTTTTTTTATTGTGAAAAATAAATTAATTTAAGTAGATAGAATAACACGTACTTACATGGTATTAACTTACCTCGGTATGTGTTAGCATGATCGTTGTGTTGTTCAGGTCAGAGGGTGTATTTATAAAGCCCGACAATGGTACGATGTAATGCCTTCTCGGGTAAGGCGGATTATCCGAGATTGCAGCTTCGAACAGTTCATCTTACAATTGTCATCCGAAGAATATCAGATAGACCAAAGCGTAGTCCAGGCGCTTGCAGAGCGATGGCTAGATACAACTCACACTTTTCACTTGCCCATTGGGGAGATGACAGTTGGTCCGATCGATTTTACTACCATAACCGGCCTTTGATATGACGGTGTTTCGGTTCCTCTGACCAATGATATTTTAACATTTGACAAATTTCAGGAATTAATTGGTAGGGAACCATCATATAAAGGGCCTTTTGAGATAAAAATCAAGCCAATTCGTAGTTATTGGATTAACTACGAAGGTCAGATTGGCAAAAACAGGGCAGAGCAGTATGCTGGAGGATTTTTGTTATATCTGCTCGAGTCGACCATCTTAGGCAGTACTGAATCGTCCATTCACTTGTCAGTGTTGAGTGCCCTTTCTTATCTCAGAATGGTACCATCTTCTGGCTGGGGTGAAGCTGGTCTCGCATGTCTTTACCATGGCCTTGATAAGCTTTGCTGAAATAAGAATTCTT
This sequence comes from Garcia nutans, assembly GCA_947685225.1. Classification (NCBI taxonomy): domain Eukaryota; kingdom Viridiplantae; phylum Streptophyta; class Magnoliopsida; order Malpighiales; family Euphorbiaceae; genus Garcia; species Garcia nutans. The sequence continues at coordinate 31,623,637 of CANTUV010000005.1, read as the reverse complement.
TTGTCGGCTTGATGGCGGTTGTCGAGGTATTCTTTCTTCCACCAATGTCTTTTCCCCTCTTTTCTTGTATGAATGTGATCTTTATTATTATTGTAGATATGGGCATATGAACACAACCTCGTGAGGGTACCCGGCATTTCCCAAGAGAGAATAGGGTATACTAGATTAAATTACTGGTTGTCCGATCGTGTGGATGTTTTCGGATCTCATCATGTGCATACTCATCGCTTTGTGTTGAGCCGCTTAACTTGGGATCAGGTAAAATAACATTAGTATGCTTTAAATTTTATGTGAAAGTTTTACTTACCTTATGTTATCCTGCAGGTGAATTTGGCTTGTGGAATCCAGAGGAGCGAGCAAATTGGTCTCTTTTGATGAGGGCTGCACTGTCTTTCCAACATTCTCGCCGAATTATTGCTGGCCCAGTATCTAGTGGCTGGTTTCTCGGGGAGAGAGTTTATGAATTATTTCTCGGTCCAGAGCAGCGAAGGTTTCCGATGCAAATCCTGGAATATACTTTAAATATTATGTCGATGCTGGAGGATGCATTGTCACGACCCAATTTGTACATATGTACAGTACATCCGCGTACAGTAAAAGGAGCCATCCCGAGTAATCACCAAAGAACACGAAGTAAAAGGAAGCTCTATAGGACAAAAAGGACCTAATTGAAAAGATTGTAAAGTTTTGTGGGGGTGGCCGTAATTAACAAAAGTTGTTCTGAAGGTCCTTAATAGTGCCCATAACAGACTCTAAGGATGAAAAGTAGAGAAAAATCAGGTCAAAAACGGAACGCCACGGTTTTTCCCAAAAACGCACAGCTTGAGAGATACATTGGATTCTCGACCAAGGGTATTTTTATCATTCTTGTGATAATAAATTATAGACTGGAAAACAAGACACGTAAAGGTATCCAAAGTAAATGGAACGACTCCGCAGTGATCGATGTTGAAAAACGAACCTAAGTGGAGACCCGAATCATGTAAGGACCTAAAGGGAATTTTTACAAAAGTCAAGGCCATGAGCGTAATTTTTATAAATTAGTTCAAAATCAAGAATGAATGTCAGAAATGGAAACTAGAGGTTGAAAGGAGGAGAACGGTACATTTTAATTTCGTAAAACCACCCGACAAGGAAGAAAAGGCAAAACCTTCAATTGAAGGGTATTTTGGTCTTTTCACTTTCACCCAAGCACCTAGTGGGACATGTATGATAATTTAAGGACCATTTTAGTAATTTTCCAAGGAGGGGCACATGGCACCATCCTAGTTAAAGACACTTTTGTGGCGGTTAAATTTAACCCTCCAAAAACACATGGCACCATCCTAGTTAAAGACACTTTTGTGGTGGTCAAATCTTAACCCTCCAAAATGAAATTAAGTAAATAAATAAAAAATCATAAGTATAAAAGGGAGAGAATGAACATTTATGAAAAAAAAAAAGAAGAACTCCTCCATTTTAGAAGAGCTAGGCCGAACCACCAAAGAAGGAGAAGAGGAAGATTTTTCACACTTTCAACTTGCATTTTCAAAGGGAAAAGCCTAATTTTAGGATAAGGAATTCAATTCTAGTATCAATTTATTCATTTAGTTGATGTTTCTTAAGTTATCATCAAAAAAAAGATTGGGAAGAATATGGAAAAGTTAAGAAAGTGAAGAGAAATTAGATTAAATGATCCATACATGTAGAATTGATGAATAAATGGTAATTAGTAGCTTTAGATAGCAAGAATCAAGGCTTGAACATATGGTTTTTATAATGTTCTTATTATGGAAGTTATGAAAATTATAGGAAATCAAAGGGATAAAGAAAAAAAAGGGAAGAAAGAATAGGACAAGCAAGGAACAAAGCAAATAAACAAGGTTTGGTACTTAAATCATTGCCCTTTTCAATTAATTCATATGTTTTGCATTATGGAACTTTTGAAATTGTTTTGAAATGATGCCATTATGTGTGGTAAATATGTGGGAAAGTGCTCTTGAACTATTTGTAATCAATTGATTGTGAAAAGAATGAAAACAAAACAAACTAGCTAAATTTTCTCAATTATTCATAAACTTTGATGAACTTTTAATCACCCCTTTGGTTTGATTTTTGAAAGAGGGACCCTTAGTCCTTCAATGGTATCACAAAAGGAGTCTAAAAATCAATTTTGCAAGAAAAAAATGAATTCCCTTCAAGTTTTGAAAATTGGGCCGAATGCTCCCTTTTTGGCACCATTCTGCAGCTTTCATTTTGGGCAGTTCGTTGAAGGGGCAAACGAAGGAATGTTTCGACAAAATTTTATATGAATTTATTTAACTTATGAAAATGTTTTCCTGAAGAAATTCAGCCAAAAATAAGTTTGTTTACTTGGTCAAAACTATTGCCGAAGTTGACTGATTTTCAGAAGTAAAAACAGATTTTACCATTTAGTTGTCGCACGCCATTGTGTTGCCGATTTTACGCGCCGCGCCACTATTTATTTGGTCATTTTTATAAATGTGTTAAAACTTGAATATTATGATATGGATTGATGTTAAATCATATAAAATGACAAGAAGGAGAATTGGAAATGATCAGAAAGGCATCATGACAAGCTATTCCGACAATACATGCATTATGGAAAAATCATGGCTTATGGAATATCATGATCAAATTAATTAATAAACTGTTTATGCTCTACTTGGTTATGACAGAACCCTTGAGATAAGGGTATGATGCATCATACTATTATTGCAGTACTGCTCATGATATGACATGATATTCCAGCTGAAGGCCGATGATTACAATGACATGATCAATGATTCAATGAACAATGGCTATTAGCACATGTGCAAGAATTATGATGAAGGATGATGAAATATGAGCCATGACGCATATCATCCTGAAATATCTGACCATGACAAGATATATTTATCATGACTCATGCCTTATCCATTGATGTTCTGTTAAACCAGTAGAGCAACCAAAATGATAAAAGCAAGAAAAATGGTTTAAATTCAAATTATTCAGTCAAGCCTTTTTACCTTCTGTGTTTTGTATTTATTCCTTTCAATTATTTAAAGTATATAAATGTATGTTCAAATCATTCTTTCATTTTATTTATTTATTGCAATGATTTAAGTACCCACTAAGCAATTGCTTAGCGAGTTTAGTTTCCCTCTAAACTCGTCGGTTAAACGAGGAGACAAGATTGCAGCATGTCCTGCGAAGCTGGCCTTGACTACTACTTTGGGTAGGAGTTTGGATATGATTGATTGTAGCAATATGGCATGTACATAAGCTTGTATGATCTAGCAAATAGATGTATTATACTGAAAAGCTAAAACACGTACACTGCTAGTAATCTAATAAATCTTATTTGGATTTTGCACTTATGTATGCAAGTATAGAAGTGTAAAGTTTTAGTGCAGGATTTGGTGGAGGATATAAGGGTGATGAATATAGAAGTGTTTGAGGAGTGTTGCGATTGTTGATTGAGATCAAAATTGTTTTCAAAAATCAAAAAAATCAGTTTTGGCGACACTTGGGACCTCCATTTTTATGGGAGGTTATGGCAAAATTTTTTTAAAATCTGCACTTAAAATTGGCTAAGTAAAATATTAAGACACAACCACCATGAGTTAACAGTCCATGTTGGTCTATAAACATAGGCTAAGACTGGGTGTTACATTTAGTGGTATCAGAGCACCGGTTTAGCCGGTCCTGGAAAATTCAACATAGGAGGATACACATTTTATGTTGGGAGTGGCCATTACCAATGTAAAATGGGATATCCTATAGCAGATAAGAAATGAGAGCATATATCATTTAGGTACGAAATGTCGGTATAGTAGAAAGAATATTATAAATACATAAGTATATGAGGTACATGTGATAAAGGAAAATCTAATAGTGATTACGTACATGCCATATAGGAAAGTTAATGTGTTGAGTCACGCCAGCTGCTAATCCTTATCACGATATACGTATACGATATAGGGTTGCAAGAGGCAGAATCACAAAGAGTTATAGATCAAGAGAAAGGAAGTCCCCAATTGAGAAGTTAAGGAAATATGGGGCTAAAGAATTTAAGGCTAGTAGGGAAGAAGGATTTGAAGAAGTTGAGTACTGTTTGGACAGTACCAGTAGGGCATTGGAACAACTGAGATGCACGCCAGATAAAAGATTTATTTATGCCATGTTCCTTTGGGTAGAAGAAACATACACTTGGTAAAACATACTTAAATGCAAGGAGAAATGAGTTTATATATCTACAGCAAGGAAGAATGACAGTATCTGAGTATGATAGAGAGTTCACCCGCCTCAGTAAGTATGCAAAGAAAATGATAGAAATAAAGCAAGAAAGACGTCAAAGGTTTTGGAAGGATTAAATAATTGAATTAAAGTACAATTAGTAGTCATGGACGTGTTTGAATTTTCAAGATTAGTTGTGAAAGTTTTAGGTATTGAGAGGGTATACATAGATTAGAGAAGTAGACACCAACGTATGCAACAAAAGAGAGTACAAACTTAAAGCTTGGGAAGATTTCGACAAGTTGAGAAGAAGTTTAGAAGTGAAGATAGTTTTGTACAGTAAAGACGGCGATCGCAAAGCCAAGGATCCGGCCGAGGTTCAAGGCACTAGACATCCGTAGTCAGTATACCGGGGTCCTTATAAGGGGGTTCCAGGAGAACGTTAGATAGGCGTATATGAATGTAAAAATGAAAATGTATATAAGAAAATGAAATTTGAAGAATGGAATAAAAAGAGGAAAAGAATAAGAGGATAAAAGAAAAGTACGTAAAATGTTAAGACCAGACGGTAAGAGATAAAATAGATAGAACTTAGATAACAAAGATGAGTGAACAAAAATAAGTATATGAGAAATTCTCATGTCTGGCCACTAGAGAATATGTACAGTAACCCCATGTACAATATTCACATAAGCAGATGAAGTAAGTGCACTAAGAAGATACTTCTGACCCGACACCGTCGTGCTGAAATTTAGCAGGAAATCGGAGTTAAACGTGCTCGACCAATGATGATGGGTGACCATCCCGTGAAGTCTTAATAAGGTAGGTGACGGACCATATGAGTAGAAACTAGACGAAATCTAATCAAAACACTGTATTGTGTTTCCTCCTGAAAATGCCCCAATGTAATCATCAAAATTAAGAAATTATAAGAAGAAGATATATGAGATTTATGAATTCAGGAAATGATGGAAAAAAAAAAGAGAGAGAGAAGAGAAAGAGAGAAATTAAGAACCAAAGAGGTAAAAGTGCAGAATTAAAATCAGATTAAAAAAGAAAGAATGAAAGTAATAACAACCCGAGGACTAGGTAAAGGAAAAATGAAAAAGTAACAATTCAAAAATTATTGGAGGATTAGAAAGAAATATAGATTTGAAGGATATATTACTCCTCTATGCAAACACTGTGGATGAAGACATAAGAGTGAATGCTGGTAATTAACAGATGGATGCTGGGAATGCGAGGCACCAGATCATGTTAGGGTAAACTGCCAGAAAGATAAGTGAATGCACCGGCACCGACAGAAAAATCACTGCCCGCTTTTGGCCGAGGCCGAAGCAGGGGAAAGGAAAGTGATTCGAATTTTCAAAGAGCACAATCAGAGACCGTTGACTAGCTCAATTCAAGTACACCAGCCAGAGCCTACGAAATGAAAACTTAGAAGAATTACCAATAGGATATGTTAAGTTCAAAACATTAGTTATAAATCCGATAAGAGACGAGGTAGTTACACAAAAGTGATTAAAGAATGTTCTATAGAGTTACATGAAAATGCATTTCCAGAAAATTTAATAAAGTTACCATTCCGAGAATTTGATGTAATGTTGGTATTGGATTGGCTAACAAGGCATAAAACAATGGTCGATTATAAGAAGAAAGAGAGTAACACTTCAAACTCCCCACAAGGAGGAAGTGACGGCAGTAGGAAAGAGAGCCGATTACCTAAACAGCGTAACAGCAGCAGTTACAACAAGGCGTTCCATACAAACGGATGTGAGGCACACTTGGTAAGCACTATGGAAGCAAAGAAGAATGTGATAAAGATTCAAGAGGTATCAACAATGCGTGATTTTCTCGATGTTTCTTGAGACAAGTTACCCGGATTATCACCTAAGAGAAAAGTAGGATTCACTATAAATGTATATATCCGGGAATTGCACCGGTGTCGGTTGCCTCATACCGAATGGTACCAGCGGAATCCAAAGAAATGAAAACGCAATTATAGGAGCTACTCGACAAGGGTCTTATACGGCCAAGTATTTCTTCATGGGGCACGCCAGTACTCTTCGTCAAGAAGAAAGATAAATCCTTAAGGTCATATGTGAACTATAAGTAGTTGAATGAGCTTACGATTAAGGATAAATATCCATTACCATTCATCGACGATGTATTCGACCAACTTAAGGGAACCAAGGTTTTTTAAAAAAAAAAAAAATAGATCACCGACTGGGATATCAGCAGTTGTGGATCAAAGGAAAAGACATTCCATAGACTACATCTAGAACTCGATACGGACGTTATAAGTTCCTTGTAATGCCTTTTGAGCGCACAAATGTGTCAGTAGTATTCATGGATTTAATGAATCATATCTTTCATCCATACTTTGACAAATTTGTAAATGGTGTTCATAGATGACACCTTCGTTTATTTAAGGAACAAAGAAGAATACGATCGATATTTTTGCATAGTATTGCAAATGGTGCGAGAGAAGCAGTTGTACGTCAAACATGACAAATGCGAGTTTTGATTGGAAAATGTGACATTCTTAGAACACACCATATTAGCATAAGGCATTAAAGTAGGTCTTAAGAAAACAAAAGCCATTTTGGAATGGAAAACACCAAAGACAGTAATAGAAGTAAGAATCTTCTTAGGACTGGCTGGATACTATTAATATTTTATAAAAGGGTTTTCCATTATTATCATCCCAATGACACGGTTGTTTCAAAGGAATGCCAAACTCCAATGGACTGATAAATGTTAGAGGAACTTTGAGAAACTAAAGGAAAAGTTAACAAATGCTTCAATACCCATACGGCCGTGTCCAGCAAAGAATTTGTGATATATAGTGATGCTTCACACATCGGTTAAGGTTATATGCTTATGCAAAAGGATAAAATAGTCGCATAAGTCTTTTGATGATTTAAACCATACGAAAAAAATAATAATAATAACCCGGCACACTGTTTGGAATTAACAGTTATCGCATTGGCTTTCAAGATTTGGAAATATGATTTATATGGAGAAAAGTGTTATATTTATACAGACGCAAAAGTTTAAAATATCCGCCAACCCAAGAGGATCTCAATTTATGGTAAGGAAAGTAAACCCAAGTTTTGGAAATAACAGCTAAGTTATAAATTATCATCTAGGAAAAGCTAACGTGGTGGCCAACGCGCTTGGTGGAAAATCGATACCAGCCTTAGGCACTATAAAGATCAGTTTAAGATCAATGGAAGAAGAAGTACTAGTAGTAGAAATGCAAGCATAAACTATGTTTCTTTTCAAAGAAATTCATCAAGTGCGAAAGGAAAATGAACAAATACAAAAAATGGACCAAGCAAGTGTAAGGAGGAAAGGATATAAAATTCTAAATTTCTAAGAACAGTAGTTTGTATTATGACAATAGAGTAATGATACTAACAATGGGAGACATAAGAAAGAAACTTTTTTTTCGAAAAGCATATAGTAGTCTCTACGCAATGCATCCAGGAGCTACAAATGTATTAATATCTAAAGAAGTTTTAATGGTAGCCTGGAATGAAGAGAGATATTGTTGATTTTATGACCAAATGTTTAATATGTCAACAAGCAAAAGCGAAACATCAAATACTATCGGGACTGTTACAACTAATTCCTACTCTGGTATTGAAATGGGAACATATCACTATGGATTTCGTCATAGAACTACCAATGTCACGAGGCCGGCATGACGTTGTTCGGTTAATCGTTGACTGCCTAACTAAGTTAGCTCATTTTCTACTTTTACAAATGGATTATTCAAAAGATAAATTGGTGGAAATGTACGCCAAGGAAATTGTACGATTACACAGGATTCCAACGTCTATCATTTTAGGCAAAGGTCCAAAGTTCACCATGAATTTATGGAAGAAGTCGCAAACAGCTTCTGAAACCCAAACAAATTATAGCACTGCCTTTCACCCGTAAACAGATGGACGATTTGAAAGAGTAATCCAAATTTTGAGAGGACATATTAAGAGCATGTGTTATAGAATTTAAGGGTGGCTGGAATAGGTATTTGAGTTTAATTGAATATGCATATAACAACGACTATTAATTCAACATACGGTGATGCCCTATAAAGAATTATACGAAAGAAAACATGGAACACCAGAGTGTTGGACGAAATTAAGTAAAGACAAGATAAAATCATATGCGGGTAGGTAGGAGCAAAATCATATGCGGACTCGAAACGAAGGGACATAGAACTCTAAGTGGAAGACAAGGTTTTTCTTAAGACTTTCCCATGAAAGAAGTATTAAGATTTAAGCAGAAAAGTAAGTTAAGCCTTAGGCTTATTGGACTATATGAGATCATCGAACGCATAGATCAATAGCCTATCGGTTAACTCTATTACCAGAACTGAACATAATACATAATGTTTTTCATGTTTCAATGATAAGGCAATATCGTTTGAACTTCACACACGATATAAAGACACAAAACATTAGAGTCCAATCTGACCTAAATTATGAAGAAGAACCAATAGAAATTTTAGCATGAAAAGTCAAAGGATTAAGAAATAAGAGAATTCCTCCAGTTAAAGTGCGGCGAAGGAACCATAGAATGGAAGAGATAATTTGGGAAAGGGAAGGAATAATGAGGATGGAAGCCTAAATTTTATACCCGATCGGCTTCGGGACGAAGCCTAAATTTTAGAGGGGAAGAAATGTCATGACCCAATTTATAAATATGTACAGTACATCCATGTACAGTAAGAGGAGCCATCCCGAGTAATCACCAAAGAACACGAAGTGAAAGGAAGCTCTATAGGACAAAAAGGACCTAACTGAAAAGATTGTAAAGTTTTGTGGGGGTGGCCGTAATTAACAAAAGTTGTTCTGAAGGTCCTTAATAGTGCCCATAACAACTCTAAGGATGAAAAGTAGAGAAAAATCAAGTCGAAACAGAACGCCACGGTTTTTCCCGAAAACGCACAGTTTGAGAGATACAGTGGATTCTCGACCAAGGGTATTTTTGTCATTCTTGTGATAATAAATTATACACTGGAAAACAAGACACATAAAGGTATCTGAAGTAAATGGAAGGACTCCGTAGTGATCGATGTTGAAAAACGAACCTAAGTGGAGACCCGAATCATGTAAGGACCTAAAGGGAATTTTTACAAAAGTCAAGGGCATGAGCGTAATTTTTATAAATTAGTTCAAAATCAAGAATGAATGTCGAAAATGGAAACTAGAGGTTGAAAGGAGGAGAACGGTACATTTTACGCTCCGTAAAACCACCCGGTTAGGAAGAAAAGGCAAAACCTTCAATTGAAGGGTATTTTGGTCTTTTCACTTTCACCCAAGCACCAAGTGGGACATGTATGATAATTTAAGGACCATTTTGGTAATTTTCCAAGGAGGGGCACATGGCACCGTCCTAGTTAAAGACACTTTTGTGGTGGTTAAATCTTAACCCTCCAAAAACACATGGCACCATCCTAGTTAAAGACACTTTTGTGGTGGTCAAATTCTTAACCCTCCAAAATGAAATTAAGTAAATAAATCAAAAATCATAAGTATAAAAGGGAGAGAATGAAAATTTATGAAAAAAAAAAAGAACTCCTCCATTTTAGAAGAGCTAGGCCGAACCACAAAAGAAGGAGAAGAGGAAGATTTTTCACACTTTCAACTTGGATTTTCAAAGGGAAAAGCCTAATTTTAGGGTAAGGAATTCAATTCTAGTATCAATTTATTCATTTAGTTGATGTTTCTTAAGTTATCATCAAAAGAAAGATTGGGAAGAATATGGAAAAGTTAAGAAAGTGAAGAGAAATTAGATTAAATGATCCATACATGTAGAATTGATGAATAAATGGTAATTAGTAGCTTTAGATAGCAAGAATCAAGGCTTGAACATATGGTTTTTATAATGTTCTTATTATGGAAGTTATGAAAATTATAGGAAATCAAAGGGATAAAGAAAAAGAAGGGAAGAAAGAATGGGACAAGCAAGGAACAAAGCAAATAAACAAGGTTTGGTACTTAAATCATTGCCCTTTTCAATTAATTCATATGTTTTGCATTATGGAACTTTTGAAATTGTTTTGAAATGATGCCATTATGTGCGGTAAATATGTGGGAAAGTGCTCTTGAACTATTTGTAATCAATTGATTGTGAAAAGAATGAAAACAAAACAAACTACCTAAATTTGCTCAATTATTCATAAACTTTGATGAACTTTTAATCACCCCTTTGGTTCGATTTTTGAAAGAGGGACCCTTAGTCCTTCAATGGTATCACAAAAGGAGTCTAAAAATCAATTTTGCAAGAAAAAAATGAATTCCCTTCAAGTTTTGAAAATTGGGCCGAATGGTCCCTTTTGGGCACCATTCTGCAGCTTTCATTTTGGGCAGTTCGTTGAAGGGGCAAACGAAGGAATGTTTGGACGAAATTTTACATGCATTTAGTTAACTTATGAAAGTGTTTTCCTGAAAAAATTCAGCAAAAAATAAGTTTGTTTACTTGGTCAAAACTGTTGCCAAAGTTGACTGATTTTCAGCAGTAAAAACAAATTTTACCATTTAGTTGTCGCGCGCCATTGTGTTGCCAATTTTACGCGCTGCGCCACTATTCATTTGGTCATTTTTCTAAATGTGTTAAAACTTGAATATTATGATATGGATTGATGTTAAATCATATAAAATGACAAGAAGGAGAATTGAAAATGATCAAAAAGGCATCATGACAAGCTATTCCGACAATACATGCATTATGGAAAAATCATGGCTTATGGAATATCATGATCAAATTAATTAATAAGTTGTTTACGCTCTACTTGGTTGTGACATAACCCTTGAGATAAGGTTATGATGCATCATACTATTATTGCAGTACTGCTCATGACATGACATGATATTCCGGCTGAAGGCCGATAATTACAATGACATGATCAATATAAGGGTGATGAATATAGAAGTGTTTGAGGAGTGTTGCAATTGTTGATTGAGATCAAAATTGTTTTCAAAAATCAAAAAAATCAGTTTTGACGACACTTGGGACTTCCATTTTAGGGGAGGTTATGGTAAAAAATTTTTAAAATCAGCACTTAAAATTGGCTAAGTAAAATATTAAGACACAACCACCATGAGTTAACAGTTCATCTTGGTCTATAAACATAGGCTAAGATGGGGTGTTACATGCATGGTGGTCAGCCCAATATGGTTATGATGCCGAGTCATTTCTCCATTCACCTGGTCCATTTTATGCCTGTTTTATTTAAATAAGACTCTTGAACTTTGATGTATTTCCTGTTGGTGTGCAAGAGATTTTCAACGAAAATGAGGGTAGAGATGAGGAGGAACATCACGGAGATGCAGGAGAGTCTATTCCACATCTCGGGGCCAGTTCTTCTCAGGTAAAACTTTTACCACTTTTCCATTGCAACTGCTTTTCCTTTCTTTGATCCTTTAATGATTGTTGCAGGTTGTTGGCTCGATTGATCATGAGGCTAGACCTTCTTCTACTGCTCCTTCAATTGCTCATTCTAGCCCACCGGATATGCCATCTCATCCACAAGGCATTGATATGAACTACCTGGTACGTTTCTTATTTCATAATAGTTTATGCTATATGTATGCATGATTATGTATGCGCTTACCTTTTCCCTTCTTGGCTCACAGCGGATGCTCGAAGAACAAAATAAGAAACTTCAAGAAGAGTTGGCAGCAAGTCGTCAGCAGGCTTCTCATTTTGAGAGTTTATATCATCAATCCGAACAAAATTTCCATAACTTCCGATATCGGGGGATGAGGGATCCCGGCGCTTCTTCATCAAGAGGCCCCCAGACTGATGAACATGAGTTCCTTTCGTCTGCTTCGGACGAGGACCACGACGGATCAGAACCTCAAGGTAATTGGGATTTTGGTGTTCCCACTTCAGGTGATCCCAGGATGAGTAATTTGCCGGGTTTTGGTGCTCCCGCTTCGGGCGGACTAGGGACGAGTGGTTTGCCCCCTCCTCCAACAGGTGATGACTTTTTCAGGTCTTTATTTGGTGACCTACCACCACCCTCTTAGTGATATGTAAATATTTTAGCAATTGTAAAACATTGTACAATAATGAAAAATATACAATTTTTCTTTTTACTGTAAACCTGTTTTTTTTACATTACTGTACCACTCTTTTTTTTTTCTTCTGTTACAGTATACCATTAATTCACATCCTCTTCTTTTGTTAAACCAAATCCAATGTGGTAAAGGAAATTCATTTCCACTTCCTTTCCCTATGCCATATGGTCTTATCCTTTCCCATCATCTTTTCCATTTCACTTTTAGAAAAGGTTTATTTTCTTTTATATAAATCACCTTGCATGGCCCCTTTTCATTCATAAACCAAAAATCTCTCTCTTTCAACGTGAAGACTCCTTTTAGAAATTTTAATTCTCCTTTATTCATCAACCATGACCAAGCACCATTTAAAGAAAATAAAAATTCTATTTAAGAATATGGATGCCATCCATTGGAAGCAAATTTCATGGTTAAAGCTTGATGTTTTAAAATGTTTTCAAAATGTCAAATTGGACCACTCCTTCTTACATGCTGTGGCTTCCTTTTGGGATACGGATTCTAAGGTATTTAGAATTAATGGCTTTGTAATGTCCCTTTATTGAAGAATTTGAGGCCATCCTTAGACATCCCAATAATCAACAAATAGCGTTACCCACATTGATTTCCAAAACTCAACAAAAGATGCAGATGTTATTTCAAATTTCAAAACCCAAAGTTCTTCAGCTGATGAGAGGTGAAAAAATTCTACTTGCTCCTTTGATTGACTTTTATTTCTCTCATTTGGCTCCTACTAAGGCATGGGGATGCATGCTTTGTCTTTGCTTGCTCGGCCAATTCTTGCTTTTTTCTTCTGATGACAATATTGATCCATGAGTATTGGATATTATGGACAAAATGGAAGGGGGCTTGTCACTGGTACCTGTGATTTTAGCCGAGACCTTAGTTGGATTAGATCTATTTAAATCAGGATCGTCAAAGAGATTGACTAGGAGTCCGTTGCTGCTCTAGGTAATTACCAAAACTGCCCTTTCGGGTTTTCAATTTAGGTTTTTTTTATTGCTCTAACTTTGGCCTAGTCCACCCATACGAGTTTTCGAAACTAGCGAGCTGTCCTAATTTTTGCCTAAGCTGCCCTTGCGGGTTTTGAACTTAGCGAACTTCTTCTTTTTTTTTTTATTTAATTCTTTCTTCACAGATTTGGCTTCAGGAGCATCTTTGTTTGCTTGATACTCCATCAATGGATTTTGCCAGATACCTGCCACGTCATCATTCTGCTAGGAAGCTACTCCATCCTGCTTCTTCATATGCTGACTGGGTTGACTGGATCCACTCACGCTCTGAAGTCAATATCCATTGGTTGGTACCTTGGTGGAAGATTTCTCGTATCACCATGCGGACATACTTGATGTACGTTCCCCTTGCTGCTCTTCGTAAAGGTACATGCAATGATCCTTGCCGACTTGGCCGCCAGTATGGAGCTGAGCCTCGTGATTTTGACTTTGCTCCTGACCTAGACATGCCTTGCTTGACTGAAACCTACTTGGATCGGCTGAGGCAAAGGTGGCCAGCACGTTACACTTATCGATTGCCATAGATTTTACATTTGTCAATTCAGAAAGTGTTTTGTTAGGATGAAAAATAACTAAAGTAATAAAAGATGCTTCTTTTCCATTTATAATTTGTCATCACCTTTTGCAATTATGATTATTTATTTCATCCATATCTGGTCGAATACTTATAACAGTGCACATAGAACAATTTTAACATTAATTTTATTTTATTAAATTGGGGAACAGCCAAACATAAAGCCAGCATACAGAAGATCACTTCGTTTGCCAATTAGCCCTTTCGGGTTTTCTAATTGACAATTTTCTCTCATTTAGCCCTAATTGTTGCCTAGCCCACCCTTTTGGGTTTTCGAAACTAGCGGACTGCTCTAACTTTTGCCTAGGCTGCCCTTTTTGGGTTTTCAACCTAGCGAGCTCCTTTTTTCCTTTTTCTATCATACATAAAACCTCTTCAACCTGTCAATATTTACTGGCTCACTAAATTCGTTCCCATCCATGTCTGATAACTTAACCGCACCTTTGCTCATGACTTATTTCATGACATATGGCCCTTCCCAGCTAGGTCTGAACTTCCCTCTTGGATCAGATACATTAGGCTTGCATTGCTTCAACACCAAATCCCCAACTCTGAATTTTGTGACCTTAACCCTTCTATTGTAGGCCCGGGCTATCTTCTTTTGATACAGTTGGTGATGATACAGTGCCTTTAACCTTCTCTCTTCTAGTAGAGCTAACTATGTGTATCTACTTACTACCCATTTTGTTTCAGGCAGTTCTGCTTCCAGGACTACTCTCAATGACTTGATCTCAATCTCAATTGGCAATACTGCTTCCATCCCATAACCAAAGAAAACGGTGTCATTCCAGTAGGTGTTCGCACACTTGTCCTATATCCCCATAAAGGAAAGGGAAGCATCTCTGACCAATCCATGTAAGTCTTAGTCATCTTGGACATAATTTGCTTAATTGTCTTGTTCGTTGCTTCTACTACACCATTAGACTTTGGTCTATAAGGAGAGGATCGATGATGATGAATGAGGTACTTGGAGAATAAATCCTTAACTGCTTCTTGAAACTATACCCCATTGTCTGATATCACACTGTGCGGGACCCCATATCTACAGATGAGATTCTTTTCGATAAACCTAGCCATTTGACTTGCACCCAGCTTGTTGAAGGATTCGTCTTCGACCCATTTTGAAAAATAATCTACTGCTACCACAATAAAACAGTGCCCATTTGAAGCTGTCGGATGTATCTCTCCTATAATGTCAATACCCCAGGTGGCAAATGGCCAGGGTGAAGACATTGAATGCAGTTCTTCAGGAGGCATGTGATTCAAGTTACCATACATCTGACATTGCTGGCACCTCTTTACAAACTTAATACAATCTTTCTCCATGGTCAACCAACAGTAACCTTGTCGAATAATCTTCTTAACTAGGGCCAAACCACTCATGTGCGGACCACAACTGCTCGCATGTATTTCTGACATGATGCGCTCCACTTCAGGCTTTCTTAAACATCTCAAATGCACCCCCATCAGGCCATCTTTGATATAACTCCCCATGGAAGGTGATGTATTGCAATGACCACCGCCTTATGGCTCTTCTCTCTTTCTTTGTTGCCCCCGGCGGGTATTCTCTTTCCTCCAAAAATTGCCTTATAGTATCATACCACGCATCATGGTATGTATCAATTTCTATGATTGTTTCATATTCATAGCAAGGAGATAATGAACTGGTCAAGATTAGAGGCTTAAGGAATAGGCTAACAGGGTTCTCCCATACCGAAGCCAATATGGCCAGAGCATCAGCCATCTGATTTTCTTCCCTTGATAGGTGTATAAACCTGCACTCCTTAAAGTTCTTCTTCATCATGGTCAAGTAATGGTGGTATGGTTTCAATTTTTCTTCTTTCAACTCCCATTCTCCATTTTCTTGGGATACAACAAGCAATGAATCACCATAGACTTCCACCTTATCCACCTTCATAATCATTAGGGTTTCCAAACTAAAAATACAAGCTTCGTACTCCACCATATTATTGGTTGCCCTAAATTTCAACTTTTTGGCTAAAGGGATAAGTTCCCCTTCGGGCGATTCTAATATAACTCCCAAACCTGCTCCTTTCCTGTTTACTGCTCCATCAAAATACATTTTCCACCCTTGTACTTCAATTGCTTCTAAATGTTCATCTGGAAACTCCAAGATTACCTCTTCACTTTCTGATAATGGTTGTTGAGCCAGGAATTCTGCCACCGCTCTACCTTTGATTGTTTTCCTGGTTACATACTCGATCTCGAATTCTTCTAATATTATCAACCATCAACCATATTTCCCAATTAAAGAGGGTGTCTCCCTTAAGTACTTTATTAGATCCAACCTTGAAATTGCTTGCACACTATATGATTGAAAGTAATGCTGCAACTTCTTAGAAGACCAAATCACGACTATACAGGTCTTTTCGATGATACCATACTTAATTTCATAAGGTAGGAGCTTTCTACTCAAATAGTAAGCGGCATGCTCAATCCTCGACTCATCTGCTTGGGCTAGCATGGCTCCTATCGACTCTTCTTCTACTGCTAAGTATAGTAATAGAGGTTTACCGGGTTTAGGTGGTTTCAAAACAAGTGGATTCAACAAATACTCTTTTATTTGATCAAAGGCCTTTTGACATTCTTCATTCCATACGACCGGCTGATTCTTTCTAAGCAATTTGAAGATAGGTTCACAAATTATTGTGAGCTTTGCTATAAATCTGCTAATGTACTGCAGTTTACCAATGAATCCTCGAACTTTTCTCTCCATTTTTGGGGCTGGCATATCCCTAATTACTTTGGCTTTGTCAGGATCTATCTCAATACCATTCGGACCAATTACATGTCCCAATAATTTGCCTGAAGTAACACCGAATACACACTTCTTTGAGTTTAATCTTAGCTTATATTTCAAAGCTCTATCGAAGAATACTTCTAAGTTTTGGAAGTGTTGCTCCCTTGTATCCGACTTAACCATCATATAATCAACATATACTTCATCTTCTTTGTGCATCATGTCATGAAATAGTGTGGTGGCCATCCTTTGGTAGGTTGCTCCAACATTCTTTAAGCCGAAAGGCATCACCCTATAACAAAATATACCCCATGTAGTAATGAAAGCAGTTTTGGCTTTATCCTCTTGGGCCATTAACACTTGATTGTATCGAAAAATCCATCTACAAACGAGTGTAGCACGCTAGAGGATGCACTATCAATGAGAACATCTATATGAGGTAAAGGAAAATCATCCTTAGGGGAAGCCTTGTTTAAATCTCTATAGTCCACGCAAACCCTTATTCTTCCATCTTTCTTTGGCATAGGTACTATGTTGGCTAGCCAATCTGGGTATTCTATCACTTCAAGGAACTTCACTTGTATTTGCTTAGTGACCTCTTCTTTAACCAAATCAGCCCACTCAGGTCTTAATCGCCTAAGCTTTTGTTTGACAGGTTTAATGTGAGTGTAAGTAGGAATATGATGCTCGGCTATGTCTCAATCTATCCCAGGCATATCCTCATAAGACCAAGCAAACACTTCTTCATATTTTTTGAATATTTTTTCAAATCTCTCTCTTTCATCAGGAGTAAGGTCGGATGCTATGCTAATGGTTTTAGGATTTTCAATTGTTCCCAAATTTAATGATTGTGTGTTAATAGAATTAATATTAAAGATGCTCATGTAACGCCCCTATATCCCGTATACGCATACTACATACTAACACAATCGTAATACACGTATACTGAATATAGGAATGCCACAGTTTACTAAATAAACAAATCATCCCTTTATACAATAATATGAGCAAACTTAAACATTTAAGTTATATCATAAAATACAATAGATAAAAATGTTCATTCAATATGCAGCGGAAAATATAGCTGTATTTACAAATACATAAACATAAAAAATCAAATTTTACAAAACATAAAGTTTATACATGTTTGGCAGTTTGACTCTGATCTTTAAGTCCTCAATCAACACTTCAAAATCTAGACTCGACTCGGTCTAGATGAACTCTCTGGCTCTACCCTGTCACCTGCGTGATGAATCACAATCGCACTAAGCCAACAGCTTAGTGGTACAAACCACAATAACAATATGCTTCAATACAATGTCAATGTCACACATTTCAACAATAAAGACAATATCCATAAATGATATATTAATATTTTTCATAACACTACATTCCATTATTTTATTCAATTGTGTCACCATTCATGAATCACATTTAAACAAAGACAAGCATGGGCCCAAAAGACACTAATGTGCCATTCAACTTTCAGAGTTAATGTTTTGGTTTAATTATCACATTTATCATTATCATTATCCCAACTAGGCTTCAAGGATTAGGCTCAACCGAGCTTCAAGGGGAACAAAGCATGCTAAGTATCAACCCAACTTGGCTTCAAGAACCAAACCCAACCTAGCTTCAAGGGTTGTAACATCTCAACTAGGCTTCAAGGACTAGACCCAACCAAGCTTCAAGGGGAGTTAAGCATGCTAAACTTCAACCCAACTTGGCTTCAAGGATCAAATCCAACCTAGCTTCAAGAGATTGTTACTATTAGGCATGCCACCAATAACAAAACTCTGAAAATGGAATAACATATTAGACACACAATTCATTCATTGTTTCATTATCAATTTCATTCTCATTTCTCATCATCATTTAGGCAACCATGCCTCAATTATCTCATTGCATCATTATAGCCAACAACAATGGCTTCACATCTCATCAATAGAGTATACATAACCAATTGCATTGGATATATATTTTAAATTCATCAACATCTAGGCAAACATGCCCCACTTATTTCATTTGAATCATTATAGCCAACCACAAAGGCATCACATCTCATCATATCTCAATTCATATTAAAGCAATTCAACATTTAAGTATTCATCATAACCAATTGTATTGCACATACATTTTGAATGATCATCATATCTTTCACATTATAAAAATCATAACCTTAATCAAATTGTATTAACAATATAGTAAATTACATAACACATTTACAACCAAATGTGTTAAGTCTCAAAATCATGTAAATGTATGCAACCATGTAAGTTTTTACTTACCTCAAGAACAATCACACCAATCTATACACTTCCTCTTCTAAGAATTCTTAACACTTAGGTTAGGGCAACTCAACCTCTTCACAACCTAATTCAAAAGGAATAATACACACTTATTTAAAAATACACAAGAATTCTAATACAATTATTCACCTATTAGTCTCATACTAGGACCATAGATCACAAATTACAAACCAAAACCACTTTATAAGTCCCCACGGTCATGGCCTCACAACCCCACGGTTGTGGTCTCACAACCCCCACGGTCGTGGGTTAGCAAACGAACCTATCCAATTTGCCTAACACCCCCACGGTCGTGGCATCCAAGGGCCACGATCGTGGCATCCATTATGCTTCTGTTTCCAATCAAACTCATGTATTCTATGCTGTAAACTTTATTAAACACAAACATCTTGAAGATCTACCAAAAATAATTGATCAAACTCAATATTTACATCAATTACCAATTCAAAACCATAACATAAAAACAACTCTTGCTCTTCCATTCAACTCCAAAATCACAATCAATTAAACCCAACACTCTCAAACACACCATAATCAAACATACTCATACTATCCATAATCAATCATCAAACTCAAATACAACTTAAAATAAAACAAGGAAATCAAGTGAAAACTTACCAAAGTTGATGAAACTTCTCAAATTTCCAACTTAATCACTTGTTATATCCTTCAATCTTGAGCTTGGAAAACAAAAACTCTCTTTCTCTCTTTCTTCTTTGATGGCCGGCTAACCCAAAGAGAAAAGAAACCAAAGAACAAAATGAATGGCAAATAGCCAAGTCAACTCTTCTCTTTAAACCTCCACCAAGCAAAAATAATATTAAAATATTCATAAAATCCTCTTCCACTAACTTAATTTCCATTTTTCCACTAACTAATTAATTCATTAATCTTATTTTGACTTTCATTACTTTGACTTGTATATGTTATATATATCACTATATATACAACACATACACTCTCTCTTTACTTCTTTTCTCTTTCCATTAAACATATACATTTAATCCAAATACAACAATAAATATTCCAAAACTTTTAGGGTATACTTTGGGATATTACAGCTCATGTAACTGCTATTTGAATGTATGCAACCATCAGGAGAAACATCACACAAGTAAGCAAAATCAGACTTTATTGCATTCATTTTGGAAAAGAAAACATCATCATCCTCATACAAAGCAGACAAATTAAAATCAAAATCAAAATCATTGTTCTCAGAATCATAATGCAGGATGTCTTCAAACTTTTCTTCAACCAGGGCAGCAATTTCCTCCGGAGTCTTCTCGGTTTTCATGGCAGCTTCATTCTTCTCTTTTGGATTGGTTTCTTTGTTGGTTGACAAGGTGAGCTCTTTCTTCACTTGCTCCACTAGCTCAGCAACATCTGCAAAAATTTCAAAACCTGGGATTAACTTACCCATGAACATGATTGGCTCAGGCTTTCCTTGGAGTGGTCCCATATCTGGAGCTTTGACAAAGATCTCTTCAAGTGGTGGGAAACTCATCTTCTCACTCTTCTTTGGCTAGACATCATTGTCTTCATTATATCCTAACCCTTTCTTGGAAGTTTGAGTTCTAAAATCTGGCAACTTTGTCAAATCGGCCTTTCCCTTTCCAAGACCAACTCCGGGAAAGTAGTTCATGTTCTTCATCATATTCAAAACTTTGGAGTCTACTACTTCATCATCAGAAATTGCAGCCACTTGAAAACCATTGAAAGGCCTCTCAATCCTTAGAGCATTGACAATCTCATTATCTTCAGCTTCAATGACCACTGTCTCATTTCCGTTGGGGAATTTAATCTTTTGATGAAGGGTGGAAGGAACTCCACCAAGAGGGTGAAACCATGGTCACCCCAAAAGTAAGGCAAAGGTAACTGGTATGCCTAAAACAGCAAACTCAACAATAGATTCAATTGGACCAACCTTGACAGCGGCTTTGAAAGTCCCTTCGGCATGCCTCTTAGTGTTGTCATAAGCACGAATTGTCACCTCGGTTGGGTTTAGATCTCTTGTTGACATGGCTAGCTTTGGAAATATCTTAAGTGGACAAACATTTATGGTGGACCCATCATCAACCATTACACAAGGAGTTCTCTTCCCCTTGACTTCTGTTTTGATAAAGAGAGGGAGGATGTGGTCTCTCCCCTCCTCTGGTAAGTCCGCATCTGAAAAAGAAACTGCTCCCATATTAACTTCACTCTTTTCTTGGACCTCTTCACATTTCATTACTTCCCCAATTTTTATGAAGTTAATCAACTCCTCCGGTGTTGTGGAGGTAGAAATTGGCATGCTAGCCAAGGCTTTGGACATAGTTTCTCGGTGCTTTTTGGAAGTAGCTAATAGGTCCCAAATGCTTACACTTGCTTGGGTTCTTTTTAATTGCTTGAGCACGGCATCATCTTCTTCCACTTCAACTTCTTTTCCCTTATTAGTTTCTATCTCCTTAGGTGGTGGCCTTGCGTAAGGCTTACCGGATCTAGTATTCATCACCTCATCTTCTTCGGGCTCGGACCAAGTCTATTCCTCCTTCTTGGGTATAATATCATCATCACTATCACTTGAATCCCAAAACCCATTGACAACACAAATTACTACTTCTCTACCCATCATAGCTTGTTCAAATGCCTCTTCTTCTTTGGTTGCTTTTTCACCCACATCTTTAAAAGAAGACATGACAAATTCCTCATGCAAACCTCCTCCAATCATGAAGGTTACTGGTGGTGGTACCCTATTGAATTTTGGCAATGGGTTGTCTTTGGTATTTGGCTTGTTGGGCTCGGGTAGCTTCCCATTATCAATTAGATTTTGAATCTCATGTCTCAACCTCACACATCTATCCGTGTCATGTCCTTGCATTTGGTGAAATTGACAAAATGCTTTGGTGTCAAAATTAGGTGGGAGAGGGTTAGGCAAAGGATGAGGATTTAAGGGTTGTAGCAATCCTTTTCTTTGAAGCTTGTTGAGAACCCAAGACATCGGTTTTCCTAATTCTAAAAATTGTCTCCTTGTTCCTTAGTTAGTAGCATTAACACCGATGGCCTTTTGCATGTTTTGGCTACCAGGTTGATAGCTCCCTTTCTCGTTCCTTTTTGTTGCAAAGCGACTCTTCTCCCTTTCCCATTCTTCAATTTGCAAACCAGCTTGGAGAAGGTCTTTGAAATCACGGATGAGTGTATGAGACATCCTCTCATGAAGATTAGGTAACACCCCTCTTACAATCATCCTTATTTGATCGGATTCATCGGGCCTCTTCTTGAGTAAAGCGGCCTTGTTTCTCCATCTCTTGACATAATCTACAAAATTCTCATTCAGCCTTTGCCTAATGGACTCCACTTCCATCAAGGTAACTTCCAACTCAACATTATATTCATATTGGTGGATGAAGGCTTTGTAAAGTAGATTACAACTCTTTTGTGTTCCATCATCTAAGGTATTGAACCAGTTTTGGACAACAGGGTCCAATGAGAGCATAAAGTACCTTAGGGTTTGAGCCTTAGTAGCTCGGGCAGATTGCATGGCAGTGATATACTGCTTCACATGAAGATGAGGATTTTCGGTGCCATTGCACTTAGCAAAGGAAGGCATCTTGAATTTATAAGGGACCTCTTCATCTTGTTCAAATAGTTTGTGAATCTCAAACATCTCTTCGGTTTTCAACTTCTTCTCAAATTTCTTTTCAAAATCAGCAATCATCTTTTCAACATCGGATGTCTCGGTCTTTTCAATAGTTGCTTTCTCACCAACCTTTGGTTCTTTCTTCTTTTCTTGAACATCTTGGTAGTATTGAGCCGAATCATCATCATTATCAATGATCACCTTTTCATCATCAAAAACCACTTCACTAACTTTGGTCTTCCCTTTGTCCTTTGGTTTCTTAGTGCTAGCAGACGCCTTGGCATGGTTCTCTAAGATTGCAGTCAACTGGTTCTTCATGGTCTCAACTAGGGCCTCTTTGATTTCTTCTATCTTGTCATTGAGGGCTTCATCCACCATTCTTTGAATTTGTTCGGGCTCCATTGTTTTAGGTGAGCAAGTGATTGAGTCATTGCTAGATACTTCATCTCCGGCGTAGGTCGGATTGTTGTAAGCTTTAGAACTATCTTAATCCAGGGCTGTGAGCCAGAGAGGATCAATGATATGAGATGCAAATGTATGCATGTATGCACAACCAATCAACAAATAAGGATAAATAGGATGTTCCTTCCAACCTTATAAAATCCACACACGAATGGCGAGTCCCATTTCCTAGGTATATGGTTAACAAAATACCAATATGGGGTATCTTGCTTTCGAATAATTCCCTCGGACATTTCAACCAATAGTTATATTTTCGAAAATGGAAATCAATCCATGATAATTCCTATTAATTAGGTTTTAATCCATTCAACCAACTATATTAGCTTTTCTGCTATATTGGATTAAAACGAAATTAAGAGTTTTATTATAAATAGATTTCTCACTTGAAAAAGGTAACTAATGAAACAAGCCCATGGTTAATTTATTCTTAGTGTAAACTAGGCCCACAATTGATTTTTGGTATCCCATAATTGACTTAAATATTTTTGCAAGCTCTTTGTAAGAAAAGGTTGGGTGAAAATAGTTTTGTTTCTAAGCCCATTGTTGCGCTCTAATTAATACTACTAGAACTACGCTCGCAAGTATACGAGGCTGCTGTAGTATCTTGGTGAACACCTCAAGGTCATCTCATAAGGAAGCTAGATAAGCTAATTGATTATCAGATTGAAAATAACAAATTATAATAAATTTAAATTGCTAACAACTAATGAAAACAGATCGAGTGAAGTTTAAAATAATAAAAGTAAACTGAGCTGATATATTGATTCACTTAATAGAAAGGTCTAGGGTTTGCACTTCTCTCCTAACTTATATGTATGAACGGTTATTCCTCTCAACCAATTTAATTTCAAAGATTAGATCTCAAACAACTTAATTAATCGAATCAAGGAAATAAGCTCTCGCATTCAAACCTCTTTCAAATAATCTTGTTACAATTGAAATGATCTTTTTCTTAGGTTTATATTTCTAATTCACCTAAGTCCCTAATTGAATTGTTCTAGCATTAGACTTCATCTCTCAATCCTTCATCTAATACCTCACATAATTGGTGGCCAATCAATTATATATTAACAGTAATCCATTCAATCAAGGCTAGAGAAATAGTTCAGTTAAGAGCAATAACCAATTCATACAATCATAGTAGATCCATACAAACCCTAGACTAGATCAAATTAGTTCATCATGATTCTATCAAACATATTCATCTCATTAAAATTCAAAGAAATCAGTTTAGACATAATAGAATTCATGAATACAATTCCAATGAAACTTAAGAGATAAAGTTTGAGAAAAAACCAAATTACAAACTCCCTTTAGCTACTGAAGAATCTCTTGTTCAGATCTTTGCTAGAAGAATGTTGCAATCGCAAAAACAAATTTAATCTAGACTGTTTGCATCAAAGTGTAATCAAAATTCTCTAAGAAAACAAAATGGAAACCCTAAGTCTTTGTTTGACGGCTGATAAAAAAAATCTCTCCCCAATAAAACCCTAATCCTCTTATTTATAAAAAACACCGCTCCAAAAATCCGCATTTTCTTTCTTCCTTTAGTCCATGGAGTGACACGGCCAAGCTGGTGGCCGTGTCACTGAATGTGTCTGCTTCTGCATCATATATGCTTCTTTGGAATGGAGTGTGA
Source organism: Garcia nutans (assembly GCA_947685225.1). Classification (NCBI taxonomy): domain Eukaryota; kingdom Viridiplantae; phylum Streptophyta; class Magnoliopsida; order Malpighiales; family Euphorbiaceae; genus Garcia; species Garcia nutans. Next base: position 31,598,952 of record CANTUV010000005.1, on the reverse strand, counting down.
CACGGCCAAGCTCCTGGCCGTGTCATGTGACATGGCCAGTGGCTTGGCCGTGTCAAGTGAGTGTGTCACCTACTGATCTCTTCGTTCTTTGCTCTCTTTCCTTTGGTCTTCCTCCTTAGCTTAGTATGGGACACGGCCAAGCTCCTGGCCGTGTCATGTGACATGGCCAGTGGCTTGGCTGTGTCACCTGAGTGTGTCAGTTACTGCCCAAATTTTCCTTCTCTCTTGGTTCCTCGGTTTTGCCCTCTGCTTCATGCTATTCTTTCTTCCAAGGAAATAATTTGCATATTAACCTAAAACAAACACTTTAACAAACTTTAAACAAGAATCAAATAAACATTAACCAACAACACATAAACACCACACTAAAAACTAGAACAAAAATGACATAAACACTGAAATAAATTAAAACTACCAAAATTGATGAAAACACTAAATAAACATATTAAAACTACCAAAATACCTAAAGAAAACAATAATCATCATAATAAATAAGATACAATTCTATGGCAAAAACTAATAAAACAACTACCCCACACTTAAAACTTTGCTTGTCCTCAAGCAAATTCACATGGCATAAATTAAAAACTCAAACAACATTAACTATAATTCCAGTATGTAAAATGAAATCCTTTAAGACTCAGCCATAAACAATTGCAATTTACTTCAATCAAGATTTTCTTAACTCATTTATTAATCCAGACATAAAAAATCTCATCTCTCATCTAAGTGTTTCACTCGATTTCAAAGGTTAATTCACTCAAACCACTCATGACTTCATACTGCCATAAACTTGCTTAATCCAATCTCTCTCACTGATTTTCTCAAGAAATAATCCAAAGGTCTTTTATTTGGATGTAATGGGGCTAAGGTGAAGGTGTGAGAAAAGACATTTAAGTTGGAACATCAAGAAATGGAGTATCTAAATTAGACAATACTCTTGCTAAGAAACTTGTAACTCCCTCAAATGGCATATTCACCAACCCTTGATAATATCACATACTTGCATACCTAAAGAAAAGTACATGAGTCGACATTCCTCTTTGATGACTAATGCTAGAAAATATATGAATTTTGTATATATATATATATCTTCTTTTTTATTTTCTTTATATTATTTTTTTAATATATATATACAAAATATAAAATTGCATGAAACATCTAGCTTAAGATGTAGAGAAAAAGAATAATCGACTCCTAGTCAAATACAATGTGCAAAGTATGCATTTCAGCCCCAAATCTTACTAAAGCAATACTATTTTTTTTAATTGCTTACCCCACACTTATGAATTAAACCACCCTATTGTCATATCATAAGAACTCCATTCCTTAATGCAGGTATGATGATAATAGGAAAATGTTGAGTTGTGAATTGTGTTGATCAATCAAGAAAAAGTCAAAGGCTCAACTTAGCTCACTAAGGAATTCATAATTAAGGGAGGTCTTTTTAAGCTAAAGGGATAATCCTAATTTGCCTTCATCATTTTAAAACTTGAGATTAAATCATATTGTGAGTTCAATTAGTATGCAAAAGCAAGCTCTAAAGATGCAAAATCATGAAGGTGCACACTTAAGAAAAGAAAATCAATTGACAATAATATTCAATCTATGAGGCTCAAAACTCACAAAGGGTGGGTTCTCAAAGATTTATATGTCATGAATTGCAGAATGTGAAAATTGATCCTGAATGAATTCAAATGCTAATCTCTATGCTGATTCTAAAGGCTCAAATATAATGCTAGAATCACAGAAAAGTCAATATGTTTTCAACAATTATGCCATGCACAACGCACAATATAACACACAATGACAAACAAAACAAGAATTAAAGGAAAGCTTAAAGATTACCCCACACTAATAAAGAAAAAGAGCGAAGGTACAACCTGTTTTCCATCGTTCCTCTGTGAGGCAAACCCTAACTTTCCATCACAAACAGCAAATGTTCAAAAACAAAATACAATATATAAAAATAAAATATCCAAAATGTAAAATGTTAACATTAAAAACAAAAACGAAAAATAACAACAAAAATATGCTATAACTAAACACAAGAAAGTAAGGAATTCTCTCAAAAGATTAGAGCCAATGTCATCTACGATGAACGAGGATGTGATGATGAAGCAGCCGAGGGATGAAGACTCAGAATCTTAGCAAGGTTGCTATTGATTTGGTCCAACTGTTGCAAGACCGCAGTATGGTTACGATCTACCTTGCTCTCTAGTGCCTCTATCCTATTAAGTATCTCCTAATTATCCGGGGCCGAAGCATCTTCATCCAAATCTAGAGAATCCAAGTCTGACTCCTCCTGGACTTGTGTTCTCTTTTGTCTGCCCCCCGTTACTTTTGGCTCAGCTGAAGCCATCACATAGGCCCCTCCCCTGTGCACCACCATATGCATCTTCTCAAGTGTGGCCAAATCCAATGAGTCATTACCCGTAATTTTAGTCATACGACAGGTACTCGGGTCAAAATCATCAAGAAGGGCTGTTGCCAATGTGGTAACCAATCCTCCAATACAAATAGCCCCCTTCTTTTTGTTTGCCACACTATCAAAAACATCGGCCAACCAATAGCCGGTACTAATGGGTATTGCATTACATGCACAATCTAAGAAAAAGAGCTCACTAAGTTCCACTACACCTGGGCTTTCCTTCCGAGCAAAGAACCCACAGGACATAAAGCAATGCAAATACCTCAAAGCGGGATTACTCAATTTAGTTGCTTTGGCCGATTTGGCCACATAAGTTCCCGAGCCCAATGCTCCCCAAGCAAATTGTTGTTTAAAATCCTTAGGTACAGACCTTTCACCGTGTTGATGGAAACAAAATATAAAATTCAATTGTTCAATACTAACCACAAATGATTTCCCAAGCAATTTAAAATTCAACCTAGAGCAAATTTTTTGTTCATCCCTTTCAACCTTAAGAGATGTTAAAAATTCCAAAGTAAGCTCTTGAAATTGCGAAGGTCGAAAGGAGACTAGGTTCTCCCACCCAAGATTTTGAACATAACTATAAAAATTATCCCTAATATGAAGAGCATAAGGGATTCATCGCTGACATACCTTGTCAGAAAGAAACCCCTAGCCAAAAGAGTAGCTTTCTTTAAAGATGAAGAAGATGAAGATGAAGATGCAGCTACAGTTGGAGGTCGCTTCCTCTTGTGGTGGGACACCATCTTCGTTCTTGGCATATTGAAAGATCTGAAAAAATTTGAAACTTAAACATATTAAATTGATTTTTTATGAGAGAAGAAGAAGATTGAACGGATTAATTTCAGTTTTGGTGAAGGAAATTGAGAATTAATGGGAGTTTGGAAGCTTTGAAAGAACAACAATGGAGGTTTTGTGAGAGAGAATTCGAGAGAGCGAAAGGAAGCAAAAACAAAATTAGGGATTGGAATGAACGAAAGGTGCTAAAATCGTGTTTTTAAAGTTTAAAATTAAAGGGACACGGCCAAGCTTGGGTGAGCCTGGCCGTGTCTGATGTGTTTGGAGGGACACGGCCAGTGACTTGGCCGTGTCCCTTGGGTGTGTTTGACACTGTGAACAAAGGATTGCAAAAATAAAGAGAAGGGATTTTCGGTGAAGCTTGGCCGTGTCCCATGTGACACGGCCAATCTTGTTGGCCGTGTCAGGGGCTGTGTAAAGTGGTGTCTTTAGGGTTGGCTTGACACTGCCAGTGGCTTAGCCGTGTTAAGTGGCCGTGTCACTCACTGCCATTTGACTTTTTTTTAATATATATATATTTTTTATTTTATATCACCAAATCTCAAAGAAATGCAATCCTCTTCTTCGATTAACCCTGAAACACATTAGAAAAATAAAAACCGATCAAAGCACCCATTCCATTTATTTAAATCAAACATAAAATCAAAATTGCTGAATATAAAATTACAACTATGAAAAGAAATGCAAATCGATGGGTTGCCTCCCATACAGCGCTTTTTTAATGTCATATAGTTGGACATTACTGCAAGGCTTAAGGATCATAGATCAAAGTGCTATCGATGATCCTTACTTCTTGGAATCCTTCATTATATGGTTTAACTCTCTGTCCATTTACTTTAAAAGTCTCATTTGTTCAAGAGTTAAGCAATTCTATGGCACCGAAAGGATATACCTGAGTTATCTCGAAAGGACCACTCCAACGAGACTTGAGTTTTCCTGGAAACAGACAGAGACGAGAATTAAAAAGCAAAACTTTCATACCTGGGCTCAGTGTCTTTCGCACTATAATTCTGTCATGAAGTGCTTTAGTGAGATCCTTATAAATCCTCGAACTCTCATATGCCTCATTCCTCAGCTCATCTAACTCTGAAATTTGCAGAAAACGCTCTCTCTTTGCCTTGTCCAAGTCTAAATTCAGAGTCTTGATTGCCCAATACGTTTTGTGCTCCAACTCCACTGGTAAATGACACGCCTTACCAAAAACCAATCGGTATGGACTCATACCCAAAGGAGTCTTGAAAGCAGTCCGATATGCCCATAATGCATCATGCAATCTACTCGGCCAATCCTTCCTTGATAAGTTGACTGTTTTCTCCAGAATTCCTTTTATTTGCTTGGTGGATGTTTCAACTTGTCCAGAAGTCTATGGATGGTATGGGGTCGCCACCTTGTGTTTCACACCAGATTTGTGCATTAATTTCTCAAAAAGTTTGTTGCAAAAATGACTTCCCCCATCACTGACTATCACTCTTGGTGTGCCAAATCTGCTAAGAATATTTTCCTTCACAAATTTAACAACCACATTAGCATCATTAGTACGAGTGGGGATTGCCTCCACCCATTTTGAAACATAATCAACAGCAACTAAAATATATTCATAACCAAAAGACTTGGGAAAAGGAACCATAAAGTCTATTCCCCACACATCAAACAGTTCAACAACAATATACGATTGAAGGGGCATTTCATTCCTCCTCCCAATGTTACCCACTCTTTGACAGCATTCACAATGCTTACAATACTCTTGAGCATCTTTGAATAGAGTAGGCCAGTAAAAACTACTTTGAAGCACCTAGAACTACTAATTAACACTACTAGAACTACACTCGCAAGTATACGAGGCTGCTGTAGTATCTTGGTGAACACCTCAAGGTCATCTCACAAGAAAGCTAGATAAGCTAATTGATTATCATATTGCAAATAACAAATTATAATAAATTTATATTACTAACAACTAATGAAAACAGATCGAGTGAAGTTTAAAACAATAAAAGTAAACTAAGCTGATATATTGATTCAATTAATAGAAAGGTCTAGGGTTTGCACTTCTCTCCTAACTTATATGTATGAACGGTTATTCCTCTCAACCAATTAAATTTCAAAGATTAGATCTCAAGCAACTTAATTAATCGAATCAAGGAAATAAGCTCTCGCATTCAAACCTCTTTCAAATAATCTTGTTACAATTGAAATGATCTTTTTCTTAGGTTTATATTTCTAATTCACCTAAGTCCCTAATTGAATTGTTCCAGCATTAGACTTCATCTCTCAATCCTTCATCTAATACCTCAAACACGTAATTGGTGGCCAATCAATTATATATTAACAGTAATCCATTCAATCAAGGCTAGAGAAATAGTTCAGTTAAGAGCAATAACAAATTCATACAATCATAGTAGATCCATACAAACCCTAGACTAGATCAAATTAGTTCATCATGATGCTATCAAACATATTCATCTCATTAAAATTCAAAGAAATCAGTTTAGACATAATAGAATTCATGAATAAAATTCCAATGAAACTTAAGAGATAAAGTTTGAGAACAAAACCAAATTACAAACTCCCTTTAGCTACTGAAGAATCTCTTGTTTAGATCTTTGCTAGAAGAATGTTGCAATCGCAAAAACAAATTTAATCTAGACTATTTGCATCAAAGTGTAATCAAAATTCTCTAAGAAAACAAAATGGAAACCCTAAGTCTTTGTTTGACGGCTGATCAAAAAAATCTCTCCCCAATAAAACCCTAATCCTCCTATTTATACGAAACCACGCTCCAAAAATCCGCGTTTTCTTTCTTCCTTTAGTCCATGGAGTGACACGGCCAAGCTGGTGGCCGTGTCATGTGACACGGCCAGTGGCTTGGCCGTGTCACTGAATGTGTCCGCTTCTGCTTCATATATACTTCATGACACGGCCAGGAGCTTGGCCTTGTCCCACACTAAGCCAAGGAGGAAGACCAAAGGAAAGAGAGTAAAGAATGAAGAGATCAGTAGGTGACACACTCACTTGACACGGCCAAGCCATTAGCCAACAATACATAAACACCACACTAAAAACTAGAACAAAAATGACATAAACACTGAAATAAATTAAAACTACCAAAATTGATGAAAACACTAAATAAACATATTAAAACTACCAAAATACCTAAAGAAAACTATAATCATCATAATAAATAAGATATAATTCTATGACAAAAACTAATAAAACATTGTAAAAGATTTTATAAAAATGGATTTTGGGCTTAGTATTTGGGCCATGGGCCAAAGAATTTTGGATTTGTTTTTAGAATAGTCTTATGTCCAAAGACCAACTTAAAAAAATTTTGAAAATAGCTTTGGTCTTTTGGACTTTAAAGAAAAATTTATTTTGAGCTTATAATATACTTAGGTCATATTAGAAAAAGAACAAACCAAATAAGCCATGATTTAGACTAAGATAAACTAACCATAGTCAAACAACGTGCATTTGAGGTAAAACCTAAGGAAAGTAACTAGGCCAATTACATGAGCTTTAGTCTTTGGGTAAAAAGGCTTAGTTTCCCATAGCAAATATATACCAAATGGTTTGAGGCTATGAGTGGTCATGCCATGCTCGATCTCCATACCTTGAGTGAAAGTATGGTATCCCTTACATAACATAACACGGGTAACACGGGCATCCTAACTCACGCACACAATGCAATCTAATATGATGCAATGGATAATATCATTATAAGAAAGAATAGAATAATATAAAGACCAACGGAATCAACTTCTCTTATCCCCAGTGGAGTCGTCACTCTGAGCGGGGATTTTCGCCTCCACTCCAAGTCGAATGGTTCTTGCGACTTCGGCACTGTTTAGGCTCGGGGCCGTAGAGAACACGGACCTAAGTCCAGAGAAAATGGAGTTCCCACTCGGACGGGCCGGGAAAAAGAAAGGGGTGGATGACTCAATTCCTAAGGAATCCCCAACCCTCTAATGGGTTTGGAAAGTTGGGTACGTGTGGGGAAGGTGAGAAATGCCCAGCACCCTCACAATGCCCGGTTCATTGGAACCGGCCTCCTTTACAAGTCTTAATATATAAAATTCTTAAATATAATAACATTATCCATATTACACACAATAATTAAAAGAAAGCATCAATATATTAAAATCAAACCATGGTCCAAACCAAACAAAACAAATAAATGGACACCCATCCGAAGATGGAAACATGTCCTTACATCGCATGCCTAAATAGGATACCCACCGAAAAGTAGAAACATGCCCTTTACATAAGTTCTAAGATAGAAAAGCAAATTAAATTACAAGATATTTAACTAATGAGGTACCCACCAAGTGGAAACATACCTCTTACAACATTTAGAAATCTAAATAAATTGATAAAAGTAAATAACCATTCATAATAAATAAATAATTCATCAAAGGTACCAAATATCAATAAAAAGTAAACATCCATCCATGATAAATAAAATAAACCAAGCATTGAACTTAAATAAATTAAAGCATATAAAATAAATCAAAGCATAATCAAATATAGAATTAAATAAGGCAAATAAAAAAATCTAAGTTATAGCTATTGTTTCCATTTAGAATCCTTTATTTCATGTGTTTGGGGGTTTTGGATTTTCATGGGTTTAAGCTACTGTGACTTTTTAAAGAATTAAAATAGATTGAGGTTTTATGTTTTAAAAGGTTGGTAAGACTCTTTGATTAAACAAATTAAGGTTTGAATGGTGAAATCATGAAACTAGAGTTTTAGACACTTTAAAATACTTTTGATTCATGGTTTTAAGTGATGATTTCAAGCTTACTGTGTAAATTTGAAATATTTATGTTTTTATGGTTTTTAATGTTTTAAAGGATAATAGTTTAGAAAAAGTTAGGGTTTAAGGTTTTAAAGGAATTAGAGCTTTCTATTTTAAGTTTGGAAGTTGAATTAGGGTTTTAGAATTTAAAATTAGGGTCACGGGTGATGAATTGGCTTTTAGAATTTGGAAATCAATTTGATAATTTTATAAAGTTTTATGAATTTAAACAAACGAATTAAAGTTTTGATAAGTAGAAAAGATGTTTTTTAAAGCCTTTTGAAAGAAACAGAACCTAATTTAAAGTTTTGAAAGAAATAGAATCAAATATTGGTTTTGTTGAAAATTATGTTTAATTAAGGTTTTATGTAACACACCGATACTCCATATAAGTACTATACATACACCGGGTATACATACAGTAAATATATAAAGTATAAGGACGTCATTTTTTTTTTACATTTTTAAAACCTTTCATATAGTTCAAAACACAATACATAAATTTAAAGAACATTTACCAAATCATTATACTTTTACTGATCTTATAAATATATAATAGTCTTATCTTTATCAAAACTTCATTTATACATATACATACACTCTTGTCAGAAATACATAATAATTAAGAATTATACATGTATGCATTATCCTCTAGTTGGTCTCGATAAACTCTTACTCTTCTCGTGGCATACGCAAGTCTCCATATCTTCCACCTAGACACCTGCGCGATTATACATCCGCGCTAAGCCCGAGAGCTTAGTAGTACAAATAAATATTAAAATATACTTTACAAAAGAATCGTACCTCATATTTTTAGCATCATGTTTTATTGTTTTCTTATCATGTTCTTCCTTTCTTAATGCATTCTTCATATACTCCCACTAATCTCATAGATTATATACATATTTACATAAACACTCATAAAACAATACTTACCATTGTTACCTCATATACTTATCACATATCATATAATATTCCATAATCATATTTCTCAACATAACTTCTTAAAATCAAATCTCTTTTCAATAACTCATTTATACAATATTATCATGCCATACTTCATAACCTTACATCTCATTACACCATTCTATTAAATCATTACTCACAATTCAATATTCATGAATCACATATTCAACAAAGGCAATCATTATATCATTCAATTGAATCATTATCCGCAATCCGTTATTAATATTCACACTTAGCATATCAATATACACATTTCAAATCATAATTCATAACATTGTTTAATTCACAATGCACCAACCATAACATATCACCAACACTCACAATCAATATATCGATACACACATTACACAACATACACTATAGCATTATTTTGTTCATAGTTCACCAATCATGAATCACATTGTCAACAAAGTCAACCATATATCGCATTACTCATTTATTTCAAAATTTGTATATCATATTGACAACAAAGACAGACTCGGGCCCAAACGATACTAATATGCCATTCAATTTTCAGGGTAATGCTTTGGTTCAATCATCACATTTATCATTATCATAGACCCAACTAGGCTTCAAGGATTAGGTTCAACCAAGCTTCAAGGGGAGCAAAGCATGCTAAGCTTCAACCCAACTTGGCTTCAAGAACCAATCCAACCTAGCTTCAAGGGTGGTAACATCTCAATTAGGCTTCAAGGATTCAATCCAACCTAACTTCAAGAGATTGTTACACTTATTAGGCATGCCACCAACAACAAACTCTGAAAATGGAATAACATATTAGTCACACAACTCATTTATCAATTTTATTCACAATTGAATTATCATAACCAATAACAATGACTCACATCTCATTTGAATCATCATAGCCAATAACAATGGCTTCACATCTCATATGAATCATCATAGCCAATAACAATGGCTTCACATCATATTTTATCTCAATTCACATTATACACTTTATCATCCAAGCATACATAATCAATTACTTTGCACTTGTATCTTAAATTCAGTGTCATATAAACCATATGTTCATTTATTTCATTTTGATCATTATTAGCAACCATGATACTATCACATTTCACCATTTCTCAAGGCACATTTGCACCATTCATTATCAAAACATTTATCCTCACAACTCACATTGCACATATCTTTTTGGATCATCCTTATAGCTTTCACACTATATATATATATAACAACATTATTCACATTGTATTAACAATATAATAATCTACTTAACATTGTTTTAAGTTCCAAAATCATATAAAAGAATGAGTCTAGGTAAATTTGTACTTACCTCAAGAGCTACTCCCATCAAGCTAATATACTCAATTACTTCATCATATCTTTCCCATTTTACCTATAACATCATCAATATCATCAAATGTATGTTCCACATATATTTGTTTAAGTCATTCTTTGTTTTCAAAATGTTTATGTTTAGGTTTAGGCACAACAAGACCTTTGAAGAATCAAAATAATGTGAGAAAAGTTAAGAACAATCACAATAACTAACACCCTCAAGGGACACGGCCAAGCTTGTGGCCGTGTCTCTCAACACCAATTAAAGCAGAAGCAGACACGGGCAGGGGACACGGCCGTGTCTCTCAACCAAACTCAAGCAGTAGCAAACACGGGCAAGGGACACGGCCAAGCCTGTGGTCGTGTCTCTCCCTAAACTCAACCAACACGGCCAAACTTCCCTCAACTTGGCCGTGTCTCTCAAAAACATTAAGTCTTGGCCGTGTTCCTTTCTTATTTTGGCCGTGTCACTCAAGAACAAAACCCTAATTGTGGCCAAAACACTTCTAGTTACATTTAAACACATCATACATAACATAAACTCATTCAAATGGAGGTAATCAAAGTCATTAACACCTATTTTGCATGTTTAACACAATAATCACAATTAACCATACATTTAATCATTCATCACTTCAAAACCCTAAAACCAAATTCACTCTTGATCTTCCACTTTCAACCTCCACATATCTTACCATCTTCATAACCAAACTAACACCAATTTCCTTCTTTTAACTTACAATCAATATTAACACTTGTAAACACCTATCAAACACACCAAATCACCACATCAACAAATCACAATTCATCTTAGACACAACTTCAAATTTAACAAAGGGAAACAAGAGAGTACTTACCAAATAATGAAATTCCTTGAAATTTCAACTTGATTACTTGAAATCTTTATCAACCTTTGAGCTAAGAACTTCAAAACCTTGCTTTGCTCTTTTGCTTTCCCTTGTTTTTGGTGAGCCGGCCAACACAATGAAGAAGAAGAAGAAATGATGATGAAAACACAAAGTCAAGCACTCATTAAATACTCATCCAAAAGAAAGTTACTATAATACCCTCATACACATTTTAATTCTCTTTATAATTTCTTGCCCATTTTGGTAATTTCACACTTAACAATCTAAATATCTTCTTCCCTTGACTAAGCACTTTGACTTGAATATATGTTATATATATTTCCATATACCCAACATATACACTTTCTCCATACATTGCTTTCTTTCCAAACAACACATAACCATTCTCTCTCAAATTCTTTTAACATTCAAATAAACCATACTCAAATACACCACTTATCAAATACACATTCAATTCAATAATAACAATATTATCACAACTTCCAAGGCACACTTTGGGATATTACATTTTAAGATTTTGAAGAGGTAAAAATAACAATTTTAAGCCTTTTTGGAAAATAAAGTAACGTATTAGTGTTTTTAACTTTGGAAAAACTAAATTAAAGTTCTAAGGTTTTTGATTTTAAAAATAAAATTTCATAGTTTATGCTACTGTGAAAAAATAAAACAAAAAGAATTTAATACATACCTCCTTTTCTTGATTCTCCAAAAATAATTCTTCTTGGATGAACAAGAACAAAGACAGTTCTGCCTTTGAATTGCTTAAATCGTGTCCTTGCTATTCGAGAAAAAAAAATTGAATTGCTCCTTTTCCTTCACTGATTTGGTTTCAAAATTTTCAAACTACTGTTTGATTTTCGCCCCCCCCCCCCCCCCCCAATTTCATTGCCTTTGGTCCTTATTTATAGTGGTTTGATATGGTTTATTCCTCATTAGTCATGGCAAGTAATATTAATAAGAAAAGGAAACCGAAACCTAATTGAATTAGGTTTCAAAAAATTTGCGTCGGAAAAATTGTGCTGCCGAAAAAATTTGCCTTAGGAAAAAATGCGCTGGTGAAAAAAATCTGCCGCAGAAAATTGAGGCAGTGGGCGGGAAGCGGGCGTCGCCCATAGGAAATTCCTGTGGGTGACCATTTCGCCCGCAGGATTTTCCTGCGAGTGAAATGGCCCACGTGATGATTTTTTCGTTTTAGATTTTTTCGAAGCCGATTTTTATTTTTATTTTTATTTTTTGATTTTATTTGTTTATTTTTATTTTTTATTAATAAAAATTAAATACTAAAGCAAAATTATTTAACAAAAATTATTTTGGACCAATTAGACAACAAAAATTATTTTGGACTAAATAAAACATATTGGACCGGACTGGGTCAAAAATTAATGGTCTACACCTCGTGTTTCAAAGCTCACACTAAACTTCTACAATGGTATTTAATGCTTACACTTGACACTCAAATACAGTAAATAAAAATGTGAATAAAAAGTAATGAAAGTTATTTTTCTTAGCTATATGATGCACTTCACTACTGAAAAATGAAGTTTACTCAAGTATTTTTAGCCATTCAAGGTCTAACTAGCCATTATTCAAGATGATAAGTGGATTCCATCATGATTATTAAAAGATTTACTTTAATAATTATTCACAGGTAGTTAGCGGTCGCTCCAACCCTTTGTGTAGTTGCATTTACACAATGTGCAGTTGCATTTAAGTTTGGGGTGGTCGCTACCTTTGAATATTCTCCAATGTCTAGTGCAAGTTACCTCAACAAATAATGTGCCTGCATCTTATGCTAGCCTTTAATGTCAATGCAGTCACGCTTCAAGTTTGGGCAATCGCGATTTTTGTACTTTAAAGTTTCCCTCTAACTAAGTATGCCACATGTCGTGTAATCAATGGGAGATAGAAAATATGCTTCTTCTGAATAGACGTTGGAAAAGGCCTCTTGTGCCGAGCTCTAGGTCGTACTTCAGGTCACGATCTCCACTACCATTTTAAGTGAATTTTGCTTCAATAGGAAGATTTTCAATTTAATAAATAAATGAATTTAATTTGCATTGTAAATATGAAAATTAACATAATGATTTTTAATTGGACAAACCCTTGAAAAAATCCCAAAGAATACGAGTTTTTTCAGTTTAAGCCTATCTTTTTTTTTTATCAATAAGTGCCAGAAGTTTACATGTTGCATCAAATATGTTTCATTTCGGCCTTGGAAAAATGTCAATCCTATGTGGCATCTGACGTGGCTGGTTTGATTAAAACCACTCTCCTCCCTCAAAACACACAATTTTCAATTGCAATTTTAGTTGAACAAAAATGGAAAAAATGAAATTAGATTACCTAAAAGTATATCATTTTTAACAAAATTCCATTCAGTATTCTTCGACATTTGACGTTCTCCTCTCCTTTCTTCATTTTCCTCTGCAGGCCATGGAAGAAGCATCGAGCAAAGCAAAAACCATGATTATTCTCTGTAAACATGAAGAGTAAGCTAATTGTTGCACATCTCTAAGCTCTAAGAACCCTACACGAAGATTTATTAGGTGCCCTTTTTGGAAGGTATAGTGAAACAAAATTTAATTTCTAGGCTTTTATAATTTTCTTTCATGCAGTACACTATAAGAAAAATGAATTAGAGATAAAAATTAGTGACCGTTAAAAATACATCACTAAATAGCAATGAATTTGTGATAGAAAATTATTGGATAGGATTTAGTGATAAACAAATTCGTAGCTAAATTTGTCGCTAAATCTATTGGTGCCTTAAGTTTAGCAAAGAACTAAAAAATCCATCGCTAATTCTGTAGTGAAATCTAGAGCCAAGAATTTAGCAATGTTATTACATATTTGTTGTTGAAAATTGTCGTTAATAATTAGTGACGACCAATAATTGTTGCTAATACATAAAATTATTGAATTTTAAGATAATGAAATGATTAGCAATGGACATATTTCGTTGTTAAAACAATTTAGTTTAAAAATAAAAGTATTAGCAGTGAAATTAAAATAATTTATTTTTAAAAGAAAAAATAGCAATGGATATTATCCGTCATTAATATTAAATATTTTAAAAATTATTAGTGAGATTTTAGTGACGGAAGTTAGTTTCATCACTAATTAGTGACAAAACTAAATTTCGTATCTAATTTTAAATATTTTAAAATGGGATTTTTGTGCTAATTTTTAGCAATGAAGCTAAATTTTGCCGTCAATAATGAATTTTTGAAAAACAAGGCATGGCTTTTTAGCGACGAAACTAAAGCCTTAATATTTATCCTTACCTACTTTTTTTCCTTCATTTCTTTCTTCTTCCTTCTTTCTCTTTTTCTTCTTTCTTTCTCTCATTCTCGTTCTTCTTTCTTTCTTCGCTTTTCTTTTTTCTTTCTTTCTTCTTTTTTTTTCTTTTTTCTTTCTTTCTTCTTTCTCGTGTCTTTCTTCTTTTTATATTTATTCTTCCTCTCCTCTTTCTTCTTTCTTCTCTTGCCATTGATCGGAAATATCATCACTTATTTTTCCAACGATTGAAGGTATGTATTTTTATAACTTCTTTTTTTATTTATATTTTTATAGATATTAATAATTTTTATAATAAATATTATATTATGTTGAATAAATAATATTTAGAAAATGAAATTTTAGAAATTATCCGGCATAATAATTTTTAGAAATTATTTGGATGAATAATTTCGTTTTAGATTCACTAAATAATTTTATTTTTAGATTAAACAAACTATTTAATTGAATAAATAATTTTTAGAATAATTTTTTTGAAATTATTTGATAGAATAATTTATGTTTTAGAGAAATATTAGAATAAAATTTTTTTAGGAATTATTTAGTGGAATAATTTATTTTTAATTGAAAAACTTATTTGTTAGAATAATAATTTTTAGAATAAATAAATTATTTGGTTGAATAATTATTTTTAGAATAAATTATTTTTTAGAGAAATTAATTGAAAAAATAAATTATTTTTTAGAAAAATAGTTAAGTTGTTAGATAAATAATTTGTTAGAAATTATTTGGTAAATAGTTTAATTTTAATGCAAATAAATTATTTATCATAATAATATTTTTTAGAATAAATTATTTAATAAAATAAATAATTTTTTATAATAAATGTTTTAGAAATTAAAAAATAAAATAAATTATTTTTAACAAAATAAAATAATTTTTTTAAATTAATAATTTTGCGATGAATTTGTAATACCCTTACACCTTACATACATACAATACATATTTCTAGCATATGTAAAATACACATATACGGTACAAAAATATCACCGATCGGTTTAATAAAATATTTTTTCACATTTCAAATTTAGAATTTCAAATACTAAATATATAAAATTAAATAATATATAAATATTTTTTGCTCGTTATAGGAACCCAAAATACACATTTTATTTGAAAATCTCTAGGAAAAATTTCGCCAGAGTTTTGTCTGTAATTTGGACGTTCCCAAAATTCAGCAAAATACAATATGCATAAAACAAACACTCCCAATAAAATCAATTCACCATTTTACCAATACTTCTCAATTTCTCCGTATTTTCTCAAAATACTTATATATAGGTATATATATTAACAACACATATAAGATCCCATCCTAACTAAATTATTCAAAACATTCTTTACAATTTACATTATATACTTCAAAAACATATCATAACATATATAATATAAAAATATACTGTAATATCAAATATCTACATGCTGGCAACTGGCTCTGATCTTGATAAACTGAAAAACTCTTCAATCTCAAAAACTGCTAACCTAGACTCGACCAGGTCTAGTAGAACTCTCCGGCACTATCAAAACATCCATGTCATCTACGCGACGAATTACAATCGCTCTAAGCCGAAGCCTACTGGTACAAACTTTGACAATAATAAAAATGTAAAGTAATGCCAATGAAAAATGCTTATGAACATCACATCATTCCATTTTCTCATAATCTTCAATTATTTCACAATCCACAATTCACATATAAACAAGCACAAACATGGGCCCAAAGACAACTAATATGCTATTCAAATTCTAGAGTTACTGTTTCGGTCTATAATGACACCATGTGTTTAGCCCCGTAGGCAATATATCAATGAAATATTCCAACTAGGCATGAGCTTAATACCCAGTCTTTTCACTCAGCCTAGCTTTAAATATTTTTTTTTAGGCTTATGACCCAGTCTTTTCACCTCAAAAATATTTTCACAATGACGCCCAGCGTCTAGCCCATAGGCAATCATAGGCATGCCACCAAACACAGAACTTTGAAAATTGAATAACATACTAGGTACACAATTTATTCATATTTCTCTTTATCAATCTCTTTCTCATTTTCACATATTCAATCTAGGCACAATGCCTTATTTTCACATTTTTTTTTCTCACTTTTCTCATTTTTCACATCTTTCTCATTTTTCTCACTTTTCTCACTTTTCTCATTTTTATCAATATCAATTCATTTCATTATACCACATATCTCATTTTTGCATTCACAAAACATTACCCAATTACTTTGGATATTTTCACATAATACACATATTATTCACATTTTACACAATTTAGCCATTATCAATGGCTTTTCACAATGCATTTAACACATTTATGACATTACAAATGTCATAGCACATTATACATACATAACCAATGTATCAAGTAGCTTAACATATTTTCCAACCAAAATGTGTTAAGCCCAAATGTCATGCAAACATAACCAATATATATTCAAAGTTTGTACTTACCTCAAATAGCAACCAAAATAATCTTAAAACTCCCACCAACTTTCTCTTCCAAGTTGCCCTTCAACACTTGGATTAGCCAAACCACTTCCTCTCAATGCCTATATCAAATGTGATCATAAATAATCATTTAATATCACATTCTAAGGTATTCTCAACATCAAACCTTAATTTAACAACACTCCTACAAAATTTCAAAAATTCAGTCTTTCCTTACTTTAACTTAGCAAATCCATATTAACCCATTAAATTATTGTTTCGAGTTTATTTATATCATTACAAACATATTTTAACATATTTAAACTAATTACATTAATTAACCACATGCTTATGTTCAAAATCCTAAAATGGCATAACCTTCACCATTGAAGGATCTCCATTCCAACTCAATCCAATTATCATTTCAATCTTATTTCCACCACTTATATCATTAAATAACATGATTTAAGCATTAAAATCAAACAATTAATCATTCTATGAAAATTGACTTTTCCAAAACCCTAAATCAATACTACCATCTTCAAACTCTATCCAAACTTAACTAAATCCATCATTTGCTTTTAAAATCCTTGTTTATGCATCAAAACAACACATTTGGAACTAATTTGCACAATTAAAACTTATGATTTCAAAAACTCAAATGTTCCATAACCCTAAATTCTCTCTCTTCACCAATCTTACCCAAACTCAACCATTTCTTCAATCCAACCTTAAAATCATTGTTAATCACTTAAAATAACTTCATCCATACCCAAATAGACAATTAAATCTTAGAACTTCAAAAACCCAAAACACACATATTCATACTTTCATGAAATCCAAATAAAGAAGTTGAAAACTTACTAATTTTGGTAGAAATCACCAAAAATCCACTTTAAACTTGTTAAATCCTTCAATAAATTGAGTATGGAAGAATCAAATTCCTTGGTCTTTCATCCATGGTGGCCGGCCCTTGAGAGAAGAAGAGGAAGATGAAGACAACTTTTTATTAAAATAATTTAATAATTAATTATTTATTTATTTATTTAATAAATTAAAAGTCCAAAATTCCTCTTCCATTGAAAAATAATTTATTTTTGAATTATTTTATTAATTTTAAATTTCTAAGATTTAATTACAAAAATATCCTTTTACTTTGACTTTTCTTTTAAAAAGTGTTGCCTTTTATATGTTGTATATATTTTACATATATATTCCACTTTTTCATTTAAAATCCCTTCATTTTTCATTTAAAACCATTAATTTAATTTATCCATTTAAATTATACTTTATTTTATTAAATTTCTAAAAATTAAAACTTTTTTTAAAAAATTTGGAATATTACACATATGCACAAGTAATGTGTATCTTATTTACACATCAAATGTACCTCATATGTCTATTAAATATATTAAGTATGTAATGTACTAATCCAACATATACAATTAATATACCATATGTATATGTTTATATACACTAGATATATATATATTGAGTATATACAACTTTTATATTTCCAAAATCACGGATGTGACAAATTTCTCTCCCTTAAATAATTTCGTCCTCAAAATTATCCAGTATGGTAATAAATCATCCAAATAAAACATAATCTTAAAATCTCATCAAAATTATTATTTTATCAAATTACATAATTTCTATTCTCCCCCATTAGGTTCATTCTCAAGTACCTTTTTACCATTCCATAACTCATCATTTTTACTGTCGATTTTCTCAAACAATCACAATGGATTATCATATCATCGATCGAATTTCCATTAGACAAAATCAGTTCATCTTTTTAATATATATAGACCACACACTTATTACACTCAAGATATTTGATCACTTCATTATCTTAAAATATACTCTTATCACCTTAAATTCAATTGTTAATAACTTTTATCGTAATACAATAATTTTACACATATTCACTTTGATCCTACTCTTTATACAATTACCACATATTAATTTAATATCACCATTATACAACAGCAAAATCTTATTTTCTTATTAAGATTCATTCCAATTATACTATAACTTACATAACTTAACTCCTCTCATATGCATATACACACTGTATTATGCACATTATCATATAGCTTGCATATTCTTAATACAACTACACACATTGAATTTCAATAAATACTTGTAAACTTACTACATTTCAGATCAATTGATCTAACTATCACACTATGACCATAACAGCCTTATTCCATTCTGACCAACCTTTAGTCTATTTTAAATTCATCAATCTATTTTCAATTCATGACCTAATTCTATTAGGTTAAATTTATTCTCAAATCTTAATTCTCTTCGAATTCATCATTATAGATAATATTCATTTCCCCTAGTCTCATTCATTTGAAACATCATTTTCATCAACTTATTCATTTTATACCACTTTCAAACACATTCAAAATAACTCTTATTTACATTTCATAATTCCTTTCATTTATCATTTCTCACATTTCTTATAGTTACCATATTTACAAAAATCACTTTTCTTACATATCATTTAAAGCTTATCATATTTTCACAATTCTGTTATGTTCCACACTTTCTATAATATAAATAAATTTCTAACATAAAATTATAAGATACAACTACGCAAACCATAAGTCTTGACAATGTTTCTTGAAACATAACTATCAATCTTAACAAATCTATCCAACGATCATGTCATCTCAGGCTCATGCACGTGGATAACAAAACTAATCGGTCAATATACTAAACAAATCATACGGCCATGGCATAATAATGGTCATGCCTGTGGCATATAAATAAATACTGCCCCTCTATCATTCTTCATCAAACTTTTCCAATCACAATGTTAAGTTCGTATTGCAAATATCACATATTCATTTTCTAATCTTTTGCTACACAAAGAGTTAACACATTTCAGCTTTGTTTCCATGCAATTTACTTTTGATTACTTCTGTTTCAAAATAATTTCCTCTTAATCACTTGATCATCACTTACATATAAGCATTTGTTCATATGCTAATTTTACACAATTTCCATTTATTACTCCATTTCTAATCTATCTTTTATAAAAATTTTCATTCATTTTCATTTTTTTTTCACTTCCATACTTCCTTCATTATACTTTCCTTTTCTTTAAAATCTCTTATTTATACGCATATACTTTGGGCCCAACACTATACAATCATCAAGTTCAGTCGTTACAATAACAATTTCACCATCCAGCGTTGCTCGGGTCCATTCTCAATCTCAATTTCATCACATGACCTAACTCTTCGCAGGTAATTGTATAAGGTAACAAACACTCGATAACATTCTTTTAATCATCCACACACACATTCGTAAGTCATATTCACAATGTGACTTATTTTCCACATTTTCTTATATATTACAATTGCATTCATATTGAAAAATCTCATCACACATATCATACAATTATACTCAATTCCTCTTTTATATACAACCTATACAAAGTTAACATTTATTACCTTTCAGAGAACATTATCATTTCTCATCCATTTTCATCATTTCCATTTCATTTTAACTTGCTTAATCATTTCCCTTTATATCATAACAAATTTCTATATTATCAACCACATTACACCTTAGTTAGTACTTTCATAAATAATATTACTCATTCAAAATTACTTCCATGCTTATTAAACATTAAACTATCAATATCTAAACAATATTCATCGAAATTCCCTTACAACTCTAAATTTCCAACTTACTACATTACTTAAACTTCATTCTATTAATCTCACTTTCAAGAGCTAACTTTATAAACATTATTTTTATATTAATATAAAATCAAAATACATCACTTTCACAATTATGGAAACCCATTTCAAAAATTCAAATTTCATATTGTAACACCCTTATACCCAATATACGTACACTATATACACTCATATATGTAATATACGTATAGATGATACAAGAATGTCACAACCATTTAAACAAAAACAAAACTTCACTTATAAAAACCTGTGTAAACTTAAAACAATTCATTGATATCTTATAATTAGTAAATAAAACATTACTTCTTAAAACATATATGTATCTTCATTACTCAAAAGTTTATTTAAAACATTTTTAATAAGTAGCAGAATATGCAGCGGAAATACATCTATATATATATACATCAAAATCAATATGTACAAATATATAAGCTTTATACATGCTGGCAGTTTGTCTTTGATCTTGTTGATCCACTAACTACTCTGATCTCAAAGTCTCAAGCCTAGACTCGACTCGGTCTAGCTGAACTTTCCAACTCAACCAGATCTATCCTGTCACCTACGCGATGAACCACAATCGCATTAAGCCAAAGGCCTAGTAGTACAAACTTTGATAATAATATAGTCCAAGATGAAATGTCAATGCACAACACATATATATATAACAACTCATAACATTATATCTCATTATATTGCTCAGTTGTATCTCAATTTATAATTCACATTAAAGCAAAGACAAGCATGGTCCCAAAAGGATATAATATGCTATTCAAATTCCTGAGTTACTGCTTTGGTCCAATATAACAACATTTGTCTAGCCCGAAGGCAAATCATAATCACAATGAGGGTTACCTCATATGTAACATCCCAACTAGGCTTCAAGGACTAGGCCCAACCCAGCTTCAAGGGTCTGCTACATCATATAACACCCAACTAGGCTTCAAGGACCAAGCCCAACCCAGCTTCAAGGGATTGTTACTTTTTAAGCATGCCACCAACAACAAAACTCTAAAAATTGAATAACATACTAGGCACACAATTCTTTCATAATTTCATTATCAAATTCTTTCTCATTTTCTCATGATCATCTAGGCATAATGCCTCAAATATCTCATTTATATCAGTTTAGCCATCACCAATGGCTTTACATACCATCATTAGTATATGCATAACAAATTGCATTATTCATACATTTTGAATCATCATCATATATTTCACATAGTTTACATTATGCAAATTATTGCATTATTCTCATGCATCAACAATGTAGTAACTTAACACATTTTCAAACCAAATGTGTTAAGTCCCAATGCCATGTAAATATAAACTATTGTTCAAAGTTGGTACTTACCTCTAAGAGCAACAAATACCAATTCCAATCTCCTCTTCCTAGATATCCTTCTACACTTGGTTGAGGATACTCAAGTCTCTTCCAATCTATTCCAAATGTGATTATAAATACTCACTTAATGATACTCATAGAAAATAAGAAAGAGAACTATCTAGAGCAAAGTCTACACTTGACACGCTCAACAACATTAGCGTGTCCATGACCGTGCCCTAAACCCACAATACAGAAGGTATGACACGCTCAGTGACATGGCACTACAACAAAATGGATTTACAGCTACAAAACTTATTGTAGCTAAAGATAAATATTTTGTGGCTAGATGCTTTTTCCACAACTAGTTTTTCCCGTAGCATGTTGTAGCTAGAAGTGGCGTAGCTATAACTTAGCTACGGGATTTTGCTAAATTGTAGCTGTAATTATTATATGTAGCCATATTTTGTTAATAAATATAGCTAAGCAGGTTTTTTAGGAAAAATGAAGCTAAATGGTTGAAGGTATTTTGTTACAAAAAAATAAAATTGTGGCAAATAATTAGCCACAGTAATAATGTAGTATAGCCAACTTTCTTTTTTTTTTAGCTATACTTAATTTATATGTAACAAAAGTCTATATGATTTTGCCACAAATGTAATGATATGGCAATTAAATTCACATTTAGCCACAAACATAATAGTATAACAAATAAGTTCTAATTTTAGCTATAATATAATGATATAGCAAGTACTTTTACATTTAGCCACTACTATATTAGTGTAGCAATTTTATATATAGTTAGCCACCCTTTTATTTTTTTGTAACTAAGAATGAAATAAATAGCCACAAAAATTGCTACACGGCAATTACTTTTATGTTTAGCCACATAATAAATTTAGTAGTTAAAAAATATATTATATTGCCACAAGTGTAATAAAGTGGCAATTATTTATATATTTAGCTACGGAGTATATTAGTTTTGTAACTATATATATAACATATTGCTACGTACAAATTTATAAAAAAGTGAAAATCAAAAGCAATAATTATTAATAATAATTCAAATAAATAATAAATAGAGTAAAATAAAGAAAATTAATTCAATCCATGTGACAATATTAATTACATATACGAAATAAAATTGTTCCTACAAAAATAACATAAATAGCATTTAAAATAACAATATCTAATATGCAAAAAAGGTAGAAGGCTGCTTTCATGTGAATTTTAAATCACTTTCTAATCTGATTATCTCGTTAACGTCCAATAAGCTGCAATAAGAAAGTAAAATAAAATTTATGAGAAAATTATTTTTTTATTTGATACTTATAAATAGCTATTATTTTAAATTAAAAAGTACTATAACACCTTACTATATCATGTACTATCATGTACTTGTTGAGAGTTCATAGTCTTTTCCAACAACATTTTGAATTTTTCTTCCCACTTTTTATTCATCTCTACTAGTTGTTCATCCATTTGTTTTTTCACTTCATTTACTTGCTCACTCGCTTCTTTCTGAACTTGTTCCACACGTTCACTTGCTTCTTTTCTAGCAACATCAAGTTGTCTTAGAAGTTCTACCTTTGTAGGTCTAACACCAAAATATTCAGTCACATTTTTTCCAGGACCATAACCACGTACGTAACCATTTTTTTCAGGTCCAAGAACATCAGCAAATATATCATCATCAGTTAATGAAATTTGTCCTTCTTCTTGTTGTTTTTTCAATTGTGTTAATTTTTCCTATATCAAAAACAATACTTTTAGTTAAAATAATAATTAAATATACATATATAAAATAAAAATAAATTAAATTCTCAATATAAAGACATTACAATGGCCTCTTGAGATATATGATCAACTTCCTTTCCTTGCTTTCTTTTATGGGATTCAATAAAAACTTCAACTCGAGTAGGTATCTTTCCACTTTTGATTTTCTATTAAAATAAAAATAACAAAGCTTGTAGCAATTAAAAATGTATGCTTAACAAATTTAAAAGAACACTTCACAAGATATCAAAATAATAATTGGTGTGCTCAGAAGATGTAAAAGAATTAGTGCTGCCTCCATGCTATAAGAATCAAAAAGAAAAATAGATGGCAAAAATGCAGTAAAGAAACATGAATAGCAATCTGTCTTACTACAATCACCTTGAACTGAAAAAACATGCATGGAAAATAAGAAAATACAAAAATAGAATATCATTCTAAGATATATGTTTACAGCCATAAGATGAATCCACAAAATAGGAGAAAAGAATTGGAGCAACACTGAAAGAAGGCAAGTGTGGTACTCACCATCTATATAATTAGATCTTTGAATTTAAAAATAAAATTCATACCATTTGGTGTCTAAGTCGAGCAAAACATTTTGTTCCCGTGTATGGAGGCATCGAACGCTTTGATCTACTTGTCTTATTTTTCATGCTTTTCTCCTACATAAAATAGAATACTATTATGAAAAGTATTGAAAATTTATAAAATTTTACATACATTTTTTAATTACCTGAAATTTGGCATCAGTCCATAAGTTAACCAAATATTTCCAATCATTTGCATCCATATCTTTAGGCTTATTTCGTAGACGAAGTGCGTAAGTTGTTTTTGTATCAAAGTATTTTTTCTTCAATTTGTGTCTATAATCTCTGTATAAAGCATTCATATGACCCAATATAGCTCCTTTTCTTGCATCAGAATATTCAAATGTGAATTTTTCCTAGAAAAATAAACTAAATATTGTTACATATAATCATTTTAAAATTATCAAAATAAAATACAACTAATTAATAATTATATTAAATTAAAAATTAGTTTAATCATCAAGTCATCTTACCAATATGGTTAACCACATATGATCAAAATCTTTAGTGCTAATCTCATTCCATCTTGTCACTTGTAATGGGCAACATGATTTACTTCTTACCGTTTGGCCTAAGAACCAAACAAATGCAGTTGCATTATCACCTATAACTTGATCATCCTCATCAAATTTTAAAGGTAGTTTTTGCATTATCCTGCTCTGCTGCTTTTAGCATGTCAAACAAATATTGTGCTGATGCAGTATGAACATCCACTGCATTATTGCACTCATAAGAAGGGCCGGAAATATCAAAAACCATTGATTGAAATATGTTCTGCTTTAGTTGTTCATGTTTTTGATTCGCAAATGACGATTTAATATTGAAATCTGTTCTCCTCAACGCCCTTAATAAATTTAGGATTTAATAAACCTTTTTCTCTCCTTAAATACATCCACTAACGATTTGGACGCATATTTTATAATTTTCTGACATATATAACAAAACAAACCAAATATCAATTTGTTATATGGTAGTATGTCATGATGTATTACATTCTTGATTTGCACAGTGTAAATGTTTGCTAAAATCTTTGAATTGTTTTGCAACTATTGAATGTTGATATGTTGACTGCAATTTTTGATTTTGTATATACCAATATTTTGTTAAAAATATTTTACTTTCTAAGAGAATACAATTATATAAATGTACTATACATTTGGATAAATGTATTATGTGGTAAAAGACAATATTTGATGACTCATTTTATTTACCCTTGTATATTTCTAGCAAATGACGGCAATATTTGTTTTTTTTGGTATGTTGCTTTGTTGCTTTTCAATTGGTAAGTTTATTGCTAGTTATGCCATTATGGTGTGATTTTTATTCCATTTTATGAAACCATCTATTTCTGCCCCTCTTAACATTTGATTAATCAATTTCTTATTATTGCAGATTTTTATAATGGAGAGACAATGGATGCAATGTACCAATAGGTTGAGTACAAAATATATAGAAGGAGTTGAGGACTTTCTTAATTTTGCTTTTACACAGTCAAGATTAGAAGGTACTATTCCTTGCCCTTGCATTAAGTGTAATAACTTCAAAAATGGAAGTAAAGATGAGGTTAGAGATCATTTATTGATGTTTGGAATTGTGAAAGGATATACTCGTTGGTTATATCATGGAGAAACTGTTGCCATAGACACACACATTGTTAGGGAAGTAGGGAAGGAGAGTAATGATGATATAATAGGCATGATTCATGATGCA
The DNA here is from genome assembly GCA_947685225.1 of Garcia nutans. NCBI lineage: Eukaryota > Viridiplantae > Streptophyta > Magnoliopsida > Malpighiales > Euphorbiaceae > Garcia > Garcia nutans. The sequence goes on along the minus strand of CANTUV010000005.1, from coordinate 31,572,946 downwards.
GCTGGAACTGAAATTATGGATTCAATATTAGAAGATGCTTTTGAGAATCAAACTGATGAGACTGTTGACCCTAATGTTATGGAACTTAGGGGTAATACTCTTCAACAACATGAATATAGTAAAGAAGCTTCTAAATTTTTTAAATTGTTAGAAGATGCCCAACAAAATCTTTATCCTGGTTGTGAAAATTTTTCAAAATTATCATTGATTGTGAAATTATTTCAAATTAAATGCATTTTTGGTTTGAGTGATAAAGCAACTAATAGTATAATACAGCTGTTTAAAGAAGTGCTTCATGTTGGTGAAACTTTACCTAAAACCTTTTATGAAGCTCGAAAAATCATTCGAGATTTAGGCCTGCATTATGAAAAAATAGATGCTTGTATTAATGATTGCATGTTGTTTTGGAAGAAGCATAAAATGGCAGAAAGTTGTTTAGTTTGTGGTGAGTCTAGATGGAAAACAAAAGACGACCATTCAACTAGTAAGGCCACTCATAAGCAAAATGGTAAAAGAGTACCAAGGAAAGTTTTGCGTTATTTTCCTTTGAAACCCAGACTTCAAAGGTTGTTTATGTCATCAAAGACAGCTTCAGACATGACATGGCATCTTGATCAGCGTACTAAAGATGGAGTTTTAAGACATCCTGCAGACTCTGATGCTTGGAAATCTTTTGATGAGTTAAACCCGGGTTTTTCGAAAGAGCCTCGCAATGTTAGACTTTGTTTAGCAACTGATGGAGTTAATCCTTTTGGCAACATGAGTGTTTCCCATAGTACTTGGCCAGTAGTTGTTACAGTTTATAACTTACCTCCTTGGATGTGTATGAAACAACCATATTGCATATTATCTTTATTAATACCTGGACCAAGAGCTCCTGGAAATGATATTGATGTGTACTTACAACCACTGATAGAGGAGTTACAAGAGCTATGGTATTATGGAGTTGATACTTATGATGCTTCTAAGAAAGAGAATTTCTGCATGCGTGCTGCCCTTTTATGGACTATAAATGATTTTCCCGCATTGGCTAACTTGTCAGGTTGGAGTACAAAAGGAGCTATGGCTTGCCCTACATGTAATAAGGAAACTCCTTCTTTTCGATTGAAATTTGGTCGCAGGTTTTCTTATATGGGTGCTCGTCGTTTTCTCCCTGTTAATCATAAGTGGCGATTTAATAAACGCTCTTTTGATAGAACAGTGGAGAAAAGAACGCCGCCAAGAAGGTTGTCTGGAAATGATGTGTTAAGTCAATTGCATGCTCTTCAAAATGTCACTTTTGGTAAGATGGCAAATAGGAGAAAAAATGGTTATGACAAAGATAATCTCAATTGGAGGAAGCATAGCATTTTTTTCAAACTTCCGTATTGGAAAAATAATTTACTACATTACAACCTTGATGTAATGCATATTGAGAAAAATATATGCGATAACCTTCTTAGCACTTTATTAGATGTTGACGGAAAATCCAGGGACAATTTGAATACTCGGCGTGATTTGAAAGAGATGGGCATAAGAAAAGATTTGCATCCAATTATGAAAGATGGAAAGTGGTCTTACCCAGTTGCATGCTATACTTTATCAAGAGCTGAAAAGCGTAAATTATGTACGTTTTTGAAGAAAGCAAAGCTTCCAGATGGTTATTCTTCTAATATATCACGTTGTGTAAACATAAAAGATTGTAAGAATTTTGGGCTTAAGAGTCATGATTGTCATAGCAGCTGCTTCCATTGGCAATTCGGGGGATAGTTCCGAATAATGTTTATGATGCTATCATTGAGTTAAGTATATTTTTCAGAGAATTATGTTCAAAAGTGTTAAGAAAAGATGTGTTGGAACAACTTGAGGCTAAGATTCCAATAACTTTATGCAAGTTAGAAAAGATTTTTCCACCATCATTTTTTACTGTTATGGTACACTTAGCAGTTCATTTAGCAACGGAAGCTAAATTAGCTGGTCTTCTGCAATATAGATGGATGTATCCTATAGAAAGGTAAAGTTTTATGATTTTATTATTCTCTATAATTTCTAATTATTTGTGTATATACTTATAATTTGATCATAAATAATGTATATTTACCTTTATGCAGATTTTTGCGAGTATTAAAATGTTATGTGCGTAATAAGAGTCATCCTGAAGGTTCTATTGCAGAAGGTTATATTGTTGAAGAAAGTTTGATATTTTGCTCTAGATATTTGCAGAACATTGACACTAAGTTTAACCAAGTGAAAAGAAATTCAGAAGGTAATCAAGACAGTAATAATCAATTATCTGTGTTTGCACAAAATGGTTATCCTTTGTCTAAGGATAAATCTAGATTTCTTGATGAAGCTGAGCGAAAGAGAGCTCACCTTTATGTGTTGAAAAATTGCGAAGAAGTACAACCATTTTTACAGTAAGCCTTTTTACTCATCGTTTTTTAATATATATAAATGTCATATTTAATATCATATCTTATTATTATATATTTTTCTACCTTAGTGAATATGAACAAGCTATGGAAGCTATGGAGTTTGATGATTGGTTATATCATCGAGTAAGTATCAAAACTTAATGTTATATTGTATATTGTTTATATTTCTATTTTCGGTTTATTAATTAATAGGTTTATTTTAATTTTTAATAAAAATATATTGTATTAGATTGTTCAATTGCAAAATGAACGGGATGATGATGCCACAAAAGAATTATTGTCTTTGGCCAGAGGTCCTTCAAATGGTGTTCGACGATTTTCAGGATATATCATAAATGGGTTTAGGTTTCATACTAAACAACTCCAAGAAAAAAGAGTGAGGCAAAATAGTGGTGTTTTGGTGAAAGGAGATTTGGGAAATAAACATCTTGATTATTTTGTAGTGTTAACAGAAATAATAGAACTTCAATATTTACAGGAGAAACGAGTTGTTTTATTTAAATGTGATTGGTGGGATGTGCATGCCACTGGAAGAGGTGTGAAGATAGATAAGCATGGTGTTGTTAGCATAAATACTATGAGAAAACTAGTTACCAATGAGCCATTTGTGCTTGCATCCCAAGCAACACAAGTTTTTTATGTTGAAGATGGTTTCAATTCTAATTGGTTAGTTGTTATGAAAGGGCATTCTGAAAATTTTATTGATATTCCATCAGATGATGCAAATAATGAAAGGATTATCTGTGATGAAGAAGCATTTCAGCTAGGTGGTTCACAAATTTATGATGACTTTTCTACTATAATTGAAGAAGATGACAATTTTATAAATTGGAAGAGAAATGATATTGATGCTATTAATACTGAGATAGCCGTTGGTAATGATGCTATTGAAAATTCAGATTATGATATTGAAACTGATGATGATGATTTATTACTATAGACAATTTTAATCATGCCTTTCCTTTACAGTTTTATGAGCGTTGTAGATTTACTATTGTAAGCTATTAATTTAGATTGTTTCTCATTGAAATGAATGGATTAAGGTCAAGGAGAAAGATAAATAGTCTATTTGGTAATTTTTTTTTATGAAAACTCAAGCTTTGCATTTAGAAGAATTAATTGCATTTGCTTTTCTCTTTTAATTGATAATTCTTTTATTTAAAATTATTTATGTTAGTCTGTTTCTCTTTTGTTTTTCTTTATTTCAATGAATGATCTGGTTGTATGAATAATCTATACCGTATAAAATAAGTTCATTTTAGTATATTTAAAGATAAACTTGTTAAAATAAAATTTTCATTTTATATTTTTTTAAAAATTACCTCAATAACTCTAATCATGTTTCTAAAGGGGAAAAAATTTCTTAATAAAATAAAGTTATAGAAAATTATAAAATTATATTTAGTAGGCAAATTTAATTTTTTTTTTTGTAGAAATTTCAATCTAACATACACACACACAAATATATATATATATATATATGGACTAGTTTGCTATCAATAGCCATAACCATTTTATGTTGCTACTAAAACGTGGCTAAAATTTTAATTATTGCTACTAATGAATAAAATCATGGCTCATATTCTTATATTAGTTACAAATAATTTATTATAACTAATTAGTTGTAGATAACACACTAATTATTGCTACAACTATGTTAAACATGTGGCTGTAATATATTATTAGTTATGATATTTTTATATAGCAAAAAAATTGTGGCTAATGATTCATTATTGCTACAAAAAAATAGAGACATAACAAGTCTTTTAATTTAGTTTTAATATTTTATTGTAGCTATTTAATTGTAGCCATTTGATTAGAAATTGCTACAGTAATATTAATTTTTGAGCAATTATAAGAATTAGCTATGACTTTCTTTCATAACTAAAAATTATTGTAGCTAATTACCAAAATTTTGCTATGATATATTAAAGTTAAAGCAACATTGATATATTAGCTATAATATTTAAACTTAGTAGCTAAAAGATTAAAAATAGCTACAAGTTCTTTTTTGTTGTAACTATAAATATGTATTAGCTACAATATTTATTTTTATAGCAATGTATTGTAGCTAGAGATGCATTTTGTTGTAGTGTGGGCATGTCACTGCACATGTCAAAACTCCTCTAATACAGTGGCTATGACACGCTCAGTGACATGGGCATGTCACTAGACGTGTCAATACCACAACAACACATAGCTTTGACACGCTCAGTGACATGGGTGTGCCACTGGACGTGTCAATACTACTACTACACAGAAGCTGTGACACGCTCAGTGACATAGGCGTGTCACTGATCGTGTCACCAACACTCAAAATAGAACCATCGACACACCCAAAGACATGGCCGTGCTACTGGGCATGTCAGGCCAAAAACCTAATATCGCCATAAAAATAGCCACATCCAATTATCATCTTTCAATAACCTTATCAACTCATCACAAACTCAACCAAATCCATCAATATACCATGCTATACTTGCATAAACATCAAAACAACTCAATCACAATGAATAATACACAATCATAACCATACTTCACAACTCATAACTTACACAATCCATAACTCTTATTTTCTTCACCAAACTTAACCTTTTCTTCAATCCAACCCTAAAATCATAGCAAACTAAACAAAAGAACCTCAAACATACCAATTTCAACAATAAACACAGCTACATCAAACATCCAACAAACTCATAAACACACTCTCAAAGGAAATTAAAGAAACAAGTTGGAAACTTACCAAATATGAAGAAAAATCCTTAAAATTCCAACTTGATCTCTTGAAATCCTTCAATTGCTTGAGTTAGGAAGAACAAAATCTCTTTTTCTTTGGATGAAGATAGTGGCCGGCTCTCTTGCAGAAGAAAGAAGAACATGAAAATGATCAACTCTCTACTAAACTCACAAACCTCTTAAACCACACAAAAATCCTCTTTTAATCTCCACCAAGAAATTATAATATTATAATACTACTAATATCATCTTCCACTATAAAATATATTAATATCTTAATAATTAAATATCATTTGACCATAATAAAAGGTTGACTTGTATATATATTCATATACATAACATATACACTTCTTCCTTTTCTCTTTTCTTTTTCACTTAATCAAATATATAATACACTAATCATTTAATTAATTCTCAACAATTAGTATTTCCAAAATTTTGGGATATTATATGGGAAATTACACATATAATGCAACCAACAACATGAACCTCACCAAATCTCATCCATGTCACAGTCTCAATCTTAATATCATAAAATTTACTTTTAAACAACACTAATTAATTTCCTTTCACTAATTAACATCATCAATTTAGATATCCTAATTTTACATACTCAAACCCTAAATCATGTATCATTTTTTTAACCAATTCACTATCATATACTATTTTCCTCTTTCTTTTTTGAACTATTTATTCTAAATTATTAAAAATCCATATTCCTTCTTCATACTTCTACCTATATGCATATAAATTTTCATAATTGTTCTTATTCATTTGTCTCATGAAATTAATTTATTACTCATGTACACAAAATTATATGACTTAGTTTTATGTCACTCTCATTTTCAATTTTTATATTCCTTACCAATTCTTTATAAAAGCTTGTAAACTTTTATCCATGTGAATTTGACACATATATGGACTTATATTTAAAGTTTTAGATTTTTCCAAGTTGATTTAATATATTTAAAAATTAAATCTTCCAAAATCAAAGAATCTATCTCTTTAATAATTTCTCTAGCAGCACCCGGCTGTCTATTTTTTTTAGGTAACATACCTTAATAACAATTCATGAAATTTTTACCTTCTGTTATAGGAATACATATGATATTGTGTGTAATTTTTCATATTTTTCTGGGTTGGTTTGCCATAGTTTTTAAATATATTTCTCAATTTCTACAGATTCTGAGTTTCTGAAACTCCTCCAACAATCTGTGTTCTTCTACCTTTCTTAATTAGAAATTCATCTTTAAAAATTATGAAATTTTATAAATTAGATTCTAACATATAGAAAAAAATTTCATTAAATTTTCAAACTCATCCAACATTCCTATATTTATTCAAAAATTCAAACAATATCATTTTACAGCATACCTATAAAATTTTCTGTAATTATCATGCCCATTTCTCAAACTTTTTATTTCATATCTTAAATCATTTCATAAATTATTTTTCTTAATTTCACTTATTCATCAATTGAATCCACTATGAATTTTAATTTTAAATAAAAATTTCAAAAATTCTTAATCCATACGCTCCAGAATGACGTTTCAATTGCGCCACTCTAATCTATATAGCCCAGACGCCATCTCAATTCATATCCATTATATCAAATGGACATTGCCACATCAGGGATCAGATAAATTGCCAGTGCCAACATATGCATCACAATTTAAAATTATTTTTTTATATTCCAATTTTCTCTCTCCAACAACTAACCTAGGTCAAGAACCTCAAACCTAGGCTCTGATACCAAATGTAACACCCCTTCCCGACCTACGTGTGTAAGCTGAGTAGAGGCGCCACACTATCTTAATATTGCTACCAATTTTACTTAGTCAAATTTTAGTTCCGATTTTTACAGAAAATTTGCCATAGTTTCGCCTAGAAATTGAATCCCAAGTGTCGACAAAACTGGTTTTTTTCTGATTTTTGAAAACATTTTTACACAAAACAATGCAAACAAAATCATTCTCAATACACTCCCAATAAATCCCCCTTACAACCTCAACTACAAACTGCAAAAAGGATTTACACTTCTAGTACAAAATAAAGTAAAGGTTTATTATGAAACACAGTAGATGAAATATTTGTTCACTATGCAGCGGAAGGTAACAATATTTACAAATTCATATACATCAAAACTTCAGTTTTACAACACATAAAATTTATAAATGTTTGGCAGTCAGTCTTCGATCTTTAAGCCCACTATTCACACTTCAAAATCTAGACTCGACTCGGCCTAGAGGAACTCTCTGGTTCTTCCCTGTCACCTGCACGATGAACCACAATCGCGCTAAGCCCACGGCTTAGTGATACAAACAACCATAATATTATGCCTCAATGCAATGCCAATGTCACACAATCAAATTTCATAAACAATTCAAAAGAATATTATATTTCACAATCTTACATTATTTAATAATTAATCAAAACATTCATGATTCACATTGAAAACAAAGACAAGCATGGGCCCAAAATACACTAATATGTTATTCAAAGTTCAGAGTTACTGCTTTGGTCCATAATCATAATCATTAATACATTTATCCATGGATAATTAACTAGATTTGAGCTTACGACCCAGTCATTTCACTCAATCTAGTTTCAATAATTTGTTTTTGAGGTTTACGACCCGGTCATTTCACCCCAAAAACATCACATTTCACATTTTCTAACTGGAATCGGTTTACGACCCTGTCATTTCACCTATCCAGTGATTCATAGGCATGCCGCCAAAACCAGAACTCTGAAAATTGAATAAACATATTAGGCACACAATCATTTTATTTATCTTTTTTTTTTCTTTTTTTTATCTCTTTTCATTTCATTTCTCATAATTAATTAGGCAACCATGCCTCCATTATATATCTCATTTGCATCATTATAGCCAACAACCATGGCATCATATCTCATATGATCTCAAATCACAATAAAACAATTCTTCATAATATCATATCTTTCACATTTCATTTCCATATTTCATTTCATCATCATATAAGCAAATATGTTTCAACCATCTCATATTATATTTCAAATCACATTAATCAGTTCATTATTCAAATGGATATAATCAATGGCATTAACACATATTTTACATGCTCATCACAACATTCACATATTACCAAACATAATGTGATTATTAAAATCCATCAACAATGCATTAGGTTCCTTATCACATTTACAATCAAATGTGTGTCAAGTCTCAACATCACATGAATGTATGCAATAGTGAAGTTTGTACTTACCTTAAAACCAACTGACACCAATCTATACACTTACTCTTCCAAGAATCCTCAACACTTAGGTTAGGGCAATTCAACCTCTTCACAACCTAATCCAAAAGGAATATTAGCAAAATGACCATATGAATAGTAAATTCTGGTTTTAGACTCCACTTTATCCTTATTTTGAAAAATTGTATAAAATAATCTACTTGACTAAAAACTCTAAAATATTTACAGAACTTACTTCTACATCTTAAAATCATTCCTTTAAAATTTCAGATCAAACTGAATACAAAATCTTGGTCAAATAATTCACCCAACCAGACTGCCCCAATTGCCCTGCACCCTGGCAGCAGTTCTGAACTTTGTGAATTTCATAAATCAAATTCAATCAACGTGGTTCCAAATTATTTTTCTCAAATACTAGAATCACTAAGCAACAACATATCCAAAATTCAATTGGATATTATTTTTCTACATTTTATTAAAAATCCCGAAAAATAGCTATCTCAGTTAAGGTACCTGCTGGAACAGGTCTAATAAAAATAATCTTTCCAAAATCATAACCATTCCAAAATTGAATCAACATATTTTTCAGTCATTCTAGACTCATAGAGGCACAACATATCAAAACTTCACGCCAAGAACATTTTTCTATATTTAATTAAAAATCATACAAGTCACAGCATTTACTAATTGTAAAGTAGAAAAATTTCAACTTCACTAAACACAGCTCTTACTCTTCCATCACCAACACCAACCTAACTTCTTATCTTTAAATTAAAATCAACACCACAATCATTTAATCCAACACACTTCAACATACTACAATTAACACAACCCAACCTTCAATTATCAACACTCAAACTCATACACCACTTCAAATCAAACAAGCGAAATCAAGAGAGAACTTACCAAAGTTGATGAATCTTCAAAATTTTCCAACTCAATCAATTGAATCTTTCTTCAATTTGAAACTTGGAACTTAAAACAACCTCTTGCTCTCTTGTCTTGGTGATGCCCGGCCACCCAAAAGAAAAGAAGAAAATGAAAGAGACAAAAGAAGCAAAGTCAACTTTCTCTTCTCTTTAAACCTCCACCAAGCATTCCAAGATAAGAAATTACTTAAATACCCTCTTCTATTTGTTTTAATTCTATTTCACTTATTGCCCTTTTTAGTAATTTCATAATTAACAAATAAATATCTTCTTCCTTTGACCATCCATTTTGACTTGTATATATGTTATATATATTTCCATATATACAACATATACACTCTCTTTTAAATTCTTTTCTCTTTCCAATTACACATATACATTTTAATTCAAATAAAACAACAATTATATCAAAATTCCTTGGGCACACTTTGGGATATTACAATTCTCCCCCTCTAAAAAGAAATTTCATCCTCGAATTTACCTGATATCAAGTCTGAAACAGTTGAGGATACTGATCTCGCATCGCTTGCTCACTCTCCCAAGTTGCCACTTTTCTACCATGATTCTTCCAATGAACCTTTACCAATGGCACTTTCTTGTTTCTCAACTCTTTCACTTCATATGCTAAAATAGCAACTGGTTCTTCTTCAAATGTCAGATCCGAACTCACCTCAATAGATTCAACTGGCAAGATATGAGATGGATCTGATCTTTACCTTCTTAGCATAGAAACATGGAATACATTATGAATTCTATCCAACTCAGGTGGTAAAGCAAGACGATAAGCAACTGGTCCAACTCTTTCTAATATCTCATACGGTCCAATAAAATGAGGACTCAGCTTCCCTCTTCGACCAAACCTCAAAATCTTTTTCCAAGGAGACACTTTCAGAAATACTTTATCTCCAATACCAAATTCTATGTCTCTTCTTTTCAAATCCGAATAAGATTTCTGCCGATCCGAAGCTGCTTTCAACCTATCCCGAATCATCTTCACTTTTTCTTCAGTCTCTTTAATCAGATCAGGACCAACCAATTTGCCTTCCCCAACTTCATTCCAACATAGAGGCGTTCTACATTTTCTTCCATACAATGCCTCAAATGGTGCCATTCCAATACTGGATTGATAACTGTTGTTGTAAGCAAATTCTACAAGTGGCAAAAATCTATCCCAACTTCCAGAGAAATCAATGACACAGCTTCTCAACATATCCTCGATAATCTGTATCACTCTCTCTGACTGCCCATCTGTCTGCGGATGAAAAGCAGTGCTAAAATGCAATCGAGAACCCAAAGCACCATGTAAACTCTTCCAAAATCTTAAAGTAAATCTAGGATCTTTATCAGACACTAAAGAAATTGGGACTCCATGCAATTTTACTATCTCATTGATGTACAACTCAGCTAACTTCTCAAGTGAAAAGTCCATCCGAACCGGAAGAAAATGAGCTGTCTTTGTCAACCTATCAACAATCACCCAAATGGCATCATGCTTCCTCTGTGTCATAGGCAAACCAGACACAAAATCCATTGTGATTCTCTCCCATTTCCATTTAGGCACTGATAAAGGTTGAAGCAACCCAGTTGGAACTTAATGCTCAACTTTAACCTTCTGACAAGTGAGACATTTGGATACAAATTCTGCTATGTCTCTCTTCATACCTGACCACCAGTAATGCTATTTCAAATCATGGTACATCTTTGTACTTTCAGGATGCATAGCAAAAACCGATTGGTGTGCTTCTTCCAAAATGATCTTTCTCAAACTATCATCATCAGAAACACACAACCTATCCTTGAACCAAAGACTACCATCACTTTTCACATGAAAATTTTGGCTCTCCCCATTTCGGCAATCCGATACAATCTTTTGAATTTTCTCATCTGTCAACTAAGCCTCCTTAATATGATTCAACAATACTGGCCTCAACTGCAATTGAGCCAATAATGCACCATCATCACATAATTCAAAACTAGCATGCAACGCTCTCAACTCAACAAGCAACGAGAGCAAATAAACAGCCAAACCGGCCAAAGACTTCCGACTCAGGGCATTGGCAACAACATTTGCCTTACCAGGATGATAATCAATCAAACAGTCGTAGTCTTTAATCAATTCTAACCATCACCTTTGTCGAAGATTCAGCTCTCTCTGGACACCCAAATATTTCAAACTTTTATGATCCGTATAGATAAAACATTTCTCCCCATACAAGTAGTGTCGCCAAATCTTCAAAGCAAATACTATAGCTGCCAATTCCAGATCATGTGTCGGATAATTAAGCTCATGAGGCTTCAACTGCCGAGAAGCATAAGTTATAACTTTAACCTCTTGCATTAAAACACATCCTAAACCATTATGTGAAGCATCACTGTAAATCACATATGGTTTATCTTCCACAGGCAAAGTAACATTTCTTTCAACTGATCAAAACTAGCTTGACACTGATCTGTCCACACAAATCTAACTCCCTTTCGAAGCAATCTGGTGAGTGGAGTAGTTATCAAAGAAAAACCTTTCACAAACCTTCAATAATAGCCTGCCAAACCCAGAAAAATTCTAACTTCAGTCACTGACTTTGGTGGACTCCAATTCAAAATGGCCTCAACTTTACTCGGATCAACTCTTATACCATCTGCTGAAACTATATGACCGAGAAAAGTTACTTGGTCAAGCCAAAACTCACACTTTGACAGCTTAGCATACAACTGCTTCTCTCTCAAGATCTGTAACACAATTCACAGATGCTTGTCATGTTCTTCCTCATTACGTGAATACACCAAAATATCATCGATGAAAACCACCACAAACTGATCCAGATAGGGCCTAAACACCCTATTCATCAAATCCATGAAAGTTGCAGGTGCATTCGTCAATCCAATGGCCATTACCAAAAACTCATAATGCCCATATCTTGTGCGGAAAGCTGTCTTAGAAACATCTTCAGCTCTAACCCTCAATTGATGGTACCCTGATCTCAAATCAATTTTGGAAAACACCGCTGCTCCCTTCAACTGATCAAAGAGATCATCAATTCGGGGCAAAGGATGCTTATTCTTGATAGTTACTTTGTTCAATTACCTATAATCGATGCACAATCTCAAAGTACCATTCTTTTTCTTCAAAACAACACAGGAGCTCCCCACGGAGAAACACTAGGGCGAATAAACCCTTTATCCAACAACTCCTGCAACTGCACCTTCAACTCTCTCAATTCAGCAGGTGCCATTCGATATGGAGTGATAGAGATGGGAGTGGTACCAGGCAACAAATCGATACCAAAATCAACCTCTCTTTCAGGGGGTAACCCTGGCAACTCCTCAGGAAAAACATCTGGAAACTCTGCAACTGTGGGTATACTATTAAGTTGAGAACCCATTACTCTGGTATCCATAACATGAGCAAGATAAGCAACACACCCTTTTCTAATTAACTTTCTGGCTATTAAAGCTGATACAAACAAGGATGCAAGTTGTCTCTGCTCACTAGATACTAATATACTTCTACCATCACCAGTTCTCAAAGTAACACATTTCTTTTGACAATCCACCACAGCTCCATGCTTAGACAACCAATCCATGCCTAAGATCAAATCATATTCTTTAAAAGGCATTTCAATTAAATCACCAAGAAACTCCTCACTTTGCACCACAACAGCACTATCACGATGCACCTTACTCACCACAACACTATGTCCTAAAGGATTGGTCACTAAGACATCAAATCCTAAGGACTCTGAATGCAATTCTGACACAGGCAAGATAGATGCACTTATGTATGAATGAGTAGATCCTGGATCAATCAAAGCAAGTACTGAAATGCCAAATAAAGAAAATGTACCCGCTATAACTGCTGAAGCATCCGGCTGCCTCTACATCACATATACTCTCTGAGAAGATCCAGCCTCATATGGTCTGCTGCCCCTGGATGAAGATCCTCCTCTCTTACTAAACCCAGGTCTACCACCTCTACTGAAACCTCTGCCCCCTCAACCACCTCTGTTGACACTAGGTCGAGAAGCTGCAGTATCAGCCTGCCTATACTCCTGCATCTCAGGACAATCTCTAACAAAATGAGCTGGTGACCCACATTTAAAACACCTGTTTAGATCATTTTTGTACTTGTTTTTAGTATGATTTTATGTGTGTTTTAGTTAATGTTTTGATTGATTTTTGTTTTAAGTTTGTTTAAATTGTTTGTTTTAGGTTTAAGTGCAAAAACTCCCTTGGATGATCAAAACAATCAAGAAAAATGAAGAAAGAGCATGAATCAAGCAAGACATGGCCAAGCCAAAGCAAGATTGGCCATGTCCCTCAAAAGGATTCCAAGACAGTAGCTGACACACCCAAGAGACACGGCCAAGCCACTGGCCGTGTCTCACCCAAGGAAAAGAAATCAAGAAAGAAAAGATATAGAAGGCAGAATGCGACACTGGCAAGTGACATGGCCAAACCACTGGCCATGTCGCTTGAAGCTTGCCCATGTCTGATCGTCTTGGCCATGTTGCTTGAAGCTTGCCCATGTCTGATCGTCTTGGCCATGTCGCTTGAAGCTTGCCCATGTCTAATTGTCTTGGCCATGTCTCATTAACTTGGCCATGTCACCACTTGAAAAGAAAGAAAAGAAAGAAGGCAGAGTGCGACACTGGCAAGTGACATGGCCAAGCCACTGGCCATGTCGCTTGAAGCTTGCCCATGTCTGATCGTCTTGGCCATGTCGCTTGAAACTTGGCCGTGTTTAAGGAAAAATTGGTAGACATGGCCATGTCGCTTGAAGCTTGGCCGTGTCTCTCAAAGAAAGTGAAGCAGTGACTGACACTGGCAAGAGACACGGCCAAGCCATTGGCCGTGTCTCACAAAAACAAAACACACAGAATGGAACACGGCCAAGTGACACGGCCGTGTCTCATGAAAAATCAAGAGACACGGCCAAGCCACTCTTGGCTTGGCCGTGTCACCTCAAGGAAGATACCAAGAGACACGGCCAAGACACTCTTGGCTTGGCCGTGTCCCACCTGAAAAGTCAAAATTCTTTCAAAAAAGTGGGGAACAAGTGGGAGACAAAGACTTATTGCTTGCCAAAAGAAATATTAAACAAAGAAAAAGTGGGGGACAAAGGAAAATGGGATGAGTTGGAAGGCATGGGTGTTGATTTTTGAATGAATTAAAAGGGATTGAAGAGGAAAATGGAGGGAGCTTTTTGTTCTTGGAGCCAAAATTTCTGCAAAAAAAACGTGGGAGAGGGAGAGAGTGACACTCTCCCTTGTCCCTTCACCTCCAAACCTCCATTTCCATCCTCTCCACCTTCTCCATCTTCCATTGATAGGATCTTTGAGGTTCTTTGGGATAAATTGGGTTACAAGTTCTCAAAGGTTGAAGAAGCTTCATTGAAGGGAGTGGTGACTTGAGAAAGCTCCATTCCATCTTCCAAAGGCATATCCATTAAAGGTTGGTGACTTGAGAAAACTCCATCCAAAGGTTTGGTGACTTGAGAAAGCTCCATTCCACATTGCAAGGGGAATCAACCATTGAAGAGGGCTTGCGTTCTTCATCAAACACATCAAGTGGAGCTAGGAGGAAGACTAGCAATCCTACTCTTGGCAATCTTCACAAGGGGTTTTTCTATTCTCTCTTTTAATTCATTTCTTATTGTTGTTGTTGTATTAAGAGATTGATATTGCAATGGACAATTTGTATTTGTGTTATATTGAGTTGAATGAATGTTATAAATTGATGATGTTGAGCTAAATACCCATGTTTAGGGTTTATAGTATATTTGGTTGAATGTCTTGATTTGATATTTACATTGATGTTCCTTGTTGATTGGTTGATTGTATTGTATTAAATGCTAGGTTGATAGATTAGCTACCTATTGATCTTTGAATATTGGATGACGAACCGAGAGGTGAAATTCGATATCGGAACTATATAATCGACCACCCTATGAATGAATTGGAAATATAAGTTCTAGGGTTTATTAATTTGGTAATGTAAAAGAATTGGTCATTGCTAATTCATGAATGTGAGAACTAATGGATGGGTAATTGACTAGTTAATCTTAAGGAACAAATTGATTTACAAGGTTATGTTAATGGACAATTGAGAATTGAGCTTTGATTGAATGGACCTATGACCCTAGGCACCTTCCCAAGAATCGATTCGATCTTGTACAACCATCACACACAACTCCACGCACGTTAATTTTAGGTTTAAATTATTCTTTCCATAATTCCAAACAACAAACTCTCGCATTTAAATAACTTGTCAATCAAGCTATTACGAACCACACCTTCTTGGGGAAACGACCTTGGGGCGATCACCTTTGCTACAGCTACCTTGTATACTTGCGAGTGACGCTTTGTAGTAGTACTTAATTCGAGCGCAACAAGTTTTTGGCGCCGCTGCCGGGGAAGGCTATCGCAGTAGTAATAGTTTGATTTTTCTTTTCATTGTTTGTTTATTTTCTGTGAATTGTTTGTTTGTTTTATTTTTCTTTCAATTTAATTATTTGTTTGTTTTATTTAAGTTGCTAAGTGCCTTGTGTAAATATGCAGTTTTCCAGGCACGGAGGAGTTTATGATAGGAACGATGATTCTGAAATGGCATGGCAATTAGCAGAATTGACAAATCAACTTAAGGTGCTAAATGCAAGAGGGAGAGCACCTATGCCACGCCAAGAGATATGCGCAGCATGTGGCAATGTAGGCCATAGTGCAAACATGTGTTCCATGGGTTTTGGACGATACCAAGAATGGCAAGAGGAAGAATATGACTACCAAGATTTCCAGCAAATGGGAAGAAATGACACATATTCCAATCCTTATAATCCCAGCCGGAGAAGCCAACCAAATTTATCTTGGGAAAATCAGCAGCACATTCCACCTCCAAATTTTTTTCAACCTTACCAAAGAAATCCTTACTCTCAAGAACAATATTCAAATCAAGAGTACCTTAAGCCACCCACATTTGAAGAAAGTTTGAATGCCTTCATTCAAACTAGCGCGCAAAATCAAAATCACCTTAAGGAACCCACTTTGGAAGATAGTTTGAATGCCTTCATTCAAACTAGCTCACAAAACCATGATCAATTTGAGAAATCCACAGTGGACGATGATTTGAATGCTTACCTTCAAATTAGCACACAAAATCAGGAAGGGAGCAATGAGAGATTTGATTTTTTGGCGGAATCATTGAAGAGGGTGGAAATGCAAGTTGGGCAGCTGGCACATCAACTCCAAGCGCAACAAAAGGAGGAATTTCCTAGCCAATTGGAGCAAGTCAAGGTAATCACAAATTTGACGAGTGAACAGGTGATATATAACAATTTTTGTGATTCCTTTGATGCAGGGACTAATCAAGAAGACAATGGTGAGGAAATGCTGCCCAACATGGAGAAACAAAGTCAATCAAAGGAGGAGGAGAATTTGGACTCATCAACTTCATCAAATTTGTATGAACCTCCGAATCCTTTACAATCAATTCCATTCCCAGGTAGGAAATCCTGATACCGGGAACCAGCCACGATGCACATAATAAAGGGCCTCAATCCCTCCTCAAACCTTCTGTACCGGTGTATTTCATCAAAAATAATTCCCCCGGCATAGCGACTCAACCGGATGTACTCAATCTCATATTCTGTTACCGTCCGGTTGTCTTGCCCCAAATTCAGGAATTCCATCTTCTTAATATCTTTATACTCCCTCTGAGTATATTTCTGCTCGAACTCCCTCAGAAAATCACCATAAGATAATGTAGGTGGATCATCCATGGCATGAGGAACCGTCTTCCACCAGTCATAGGCATCTTTCTGCAGGAGGGATCTGGCATAGTCAAATTTCTCATCCGAAGTGGCTTGCAACTGAATGAATATCCTCTGCACCTTATCCAACCACTGCTCAGCCACTGCAGGATCGGTAGTGCCCAAGAAATCATCAGCCCCATATTTTCTTAACTTGTCATAATGTCTTACCAGCATCTGAGGCTGTGGTGGTGGTGGTGGTGGCTACATTGGAGCTCCCCTCAACAGTTCTACCATATGCCTTAACCAAATTGGTGGAGCCTCCTCAACAGCTGATCTCTCTGGCACAGAAACAGGTGCCTCACTAACCCTCTCACTCCTAGCTCCATCTCTACTCTCTTCAGGAGCTACACTTTTCGCACTACCCTCAACAGACTATCATGAATGAGATGCCATCTCTACCTATATCTGCAAACACAGCAAAATATTCCTCATTAAAGATCAAAGACTGCCATACCAAAACATGTATTTTACTCAAAAACCAACTTTAAAAATCAAAATATTCTTTTTCTTACAATTAACCTAGGTTGAGAATCTCAAACCTAGGCTCTGATACCAAAAATTGTAACACCCCTTCCCGACCTACCTGTGTAAGCTGAGTAGAGGCGCCACACAATCTTAATGTTGCTACCAATTTTATTTAGTCAAATTTTAGTTCCGATTTTTACAGAAATTTTGCCATAGTTTCGCCTAGAAATTGAATCCCAAGTGTCGACAAAACTGGTTTTTTTCTGATTTTTGAAAACATTTTTACACAAACCAATGCAAACAAAATCATTCTCAATACACTCCCAATAAATCCCCCTTATAACCTCAACTACAACCTGCAAAAAGGATTTACACTTCTAGTACAAAATAAAGTAAAGGTTTATTATGAAACACAGTAGATAAAATATTTGTTCACTTTGCAGCGAAAAGTAACAATATTTACAAATTCATATACATCAAAACTTCAGTTTTACAACACATAAAATTTATAAATGTTTGGCAGTCAGTCTTCGATCTTTAAGCCCACTATTCACACTTCAAAATCTAGACTCGACTCGGCCTAGAGGAATTCTCTGGTTCTTCCCTGTCACCTGCGCGATGAACCACAATCGCGCTAAGCCCACGGCTTAGTGATACAAACAACCATAATATTATGCCTCAATGCAATGCCAATGTCACACAATCAAGTTTCATAAACAATTCAAAAGAATATTATATTTCACAATCTTACATTATTTAATAATTAATCAAAACATTCATGATTCACATTGAAAACAAAGACAAGCATGGGCCCAAAATACACTAATATGTTATTCAAAGTTCAGAGTTACTGCTTTGGTCCATAATCATAATCATTAATACATTTATCCATGGATAATTAACTAGATTTGAGCTTACGACCCAGTCATTTCACTCAATCTAGTTTCAATAATTTGTTTTTTAGGTTTACGACCCGGTCATTTAATCCCAAAAACATCACATTTCACATTTTCTAACTGGAATCGGTTTATGACCTAGTCATTTTACCTATCCAGTGATTCATAGGCATGCCGCCAAAACCAAAATTCTGAAAATTGAATAAACATATTAGGCACACAATCATTTTATTTATCTTTTTTTTTCTTTTTTTTTTCTTTTTTCATTTCATTTCTCATAATTAATTAGGCAACCATGCCTCCATTATATATCTCATTTGCATCATTATAGCCAACAACCATGGCATCATATCTCATATGATCTCAAATCACAATAAAACAATTCTTCATAATATCATATCTTTCACATTTCATTTCCATATTTCATTTCATCATCATATAAGCAAATATGTTTCAACCATCTCATATTATATTTCAAATCACATTAATCAGTTCATTATTCAAATGGATATAATCAATGGCATTAACACATATTTTACATGCTCATCACAACATTCACATATTACCAAACATAATGTGATTATTAATATCCATCAACAATGCATTAGGTTCCTTATCACATTTACAATCAAATGTGTGTCAAGTCTCAACATCACATGAATGTATGCAATAGTGTAGTTTGTACTTACCTTAAAACCAACTCACACCAATCTATACACTTATTCTTCCAAGAATCCTCAACACTTAGGTTAGGGCAATTCAACCTCTTCACAACCTAATCCAAAAGGAATATTAGCAAAATGACCATATGAATAGTAAATTCTGGTTTTAGACTCCACTTTATCCTTATTTTGAAAAATTGTATAAAATAATATACTTGACTAAAAACTCTAAAATTTTTACAGAACTTAATTTTACATCTTAAAATCATTCCTTTAAAATTTCAGATCAAACTGAATACAAAATCTTGGTCAAATAATTCACCCAACCAGACTGCCCCAATTGCCCTGCACCCTGGCAGCAGTTCTGAACATTGTGAATTCCATAAATCAAATTCAATAAACGTGGTTCCAAATTATTTTTCTCAAATACTAGACTCACTAAGAAAAAACATATCCAAAATTCAATTGGATATTATTTTTCTACATTTTATTAAAAATCTCGAAAAATAGCTGTCTCAGTTAAGGTACCTGCTGGAACAGGTCTAATAAAAATAATCTTTCCAAAATCATAACCATTCCAAAATCGAATCAACATATTTTTCAGTCATTCTAGACTCATAGATGCACAACATATCAAAACTTCACTTCAAGAACATATTTCTATATTTAATTAAAAATCATACAAGTCACAGCATTTACTAATTGTAAAGCAGAAAAATTTCAACTTCACTAAACACAGCTCTTACTCTTCCATCACCAACACCAACCTAACTTCTTATCTTTAAATTAAAATCAACACCACAATCATTTAATCCAACACACTTCAACATACTACAATTAACACAACCCAATCTTCAATTATCAACACTCAAACTCATACACCACTTCAAATCAAACAAGCGAAATCAAGAGAGAACTTACCAAAGTTGATGAATCTTCAAAATTTTCCAACTCAATCAATTGAATCTTTCTTCAATTTGAAACTTGGAACTTAAAACAACCTCTTGCTCTCTTGTCTTGGAGATGCCCGGCCACCCAAAAGAAAAGAAGAAAATGAAAGAGACAAAAGAAGCAAAGTCAACTTTCTCTTCTCTTTAAACCTCCACCAAGCATTCCAAGATAAGAAATTACTTAAATACGATCTTCTATTTGTTTTAATTCTCTTTCACTTATTGCCGTTTTTAGTAATTTCATAATTAACAAATAAATATCTTCTTCCTTTGACCATCCATTTTGACTTGTATATATGTTATATATATTTCCATATATACAACATATACACTTTCTTTTAAATTCTTTTCTCTTTCCAATTACACATATACATTTTAATTCAAATAAAACAACAATTATATCAAAACTCCTAGGGCACACTTTGGGATATTGCACCAAAATAAATATAACACCCTTATACCCTATATACATACAATACATATTTCTAGCATATGTAAAATACGCATATACGGTACAAAAATATCACCGACTAATTTAATAAATTTTTTTTCACATTTCAAATTTAGAATTTCAAATACTAAATATATAAAATTAAATAGTATATAAATATTATTTGCTCATTATAGGAACCCAAGAAAAATATTTTATATGAAAATCTCTGGTAAAAATTTCGCCAGAGTTTTGGCTGTAATTTGGACGTTTCCAAAATTCAGCAAAACACAACTGCATAAAACAAACACTCCCAAGAAAATGAATTCACAATTTCGCCAATACTTCTCAATTTCTCCATATTTTCTCAAAATACTTATATATAGGTATATATATTAACAACACATATAAGATCCCATCCTAACTAAATTATTCAAAACATTCTTTATAATTTATATTATATACTTCAAAAACATATCATAACATATATAATATCAAAATATGTTGTAATATCAAATATCTACATATTGGCAACTAGTTCTGATCTTGATGTATTGAAAAACTCTTCAAGCTTAAAAACTACAAACGTAGACCCGACCAGATCTAGTAGAACTCTCCATCTCTACCAAAACGTCCATGTCGCGCGATGAATTACAATCGTGCTAAGCCAAAGCCTAGTGGTACAAACTTTGATAATAATAAAAATGTAAAGTAATGCCAATGCAAAATGCTTATGAACATCACATCATTCCATTTTCTCATACTTTTCAATTATTTCACAATCCACAATTCGCATATATATAAACACAAACATGGGCCCAAAGACAACTAATATGCTATTCAAATTTCAAAGTTACTGTTTTGGTCCATAATGATACCATGTGTCTAGCCCCGTAGGCAATATATCAATAGAATATTCTAACTAGGCATGAGCTTATGACCCAGTCTTTTCACTCACCCTAGCTTTAAATATTTATTTTTTAGGCTTACCGCCCTGTCTTTTTACCTCAAAAATATTTTCACAATGACGCCCAGCGTTTAGGCCGTAGGCAATCATAGGCGTGCCACCAAACACAAAACTCTAAAAATTGAATAACATACTAGGTACACAATTTATTCATATTTCTCTTTATCAATCTCTTTCTCATTTTCACATATTCAATCTAGGCACATTGCCTTATTTTCACTTTTTTTTTCTCACTTTTCTCACTTTTCTCATTTTTCTCATTTTTATCAATATCAATTCATTTCATTATACCACATATCTCATTTTTGCATTCACAACACATTACCAAATTACTTTGGATATTTTCACATAATACACATATTATTCACATTTTACACAATTTAGCCATTATCAATGGCTTTTCACAATGCCTTTTACACATATATGACATTACAAATGTCATAGCATATTATGCATACATAACTAATGTACCAAGTAGATTAACACATTTTCCAACCAAAATGTGTTAAGCCCAAATGTCATGCAAACATAACCAATATATATTCAAAGTTTGTATTTACCTCAAATAGCAACCAAAATAATCTTAAAACTCCCACCAACTTTCTATTCCAAGTTGCCCTTCAACACTTGGATTGGCCAAACTACTTCCTCTCAATGCCTATATCAAATGTGATCATAAATAATCATTTAATATCACATTCTAAGGCATTCTCAACACCAAACCTTAATTTAACAACACTCTTATAAAATTTTAAAAATTAAGTCTTTCCTTACTTTAACTTAGCAAATCCATATTAACCCATTAAATTATTGTTTTAAGTTTATTTATATCATTATAAACATATTTTAACATGTTTAAACCAATTATATTAATTAACCACATGCTTATGTTCAAAACCCTAAAATAGCATAACCTTCACCATTGAAGGATATCCATTCCAACACAATCCAATTATCATTTCAATCTTATTTCCACCACTTATATCATGAAATAATATGATTTAAGCATTAAAATCAAACAATTAATCATTCTATGAAAATTCACCTTTCCAAAACCCTAAATCATACTACCATCTTCAATTTCTATCCAAACTTAACTAAATCCATCATTTTCTTTTAAAATCCTTGTTTATGCATCAAAACAACACATTTAAAACCAATTTGCACAATTAAAACTCATGATTTCAAAAACTCAAATGTTCCATAACCCTAAATTCTCTCTCTTCACCAGTCTTACCCAAACTCAACCATTTCTTTAATCCAACCTTAAAATCATTGTTAATCACTTAAAATAACTTCATCCATACCCAAATTGACAATTAAATCTTAGAGCTTCAAAAACCAAAACACACATATTCATACTTTCATGAAATCCAAATAAAGAAGTTGAAAACTTACTAATTTTTGTGGAAATCACCAAAAATCCACTTTAAACTTGTTAAATCCTTTAATAAATTGAGTATGAAAGAATCAAATTCCTTGGTCTTGCATCCATGGTGGCCGACCCTTGTGTGAAGAACAGGAAGATGAAGACAAATTTTAATTTTCTTTTTCTTTTCATCTTTATTTATAACCATATATATATATATATTAAAATAATTTAATAATTAATTAATTATTTATTTATTTAATAAATTAAAAGTCCAAAATCCCTCTTCCATTCAAAAATAAATTATTTTTGAATTATTTTATTAATTTTAAATTTCTAAGATTTAATTACCAAAATACCCTTTTACTTTGGCTTTTCTATTAAAAAGTGTTGACTTTTATATGTTGTATATATTTTGCATATATATCACATATATATTCCACTTTTTGATTTAAAATCCCTTTATTTTTCATTTAAAACCATTATTTCAATTTCTCCATTTAAATTATAATTTATTTTATTAAATTTCCAAAAATTAGAACTTTTTAAAATTTGGGATATTACACATATGCACAAGTAATGTGTATATTATTTACACATCAAATGTACATTATATGTGTATTAAATATATTAAGTATGTAATATATTAATCCAACATATACAATTAATATGCCATATGTATATGTTATATATACACTAGATATATATTGGTTATATACACCTTTTATATTTCCAAAATCACGAATGTGACAGGATTAGCTATGAATATTTTATCGCTAAATTTGTCTTCATTAAAGGATGATAAGAAAAAATAGCAACAAAATATATATAAATAGCGACATATTTTACTAACGGCCTCAAAATTTTATCGCTAATTTTTTAGCGACTACATGGATAGCTACAAATGTTATTCCATTGCTAATAACTATTAGCGATGAATTTTGAGAATTAATCCGTCACTAAATCTCATTTTTCTTATAGTGGTATAATTTCTTCATTGCTTCTAAATACAGGAAAATGATTCCAAATTTTTTTACTGGATTGATTATGTATGTACTCCCAGAGATATAGAAATTACTTAACCATTTGTGAATAAGAATAAGAGCTTGAATCATGAAATTAAAAGGTTGAATGAGGTGACTCATAGAATGACTGATGTGGCTTCTCGAGCTGCTATTACCATTACTGAATGGTGATTAGGTTGGAGACAGAGAAAACCATAATTAGGAGAAATTGTTGGAGAAGAAAGTTTTAGAGATAGAAATGAAGAAGTGAACTTTAAATCTGATTACATTGTTGTTAGTGGTGCTTGGGATTTATCAGTGTTAATGATCATTGGAAACTAACCAAGGCATCTTGCACTTCCTTAGAGTAGTGTTGATTAGTATTGAGTAGCCTTGGTTTCTGTATTTTTGTCAGTTGATCTTAGGTGTTACAATGTAATGGTATTTACTTTTGTTAGTTTTTGTATTTATGAAATGTTGTTGTGTAATTTTCAGGATATTTTGTATTGAAATTGAAATATTTCAATTTTTGATGTGCTTTGAAATAGTAAATATGGGAGAGTAAATAGTTGTGATGGGTAGAGAAAATATAAGATGAATATGCATGATAGATGTAATATATATATGTATATGGTTTATATTTGAAATAGACATGACATATATAAGATATAACACCCCTATACCCCGTATACGCACACTACATACCACCATATCTGTAATATACATATACTGAATATAGGAATGCTACGGTTTACTAAACAAACAACTCACTCCTTTATACAATAATATGAGCAAACTTAAACATTTAAGTTATATCATAAAACACAATAAATAATACGTTCATTCAATACGCAGCGGAAAATGTAGAGGTATTTACAAATACATAAACATTAAAATCAAATTTTACAAAACATAAAGTTTATACATGTTTGGCAGTCAGTCTTTGATCTTTAAGCCACTATTAACACTTCAAAATCTAGACTCGAATCGGTCTAGATGAACTCTCTGGCTCTACCCTATCACCTGCGCGATGAACCACAATCGAGCTAAGCCAACGGCTTAGTGGTACAAAGCATAATAACAATATGCTTCACTGCAATGCCAATGTCACTCATTTCAACAATAAAGACAATATTCATAAATGATATATTAATATTTTTCATAACAATACATTCCATTATTTTATTCAATTGTTTCACCATTCATGAATCACATTGAAACAAAGACAAGCATGGGCCCAAAAGACACTAATATGCCATTCCACTTTCAGAGTTAATGTTTTGGTTCAATTATTACATTTATCATTATCATTATCATTATCCCAACTAGGCTTCAAGGATTAGGATCAACCAAGCTTCAAGGGGAACAAAGCATGCTAAGTATCAACCCAACTTGGCTTCAAGAACCAAACCCAACCTAGCTTCAAGGGTTGTAACATCTCAACTAGGCTTCAAGGACTAGACCCAACCAAGCTTCAAGGGGAGTTAAGCATGCTAAACTTCAACCCAACTTGGCTTCAAGGATCAAGCCCAACCTAGCTTCAAGAGATTGTTACTATTAGGCATGCCACCAACAACAAAACTCTAAAAATGGAATAACACATTAGACACACAATTCATTCATTATTTCATTATCAATTTCATTCTTATTTTCTCATCATCATTTAGGCAACCATGCCTCAATTATCTCATTTGCATCATTATAGCCAACAACAATGGCTTCACATCTCATCAATAGAGTATACATAACCAATTGCATTAGACATATATTTTAAATTCATCATCATCTAGGCAAACATGCCCCATTTATTTCATTTGAATCATAATAGCCAACCACAATGACATCACATCTCATCATATCTCAATTCACATTAAAGCAATTCATCATTAAAGTATTCATCATATCCAATTGCATTGCACATACATTTGAATGATCATCATATCTTTCACATTATACAAATCATAACATTAATCAAATTGTATTAACAATATAGTAAATTACTTAACACATTTACAACCGAATGTGTTAAGTCTCAAAATCATGTAAATGTATGGAACCATGTAAGTTTGTACTTACCTCAAGAACAACTCACACCAATCTATACACTTCTTCTTCCAAGAATTCTCAACACCTAGGTTAGGGCAATTCAACCTCTTCACAACCTAATTCAAAAGGAATAATACACACTTATTTACAAATTCACATGAATTCCAATACAATTATTCACCTATTAGTCTCATACTAGACCCACAGATCACAAATACCAACCAAAACCACTCTATAAGTCCCCACGATCGTGGCCTTACAACCCCACGGTTGTGGCCTCACAACCCCCACGGTCGTGGGTTAGAAAACAAACCTGTCCAATTCGCCCAACACCCCCACGGTTGTGGCATCCAAGGGCCACGGTCGTGGCATCCAAAATGCTTCTGTTTCTAATCAAACTCATGTATTCTATGCTTTAAACTTTATTAAACACAAACTTCTTGAAGGTCTACCAAAAATAATTGATCAAACTCAATATTGACATCAATTACCAATTCAAAACCATAACATAAACACAACTCTTACTCTTCCATTCAACTCCAAAATCACAATCAATTAAACCCAACACTCTCAAACACACCACAATCAAACATATTCATGCTCTTAATAATCCAACACCAAACTCAAACACAACTTAAAATAAAACAAGAGAATCAAGAGAAAACTTACCAAAGTTGATGAAATTTCTCAAATTTCCAACTTAATCACTTGTTATCTCCTTAAATCTTGAGCTTGGAAAACAAAACTCTCTTCCTCTCTTGCTCCTTTAATGGCCTGCCAACCCAAAGAGAAAAGAAACTAAAGAACAAAATGAATGGCAAATAACCAAGTCAACTCTTCTCTTTAAACCTCCACCAAGCAAAATAATATTAAAATATTATAAAATCCTCTTCCACTAACTTAATTAATTCATTAAATAATCATCTTTTGACTTCCACATTTTGACTTGTATATGTTGTATATATCACTATATATATACAACATATACACTCTCTCTTTACTTCTTTTCTCTTTCCATTAAACATATACATTAAATCCAAATACAACAATAATTCCAAAACTTTTAGGGTATACTTTGGGATATTACAATTCTCCCCCTCTAAAAAGAAATTTCGTCCTCTAAATTACCTGATATCAAGTCTGGAACAAATGGGGATACTGATCTCGCATCGCTTGTTCACTCTCCCAAGTTGCCTCTTCTCTACCATGATTCTTCCAAAGAACCTTTACAAGTGGCACTTTCTTATGTCTCAACTCTTTCACTCCATGTGCCAAAATAGCAACTGGTTCTTCTTCAAATGTCAGATCCGAACTCACCTCAATAGATTCAACTGGTAAAACATGAGATGGGTCTGATCTGTACCTCCGCAGCATAGAAACATGGAAGACATTATGAATTCTATCCAACCCAGGCAGCAAAGCAAGTCAATAAGCAACTGGTCCCACTCTTTCTAATACTTCATAAGGTCCAATAAAATGAGGACTTATCTTTCCTCTTCGACCAAATATCAAAATCTTTTTCCAAGGAGATACTTTCAAAAATACTTTATCTCCAACATTAAACTCTATATCCCTCCTTTTCAAATCTGAATAAGATTTCTGTCGATCTGAAGCTACTTTCAACCGATCCCGAATTATCTTCACTTTCTCTTTCGTTTCTTTAATCAAATCAGGACCAACCAATTTGCATTCTCCAACTTCATTCCAACACAGAGGCGTCCTACATCTTCTACCATACAATGCCTCAAATGGTACCATTCCTGTACTGGATTGATGACTGTTATTGTAAGTAAATTCCACAAGTGGCAAAAATCTGCCCCAACTTCCAGAGAAATCAATGACACAGCTTCTCAACATATCCTCTATAATTTGTATCACTCTCTCTGACTGCCCATCTGTCTGCGGATGAAAAGCAGTGCTAAAGTGCAATCGAGAACCCATAGCACCATGTAAACTCTTCCAAAACCTTAAAGTAAATCAAGGATCTCGATCAGACACCAAAGAAATTGGAACTCCATGAAACTTCACTATCTCACTGATATACAGCTCAGCCAACTTCTCAAGAAAATAATCCATTCTAACTGGAAGAAAATGAGCTGTCTTTGTTAACCGATCAACAATCACCCAAATAGCATCATGTTTCTTCTGAGTCAAAGGCAAACCAGACACAAAATCCATTGTCACACGTTCCCATTTCCATTCAGGCACTGATAAAGGTTGAAGCAACCCTGTTGGAACTTGATGCTCAGCTTTTACCCTCTGACAAGTGAGACACTTGGATACATATTCTGCAATGTCTTTCTTCATACCTGACCACCAATAATGCTGCTTCAAATCTTGGTACATCTTTGTACTCCCAGGGTGTATAGCAAAAACTGACTGGTGTGCTTCCCCTAAAATACTCTTTCTCAATCTTGCATCATCAAGAACATACAATCTATCTTTGAACCAAAGGGTACCATCACTTCTCACATAAAAATCTCGGCTCTCCCCATTTTTGCAATCTGACACAATCTTCTGAATTTTCTCATCAGCCAATTGAGCCTCTTTAATCTGATCCAACAACACCGGTCTCAAATGCAACTGAGCCAACAATGCACCATCATCACATGATTCAAAACTAGCATGCAACGCTCTCAATTCAACAAGCAACAAGAGCGAATAAGCAGTCAAACCTGCCAAAGATTTCCGACTCAAGGCATCAGCAACAACATTTTCCTTACTAGGATGATAATCAATCAAACAGTCATAGTCTTTAATCAATTCCAACCATCGTCTTTGTCGAAGATTAAGCTCTCTTTGAACCCCCAAATATTTCAAACTCTTATGATCTATGTAGATAAAACACTTACCTCCATACAAATAGGGTCGCCAAATCTTCAAAGCAAACACTACAGCTGCCAATTTCAAATCATGCGTTGGATAATTAAGCTCATGCAGCTTCAACTGCGGAGAAGCATAAGCTATAAATTTACCCTCTTAGTTCAAAACACAACCTAAACCATTATGTGAAGCATCACTGTAAATCACATATGGTTTATCTTCCACAGGCAAAGTAAGAACAGGCGCTTGAGTCAACATTTCCTTCAACTGCTCAAAACTAGCTTGACACTGATCTGTCCACACAAATCTAACTCCCTTTCGAAGTAATCTGGTGAGTGAAGTAGCTATCAAAGAAAAACCTTTCACAAAGCGTCGATAATAGCCTGCCAAACCCAAAAAACTTCTAACTTCAGTTACAGACTTCGCTGGACTCCAATTCAAAATAGCCTCAACTTTACTCGGATCAACTCTTATACCATCTGCTGAAATTATATGACCGAGAAAAGTCACTTGATCAAGCCAAAACTCACACTTCGACAGCTTAGCATATAACTGCTTCTCTCTTAAGGTCTGCAACACAATCCGCAAATGCTTGTCATGCTCCTATTCATTATGCGAATACACAAAAATATCATCAATAAAGACCACCACAAACTGATCCAGATAGGTGCATTCGTTAACCCAAAAGGCATCACTAAAAATTCGTAATGCCCATACCTTATGCGAAAAGCTGTCTTAGGAACATCTTCAGCTCTGACTCTCAACTGATGGTACCCTGATCTCAAATCAATCTTGGAAAACACTGCTGCTCCCTTCAACTGATCAAAGAGATCATCAATTCGAGGTAAAGGATACTTATTCTTGATAGTCACTTTGTTCAATTGCCTATAATCGATGCATAACCTCAAAGTACCATCCTTCTTCTTTACAAACAAAACAGGAGCTCCCCACAGAGAAACACTAGGGCAAACAAACCCTTTATCCAACAACTCCTGCAACTGCACCTTCAACTCTCTCAACTCAGCAGGTGCCATTCGATAAGGAGTAATAGAGATGGGAGTGGTACCAGGCAACAAATCGATACCAAACTCAACCTCTCTCTCAGGGGGTAACCCTGGCAACTCCTCTGAAAAAACATTTGGAAATTCTGCAACTGTGGGTATACTATCAAGTTGAGAACCCATTACTCTGCTATCCACAACATGAGCAAGATAAGCATCACACCCTTTTCTAATCAACTTTCTAGCTAAAAAGGCTGATACAAACAAGGATGCAAGTTGTCTCTGCTCACTAGATACCATCACACTTCTACCATCACCAGTTCTCAAAGTAACACACTTCTTTTGACAGTCTACCATAGCTCCATGCTTAGACAACCAATCCATACCTAAAATCAAATCATATTCCTTAAAAGGCATTTCAATCAAATCACCCAAAAATTCCTCACCTTGTACCACCACTGAACTATCACAATGCACCTTACTCACCACAACACTATGTCCTAAAGGATTTGTCACCAAGACATCAAATCCTAAGGATTCTGAATGCAATTCAGACACAGGCAAAATAGATGCACTTATGTATGAATGAGTAGATCATGGATCAATCAAAGCAAGAATTGAAATGCCAAATAAAGAAAATGTACCCGCAATAACTGCTGAAGCACTCGGCTGCCTCTGCATCACATACACTCTCTGAGAAGATCCAGCCTCATCTGGCCTACTGCCTCCAGATGTAGAACCTCCTCTTTGACTGATCCCAGGTCGACCACTTCTACTGAAACCTCTGCCCCCTCGACTAACTCTGCTAACACTAGGTCGAGAAGCTGCAGTATCAGTCTGTCTATCATCCTGTAGCTCAGGGCAATCTTTAATAAAATGGGCTGGTGATCCACATCTAAAATATACTCCCAATCCACCCATCTTCCAACAAGCACCCCCATGTGTCCTACCACAATGAACACATGTAGGTGGAGTGGATCTCTGAACCACTGGAGTCGGAGCACTCGCTACAGAAACTGTAGGTCTCGATCTCTGCCTTTGATACTGAACTGACCTACCTGACAGCCTCTGACTCCTACTAATTCTCAGAACAAAACTTCCTCGGCCTCTCTTCATAGATGAAGACCCTGCCTCAAACTGGGATCTCCTAACTCTAGTCTCCTCTTCAGTAGCAGCTGTTGCAATAGCTTGTGCTCTCTCAACCCTTCTGGCTGCTACAACCAATTGAGAAAAATCCTGATATCGAGATCCAGCAACAATACACATAATAGAGGGCCTCAACCCCTCCTCAAATCTCCTACACTAGTCAATCTCATCTGCAATAATCCCCCTGGCATAATGACTCA
This sequence comes from Garcia nutans, assembly GCA_947685225.1. Taxonomy (NCBI): domain Eukaryota; kingdom Viridiplantae; phylum Streptophyta; class Magnoliopsida; order Malpighiales; family Euphorbiaceae; genus Garcia; species Garcia nutans. The sequence goes on along the minus strand of CANTUV010000005.1, from coordinate 31,541,871 downwards.
ACCAGATGAATTCTACCTCATACTCTGTCACAGTCCGGTTATCTTGTCTCAAATTCAGAAATTCCATCTTCTTGACATCCTTATACTCCCTCGGGGTATATTTCTACTCAAACTCCCTCAGAAAATCACTATAAGACAATGTAGGTGGATCATCCATGGCATGAGGAACCGTCTTCCACCAGTCATAAGCATCTTTCTGCAGAAGGGATCTAGCATAATCAAATTTCTCTTCAGGAGTAGCTTGCAACTAAATAAATACCCTCTGCACTCTATCCAACCACTGCTCAGCTACTGCAGGATCTGTAGTGCCCAAGAAATCCTCAACCCCATATTTCCTCAATTTATCATAATGTCTCACCGGTACTTGCTGCTGTGGTGGCGGTGGCGGCTGCACTAGAGCTTGCCTCAACAATTCTATCACATGCCGTAACCAAACAAGCGGAACCTCATCAGCAGCCAATCTCTCTGGCACAAGAGCAGGTGCCTCACTAGCTCTCTCAACCCTAGCTCCATCTCTACCCTCTTCAGGAGCTACACTCTCAGCACTACCTTCTATAGACTGACGTGACTGAGACGCCATCACTACCTATATCTGTAAACATAGCAGAATATACCTCATCAAAGATCAGAGACTGCCAATACCATAACATGTATCTTATTTAAAAACAATATTTTAAAAATCAAAAATTTCTTTTTCTTACAATTTACCTAGGTTGAGAATCTCAAACCTAGGCTCTGATACCAAAACAATTGTAACACCCCTATACCCCGTATACGCACACTACATACCACCATATCTGTAATATACGTATACTGAATATAGGAATGCTACGATTTACTAAACAAACAACTCACTGCTTTATACAATAATATGAGCAAACTTAAACATTTAAAATTTATCATAAAACACAATAAATAAAACATTCATTCAAAACGCAGCGGAAAATGTAGAGGTATTTACAAATACATAAGCATTAAAATCAAATTTTACAAAACATAAAGTTATACATGTTTGGCAGTCAGTCTTTGATCTTTAAGCCTACTATTAACACTTCAAAATCTAGACTCGACTCGGTCTAGATGAACTCTCTGGCTCTACCCTGTCACCTGCGAGATGAACCACAATCGCGCTAAGCCAACGACTTAGTGGTACAAACCACAATAACAGTATGCTTCACTGCAATGCCAATGTCACTCATTTCAACAATAAAGACAATATTCATAAATGATATATTAATATTTTTCATAACAATACATTCCATTATTTTATTCAATTGTTTCACCATTCATGAATCACATTAAAACACAAGACAAGCATGGGCCCAAAAGACACTAATATGCCATTCCACTTTCAGAGTTAATGTTTTGGTTCAATTATCACATTTATCTTTATCATTATCATTATCCCAACTAGGCTTCAAGGATTAGGCTCAACCAAGCTTCAAGGGGAACAAAGCATGCTAAGTATCAACCCAACTTGGCTTAAAGAACCAAACCCAACCTAGCTTCAAGGGTTGTAACATCTCAACTAGGCTTCAAGGACTAGACCCAACCAAGCTTCAAGGGGAGTTAAGCATGCTAAACTTTAACCCAACTTGGCTTCAAGGATCAAGCCCAACCTAGCTTCAAGAGATTGTTACTATTAGGCATGCCACCAACAACAAAACTCTGAAAATGGAATAACACATTAGACACACAATTCATTCATTATTTCATTATCAATTTCATTCTTATTTTCTCATCATCATTTAGGCAACCATGCCTCAATTATCTCATTTGCATCATTATAGCCAACAACAATGGCTTCACATCTCATCAATAGAGTATACATAACCAATTGCATTAGACATATATTTTAAATTCATCATCATCTAGGCAAACATGCCCCATTTATTTCATTTGAATCATTATAGCCAACCACAATGGCATCACATCTCATCATATCTCAATTCACATTAAAGCAATTCATCATTAAACTATTCATCATATCCAATTGCATTGCACATACATTTGAATGATCATCATATCTTTCACATTATACAAATCATAACATTAATCAAATTGTATTAACAATATAGTAAATTACTTAACACATTTACAACCAAATGTGTTAAGTCTCAAAATCATGTAAATGTATGCAACCGTGTAAGTTTTTACTTACCTCAAGAACAACTCACACCAATCCATACACTTCTTCTTCTAAGAATTCTCAACACTTAGGTTAGGGCAATTCAACCTCTTCACAACCTAATTCAAAAGGAATAATACACACTTATTTACAAATTCACATGAATTCCAATACAATTATTCACCTATTAGTCTCGTACTAGACCCACAGATCACAAATACCAGCCAAAACCACTCTATAAGTCCCCACGGTCATGGCCTCACAACCCCCACGGTCGTGGGTTAGAAAACGAACCTGTCCAATTTGCCCAAGGGCCACGGTCGTGGCATCCAAAATGCTTCTGTTTCCAATCAAACTCATGTATTCTATGCTTTAAACTTTATTAAACACAAACATCTTGAAGGTCTACCAAAAATAATTGATCAAACTTAATATTGACATCAATTACCAATTCAAAACCATAACATAAACACAACTCTTACTCTTCCATTCAACTCCAAAATCACAATCAATTAAACCCAACACTCTCAAACACACCACAATCAAACATATTCATGCTCTTAATAATCCAACACCAAACTCAAACACAACTTAAAATAAAATAAGAGAATCAAGAGAAAACTTACCAAAGTTGATGAAATTTCTCAAATTTCCAACTTAATCACTTGTTATCTCCTTAAATCTTGAGCTTGGAAAACAAAACTCTCTTCCTCTTTTGCTCCTTTGATGGCCCGCCAACCCAAAGAGAAAAGAAACTAAAGAACAAAATTAATGGCAAATAACCAAGTCAACTCTTCTCTTTAAACCTCCACCAAGCAAAATAATATTAAAATATTATAAAATCCTCTTCCACTAACTTAATTAATTCATTAAATAATCATCTTTTGACTTTCACATTTTGACTTGTATATGTTGTATATATCACTATATATATACAACATATACACTCTCTCTTTACTTCTTTTCTCTTTCTATTAAACATATACATTAAATCCAAATACAACAATAATTCCAAAACTTTTAGGGTATACTTTGGGATATTACATAAGACATATGCATATCCCTAGAATATAGTACACATATGCATGAGGTATACATTGGTGGTGGAAAAGTTGATGGAGATGATTAAAATAATAATAAAGAGAAGTGGAAGTCAAAAGAAGGAAGAAGATGATTGGTGGGTTGTTAATTTTTAATATATATTATAATATATATTTATATATATATAAAGATGGCATTAAAAGGAAGAGGATATTTTCTTCTTCTCCTTCTTTTGTTCCATGGCTGTGGGAGTTGAGATAAAGTGAGAAGAGCTTGATTTTATTCATTTATACACCAAATTTACAAGGGATTTTAAGAGGTTTAAAGGTGGATATTGAAGGTTTAGCAAGAACTCAAGTAAGTGTTCATTTTCAACCTTGTTTTTATGGATTTTAAATATATGAGTGATATGGGTGGTTTTATTATTGTGTTGAGATATAGATGATGAAAACATGATTAGATGTTGAGGATGATGATGGATAGTGCAATTTGAGAAAAAGGGTGAGAAGGAAAAGAATAAGGATTTGTAGAAATGAGTTGGGGAATGAGTGAATTGGTATATGGATGATTGTATGAATGAATTATAATGATGATTGTTGTTGATGATGTTGTGTTTAGGTCAAGAGGGATCAAGTGGAGAAGAGTAAGCTTGGGATAGCCAAGGTTTGTACATATGATCTCTTTGGCTTGTATATATTTTCTTCCTTAAGTGATGTGTGTGTTATGTTGATGAAAATGGAGTGAAAGAGTAATTCTGGGTTGCCATAGGCGTGGCCATGCAGTGCCACAATCGTGGGCTTTGAGGTGGAGTTGTTTCGTGTGGAAATAGTGAGGAAACAGAAGCAAAATGAATGCCATGGCTGTGGGGGTTGAATGCCATGACCGTAGGGGTACTCAATGTTGATTTATAGCCTTATTTCACATCCCACGGGCATGGCTATTGAATGCCATGGCCATGGGGTTGGTTTTCCAAGATTTAGAGCTTCATTTTATGCTATATGAGCATGGTTTGCGGCTTGCATGGTTATATCTTTTTATAGTATGTTGATTATATTAAATGGAAGTGTATGTATATGAATTGAGTCATATGATGAGTGTGGCTCATGTATGCTTGATGTGAAACAATTATGAGGAGTGATCATGAATAGCGGTGATCATGGGAAAAGTATAAAGTAAAGTGATGTTATATGTGTGTAGCCTATACAACTACTTGTCCAGTTATGTTGAGATTGATTGGATATGCATGAGAAGTCCTGAGCAGAGCTAGGCCTTGAGGTGCATATATTGATGAACCTGAGCAGAGCTAGGTCATGACCTGAGTAATGCTAGGTCATGTGATTGAGATTTGTGATGGTTCTAAGCAGAGATGGACCATAAGACTGTGTTAACTAGATATGATAATTGTATTGAGGTATTGGATCCAATAGTGTAATTGTGTATCAGTATGGGATGCGATTCCTAACAATATATTTGTGTATGTGTATAATATATGTGTATGAGTATGTCATATAGGATCAATGTATGTATATGTTATTTATATGTACCACTAAGCATTCAAGTTTAGCGCGGTTGTGTGAATCGAGGAGGTGAGTAGAGTGCTGATCCGAGAGTCAGACGGTTGTGCATAAGCAGAGTAGGAGTGCTTCAGACCAACTAGAAGATGGTGCATGCATGTACAATCTTGTTATATTGTATTTTGATCATATGTATATGCATATAAGTGGATTTTGGAAAAGACAATGTATAATTGTATATATGTAATCTAATGAAAAGTATAATGGTTTTGGAAATTTTACTTTTAAAAGAATAAGATTCGATAATAGGAAATGTTCTTTTATTAAATATATGGTTGATTTGGATCTAAGGTAAGGGTTTAAACAACACTATAACGTGACATCCTTATATTTTATATTCATATTGTATGTATACTGTAACATCCTAACAGCCCTGGGATTACGACTCGGTCTTTTCACCCAGCCCGCTTCAAGGGACTGCTACAGTACTGCTTCCCTTCACGGTTCCACAGCAGGATTTGTTTATTTGGTTCAATTAAGAGTCGCCTCCCTCGTTTTGATCCCAAGACCTTGTTAAGAGAGTCTTTATCCTGAAATGAATACCATTTCTTCTACTAAAACAAATGTAACATCCTTATACCCAATATACATACACTACATACACCCAACATATGTAATATACAAATATAAGATATAAGAATGTCACAAGCCATTTTACCAAAACAAATCTTCACTTATAAAATCTGTATAAACTTAAAACATTCAACTGATATCATATAAATAATAGATGAAATATTACTTGCTAAAATACATATATAACTTTAATACCAAAGGTTTATTCAAAACATCTTTGATAGTTTGTGGAATATACATGTATATACATCAAAATATATAACATAATATACTTGAAATCAATATGTACAAAAATATCAAATATATGCATGCTGACAGTTAGTCTCTGATCTTTATGTCCAACAATCAACTCTGCCCTCAATGTCTCAACCCTAGACTCGACTCAGTCTAGACGAACTCTCCGGCTCAACCAGATCTACCCTGTTACCTGCGCGATTAATCATAATCGCGCTAAGCTAGAAGCCTAGTGATACAAACTTTGAAAACAATATAGTTCAGATGCAATACCAATGCACAACACATAAGGATATTATATCTCATAACATTATATTATTATATCTTATTATATTGCTCAATTGTTCCACAATTCATAACTTACATAAAAGCAAACACAAGCATGGGCCCAAAAGAATCTAATATTCTATTCAAATTCCAGAGTTACTTCTTTGGTCCAAGATGACAATATGTGTCTAGCCCCAAAGGCAAATCATAATCACAATGAGGATTACCTCATATGTAACATCCCGATTAGGCTTTAAGGACTAGGCCCAACCCAGCTTCAAGGGACTACTACAACATGTAACATCCCAACTAGGCTTCAAGGACCAAGCCCAACCCAACTTCAAGGGACTGTTACGTCTTAGGCATGACGCCAAACACAAAACTCTAAAAATTAAATAACATACTAGGACAATTCTTTTATAATTTAATTATCAATATCTTTCTCATTATCTCAAGATCATGCTAGGCACAATGCCTCAATTATCTCATTTATATCAATATAGCCATCACCAATGGCTTTACATACCATCTTTAATTTATGCATAACAAATTGCATTACCTATACATTTTGGGTCATTATCATATTTTGCACATAGTTCACATTATACAAATCATAGCATATTACTCATGCACCAACAATGTAGTAAGTAAGTTAACACATTTTCCAATCAAATGTGTTAAGTCCCAATGTCATGTAAAAATAAGCAATTATTCAAAGTTTGTACTTACCTCTAAAAGAAACAAACACCACTTTCAACATCCTCTTCCAAGATATCCCTCAACACTTGGACTGGGGTAACTCAAGTCTCTTCAAAGCCAAATATGAAGAAAATCCTCAAAACTCCAACTTGAACACTTGAAATCCTTCAATTACTTGAGTTAGCAAGAAGCAAATTTCTCTCTTCCTTTGATGAAGGTAGCCAGCTTCAATGAAGAAAGAAGAAGAAGATGATAATCATCCACTCAACTCAATCCAACTACTTTCTTATTTTAACCACACAATTTTCCAACTTTTACTCTCTACCAAGTAAAACATATTACTTAATTAATACATAAAATATCATCTTCCTCTAACCACTTGTTAATATTTTAATAATTAAAATAACATTTGACCCATATTAAAATATTGACTTGTATATATTATGTATATCTACATATATATATCATATACACATTTTCCTTTTTCACTTATATATATACTTTTAAATCATTTATTTTATTTTCAAAAATTAATATTTATTTTTTTCAATTTTTTTGGATATTACAATTCTCCCCCTTTAAAAATAAATTTCATCCTTAAAATTACTTGTTTTCAAGTCTAGAACAACTGGGGATACTGATCCCCAATCATCTGCTCACTTTCTCATGTTGCCTCTTCAGTAGCATGATTCTTCCAAAGAACTTTCACAAGTGGCACTTTCTTATCTCTCAACTCCTTTACTTCACATGCCAAAATAGGCACTGGTTATTCCTCATAAGTCAGATCTAGACTCACCTTAATTAACTCTACTGACAAAATATGAGATGCGTCTGACGTGTACCTTCGAAGCATAGAGACATGAAAGACATTGTGAATTCGATTCAACTCAGGTGGTAAAGCTAGTCTATAGGCCACTAGCCCACTAACTCTTTCTAGTACCTCATAAGGTCCTATGAAATGAGGACTCAACTTTCCTTTGCGGCCAAATTTCAAAATTTTCTTCTAAGGAGACACTTTAAAAAATACTTTATCTCCTTCACTGAACTTGATAAGTGCACAATTAATGATATTTTGCCCTATTTCTTAATATGATTATTATCCAATTGAGTTTAATTTGTTTGTTCAAGTGCCTTTTAGGGTTAATTTCAGGAATACTCTGTATTTTGAGGCTTATGGTCATTTCGGAGGAATTACAGATGAAAGTAGAGGAAAAGAGCAAAAATTCTTCAAGTGACACGCCCATGGACATGGGCGTGTCAATGGACGTGCCCTTGATGCTGCCATACAAAAGCATTGACATGCCCAGTGACATGGGCGTGCCACCGAGCGTGCCTATTGCAATGATCACAAAAGTTGTGACATGCCCAATGATATGGGCGTGTCACTGGACGTGCCTTATATTCAAAATCCCAGCGGCAATGACACTCCCAGTGACATGGGCATGTCACTGGGCGTGTCGAGCAAAAAAATCTGCACTATAAAAGCTGAGCTGAAGCGCGAATTAGGGATTTGATATTCATATTTTACAACCTAGAGCCGACTTCTAAAGGGAAAAAGAGAGTTTTAAAGCTAAGATTGAAGGTGAAAAAACATCCTACACAAGATCTAAACCAAGATTCAAGGATTCAAGTGAAGAAATACAAATTATTCACCATGGATTGTTTGGATTCTTTTATTTATTTCTCTTGTTCTGGTTTTCTGGTTTTGAACATGAACTAACTCATTCTCTATCTAGATATTGATGAACCCTAGCTTTATTGTATGGATTGAATAATTTTATTTAATTAAATCATTAGATTGAGTTGTTTTATTCTTATGATGCTTAATAATTTATTTCCAATTGATAATAGCGTGCTTATTGATTGGTTGCAATTTTCATATTATTGACTTGAGAAAGCTTGATATGAATTGAATACTCATAAGAATGGAGGGTTGATTGGAGTGCTAGAGATAGACTTACAAGATCCTTTGGCTTATGATTCCTTGTTCTTAATGCAAGATCTACTTAATTATGTTTGAGAAGAGATTCCACCATTCTACTTAGTGATTAGGGATTAATTCACTTGAGAAAGTTTTTAGTCTAATTTAGATGAATGCCAATTCAACTCTATTATTTAATTTAATTGAATTGATTTTCATAAATATATTTATGGCTAGGGGGATTCAATATCTGGATAGTATTTTCATCATAAATCCTTTTTGCATAACACTTAATCTCTCTTTACTTTAAGTTATTACGTTAATTGTCTTTAATTACAAAACTTCACAAAACTATTGATTTGCTAAACAATAGTTAAAATTTGCACTAGTACTTGGCCTTGTCTACAGTGGAATGATAACTCACTCACTACTTTATTACTTGAGCGACCCATGCACTTGCGGTATTGCAATAGCATAGGTTCGTACCATCAACTGAACTCTATGTCTCTTCTTTTTAAATCTGAATATGATTTCTATCGGTCTGAGGCTACTTTCAGGCAATTCCTAATCACCTTTACTTTCTCTTCTGTTTCCCTTATCAAATTGAGACCAATCAACTTACCTTCTCCAACCTCATCGCAACATAGAGGTATCCTGCATCTCCTACCATACAATGCCTTATAAGGTGCCATTCTAATACTGGACTGATGACTATTGTTATAAGCAAACTCAATCAGTGATAAGAATCTGTCCCAGCTCCCAAAGAAATTGATGATACAACTCCTCAACATGTCCTCTAAAATCTGTATCACTCTTTATGACTGCCATTCTGTCTGAGGATGAAAAGTAGTGCAAAAATGTAACCTAGAGCCTAAAGGATTTTGCAAATGTTTCCATAATCTCGATGTAAATCAAGGATCTTGATCAGATACCAAAGAAATTGGGACTCCATGTAACCTCACTATCTCAGTGATATACAACTCAACCAACCTCTCAAGAGAATAATCCATCCGAACTGGAATAAAATGAGCTGTCTTCATCATCCGATCAACAATCACCCAGATTGCATCATGCTTCTTTTGGGTCAAAGGTAATCCAGTCAGAAAATCCATCGTCACTCGCTCCCATTTCCACTCTATCATTGATAATGGCTGAAGTAATCCTGAAGGAACTTGGTGCTCAGCCTTCACTCTCTGACAAGTGAGACATCTGGATACAAACTCTGCTATATCCCTCTTCATACCTGACCACCAATAATATTGTTTCAAATCCTGATACATCTTGATACTTCCAGGGTGAATAGCATAAGCTGACTGATGTGCTTCCTCCAAATTTATTCTTTTTAGTCCTGCATCATCAGGAACACACAACCTTTCTCTGTACCATAAATTGCCATCACTTCTCACATGAAACTCTTGACTCTCCCCCTTTTGGCAATCTAATACAATTTTACGAATCCTCTTATCTGCCAACTAGGTCTCCCTAATATGATCCAATAACACTGGCCTCAATTGCAACTAAGCCATCAATGCACCATCATCATAAGACTCAAATCTGGCACGCAACGCTCTCAACTCAATAAGCAACAAGAGCTAATAAGAAGTCAAACCTGCCAAAGACTTCCGACTCAAGGCATCAGCAACAATATTTGCCTTACCAGGATGATAATCAATTAAACAATCGTAGTCCTTAATCAACTCTAACCACCGTCTCTGCTGAAGATTTAGCTCTCTCTGAACACCCAAGTATTTCAAACTCTTATGATCCATATAAATGAAACACTTCTCCCCATACAAGTAATGTCGCCAAATCTTCAAAACAAAAACTATAGCTGCTAACTCCAAATAATGCTTTGAGTAATTCAGCTCATGTGGCTTCAACTGTCGAGAGGCATAAGCAATGACTCTACCCTCTTACATCAGAACACAACCTAAATCACTATGTGAAGCATCACTGTAAATCACATAAGGTTTACCTTCCACAGGCAGAGTAAGGACAGGAGCCTGAGTTAACATCTCCCTCTGATGCTCAAAACTGGTCTGACACCGATCTGTCCACATGAATCTAACTCCCTTCTGAAGTAATCTGGTGAGTGAAGTAGCTATCATAGAAAAACCATTCATAAACCATCAATAATAGCTTGCCAAACCCAGAAAACTTTTAACCTCTGCCACAGTATTCGGTGGACTCCAATTAAAAATAAACTCAACTTTACTCGGATCAACTCTAATACCCTGTGATGAAACCACATGACCGAGAAAAGTCACTTGATCAAGCCAAAACTCACATTTATACAGCTTAGCATACAACTGTTTCTCTCTCAGGTTCTGCAATACAATCCATAAATGCTTGTCATGATCCTCCTCATTCTGTGAATACACCAAAATATCATCAATGAAAACCACCACAAATTGATCTAGATAGGGTCTGAACACCATGTTCATCAAATCCATAAATGCTGTTGGTGCATTTGTCAATCAAGAAGGCATCACCAAGAACTCATAATGCCATACCTCGTGCAAAAAGCTGTCTTAGGTACATCATCATCTTTGACTCTCATCTAATGGCACCCTAATCTCAAATAAATCTTAAAAAATACTGCTGCTCCTTTCAACTAATCAAAGATCATCTATCTGAGGTAATGGATACTTGTTCTTGATAGTCACTTTATTCAAATGCCGATAATTAATGCACAATCTTAAGGTGCCATCCTTCTTTTTCACAAACAAAATGGGCACTCCCTATGGAGACATACTATGGCGAATGAACCCTTTATCTAACAACTCCTATAACTGCACCTTCAACTCTCTCAACTCAGCAGGTGCCATATGATAAGGAGTAATAGCGATGGTAGTGGTACTGGGCAACAAATCGATACCAAACTCAACCTCTCTCTCAGGTGGTAACCTTGGCAACTCCTTACGGAAAAAATCTAAAAATTCACCAACTGTGGATATACTGTCAAGCTGAGAACCCACTACTCTGGTATTTACAACATGAGTAAGATAAGCCTCAAATCCCTTTCGAATCATCCTCCTAGCTGAAATAGTTGAAACAAACATGGATGAAAGATGTCTCTGCTCATTAGATACCATCACATTCCTACCATCACATGTTCTCAGGGTAATACACTTTTGCTGACAATCTATCACAGCCCCATGCTTAGATAACCAGTCCATACCTAAAATTAAATATTACTCCCTGAAAGGCATCTCAATCCAGTCACCAAGGAACTCCTCATCCTGAACCACAACTGGACTATTTCGGTGCACCTTACTAACTATAACACTATGCCCTAAAGGATTTGTCACCAAAACATCAAATCCTAGGGACTCAGAATGCATATCAGTCACAGGCAAGATGGATGCACTATTGTATGAACGAGTTGACGCAGGATCTATCAAATCAAGAACTAAAGTACCAAATAAAGAAAAAGTACCAGTAATAACAGCTGAAGCATCTGGTTGCCTCTGCATCACATATACCCACTGAGATGCCCCTACCTCATCTGGTCTACTACCTGTGGTAGAACCTCCTCTCGAACCAGATCATGTCTAACCCCCTCTGCTAAAACTTTTGCCACCATGACCCCCTCTAACACTGGGTCAAGAAGCTGCAGTATCTGTATGTCTATCCTCTGGTGGCTCTGGGCAATCTTTGAAGAAGTGATCTGGTGACCCACATCTATAACACACTGCTGGTCCACCTATCTTCCAGCAAGAACCCCCGTGTGCTCTACCATAATGAACACAGGCATGTAGAACTGGCCTCTGAACTACTGGAGTCGGAGCATTAGCCACAGAAATTGTAGGTCTCGATCTCTATCTCAGTTGCTATTGAACTGACCTACCAGACTGTCTTTGGCTCCTACTGAACCTTAAAAAAATCCTCCTTGGCCTCTCTTCATAGATGAAGACCCTGCCTCACTCTGAGTTCTCATAGCTCTAGTCTCCTCATCTCTAGCAGTTGCTGTAAGACCCTATGCTCTCTGAACACTCCTGGAAGTTGCAACCAACTAGAAAAAATCTTGATACCGGGAGCCAGCAAAAATGCATATGATAGAGGGTCTCAACCTCTCCTCAAACCTCCGAACCGGTTAATCTCATTAGAAATGATCCCACCAGCATGCTGACGCAGCCGAGAAAACTCTATCTCATATTCCGACATGGTCCTAGTATCCTACCTCAAACTCAAGAACTCTATCTTCTTTGAATCCTTATACTCCCTCCAAGTATACTTCTGTTTGAAGTCCCACAGAAAATCTTAATAGGTCAGGATAGGTGGATAGTCCAAGGCATGTGGAACCGTCTTCCACCAATCATATGCATCCCTTTGCAAAAGAGGTCTGGCATAATCAAACTTTTCTTCTGGAGTAGCCTGCAGAACACTCTCTAGACTCTATCTAGCCACTGTTCTGCTATAGTAGGGTCTGTAGTACCAATAAAGTCCTCAGCTCCAAACTTCCTCAACTTATCATATTTCCTCGTTGATAACTATGGCTATAGCTACGGTGGCGGTGGTTGCTGAACTGGAGTCTGCCTCAATAGCTCCACCATGTGTCGTACCTAGCCTAGCAAAATCTCATCAAAAGCAGGTCTCTCTGGCATAGGAGTAGGTACCCCTCCAGTTATCTCAACTCTAGCTCCATCTCTACCCTCAACAGGAGCTACACTCTCTATACTACCATCTGCAGACTGACGTGTCTGAGATGCCATAACTACCTATATCTGCAAATACAGTAGAAATTACCACATCAGAGATCAGAAACTGCCAGTGCCAATGCATGTATCATATTTAAAAACCATATTTAAAAATCTCAATTTTCTTTTTCTTACAATCCACCTATGTTGAGAAGCTCAAACCTAGGCTCTGATACCAAAACAAATGTAACACCCTTATACCTAATATACGTACACTACATACACCCAACTAATACAATATATGAATATAAGATATAAGAATGTCACAACCCATTTTAGCAAAACAAATCTTCACTTATAAAATCTATAAAAACTTAAAACATTCAACTGATACACTAAGGCGAATGAACCCTTTATCCAACAACTCCTGCAACTGTACCTTCAACTCTCTTAACTCAGCAGGTACCATACTGTCAAGCTGAGAACCCACTACTCTAGTATCTACAACATGAGCAAGATAAGCCTCAAATCCCTTTCGAATCATCCTCCTAGCTAAAACAGCTGAAACAAACATGGATGAAAGATGTCTCTGCTCACTAGATAGCATCACATTCCTACCATCATAGGTTCTCAGGGTAATACACTTTTGCTGACAATCTACCATAGCCCCATGCTTAGATAACCAGTCCATGCCTAAAATTAAATCTTACTCCCTGAAAGGCATCTCAATCAAGTCACCAAGGAACTCCTCATCCTAAACCACAACTGGACTATTTCGGTGCACCTTACTAACTACAATACTATGCCCTAAAGGATTTGTCACCAAAACATCAAATCCTAAGGACTCAGAATGCAAATCAGTCACAGGCAAGATGGATGCACTAATGTATGAATGAGCCGACCCAAGATCTATCAAGCAAGAACTAAAGTACCAAATAAAGAAAAAGTACCAGCAATAACAGCTAAAGCATTTGGTTGCCTCTGCATCACATAAACCTACTAAGATGCCCCTGCCTCATCTGGTCCACTACTTGCGGTAGAACCTCCTCTCTGACCAGACCATGTCTGACCCCCTCTGCTAAAACCTGTCCCACCATGACCCCCTCGAACATTGGGTCAAGAAGCTGTAGTATCTCTATGTCTATCCTTTGGTGGCTCTGGCAATCTCTGAAGATTTGATATGGTGATCCACATGTATAACACACTGCTAGTCCACCTATCTTCCAGCATGAACCCCCTTGTGCTCTACCACAATGAACACAGGTATATGGAACTGGCCTCTGAACGACAGGAGTGGAAGCTGTTAAACTAACCTACTAGATTTTTAGATCATATTTGTACTAGTTTTCAGTATGATTTTTATGTGTTTTTAGTTAATGTTTTGATTGATTTTTTTTAAGTTTGTTTAATGTGTTTGTTTTAGGTTTAAGTGCAAAAACTCCCTTTGATGATCAAAGCAATCAAGAAAAATGAAGAAAGAGCATGAATCAAGCAAGACATGGCCAAGCCAAAGTAAGCTTGGCCATGTCCCTCAAAAGAATTCCAAGACAGTAGCTGACACACCCAAGAGACACGGCCAAGCCATTGGCCGTGTCTCACCCAAGGAAAAGAAACCAAGAAAGAAAAAAAATAGAGGCAATACTTGACACACTCACAGACATGGCCCTGTCTTTGCCCATGTCTGATCAACATGGCCATGTCACTTGAAGTTTGTCCATGTCTCATTGTCTTGGCTGTGTTTCATCCTAAAATAGAGGTAGTACTTGACACACTCACAGACATGGCCATGTCTTTGCCCATGTCTGATCGACATGGCCATGTCGCTTGAAGCTTGGCCATGTCTCATTGTCTTAGGCTTGTCCCTCAAAGAATAGAAGGCAGAAGGCGACACTGGCAAGAGACATGGCCAAGCCACTTGCCATGTCACTTGACATGGCCAGGAGCTTGGCCGTGTCACCACTTGAGAACAAAGAAAAGAAAGAAGGCAGAAGGCGACACTGGCCATGTCACATGACATGGCCAAGCCACTGGCCATGTCACATGACATGGACAGGAGCTTGGCCGTGTCACTCCAAGAAACCAAAGAAAAGAAAGAAGGCAGAATGCGACACTGGCAAGAGACATGGCCAAGCCACTGGCCATGTCACATGACATTGCCATGTCGCTTGAAGCTTGGCCATGTCTGCTTGTCTTGGGACCAAAGAAAAGAAAGAGAAAGAAAAGGAGCAGCAAGAGACACGGCCAACTAGCTTGGCCGTGTCCCAAAGAAAGATGAGAGACATGGCCAAGCCACTCATAGCTTGGCCATGTCACTTATTAAATATTTGAATTCTTTTGCATGAAGTGGGGGACAAAGTGGGGGACAAGACCTTTTGTTTTCCAAAAGAAATGCTAAACAAAGAAATAGTGGGGAACAAAGTAAAATGGTGTGAGTTGGAAGGCATGGGTGTGTATTTTTAATGAATTAAAAGGAGAAGAAGACGAAAATTGGAGGGGGTTCTTGGCTCTTCATCTTCAACCTCCATTTCTATCCTCTCCACCTTCTCCATCTTCCATTTACAAGTTCTTTGAGATTCTTTGGGATAAATTGGGTTAACAAGTTCTTGAAGGTTGAAGAAGCTTCATTGAAGGGTTTGGTGACTTGAGAAAGCTCCATTCCATCTTCCAAAGGCATAATAAATTGAAGGTTTGGTGACTTGAGAAAGCTCCATTCCATATTGCAAAGGGGAGTCAACCATTGAAGAGGGCTTGAGTTCTTCATCATACATCAAGTGGAGCTAGGAGGAAGACTAGTAATCCTACTCTTGGCATCTTCACAAGGTGTTTTTCTATTCTCTCTTTTAATTCATTTCTATTATTGTTGTTGTATTGAGATAATTGATATTGCAATGAAAAATTTGTATTTGATTTATATTGAGTTGAATGGTTGTTTTAAATTGATGATGTTGAACTAAATACCCATGCCTAGGGCTTGCAGTATATTTGATTGAAAGTCTTATTTTGATATTTCCATTGATGTTCCTTGTTGATTTGTTGATTGTATTGTATTAAATGCTAGGCTGATAGATTAGCTACCTATTAATCTTTGAATATTGGATGACTGATTGAGAGGTAAATCGACTACCCTATGAATGAATTAGAAATATAAGTTCTAGGGTTTCTATTAATTTGGTAATGCAAAATAATTGGTTATTGTTAATTCATGAATGTGAGAACTAATGAATTGGTAATTGACTAATTAACCTTAAGGAAAAAATTAATTACAAGGTTATGTTAATGGATAATTTGATAATTGAGCTTTGATTGAATGGACCTATAACCCTAGGCACCTTCCCAAGAATCGATTTGATCTTGTACAACCTTCACACATCAACCCTACGCACGTTAATTTTAGGTTTAAATTGTCCTTCCACAATTTTGAACAACAAACACTTCCGTATTTAAATAACTTGTCAATCAAGCTATTACGAACCACACCTTCTTGGGGAAACGACCTTGGGGCGATCACCTTTGCTACAGCTACCTTGTATACTTGTGAGTGATGCTTTGTAGTAGTACTTAATTCGAGCGTAACAAGTTTTTGGCGCCGCTGTCGAGGAAGGCTGTTTAAATAGTGATAGTTTGATTTTTATTTACAATTTAATTGATTGTTTGTTTTCTTTGAATTGTTTGTTTGTTTTGTTTGATTTTCTTTCAATTTAATTATTTGTTTGTTTTCTTTAAGTTGCTAAGTGCCTTTTGTAAATATGCAGTTTTTAAGGTATGTAGGGGTTTATGATGATAACCCTAACTCTGACATGGCATGGCAATTAGCAGAATTAAAGAACCAACTTAAGATGCTAAATGCAAGAGGAAGAACACCTATGCCTACTCGTGAAGTATGTTCAGCATGTGGCATTGCAGGACATAACGCAAACATGTGTTCATTTGGTTATGGACAATACCAAGAGAGGCAAGAGGAAGAATATGCCTATGAAAGTTTCTAGTAAATGGGTGGAAATGACCCATATCCCAGACCTTATAATTCAAGCTGGGGAAGCCACCCAAATTTTTCTTGGGAAAATCAACAGCAAATTCCACCTCAAAATTTTTTTCAACCTTACCAAAGAAATCCTTACTCTCAAGAACAATATTCAAATCAAGATCACCTTAAGAAACCCACAATGGAGGATAGTTTCAATTCCTTCATTCAAACTAGCGCACAAAATTAAGATCACCTTAAGAAACCCACATTGGAGGATAGTTTGAATGCCTTCATTCAAACTAGCGCACAAAATCAAGATCGACTTAAGGAACCCACTTTGGAAGATAGTTTGAATGCCTTCATTCAAATTAGTGCACAAAATCAGGATCAATGCAAGAAATCCACAGTGGAAGATGATTTGAATGCTTACCTTCAAATTAGCACACAAAATCAGGAAGGGAGCAATGAGAGGTTTAATTCTTTGGAAGAATCATTGAAGAGGGTGGAAGCTCAAGTTGGCCAACTGGCACATCAACTCAAAGCAAACCAAGAAGAGGAATTTCCTATCCAACTGGAGCAAGTCAAGGTAATCACAAATTTGAGGAGTGAACAGGTGATATATAACATTTTTTGTGATTCCTTTTATGCAGGAACTAATCAAGAAAAAGATGGTGAGGAAATACAACCATACATAGAGGAGTTAATTCAATCAAAGGAGGAGGAGAATTTGGAAGCATCAACTTCAACAAAATTGCATGAACCTCCAAATCCTTGTATGCCACCAATCCCATTCCCAAGCAGGCTGAATGAAGAGAAACAAGGTATGCAACTTTCTAAACTTTATGACATACCCTATAGTGAAGATAGTGAAGATAAGCTTGAGGTGGCCATGACCTTAGAAGTAGAGACTAATTTTTCTAATTTAGAAATTGAGGAGAGCAATTTACTATTAAATAATGAGATTGTTGAGGGGAAGCTTCAAATTGCTAAAGAGGATGAAGAAGTGGTTCAACCAAACTTGGTTGAACTTAAAAAGACCCCAAGAATTTTGAAAGATTTTTTGGTTGGGGAGTACAGTATGCAACAAATTATTATCTCTCCCACTCTTAGTGGTGAGAACGAACAAAAACCATATATAACCATGTTGCAAACTGAAAAAGGTTCTTACCACGTCCCTATAGCATTAGAGAATCAAGCTAAGACAACCCTCACATGTTCTTTTTGGACAATTGCTCTTCCAAGGATGCTACATAGGTTTTTCAATACATTGGGCACATTTCAAAGTTGCATGTTGTTCATCCTCTCACACATGGGCTCCAATTACATTTTGGGTAGAAGGAGCCCTACACATCGTACATGGGAACGATGGAAATCAGGTATCATCTAAACTCTCTTTTTAGTTTATGCATGCTCACATTGAGGACAATGTGGATCTTTAAGTGTGGGGTGCATTATGTGTTTTGTGTTTTTACTTTTGCTTTGTGATTTTACTTTTAAGTTATTTTTCTTTAAGTTTAGTTAATGTTTTTAATGTTTTTCTTTGAATAAATGAATTTTAGAAAGTTCAATTGTTATAAATTGTTGATAGATGACCTTTGAATTTTTGAATCATGAAATTGAGAATTGAGTAGAATTGGTGCTTATTGTCAATTTTGTTGGCTTTTCCTTGCATTGCCATTAACCTAGTGAGAAATTGAGCCATCAACTTATCATTATTGTTGTGGGTGAACATCTTTATTTGATGAATTGCTAGAACTTGCTTTGACATGCATTTTAAGATTACATAAAAATTTCAATTAGGCATCAAGATGATTAAGGCAATTAAGTGAACCCACTTTGGCTTAAAAAGACCAACCCTATTTTTAACCTTAGTTAGCCAATTTTGAGCTTATTTTATTTTTCCTTTTCTTTCTTTTTCACAACACCATTAGCTTGAACCTTGTTGTTTAACTCTTATCCTTTCATTAGGTCAAGAGCATTTTAAGAGCATTTATGACCGAGTGTTGTGTTGAATTAAGTGTGGGGTTAAATTTAGTAGGTTTAAGATTGCAAAGCAAAATAATAAAATATATATATATATATATATAATAAGAATAATTGCTGTTCTTATTTGAAGGGTTGGAATAATTTGAAAATATCATTGCAATATTTAATAAGTGAGTTCCCTTGAAAATCTCTTTAATGTCAAGGGGTAGATGAGAGGAAGGTGTTTGGGATTGTTGGGTTATGCATATGATCGGGTACTTCATTCTTAAAGTGCTCTTGAACTTAATGATCAAGCTCACATTTCCTAATTATCATGCCTTTACCTTAGCCCCATTACAACCCAATAAAGACCTTTTGATTGATACTTGATTGTAATTTTGTGGTGGAGATTTGATTGATAAGCAAGCCTATGGTAATAATCTTTCATTGACTGTTATGAGTGTAAACACCACCATGATCAAACACTTGTAAGAGTTGGTGAGGGAGCGACAACATAGGTTATGCATGGAAAACCACTTAATTGCATGGGTGTCGATTTTGTTTGATTTGATATTGATTGCGAATTTAGCGATAGGGAAGTCTTGATGCATCTTTATAGCTCTTGAACTTAACAAAATTTATCTTGTTAGTGTGTTTTGATTTTAGCCTTGCTTAGGGACAAGCAAGGAATTAAGTGTGGGGTATTTGTTTAAATCATATTTGTACTAGTTTTCAGTATGATTTTTATGTGTTTTTAGTTAGTGTTTTGATTGAATTTTGTTTTAAGTTTGTTTAAAGTGTTTGTTTTTGGTTTAAGTGCAAAAACTCCCTAGGATGATCAAAACAATCAAGAAAAATGAAGAAAGAGCATGAATCAAGCAAGACATGGCCAAGCCAAAGCAAGCTTGGCCATGTCCCTCAAAAGAATTCCATGACAGTAGCTGACACACCCAAGAGACATGGCCAAGCCACTGGCCGTGTCTCACCCAAGGAAAATAAACCAAGAAAGAAAAAAAAATAGAGGCAGTACTTGACACACTCACAGACATGGCCATGTCTTTGCCCATGTCTGATCGACATGGCCATGTCACTTGAAGCTTGGCCATGTCTCATTGTCTTAGCCGTGTTTCATCCTAAAATAGAGGTAGTACTTCACTCACTCATAGACATGGCCATGTCTTTGCCCATGTCTGATCGACATGGCCATGTCGCTTGAAGCTTGGCCATGTCCCATTGTCTTGGGCTTGTCCCTCAAAGAAATAGAAGGCAGAAGGCGACACTGGCAAGAGACATGGCCAAGCCACTGGCCATGTCACATGACATGGCCAGGAGCTTAGCCGTGTCACCACTTAAGAACAAAGAAAAGAAAGAAGGCAGAAGGCGACACTGACAAGCGACATGGCCAAGCCACTGGCCATGTCACATGACATGGCCAGGAGCTTGGCCGTGTCACTCCATGAAACAAAAGAAAAGAAAGAAAAGAAAGAAGGCAGAATGCGACACTGGCAAGAGACATGGCCAAGCCACTGGCCATGTCACATGACATGGCCATGTCGCTTGAAGCTTGGCCATGTCTGCTCGTCTTGGGACCAAAGAAAAGAAAAAGAAAGAAAAGGAGCATCAAGAGACACGGCCAACTAGCTTGGCTGTGTCCCAAAGAAAGATGAGAGACCTGGCCAAGCCACTCATGACTTGGCCATGTCACCTATTAAATATTTGAATTCTTTTGCACGAAGTGGGGGACAAGACCTTTTGTTTGCCAAAAGAAATGCTAAATAAAGAAATAGTGGGGAACAAAGTAAAATGGTGTGAGTTGGAAGGCATGGGTGTGTATTTTGAATGAATTAAAAGGAGAAGAAGAGGGAAATTGGAGGGGGTTCTTAGCTCTTCATCTTCAACCTCCATTTCTATCCTCTCCACCTTCTCCATCTTCCATTTACATGTAGATTCTTTGGGATAAATTAGGTTAACAAGTTCTTGAAGGTTGAAGAAGCTTCATTGAAGGGTTTGGTGACTTGAGAAAGCTCCATTCCATATTGCAAAGGGGAATCAACCATTGAAGAGGGCTTGAGTTCTTCATCATGCATCAAGTGGAGCTAGAAGGAAGACTAGTAATCCTACTCTTGGCATGTTCACAAGGGGTTTTTCTATTCTCTCTTTTAATTCATTTCTATTGTTGTTGTTGTATTAAGAGAATTGATATTGCAATGAACAATTTGTATTTGATTTATATTGAGTTGAATGGTTGTTTTAAATTGATGATGTTGAGCTAAATACCCATGCCTAGGGCTTGTAGTTTATTTGATTGAAAGTATTAATTTGATATTTCTATTGATGTTCCTTGTTGATTGGTTGATTGTATTGTATTAAATGCTAGGTTGATAGATTTGTAATATCCTCATGTGTGCCTTAGAAGTCTTGGTTATGTTGTTGATGTTGTGGTTGTTTTAAATTGGATTGAATGTATATGTTATGTGTTAAGAAAAGAAATTGAGAAGAGAATGCTTGTGTATATGTGTTTTGGGAAAGAAAATAGGGTTTAGAGAGAAATGTATATGTTGTTTATATGATGATATAACTAACATATATATATGTCAAAGGGAGAGTCAATGGAAGAGATATTTATTTGTGTTGAGTGTGTAATTACATATATGGGCATATAAGAGACAAAAGGTTAGTTATTTGGTTGAGGGCATTTTGGTAATTGATTGGATAAAATCTCTTGGTGGAGATTTAAAGAAGAAAAGCTATTTGACTTTGTGTCTTTATCATTTTCTTCTTTCTTTCATGAAGAGGCCGGCCATCCAAGAAGAGAAAGAGCTAGAGAGGTGTTTGGAGTTTTATACTCAAATTGAAGAAGAAATCAAGGGATTTGGTTAGAGATTTGTGGAATTTCTTCATTTAAAGTAAGTATTCTCTTGTTTTCTTTACTTATTTTGAAGTTGTGTTTGAAGTGAATTAG
Organism: Garcia nutans; assembly: GCA_947685225.1. Taxonomy (NCBI): domain Eukaryota; kingdom Viridiplantae; phylum Streptophyta; class Magnoliopsida; order Malpighiales; family Euphorbiaceae; genus Garcia; species Garcia nutans. The sequence goes on along the minus strand of CANTUV010000005.1, from coordinate 31,519,903 downwards.
GGTTTGTTGATTTTGTGATTTGATGGGTTTGAGATGTGTTTGTGTTGTGTTTTCAAGTGTTAAATTGGTTTTAAGTTAATAGTTTAAATAGGTGTTGTTGTTGGAAATAGTATATGTTGATTTTGAAAGGTGGAGAAGGATGGTGATTTTAGGGTTTTGAGATGGTTTGTGTTTAAATGTAATATTAATGTATTGTTAAAGTGATTATTGTGATGTTTATGTGAGATATGTGTTTATGTCATTGATTGTGTTCATTTGAATGAGAGGATTGTTGTGCAAAAAGTGTGGAAATGCAATTGAAAGAGTGTTGGTTTTTGGTTAGGATTTTGTTCATGAGTGACACGGCCAAAAGCAAAGAGAGACACGGCCAAGTCATGGAAATTTTGGCCGTGTTGGGTTGATTTTTAGGAGACACGGCCGTGTCCCATGCCAGTGTCTGTCACTGCCAAAATTAAGTTGAGAGACACGGCCACAAGCTTGGCCGTGTCCCTCAAATGTGTTGGTTACTATTTTTATTTTTGTTCTTTTTGTATGGTTTTGATTCTTCAAAGATATTTGTGATACTTAAACCTAAACATAAACACTTTAAATATACTTCAAAGATAAGAATGACCTAATCAAATGTATGTGGAACATACATTCATTGATGTTGAGATTGTAGCACACATTTGTTGATATTGATTAAACATATGAACAATGTTAGGCTATATGCATTGTGAATGGTAATGTGGTATGTACTTTGAAATGTTGTATCAATGATGATATATGATTAATATGAATTGAGATATTGTTTGATTTGAGGCCATTGTGATTGGCTATGATGATTCAATTGAAAGATATATGGCATGTTTGCCTAATTGATGAAAATTGAGAATGAAATGTAAATGAATTGTGTGGCTAATGTGTTATTCCATTTTCAGATTTTGTTATTGGTGGCATGCCTAATGATAGTAACAATCTCTTGAAGTTAGGTTGGATTGAATCCTTGAAGCCTAATTGAGATGTTACAACCCTTGAAGCTAGGTTGGGTTGGTTCTTGAAGCCAAGTTGGGTTGAAGCTTAGCATGCTTTGCTCCCCTTGAAGCTTGGTTGAACCTAATCCTTGAAGCCTAGTTGGGTATATGATATTGATAAATGTGATAACAAAACCAAAGCATTAACTCTGAAAATTGAATGGCATATTAGTGTGTCTTGGGCCCATGCTTATCTTTGTTTAGTGTTGTTCATGAATGGTTTAATGAGTAACTAATGAGGTATATGAAAAGATGTTGAAATGTGATATGTCTACATATGTTGGGTTATGAAATGTAAAGGTATGTTGTTAGCTTTGCATATATGATGTTACATGTATAATATGGATTGACAATTTACATTGCACTGCACTTAAGCATAACATTAGCATGAATTTTCTTACTAAGCCCTTGGCTTAGCGCGATAGTGTTTAATCGCGCAGGTGATAGAGTTGATAGAGTTGAACCCGAGAGCTCTTCGAGACCGAGTGAGAGTAGACGTTGAAGAGTTGATTTTGGGACTTAAAGATCAGAGAAAGCTGCCAATCATGTATAACTCTTTTATATTTTGTAAAGTTTGGTTTATAATGTAAATATATGTATAATTGTAAATATGTATTCAAATGTTTTCATATCGGTAAATATTTTCTAGATTCCGTTGCGTATTAACTAAATATATTTATATACCTATTTTGTTTTATATTACAAATTGATTATTTATTATCTATAACGTGTATTAAGAAAGATGATGGTATTATATAAAATGTTCTTGAATGTTATAAGAATCCGTAGCATTCCTATATTCGATACATGTATACTACATTGTGGTGTATGTAGTGTGTATGTATTGGGTGTGGGGGTGTTACAAGATTAGCTACCTATTAATCTTTGAATATTGGATGACGGACAGAGAGGTGAAATTTGATATCGGAATTATGCAATCGACTACCCTATGAATGAATTAGAAATATAAGTTCTAGGGTTTCTATTAATTTGGTAATGCAAAATAATTGGTTATTGTTAATTCATGAATGTGAGAACTAATGAATTATTAACCTTAAGGAAAAAAATAATTACAAGGTTATGTTAATGGATAATTTGATAGTTGAGCTTTGATTGAATGGACCTATAACTCTAGGCACCTTCCCAAGAATCGATTTGATCTTGTACAACCTTCATACATCAACCCTACACACGTTAATTTTAGGTTTAAATTGTCCTTCCACAATTCCGAACAACAAACACTTTCGTATTTAAATAACTTGTCAATCAAGCTATTACGAACAACACCTTCTTGGGGAAACGACCTTGGGGTGATCACCTTTGCTACAGCTACCTTGTATACTTGCGAGTGACGCTTTGTAGTAGTACTTAATTCGAGCGCAACACCAAACTGTCTTCCAGCAATCTCTATTGCTGTTGAACTGACCTACCGGACTGCCTTCTCCTACTGAACATCAAAAAAATCCTCCTCAGCACAGATGAAGAACCTGCCTCACTCTGGGGTCTCCTAGCTCTGGTCTCCTCATCTCTAGCAGCTGCTACAAGACCCTGTGCTCTCTCAACACTCTTGGTAGCTACAACCAACTGGAAAAAATCCTGATATAGAGAGCCTACAATAATGCACATGATACAGGGTCTCAACCTCTCCTCAAACCTCCGACACTGGTCAATCTCATCAGAAATGATCCCACCAGCAAACTGACTCAACTGAGTAAACTATATCTCATCCTCCGACACGATCCTAGTATCCTGCCTCAAACTCAAGAACTCTATCTTCTTTGCATCCTTATACTCCCTCGAAGTATACTTCTGCTCAAACTCCCGCAGAAAATCGTCATAGGTTAGGGTAGGTGGATAGTCCAGGGCATGTGGAACCATCTTCCACCAATCATATGCATCCCTTTGCGAAAGAGATTTGGCATAATTAAACTTTTCTTCTAGAGTAGTCTGCAGCTCGATGAACACTCTCTGGACTCTATCTAGCCACTGCTCTGCTACAGTAGGGTCTATAGTACCAATAAAGTCCTCAGCTCCAAACTTTCTCAACTTATCATATTTCCTTATTGATAACTGTGGCTCCAACTGCGGTGGCGGTGGCGGTGGCTGCTGAACTAGAGTCTGCCTCAACAGCTCCACCATGTGTCATACCCAGCCCGGCGAAATCTCATCAACAGCAGGCCTCTCTAGCACAGGAGTAGGTACCCGTCCAACTATCTCAACTCTAGCTCCGTCTCTACCCTCAATAGGAGCTACACTCTCTATGCTACCATCTACAGACTGACATCTCTAAGATGCCATAACTACCTATATCTGCAAATACAGTAGAAATTGCCACATCAGATATCAGAAACTGCCAGTGCCAATGCATGTATCATATTTAAAAACATATTTAAAAATCTCAATTTTCTTTCTCTTACAATCCACCTAAGTTGAGAACCTCAAACCTAGGCTCTGATACCAAAATAAATGTAACACCCTTATACCTAATATACAAACACTACATACACCCAACTTATGTAATATACAAATATAAGATATAAGAATGTAACAACCCATTTTAGCAAAATAAATCTTCACTTATAAAATCTGTATAAACTTAAAACATTCAACTGACACACTAGGGCAAACAAACCATTTACCCAACAACTCCTGCAACTGCACCTTCAGCTCTCTCAACTCAGCAGGTGCCATATGATAAGGAGTAACAAAGATGGGAGTTGTATTGAGCAACAAATTGATACCAAACTCAACCTCTCTCTCATGGGGTATCCCTGGCAACTCCTTAGGGAAAATATCTAAAAATTCATCAACTGTGGATATACTGTCAAGCTGAGAACCCACTACTCTGGTATCTACAACATAAGAAAGATAAGCCTCAAATCCCTTTCGAATCATCCTCCTAGCTGAAATAAACATGGATGAAAGATGTCTTTGCTCACTGATATCATCACATTCCTACCATCACAGGTTCTCAGGGTAATACACTTTTGCTGATAATCTACCACAGTCTCATGCTTAGATAACCAGTCCATGCCTAAAATTAAATCATACTCCTTGAAAGGCATCTCAATCCAGTCACAAAGAAACTCCTCATCCTGAACCACAATCGGACTATCTCGGTGCACCTTGCTAACTACAACACTATGTCCTAAAGGATTTGCCACCAAAACATCAAATCCTAAGGACTTTGAATGCAAATCAGTCACAGGCAAGATGGATGCACTAATGTATGAATGCGTTAATCCAGGATCTATCAAAGTACGAACTGAAGTGCCAAATAAAGAAAAAAGTACCAGCAATAACAGCTGAAGCATTCGGTTGTCTCTGTATCACATAAACCTATTGTGTTGGCCCTGCCTCATCTGGTCTACTACCTGCGGTAGAACCTCCTCTCTGACCAGACCATGTCCGACCTCCTCTGCTAGAACCTCTTCCACCATGACCCCCTCTAATACTGGGTCGAGAAGCTACAGTCTCAGTCTGTCTATCCTCTGATGGCTCAAGGCAATCTTTGATAAAATAATCTGATGACCCACATCTATAACACACTACTGGTCCACCAGTCTTCCAACATGCACCCCCATGTGCCCTACCATAATGGACACAGGTATGTGAAACTGGCCTCTGAACTACTAGAGTCGGAGCACTAGCCATAGAAATTGTAGGTCTCGATCTCTGCCTCTGCTGCTAAACTGACCTACCAGACTGCCTCTGGCTCCTACCGAACCTTGGAAAATATCCCCCTCAGCCTCTCTTCATAGATGAAGATCTTGCCTCACTCCAAGGTCTCCTAACCTTGGTCTCCTCATCTCTAGCAGCTGCTGCAAGACCCTGTGCTCTCTCAACACTCCTGGCAGCTGCAACCAATTGAGAAAAAAATCCTGATACCGGGAGCCTATGATAATACACATAATAGAGGGTCTCTACCCCTCCTCAAACCTCCTACACCGGTCAATCTCATCAGAAATAATCCTTCCAGCATAATGACTCAACCAGGTAAACTCGATCTCATACTCCGACACGGTCCTAGTATCCTGCTTCAAATTCAAAAACTCTATCCTCTTCGCATCTTTATACTCCCTCAGAGTATACTTCTGCTCAAACTCTCACAGAAAATCATCATAAGTCAAGGTTGGTGGATCATCCAGGGCATGTGGAACCGTCTTCCACTGGTCATATGCATCCCTCTGCAAAAGAGATCTAGCATAATTAAATTTTTCTTCTAGAGTAGCCTGCAGCTGGATGAACACTCTCTGGACTCTATCTAGCCATTGTTCTGCTACAGCAGGATCTATAGTACCACTAAAGTCCTCAGCTCCAAACTTCCTCAAATTATCATATTGCCTCATCAGTACTTGCGGCTGCGATTGTGGCGGTGACTGCTGAACTGGAGCCTGCCTCAACAATTCCACCATATGTCATACCCAAACCTGCAAAATCTCATCAATTCCACTAGGAGCAGGTGCCTCACCTATCTCAACTCTAGCTCCATTTCTACCCTCAACAAGAGCCACACTCTCAGACCCGCAACAGACTGATGTGTCTGACAGGCCATAACTACCTATATCTGCAAGCATAGCAGAAATTGCTACATCAGAGATCAAAAACTGCTAGTGCCAATGCATGTATCTTATTTAAAAACCATATTTTAAAATCTCAATTTTCTTTTTCTTACAACCCACCTAGGTTGAGAACCTCAAACCTAGGCTTTAATACCAAAAAAAAATGTAACACCCTTACACCCAATATACGTACACCACATATACTCACTATATGTAATATACGTATAGAGGATACAAGAATGCCACAACCTTTTTAAACAAACAAATCATCATTTATAAAATCTGTATAATCTTAGAACATTCAATTGATATCATAAAAATAATAGATGATATATTACTGGTTAAAACATATATAATTTCATTGCCAAAGGTTTATCCAAAATATTTTTGGCAGTTTGCGGAATATACATATTTAAATACATCAAAATCAATGTGTACAAAAATATGAAATATATACATGCTGGCAGTTTGTTTCTACTCTTGATGTCCACAATCAACTCTGCCCACAAAGTCTCAAGCCTAGACTTGACTCGATCTAGTTGAACTCTTCGGCTCAATCGGATCTACCCTGTTCATCGCGCCAAGCTAGAGGCTTATTGGTACAAACCTTAAAAACAATATAGTTCAAATGCAATGCTAATACACAACACATAATAATATTTTATCTCATAACATTATATCATTATTTCTTGATAAATTGTTCAATCGTTCCACAATTCATAATTTATATAAAAGCAAAGACAAGCATGGGCCCAAAAAGATCTAATATGTTATTCAAATTCCAGAGTTACTGCTTTGGTCCAATATAACAACATTTGTCTAGCCCGAAGGCTAATCATAATCACAATGAGGATTACCTCATATGTAACATCCCAACTAGGTTTCAAGGACTAGGCCCAACCCAGCTTCAAGGGTGTGCTACATCATGTAACACCCAACTAGGCTTCAAGGACCAAGCCCAACCCAGCTTCAAGGGATTGTTACTTTTTAGGCATGCCAGCAAACACAAAACTCTAAAAATTGAATAACATACTAGGCACACAATTCTTTCATAATTCCATTATCAAATCCTTTCTCATTTTCTCATTTATATCAGTTTAGCAATCACCAATGGCTTTACATACCATCATTAGTGTATACATAACAAATTGCATTATCCATACCTATTGAATTATCATAATTTATTTCACATAGTTCATAATGTCCAAGTCATGGCATTTTATTCAAGCATCAACAATGTAGTAAGTAACTTAACACATTTTCCAACCAAATGTGTTAAGTCCCAATGTCATGTAAATATGAACAATTATTCAAAGTTTGTACTTACCTCTAAAGCAACAAACACCACTTCCAACCTCCTCTTCCAAGATATCCCTCAACACTTGGATTGGGATAGCTCAACTCTCTTCAAAGCCTAAACCAAATGTGATTATACATAATCACTAAGTGATCCACAAAGAAAAATAAGGAAAAGACCCATCTAGAGTAAACTCTACACATGACACGCTCAAGAACACAGGCACGTCCATGACCGTGCCCTAAACCCACAACACAGTAGCATTGACACGCTCAGTAACATGGGCGTGTCACTACATGTGTCAATTCTCCTCCAACATAGTAGCTATGACAAGCTCAGTGACATGGGCATGTCACTGCCATGACACAGTAGTTATGACACGCTCAGTGACAATCTGATTCTACCATAATTAAATGAATAAGTACACAGCCATGGAATTCCAATGCCATGCTTTTGGCTTTCAATCCAACACTGTCACTTCACTAATTTCATACAAGCAGACTTAATTCAAAGCCCACGGTCATGCCCTCCTCATGGCCATGCCCATTGTGAGCAGGGATTTTCGCCCCCACTCTCGGTGGAATGGTTCTTGCGACTTCGGCACTGTTTAGGCTCGGGGCCTTAGAGAACACGGACCTAAGTCCGGAGAAAATGGAGTCGCCACCCGGACAGGCCGAAAAAAAGGAAGGGGTGGATGACTCCATTTCTAAGGAATCCCCAACCCCCTAATGGGTTCAGAAAGTTGGGTACGTGTGGGAAAGGAAAGAAATGGCCCAGCACCCATACAATGCCCGGTTCATTGGAACCGGCCTCCTTTACAAGTCTTAATATTATAAAATTCTTAAATATAACAACACTATCCATATTACAAATAATAATTAAAATAAAGCATCGATATATTTAAAATTAAAACAATGTCCAAGCAAAACAAATAAATGGACACCCATCCGAAGATGGAAACATGCCCTTACATAATCCATGCCTAAATAGGACACCCAGCGAAAGGTAGAAACATGTCCTTTACATTGGTTCTAAAATAGAAAAGCAATTTAAATTACATGATATTTAACTAATGAGGTACCCACCAAGTGGAAACATACCTCTTACAACATTTGGAAACCTAAATAAATCGATAAAAGTAAATAACCATTCATCGTAAATAAATCATTCTTCAAAGATATCAAACATCAATAGAATGTAAACATCCATCCATGAGAAACTAAATAAATCAAGCATTGAACTTAAATAAATCAACAAAGCATTGAAAATAAATTAAAGCATATAATAGACTACATTATCAAATATAAAATTAAATAAAGCAAGTGAAGATTTAAATTAGGGCTACGGTTTCTATTTAAGATTCTTTATTTAATAGTTTAGGGTTTTGGAATTTATGGGTTTAAGCTACTGTAAGTTTTAAAGGAATTGAAATGGGTTAAAGTTTTATAATTTAAGAGGTTGATAAAGTTCTTTGATTAACCAAATTAGTGTTTGAGGAGTGAAATAAAAAAACTAGGGTTTGGACACTTTAAAACATTAGGTTTATGATTATTAGCTACTGAATTATTGTTTTTAGGCTTACTGTGTTTGAATTTTAATATTTAAGTTTATAAGGTTTTAAGGTTTAAAGATTAAAGGGTTACTGTTTAGGAAAACTAGGATTTAAGAATAACTAATTTGGGGTTGCTGTCTTGGTTTTGAAAGTTGAATTAGGGCTTTTAGTATTTCGGAGGATGTATTTGATTTTAGAGTTCAAGAAAACAATTTATAGTTTTATAAAGCTTTATGTGATTTTTAGAAGCTATAAAGTGAGTTTGAGTTTGGATATTTAACAAAACATTTTGAATTTTGGAAAAGAATTAGAAGAAAACTAGTTTAGAGTTTTATGGTGTTTCTTGGAAATAAACAAAAATTATTTAAGGTTTACAGAAACAGAAAAAGATATTTTTTAGGTTTTTTTGGAAATAAACAAAATGATTTAAGGTTTATAGAAACAGAAGATACAATTTAGGGTTTTTGGGGACAAAAGGAATAGATTAGGTTTTTTTTTGATGTTTTAGGGAAACAGAAGGATGATTTTTAGGGTTTAAGAACGATTTAAGGTTTTGGAAACTTGGAATATAGATTAGGGTTTTGATATTTTGAAGAAACAGAAAAATTAATTTAGGATTTTTGAAAATAGAGGAGACAATTTAAGGTTCTAAGGTTTAGAAAAAGTAAATTAGGGTTCTAAGGTTTTTAGAATCAAAAGAAAGAGTTTAATGATTCAAGCTACTCTAAAGAAAAAAGATTTGATATTCATACCTTCGTTTGTTGGTTCCACCAAAAATTACTTCTTGGATGAACAAGAACAAAGGCAGGAAGGCTTCCTTTGATGGATTGAATTGCTTGTTTGCTTTCTCAAAAGTTCGATCATTAATCTCCTAATTTTCTTGTTTCCTCGGTACACAGTTTTTCCGCTAAAATTTCCCCCCCATCTGTATTGTTTTTAGTCCTTATTTATAGAAGATTTTTCTGATTAATCTTAGTTGCTCATGGAATCTAATATTAATTAAGAAAAGGAAACCGAAACCAAATTGAATTTGGTTTCGAAAAAAATAATTGCGTAGGAAAAATTTTGCTGGCGAAAAAACCTGCTGCGGAAAATTTTGCTGGCGAAAAAGTTGCTGCGGGAATTTGTGGGCTGTAAGGGCGAAATTGCTTGCGGGCCATTTCGTCCCAATTTTTCGGTGATGAATTTTTTCGTCGCCAATTTTTATTTTTATTTTTATTTTTGTTTTTGTTTTTATTTTTGTTTTTATTTTTATTTTTATTTTTATTTTTATTTTTATTTTTATTTTTGTTTATTTATTATTTTTATTTATTATTTTTTATTAATTAAAAAAAACTAAATACTAAAACAATTATTATTTAATTAAGATAACACAAAAATTATTTTGGACTAAAATATATTGGACTGGACTGGATCAAAAACAGTTTTGGTCAAAAAATCGGCAGCGTGCGAGCTGTCGGGCTCGGTGCTGTGGCAGCAATTGCACTGGCAAAAATGGGCGCAGAGGGCCAATTCGCCCCCAGATGCCATTGGTTGTGAAATTGAAGTCCCAATTCACCCCCAGATTATTTATGTGGAGAATTGGGTGTCGTGCGATTTTTATATTTTTTTCATTTTTTATATTTTTTATTTTTATTAAAAATAACTATGAAATAATATTAGTAATTAAAATATTATTAAAATAAATAAAATACAACAAAAAATTATTTCAAACTATTGGATTTGAATGGGTTAAAAATTAAGGGTCTATAGTTTGTCCCCTGTGTAGACCCTTAATTTTTGACCCAATCCGGTCCAATATGTTTTATTTAGTCAAAAATAATTTTAGTTGTCTAATTGGTCCAAAATAATTTTTGTTAAATAATTTTTGCTTTAGTATCTAATTTTATTAATAAAAATAAAAATAAAAATAAAAATAAAAATAAAAATAAAAATAAAAGTCGGAGTCGGAAAAAAAGGCAGCATAAAATCGTCGCGCGGGACCGTAGGCATGGGCCCGTGGGCATTTCACTCGCAGGAAATTCCTGCGGGCGAGATCACTGTGCTATTTCTGCCTGCGAAATAACGTACGCAGAAATTTTCTGCCTGCGAAATAACGTACGCAGAAATTTTCTGCCTGCGAAATTTTATGCCTGCAGAAATTCCAAATGGCGCAGTTTTTCCGCCGCAGTTTTTTTCGGCAACGCAAATTTTTTGAAACCTAATCCAATTAGGTTTTGGTTTTTTCTTATTAATATTACTTATCTTAACTAATTAGGAATAAACAACCTCAAACCACTATAAATAAGGACCAAAGACAATTAAAAAAGGGGAGGCAAAAATCCAAGAGGAGTTTGGAAAATTTGAAACCAAATCAAGGATGGAAAAGAAGAAATTCAATTCAACTTTTTTCTGGAACAGTAGTAGCACAATTTAGAGGATTCAAAGGCAAAAAAAAGCTTATCTTTGGAGCTAGTTCATCCAAGAAGAATTGTTTTTGGAGAAATCATCAAAAGAAGGTATGTGTTAATTAATTTTCTTTAATTATTTTTTTTACACAGTAGCAAATCTATGAAATCAAAATTTAAAACCTTTGAACTTTAATTTAGTTTGTCTAAAGCCAAAAAAAAAACCTTATTTCGTTGGTTTATCTTCCAAAAGACTTAAAATTGTTATTTTTTCTTCTTAAAAACCTTAAAACTCCAATTGAACAAATTTTTCAACAAAACTAAGATGTAAATTTTGCTTCTTTTAAAATCTTAAAGTAGGTTCTATTTCATTCAAAAAGTCTTCAAAATCATCTTTTCTACTTATAAAAACTTTAATTTATTTGTTTAAATTCATAAAATTCCATAAAATATCAAATTGATTTCCAAATTCCTAAAAATTATTCACCACCCGTGATCCTACTTCCAAAATATCAAATCCAAATTCAACTTCCAAAATTCAAAATAATGAACACTAACCCTTTCAAAGCCTTAAACCCTAATTTTTATGAACCCTAATCCTTTTAAAACATTAAAAAACATAAAAACATAAAAACCTAAATTTCACACAGTAGCTTAGGAACCCAATAACCAAAAATCACAAATTAAAGTATTTTAAAATGTTTAAAACCCTAGTTTCATGATATCATCATTCAAACCTTAATTTTGTTAATCAAAGAGTCTTACCAACCCTTTAAAACATAAAACCCTAATTTATTTTAATTCCATAAAAAGTCACAGTATCCATAATAGGACTTTTATTTGCTTTATTCAATTCCATACTTGATTATGCTTTGATTTATTTCTTATGCTTTAATTTATTTAATTTCAATACTTGATTTATTTAATTTATCATGGATGGATGTTTATTTTATATTTTGATTAATAGCTTTGATGAATGATTTATTTATGATGAATGATTATTTACTTTTATCAATTAATTTAGATTTCCAAAAGTTGTAAGAGGTATGTTTCCACTTGGTGGGTACCTCATTAGTTAAACATCATGTAATTTAATTTGCTTTTCTATTTTAGAACCTATGAAAAGGGCATGTTTCTACCTTCTGGTGGGTGTCCTATTTAGGCATCTGATGTAAGGACATGTTTCCATCCTTGGATGGGTGTCCATTTATTTGCTTTGTTTGGACATTGCTTTGATTTTAATATATTGATGCTTTCTTTTAATTATTGTGTGTAATATGGATAATATTGTTATATTTAAGAATTTTATAATATTAAGACCTATAAAGGAGGCCGGTTCCAATGAACCGGGCGTTGTGGGGGTGCTGGGCCATTTCTCACCTTCCCCACATGTACCCAACTTTCCAAACCCATTAAGGGGTTGGGGATTCCTTAGGAATCGAGTCATCCACCCCTTTCTTTTTTCCGGCCCATCTGGGTGGCGACTCCATTTTCTCCGGACTTAGGTCCGTGTTCTCTAAGGCACCGAGCCTAAACAGTGCCAAAGTCGCAAGAACCATTCCACCGGGAGTGGGGGCAAAAATCCCCGCTCACACCCTACTTGAACGATCTGAGACTATGGCAAAAGAGAGTGAAAAGCAATAAGACTTAATTTTGATGAGATGGTTACTTGAATTTGATTTGGGTACTTGGACCCGAGGCTGAACTTGATTTGGGTACTTGGACTCGAGACTAGATTGAATTTGGGTACTTGGACCCGGGATTGGGTACTTGGACCCAAGATTGGGTACTTAGACCCGAGATTGAATTTGATTTGGGTACTTAGACCCGGGATTGAATTTGATTTGGTTCTTGGACCCGGGATTGGGTACTTGGACCCGAGATTAATTTGATTTGGGTACTTGGACCCGAGAATGAATTTAATTTGGGTACTTGGACCCGGAATTGGGTACTTGGACCCCAGATTGAATTTGATTTGGATACTTGGACCTGAGATTAGATTGATTTGGGTACTTGGACAAAAAATTGGGTACTTGGACCCGAGATTGGGTACTTGGACCCGAGCTTGAATTTGATTTGGGTACTTGGACTCGAGAATAAATTTGATTTGGGTACTTGAACCTAGGATTGGGTACTTGAACCCCATATTGAATTTGATTTGGGTACTTGGACCTGAGATGATTAGATTGATTTGGTTACTTAGACTCGAGATTGGGTACTTGGACCCGAGATTGGGTACTTGGACGCGAGATTGAATTTGATTTGGGTACTTAGACCTGAGATTGGGTACTTGGACCCGAGCTTGAATTTGATTTGGGTAGTTAAACCAAAGAATGGGTACTTGGACTCGAGATTGAATTTGATTTGGGTACTTGGACTAGATATTGAATTTGATTTGGGTACTTGGACCCGAGATTGGGTACTTGGTGTAATATCCCCATATATGCCCTAGAAGTTTTGAATGTTGTTGTTGTTGTTGTTGTTGTAAAATTGGATTGAATATATATATGTTATGTGATAAGAAAAGAAATTGGAAAGAGAATGCTTGTGTATATGTGTTTTGGGAAAGAAAATAGGGTTTAGAGTAAAGTGTATATGTTGTTTATATGATGATATAATTAACATATACATAAGTCAAATAGAGAGTCAATGCTAGAAGATATTTATTTGAGAATTGTGAAATTACATAATTGGGTTTATAAGAGACAAGAGGTTAGTTAAATGATTGAGGGGTGTTTTGGTAATTGCTTGAATTGGATTGCATGGTGGAAATTTAAAGAAGAAAAGATATTTGATTTGTGTTGAATTTCATTTCTTCTCATGTGTGTGCCGGCCATCCAAGAAGAGAAAGAGCAAGAGAGGTGTTCTTGATGCTTGAAGCAAATTGAAGAAGCAATCAAAGGACTTGGTTAAAGATTTATGAAATTTCTTCATTTGAGGTAAGATCTTTTCCTTGATTTCTTCTTTTCATTTGAAGGGGTGTTTGAAGTGAATTAGGGTTGGTAGGATTTGATGATGAGATGTGTTTATGATGTGTTTTCAAGTGTTAAAGTGATTTTAAGTTAAGAGGTTACATAGGTGTTGTTGTGGAAAGTGGTGGATGTTGATTTTGAAAGATTAGGAATGATGTTGGATTTTAGGGTTTTGAGATGGTATTTGTTAAATGTAATATTAATGTATTGTGAAGTGGTTTTTGTGATGAATATGTGTTTAGAACATTGATTATATTCATTTGAAACATGTTATATGGTGTATATTGTGTTGAGTGCTATTAGAAGAGAATTGGTTTTGGTTAGGGTTTTGTTCTTGAGTGACACGGCCAAAGGCATTGAGAGAAACGGCCAAGTCATGGAAATTTTGGCCGTGTTGGGTTGATTTTTAAGAGACACGGCCGTGTCTCATGCCAGTGTCTGCCACTGCCAATTTGTTTTGGGAGACACGGCCACAAGCTTGGCCGTGTCCCTTGGGTGTGTTGGTTACTGTGTTTGGTTTTTGTTCTTCATACATGATTGAGTTTGAACTTTCAATTGATAATGCATATGATACTACATGAACTAGGGTTTGTACTATGCAATGTAAATTTTGTAAATGATAATGTGTGATATGGATAATGTATTTTGAAATGCTATATCAATGATGCTATATGCATAACATGAATTGAGATGTGAAATGTGATGCAAAGCCATTGTGATTGGCTATGATGATGCAATTGAAAGAAATAAGGCATGTTTGCCTAAATGTTGATGAGAATTGAGAATGGAAATGATGACTAAATAATAAATGAATTGTGTGGCTAATGTGTTATTCCATTTTCAGAGTTTGTTATTGGTGGCATGCTTAATGATAGTAACAATCTCTTGAAGTTAGGTTGGATTGAATCCTTGAAGCCTAATTGAGATGTTACAACCCTTGAAGCTAGGTTGGGTTGGTTCTTGAAGCCAAGTTGGGTTGAAGCTTAGCATGCTTTGCTCCCCTTGAAGCTTGGTTGAACCTAATCCTTGAAGCCTAGTTGGGTATATGATATTGATAAATGTGATAACAAAACCAAAACATTAACTCTGAAAATTGAATGGCATATTAGTGTATCTTGGGCCCAATGCTTGTCTTTGTTTAGTGTTGTTCATGAATGGTTTAATGAGTAACTAATGAGGAATATGAAAAGATGTTGAAATGTGATATGTTTACTTATATTGGATTATGAAATGTAATGGTATGTTGTTTGCTTTGCATATATGATGTTACATGTATAATATGGATTGATAATTAACATTGCATTGCACTAAAGCATAACATTAGCATGAATTGTCTTACTAAGCCCTTGGCTTAGCGCGATAGTGTTTAATCGCGCAGGTGATAGAGTTGATAGAGTTGAACCCGAGAGCTCTTCGAGACCGAGTGAGAGTAGACGTTGAAGAGTTGATTTTGGGAACTTAAAGATCAGGGAAGACTTGCCAATCATGTATAACTCTTTTATATTTTGTAAAGTTTGGTTTATAATGTAAATATATGTATAATTGTAAATATGTATTCAAATGTTTTCATATCGGTAAATATTTTCTAGATTCCGCTGCGTATTAACTAAATATATTTATATACCTATTTTGTTTTATATTACAAATTGATTATTTATTATCTATAATGTATATTGAGAAAGAAGATGGTATTATATAAAATGTTCTTGAATGTTATAAGAATCTGTAGCATTCCTATATTCGATACATGTATACTACATTGTGGTGTATGTAGTGTGTATGTATTGGGTGTGGGGGTGTTACAATTGTTTTGGTATCAGAGCCTAGGTTTGAGATTCTCAACCTAGGTAAAATGTAATAAAAAGAATATTTTTACTTAAAAAGTGAATTTTTGAATAACATACATGTTTGGGATTGGCAATCTCTGATCTTTAATAAGATGTATTCTGCTGTGTTTGCAGAAATAGGTTGTGATGGATCCTCATTTGCGTCAGTCAGTTGAGGGTAGTGAGGAGAGTGTAGCTCCGGAGGATAGAGCTAGAGTTGATAGTGCTGAGGAGGCACCTGCTTCGGTGTCGGGGAGACCAGCTGGTGAGGAGGTTCCACCAGTTTGGCTTAGGCATGTGGTAGAGGCTTTGAGGCAAGCACCAGTGCAACCACCACCACCACCCCCTCAGCCTGTGGTATCAGTGAGGCACTATGATAAATTAAGGAAGTATGGAGCGGAGGATTTCCTTGGTACAGTTGATCCAGCTGTAGCGGAGCAATGGCTTGATAAAGTACAGAGGATCTTTATTCAGTTGCAAGCCACCCCGGAGGAAAAGTTTGATTATGAAAGATCTTTGCTACAGAAGGATGCATACGACTGGTGGAGGACAGTGCCCCATTCTATGGATGATCCACCAACCTTGTCATATGCGGATTTTCTGAGAGAATTTGAATTGAAGTATACTCCGAGGGAGTATAAGGACAAGAAGAAGATGGAGTTTTTGAGCTTGAAGCAAGACAGCAGGACTGTAACTGAATATGAGGTTGAGTTTATTAGATTGAGTCATTATGCTGGGGGCATTATATTTGTTGAGATAGATAGATGCAGGAGATTTGAGGAGGGATTGAGGCCCTCTATCATGTGCTTAGTGGCTGGATCTCGATATCATGATTTCTCCCAGCTAGTGGCAGCAGCTCGAAGTGTAGAGCGAGCTCAAGTTATTGCGGCTGCTTCAGAGGATGAGGTTAGGGTTAGGAGGCCCCAGTTTGAGGCAGGGTCTTCTTCTGTGAAGAGAGGTAGAGGAAGCTTTGTTCCTCGAAGTAGTAGGAGTCAGAGACCAGCTGGTAGGTCAGTGCAGTTACAGAGGCAGAGATTTAGACCTGCAGCTTCAGTGGCGAGTGCTCCGACTCCAATGATTCAGAGATCCACTCCACCCATCTGCATTCATTGTGGTAGGCCACATGGTGGTCCTTGTTGGAAGACTGGTGTAGCAGGGGTTTGTTTCAGATGTGGATCGCCTGATCACTTTGTGAGAGATTGTCCTGCGAGGCAGGAGCGGATGTCAGTTGATACTACAGCTTCTCGACCTAGTGTGAGGGGAGGTCGAGGAGGCAGAGGTGTCAGCAGAGGAGGAAGATCTGGGTTCAGTGCTAGAGGAGGTTCTACATCCAGGGAGAGTAGACCAGAGGAGGTTGGATCTTCCCAGAGGATATATGTTATGCAGAGGCAGCCAGATGCTTCGGCAGTCATAGCTGGTACTTTTTATTTATTTGATACTTCAGTACTTGCTTTGATTGATCCGGGTTCCACACATTCATATATTAGTGCATCTGTTTTGCCTGTGTCTGATATGCATGCTGAATCCCTAGGATTTGATGTATTGGTGACAAATCCTTTAGGGCATAGTGTGATTGTGAGCAAGGTGCACCGAGATAGTGTAGTAGTGGTGCAGGGTGAGAAATTCCTTGGAGATTTGATTGAGATGCCATTTAAGGAATATGATGTGATTCTAGGCATGGACTGGCTATCTAGACATGGAGCTGTGGTAGACTGTAAAAGGAAAGTTGTTACTTTGAGAACTGTTGATGGTAGAGATGTGATAGTATCTAATGAGCAGGAACAGCTAGCATCTTTGTTTGTTTCAGCTGTTGCAGCTAGGAGATTCATTAGAAAGGGGTGTGAAGCCTATCTTGCTCATATGATAGATACTAGAGTAAAGGGTTCTCCTATTGATAGTATTGCCACAGTTGCAGAGTTTCCAGATGTGTTTCCAGAGGAGTTGCCAGGGTTGCCTCCTGAGAGAGAGGTGGAGTTCGGTATTGAATTGTTGCCTGGTACCACTCCTATCTCTATTACTCCTTATAGAATGGCACCAGCAGAATTGAGGGAGTTGAAAGTGCAATTGCAGGAGTTGTTGGACAAAGGATTTATTCGCCCCAGTGTTTCTCCTTGGGGAGCTCCTGTGCTATTTGTGAAGAAGAAAGATGGTACTATGAGGTTGTGTATCGATTATAGGCAATTGAATAAGGTGACTATTAAAAATAAATATCCTTTGCCTAGAATCGATGATCTCTTTGATCAGTTGAAGGGTGCAGCAGTGTTTTCTAAAATTGATTTGAGATCTGGGTACCATCAGTTGAGGGTCAAAGCAGAAGATGTTCCTAAAACAGCTTTTCGGACCAGGTATGGGCATTATGAGTTTTTAGTTATGCCTTTTGGTCTGACGAATGCACCTGCAGCTTTTATGGATTTAATGAATAGGGTGTTTAGGTCCTATTTGGATCAGTTTGTGGTGGTCTTCATCGATGACATTCTGGTGTATTCGCGGAATAAAGAGGAACATGACAAGCATCTGCGGATTGTGTTGCAGATTTTGAGAGAGAAGCAGTTGTTTGCTAAACTGTCGAAGTGTGAGTTTTGGTTGGATCAAGTAGCTTTTCTCGGTCATATAGTTTCAGCAGAGGGTATTAGAGTTGATCCGAGTAAAGTTGAAGCTATTCTAAATTGGAGTCCACCCAAGTCAGTGACTGAAGTTAGAAGTTTTCTGGGTTTGGCAGGCTATTACCGACGGTTTGTGAAAAGATTTTCTTTGATAGCTACTCCACTCACCAGATTGCTTCGGAAGGGAGTTAGATTTGTGTGGATAGATCAGTGTCAGACTAGCTTTGAACAGTTGAAAGAAATGTTGACTCAAGCGCCTGTTCTTACTTTACCTGTAGAAGGCAAACCATATGTGATCTACAGTGATGCTTCACATAGTGGCTTGGGGTGTGTGCTGATGCAAGAAGGTAAAGTTATAGCTTATGCATCTCGACAGTTGAAACCGCATGAGCTTAATTATCCGACCCATGATTTGGAATTGGCAGCCATTGTGTTTGCATTAAAGATTTGGCGACACTATCTGTTTGGGGAGAAATGTTTCATCTACACTGATCACAAGAGTTTGAAATATTTGGGGGTCCAGAAAGAGCTTAATCTTCGGCAGAGAAGATGGTTGGAATTGATTAAAGACTACGACTGTTTGATTGATTATCATCCAGGTAAAGCAAATGTTGTTGCTGATGCCTTGAGTCGAAAGTCTTTAGCAGGTTTAACTGTTTATTCGCTCTCGTTGCTTGTTGAGTTGAGAGCGTTGCATGTCAGTTTTGTACCTTGTGATGATGGTGCATTGTTGGCACAGTTGCATTTGAAACCAGTTTTGTTGGATCAGATTAAAGAGGCTCAGTTGGCTGATGAGAAGATTCAGAAGATTGTTTCAGATTGCCAGAATGGAAAGAGTAGAGATTTTATTGTGAGAGATGATGGGAGTCTTTGGTTTAAGAACAGATTATGTGTACCCGATGATGCTAATTTGAAAAGGATCATTTTGGAAGAAACACATCAGTCAGTGTTTGCTATGCATCCGGGCAATACAAAGATGTATCATGATTTGAGGCAGCATTACTGGTGGTCTGGTATGAAGAGAGACATTGCGGAGTTTGTATCCAGATGTCTCACATGTCAGAAGGTAAAAGCAGAGCATCAAGTTCCAACTGGATTACTTCAGCCTTTGTCAGTGTCTGAATGGAAGTGGGAAAGAGTAACAATGGATTTTGTGTCTGGTTTGCCATTGACACAAAGGAAGCATGATGCCATATGGGTGATTGTTGATAGGTTGACTAAGACAGCTCATTTTCTTCCGGTTCGGATGGATTACCCTTTGGAGAGGTTAGCTGAGCTGTATATTCATGAGATTGTAAAGTTGCATGGGGTTCCAACTTCTTTAGTGTCTGATCGAGATCCCCGGTTTACTTCAAGATTTTGGAAGAGTTTGCATAGTGCTTTGGGTTCTCGACTGCACTTCAGCACTGCTTTTCATCCACAGACGGATGGACAGTCAGAGAGGGTGATTCAGATTGTCGAGGACATGTTGAGGAGCTGTGTCATTAATTTCTCTGGAAGTTGGGATAGATTTCTACCTCTTGTGGAGTTTGCCTATAACAACAGTCACCAATCCAGCATTGGTATGGCACCGTTTGAAGCATTGTATGGCAGACGGTGTAGGACACCTCTTTGTTGGAGTGAACTTGGGGAAAGTAAATTAATTGGGCCTGATTTGATTCAAGAAACTGAAGAGAAAGTGAAATTGATTCGAGGCAGGTTGAAAGCAGCTTCAGACCGACAGAAGTCTTATGCAGATCTGAAGAGGAGAGACATAGAGTTTGATGTTGGAGATAAGGTATTTTTGAGAGTATCTCCTTGGAAGAAGATATTGAGGTTCGGTCGGAAAGGGAAATTGAGTCCTCGATTCATTGGACCGTATGAAGTTTTAGAGAGAGTTGGGCCAGTTGCTTATCGGCTTGCTTTGCCACCTGAGTTGGATCGTATTCATAATGTATTCCATGTTTCTATGTTGAGGAGATATAGATCGGATCCATCTCATGTGTTGCCGATTGAATCTATTGAGGTGAACCCAGATTTGACATTTGAAGAGGAACCAGTTGCTATCTTAGCACGTGATGTGAAAGAGTTGAGAAACAAGAGAGTGCCATTGGTGAAGATTTTGTGGAAGAATCATGGAAAGGAAGAGGCAACTTGGGAAAGTGAGCAAATCATACGAGAGCAATATCCTCAGTTATTCCGGACTTAATATCAGGTAATTTCGAGGACGAAATTTCTTTTTAGAGGGGGAGAATTGTAATATCCCCATATATGCCCTAGAAGTTTTGAATGTTGTTGTTGTTGTTGTTGTTGTTGTTGTTGTTGTTGTTGTAACATTGGATTGAATATATATATGTTATGTGATAAGAAAAGAAATTGGAAAGAGAATGCTTGTGTATATGTGTTTTGGGAAAGAAAATAGGGTTTAGAGTAAAGTGTATATGTTGTTTATATGATGATATAATTAACATATACATAAGTCAAATAGAGAGTCAATGCTAGAAGATATTTATTTGAGAATTGTGAAATTACATAATTGGGTTTATAAGAGACAAGAGGTTAGTTAAATGATTGAGGGGTGTTTTGGTAATTGCTTGAATTGGATTGCATGGTGGAAATTTAAAGAAGAAAAGCTATTTGATTTGTGTTGAATTTCATTTCTTCTCATGTGTGTGCCGGCCATCCAAGAAGAGAAAGAGCAAGAGAGGTGTTCTTGATGCTTGAAGCAAATTGAAGAAGCAATCAAAGGACTTGGTTAAAGATTTATGAAATTTCTTCATTTGAGGTAAGATCTTTTCCTTGATTTCTTCTTTTCATTTGAAGGGGTGTTTGAAGTGAATTAGGGTTGGTAGGATTTGATGATGAGATGTGTTTATGATGTGTTTTCAAGTGTTAAAGTGATTTTAAGTTAAGAGGTTACATAGGTGTTGTTGTGGAAAGTGGTGGATGTTGATTTTGAAAGATTAGGAATGATGTTGGATTTTAGGGTTTTGAGATGGTATTTGTTAAATGTAATATTAATGTATTGTGAAGTGGTTTTTGTGATGAATATGTGTTTAGAACATTGATTATATTCATTTGAAACATGTTATATGGTGTATATTGTGTTGAGTGCTATTAGAAGAGAATTGGTTTTGGTTAGGGTTTTGTTCTTGAGTGACACGGCCAAAGGCATTGAGAGAAACGGCCAAGTCATGGAAATTTTGGCCGTGTTGGGTTGATTTTTAAGAGACACGGCCGTGTCTCATGCCAGTGTCTGCCACTGCCAATTTGTTTTGGGAGACACGGCCACAAGCTTGGCCGTGTCCCTTGGGTGTGTTGGTTACTGTGTTTGGTTTTTGTTCTTCATACATGATTGAGTTTGAACTTTCAATTGATAATGCATATGATACTACATGAACTAGGGTTTGTACTATGCAATGTAAATTTTGTAAATGATAATGTGTGATATGGATAATGTATTTTGAAATGCTATATCAATGATGCTATATGCATAACATGAATTGAGATGTGAAATGTGATGCAAAGCCATTGTGATTGGCTATGATGATGCAATTGAAAGAAATAAGGCATGTTTGCCTAAATGTTGATGAGAATTGAGAATGGAAATGATGACTAAATAATAAATGAATTGTGTGGCTAATGTGTTATTCCATTTTCAGAGTTTGTTATTGGTGGCATGCCTAATGATAGTAACAATCTCTTGAAGTTAGGTTGGATTGAATCCTTGAAGCCTAATTGAGATGTTACAACCCTTGAAGCTAGGTTGGGTTGGTTCTTGAAGCCAAGTTGGGTTGAAGCTTAGCATGCTTTGCTCCCCTTGAAGCTTGGTTGAACCTAATCCTTGAAGCCTAGTTGGGTATATGATATTGATAAATGTGATAACAAAACAAAAACATTAACTCTGAAAATTGAATGGCATATTAGTGTGTCTTGGGCCCAATGCTTGTCTTTGTTTAGTGTTGTTCATGAATGGTTTAATGAGTAACTAATGAGGTATATGAAAAGATGTTGAAATGTGATATGTTTACTTATATTGGATTATGAAATGTAATGGTATGTTGTTTGCTTTGCATATATGATGTTACATGTATAATATGGATTGATAATTAACATTGCATTGCACTAAAGCATAACATTAGCATGAATTGTCTTACTAAGCCCTTGGCTTAGCGCGATAGTGTTTAATCGCGCAGGTGATAGAGTTGATAGAGTTGAACCCGAGAGCTCTTCGAGACCGAGTGAGAGTAGACGTTGAAGAGTTGATTTTGGGAACTTAAAGATCAGGGAAGACTTGCCAATCATGTATAACTCTTTTATATTTTGTAAAGTTTGGTTTATAATGTAAATATATGTATAATTGTAAATATGTATTCAAATATTTTCATATCGGTAAATATTTTCTAGATTCCGCTGCGTATTAACTAAATATATTTATATACCTATTTTGTTTTATATTACAAATTGATTATTTATTATCTATAATGTATATTGAGAAAGATGATGGTATTATATAAAATGTTCTTGAATGTTATAAGAATCCGTAGCATTCCTATATTCGATACATGTATACTACATTGTTGTGTATGTAGTGTGTATGTATTGGGTGTGGGGGTGTTACACTTGGACCTGAGATTGATTTAATTTGGGTGCTTGGACCCGAGATTGGGTTTGACTAACCTTTTATCAATTGAGAAGTTTGACTACTCCGGCTATTCTATGTATCGTGGTTCTTCACCCTCAAAATGGATCTTCATCCTTTGAGATCGGGTTTTCACCCTTGAAAATGGATCTTCATCCTTTGAGATCGGGTCTTCACCCTTGAAAATGGATCTTCATTATTTGAGATCGGGTCTTCACCCTTGAAAACAGATCTTCATCCTTTGAGATCGGGTCTTCACCCTTGAAAATGGATCTCCATCCTTTGAGATCGGGTCTTTGCCTATGAAAATAAATCTTCATCCTTTGAGATCGGGTCTTCATCCTTGAAAATGGATATTCATCCTTTGAGATCGGGTCTTCACCCTTGAAAATGGATCTTCATCCTTTGAGATCAGGTCTTCACCCTTGAAAATGGATCTTCATCCTTTGTACTATATCTTCATCCTTGGCATCGGGTCTTCACCCTTTGAAAATGGATCTTCATCCTTTTGACTTCAGGTCTTCACCCTGTGAAATTGGATCTTTATTAGAGATTGGGTCTTTACCCTTGAAACATGGATCTTTATCCATTGGAGATCGGGTCTTCACCATTGAAAATGGACTTTCATCCTTTGAAAATTGGGTTTTCACCCTTGAAAATTGATCTTCATCCTTTGGACTTCAGGTCTTTACCCTTGCTTCAGCTTTTTTAGCTGGACTGATCTTTAGTCTTTTGCGTCTTCATTCTTTTGAGAGTTCTAATGTTCCATTCTTTTGTTCTTCCTTTTTGCAAAAATTCAGCTATTTTTAATTGGACCTTATATCCTCTCCTTGCCCCCCTACGTGGCAAAATATTTGTAAGTGAGTTTGAAAATATTTTATATATAGACTCAAAAAATTGAAAAGGAGAAACTTTGCCTCCTGTGTAGGCTAAAACCCATAATTTTTCTATGCGGGCTTTGATTGATGTTTTTGCCGTCTAGTTCATCGCACAAGCACGTATTTCTTCATTTGCAAAATGACCGGAGCTTCCTGTGAACACTCGAATTTTGAGGCTCGGGAAGCCAATTTTCTCAGACTGCAGACAACCGAGCCGGACCGAAGGTCCGCGGTAAAGTTCACGGGAAATATATCAATATGGTACTTGAAATATCCGGGGCGACGCGAGGATCACGGATATGGTCCCGGAATATTTTTTGGAGGTCTGTAGCTCCCGAAAAATCAGTTTGAGCGAAAATTACGCGGCCCGATGTGCTATTTTGGCGGCTGAACCGCCGCATGCAGCGGTCCAACCGCCGTGTACAGCGGTTCAACCGCCGTGCACAGTACACGGCGGTCCGACCGCCGGCGTTGATTTTTTCCCGATTTTTCGGCTGACAACGCCGTCCGACCGCTGACCACGGCGGTCCGACCGCCGTTTAGCCCAATTTTTGTCTATAAAAGGCTGCTTAATTCTCAGAAAAAGAGGTTGGCAAAGCATGTTACAGAGGAAGCAAGGATCATATTCTAAGAAAACAAGATCTGGAACTTAGAAGTGGAAAAATTGTAAACAAGGTAATGTCCTAATTCATCATTTGTCAATTCAAGCATACATTAAGCATTCCACCTTCCTCTTAATTTCTTTGTGGTCAAAGACCTAATCCTTTTAGGGCTAAGGCCTAATTAACTAATCAATCAACATTTCGGCATGAAGCCACGAATCAATCAACTTTTTGGCACGGAGCCTAAATTGCATTCTTTTTGGTACCAAGTACCCAAATTTAATTAAAATTAGCACTAAGTGCACAAAACCTCACTATTTTGGCAAAAAGCCAGTAAATGCACGAAGCATACACACATGCATAAATGCATAATTGCCTTTAAATAGGCTTTTCCGAACTACATGGGCTTTGATCTCTCATAAAAACGAGAGTATGTAGGCATATTTGGGATTCACCCCAAATAGCAAGTCCACAATTTACTAACAATCTGTTTGTTTTCTTTCCTTCATCCCTTTTAAGGTTTATTTCTTTTATTGGCAAGTTAGTCGAATGCATGACATAGTCCCCGAATCCTCCTTGGGTTCGCAGATTAGAAACCTTTACATTGGACGCGTTATTGGAGTCAAACAAGGGTTTTCTTAGTTTTTCCCTTCGAACAAAATAAACTGAGTGGCGACTCCTAACAACAAGTGAACGTTCATCCGAATCCTTTTCGTGTGGAAACGGAGGTTCACAGATTGGTGACTCCACTGGGGACCATAAAAATGATTTATGGAATTCTAGTGGACTACTATTGCCTATTGATTAATTTGACACTAGGGACCATGAAAATGATTCATGGGATCCTAGTAGACTACTATTGTTTATTTGATTAACTTGCCCTTCTTTAGGGTATTTTTATTTATTTTGCAGGGTACCTTAGCAATATACATCCTTTCCTTAAGGATATTGGATTCAAAATTGACAAAAGGAATCTTTTTCCTTTAATGGACCCTTGTTTGATTAATTGTGCATTTATTTTGTCATTCAGAGAATCTTTTTCTCTTGCATTATATGGGGGAATCCTTTTCTTCCATTGCATAAAAATTGTTTTCAAATGAATTTCTTCTCTTTCTGTTCAAAATTCTGAGTCTGGATAGCAAGTAGCGCTGACCGGCAGGTCTCCTTGATTATGCCGGCGGACAGCCAAAGCGTCCTCCCTGTTGTCGCAAACCATTCCAATCTTTTTGGAGTGGCCCATGAGTAATCGTATTGTTGGACCCACGCGAAACTCCTTGTTTCACATGTGGTTAGGTATATCTTACTCAAGACTCAAGGGTCCCTATTATAAGCCAATTCTCTATTTCACGAACAATAGAACCTTCCCTTAGGTTGTATGTACCCAATGATAGTGCCACATTCCATTAAAATGAATTATGATGTGATGAGGTGCATTCATGCAACATGACAACATTATTTTGGGGGAAAATCTTTTGGGAAAATTTTTTGATGTATATAACTGGACCAAGAGTTTTTCCTATCCTACACACTACCCTGATCTCTTGCCCTTGACCTTTTTAGGTATCCACTATCCGTGTGCCTTCACCCACACAAGCTACACCAACTCCAACTGTGCAATCACCCACAAGTCCTACTACCCCAACTTCGCCAACTACTCCAATTATTGAAATGGCTACTATTGAACAGATTAAGGCCCTGCTAGATGGACAAGTTAAGGAAATTGAAGCTAGGATGCAAGAAAGAATTGATGAGGCTTTGGCTGCCCAAAGGATAGCCATCTTGGCTGAATTGGGAGGGACATCAAAGACAGCCACTACTTTTGAAAATTTAGGGAAAGAACCTATTGTGGGGCAAACTAGTACCCCCATGACTGCTCAGAACAATACCCCTGTCATCAATTTGGAGGATCCACCCTCTAAGAATGAAACTGATGAACTGAAAAAGAAACTTGAATTGCTTGAAAGGTCAATCACTGCCATGAAAACTCATAAAGAGGTGGTAGACATGGATTCCTTATCCTTGTTTCCCCAAGCTAGATTGCCTCCAAAATTCAAGATGCCTGGGATGGACAGATTTGATGGGACCACTTGCCCTAAAACCCATTTGAAGATGTATGTGGGGGCCTTGAGCCCTTGGGGTTTAAATGATGAGCTCTTTGCTCAACTCTTTCAACAATCCTTGACTGGGGCTGCCCTTAAGTGGTTTGTGAGCCTGGATCGTGCTAAAATTAAGACCTGGGAAGACATCTGCAATGCATTTAACACTCAATACCACTACAATATTGAGGTGGATGTCACTAGAAGAGAACTTGAGACTACCAAACAAAACAACAATGAACTCTTCTCCTCGTTCCTTACGAGGTGGAGGGCAAAAGTAGCCCAAATGATCAATCGCCCTTCAGAACAGGAGCAGATTGATATTATAATCAGGAATTTAAGGCCTACATATCAAGCTCAACTGCAAACCCAATACCTACCTACTTTCAAATCGCTCATTGCGACTGCAACTAAGGTAGAAGACTTGATACAATTGAGAAAAATAGTAGATGAGGGAGCTACTTCAAAGTATAAGAAACAAGGCCAAGCTACTTCCTCAAGCAAGGTCAATGAAGTGGCCAATATTGCCCCTACAAATCCTTTACGTGTGGGCAATCTTGGGCAGAGAAATCAGCCAAGAAGGCAATATACTGACCTTGGGGTGCCCCTTCATCTAGTGTTTAAAAAGGCCGTGGAAGGGAAGTATTTGAAGCCTTTGGACCCAAGGCCACCTCCAAACCATTACCTTCCAGTTATAAGGCCAATGAGTATTGTGAATACCACCAAGGAAAACGGCATAGAACAGACGCTTGCTGGACTCTGAAAAACCGCATCTAGGATTTGGTGGATAGGGGTGAAATCATTCCTCTCAGGAGTCAACCGAACATTAATACTAACCCTTTGCCTAATCATTCCATCCACGCCATCACTGTGGAAGAAGAGTTGTTTGATCCTTTCAAACTTCTCTTGGAAATGAATGAAGTGTGTGTGTTGGATTTGAATGACCTTGCTGAAGAGGTCGACGCTTTGACGAGAAGCGGAAGGCAATATCAGCCACTCGACTTGGAAAAAGCCCCTTCAACCTCAAATCACCCCCATAAGAAGACACCAGAGCCAAAAGAAGACCCTGTCCTCTCTCAGCTTAAGCAAACTCAAGCTAGGGTATCAATTTGGGAGCTCCTTGCTTCCTCATTCCCACACCGTCAGGCTCTCAGTGAAGCTTTAAGTCAACTTGATACATCAGTGGACACAAGCCCAGAGGCTTTGGTGGCCACTTTGACTCAATCAACCAAGGCATTGAGTATCCGATTTTCTGATACAGATCTATCAGAAGATGGCAGTAAACACAATGATGCTCTATACATCACCATACAAACTGGGGGAAAGACTGTGCCCATGGTTCTCATTGATAATGGGTCAGCCTTAAATGTATGTCCCTTGAAGGTAGCAAGCTGTCTGGGGTTGGAGGCTGCAGATCTTACACCTTCTGATCAGATTGTTAGAGCATATGATAACACTCGAAGAGAAATTTTGGGTGTCGCCACTCTGGAAATTGCTACTGGGCCGGTGAAAATGAGAGTGCCCTTCCAACTCATTGATGTACCCGCGAGCTTTAATCTCCTCCTTGGAAGGCCATGGATTCATCAGAATAATGTTGTCCCTTCTTCATTACATCGAAAACTTAAGTTCCCTTTTGAAGGAAAAATCATCACTATCAAAGGGGACACCTGTGAAATCGACAAGAGAACCATGGATCAGTCTCTCTTTGAGGTTGTTCCTGGCGAAACCGCCATGACCTTGACTGGTTTCCATT
The DNA here is from genome assembly GCA_947685225.1 of Garcia nutans. Taxonomy (NCBI): domain Eukaryota; kingdom Viridiplantae; phylum Streptophyta; class Magnoliopsida; order Malpighiales; family Euphorbiaceae; genus Garcia; species Garcia nutans. The sequence goes on along the minus strand of CANTUV010000005.1, from coordinate 31,491,741 downwards.
ATGATACAGTCCAATGCATTGAAGTAGAAAAACCCAAAGGGCCATTTATCTTATATGATTTTGGAGAGGTCCAAATCAATTGCCTGGTGGGAATGATGCTAAGGGTAGGTCTGCTGCCCCGAATGGAAATGATAAAGTCTGGGAGAAAAATACCCGTAGTGTGGCCATGGGAAGAACCTGAGAATAAGGGAACTTTTGGCCTGGGGTACAAACCCACAGATGAGGAGATTGAAGAGTTTGAGCATGGAAGGAAGAAAAAGAAGAATTGGGGGGCAAGAAGCCTCAAAATGCGCCCTTACTTTAGAACTCTGAATGGTCACTTCTGCAAACCTGGAAAAGCAGTTCCTTACTGTGGTTTTCAGGAACCATTCTATTCTCCTATGACTGGAAAGAAGCTACCAGGTTTTGAGATGTTCGATGATGTTTTAGCCATAAAAGAAGAAGAGCCAGAACCTATAGCTGACCCACAAATTGAAGATTTTATGCGACCTAGTCTCTTTGATGAGGTTGCTATGATAACCAATTTTGAAGACAAAAGGGACTTCACAAAGCTGATCAAGACCACAGATGGATCACTGATGAACTGGTATGCCGAGGAGGGACAAGCTGCTGTAGTCAAATCTAGTCCTATGTCACACCCTGAACCTGAGTCTTGTACTGAGTCAAATTCTGAGTCAAACACTGAGTCAGAGTCTAGTTCTGAGTCTTTCTTAGCTTCAGGAATAGAAAACCCTGGTGTCGAATATGTTGTAACTCTAGGGGATGACTCCGCCATTATTAATAAAACTGGTCAAGTTCTTAGTTACCCTGTGTCTTTTGCTTTCCAAGTATTATCTAGCAAAAATGAAATAAATGAAATAAAAGAAATAAATGAAAAGATAATGATTGGCAAAGAAAATGAACATACATACATTGCATATGATTGTGTGAATAAAGAACAGGTTGTTGAGTGCATCAGAAGATATGTCGACTGCTTCATGTGGAAGGCAAGTGATGTCACGGGAATAGACCCAGCCATAGCAGTTCATAAGATTCCACTATACCCAGATGCAAAGCCAGTTAAGCAAAAGTTGAGAAGAATGAAGCCTGAATGGTCTTTGAAAATTAAAGAGGAGGTTGCCAAGCAACTGGACAATAAGTTCATAGAACCAATTGCCTACCCTTCCTGGTTAGCAAACATCGTGCCAGTCCCGAAGAAAGATGGAAAGGTCAGGATGTGTGTTGACTATAGAGATTTGAATAAGGCCTGTCCCAAGGACGATTTTCCACTACCACACATCGATTTGCTGATAGACAGGATGGCTGGGCATACGATGGTTTCCATGACTGACCTCGCGGTTGGGTACAATCAGATCCTAGTGCACCCACCAGACAAAGAGAAGACAGCTTTCATTATAGAATGGGGCACTTTCTGCTACAGGGTTATGCCTTTTGGGTTGATAAATGCAGGGGCTACCTACCAAAGGATGGTGACAACAATCTTTCATGACATGATTCACAAAGAAGTAGAAGTGTATGTTGATGATATGATTGTTAAGTCAAAGTCTCCAGAAGTACACGTTGAAGCACTTGAGAAGTTCTTCCTTAGACTTCGCAAGTACAATTTGAAGCTTAATCCTGCAAAGTGCCTATTTGGAGCAACATCAGGCTTATTTTTGGGGTATTTGGTCAGCAAGAGAGGAATAGAAGTTGATCCAGCAAAGTCAAAGGCTATTCTGAAAATGCCTCCGCCAAGAACAGAAAAAGAGATTCGAGGCTTGCTAGGTAGATTACAGTATATCAGTCGATTCATATCGCAATTGGCAGAGACTTGTGGTCCAATCTTTAAGCTACTAAGGAAAGGTGCTTCACAAGAATGGAATGAAGACTGCCAAAAGGCCTTCGACAAGATCAAAGAATACTTGTTAAGTCCGCCAATTCTACAACCTCCCAGAATGGGAAAACCTCTACTCTTGTATCTGTCTGTAACAGATGAAGCCATGGGTGCAATGCTAGCTCAAGAAGCCGAAAGTACAAAGGTGAAAAATGCAATTTACTACCTCAGCAAAAGGATGCTGGACTATGAGTTAAAGTATAACAAGATTGAGAAGTTGTGTTTAGCATTGTATTGGGCTTGCACAAAGTTACAACACTACTTATCTTCTTACACTACTTGTGTCGTCGCAGAACAGAGTCCCTTGAAATTCCTTATGGAGAGGCCAGTTTTGGACAGAAAAATGGCTAAGTGGGTGTCAACATTGGCAGCCTTTGACTTAAAATTCATTCAAAGGAAAGCTGTGAAAGGTGGCGCAATAGCTGACCAATTAGCAGAATTACCCGTAAAAGACAAGATGCGTGAAATGGGTTTCCCCGATGAAGACCTCTTGAATGTGGAAAGAAGTGTTTGGGAGATGTATTTTGATGGGGCATCCAATTATCATGGAAATGGAATTGGGATTGTGTTCAAAACTCCTTGTGGAGAATACATTCCCTTTGCAGTTAAACTTGACTTTAGCTGCACAAACAATGAAGCATAATATGAAGCTTGCATCAATGGGCTTGAAACTGCTCTGGAATTAGGGATTGAGAACCTAAAGGTCTACGGTGATTCTATTTTAATAGTATCACAAGCTTTAAGGAAATGGAAAATAAGAGAAAAGCATTTGGTTCCTTACCTACAACGTCTCGATCACTTGGCACAACAATTCGATGATTTGTCCTTCGAATATCTCCCAAGAGCAAAGAATCAGTTTGCTGATGCCCTGGCTACTTTAGCTTCCATGATCAATATCAAGGAGGGGAAAACCATTCGTCCATTGAAAGTTCAGCTTCAGAAATGACCTGCCCACGTAATGCATTTGGCCGATGGTAAACCATGGTTCTAGGATATCAAGAGTTATCTCAAGGATGAAAGTTATCCGGAGGGATCATCAAGGGTTGATCAGAGGGCCATAAGGCAGCTAGCCACAGGTTACGTTCTTAATGGAGATATCCTCTACAAGAGGAGTTGGAATGGGATGCACCTAAGGTGCGTGAATGAAGCAGAGGCTAAGCAGATAATGGAAATGGTACATGGTGGCGAATCAGGGCCACACATGTATGGGATCGCCTTGGCTCGAAAAATAGCCAATCTAAGATATTATTGGTCTACCATGAATGCAGACTGCGTGGCATTTGTGCAAGAATGCCATCAGTGTCAGATATTTGCTAAGATGCAGAAGCAACCTCCCATTGCCCTGAATCCAATCACTTCTCCATGGCCCTTCGCTACTTAGGGAATAGATATAATTGGCAAAATACATCCAAAAGCCTCGAATGGACATTAGTTTATCTTGGTAGCAGTGGATTACTTCACAAAGTGGGTTGAAGCAGCTTCCTATGCAGAATTAAATGCCAAAAAGGCAGCACAATTTGTCCGAACCAACATCATTTGTCGGTACGGAACGCCATTTGAGATTATCACTGATAATGGAACTCATTTCCAAGCAGAATTTGCTAAGCTCTTGAAGGATAAGAATGTCCAGCATCATAAGTCCTCTCCTTATAGACCTCAAACAAATGGAGCTGTAGAAGCAGCGAACAAGTCTATAAAGGTGATCATACAAAAAATGATCAAGGAACATAGGCGTTGGCATGAGAAGTTACCGCTGGCTTTGTGGGGATATAGAACATCAATTAGAACTCCTACTGGGGCAACCCCGTACTCCCTGGTGTACGGAATGGAAGCAGTACTCCCCATTGAACTGGAAGTTCAATCGGCGAGGATAATTCAAGAAAGTCAGATAAATGAAGCTGAATAGCAATTATCATCATCAGTTGTTGGGTTTGGATGAAAAAAGACTTCAAGCTCTACATCGGATTCAAGGGTATCAGAGGCGAATGGCCAGACATTTCAACAAAAAGGTCAAAGATCGAAAGTTGGAAGAAGGTTGTTTGGTTTTGAAAGAGATCAGAACACCTATTACAGATCCTCGTGGGAAGTTTCGTCCTCATTGGGCGGGATCCTACATTTTAAAGAAAATACTTTCTGGCGGAGCCGTCATCTTGTCTGATTTGGATGGTCTAGAGTTCACAAACCCATGCAATCTGGATCAATTAAAGAAATATTATGTATAATCATGCATTGTAAGGAACTACATTAGACTTGATTCTCGCAAACTAATTCGAGATATGTAGGCAGCTCTCCTTGAGCACGGTCTAAATTTTAATAAAAATCATTGATTCATTTTTCTTTTGCCAACATAAAAAAAACATAAAAATAAAAGAAAAGAAAGAAAAATCCCGCTAAGTCGAAAACCCACAAAGGGCGGCTTAGGCAATAGTGGGGCCCGCTAAGTCGAAAACCCGCAAAGGGCGGCTTAGGCAAGAATGGGTAAGAGCTCGCTAAGTTGAAAATCCAAAAGGACGGCTTAAGCAAAAATTAGAGCAAGTAAATAAAGTAGATAATGCTTGGAAAGCAAATGAAAGAGTCATTCATTCATTCAAAAAAAAAGAGAGAGAGAGAAAGAAAAGAAAGAAAAATCCCGCTAAGTCGAAAACCCACAAAGGGCGGCTTAGGCAATAGTGGGGCCCGCTAAGTCGAAAATCCGCAAAGGGCGGCTTAGGCAAGAATGGGTAAGAGCTCGCTAAGTTGAAAATCCGAAAGGATGGCTTAGGCAAAAATTAGAGCAAGTAAATTAAATAGATAATGCTTGGAAAGCAAATGAAAGAGTCATTCCAAAAGGAGTCATTCATTCCGAAAAGAGTCATTCATTCATTCATTCAAAAAAAAAAAAGAGTCAACCCTAGGGCCTAAATCCTACGCCTCCTACGTGGGGCAGAGTCTTCGGTATCTTCCTTAGCTCCGGAACTCTCTGCAGCATCTGTCTTCTCCTCGTTAAGAGGAATCACCTCCTCTCCCTCCAGCTCCTACAACAATGCATGCCTCTTTGGCTTTTCAATTGGCCAAACTTCAGCTCTGTACTCTGGAGTAGGCTGGACAAGGGAAGGCTCAGTAAAAGGTCTGATCACCTGATGATTCCTAACCCAGTTTGAAGAATAGCTCGAGTAACTCCGGTAATAATTTGGGGGTAACTTCAGAGAAATTCGAGTTCTTTCCCCAGCTGTGTGTGACTTCCTAAAGGATTATTTCTAAGTTCTTTATTAGAAATAATTACTGATAGCAGTGCTTAGTGAAGCCTAGTATTACTTCTGATTCATTACTAGAGCTAGTTCAAGTACATGTAAAGGAAAGATTCCTAGAATTTATTTCTAAGTTCTTTACTAGAAATAAATAAAAATCCCAATCCATCAATATCCCCCTAATAGTGGTGACAGAAAACAACCCATATCTACCCATATTGATCCTTTCCACCTTTTGAAGACTCTTGGTCTAGTTGTGCATGCAATGGTTATAAAGAAGCAAATGAATACCTTTATGAAAATAAAAGAGGACATCATGCATACATATGTACTGTTTATGCTTAACAAAAGTGCAGAGAAAAATAATGAGGTGTTGCAAGCAATCCAGAAATGCCAAAAGGCGGATCTTTTACCCCTCGCTCAAAATTCGCTCTTCAGAAGGCCACTGGGCCCCATAAATCATTTTTATGGACCCCAGTGGGGGGCAATTGTGAACACTCGAATTTTGAGGCTCGGGAAACCAATTTTCTCAGACTGCAGACAACCGAGCCGGACCGAAGGTCCGCGGTAAAGTTCATCGGAAATATATCGATATGGTACTTGAAATGTCCGGGGCGACGCGAGGATCACGGATATGGTCCCGGAATATTTTTTGGAGGTCTGTAGCTCCCAAAAAATCAGTTTGAGCGAAAATTGCGCGGCCCGATGTGCTATTTTGGCGGCTGAACCGCCGTGTACGGTACACGGCGGTCTGACCACCGTGCACAGCGGTTCAACCGCCGTGCACAGTGCACGGCGGATAGACCGCCGCGTACGGCGGTCTGACCGCCAGATCTGGGGGTTTCTAGAACCGGCGGTTCGACCACCGGCGTTGATTTTTTCCCGGTTTTTCGGCTGACAACGCGGTTCGACCGCTGACCACGGCGGTCCAACTGCCGGACCGGCGGTCCGACCACCGTTTAGCCCGATTTTTGTCTATAAAAGGCTGCTTAATTCTCAGAAAAAGAGGTTGGCAAAGCATGTTACAGAGGAAGCAAGGATCATATTCTAAGAAAACAAGATCTGGAACTTAGAAGTGGAAAAATTGTAAACAAGGTAATGTCCTAATTCATCATTTGTCAATTCAAGCATACATTAAGCATTCCACCTTCCTCTTAATTTCTTTTTGGTCAAAGACCTAATCCTTTTAGGTCTAAGGCCTAATTAACTAATCAATCAACATTTCGGCATGAAGCCACGAATCAATCAACTTTTTGGCACGGAGCCTAAATTGCATTCTTTTTGGTACCAAGTACCCAAATTTAATTAAAATTAGCACTAAGTGCTCAAAACCTCACTATTTTTGAAAAAAGCCCGTAAATGCACGAAGCATACACACACACATGGATAAATGCATAATTGCCTTTAAATAGGCTTTTCCGAACTACATGGGCTTTGATCTCTCATAAAAATGAGAGTATGTAGGCATATTTGGGATTCACCCCAAATAGCAAGTCCACAATTTACTAACAATCTGTTTGTTTTCTTTCCTTCATCCCTTTTAAGGTTTATTTCTTTTATTAGCAAGTTAGTCGAATGCATGACATAGTCCCCGAATCCTCCTTGGGTTCGCAGATTAGAAAACTTTACATTGGACGCGTTATTGGAGTCAAACAAGGGTTTTCTTAGTTTTTCCCTTCGAACAAAATAAACTGAGTGGCAACTCCTAACAACAAGTGAATGTTCATCCGAATCCTTTTCGGGTGGAAACGGAGGTTCACACTTCCATAAGCAAATAGGCTTTCCGTGCCCTCTTGATTCAATATCTTCTTTTGATTCTTTACTTCGCAAGGTGTTTGCTGTTCATTTTGACAAGGAATAGACAACACAAGACAAGAAAGTACGATGTGATATGCTCATGTATGCATGATATGCATGAATGATACTTACAGTCATTCCATCGACTCACAGACTGAGGTGTTCAGCAGAAGTGTTCTCATTGGTTCCTTTCATATACTCATTCAGGTCTTGCATTGGAATGAAAGAATGCTTCCCATTTATGACTTTTATCTTTGAGATATTGAAAACATGAATAATGGAGGCCCCAAGCAGCAGAGTTAGGGATTCATCTATTTTGAACTACGTTTCAGCATGTCGGTTGATAGCTTCTTCATGACCTTGCCAATAATTATTTCCTTTGCCCAATGTGTCCTTTGGAGGTTCAACATACTTCCCTTAACTTGAAGGCTTTGTATGACAAAACATTTTTTTTTTGAATTTTAATTTTGAAATCAAATGTTGGCTTTGCCAAATTAATGTCAATGTACCTCAGGACTTGATTTTTCCAAATTAACATATTTATAACATGACAACCCTAGTAACCATACTAAACTGGGGAATCATTTCTATTTAAGCAAGAATTGTTGCACTTCAGATAGGCACATACACATTACTGAGCCAAAGGTCTCATTTGAGTTTAAATATTGTCTATCTCATATTCATGCTTATCCAAACTATCTCCACTAATAGACTCTACCTACCAAGAGAGATCAACAGGTCTTTGATAGGCTTGAAATGGGGTCTATGAGGGACATGGGTTAAATGAAGGTCATTTTGAGATAGGAGCTGATGTGACACAATGAACAAACCCTCACACTATAAATTTCTTGTTTGAATTTTAGGCAGCTTGGAGGCAATCTTACTAGACTCCAAATTCCTTCTATCTTCTTGGTATTAATCTGGATCTTGATTAGGACAGTTTTTGCCCTTGCAAAAAGTTTGTTACCCAAATTTGTTTCTTTTCTTCTTCTCCCTTTTCAAGTACAGAACTTTCAAGAACTGAATGGTCTTTCTCCTTTTTCTTTGATTTTGATCGAATCTTTAGTTGGGTTGGACAAATTCAAGTCAAAATGTCCTTATAAACCAAATGGAAGCCTTTTGTTGTCTTAGGTAAAAGAGAACTCAGTTGGCTTTTTGAACCGACTTTTTAGGTTTTATCTTTTTTCTTTTCTTTCTCTTTTTCTTCTTTTCTTTTTTTTTCTTTTTTTTTCTTTTTTTTTTCTTCTTTACTTCTTTTTCTTCTTTTTTTTTTCTTTTGTTTTCTTTTGTTGTTTTTTTTGTTCTAACTCTAAAAGAGTTGTCTTGTTTGTACTAACTTGGGCTTCCAATAATGGATGAGTGGAGTAACATAAATCTTCTATAATAGGGATAAATCATTTGTTACTCTGATGTTGATGTTGTCTTGATATATTGGAGATATTAAGGGAACTTCAACTACCCTTATGGTATTGAAAACTTCAACTACCCTTATGGTCTTGAAAACATCAACTACCCTTATGGTCTTGAGAACTTCAACTATCTTCATGGTCTTGAGAACTTCAACTATCCTCATGATCTTAACTAATCATTGCTTTCTTTGATCTTCTTGCCTCTTCATCTTAGTGATCATAAGACTTGTCAAATGTATAACAACAGCTCAGGGTAGGTTTTTGAGGTTTGTAAGCCAATGAAAAGAAAGCTAAAATTTTATGAAGGCTGAAAGGGACACCTAGGGATTGATATCTAATTGGGTGGATACTAGTCGAGGAGCTAATGGTTGTAACAACCCTTTCTTTTGCAACTTGCTAAAACCCCAAGATAGAGGTTTCCCCAATTCTAAGAATTGTCTTTTATTTCCTTGACCGGTCACATCAACTTCTTTTTGCGTGCTTTGATTGCTAGGCTAATAATTCCCTTTCTCATTCCTTCTTGCCGAAAAATGGTTCTTCTCTCTTTCCCATTCTTCAATTTGCAAACCCGCTTGGAGAAGTTCTTTGAAATCACGGATGAGTGTATGAGACATCCTCTCACGAAGACTAGGCAACACCCCTCTCACAATCATCCTTATTTGATCGGATTCATCGGGCCTCTTCTTGAGCAAAGCAGCCTTGTTTCTCCATCTCTTCACATAATCAACAAAATTCTCATTCGTCCTTTGCCTAATGGACTCCATTTCCATTAAGGTAACTTCCATTTCAACATTATATCCATATTGCTGGATGAAGGCCTTGTATAGCAAATCCGAACTCTTTTGTGTTCCATCATCTAAGGTATTGAACCAATTTTGGACAACAGGGTCCAATGAGAGCATAAAGTACCTTAGAGTTTGAGCCTTAGTAGCTCGGGCATACTGAATAGCAGTGATATACTGCTTCACATGGAGATGGGGATTTCCTGTTTCATCAAACTTCGCGAAAGATGGCATCTTGAACTTGTAAGGGACTTCTTCATCTAGCTCAAATAATTTGTCAACTTCGGACATTTCCTCGGTTTTCAGTTTCTTCTCAAATTTCTTTTCTAAATCAGCAATCATCTTTTCAATATCAGAAGTTTCGATCTTCTCCATAGCTGACCTTTCAACAATCTTTGGTTCTTTTTTCTTCTCTTAAGCATCTTGGTAGTATTGAGCCCAATCATCATCATCATCATCTATGATCACTTTTTCATCATCAAAAACCACTTCACCAACTTTAGTGTTCCCTTTGTCTTTTGGTTTCTTAGTGCTAGCAGACGCTTCGACATGATTTTCTAAAATTGCAGTCAATTGGTTCTTCATGGTCTCAGCTAGGGTCTCTTTTATTTCTTTCATCTTGGCGTTGAGGGCATCATCCATCATTCTTTGAATTTGTTCGGGATCCATTGTTTTTGGTGAGCAAGTGATTGAGTCATTGCTAGATACTTTGTCTCCAGCGTAGGTCGGATTGTCGTAAGCTTTTGAACTGTCGTAATCCAGGGCTGTAAGCCAAAGAGGATCAATAAAATGAAAATGTATGTATGTATGCACAAACAATTAAAAAGGATAATTAGAACGTTCCTTCCAACCTTATAACATCCACACACAAATGGCGAGTCTCTTTTCCTAGGTATATAGTTAACAAAAAACCAACATGGGGTATCTCATTTTTGAATATTTCCCTCGGACGTTTCAATCAATAGTTATATTTTCAAAAATGGAAATCAGTTTATAATAATTCCCATTAATTATGTTTTAATCCATTCAACCAACTATAGTAGCTTTTATGCTATATTGGTTAAAACTAAATTAAGAGGTTTATTATAAATAGATTTCTCACTTAAAAAAAAAGTAACTAATGGTTCATGCCAAAAACAAGCCCATGGTTAATTTATTCTTAGTATAAACTAGGCTCACAATTGATTTTTGGTATTTCGTAATTGACCTAAATAATTTGCAAGCTCTTTGTAAGAAAAGGTTGGATAAAAATAATTTTGTTTCTAAGCCCCTTGTAAAAAGATTTTAGAAAAAATGGATTTTGGGCTTAGTATTTGGGCCATGAGCAAAAGAATTTTTGATTTGTTTTTTAGAAAAGTCTTATGTCCAAAGACCATCTTAAAATGTTTTGAAAATAGCTTTGGTCTTTTGGACTTTAAAGAAAATTTTATTTTGAGCTTACAAATATACTTGGGTCATATTAGAAAAAGAACAAACCAAATAAGCCATGATTTAGACTAACCATAGTTAAACAACATGCATTTGGGGTAAAAACCTAAGGAAAGTAACTAGGCCAATTACATGAGCTTTAGTCTTTGGGTAAAAAGGCTTAGGTTCTCATAGCAAGTATATACCGAATGGTACGAGGCTATGAGTGGTTATGCCATGCTCGATCTCCATACCTTGAGTGAAAGTATGGTATCCCTCACATTGCACAACACGGGTAACACGGGCATCCTAACTTACACACACGATGCAATCTAATATGATGCAATGATAATATCATTATAAGAAAGAATAGGATAATATAAAGACCAATGGAATCAACTTCTCTTATCCCCAGTGGAGTTGCCACTGTGAGCAGGGATTTTCGCCCCCACTATCGGTGGAATGGTTCTTGCGACTTCGGCACTGTTTAGGCTCAGGGCCTTAGAGAACACAGACCTAAGTCCGGAGAAAATGGAGTCGCCACTCGGACGGGCCAGAAAAAAGAAAGGGATGGATGACTCGATTCCTAAGGAATCCCCAACCCCCCAATGGGTTCGAAAAGTTGGGTACGTGTGGGGAAGGTGAGAAATGGCCCAGCACCCCCACAATGCCCGGTTCATTGGAACTGGCCTCCTTTACAAGTCTTAATATTATAAAATTCTTAAATATAACAACACTATCCATATTACACACAATAATTAAAATATGCCCTTACATAATCCATGCCTAAATAGGACAACCACCGAAAGATAGAAACATGTCCTTTACATTGGTTCTAAAATAGAAAAGCAATTTAAATTACATGATATTTAACTAATGAGGTACCCACCAAGTGGAAACATACCTCTTACAACTTTTGGAAATCTAAATAAATCGATAAAAGTAAATAACCATTCATCGTAAATAAATCATTCATCAAAGATATCAAACATCAATAGAATGTAAACATCCATCCATGATAAAATAAATAAACCAAGCATTGAACTTAAATAAATCAACAAAGCATTGAAAATAAATTAAAGCATATAATAGACTACATTATTAAATATAAAATTAAATAAAGCAAGTAAATATTCAAATTAGGGCTACGGTTTCTATTTAAGATTTTTTATTTAATATGTTTAGGGTTTTGGAATTTATGGGTTTAAGCTACTGTAAGTTTTAAAGGAATTGAAATGGGTTAAAGTTTTATAATTTAAGAGATTGATAATGTTCTTTGATTAACCAAATTAGTGTTTGAGGAGTAAAATCATGAAACTAGGGTTTGGACACTTTAAAACATTAGTTTTATGATTATTATCTACTGAATTATTATTTTTAGGCTTACTATGTTTGAATTTTAATATTTAAGTTTATAAGGTTTTAAGGTTTAAAGATTAAAGGGTTAGGGTTTAGGAAAACTAGGGTTTAAGGTTAGCTAATTTGGGGTTGCTGTCTTGGTTTTGAAAGTTAAATTAGGGCTTTTAGTCTTTCGGAGGATGTATTTGATTTTAGAGTTTGAGAAAACAATGTATAGTTTTATAAAGCTTTATGTGATTTTTAGAAGCTGTAAAGTGAGTTTGAGTTTGGATATTTAACAAAACATTTGGAATTTTGGAAAAGAATTAGAAGAAAACCAGTTTAGAGTTTTATGGTGTTTCTTGGAAATAAACAAAAATGATTTAAGGTTTACAGAAACAAAAAAGATATTTTTTAGGGATTTTTGGAAATAAACAAAACAATTTAAGGTTTATAGAAATAGAAGATACAATTTAGGGTTTTTGGGGACAAAAGGAATAGATTAGGTTTTTTTTTGAGGTTTTAGGGAAACAGAAGGATAATTTTTAGGGTTTAAGAATGATTTAAGGCTTTGGAAAGTTGGAATGTAGATTAGGATTTTGATATTTTGAAGAAACAGAAAAAGTAATTTAGGGTTTTTGAAAATAGAGGAGACGATTTAAGGTTCTAAGGTTTAGAAAAAATAAATTAGGGTTCTAAGGTTTTTAGAATCAAAAGAAAGAGTTTAATGATTCAAGCTACTGTAAAGAAAAAAGATTTGATACTCATACCTTCGTTTGTTGGCTCCACCAAAAATTACTTCTTAGATGAACAAGAACAAAGGCAAGATGGTTGTCTTTGATGGATTGAATTGCTTGTTTGATCTCTCAAAAGTCCGATCGTTAATCTCCTAATTTTCTTAATTTCTCGGTACAAAGTTTTTCCTCTAAAATCCCCTCCCCTTCTATGTTGTTTTTGGTCCTTATTTATAGAAGATTTTTACGATTAATCTTAGTTGCTCATGGAATCTAATATTAATTAAGAAAAGGAAACTGAAACCAAATTGAATTTGGTTTGGAAAAAAAAATTGCGTTGGAAAAATTTTGCTAGCAAAAAAAACTGCTGCGGAAAAATTTCGCTGGGGAAGAAGTTGCTGTGGGAATTTGTGGGCTACGGGGGGCAAAATGGCCTGCGAGCCATTTCGTCACAATTTTTTGGCGATAAATTTTTTCGTCGCCGATTTTTCTACTGCCGATTTTTATTTTTGTTTATTTATTTATTTATTATTATTTATTTTTTATTAATTAAAAAAAACTAAATACTAAAACAAATATTGTTTAATTAAGATAATACAAAAATTATTTTGGACTAATTAAAATATATTGGACCACACAAAAATTATTTTGGACTAAAATATATTGGACCAGACTAGGTCAAAAAAAGTTTTGGTCAAAAAATAGGCAGCGCGCGAGCTGTCGGGCCCGTGGGCTGTGCTGGCAGCAATTGTGCTGGCGAAAATGGGTGCAGCAAACCAATTCGCCCTCAGGTGCCATCTGCGGCAAAATGGGACAGCCCAATTCGTCCCCAGATGCCATTGCCTGCGAAATTGGTGTCCCAATTCGCCCCCAGATTATTTCTGCGGCGAATTGGGCTGCCGCGCGACGCTCGCCGATCGGTCCGATTTTTTTATTTTTTATATTTTTATATTTTTATTTTTATTAAAAATAACTATGAAATAATATTAGTAATTAAAATATTATTAAAATAAATAAAATACCACAAAAAATTATTTTAGACTATCGGATTTGAATGGGTCAAAAATTAAGGGTCTACACCCATGGCTCTCCAAATTTGCATAAAAAATCATAATTTAATGAAAAACAATACAAACTACAAAAGAAACACACTATTAAATATGTACTCACCTTTTTGATGCTCAAAATGAAAAGATATCCATGTCTACTCCACCAAATTTCTTCACTTCCTCAAAGTAGTTCTCTTCTTTCCAATGATCAATTACTTCATTCCTAATCAAATTATAGGTTCAACACCACATTAAAATACATATAAACACATTAGAATTCAATAACTACACCAAATCCCAAATTAGACATAGCCCTTGCCAAAACCCTAACTTCCACTTCACTTCTCCAAACCTTAATCAATTTCACTCAATCTATAGTCCAAGTTTAGAGTTATCATCTATATCCATTAATTTCATTCTCGTACATTAAAACAATCATACCATAAAAGTTCTCAAGATTTCATCTAAAGAAACTTATTACAAATCAAAGAAAACTTACCTATTATTCCAATTGTCACCAAAACTATCTTCAACTCTTGGAAAATATTGTTAAATCTTTATAGTTGGAAGAATTAAAATTCTCTCTCTTGTGGTCTATGGAGGTCGGCCAAGAGAAGGAAAGAAAAGAAAAAGAAGAGCAAATTCTAAAAAATTTGACTTTCCCATATTCCTCCACTAACTAAATATATAATTATATAATTAATTAATTTGATAAGATATTTATAGAAATATTATTATTTTATATATTTTAACTTTTTCTACTTTTGAATTTTTACCTCTTTTACTTTTTACTTTTAACAATATATATGTTAATTATATTTCGTTTATACTTTATGCATCTCATTCATCTATGTCTCCCTTAGCCCTACCAATTAATGTACTTTAATATGCAAATAAAATTGCGCCATTACATGAAGCTACATTTCATTCGAAGCTCTTTGACCTACAACTGTTCAAGTTGAGAAACAAGCAACCAGTTAAGTTTGATTGAGAAAGCATCATTCATTTCACCCAAGTTCTTTAAACCAAGACCACCCCTATCCTTGGGTGATTAACCTGTGTCCAGTTAACTAGATTGATCGTTCTTAGCCTTTTCTTCTTAGCCCAAAGAAAAGCCCGACAATGCTTTTCAATCACCTCACAAATGGACTTAGCAAGAAAAGTTAATTGCATCGCATAATATGGTATACTCTGTACAACATGCTCAGTCAAAGTGAGGCGGGCAAGGTTTGAGGCTAGCCATCCCTAAATGTGAGACAAAACTATATCTAGAATAGTCGATTAAGTGACCCTCTTGATTCTAGAGTGAAGGATGGGCATACCAATGAAAGATCTCAGGTTACTCATAGCAGTATAGCCTAGCTCGTGACTGATTTGCATCCCAATTTCTACTGAAACATTATTAGAGAAGAAGACTTTTATTTTAGCTCTACTAACTACCTAGCATAAAACTTCCTCAAAACATTCTTGATAATTCTAGCCTGCTTCAATAAAGCCTCAACAAACAAAAGCACATCATCAGCAAAAAAAAATAAATATGTAAGTGCAGGACCATGTTTACCTAACTTGATGGGCTTCCATACTCCTTACAACGAGTAATTGATAGCATAAGTAAGCCTTTCCATAAATAGCACAAATAAGTAAGGAGAGAGAGCATCTCCTTGGTGTATACCTTGGGTCGGTAAAAAGGATTCAGAGAGCTCTACATTCCATAGAATTTGGATGGAAGTTGAGTGCAGAGAATTCATAATCACTAATTTCATGAAGCTAGGAATACCAACTTCGTGGAGCATGTCAAAGATGAACTGCCAATCATCATGTCATAAGCCTTCTCATGATCGATTTTAATCACCATGTAGCGCTTCTTCCTCTTCTTATGTCTCATAGTATAAGCCACTTTCTGAACAATGATAATGTTTTTAGTGATATGTCACCCCGACACAAAGTTAGTTTGATTTAGACTAACCAACTTTTGCATGATGGGCTTCAAACGGTTAGCTATGATCTTGGTTACAAGCTTCATTACAACATTACATAGGTTGATTGGTCTAAATTGAGAGATGTACTCAGGAGTCTCAACCTTAGGAATAAGAACAATTAACGTCTTGTTCAAGCTGTTCGGAATACTATAGCCTGAAAAAATGCTTTGGATCAAAGTACAAATAGAAGGCCCTACTAGACTCCATTTATTTTTTTGAAAAAACAATGCGTGAATGCCATCACAACCAGGAGCTTTTAAAGGCTTCATTTCAGACAGAGCATCATGTATCTTCTAATTAAAAACTTGGCAATTAAGAGCTTCCAATGTAACACCCTTATACCCTATATACGTATAATACACACACCAGTACATGTAAAATATATGCATACGGTATAAAAATGTCACAACCCGGTTTAATAAAAATTTTAATATTTCCAATTTAAAATCCCAAAACTTAAAATATATATTTAAATAGTATTAAAAAATTTCTTATATATCATAGGTCCAAAATATGCATTTTATATGAAAATCTCTTAAAAAATTTACCAGAGTTTTGTCTGCATTTTGGACATTCCAAATTTCAATAAAACCACAACCTACATAAAAACACTCCCCAAATCAAAAACAATCATACATATCCACCTCAAGTTCTCAATTTCTCCACAATTCCTCAAAACATTTATACATGTACATATATATATATACACATCAAAACACATACAAACCTCACAATACACAATTATTTAAACAATTCTTTATAATTTACAATATATATATATACTCCAAAAATATAATATAATATACATAATATCAAAATGTACTATAGTATAAAATATATACATGCTAGCAAAACTAATTTGATCTTGATGTACCTAAAATCAGCTCAATAAGCAATCTCTAATCTAGACCTGACCTGATCTAAAGAACTATCCAGCTCAACCGGATCATTCCTGTCACCTGCGCGATGAACTACAATCGTGCTAAGCCAAAAGTCTAGCGGTATAAACTTTGATAACAATAAAAATGTAAAATAATGTCAATTCAAAATGCATTTATGCTATGTCGCAATGTGGCATCCAAGCTCACTTTTAACCATATTCTTTCATCTTTTAATAATTCACACAAAAACATATACAAGCATGGGCCCAAACAAACTAATACATTATTCAAATCCTAGAGTTACTATTTGGTCCATAATGAGACCAAGTGTCTAGCTCCAAAAGTAAATCATATCATAGTGACGCCAAGTGTCTAACCTTGAAGGCAAATAATGAGGATAACCTCATAGGCATGCCCCGCCAAACATAGAACTCTGGAAATTGAATAACATACTAGGCACACAATTATTTCATATTTTCCATCATCAATTTTTTTCTCATTTTTCCATAATCAATTAGGCACATTGCCTCTTCTCTCATTATCAATTAGGCACATTGCCTCATTTTCTTATATCAATGTCATTTCATTTCAATTTATCACATTTCATCATTTCATCACAATGTATGATATTTTATAACAAAATCACATTACCCAAATATTTTGGGTCATTTTCACATTTTATTCAATTTAGCCATTAATAATAGCTTTTCATAATGCATATAATGCATACATAACCATCACATGTTATAACACAATATTCATGAATATTCATTCTATCAAGTAGCTTAACACATTTTTCATACAAAATGTGTTAGGCCAAATGTAATGCAATGATGCCTCATTTATCAAGAGTTTGTACATACTTTAGAAAGTACTCCAAGCAAGCTTCAAAATTCCCTCCAACCTTCTTTTTCCAAGTTGTCCTTCAACACTAGGGTTAGGCAAACTGCTTCCTCTTAATTCCTATACCAAATGTGATCATAAATAATCATTTAATATCACATTCTAAGGCATTCTCAACTTCAAGCCATAATTAAACATCACTCTAAACAAAAAATCCAAAATTAAGCTTTACCTCACTTTAACTTTGAAAAACCATATCAAGCCATTTAAATTAGTGTTTTAAGTTTATTAATATCATTAAAAACATATTTTAATATGTTTAAATCAATTATATTACATAAACACATACTTATTTTCAAAATCTTAAAATGGCATAACCTTTCCCATTGAAGGTTCTCCATTCCAATTCATTCCAATTATCAATCCAATCTTATTTCCATCACTTATATCCCTAAAGAACATGATTTAAGCATTAAAACCAAACAATTCACCATACTTTGAAAAATCTCTTGTCCAAAACCCTAAATCAACACTACCACTTCCAAACTTTATCCAAACATAACCAAATCCATCATTTGACTTTAAAATCATTGTTTATGTATCAAAACAACACATTTGGAACCAAATTGCACAATTAAAACTCCTGATTTCACAAACCCAAAATTTTCATAAACTTAAATTCTCTCTCTTCACCAGACTCAACTTAAATTCAACTATTTCTTCAATCCAACCTTAAAATCATTTTTAAATACTCAAAATAACTTCATTCACATCCAATTAAGCAATTAAAACATACCACTCCAAAAATCCAAAATCAACATAATCTTATTTTCATGGAAATTCAAAGAAAAAGTTGGAAAACTTACTAATTATAGTGGAAATCATGAAAAATCCACTTAATACCTTGGAAACCCTTCAATTCTTGAAGCATGGATGAAGAAAAAACTTGAGTTCTTCACCCATAGAGTTTCGGCTTCTAGCAAGAAGAAGAAAATGAAGACCAAAGTTGTTTTCTCTTTCCTTCCATTTTCTTTATAACCATATATATATATATAATATTATATTATATTTTTAATTAATTAATAAAAACCCTAAAATTGATTCTTCCATAAAAAAATAAATTATTTTAAAATTATTTTTATAAATTTTAATTTTCAAAATATAATTACAAAAATACCACTTGACTTTGACTTTTCTTTTAAAAGACTAGACTTTTATATACTTTATGTATATTTCATATATATTTCACATATACATTCCACTTTTTCTCTTAAAATCCTTTCATTTTTCATTTAAATAATTTATTTAATTCATCCAATTTAATTTTAATTTATTTTATTTAATTTTTAAAAATTAAGGATATTATAATTCTCTCCCTCTAAAGAAATTTCGTCCTCGAAATTACCTGCTATCAACTCTGGAACAACTGGAGATACTGACTCCGCATCGTCTGCTCACTCTCCCATGTCGTCTCCTCAGTGGCATGATTCCTTTAAAGGACTTTCATAAGTGGTACTTTCTTATTCCTCAACTCTTCCATCTCTTGTGCAAAAATCGCCACTGGTTCTTCTTTGTAAGTCAGATCCGAACTCATCTCAATGGACTCCACCGATAAAATATGAGATGGGTCTGACCTGTACCTACAAAGATTAGAAACATGAAAGACATTATGTATTCAATTTAACTCAGGCAATAGAGCCAACCTGTAAGTCACTGGACCAACTCTCTCCAGAATCTCATATGGTCCTATGAAATGAGGACTCAACTTCCCTTTACGACCGAATCTTAAAATTCTCTTCCACGGAGACACCTCCAGGAACACTTTATCTCCCACACTAAACTCTATATCCTTCCTCTTCAAATTTGTATAGGATTTCTGTTGGTTTGAAGCTGCTTTTAGATAACCCCGAATCAATTTCACTTTCTCTTCTATTTTCTTAATCAAATTGGGAAGGACCAATTTACCTTCTCCAATCTCATCCCAACACAAAGGTGTCCTGCATCTCTTTCCATACAAGGCTTCATAAGGTGTCATCCCAATACTGGACTAATGACTATTGTTATATGCAAACTCAATCAGTGGCAAGAATCTGTCCCAGCTCCCAGTGAAATCAATGATACAACTTCTCACCATATCCTCTAGAATTTGTATCACTTTGTTTGACTGTCCATCTGTCTGAGGATGGAAAGCAGTACTAAAATACAATCGAGAACCCAAAGCATCCTGCAAACTCATCCAAAATCTCGATGTAAATCGGGAATCTCGGTCTGACACCAAAGAAACTAGGACTCCATACAACCTCACCATTTCTCTGATATACAACTCAACCAATCTCTTAAGTGAAAACTCCCTCCAAGCTGAATGAAAATAAGCTGTCTTCATCATCCGATCAACAATCACCCAGATTACATCATGCTTCTTCTAGGTCAAAGGCATTCTAGTCACAAAATCCATCATCACTCGCACCCATTTTCACTCTAATACTGACAATGACTGAAGCAACCCTGAAGGAACTTAGTGCTCAACCTTCACTCTTTGGAAAGTGAGACATATGGACATAAATTCTACTATATCCCTCTTCATACTTGACCACCAATAATGTTATTTCAAATCTTGATACATCTTGGTACTACCAGGTGTATAGCATAAACTAAGTGATGTGCTTCCTCTAATATCATCATCCTGCATCATCAAGAATGCGCAACCTATCTCTGTACCATAGACTGCCATCATCTCTCACATAAAAATCTTGACTCTCCTCCTTTTGGAAATCTAACACAATCTTTTTTATCTTCTCATCTGCCAACTGGGCTTCCCTAACCTGATCCAACAACACTGGCCTCAATTGAAACTAAGCCATCAATGCACCATCATCACAAGACTCAAATATGGCATGCAACACTCTCCACTTAACAAGCAACAAGAGCGAATTAGATGTCAAACCTGCCAATCACTTCCGACTCAAGGCATCAGCTGTAACACCCTTATACCCCGTATATGCACACTACATACTACTACACTTGTAATATACGTATACCGAATATAGGAGTGCCACGGTTTATATTAAACAACCCAAGCTTTCAATTTAACAACAATATAAGTAAACTTAAAACATTCAAATTATATTATAATATATAATTTATGTTATAGAACATAATAGATAAAACATTTATTTATTACGCAGCAGAAAATGTAGCGGTATTTACATATATATATGCATCAAAATCAATGTTTATAAAACATAAAGTTTATACATGTTTGGCAGTTCGCCTCTGATCTTTAAGCCCACAGTCAACACTTCAGAGTCTAGACTCGACTCGGTCTAGATGAACTCTCCGGTTCTACCCTGTCACCTGCGCAATGAACCATAATAGCGCTAAGCCAACGGCTTAGTGGTACAACCCACAATAACAATATGCTTTAATGTAATGCTAATGTCACACATTCATATATAATAAACAATACATAAGAATATCATATTTCAAAACCTTACATTAAATCTTATAATTCATGCATTTCACCATTTATGATTCACATTTAAACAAAGACAAGCATGGGCCCAAAAGAAACTAATATGCCATTCAACTTTCAGAGTTAATGTTTTGGTTCAATTATCACAATTATCATTATCCCAACTAGGCTTCAAGGATTAGGCCCAACCAAACTTCAAGGGGAGCGAAGCATGCTAAGCATCCAATTTGGCTTCAAGGACCAAACCCAACCTAGCTTCAAGGGTTGTAACATCTCAACTAGGCTTCAAGGACTAGACCCAACCAAGCTTCAAGGGGAGTTAAGCATGCTAAACTTCAACCCAACTTGGCTTCAAGGATCAAGCCCAACCCAGCTTCAAGAGATTGTTACTATTAGGCATGCCACCAACAACAAAACTCTGAAAATTGACTAACATATTAGACACACAATTCTTTTATTATTTCATTATCAATTCCATTCTCATTCCCTCATAATCATTTAGGCAAACATTCCCCAATTATTTCATTTGCATCATTATAACCAACAATAATGGCTTCACATCTCATCATTAGGGTATACACAACCAATTGCATTGTACATATAATTTGAATGATAATCATATTTTTCACATTATGCAATTCATAACATTAATCAAATGTATCAACAATGTAATAGATTACTTAACACATTTACAACCAAATGTGTTAAGTTCCAATGTCATGTAAATGTATGCAATAATGTAGGGTTTGTACTTACCTCAAGAGCAACTCACACAACACCAAACTCCTCTTCCAAGAATCCTTCAACACTTGGATTAGGGCAACTCAACTCTCTTCAAAACCTAATCCAAAAGTGATAATACACACTCACTTAAAGATCCACATGAGATAATATGGATAAGAACCAACTAGGGCTAACTCTAAACATGACACGTTCAACAACAGGGGTGTGTCCCTGATCGTGCCCTAAACTCACAACACAGAAACTTTGACACGCTCAGTGACATGGGCGTGTCACTGGCCGTGTCAATCCACCAACATCACAGTAGCTATGACACGCTCAATGACATGGGCATGTCACTGGATGTGTAAATGCTACTACAACACAGAAGCTGTGACACGCTCAGTGACATAGGCGTGTCACTGGTCGTGTCACCCATCTAGAAAACAGAATCATTGACACGCCTAAAGACCTGGCCATGCTTATGGGCGTGTCAGGCCAAAAATCCTGATTCCGGCAACAACAACAACAACACATCCAACAAACCTCTTACTTCCACCATTTTCCACTTCAAACAAACTTAACTAAACACACCCATAAACCATAATAACTTGCAAAAACACCAAAATAATTCAAAACATACATCAAACACCAATTCACAACCATCACATACACACAACTCAAACACTACACTTACTCTTCCAGCACCAAACTTAACTCTATCTCTTAAATCAAAATCAAATAAACCAAATACTCTCAAATACACCACAACCAAATATACACATACCATCAACAATCAATCACCAAACTCAAAACACAAACTTAAAAGAAACTAAAGAATCAAGTGGGAAACTTACCAAAAGTGATGAAAATCTTTAGAATTCCAACTTGATCACATGAAACATCCTTCAATCTTGAGTTTGGATGAGAAAAATCTATCTTTCCTCTCTTGCTATGGTGATGGTCGGCCAATCAAAGAAAGAAGAAGAGGAAGAAGATGAATAGAAAAGAGCAAAGTCAACTCTCCCTCTTCACTTAACCACTCAATCTCTCTTTTGTTCTCAACCAAGCAATTATATTAATATAATATTACAAATATCATCATCCACTTTCCACTTAATTTCCATTTCAATTAATTAAAATTAATTATTTCTTCTTTTGACCATTTAATAATTTGACTTGTATATGTTGTATTTATCTCTATATATACAACATGTACACTCTTCTCTTCTTATCTTTTATCTCTTTTCACTTAAACATATACATTTAATCCAAATACAACATTAAAATATTCCAAAACTTTTAGGGTATACTTTGGGATATTACATCAGCAACAACATTTGCCTTGCTAGGATGATAATCAATCAAATAGTCGTAGTCTTTAAGCAACTCTAACCATCATTTCTACCGAAGATTCAACTCTCTCTGAACACCCAGATACTTAAAACTCTTATGATCAATATAAATGAAACACTTCTCCCCATATAAGTAATGTCGTCAAATCTTCAATGCAAAAACTATGGCTACTAGCTCTAAATCATGAATTGGGTAATTCAGCTCATGTGACTTCAACTGTCGAGATTCACAAATAATGACTCTACCCTTCCGCATCAGAACACAACCTAAACCACTATGTGAAGCATCATTGTATATCACATATGGTTTACCTTCCCCAGGCAGGGTAAGGACAAGAGTGTGAGTCAACATCTCCCTCAACTGCTCAAAACTCACCCGACACCGATCTATCCACACAAATCTAACTCCCTTCTGAAGTAATCTAGTGAGTGGTGTAGCTATCATAGAAAAACCCTTCACAAATTGACGATAATAGCCTACCAAACCCAGAAAATTTCTAACCTCTATCACTGTCTTCGGTGGACTCCAATTCAAGATAGCTTCAACTTTACTCAGATCAACTCTAATACCCTCTATTGAAACCACATTACTGAGAAAAGTTACCGGATCGAGCCAAAACTCATGCTTAGATAGCTTAGCATACAATTACTTCTCTCTTAATGTCTGCAATACAATCTGCAGATTCCTATCATGATCCTCCTCACTACATGAATACACCAGAATATCATCAATGAAGACCACTACAAACTGATCTAAATATGGTCTAAACACCTTGTTCATCAAATCCATAAATGTTGCTGGTGCATTCGTTAGTACAAAGGGCAACACTAGAAACTCATAATGCCCATACTTCCTGCGGAAAGCTATCTTAGGTACATCCACATCTCTAACTCTTAACTGATAGTACCCTGATCTCAAATCAATCTTAGAGATACTGCTGCTCCATTCAACTAATCAAAGATATCATCTATCTGAGGCAATGGATACTTGTTATTGATGGTCACCCTATTGAACTATTTGTACTCAATAAACAATCTCAGAGGGCCATCCTTCTTCTGCACAAACAAAATAGGTGCTCCTCATGGAGACACACTAGGGCGAATAAACACTTTATCAAGCAACTCTTGCAACTGTACTGTAGACCCTTAATTTTTGACCCAGTCCGGTCCAATATATTTTAGTTAGTCCAAAATAATTTTTATGGTATCTTGATTAATTTTAATATTTATTTTAGTAAAAATGGTGAAGTGAATAAAAAATCAAAAAAATAAAAAATAAAAATAACAAAAAAAAATTGGCGACGGAAAAATTGGCGAAGAAAAAATTATCCCCGAAAGTCAGCACGGGCCCGTGGACATTTTGACAAATGGCCTGCAGGCTAATTCTCCTATCGTAGCAGCAGCCAGCTGCTGTAGCTTTTTTTGCCTGCATAATTTTTCTGCAGCAGTTTTTTTTGCCAGCGTAATTTTTACGCAGCAGTTTTTTTTCGCCAACAAAATTTTTCCGACGCAATTTTTCTGAAACCTAATACAATTAGGTTTCAGTTTCCTTTTCTTAATGAATATTATGTTCCCTAAATAACTAGGAATGGACCATAAAATTCTTCTATAAATAAGACTAAAAACAACACAAAAAGGGATCAGAAATTGGATCGGATTTGGGAGGAAAAACTGAGACCGAAACTAAAGAGGAAAAGCTTTAAATCAATCTGACTTTTTTTGAGAGAGTAAACAACAATTCAATCCATCAAAGGCAGCAAGGATTGCCCTTGTTTTTGTTCATCCAAGAAGAAATTTTGGTGGAACCAACAAACGGAGGTATGCATCAATTGTCTAAATTCTATTCTTCACAGTAGCTTAATCATCTAATTGTTTCTTTTAATTCAAAAAACTAAGAACCCTAATTCACCTTTTCTAAAGTTTAAAAACCTTAATTCGTTGCTTTTTTTTTCCAAAAAGCTTCAAATTATTATTTTTGTTTCTTCAAAGTCTCAAAAACCTAATTTGCTTTCCAAATTTTCAAAATTTTAAATTGAGTTCTATTTCTTTCCAAAAGCCCTAAAAACATCTTTTTGATTCTATAAACCTTAAATCATTTTGTTTATTTTCATAAAATTATCAATTGCTTTTTCAAATTCTAAAAAACTAATTCATTCTTCAAAACCCTAATTCAAAAATCCTAAAACCCTAATTCAACTCCAAAACCCAAAACAGTGAACCCTAACCCCCTTAAAACCTTAAACCCTAATTTTTTCTAAACCCTAATCCTTTAAAACTTTAAAAACCATATAAACATAAATGTTATAATTTTACACAGTAAGCTTAAAAACATAATTTAGTAGCTAATAGTCATAATCTAAATGTTTTGAAGAGCCCAAACTCTAATTTCATGATTTTACATCACAAACCCTAATTTGGTTAATCAAAGAATTTTACCAACTTCTTGAATCATAAAACTTTAATTCATTTTAATTCTCTTAAAAACCCAGTAGCTTAATCCCATAAAATTCCAAAACCCTAAACACATGGAATAAAGAACCTTAAATGGAAACAGTAGCTCTAATTTGAATCTTACTTGCTTTATTTAATTTTATATTTGACTATGCTTTGATTTTTTTTATATGCTTTAATTTATTGAAGTTCAATGCTTGGTTTATTTAACTTTATCATGGATGGATGTTTACTTTCTATTGATATTTAATACCTTTGATGAATGATTCATTTATGATGAATGGATATTTACTTTTATTGATTTATTTAGATTTTCAAATGTTGTAAGAGGTATGTTTCCACTTTGTGGGTACCTCATTAGTTAAATATCATGTAATTTAAATTGCTTTTCTATTTTAGAATCAATGTAAAGGAAATGTTTCTACCTTTCAGTGGGTGTCCTATTTAGGCACGAGATGTAAGGACATGTTTCCATCCTCGGATGGGTGTCCATTTATCTGTTTTGTTTGGATGTTGTTTTGATTTTTAATATATCGATGCTTTATTTTAATTATTGTGTGTAATATGGATAATGTTGTTATATTTAAGAATTTTATAATATTAAGACCTGTAAAGGAGGCCGGTTCTAATGAACCGGGCGTTGTGGGGGTGCTGGGCCATTTCTCACCTTCCCCACACATACCCAACTTTTCGAACCCATTAGGGGGTTAGGAATCGAGTCATCCACCCCTTTCTTTTTTTTGGCCCGTCTGAGTGGCGACTCCATTTTCTCCGGACTTAGGTCCGTGTTCTCTAAGGCCCCGAGCCTAAATAGTACCGAAGTCGCAAGAACCATTCCACCGGGAGTGGGGGCGAAAATTCTCGCTCACAGTGGCGACTCCACTGATGATAAGAGAAGTTGATTCCGTTGGTCTTTTTATTATTCTATTCTTTCTTGTAATGATATTATCCATTGCATCATATTAGATTGCATTGTGTACTTGAGTTAGGATGCCCGTGTTACCCGTGTTGTGTTATGTAAGGGATACCATACTTTCACTCAGGGTATGGAGATCGAGCATGGCATAACCACTCATAGCCTCATACCATTTGGTATATACTTGCTATGGGAACTTAAGCCTTTTAACCCAAAGACTAAAGCTCATGTAATTGGCCTAGTTACTTTCCTTAGGTTTTTACCCCAAATGCATGTTGTTTGACTATGGTTAATTTATCTTTGCTTAAATCATGGCTTATTTGGTTTGCTCTTTTTCTAATATGACCTAAGTACATTGCAAGCTCAAATAAATTTTTATTTAAAGTCCAAATGACCAAAGCTATTTTCAAATTTTTCAAGATGGTCTTTGGACATAAGACTTTTCTAAAAATAAATCAAAAATTCTTTTGCTCGTGGCCCAAATACTAAGCCCAAAATTCATTTTTTTCTAAAATCTTTTTACAATGGGCTTAGAAACAAAATTATTTTCATCTAACCTTTTCTTATAAAGAGCTTGCAAATTATTTAGGTCAATTATGAAATACCAAAAATCAATTGTGAGCCTAGTTTATACTAAGAATAATTAATCATGGGCTTGTTTTCGGCATTAAATCATTAGTTGCTTTTTCAAGTGAGAAATCTATTTATAATAAACCTCTTAATTTAGTTTTAATCCAATATAGCATAAAAGCTATTTTAGTTGGATAAATGGATTAAAACCTAATTAATGGGAATTATCATAAACTGATTTTATTTTTGAAAATATAACTATTGGTTCAAACGTCCGAGGGAATTATTCGAAAACAAGATACCCCATGTTGGTATTTTGTTAACCATATACCTAGGAAAAGAGACTCGCATTCGTGTGTGGATGTTATAAGGTTGGAAGGAATGTCCTATTTATCCTTGTTTGTCTATTGTTTGTGCATACATACATACATTTGCATCTCATATCATTGATCCTCTCTGGCTCACAGCCCTAGATTACAATAGTTCAAAAACTTACAACAATCCGACCTACGCCAAAGATGAAGTATCTAGCAATGACTTAATCACTTGCTCACTAAAAATAATAGATCCTGAACAAATTCAAAGAATGGTGGATGATGCCCTCAATGCCAAGATGGAAGAAATAAAAGAGGCCATGGCTGAGACCATAATGAATCAACTAGCTGCAATTTTAGGAAATAATGTCGAAGCATCTGCTAGTACCAAGAAAGACAAAGGGAAGACTAAAGTTAGTGAAGTAGCTTTTGATGATGATAAGGTGATCATTGATGATGATGATTGGGCTCAATACTACCAAGATCCTCAAGATAGAAAGGAGCCGAAGGTTGTTGAGAAGGCAACTTTTGAAAAGACCGAAACTTCTGATATTTAAAAGATGATTGCTGATTTAGAAAAGAAATTTAAGAAGAAACTAAAAACCAAAGAGATGTCCAAAGTTGACAAATTATTTGAGCTAGATGAAGAAGTTCCATACAAATTCAAGATGCCATCCGTTGCAAAGTTTGATGGAACCAGAAATCCTCATCTCCATGTGAAGCAGTACATCACTGCTATGCAGTCTGCCCGAGCTACTAAGACTCAAACTCTAAGGTACTTTATGCTCTCATTAGACCTTGTTGTCCAAATTTGGTTCAATACCTTAGATGATGGAACACAAAAGAGTTGGGATCTGCTTTACAAAGCTTTCATCCAACAATATGGATACAATGTTGAAATGGAAGTTACCTTAATGGAAGTTGAGTCCATTAGGAAAAGGCCAAATGAGAATTTTGTGAACTATGTGAAGAGATGGACAAACAAGGCTGCTTTGCTCAAGAAAAGGCCCGATGAATCTGATCAAATAAGGATGATCGTGAGAGGCGTCCTGCCCAATCTCTGTGAAAGGATGTCTCACACCCTTATGAGGGACTTCAAAGATCTTCTCCAAGCTGGTCTACAAATTGAAGAGTGGGAAAGGGAGAAGAATCGCTTTTCAAAAAAAAGAAATGAGAAAGGGAACTACCAGTCGGGCAATCAAAGCACACAAAAAGAAGTTGACGTTAATGCCACTAGTCAAGAAGGAATGAGGCAGTTTTCAGAATCGGGGAAATCTCTATCTTGGGCTTTTAGCAAGCTACAAAAGAAAGGGTTGTTACAACCGTTAGCTCCTCGACCTTTGCTTAGTCCATTACCCCCAAAATTTGATACTAAGACTTTTTGTCAATTTCATCATACTCAAGGACATGAGACTGATAAATGTACCCGATTGAATAATGAGATCCAAGATCTAATCGATAGTGGTAAGCTACCGGAGCCGGACAAACCTAATACCAAGAACAATCCTTTGCCTAAGTTTTTAAGAGTACCTTCACTGGCAACTTTCATGGTGGGAAAAGGATTGGAAGAAGATTTTGTTTTATCCTCCTTTCAAGATAGGGATATTGAAGATATGAAAGGAAAAGAAGCTTAAACTCAACAAACTTTCCTTAGCTTGAATGTTGCTTTTCAATTTTACTTTCTTTAATATTTAATTGGAACAATCATGTTTTTCAAAATTAAATTTGCTTGAAATAAATTACTTTCATCAAAAATTTTGTTGGTCTTTGTTCATTTTGGTGCTCAACCAATGAGGAATCTAGCTTGATAATTCATGAATTAATATATTTATGCATCATGACTCGAATGACTTTACTAGATGAGTGAATTACTCTATAGCATTGAGTTGTGTATACTTACTTAGAGAGGGCTCCTGCATAATTATCTTTGTCTAGGTCCTAGTCAATCTTAGAACATGCTTTGACAAACTTTTGAGTCAAAATTGAACTCTACTTATTTAAGGGAGAGATGATCTAGGCATTGTTTGACGAGCCAACAACTAGTATCCACCGAGTTAAATATCAATCCCTAGTTGTCCCTTTGAGCCTTCCTAAAATTTTAGCTTTCTTTTCATTGGCTTAAAAACCCCAATAATCTACCCTGAGTTGTTGTGATACTTTTGACAAGTCTTATGATCACTAAAGTGAAGAGGTACGAAGATCAAAGAAAGAAATGAATAGTCAAGACCATAAGGGTAGTTGATGTTCTCAAAACCATAAGGGTAGTTAAAGTTTTCTTAATATCTCTAATATATCAAGATAACATCAGAGTAACAAATGATTTATCCCTGTTAAAGGAGATTTACGTCACCCCACTCATCCATTATTGGAAGCCCAAGTCGGTACAAACAAGACAACTCTGTTTGAGCTAGAACCACAAACAAAAAAAAAGAAAAAAAAAGAGAGAGAAAAAAGAAGGAAAATAAAAGAAAACAAAACAAAAGAAGAAAACAAAAAGAAAAATAAAAGAAAAATAAAATCGAAAAAGGCGGTTCAGAAAGCCAACTGAGTTATCTTTTACCTAAAGCAAGAAAAGGTTTCCATTTGGTTTATCAACCAAAGATTCAGTCAAGAATGGAGAAAAAGGAGGAAGACCATCCAGTTCTTAAAAGTTCTGTAAGGAAGAAGGACAAAATGATAAAATGCTCAAAGAAAGGGAAGAGTAAGAAAAATAAAAAGAAAGAAAAGGGAGAAGAAGAAAAGAAATGAATTTGGGTAGCAAACTTTTGCAAGGGCAAAGACTATTCCAATCGAGATCTAGATTAATGCCAAGAAGACAGAAGGAATTTGGAGTCTAGCAAGATTGCTCCCAGCTGCCTAAAGTTCAAACAAGAAATTTGTAGTGTGAAGGTTTGTCCATTGTGTCACATCAGCTCCAACTTACAAATGGCCTTCATTTAAACCCATGTCCCCCATAGACCCCATTTCAAGCCTATTAAAGACCTGTTGATCTCTCTTGGTAGGTAGAGTCTATTAGTAGAGATAGTTTGGATAAGCATGCATATGAGGTAGACAATATTTAAACTCAAATGAGACCTTTGGCCAAGTAATGTGTGTAACACCCCTTCCCGACCTATGAATAAGTGGGGGAGGAATGTCACATCGGGATGCGAGCTCTGGTTACAATGTCTTAATTAAGAATTCTTATGAAATTTGTTTTTTGAAAAATTGGGCGGCGTTTCCCCTAAAAAGCGGGGTTCCCAAGTGTCACCAAAACTAATTTTAAAAAATAAAAAAACACTGTTGTTCACAATTCAACTCAAGAACACTCCCAATAATAATCTCCCTTATATCCTCAACTACACCCTGCAAGAAAATTTCACACTTCTATATCGTTTCTCAGGATCACATATCATTTGCTAAGTTTTATTACCATACTACTGTTTATTCTCTTGTTACATACACCATAATACTTAATATGTTTAACAAACCTTTACAATAGATATAACGTACATGCCATACTACTATTTTATGTCAAAAGTCCTACCCTATTCGCTGACGAGTTGGTGCGGGCCGCTGCAGAAATGCTGATCTTCTATCCACTACCTGCGAGTTAGACATATAACTCGCTGAGCAACTTATTGCCCAGTGGGTACTTTAACCATTGCCGAATATAAATAGTACAAGGAAGGTTGTTGAAACACATATAAAAGTAGAATACTACATAATTAAACTATTTTCATACAATCATCATATTTATATTTTCTAACTAAGTTAAGATTCACATTTTGTATGTAAACAACATGTAATATAACTTCATTATAATTATGAGTTAATCTGCTCCACTAGGTAATTATGAATACACCGATCTCGAAATGAGGCCTCATATAGAGTTACGCGTGTTCTTGACCTCACACGACTAATTGCCATGGTTTTGATCTCACACGATATGGAATATACAACATAACTGCGTGGTCTTGGTCTCACACGACTAGTTGCCATGATCTTGACCTCACACGATATAACCGCGCGCGCGTAAGTAATATCCAAACCGAAGCCATTAAGACAGTACTGCCGGTAGGATGGCATGCCAAACTCCCATTCCAGACCGGTTTTACCCATTTACCGAGTAGAGCATATATAACATTTCATATATACCCATTCACTTCGTATATATACCACATATTCTCCATGTATATACAATATATACTTACACAAATACCACATATACTCACATATGTATCATATATATTCACATATATACCATATACATGCATATATATACCATATATATATGTATTTCCCCACGTATATACCTTATCTATATATTCACATGATAACGAACATGTATTCCATCACGTGACTTTTATCACGGTTAAGAAATTCAGATTGATTTTCTCCTCTTTTCCATCTAATTTATTCTTCATATTCATACTTAAACTCAATACAAAAAATAAAATGATAAAACACCCACACCAAGTTTTTGACCAAGTTAATAATGAAAAATTACCATATGAACAATAAACTCTGGTTCTTGACCCAACTTGATCCTTGTTTTAGAAAATTTGTATAAAATAATCCACTCGGCTAAAAACTCTAAAATTTTTACAGAATTTACTTTTTCATCTTAAAATCATTCCTTTAAAATTTTATATCAAACTGAACACGAAATCTTGGTCAACTAGTTCACCCAACCAGAGTGCTCCAGTTGCTCTGCATCCTGACAGCAGTTCTGAATTTTGTGAATTCCGTAAATTAAATTCAATCAATGTGGTTCCAAATTATTTTTTTCAAATACTAGACTCACTAAACAACAACATATCCAAAATTCAATTGGATATTATTTTTCTACATTTTATTAAAAATCCAGAAAATGGCTATCTTAGTCAAGGTACCTTCTGGAGCAGGTCTAATAAAAATAATTTTTTCCAAAATCATAGCCATTCCAAATTCAACTCAACATATTTTTCAGTCATTCTAGAATCATTGAGACACAACATATCAAAATTTCAACTCAAGATAATTTTTCTATATTTAATTAAAAATCATACAAGTCACAGCATTTTACTGATTGTAAAACAGAAAAATTTCAAAAGTAGTTCAATGGTTAAAGTACCAAACCTTACTATTTCTTAGTCCTTTATCTATATCACTTCCTTTCCTTCCTTGTCTCCTTGATTTCCTATGAAATTTAACATCACATATAGAAAGGTAAGAACCCTAGGTATAGACATAATCTTATTTTATGATTTTTCTAATGGTTGCTAGCTTATTTTCACTATTAAACACCATTTCTATTCATTCTCCAACTATTTTGCTATTCTCCATCATATTCATCAACTTTCTAATATTTTCCCTAATTAAACATGACTTTAAGTCCTTCCATACAAAGCCTAATACTCAAATTAAATGAAAGAGAAGAAGTTAGCTTGAAGAATTACCTTAATTTCTCTTAAAAAAAACTTGATAAATCACTTAGAAATTAAAACTTTCCCTTGGCTCTTTTGGAAGAAGCCCACGGCAATGGAGTCCCAAAATGAAGATAATGGAGTTTTCTAGGTGTTAGGCATGTGTCTTATGCTTTAAGATAAAAATTAAATGTTAGATAATTATTTAATTATTTAATTTATTATTTTTAACTTGAATGGTCTTGATTTATCCACCAAAATTGAACAAATGGCCATGATTTGGCCACTTGAAAGTTACTTTTCCTTCTTTATAATTTTGCCCCTCAAATTGGTTCTATTTACAAAATTGCCACTCCGGTGGAAATGACCAAAATGCCCTTGTTGCAAAATCATCAGTAACTTTCAAACTGTGCGTATTCAGGAAAAATCATGCGCCACCGTTACGACCCGATAAATCCCGAGAACACATCTATTACATCCATTATGGGCACTATTAAGAACCGACGTAACTTTATGGAAAAGTACCTTTAGGTCCTCGGCCTCTTAAAAAAATTTCAATTAGGTCCCGTCAGCTCCACTGTGTACACCAATTTCATATTTGACTATCCCGAGCCTCTATTTGACCACTCATTCATGTCCTCCTTGCCTATTACTCGACTATCTAGCCTTTGGGATGTGACAATGTGTATGTGCCTATCTAAAGTGCAACAATTCTTGCTTAAAGTGAAATGATTCTCGAGTTTAGCATGGTAACTAGGGTTGGCACGTTATAGATATGTTAATTTGGAAAAATCAAGTCCTGAGGTACATTGACATTGATTTGGCAAAGCCAACATTTGATTTCAAAATCAAAATTCAAAAAAAAAAAGAAAGAGTTTTGTCATACAAAGCCTTCAAGTTAAGGGAAGTATGTTGAACCTCCAAAGGACACATTGGGTCAAAGGAAATGATTATTGGCAAGGTCATGAAGAAGCTATCAATTGACATGCTGAGACATAGTTTGAAATAGATGAATCCCTAACTCTGCTGCCTGGGGTCTCCATTATTCATATTTTTAACATCTTGAAGATAAAGGCCGTAAATGCAAAGCTTTTGATCATTCCAATGCAAGACTTGAACAAGCATCAAAATGGAACCAATGAGAACACTTCTGCTGATCACCTCGGTCTGTGAGTCGATGGAACGACTGTAAGTATTATTCATGCATATCATGCATACATGAGCATATCACATCGCACTTTCTTATCTTGTGTTGTCTATTCCTTGTCAAAATGAACAGCAAACACCCTGCGAAGTAAAGAATCAAAAGAAGATATTGAATCAAGGGGGCATGGAAAGCCTATTCGCTTGTGGAAGTTCCAGTCGTTTTGCAAAGAGAAGAAATATGTGCTTGTGCGAAGAACTACACGGCAAAACCATCAATCAAAGCTTGCATGGAAAAAAATCTTTGGTTTGAGCCTATACAGGGGGCAAAGTTTCTCCTTTTCAATTTTTTTTTATGTTTATATACCAAACATTTTCAAACTCACTTGCAAATGTTTTGCCACGCAGGGGGGCAAGGAGAGGATATAAGGTCCAATTAAAAATAGCTGAATTTTTGCAAAAAGGAAGAACAAAAGAATGGAACATTAGAATAAACAAAAGAATGAAGATGAAAAAGACAAAATATCAGTTCAGCTAAAAGAACTGAAGCCAGGGTAAAGACCTGACCTCCAATTGATAAAGATCCATGTTCCAAGTGTGAAGACCCAATCTTAAAGGATGAAGATCCATGTTTCAAGGGTGAAGACCCGATCTCAAAGGATGAAGATCCATTTTCAAGGGTGAAGACCTGATCTCAAAGGATGAAGATCCAATTTCAAAGGGTGAAGACCCAAAGTCTAAAGGATGAAGATCCATTTTCAAGGGTGAAGACCCAATCTCCAAGGAGGAAGATTCATTTGCAAGGGTGAAGGCCCGATCTCAAAGGATGAAGATCCATTTTCAAGTGTGAAGACTCGATCTCAAAGGATGAAGATCCATTTTCAAGGGTGAAGACCAGATCTCAAAGGATGAAGATCCATTTTTAAGGGTGAAGACCCAATCTCAAAGGATGAAGATCCATTTTTAAGGGAGAAGACCCAATCTCCAAGGATGAAGATCCATGTTTCAAGGGTAAAGAACCGATCTCAAAGGATGAAGATCCATATTTAAGGATGAAGGCCCAATCTCAAAGGATGAAGATCCATTCTGAGGGTGAAGAACCACCATGCATAGAGCAGTCGGAGCAGTCGGACTTCTCAACTGATAAAAGGTTAGTCAAACTTAGTCTTGGGTCTAAGTACCCTAAAATCAAGTTCAATCTCGGGTCCAAGTACCTAAATCCAATCTAATCTCGAGTCCAAGTACCCAAATCAAATTCAATCTCAGGTCCAAGTACCCAAATCAAATCAATCCCGGGTCCAAGTACCCAAATAAAATTTAATCTCGGGTCTAAGTACCCAAATCAAATCAATCTCAGGTCCAAGTACCCAATCTCGGGTCCATGTACCCAATCCCAAGTCCAAGTACCCAAATCCAATCCAATCTCGGGTCCGAGTACCCATATTAAATTCAATCTCGGGTCCAAGTATCCAAATCAAATAGATCTCGGGTCCAAGTATCCAAATAAAATTTAATCTCGGGTCTAAGTACCCAAATCAAATCAATCTCGGGTCCAAGTACCCAAATTCAATCTAATCTTGGGTTCAAATACCCAGTCTCAGGTCCAAGTACCCAAATAAAATTTAATCTCGGGTCCAAGTGCCCAAATCAAATCAATCTCGGGTCCAAGTATCCAAATCAAATCAATCTCGGGTCCAAGTACCCAAATTTAATCCTATCTTGGGTCCAAGTACCCAGTCTCGGGTCCAAGTACCCAAATCAAATCAATCTCAGGTCCAAGTACCAAATCCAATTCAAGCTCGGGTCCAAGTACCCAAATCAAATTCAATCTCGAGTCCAAGTACCCAAATCAAATCAATCTCGGGTCCAAGTACCCAATCCCGGGTCCAAGTACCCAAATAAAATTCAATCTCGGGTTCAAGTACCCAAATCAAATTCAATATCAGGTCTAAGTACCCAAATCAAATTCAATCAGGGGTCCAAATTCCCAATCTCGGGTCCAAATACCCAATCTCGGGTCCAAGTAACCAAATCAAGTACCCAAAACAAATTCAAATAACCATCTCATCAAAAATTAAGTCTTGTTGCTTTTCACTCTCTTTTACTAAAGTCTCAGATCGTTCAAGTAGGGGGCAAGCTGTAGACCCTTAATTTTTGACCCAGTCTAGTCCAAAATAATTTTTGTGGTATCTTGATTAATTTTAATATTTATTTTAGTAAAAAAATGGTGAAGTGAATAAAAAATCAAAAAAAATAAAAATAACAAAATAACAAAAAAAATCGGCGACGAAAAAATCATCGCCGAAAGTTAGCACGGGCCCGTGGGCATTTCGCCCGCAGCAGTTTCCTACGGGCAAAATGGCCAAAGCCATTTCGTTTGCAGGCCAATTTACCCGCCGCTATCTCAGCCAGCTACGGCAGCTTTTTTGCCAGCGCAATTTTTCCGCAGCAGTTTTTTTTTCGCCAGCAAAATTTTTGCGACGCAACTTTTTCAAAACCTAATACAATTAGGTTTCAGTTTCCTTTTCTTAATGAATATTATGTTCCGTGAATAACTAGGAATGAACCATAAAATTCTTCTATAAATAAGACTAAAAACAACACAAAAAGGGATCAGAAATTGGGTCGGATTTGGGAGGAAAAACTGAGACCGAAACTGAGGAGGAAAAGCTTTGAATCAATCTGACTTTTTTTGAGAGAGCAAACAACAATTCAATCCATCAAAGGCAGCAAAGCTTGCATTTGTTTTTGTTCATCCAAGAAGAAATTTTTTGTGGAACCAACAAACGGAGGTATGCATCAATTGTCTAAATTCTATTCTTCATAGTAGCTTAATCATCTAATTGTTTCTTTTAATTCAAAAACCTAAGAACCCTAATTCACCTTTTCTAAAGTTTAAAAATCGTAATTCATTGCTTTGTTTTTCAAAAAGCTTCAAATTATTATTTTTGTTTCTTCAAAATCTCAAAACCCTAATTTACTTTCCAAATTTTCAAAATTCTAAATTGAGTTCTGTTCTTTCCAAAAGCCCATAAACCTTAAATCATTTTGTTT
Source organism: Garcia nutans (assembly GCA_947685225.1). Classification (NCBI taxonomy): domain Eukaryota; kingdom Viridiplantae; phylum Streptophyta; class Magnoliopsida; order Malpighiales; family Euphorbiaceae; genus Garcia; species Garcia nutans. The sequence continues at coordinate 31,455,040 of CANTUV010000005.1, read as the reverse complement.
ATTTGCATAAAACTTCATAAAAGTATCAATTGCTTTTCCAAATTCTAAAAAACTAATTCATTCTCTGAAACCCTAATTCAAAAATCCTAAAACCCTAATTCAACTCCAAAACCCAAAATAGTGAACCCTAACCCCCTTAAAACCTTAAACCCTAATTTTTTCTAAACCCTAATTTTTTAAAACTTTAAAAACCATATAAACATAAATGTTATAATTTTACACAGTAAGCTTAAAAACATAATTCAGTAGCTAATAGTCATAATCTAAATGTTTTGAAAAGCCCAAACTCTAATTTCATGATTTTACATCACAAACCCTAATTTAGTTAATCAAAGAATTTTACCAACTTCTTGAATAATAAAACTTTAATTCATTTTAATTCTCGTAAAAACACAGTAGCTTAATCCCATAAAATTCCAAAACCCTAAACACATAGAATAAAGAACCTTAAATGGAAACAGTAGCTCTAATTTGAATCTTTACTTGCTTTATTCAATTTTATATTTGACTATGCTTTAATTTATTTAAGTTCAATGCTTGGTTTATTTAATTCATCATGGATGGATGTTTACTTTCTATTGGAATTTAATACCTTTGATGAATGATTCATTTATGATGAACGATTATTTACTTTTATTGATTTATTTAGATTTCCAAATGTTGTAAGAGGTATGTTTCCACTTTGTGGGTACCTCATTAGTTAAATATCATATAATTTAAATTGCTTTTCTATTTTAGAATCAATGTAAAGGACATGTTTCTACCTTTCGGTGGGTGTCCTATTTAGGCACGGGACGTAAGGACATGTTTCCATCCTCGGATGGGTGTCCATTTATCTGTTTTGTTTAGACATTGTTTTGATTTTTAATATATCGATGCTTTATTTTAATTATTGTGTGTAGTATGGATAATGTTGTTATATTTAAGAATTTTATAATATTAAGACTTGTAAAGGAGGCCGATTCCAATGAACCGGGCATTGTGGGGGTACTGGGCCATTTCTCACCTTCCCCACACGTACCCAACTTTTCAAACCTATAAGGGGGTTGGGGATTCCTTAGGAATCGAGTCATCCAATCCTTTCTTTTTTCTAGCCCGTCCGGGTGGCGACTCCATTTTCTCCGGACTTAGGTCCGTGTTCTCTAAGGCCCCGAGCCTAAATAGTACCGAAGTAGCAAGAACCATTCCACCGGGAGTGGGGGCAAAAATCCCCGCTCACATGTACCTTCAACTCCTTTCCAAAATCACACAGTAAGCATTATTCTTTTAAAAATAACATTAGTTTCTTCAAATTTCTAAACCCTATTTTCTAAATTCTAAACCCTAAAATCTTAATTTTTCAACACCGAAACCTACAATCCTAAAAGCCAGTTTTTAAAATCTTCGGGGTCTGGGCCTAGACCTCGCAAGGGGCGCTGCCCCCTTTACCCCAGCCAACTAACCGGCTAGCGGGACTGCCGTATGGGCTCGTCGAAGGGGTCAATATTCATTTGTGTATTATGAGTCCGTGTATTTAACTTTCCTTTTTCCAAAGTCCTAATTTAGTAACTAAAATTCTAAAATCCTATTTTAAGATGCGAACCCTAAATTATATATTTATTGCTTTATTTAATTTTAGATTTGATTATGTAGTTCATTATATGCTTTGATTTATTTAATTTCAATGCTTGATTTATTTAATTTATCATGGATGAATGCTTATTATATATTTTGATTGATGCTTAATATCTTTGATAATGATTTATTTATTATGAATGGTTATTTACTTTTATCGATTTATTTTTAATTTCCAAATGTTGTAAGAGGTATGTTTCCACTTTGTGGGTGCCTCATTAGTTAAATATCATGTAATTTAAATTGCTTTTATATTTTGGACCAATTTAAAGGACATGTTCCTACCTTTTGGTGGGTGTCCTATTAGTTTAGACATGGATGATGTAAGGACATGTTTCCATCCTTGGATGGGTGTCCATTAATTTGCTTTGTTTGGACATTGCTTTGATTTTAATATAACGATGCTTTATTTCAATTATTGCATATAATATGGATAATATTGTTATACTTAAGAATTCTATAATATTAGGATCTGTAAAGGAGGCCGGTTCCAATGAACCGGCCATTGTGAGGGTGTTGGGCCATTTCTCACCTTCCCCACATGTATCCAACTTTCCGAACCTATTAAGGGGTTGGGGATTCCTTAGGAATTGAGTCATCCACCTCTTTCTTTTTCCCGGCTCGTCCAGGTGGCGACTCCATTTTCTCAGTGTTCTCTAAGGCCCCGAGCCTAAACAATGCCAAAGTCGCAAGAACCATTCCACCGGGAGTGGGGGCGAAAATCCCCGTTCACAGTGGCAACTCCACTGGGGACAAGAGAAGTTGATGGAGATCGAGCATGGCATAACCATTCTATTCTTTCTTATAATGATATTATCCATTGCATCATATTAGATTGCATTATGTGTGTGAGTTAGGACTCCCGTGTTACCCGTGTTATGTTATGTAAGGGATACCATACTTTCACTCAAGGTATGGAGATCGAGCATGGCATAACCACTCATAGCCTCGTACCATTTGGTATATACTTGCTATGGGAACCTAAGCCTTTTTACACAAAGACTAAAGCTCATGTAATTGGCCTAGTTACTTTCCTTAGGTTTTTACCCCAAATGCATATTGTTTGACTATGGTTAAGTTGTCTTGGCTTATTTGGTTTGTTCATTTTCTAATATGACCTAAGTACATTGTAAGCTCAAAATAAAATTTTCTTTAAAGTCCAAAAGACCAAAGCTATTTTCAAAACTTTTCAAGATGGTCTTTGGATATAAAACTTTTCTAAAAACAAATCAAAAATTCTTTTGCTCATGGCCCAAATACTAAGCCCAAAATCCATTTTTTCTAAAATCTTTTTACAATGGGCTTAGAAATTAAATTTTTTTTATCCAACCCTTTCTTATAAAGAGCTTGCAAAAATATTTAGGTCAATTACGAAAAACCAAAAATCAATTGTGAGCCTAGTTTATACTAAGAAATAATTAATCATGGGCTTGTTTTTGCCATGAATCATTGGTTACTTTTTCAAGTAAGAAATCTATTTATAATAAACCTCTTAATTTAGTTTTAATCCAATATAGCATAAAAGCTACTATAGTTGGTTGAATGGATTAAAACCCAATTAATGGGAATTATCATGGATTGATTTCTATTTTTTAAAATATAACTATTGGTTGAAACGTCCGAGGGAATTATTCGAAAACAATATACCCCATGTTGGTATTTTGTTAACCATATACCTAGGAAAAGAGATTTGCCATTCGTGTGTGGATGTTATAAGGTTGGAAGGAACGCCCTAATTATCTTTCTTTGTTGATTATTTGTGCATACCTGCATATATGCATACATTTGCATCTCATTAATCCTTTCTGGCTCACAGCCCTGGATTATGATAGTTCAAAAGCTTACTACAATCCGACCTATGCTGGAGATGAAGTGTAACACCCCCATATCCAATGCACACACACTACAACCACAACAATGTAGCATAAGTGCACCAAACATAGGGATGCTACGGTTTCCTTAACATTCAAAACATTTTAAACAAAACCATAACCTTTCAATTATATACATTATAGAAAAAAATTAGGTCATTTACTTATAAAACAAAACATATTAGATATACATATCCATTTAAATATTACACAGCGGAAGTTATAAAATATTTACAAATTTACATTATAAACATTACTTTACAAAATATAAAAGAAATATACATGATTGGCAAGTCAGCTCTGATCTTTAAGCTCCCAAAATCAACTCTTCAATGTCTACTCTCACTCGGTCTCGAAGAGCTCTCGGGTTCGATCCTATCAGTTCTATCACCTGCGCGATTAAACACTATCGCGCTAAGCCAAGGGCTTAGTAAGATAATCATGCAAATGATATGACTTAGTGCAATGCAATGTTCTTTCTCAAACCATATCATGCATGTATCATCATATATGCAAAACTAACAACATACTTTCACCATTCAACATTTACATCTAAGCAAACACATGCATGGGCCCAAAATCCACTAATATGCCATTCAATTTTCAGAGTTAATGTTTTGGTTTTATCATCACATTTATCAATATCATATACCCAACTAGGCTTCAAGGATTAGGTTCAACCAAGCTTCAAGGGGAGCAAAGCATGCTAAGCTTCAACCCAACTTGGCTTCAAGAACAAAACCCAACCTAGCTTCAAGGGTGGTAACATCTCAATTAGGCTTCAAGGATTCAATCCAACCTAACTTCAAGAGATTGTTACTCTTATTAGGCATGCCACCAACAACAAACTCTGAAAATGGAATAACACATTAGCCACACAATTCATTTAGATTTCATTCTCAATTCTCATTATCATTTAGGCAAACATGCCTCATTTATTTCCATTGAATCACATTAGCCAATAACAATGGCATTGTCTCATGTCATGTCTTATTTGAATTATCATTTCATCTTTGATACAACATTTCAATATACATTACTCATGAAACACATTACCTTTCACAATGCATAACATAACCTTGTTTAAATCTCAACAATGCAATTAGGGCAAAGAACAATTTATATGATTCATAGCTTTAGGATCTTTCATATGCATTTGATTAGCTCATTCATAGTTTAAAGTGTTTAGGTATAGGTTGAGGAACCAACCTACCTATGAAGAACCAAAACATTGCAACTAAGTCAAGGAAAACAAAACTTACCTAACCCATATGAGGGACACAGGCAGCACACATGAGGGACACGGCCAAGCTTGTGGCCGTGTCCCTCAATCAAACTTTGGCAGTAGCAAACATGGCTTGGAGACACGGCCGTGTCACCCAAAAACCAATCCAACACGGGCAAGATTCCATGGACTTGGCCGTGTCTCTCAAGAATTTAAAGTCTTGGCCGTGTCTCTTAAAACTTTTAGCCGTGTCACTTAGAAACAAAACCCTAATATGCACAACTCTCCTCCAATTTCACTCAAACTCATCTAACACCATATCATGTTTTTCAAATGAATGGAATCAAGGTTCTAAACACAAATTCTACATGTTTATCTCAATATTCTTAATTAAAACACATCAACCAAAACATTGGCACCATATGTAGCACATATCCCCTCAAAACCCTAAAACCAACATTCTACTCCATCTATCAAAAATCAACTTACTTCTTTCATCAATTCATCCTCAAAATTCAAGATCAAGCTAATCAAACATACTTGATTAACAAAATCAAGCAACACACTCTTAGATCATCTATCAATTTCACATATCATTTAACACAAACAAAAATCCAAAAGAGAACTTACCTAAAGTGAAGAAATTCCACAAATCTTCAACTTGATTCTTCAATTCTCCCTTCAATAAGAGTTTAGAACACCCAAAACCTTCCTTAAATTTCTTGTCTTCCTTTCCCTTTCGTGAGCCGGCCAAGAACATGAAGAAGAAGAGAAAAATAATGAATAAACAAAGTCAATCTTCCTTTTAATTTCCACCACAAAATTTCCAAAAGCAAATTACCTCAATACCCTTAACCATATAACTACCCTTTTGTCTTATATGAGCCCATATATGTACTTACACACTTAACACAAAAATATCTCTCTTCCTTTGACTCAACCTTTGACCCATTTATATGTTATATATATCATCATATACACAACATATAAACTTGTCTCTAAACCCTAAATTTCCAAAACACATATACTTTTCTTTCTCAATTTAAACCAACAATACAACAACAACAACAATAACAACAACAACAAAACTTCTAGGGCATAAATGAGGATATTACAATTCTCCCCCTCAAAAAAGAAATTTCGTCCTCGAAATTACCTGAAATCAATTCTGAAACAACTGAGGATATTGCTCTCGCATAGTTTGCTCACTTTCCCAAGTTGCTTCTTCTTTTCCATGGTTCTTCCATAGTGTTAGGAAATTAAGGAGATCACTGCAAACAAAAACACGCAGCGGAAAAATATTTGATCTCTGATTTCCCACCAGGATCCATGCTGTTCGTTTAATTCGACAAAAGTGTTCAAAGAACTAACCTGTTGATGATTCAAAATCACAGTTTTGAAGAGATGCCTCGATCGCGAAACACCCTCTATCGCGTATCCACACGAATGCTACCATTTGGAGTGCTAGCTCTCTGCAACAGCGAAGGCTGGAAAAACGTTTTCTCTAAAAACGTATTAGGGTTACCTTTTTCGTTCCTCTTTTTTTTTATTGTTACCTCTGAGAAGACTTAAAGTCTGGAGTGAATATAATCACTCCAGAATCCAATTCAAAATTGGATACGGAAAGTCAAATTCAGAATCCAAGTCTAATTAGGATTCTGAATACATTATCTAATAATAAATATAATTGGATAAGGTAAGTCAAATTCAGAATCCAAATCTAATTAGGATTCTGAATATATTATCTAATAATATATATATATAAAAACGAAAATAATAATAATAATAATAAATATTAATATCTAATATTAATATTATTAATATTATATCCAGCCCAAAACGCATTCTTGTGTGTGACCCGATAGGCCCATATTAATTGGCAGTCAATTTAATCTCTATTAAATCAACAAGTCATAATTGGCCTCTAGCAAGGCGTTACAACTACCCAATTAATATAAGGAATGTCCAATTTGCCTAATAATAGTATATGCATTAATCCCTTTGTCACACGATATCTAGCTTGAACATAAGTCATGGTCAACGTCATACTTATATTGTCCAAACTTATGATTACTCGATCTCCAAGTAGACTGATAAAAACAAATGAAATTGATCACATTATCAATTCATTTGAGCACGGCCATGCATTTCACAGTCTCACTTATCGAGGGGCCCAAAAGATATCTCTCTCAAAGAGAGGGACAAATTCTATCTTGATTGTTCATTATCCTCTACATAATTTCTATCATATATGAACATAACCTTTATTACTATCCAGTTACGGATAATGTTTGATCATGTCAAAATATAATAGTCCTTATATTGGAAACTATGACAATCTCAAGTCAAAGAATTATTACATAACTATCATGAGATTTACTTATGACACTAACCCATGTAGTAATCTCATGATGGGTCTATCCAATACATTGTTCTCTAACAAGTATTTATGAAATTGATTTGTATCACTATACACATAACCATCTGATGATCATCAAATCAATGTTCATACTGGTTAAGAATTATTTATTTTTTTTTTATCTCTATAACAATAATAAACCAGGGACAAATATCAAAATTGTGTAACATGCAAACAACAATAATGATAATAAAACCTCATTTATTAATAATGAATGTATAACATAAAGATCCAAACAAATGGCCTAGGGCACATACACTAACAATCTCCCACTTGCACTAGGCCTACAAATTTCTAAGACCCATAGATCTAGTGTGCTGATCATGCTTGACCCGTGAGAGAGGCTTTGTTAATGGATCTGCTATGTTATCATTTGTGTCAACTTTGCATATCTTGATATCTCCTCTATCGATAATGTCTCGAATGAGGTGAAAACGCCTGAGTATATGCTTAGATCTTTGATGAGATCTAGGCTCTTTTGCCTGTGCTATGGCACCATTGTTGTCACAATAAATGTCCACAGGATTTGCAATGCTAGGCACCACTCCTAGCTCAGTGATGAATTTCTTCAACCAGACTGCTTCCTTAGCTGCATCTGATGCTGCTATATACTCAGCCTCTGTTGTAGAATCAGCCACAGTGCTTTGTTTTGAACTCTTCCAACTAACAGCTCCACCATTCAATGTGAATACAAAACCTGACTGCGATCTAAAATCATCTATGTCAGTTTGGAAACTAGCATCTGTGTAACCATTTACAACTAGCTCATCTTCCAAACCTCCATAAACCAAGAATACATCTTTAGTCCTTCGAAGGTACTTAAGAATATTCTTGACAGCTGTCCAGTGACCTTCACCAGGATCAGCTTGAAATCTACTAGTTGCGCTTAATGGATATGAGACATCTGGTCTAGTACATAACATGGCATACATAATAGATCCTATAGCAGAAGCATAAGGAATCTTATTCATTCGATCTCGCTCATCAGATGTCATAGGACATTGACTCTTGCTGAGATGAATGCCATGAGACATAGGCAAGAATCCCTTTTTGGAATCTTGCATGTTGAACCTCTTCAACACTTTATCTATGTATGTACTTTGACTCAGGCCAATTATCCTTCTAGATCTATCTCTATAGATCTTTATACCAAGGATATAGGCAGCCTCACCTAAGTCTTTCATTGAGAAAGAATTCCCTAACCAAGTCTTAACATTTTGCAAGGTAGGGATATCATTCCCAATGAGTAATATGTCATCCACATATAAGACTAAAAACACTACTGCACTCCCACTAACCATCTTGTAAACACAAGGTTCATTTTCATTCTTGATGAAACCAAAGTTCCTAACCGTTTCATCAAAACGAAGATTCCAGCTTCGAGATGCTTGCTTCAATCCATAAATGGATCTTTGAAGCTTGCAAACCTTTGTAGAATTCTCAGGATTTACAAAACCCTCAGGTTGTGTCATATACACATCCTCAAGCAAGTTTCCATTAAGGAAAGCGGTTTTGACATCCATTTGCCATATCTCATAATCATAGTATGCTGCAATGGCAATGAGAATTCTAACAGACTTAAGCATAGCAACTGGTGAAAAGGTTTCATCATAGTCTATACCATGAGTTTGCTTGAAACCTTTTGCAACAAGCCTTGCTTTATAGGTCTGCACATTCCCATCCATGTCAGTTTTCTTCTTGAAAACCCATTTGCAACCAATAGTCTTAATACCCTCTGGAGGATCAATTAAAGACCAAACCTGGTTGTCAAACATAGATTGCATCTCAGATTTCATGGCTCCAAGCCATTTGTCTGAATCTGGACCTGACACAGCTTCTTGATAGGTAGTAGGCTCATCTTGATCTATGAGCATTACTTCACTATCATCAGTCACAAGAAATCCATATCTCTCTGGATGACGACGTGTCCTATCAGACCTGCGAGGGATTTGTGTTACATCTTCAGAGTCCACAACTATTTGTGGTTCTGAAATAGGCTCTATAGACGGCTCAATGATTTCTTGTGGTACTTGAGTTTCCTCAAGTTCTACTATACTCCCACTAGTTCTCTTAGAAAGAAATTCCTTTTCCAAAAAGATCCCATTTCGAGCAACAAACACTTTGTTCTCTGAAGGAGTATAGAAATAGTATCCTTTAGTTTCCTTAGGATACCCCACAAAATTACATTTGATAGACTTTGGAGCTAACTTATCTGAAACTGGTCTTTTCACATAAGCTTCACAACCCCAAATCTTAAGAAAAGACAAACTAGGTGTCTTACCTGTCCATATCTCATATGGTGTCTTTTCAACCGCCTTAGATGGTACACGGTTCAGAATGAATGCAGCTGTCTCCAAGGCATAACCCCAAAAAGATAAAGGAAGATCCGCTTGACTCATCATTGATCGAACCATATCTAATAGAGTTCGATTTCTCCTTTCAGAAACTCCATTCCACTGTGGAGTTCCTGGAGGAGTCAGTTGTGAAACAATTCCACAATCCCTTAGATGATCATCAAACTCTTGGCTCAAATATTCACCACCTCGATCTGATCGAAGTAGTTTAATTGTTTTACCAAGTTGATTTTGTACTTCATTTTGAAAAGTTCTAAACATTTCAAAAGACTCATGCTTATGTTTCATTAGGTAGACATAGCCATACCTACTGAAATCATCAGTAAAAGTAATGAAGTATCGAAATCCTCCTCTGGCACTAATGCTAAAAGGACCACATACATCTGTATGTATCAAGCCCAATAAATCATTAGCCCTTTCACTATGACCAGTAAAAGGATCCTTTGTCATCTTACCAAGCAAACAAGACTCACATGTTTCAAATGATTCAAAATCAAATGAATCTAATAATCCATCTTGATGGAGCTTAGAAATGCGTTTCTCATTTATATGCTAAGGCGACAATGCCATAAATAAGTAGGGTTTAACTCATTTGGCTTAGTTCTCTTAGAAGTTATGTTATAGATATAATTACCATTAGAATCATCAAGATTAAGGATATAAAGGCCATTATAAGAATTTGCAATACCATAAAGCAGATCATTTTTATCAAAAATAGAACATTTCTTATTCTTAATCAAAAATGAATAACCTTCATCATCCAAAACAGATACTGAAATAAGATTCCTACTCATAGTAGGAACATAAAAGCAATTGTTCAAAATTAACAAAAACCCATTGGGCATAACAAGCTCATAAGTTCCTACAGCTATAGCAGCAACTCTTGCTCTATTGCCAACACGTAGGTCCACTTCGCCCTTCTTCAGCATCCTACTCCTTTTGAGTCCCTGCATATTTGTACAAATATGAGATCCACATCCGGTATCTAATACCCAGGAAGAAGGAATAGATAAATTAATTTCTATAACATAAATACCTGAAGATGTAGTCGCACTACCCTTCAACTTCTTTAACTCATCCAAATAGAGTTGACAATTTCTCTTCCAATGCCCAGGCTTGTTGCAATGGAAACAAGTCCCTTCCTTAGGAACTTTAGCCTTAGGTACAGGTTTTGGTTTAGCTTGTCCCTTGGACCCTTTAGCACCTTTTGCCTTACCCTTGCCTTTAGTATCTTTGGCTTTCTTTTTCATTTGTTTAATATTGACATTCAATATTTGGGTAGGCTTTTTGATATTCCCCTCAGCAGTTTTGAGCATACCATGTAGCTCAGGAATGGATTTCTCCATGTCATTCATGTTATAGTTCATGACAAACTGTGAGAAACTGCTAGGCAATGAATGTAGGATCAAATCCGTGGAGAGTTCTAAACTCAGGGGATATCCAAGTCTAGCAAGGTGATCTAGATAGCCTTTCATCTTCAAAACATGAGCACTAACAGATTCACCTTCAGACATTTTGCAGTCAAATAATGCAACAGCGGTGTTAAACCTATCTTGCCTAGCCTGTTGTTGGAAAGCTTGTTTGAGATGCACACTCATCTCATAAGCCTCTAAGTGTTCCAGATCCTTCTGAAGTCCTGGACACATAGTAGCCAACATAAGACATCCTATGTCATTGGAATCATCTACATGCTTCTTATGCTTACTCTTAGCAGCATTAGAAGCATCGGCAGGAGGTGGGTCAGGGATAGCTTCATCAAGCACGTAGGACTTTTTCTCTTGTTTGAGAACAATTCTCAGGTTCCTAAACCAGTCAACAAAATTAATCCCACATTCTTTCAGTTTTTCCTTCTCAAGGATAGATCGCAGTGATAAGGTGGAATTGTTATTAGCAGCCATCTGTTGATAAATATGCAAAGTCAAATTTTAATTAATAATGAGGTTAAAATTATTTAAACTCCTACTAAAAAATATAACCCTCTAAAGAAATATTTTAGTAGGCTAAGATCCGTATTTCACTTAATTCTAAACTCAGCTTTGGCGTGACGCTTAAAATCAAGTTATTTAGGTAGGTAACATCTTTACCAATTACATCTCATGTAACTCTTAGTAATTATGGAATATTGACATCATATATCATAGCATGTTGAATTCCATCTAATGCCTTAGGCCCAAAACCATTTTGATAGCCTAATTAAGTCTAACCAATTTTAAAACATATGAGTAGCACTATTACTCATCCTACTTAGCTAGGAATGTTTAAAGCATATTGCTTTGGCAATACCTACTTTAATACAATCTTAGTTTTGATAGGTGTTCAAAACGTGGATGGCATTTAGACTTAAATTATTAATGAGGGTTCAACTAAATTATTATCATGTCTTGCATTACATATCATTATATTTTAGCATCCTATATGCATATATATAATTTATCACATAAGCATCATATACCAAATGACAAAATATGTAAACGTGACATAGCATGGCCAAACTAAATATGATCTTCAAGAGACCAAATGAAGATCATAAAGGCAACCCTAGGTGAAAAACCTATCTATTACAACACTTGCAATATTACATATCTTCAAAACTTGAGCTTGTGCTTCCATCACCATGGAACCATCTTCTCCTTGGTATGAATCTCCATCACAAACATTGTAGCTTGAATCTTCATATATTACAATAAAAGAAAATCTAACTACTAGTAAAATAAATTACAACAAAATAAACGACACGCAGGCCGTATTTACCCAAAATAAAGATATGAATAAACCAATCACATAGGTCATAAGGCCATGCTATGCACCATGCCAAGACATCAAACAACATAACATATTCATCACCAACATGTTAAATAGAAACAAATATATTGACATTCTTAATGTCGCGGTAACGAACTATAGGGCGCGAACATACGGCGGTCCCGCTAGCCGGTTAGCGGGCGGGGCTCCCGCTGGCCGGTTAGCGGGTGGGGTTCCGAAGGGGCAGCGCCCCTGGGCGGGGTCGAGGGTCAGCGCCCCTCGAAGCCAAACAGAAACGTTAATCTCATTAACATTTTTCTTTGGCGAAACCCTAAAACAGAACCGTTAATCTCATTAACCTTCTTACTGTTTTATTTCGAATATGTACAACCCATTACAGAATCATTACCAAATGTTTATATCACATATAAACTTAATCGTTTTCATCATATGAAAATCATTTTAATCAACCAATCATATATACGTGATCATCTCATGAAAACGAAATTAAAAACACCAATCCTTTCTCATCATATGAAAAACGAATTAGGGTTTTACAGAAACGAAACCAAAAACCAATCCTTTCTCATCATATGAAAAACGAATTAGGGTTTTACAGAAACGAAACCAAAAACCAATCCTTTCTCATCATATGAAAAACGAATTAAGGTTTTACAGAAACGAAACCAAAAACCAATCCTTTCTCATCATATAAAAAATGAATTAAGGTTTTACAGAAACGAAACCAAAAACCAATCCTTTCTCATCATATGAAAAACGAATTAAGGTTTTATAGTTAACATGCCATACGAAATCAATATATCTCATGTAATCATATCAACATGGCATTTTCGACTTAAATGAAAACAACAAGTGGCTCTGATACCACTGTTAGGAAATTAAGGAGATCACTGCAAACAAAAACACGCAGCGAAAAAATATTTGATCTCTGATTTCCCACCAGGATCCATGCTATTCGTTTAATTCGACAAAAGTGTTCAAAGAACTAACCTGTTGATGATTCGAAATCACAGTTTTGAAGAGATGCCTCGATCGCGAAACACCCTCTATCGCGTATCCACACGAATGCTACCGTTTGGAGTGCTAGCTCTCTGCAACAGCGAAGGCTGGAAAAACGTTTTCTCTAAAAACGTATTAGGGTTACCTTTTTCGTTCCTCTTTTTTTTTATTGTTACCTCTGAGAAGACTTAAAGTCTGGAGTGAATATAATCACTCCAGAATCCAATTCAAAATTGGATACGGAAAGTCAAATTCAGAATCCAAGTCTAATTAGGATTCTGAATACATTATCTAATAATAAATATAATTGGATAAGGTAAGTCAAATTCAGAATCCAAATCTAATTAGGATTCTGAATATATTATCTAATAATATATATATATAAAAACGAAAATAATAATAATAATAAATATTAATATCTAATATTAATATTATTAATATTATATCCAGCCCAAAACGCATTCTTGTGTGTGACCCGATAGGCCCATATTAATTGGCAGTCAATTTAATCTCTATTAAATCAACAAGTCATAATTGGCCTCTAGCAAGGCGTTACAACTACCCAATTAATATAAGGAATGTCCAATTTGCCTAATAATAGTATATGCATTAATCCCTTTGTCACACGATATCTAGCTTGAACATAAGTCATGGTCAACGTCATACTTATATTGTCCAAACTTATGATTACTCGATCTCCAAGTAGACTGATAAAAACAAATGAAATTGATCACATTATCAATTCATTTGAGCACGGCCATGCATTTCACAGTCTCACTTATCGAGGGGCCCAAAAGATATCTCTCTCAAAGAGAGGGACAAATTCTATCTTGATTGTTCATTATCCTCTACATAATTTCTATCATATATGAACATAACCTTTATTACTATCCAGTTACGGATAATGTTTGATCATGTCAAAATATAATAGTCCTTATATTGGAAACTATGACAATCTCAAGTCAAAGAATTATTACATAACTATCATGAGATTTACTTATGACACTAACCCATGTAGTAATCTCATGATGGGTCTATCCAATACATTGTTCTCTAACAAGTATTTATGAAATTGATTTGTATCACTATACACATAACCATCTGATGATCATCAAATCAATGTTCATACTGGTTAAGAATTATTTATTTTTTTTATCTCTATAACAATAATAAACCAGGGACAAATATCAAAATTGTGTAACATGCAAACAACAATAATGATAATAAAACCTCATTTATTAATAATGAATGTATAACATAAAGATCCAAACAAATGGCCTAGGGCACATACACTAACACATAGAACCTTCACCAATGGCACTCTCTTATTTCTCAACTCTTTCACATCATGTGTCAAGATAGCAACTGGTTCTTCTTCAAATGTCAAGTCTGGGCTCACTTCAATAGACTCAACTGGCAATATGTGAGATGGATCCGATCTGTATCTCCTCAACATAGAAACATGAAATACATTATGAATACGATCCAACTCAGGTGGTAAAGCAAGCCGATACACCACTGGCCCAACTCTTTCTAACACTTCATACAGCCCAATGAATCGAGGACTCAATTTCCCTTTCCGACCGAACCTCAAAATCTTCTTCCAAGGAGATACTTTTAAAAACACTTTGTTTCCAACATCAAACTCAATGTCTCTCCTTTTCAGATCTGCATAAGACTTCTGTAGGTCTGAAGCTGCTTTCAATCTGCCTCGAATCAGCTTCACTTTCTCTTCAGTTTCTTGAATCAAATCAGGCCCAATCAACTTACCATCTCCCAGTTCACTCCAACAAAGAGGTGTCCTGCACCGTCTACCATATAATGCTTCAAATGGTGCCATACCAATGCTGGATTGGTGACTGTTGTTGTAAGCAAACTCCACAAGCGGTAGAAATCTGTCCCAATTTCCAGAGAAATCGATGATACAGCTTCTCAACATGTCCTCAAGAATCTGTATCACCCTCTCTGACTGTCCATCCGTCTGTGGATGAAAAGCAGTGCTGAAGTGCAGTCGAGAACCCAAAGCACTATGCAAACTCTTCCAAAATCTTGAAGTAAACCTGGGATCTCGATCAGACACTAAAGAAGTTGGAACACCATGCAGTTTCACAATCTCATGGATATACAGCTCAGCCAACCTCTCCAAAGAGTAATCCATCCGCACCGGAAGGAAATGAGCTGTCTTAGTCAATCTATCCACAATCACCCATATGGCATCATGTTTCTTTTGTGTCAATGGCAACCCAGACACAAAATCCATTGTCACTCTTTCCCATTTCCATTCTGGCACTGACAACGGTTGAAGCAACCCGGTTGGAACTTGATGCTCTGCTTTAACCTTCTGACAAGTGAGACATTTCGATACAAACCCAGCAATGTCTCTCTTTAACCCAATCCACCAATAATGCTGTCTCAAATCATGATACATCTTCGTATTACCCGGATGCATAGCAAACATCGACTGATGAGCTTCTTCCAAAATAACCCTTTTCAAATCAGCATCATCGGGTACACACAATCTGCTCTTGAACCATAGACTCCCATCACTCTTCACAACAAAATCTCTACCCTTTCCACTCTGACAATCCAAAACAATCTTTTGTATCTTCTTATCAGCCAACTGAGCTTCTTTGATCTGATCTAACAAAACCGGTTTCAAATGCAACTGTGCCAACAATGCACCATTATCACAAGATACAAAACTGGCACACAATGCTCTCAACTCAACAAGCAACGAGAGCGAGTAAATTGTTAAACCAGCTAAAGACTTCCGACTCAAAGCATCAGCAACAACATTTGCTTTACCTGGATGATAGTCAATCAAGCAGTCGTAGTCTTTAATCAATTCTAACCATCTTCTCTGGCGAAGATTGAGTTCTTTCTGGACACCCAAATACTTCAAACTCTTGTGATCAGTGTAGATGAAACATTTCTCTCCAAACAGATAGTGGCGCCAAATCTTCAATGCAAACACAATGGCTGCCAATTCCAAATCATGGGTAGGATAATTAAGCTCATGCGGTTTCAACTGTCTAGATGCATAAGCTATAACTTTCCCTTCTTGCATCAAAACACACCCCAAACCTCTATGTGAAGCATCACTATAGATCACATAAGGTTTGCCTTCAACAGGTAAAGTAAGAACAGGCGCTTGAGTCAACATATCTCTCAACTGCTCAAAGCTCGCCTGACACTAATCAGTCCACACAAATTTAACTCCCTTACGAAGTAATCTGGTGAGTGGAGTAGCTATTAAAGAAAAACCTTTCACGAATCGTCGGTAATAGCCTGCTAAACCCAGAAAACTTCTAATCTCTGTCACAGACTTGGGTGGACTCCAATTCAGAATAGCTTCAACTTTGCTCGGATCAACTCTGATACCTTCTGATGAAACAATATGTCCAAGAAAAGCGACTTGATCCAACCAGAACTCACACTTCGACAATTTGGCAAACAATTGCTTCTCTCTCAAGATCTGCAACACAATCCGCAGATGCAAATCATGTTCCTCCTCATTCCGCGAATACACCAGAATGTCATCGATGAAGACCACTACAAACTGATCCAAATAGGGCTTAAATACTCTATTCATCAAATCCATAAAAGCTGCAGGTGCATTCGTCAGACCAAAAGGCATAACTAAAAACTCATAATGCCCATACCTGGTCCGAAAAGCTGTCTTCGGAACATCCTCAGCTCTGACTCTTAACTGATGGTACCCAGATCTCAGATCAATTTTAGAAAACACAGCTGCACCCTTCAACTGATCAAAGAGATCATCGATTCTAGGCAAAGGATATTTATTTTTAATAGTCACCTTATTCAATTGCCTATAATCGATACACAACCTCATGGTACCATCTTTCTTCTTCACAAATAGCACAGGAGCTCCCCACGGAGAAACACTGGGGCGAATAAATCCTTTGTCCAACAACTCCTGTAACTGCACTTTTAACTCCCTCAATTCTGCTGGTGCCATTCTATAAGGAGTAATAGAGATAGGAGTGGTACCAGGTAACAATTCAATACCAAACTCCACCTCTCTCTCTGGAGGCAATCCAGGCAACTCCTCTGGAAACACATCAGGGAACTCAGCAACTGTGGCAATGCTATCAATGGGAAAACCCTTCACTCTAGTATCTATCACATGAGCGAGATAGGCTTCACACCCCTTTCTAATCAACCTCCTGACTGCAACAGCTGAAACAAATAAGGAGGCTAGCTGTTCCTGCTCATTAGATACTATCACCTCTCTACCATTAGCAGTTCTCAAAGAAACAATCTTCTTTTTACAATCTACCACAGCTCCATGTCGAGATAGCCAATCCATGCCCAAAATAACATCATATTCCTTAAATGGCATCTCAATCAAATCCCCAAGGAACTCCTCACCCTGCACCACTACTGCACTATCTCTATGCACCTTACTCACAATCACACTATGCCCTAACGGATTTGTCACCAACACATCAAATCCTAAGGACTCAGCATGCATATCAGAGACAGGCAAAACAGATGCACTAATATATGAATGCGTGGAACCCGGATCAATCAAAGCAAGTACTGCAGTATTAAATAAATAAAAAGTACCCGCAATGACTGCCGATGCATCAGGCTGCCTCTGCATAACATACATCCTCTGGGAAGAACCAACCTCCTCTGGTCTACCCTCCCTGGATGTAGCACCGCCTCTAGAACTGAATCCTGCTCTACCTCCTCGGCTGGCACCTCTGCTGCCTCTACCTCCCCTCACACTAGCTCGAGAAGCGGCAGAATCAACTGGCATCTGCTCTTGCCTCTCCGGGCAATCTCTCACAAAGTGATCTGGTGATCCACACCTGAAGCATACCCCTGCAACACCTGCCTTCCAACAATAACCACCATGAGGCCTACCACAATGAATGCAGATGGGGTAAGTAGATCTCTGAGTCATTGGAGTTGGAGCACTAGCCACTGAAGCTGCAGGTCTAAATCTCTGCCTCTGAGACTGCACTGACCTACCAGTAAGCCTCTGACTCCTACCAACCCGAGGAATAAAACTCCCCTTTCCTCTCTTTGCAGAAGAAGACCCTGCCTCAAACTGGGGCCTCCTAGCTCTAGTCTCTTCCTCTGAAGCAGCTGCAATAACTTGAGCTCTCTCTACACTGCGAGCTACTGCCACAAGCTGGGAAAAATCAGTATATCTTGAACCAGCCACATGACACATAAGTGAAGGCCACAATCCCTCCTCAAATCTCCTGCATCTATCAATCTCATCAACTATAATTCCCCCAGCATACTCACTCAACCGGATAAATTCAACCTCATACTCTGTCACGGTCCGGTGATTCTGCCTCAAATCTAAAAACTCTCTTTTCTTCCCATCTTTATACTCCCTTGGAGTATACTTCAATTCAAATTCTCTCAAAAAGTCAGCATATGACAAAGTTGGTGGATCATCCATAGAATGGGGCACTGTTTTCCACCAACTATATGCATCTTTTTGTAGCAAAGATCTTGCATAGTCAAACTTTTCCTCAGGGGTGGCTTGCAACTGAACAAATACCCTCTGAACTCTATCAAGCCACTGTTCTGCCACAACTGGATCAACTGTACCAAAGAAATCCTCTGCTCCATATTTCCTCAGTTTGTCATAATGCCTTACAGAAACTAAGGGCTGAGGGGGTGGTGGCTGTGGTTGCACAGGTGCTTGTCTCATAGCTTCCATCATATGCATAAACCAGGCTGGCGGAACCTCATCACCTACTGGTCTACCTGACCCAGAAGCAGGTACCTCACCAGTACTAACAACCCTAGCTCCACCATCAGGAGCATTACTCTCAGCACTAGCCTCAACCGACTGACTTGAATGTGAATCCATCACAACCTATGTCTGCACACACAGTAAATTACATCTTATTAAAGATCAGAGACTGCCAATCTCAAATGTATTTGTTATTCAAAACCACTTTTTAAGTAAAAATATTCTTTTTATTACATTTTTCCTAGGTTGAGAATCTCAAACCCAGGCTCTGATACCAAAACAATTGTAACACCCCCATATCCAATGCACACACACTACAACCACAACAATGTAGCATAAGTGCACCAAACATAGGGATGCTACGGTTTCCTTAACATTCAAAACATTTTAAACAAAACCATAACCTTTCAATTATATACATTATAGAAAAAAATTAGGTCATTTACTTATAAAACAAAACATATTAGATATACATATCCATTTAAATATTACACAGCGGAAGTTATAAAATATTTACAAATTTACATTATAAACATTACTTTACAAAATATAAAAGAAATATACATGATTGGCAAGTCAACTCTGATCTTTAAGCTCCCAAAATCAACTCTTCAATGTCTACTCTCACTCGGTCTCGAAGAGCTCTCGGGTTGGATCCTATCAGTTCTATCACCTGCGCGATTAAACACTATCGCGCTAAGCCAAGGGCTTAGTAAGATAATCATGCAAATGATATGACTTAGTGCAATGCAATGTTCTTTCTCAAACCATATCATGCATGTATCATCATATATGCAAAACTAACAACATACTTTCACCATTCAACATTTACATCTAAGCAAACACATGCATGGGCCCAAAATCCACTAATATGCCATTCAATTTTCAGAGTTAATGTTTTGGTTTTATCATCACATTTATCAATATCATATACCCAACTAGGCTTCAAGGATTAGGTTCAACCAAGCTTCAAGGGGAGCAAAGCATGCTAAGCTTCAAACCAACTTGGCTTCAAGAACAAAACCCAACCTAGCTTCAAGGGTGGTAACATCTCAATTAGGCTTCAAGGATTCAATCCAACCTAACTTCAAGAGATTGTTACTCTTATTAGGCATGCCACCAACAACAAACTCTGAAAATGGAATAACACATTAGCCACACAATTCATTTAGATTTCATTCTCAATTCTCATTATCATTTAGGCAAACATGCCTCATTTATTTCCATTGAATCACATTAGCCAATAACAATGGCATTGTCTCATGTCATGTCTTATTTGAATTATCATTTCATCTTTGATACAACATTTCAATATACATTACTCATGAAACACATTACCTTTCACAATGCATAACATAACCTTGTTTAAATCTCAACAATGCAATTAGGGCAAAGAACAATTTATATGATTCATAGCTTTAGGATCTTTCATATGCATTTGATTAGCTCATTCATAGTTTAAAGTGTTTAGGTTTAGGTTGAGGAACCAACCTACCTATGAAGAACCAAAACATTGCAACTAAGTCAAGGAAAACAAAACTTACCTAACCCATATGAGGGACACAGGCAGCACACATGAGGGACACGGCCAAGCTTGTGGCCGTGTCACTCAACCCAATTGTACAGTAGGCAACACGGGCAAGGGACACGGCCAAGCTTGTGGCCGTGTCTCTCAATCAAACTTTGGCAGTAGCAAACATGGCTTGGAGACACGGCCGTGTCACCCAAAAACCAATCCAACACGGGCAAGATTCCATGGACTTGGCCGTGTCTCTCAAGAATTTAAAGTCTTGGCCATGTCTCTTAAAACTTTTAGCCGTGTCACTTAGAAACAAAACCCTAATATGCACAACTCTCCTCCAATTTCACTCAAACTCATCTAACACCATATCATGTTTTTCAAATGAATGGAATCAAGTTTCTAAACACAAATTCTACATGTTTATCTCAATATTCTTAATTAAAACACATCAACCAAAACATTGGCACCATATGTAGCACATATCCCCTCAAAACCCTAAAACCAACATTCTACTCCATCTATCAAAAATCAACTTACTTCTTTCATCAATTCATCCTCAAAATTCAAGATCAAGCTAATCAAACATACTTGATTAACAAAATCAAGCAACACACTCTTAGATCATCTATCAATTTCACATATCATTTAACACAAACAAAAATCCAAAAGAGAACTTACCTAAAGTGAAGAAATTCCACAAATCTTCAACTTGATTCTTCAATTCTCCCTTCAATAAGAGTTTAGAACACCCAAAACCTTCCTTAAATTTCTTGTCTTCCTTTCCCTTTCGTGAGCCGGCCAAGAACATGAAGAAGAAGAGAAAAATAATGAATAAACAAAGTCAATCTTCCTTTTAATTTCCACCACAAAATTTCCAAAAGCAAATTACCTCAATACCCTTAACCATATAACTACCCTTTTGTCTTATATGAGCCCATATATGTACTTACACACTTAACACAAAAATATCTCTCTTCCTTTGACTCAACCTTTGACCCATTTATATGTTATATATATCATCATATACACAACATATAAACTTGTCTCTAAACCCTAAATTTCCAAAACACATATACTTTTCTTTCTCAATTTAAACCAACAATACAACAACAACAACAACAACAACAACAAAACTTCTAGGGCATAAATGAGGATATTACATGAAGAATCTAGTAACAACTCAATCACTTGCTCACTAAAAGCAATGGAGCCCGAACAAATTCAAAGAATGGTGGATGACGCCCTCAATGCCAAAATGGAAGAAATAAAAGAGGCTATGGCTGAGACCGTGAAGAATCAATTGGGTGAAATTTTAGAAAATAACGCCAAAACATCTGCTAGCTCCAAGAAGCCAAAGGATAAAGGGAAGGCTAAAGTTGGTGAACTAGCTTTTGATGATGATAAGGTGATCATTGATGACGATGACTGGGCTCAATACTACCAAGATCCTCAAGACAAAATGGAGTCGAAGGTTGTTGAGAAGGCAACTATTGAAAAGACTGAGATGTCTAATGTTGAGAAAATGATTGCTGATTTAGAAAAGAAATTTGAGAAGAAGCTGAAAACCGAAGAGATGTCTGAGATTGACAAACTATTTGAGCTAGATGAAGAAGTTTCGTACAAGTTCAAGATGTCATCCTTTGCAAAGTTTGATGGAACCAAAAATTCTCATCTCCATGTGAAGCAGTATATCACTGCCATGCAGTCTGCCCGAGCTACTAAAGCTCAAACCCTGAGATATTTCATTGGACCCTATTGTCCAAATTTGGTTCAATACCTTAGATGAGGGAACACAAAAGAGTTGGGATTTGCTATACAAGGCCTTCATCCAGCAATATGGATATAATGTTGAGATGGAAGTTACCTTAATGGAAGTTGAGTCCATTAGACAAAGGCCAAAAAAGAATTTTGTGGACTATGTGAAAAGATGGAGAAATAAGGCTACTTTACTCAAGAAAAGGCCCGATGAATCTGATCAAATAAGGATGATCGTCAGAGGCGTCCTGCCCAACCTCCATGAAAGGATGTCTCACACACTTATAAGGGATTTCAAAGATCTTCTCCAAGCTGGTCTATAAATTGAAGAGTGGAAAAGGTAGAAGAACTGTAATATCCTCATGTATGCCCTAGAAGTCTTGGTTATGTTGTTGTTATTGTTGATGTTGTTGTTAGTGTTGTTGTTGTTATATATTGGATTGAATATATGTGTTAAATTGTAAGAGAAAAGAAATGGGAAGAGAATGTATATGTATATGTGTTTTGAATGTTAAGAAAACCGTAGCATCCCTATGTTTGATGCACTTATGCTACATTGTTGTAGTTGTAGTGTGGGCATTGGATATGGGGGTGTTACAAGAACCGCTTTTTGGCAAGAAGGAAAGAGAAAGGGAATTATCAGCCTAGCAATCAAAGTACACAAAAGGAAGCTGATGTTAATGTCACTAGTCAAAGAGGAATTAGGCAGTTTTCAAAATTAGGGAAGTCACTGTCTTGGGTTCTCAATAAGCTACAAAAGAAGGGATTGTTACAACCCTTGACTCCTCATCCTTTGCCTAATCCTCTTAAACCTAACTTTGATACTAATGCATTTTTCCAATTCCATCAAAGGCCTGGACATGAAATGGACAATTGTATGAAGTTGAGGCATGAGATCCAGAATTTAATTGATAATGGCAAGTTGCCTGAGATGGACAAGCCCAATACCAAAGGTAATCCATTTCCAAGGTTCAACAGGGTGTCACCACCAGCAACCTTCATGGTAGGAAAAGGATTAGAAGAAGATTTTGTTTTATCATCCTTTCAAGATGGAAATATTGAACATGTGAAAGGAAAAGAAGCTTAAACTCAACAAACTTTCCTTTGCTTGAATGTTTCTTTTCAAGTTTGCTTTCTTTAATATTTAATTGGAACAATCTTGTTTTTCAAATTTAAATTTGTTTGAATAAATTACTTTTATCAAAAAAATTTGTTGGTCATGGTTCATTTTGGTGCTTAACCAATGAGGAATCTAGCTTGATAATTCATGAATTAATATATTTATGCATCATGACTTGAATGACTTTACTAGGTGAGGGAATTGCTCTATAGCATTGAGTTGTGTATGCTTACTTAGAGAGGGATCCTGCATAATTAGCTTTGTCTAGGTCTTAGTTAGTCTTAGAACATGCTTTGACAAACTTTCGAGGCAAAATTGAACTCTGCTTATTTAAGAGAGAAATGATCTAGGAATTGTTTGGTTAGCCAACAACTAGTATCCACCTATTAAATATCAATCCCTAGTTGTCCCTTTAAGCCTTCATAAAATTTTAGCTTTCTTTTCATTAGCTTACAAACCCCAATAACCTACCCTGAGCTGTTATGATACTTTTGGCAAGTCTTATGATTACTAAGATGAAGAGGTGAGAAGATCAAAGAAAGAAATGAATCGCCAAGACCATAAAGACAGTTGAAGTTCTCAAGACCATAGGAGTAGTTGAAGTTCTCAAGACCATAAGAGTAGTTAAAGTTTTCCTAATATCCCCAATATATCAAGACAATATCAGAGTAACAAATGATTTATCCCTGTTAAAGAAGATTTATGTCACTCCACTCATCCATTATTAACCCAAGTTGGTACAAACAAGACACTCTTTTAGAGCTAGAACAAAAAAAAGAGAAAAAGAAGAAAAGAAGAAAAGAAAACAAGAGAAATGAGAGCAAAAAAAAAAGAGGAAAAAAAAGAGAGGAAAAAAATAAAACTCAAAATGGTTCAGAAAGTCAACTGAGTTCTCTTTTACCTAAATCAGCAAAAGGCTTCCATTTTGTTTATAAGGACAGTTTGACTTTAATTGGTCCAACCCAACCAAAGATTCGATCAAAATCAGAGAAAAAGGAGAAAGATCATCCAGTTCTTGAATGTTCTATACTTGACAGTCCTACAAGGAAGAAGGACAAAATGATGAAATGCTCAAAAAAAGAGAAGTGTAAGAAAAATAAAAGGAAAGAAAAGGGAGAATAAGCAAAGAAGCAAATTTAGGTACCAAACTTTTACAAGGGCAAAGACTATCCTAATCAAGATCCAGATTAATGCCAAGAAGATATAGAAGGAATTTGGAGTCTAGCAAGATTGCTCCCAATTGCCTAAAGTTCAAACAAGAAATTTGCAGCGTGAAGGTTTGTCCATTGTTTCACATCGACTCCAACTTTTAAATGGCCTTTATTTTAACCCGTGTCCTTTATAGACCCCATTTCAAGCCTATCAAAGACCTGTTGATCTCTCTTGGTAGGTAGAGTCTATTAGTGGAGATAGTTTGAATAAGCATGCATATGAGATAGATATGTGCCTATCTAAAGTGCAACAATTCTTGCTTAAATAGAAATGATTCTCGAGTTTAGTGCGGTAACTAGGGTTGTCATGTTATAGATATGTTAATTTGGAAAATCAAGTCCTGAGGTGCATTGACATCGATTTTAGCAAAGCCAACACTTAATTTCAAAATCAAAATTCAAAAAATAAAAAAATATTTTTGTCACACAAAGCCTTCAAGTTAAGAGAAGTTTGTTGCACCATCAAAACACGAAGAACACATTGGGCAAAGTAAATGATTATTGGCAAGGTTAAGAAGAAGCTACCAACTGTTATGTTGAAACATAGTTTAAAATGGATGTATCCCTGACTCTGCTGCTTGGGGTCTCCACCACTCATTTCTCAATATCTTGAAGATAAAAGCCATAAATGCAAAGCTTTCTGTCATTCCAATGCAAGACTTGAACGAGCATCAAAAAGGAGTCAATAAGAATACTTATGCTGATCACCTCGGTGTGTGAGTCGATGGAATGACTGTAAGTATCATTCATGTATATCATGCATACATGAGCATATCACATCGCACTTTCTTGTCTTATATTGTCTAAGAAAACAGCAAAACAACCTGTGAAGTAAACAATCAAAAGAAGATATCAAATCAGGGGGCATAGAAGGCCCATTGCTTGAGAAAGTTCCAATAATTTTGCAAAGAGAAGAAATGCGTGCTTGTGCGAAGAACTAGACAACAAGAATATCAATTAGAGCCCACATAGAAAAATCATGGGTTTGAGCCTACACAGGGGGCAAAGTTTCTCCTTTTCAATTTTTTTTTTTAGTTTATATACCAAATATTTTTTCACTGACTTGTAAATATTTTGCCACGCAGGGGGGCGAGGAGAGGATATGAAGGCTAGCTAAAAAGGGCTGAATTTTTTGCAAAAGTGCAAAGGAAGAACAAGAAAGAATGAAAAAAAGAAGTACATTAGAATTCTCAAAAGAATGAAGATACGAAAGACAAACGATTAGTCCAGCTAAAAGAGCTGAAGCCAGGGTAAAGACCCGACCTCCAATGGATAAAGATCCATGTTTCAAGGGTAAAGACCTAACCTTCAGTGGATAAAGATCCATGTTTTAAGGGTAAAGACCCGACCTCCAATGGATAAAGATCCATGTTTCAAGGGTAAAGACCCGATCTCCAATGGATAAAGATCCATGTTTCAAGGGTAAAGACCCGACCTCTAGTGGATAAAGATCCATGTTTCAAGGGTAAAGAGCCGATCTCCAATGGATAAAGATCCATTTTCAAGGGTGAAGACCCGATCTCCAATGGATAAATATCCATGTTTCAAGGGTAAGGACCTGATCTCCAGTGGATAAAGATCCATAGTTTGAGGGTGAAGACATGATTCCAAGGATGAAGATCCAATTTTAAAGGGTGAAGACCCGAAGTCCAAGGATGAAGATCCAATTTCAAAGGGTGAAGACCCGAAGTCTCAAAGGATGAAGGTCCATTTTCAAGGGTGAAGACACGATCTCTTTTCAAGGGTGAATACCTGATCTACAAGGATGAAGATCCATTTACAAGGGTGAAACCCAATCTCAAAGGATGAAGATCCATTTTCAAGGGCGAAGACCCGAGCTCAAAGGATGAAGATCCATTTTCAAGGGTGAAGACCCGATCTCAAAGGATGAAGATTCATTTTGAGGGTGAAGAACCACAATGCATAAAACAGCCGGAGCAGTCAGACTTCTCAACTGATAAAAGGTCAGTCAAAATTAGTCTCGAGTCCAAGTACCCAATCTGGGTCCAAGTACCCAAGATCAAATTCAGTCTCGGGTCCAAGTACCAATTCACAGGTCTAAGTACCCAAATCAAATCAATCTCCGATCCAAGTACCTAATCCCGAGTCCAAGTACCCAAATTCAATCCAATCTCTGGTCCAAGTACCTAATACCGAGTCCTAGTACCCAAATTCAATCCAATCTCGGGTCCAAGTACCCAAATCAAATTCAATCTCGGGTCCAAATTCAGCCCAATCTCGGGTCCAAGTACCCAAATTCAAGTACCCAATCCCGGGTCCAAGTACCCAATCTCAGGTCCAAGTACCCAATCCTAGGTTCAAGTACCCAATCTTGGGTCCAAGTACCCAATCCCGAGTCCAAGTACCCAAATTCAATCTAGTCATAGGTCCAAGTACCCAAATCAAATCTAATCTCGGGTCCAAGTACTCAAATCAAATTCAAGCTCGGGTCCAAGTACCCAATCTCGGGTCCAAGCACCCAAATCAAATCAATCTCGGGTCCAAGTATCCAAGCCCGGGTCCAAGTACCCAAATTCAATCTAGTCTCGGGTCCAAGTACCCAAATCAAGTTCAGTCTCGGGTCCAAGCACCCAAAACAAATTCTAGTAACCATCTCATTAAAATTAATTCTTATTACTTCTCACTCTCTTTTACTAAAGTTTCAAATCGTTCAAACAGGGTGTAAACTGTAGACCCTTAATTTTTGACCCAGTCCGATCCGTTATTTTTTATAGTCCAAAATAATTTTTGTGGCATTTTAATTAAATAATATTTGTTTTAGTATTTATTTTTTATAAGTTTTAATAAAATAATAATAAATAAATAAATAAACCAAAATAAAAATAAGCGACGGAAAAATTCATCGCCGAAAAGGTGGGACGAAATGGCCAACAGCCCGCCAGCGCCAATTCTCGACGCGATTCCTCGCAACAGCTCCCAGCAGTTTTTTCGCCAGCAAAATTTTTCAACACAATTTTTTCTGAAACCAAATTCTATTTGGTTTCGGTTTTCTTTTCCTAATTAATGATAGTTTTCATAAACAAATTGAATTAATCTTCTAAATTTCCTATAAATAACAATGAAAAACACAAAAAAAGGGGGAAGAAAGGATCGGGGGGAGAAACTTTTGGAGGAAAAACTTGGGAACGATCGGATTGGACTTTGAAAAAAAAGGGATTAATAAGAGAACTTTGAATTTGGGACTTCGGATTTGAGAGCAACAAGCAAAGACATTAACAATTCATTAAAGGCAGCAACTGCCTTTGTCTTTGTTCATCCAGAAAATAATTTTTGGTGGAACCAACGAACGGAGGTTTGAATTTCTAATTTCTTTATTTATTTTACAGTAGCTTCATCATCAAAATTGAAAATTGTTTCTTTTGTTTCTTCAAAACCTTAAAATCCTAAATTGACTCTTCTATTTCCAAAAACACTAAAAAAAATACTTTTTGTTTCCAAGGACCTTAAGAACCCTAAAAATACTTTTCTGTTTCTTCTAAACCCTAAGAACCCTAAATTTATTTCTTCTATGTCCAAAAGACTTTAATTCGTTACTTTTCTGTTTCCAAAAACCTTAAACCGTTTTGCTTATTTCCAAGAACTTTTTAAAACTCTAAACTGTTTTCACAAATCTTAAAACCAAACATATTTCCCAAGACACCAAAAACCCTAAATCGTTTTATTAATTTCCAAAACCCTAATCTCTATTCCAAAAGTCAGTAGCCTTATTTTTTAAGCATCAAAAGTTTTAACCCTAATTAATCATTCTTTCTAAAAACACACAGTAAATATTATTCTTTTAAAAATAACATTAGTTTATTAAAATTTCAAAATCCTATTTTGTAAATTCTAAACCCTAAAATCTTAATTTTTCAACACCGAAACCTACAATCCTAAAAGCCAGTTTTCAAAATCTTCGGGGTCTGGGCCCCGACCTCGTAAGGGGCGTTGCCTCCTTAACCCCCGCCCGCTAACTGGCTAGCGGGGCCGCCGCATGGACTCGTCGAAGGGGTCAATATTCATTTTTGTATTTAACTTTCCTTTTTCCAAAGCCCTAATTTAGTAACTAAAATTCTAAAATCCTATTTTAAGATGCGAACTCTAAATTATATATTTATTGTTTTATTTAATTTTAAATTTGATTATGTAGTTCATTATATGCTTTGATTTATTTAATTTCAATGCTTGATTTATTTAATTTATCATGGATGAATGCTTATTATATATTTTGATTGATGCTTAATATCTTTGATAATGATTTATTTATTATGAATGGTTATTTACTTTTATCTATTTA
Source organism: Garcia nutans (assembly GCA_947685225.1). NCBI lineage: Eukaryota > Viridiplantae > Streptophyta > Magnoliopsida > Malpighiales > Euphorbiaceae > Garcia > Garcia nutans. The sequence goes on along the minus strand of CANTUV010000005.1, from coordinate 31,426,147 downwards.
TTTTTTATTTCCAAATTTTGTAAGAGGTATGTTTCCACTTTGTGGGTGCCTCATTAGTTAGATATCATGCAATTTAAATTTCTTTTATATTCTGGACTAATGTAAAGGACATGTTTCTACTTTTTGGTGGGTGTCCTATTAGTTTAGATGTGGATGATGTAAGGACATGTTTCCATCCTCGGATGGGTGTCCATTTATTTACTTTATTTGGACATTGATTTGATTTTAATATAAGGATGCTTTATTTCAATTGTTGCAATTAATATGGATAATATTGTTATACTTAAGAATTCTATAATATTAAGACCTGTAAAGGAGGACGGTTCCAATGAACCGGGCGTTGTGAGGGTGCTGGGCCATTTCTCACCTTCCCCATACGTACCTAATTTTTCGAACCCATTAGGGGGTTAGGGATTCCTTAGGAATCGAGTCATCCACCCCTTTATTTTTTCCAGCTCGTCCAGGTGGCGACTTCATTTTCTTCGGACCTAGGTCCGTGTTCTCTAAGGGTTCGAGCCTAAATAGTGCCGAAGTCGCAAGAACCATTCAACAGGGAGTGGAGGCGAAAATCCCCTCTCACAATGTGAAAGGAGCTAAGTTATATTAGTTTCAAATAATTATAAGAGAAAAGTGTTAGTTATAGTATAATTGGAATGAATCTTAATAAGGAAATAAGATTTTGTTGTTGTATAATGGTGATATTAAATTAATATGTGGTAATTGTATAAAGAGTAGGATCAAAGTAAAGATGTGTAAAATTATTGTGTTAAGATAAAAGTTATTAACATTTGAATTTAAGGTAATGAGAGTATATTTTTAAGATAATGAAGTGATCAAATATCTTGAGTGCAATAGATGTGTGGTTTATATATATTAAGGAGATGAACTAATTTTGTCTAATGACAATTCGATTGAAGATATAATAATTTGTTGTGACTGTTTGAGTAAATAGACAGTATAATGATGAGTTATGGAATGGTAAAAAGGTAATTGATAATGAACTTAAGGGGGAGAATAAAAGTTATGTAATTTGATGAAATAATGATTTGGATGATTTATTACCGTACTAGATAATTTCGAGGATGAAATTATTTAAGGGGGAGAAAATTGGAGATATAAAATTTTATATATACTCAATATATATATCTAGAGTTTATATAACATATACATATGGTATATTAATTGTATATGTTGGATTAATATATTACATACTTAATATATTTAATACACATATAAGGTACATTTGATGTGTATATAAGGTACACATTACTTGTGCGTATGTGTAATATCCCAAATTTTTTAAAAATTTTTAATTTTTGGAAATTTAATAAAATAAATTATAATTTAAATGGATAAATTAAATTAATAATTTTAAATGAAAAATGAAAGGATTTTAAATGAAAAAGTGGAATATATATGTGATATATATGTAAAATACATACAACATATAAAAGTTAACACTTTTTAAAAGAAAAGTCAAAGTAAAAGGATATTTTGGTAATTAAATCTTAGAAATTTAAAATTAATAAAATAATTCAAAAATAAATAATTTTGGATGGAATATAATATTTTGGGATTTTAATTAATTAAATAAATAATTAATTAATTAAAAATATATTAAAATAATAATATATATAAGGTTGAAAATGTCAGTGGGAGGAAAGAGAAAATTACTTTTTTTTTCATCTTATTTTTCTTCTTTTCTTCAAGGCCGACTTTCACGGCTTCAAGAGAGGGATTTTCTTCTTCCAAACTCATTTAATTGAAATATTTACAAAGTTTCAAGTAGATTTTTAAGGTTTTCCTCTTTAATTAGTAAGTTTACTCACTTCTTCTTTGGATTTCCATGAAACTTTGAATATGTGTGTTTTGGCTTTTTGAAGTTCTAAGATTTAATTATCTATTTGGATATGGATGAAATTATTTTAAGTGATTAACAATTATTTTAAGGTTAGATTTAAGAAATGGTTGAATTTAAGCTGAATTTGGTGAAGAGAGAGAATTTAGGGCTATGGAACATTAGAGTTTTTGAAATCATGAGTTTTAATTGTGCAAATTGGTTCCAAATGTGTTTTTTTGATGCATAAACAAGGATTTTAAAATCAAATGATGGATTTAGTGAAGTTTGGATAGAATTTGAAGATGGTAGTATTGATTTAGGGTTTTGGAAAAGTGAATTTTCAAAGAATGATTAATTGTTTGATTTTAATGCTTAAATCATGTTATTTAATGATATAAGTGGTGGAAATAAGATTGAAATGATAATTGGATTGGTTGGAATGGAGATTCTTCAATGGTGAAGGTTATGCCATTTTACGGTTTTGAACATAAGCATGTGGTTAATTAATGTAATTGGTTTAAACATGTTAAAATATATTTCTAATGATATAAATAAACTCAAAACAATAATTTAATGGGTTAATATGGATTTGCTAAGTTAAAGTAAGGAAAGACTTAATTTTTGAAATTTTGTAGGAGTGTTGTTAAATTAAGGTTTGATGTTGAGAATGCCTTATAATGTGATATTAAATGATTGTTTATGATCACATTTGATATAAGCATTGAGGGAGGTTGATTTGCTTCATCCAAGAGGTGAATGGCAAGTTGGAAGGATAGAATTGGAGGTTGTTTTAAGCTTGCTTTGAGTTGCTAGTAGAGGTAAGTACAAACTTTGAATGACTGCATATATTTACATGACATTGGGACTTAACATATTTAGTTGAGGATTGTGTTAAGTTACTTAATATACTGTTGATGAATGTGAATTATGTTATGATATGCATAATGTGTATTATGTTGAAGTACCAAGGTAATGTGTTGAAAATGAAAAGAAATGTGGTATAATGTGATGAGATATGTGAAAACAAAATGTAATGAATTGATTTTGATATAAAAGAGAAAATAAGAAAAGTGAGAAAAAGATGATATAATAAGACAATGTGCCTAGTTTGATAATGAGAAAATGAGAAAAGTTTTGATAAAGGAATTATGAAAGAATTTGATAATGAGAAATATAAATAAATTGTGTGCCTAGTATGTTATTCAATTTTCAGAGTTCTGGGTTTGGCGGCATACCTATGAATTGCTGGGCAGGTGAAAATACCGGGTCGTAAGCCGGGCCCAACTGATAAACATGATATTTTTGTGGTGAAAAGACCGGGTTGTAAGCCTCAAAAAAAAATCCTTGAAGCTAGACGGAGTGAAAAGACTTGGTCGTAAGCTCAGATCTAATTGGATTATCCATAGATATATTGCCTACGGGGCTAGACACAAGGTGTCATTATGGATCAAAGCAGTAACTCTGAAATTTGAATAGCATATTAGATCCTTTTAGGCTCATGCTTGTCTTTGATTTTAATGTGAATTATGAATTGTGATACAATTAAACAATATAATGAGATATAATGTTATGAGTTGTGATATATATATATATATATGTTGTGCATTGACATTACATTTGGACTATATTGTTATCAAAGTTTGTACCACTAGGTTTTGGCTTAGTGCGATTGTAATTCATCGCGCAGGTGTCATGGACGTTTTGGGAGAGCCAGAGAGTTCTACTAGACCTGGTCGGGTCTAGGTTTGTATTTTTTGAGCTTGAAGATTTTTTCAATACATCAATATCAGAGCCAGTTGTCAGCATGTAGATATTTGATATTACAGTATATTTTGATATTATATATGTTATGATATGTTTTTGATGTATATAATGTAAATTGTAAAGAATGATTTGAATAATTTGTTTAAGATGGGATCTTATATGTGATGTTGATATATATACATATATATAAGTATTTTAAGAAAATATGGAGAAATTGAGAAGTATTGGTGAAATGGTGAATTGATTTTATTTGGAGTGTTTGTTTTATGCAGGTTGTGTTTTGTTGAATTTTGGGAACATCTAAATTACAGACAAAACTTTGGTAAATTTTTCCCAGAGATTTTCATATAAAATATTATTTCGGGTTACTATAGCTAGTAAAGAATATTTATATACTATTTAATTTTATATATTTAGTATTTGAAATTTTAAAATAGAAATGTGAAAATTTTTATTAAATCGGTTTGTGATATTTTTATACCATATATGCATATTTTACATATGCTGAAAATATATATTGTACTTATATAGGGTATAAGAGTGTTACAAAAACTCGTAATTTCACAAACCCAAAAGTTCAATAACACTAAATTCTCTCTCTTCACCAAAATCAACTTAAACTCAACCATTTCTTCAATTCAACCTTAAAATCATTATTAACTACTTAAAATAATTTCATTAATATGCAATTAAGCAATTAATACATACCACTCCAATAATCCAAAATCAACATAATCTTTTTTTCATGAAAATTCAAAGAAAAAGTTGAAAAACTTACTAATTACGGTGGAAATCACTAAAAGTTCACTTAAAACCTTGAAAACCCTTCAATTCTTGAAGAATGGAAGAAGCAAAACCTTGAGTTCTTCATCCTTGGAGTTTCATACTCTAGCAAGAAGAAGAAGAAAATGAAGACCAAAGTTATTTTCTCTTTCCTTTCACTTTCTTTCATAACGATATATGTATAATATTATATTATATTTTTAATTAATTAATTATTTATTTAATAAAAATCCCAAGATTACTTCTTCCATATAAAATTAATCATTTTAAAATTATTTTTATAAATTTTAATTTTTAAAATATAATTACAAAAATATTACTTAACTTTGACTTTTTTTTTAAAAAAAGTTTACTTTTATATATTTTATGTATATTTCACATGTACACTCCACTTTTTTATTTAAAATTCTTTAATTCTCTATTTAAATAATTTATTTAATTTAATTTTAATTTATTTTATTTAATTTTAAAAAATTAGGAATATTGCATCAACTCATCCGGGTCAACAGAAGGAAAGCAACCAGCGAGGAAATAAGGAACTGCATGAATATTCCCTGAAGCGTACAAGTCCCGAAAAAACTCCAAAGCTAATTGCTTAAGTTTAATTGGGTCATTACACCACTGCCCATCACTGCCTTTTAGAAATTCAATATGAGTTCTCTGCTTCATTTGGGTAGTGATTCTATGATAATAAGAAGTATTCCTGTGCCTGAAGTTGATCCATTCAGATTTAGAGTGTTAGAAAGCTAGAAGTTCTTCCTGGCTTAAAATATTCTCTAACTCTAACTTCAACTCAGCTTCCAGTCAAAGAAGATTAGGGGATTCAAATAGTTCTAAAGACATCTGAACCCCCTGAATTATTGCTAGCACTCTTCTCTTTCATCTCCTTACATGACCAAAGATCTCACGATTCCATTGAGAAGCTTCCTCAGAAAAACAGTCAGCTAGAGTGATATAGTCTCCTTCAGTATTCCAGACCCGCTGAACAAGGTTATGAAAATCCTCATTAGAAGCCAAGCAGCAAGAAATTTGAAGGACTTCGCTGGTTGAGAAATTAAAGAGTCAAATTTAACTAGAAGCGGGCAATGATCAGAGTTAAGCTTAGGGAGACAGAGAACCACTGCATGATTGAATTTATCCTCCCAAGCTTGATTACATACAACCCTGTCAAGACATTCTCTGAGAACGCCACGACTCTAAGTAAATCTCTTGCCTTGGTAGCCAAGATTAATAAGATTGCAATTATCCATCCTCTGCTTGAAGAGAGGACAATCATTATTCCTTCATCTACTAGAGCCACCGCTTCTCTCAGCCTCTGAGAGGATATCATTAAAATCTCTAACTAAAAGCCAAGGAAAGGTAGTGGGGGGAGCTAAGTCTTCCAGATTAGTCTACAAATATCTCCTCAAACTTGGCATCGGGCTCCCATACACTATGCAAAATTATTCTGATTTCTACTAACCATATGCGCATACTGACTATGGACTTCTTTGACCATGATATGGATATTTTGCTCCCATAGAATCCAGATCCGACCAAAATACCCACAGCTTCTATCCAAAAGGATTTACTGAATTTTGATTTGGATATAAAGCGGTCAGCCTTACTCCCACTGATTCAAGGCTCCAATAAGACCACAATACTAGGTCTATAATTATTCATAAGGAACTTGAAAGTGCGAAAGAATTCCCAAGATCCAGCACCCTAGTAATTCCAAACAAAAATTGATAAGTCCATAAATAATAAAGAAGAGAGAAGAAAATAAAACACTAGACTGAAAGTCAGTCTTCCATGCAGTCATCAACATCAACTTCCCTGGTACTGGAATTCAGCTTCTCTTTATCTTTAATATCATTGATACTATCCTCCATTTGTTCTACAAAGGAAGGATCAAGTGGTTTGCCTTGGGTAAGTTGGTCGCTCACTAGAGTAAGAGGAGGATCCTTCTGGCAATCAGAAATTCTGATTGCTGTGTGATATTCTTGCGGAAGGGATGTTACATTAGGGCCCTTTTCAATGGCTACCTCTCCAAAAGAGCTAGGCCGCTGGGAGGGAGTTAGCTCATGTGCAATATCTTTAGATATAGAGGCAGCTGGTGAGTTGTCCGATGGACCAGCCAATTGATTATTTAAGTTTTGAAGGGTTAGGGCTTGGGTACTGATAAGAGAGGTGTATACGTCTTTTTGCATGGCCACATGATGGCTTGCATGGCTAAAGAACTCTATGTTGGGGGATCCATTGGGAGGTCGCCGCTTTGGCTTGAGGATGGATCTAGAGGGGCCTGTAGACGTGGAAGGCTGATCAGTTAACGACTTGCCAAAAATCAAGGGGACATCTGCATTTGTTGCAATACTCTGACCAGGCTGCTCCTCAGCAGAAATGAGGACATTGAATCTCGAGCCCACCGAGGTTGAAGTCCCCTCTGCAGACATTCTTTTGTCTTTATTTTTGTGCTCACCATCTTTTGCCTCTTCTTTCTTTCCTTGATGAGTGGCTATCATCCAAGGGCCATACGCCTCATTCATTGGCTCCATTGGGGGGGGGGGGGGGGGGGGGGGGGGGGGGGGGGGAGAACTTCAGTGTTCTGGTTCTCCACTGTAGAAGCCTCCTCTATCGGCAACGCCTGCGGACAAGATGACGTAACATGCCCATACTTGCCATAACAAAAACAAATCCTGGGTAAGCCCTCATATTCTACTGTCGTAAAGTCCACCATAAGTTTGTCTCTAAAGGACATGGATGATACTGGAGAGGAAGTCGGATCAGAATCATCCCTTTTCCAATGTTTTTTCTAGGAGCAATTGTCAGGAGGCGGCACATTCGTTAGGGTTTCTATATTTTCAGAGGACATTCCCTTCCAGTCTTTTCAATCGAACAATTTTAATAGAATATTTAACTAAATTTTTATTTTATATAACTAATAAGTACTTTTTTCTTAATGAACTAATTTATACCTATGGCGATTGTATTTAATAAAAGAAATCTTATGAAATATATTTAGATGAATTGGTATTAAAAATACGATTTAGTATGACGTATGTGTTCTGGTTCTGCACTGTAGAAGCCTCCTCTATCGGCAACGCCTGCGGACAAGATGACGTAACATGCCCATACTTGCCATAGCAAAAACAAATCCTGGGTAAGCCCTCATATTCTACTGTCGTAAAGTCCACCATAAGTTTGTCTCTAAAGGACATGGATGATACTGGAGAGGAAGTCGGATCAGAATCATCCCTTTTCCAATGTTTTTTCTAGGAGCAATTGTCAGGAGGCAGCACATTCGTTAGGGTTTCTATATTTTCAGACGACATTCCCTTCCAGTCTTTTCAATCGAACAATTTTAATAGAATATTTAACTAAATTTTTATTTTATATAACTAATAAGTACTTTTTTCTTAATGAACTAATTTATACCTATGGCGATTGTATTTAATAAAGAAATCTTATGAAATATATTTAGATGAATTGGTATTAAAAATACGATTTAGTATTTACATTTGACACCATTCTATAATTTTGTACTAGAATATAATCAACTCAAATTTATACATATCAAAAATTAATTAGAAAAGAAATATTTATTAATTTATAATTTGATTTGATTAATTAACAACATAAAATTGCAGAAGTTAATTGTTAGATATAATATATAAAAGTTATAAATTTAGAAAGGATCCCAATAGATTTTATAATATAAAGGTAGTGGAGGGGAGACGGTTTTTCCTTAAAAAAAAGAGAGAAGATAAACTTATGCATAAAGTTAGTGATATAAAAGTACTGTTTAGAAGAAGTGTCACTTTAGTTATAGTGATTGTTAAGAGAGAGGAGAGTGAGGAGAGTAAGAGAAAGAGAGGTTTCCATGCAGATGAAGATAAGAGAAAGGCAATGATTACTGATTTTTGGACCAAAAAAGCTTCGGAATATGATCCCCCATCATTGACTACGACTATACCTCAAAACCCACCCGCCTTGCACATTTACATACATAAACTTTTTATTTATTTTTCATAATATATGGTATCCCACTTGCATTCTCTTTCTGCATCTAGCTTTTTAACTGTGACCGAATCTTGGTCGATACACTTGCTCAGCCTATGTCATCTTAATGAAATATCTCTGTACTACCCAGTTATATATGGCTTGTCTCTCTCTAGCCATCCACCAAGTTTTTCTTTTCTTTTATGTGTAGGAGGTATAGGGATGTGAGAGTTTTGTTATGAAATCCACATTGGAGTGGTTCAGTAAAAGAGTTCTGTATGTGCAGTGTGAAAATTTTTATTGCTTGGACCTTTACATTACTTAGCTAGCTATGGTTGGTTTGTATAAATAATTATTTGAAATTAGACTGTGTAACACGATAGAATTATGCATGATAACAAATTTTAAATGCTTACTAATTCTAAATAACTAGCAAGTTGCCGAAATTAATTAACAGTTATGTAATGATTTGGAGTTTGATTTCTCCATCTCCCAACATATATATTTTAGAGTTTTTTTTTAGTAATTTAGTGAAAGTTTGTAGCCAAACATATAACTCCGGGCAAGAAGCTATGCAGTTTGGAGAGTTCTTCAAGTGTTAAAGCATAAACAATGGACACTGAATTTATGCTATTTCTATAATGGAGAGGGGAAGATAGGCAATAAGGGAGGGGACCAGAGGCAATGAGTGTGCAGCGAAGTGCTTAAAATTCATTAAGGCCTGTAAATGTTGTTTCAGAGCTGGCAGGTCTGTCTAGCTACCCCTTTTTGGTTGGGTCCAGACAAGGTAACGTTAAAATGAATATAAGTAGAAGAAACAAATTAAGTTAACACACACATATATGTATAAAATTTATTCATCTTGATTTTCCTTTTATCACAAGATATGTATATTAAAGTATTAATTTATCTGTATAATTTTTTATACTTAAATACTACCAAAAATGAAAATGTACATTAATACAATGGGAATAAATACAATAGTAAATGTACAATTAAAGAAAAATGCATCCTACTCGTGAAACAAGAACTTGCAACAACAAAAATGAAAATTACATATATCTTATATATTTTTTTAACAACATATATCACATGTTTGATACCTTGGTGGCTTGGCATATTCAACGATAGGTGGGCTAATTAACTTACATATACATATCCTACAGCAAGGGCCAAGAAATTTCATTACCAGTTAACTTTTAATTCAATGGTAGCATTGTTCTCTCTTTAAAGCTAGAGTCATGAATTTGAAGCTCCAAGATTTGTCAAAACAAAAAATTTCAATTACATTTTGTTTCAAATTTCATTTTTTTTTACTAATTAATTGCATCATCTGACACTTTAATTATGATAATATCATATAATAATTAGTTATGCTTATAGATTTTGCTACACATTTACATAGATAGGCCACAATATACTAAACAAGTGAGGATAATAATGGCTAGAAATGAAAAAAAATGTATATAAATATACAGCTAGTGGGGCGTTGAAGCCAAAGTAAGAAACATTGTCTTTATATGCAAGGATAGCAAGTTGGGAGGGGGAAATTATTACAATGTGGTTTGTTACTAGATTCCAATTACATGTTAACAAAAAATAAAAAATAAAAATTTCATTGATGCATCTTTGGTGCTAGGGTTTATTTTGTCTCAATTATCTTTCCAAGCCCATCCCCTATTTAACTCCATTTCCTTCCACATCAAACATCTATCTTAAATGTTACCACAACTATTACTACCACCATGGCTACTGAGCTTGGCCTTCTTTCTTTGAAATCTCAACAAAATCAACACCAACAAAACTCGATTCCTTGGATGTGGAATCCTAATAACATAACTCAAGAAGATGATGACTCATGGGAAGTCAAAGCCTTTGAAGAAGACACAGGTAATATTATGGGGACTACTTGGCCGCCGCGATCTTATACTTGTACTTTTTGTAGAAGAGAATTCCGGTCAGCTCAAGCCCTAGGTGGTCATATGAATGTGCACCGCCGCGACCGTGCTAGACTCCACCATCAAATAGCAGTACAATCACCACCAACACCTGCTGGTTCAAATTCTTCCTCTCCTACTACTTTCCTAATCCCAGCTCAAGAATTTTCCACAAATGGTACTACTAATAATGGGTTATGTCTACTCTACCAATTACCAAACCCTGATGGGGTTTTCACATTACCTACATCCGCTGATCACTCACCTTCTACTCTTCTCTCCATCTCACCATCTCCACATAACTATCCACTCATTTACTCTGCAAAACCCCAATCCCTCGATGCAGTCAAAATGGACAACAAGAAGAATAACTACAAGGAGTTGGTAAATGAAGAAGTTGATTTAGAGCTCAGGATAGGGCACAGATCAACAAAATCTTCATCCACATCATAATTTATTATTAAAGGCTGTCTATGAGTTTTTGAGTTCAAAACTCATATGGAAACCCAATTTTTTTTTTAAAGCAAAGAAAAGAAAAGAGAACTTTAGGGTCTTGTGAGTGTGTGATTTGTTTTTTGGTTGTCGAAGAGGTTGCAATTAAATTCGTAATATACAGTCTATTTTGATAGTTCTAGAATACAACTTGTGTGAGATTTTTAATTTTTTAATTTTTATTTTTTTCAATCGATGAAAGAAGTATGAGTGCTTTTTTGAGAGAAATTGAGAATTTTGATGCTTTTGAAAAGAGAAATTGGAAAGGAAAGAAGAAGAAATTAAAGAGCACCAAGTATCTAAATTAAATTCAAGCAGAAAAAAATAGTGACAGTTTTTTTTTTCTTATGAAGAATAAACGAAATCAACATTCGAATCAGTTGACTTAGTTCAGCGGCTTTCAACATTATGGCCCATATTTAAAAAAGAACTAAATTGGTCCAAAACGAGTTCCACGAGGCTAGCATTCAAAATTCTTGTGGGCTACTTTGGCCTGGTTCAACCAAGTTTCATTTCAATTTCAGATTCTATCAATTTTAATAGAATATTTAACTAATTTTTATTTTATATAACTAATAAGTACTTTTTTCTTAATGAACTTCTTTATACCTATGGCCATTGCATTTAATAAAAGAAATCTTATGAAGTATATTTAGATGAATTGGTATTAAAAATATGATTCAGTATTTACATTTGATGCCATTCTATAATTTTTTAGTCGAATGTAATCAACTCAAATTTATACATATCAAAAATTAATTTTAGTAAAGAAAAAATTATTAAATTTATAATTTTATTTGATTAATTAACAACATAAAATTGCGAATGAAGTTAATTGTTAGACATAATATATAAAATATATAAATTTAGAAAGATCCCAATAGATTTTATAAGGTAAAGGTAGTGGAGGGGAGACGATTTTTCCTTTAAAAAAAAGAAGATGATAAATTTATGCATAAAGTTAGTGATATAAAAGTACTGTTTAGAAGAAGTGTGACCGTAGTAACAATGTGTTGTCTCAAGATGGCAATAAGAAGGAAATGGGGTGAATTGGTTACTTTAAAAAAATGATAGCAAATTAAAAATTAAAAGCAAGAAAAGATGAAAATGATTAGAGAAATGAATGAACATAAGCGATTTATAGTGGTTTGGATTCCTCAATCCTACATCTACTTTTTTGACAAATTGTTGAGTTTCTAATATCAATGAGTTTTTCCAAACTAAACTCTAACTTAGTGTTTTCACAAGCTCACACCAAACTTTTACAAAGTTTGAGTAATTTCTTCATAATCTAATAAGAGTTTTCCTAGGCTCATTCTAAAATTTAAGTGCTTCGAAACTTACATTCAAACTTACACAATGCTGTTTAATGCTCATATCCAACACTCAAAGAATACAAATCGAAATTTTAATATAAAGAAATGAAAGTTGTTTATCTTGGCTATCTCAAACTTAAATATACTTCAAAATGAAGTTTCTTGACGTATTTATAACTTTCAAGCCTTCAACTAGCCATTTGAAAAGTGGATTGATAGGTGAACACATGTTTTTTGACTTGCCTCCCTTTCAATTATTGTTCAGAGCAATGTTATAGTCTGAATGTCATTGGTCGGTTGTGCTAAGTCACAGTACAGTCGGACTCATGTTGGTCCGGTCATGCACTTTAAATTTTTTATAAGAGTTCTTTAACGGCTAGTATACGTGGCATCTATTAATTGAGTGGAAGAATAACTGTTAGGAAGAATTGTATGAATTCAATTTTATAAACAGTATTACAAGAGTATTTATACTCATTTTACAATATGTTTATGGAAAGATAATAATAGGAAAGGAAGACTAATTGGGATTTTCTCCTTAATGCAGGATATCTTTTTGCTGGTAAATAGGGATATGATGAATTCAATTCTGATTCCCAGCTTCTGTTTCCTTATTCTGACACTCCCCCTCAAGTTGAGTAGTGGGATCTCCAATGCTTAACTTGCTCAGAATACTACTGAAGACTCTTCCATTGACTGCTTTTGTAAGAATATCTGCCAGTTGGTCTTCGGATCGAACAAACGGCAACTCCACAATTCCTGCTTCTATCTTTTCTTTGATGAAGTGCCTATCTACCTCGACATGTTTGGTCCGATCATGTTGCACTGGATTTTCTGAAATACTGATTGCAGCCTTATTATCACAGTAGATCTTACATGCGCCGGAAGGAGGAAAGCCAATCTCAGTCAGCAACTTCCGCAGCCAAAGTATCTCAGACAATCCTCGAGCAACCCCTCGAAACTCTGCCTTTGCACTAGACAATGCTACCACCTTCTGTTTCTTACTTCTCCATGTGACCAGGTTTCCTCCAACAAGAGTAAAGTAACCAGACGTGGATCTCCGATCTATAGGACTTCCTGCCCAATCTGCATCAGTATACCCTTGGATATCCAAGTTCCCATTGCATCTGAATAAAATCCCTTGACCAACAGTCCCTTTAAGATATCTTATGATTCTAAACACAGCTTCCATGTGAACTGTCTGAGGTCGATGCATAAACTGACTTACCACTCCAACAGCATATGCTATATCTGGCCGAGTATGCGAGAGATATATCAACTTCCCAACTATACGTTGGTATCTCTCTCTATCTGTCAGCTTAGCTCCTTCAATTATCTGGAGTCCATGGTTTGTTACAATGGGTGTATCAGCCGGTTTACAGTCAACCATTCCTGTTTCTGCCAAAAAGTCTAAAATATACTTTCTCTGGCCAATGAATATTCCTATTTCCGACCTCAAGACCTCAATACCAAGGAAATACTTTAAGGCTCCCAAATCTTTCATCTCAAACTCAGTAAACAAGTTTTCTCTAAGTTTTGATATTTCCTCAGTATCATTCCCTGTAATAATCATATCATCAACATAGATAATCAAGCAAGTTACCAGTTCACCTCTTAGCTTAAGAAATAGTGTATGATCTGAGTTGCTCTGTCTGAAGCCATATCCCTTCATTGCACTTGTAAACCTTCCAAACCAAGCCCTTGGTGATTGTTTAAGGCCATAGAGTGACTTCTTTAAGTGGCAAACTTCTCCTTCTTTGAACTCATCTGTAAATCCTGGTGGTGCATCCATATATACTTCTTCCTTTAAATCCCCATGTAGAAATGCATTCTTCACATCAAACTGATGAAGTGGCCAATTTTTGTTTGCTGCTACTGAGAATAACACTCTGATTGTATCAATCTTGGCTACTGGAGAAAACGTCTCTGAGTAGTCTATCCCATATGTTTGAGTGTATCCCTTAGCTACCAATCTTGCCTTGTACCTTTCTATTGATCCATCTGGCTTATGCTTAATAGTGAAGACCCACCGGCATCCCACTGGTTTCTTTCCCCTAGGTAACAGGCATTTCTCCCAAGTCTTATTCTGAACTAGAGCATCCATTTCTGCCTTCATTGCCTTAATCCATTTTTCAGATTTTAAAGCAACTTCTATTGTGTTTGGGATCTCTTCTAAGTGTATTGCAGTAACAAAGGCTTTAGCTTCTTCTGACAGTCTCCCCCTGACCATGTTGGTCACTGGATATCTCGCTTTCTGTGTTTCTTTTCCTGGAGAATATCTTCTAGGAGGAACTCCCCTGTTGTTTCTTGGTGGTAACACATATCTTTCAACATTCTGTTCCTGTCCTGCCATAATCTCAGAACTATCAAGATCATTTGTTTCAACAATAGGAGTTTCAGACTCTCTTACCTCAGGTATCAGTGACAAAGAAGAATCTTTTTCTGTGGAATTAAGTTCCATGGATTGTATGACAGCTTCAGAATTTGACTCGGTAGAACCACTAACCGACTCTTTTGGAACAACTTCGGGACTTGGATTTGGACTAGGAAACCAGCTAAGTGTGTCCTTACATGCTATCTCCCCCTGACCACTGGGATGGTGACTATAGTAATACTCTGTTTCAAGGAAATCACAGTTCATGGTTGTAAACATGTGACGTGTTTTTGGATCATAGCATCGGTAACCCTTTTGATTGACCCCATATCCAACAAAAGACACATTTAACAGCACATGGATCAAATTTAGTTCTCTCAGTTTTTGGTATATGGACAAATACTGAACATCCGAAGACCCGAGGTTGAAGGGTAAGAATGGGTATTTTAGTAAGTTTACTAAGGGTTTGAGCTGGGGTTCTCATGTTAAGAATCTTGGTAGGAAGTCTATTTAGGAGGTAAGTAGCAGTAGCAAGGGCTTCCGGCCAAAAAAATTTAGGAACCTGGGACTCAATCAGTAATGCACGTGTCATTTCAAGAAGAATTCTGTTTTTCCGTTCGGCTACCCCATTTTGTTCAGGACTATGAGGACAAGTAGTCTGATGAACTAACCCTTTTTCAAGGAAAAACTGTTTCATAAGTGTATTAACAAATTCCCCCCCATTGTCAGACCGTAGAATTTTAATAGTTTTATTGAACTGAGTCTGAACCATGGTGAAGAATAATCTAAATTTATCAAAGACTTCAGACTTATTTTTCAGAAAATATACCCACGTCATACGGGTGTAATCATCAACAAAAAGTAAGAAATACTTAAAACATTGTCCCCCACTCACAGGAGCGGGTCCCCACACATCAGAATGGATTAAAGAAAAAACTGAATCACTACGAGTATTACTAGGTTTAAAAGTCTGCCTATGGCTTTTTGCCAAAACACAAGTATCACAATGAAATAAAGTGTCTTTTGAAAAAACTTTGGGAAATAAAAGACTCGAATAACCTACAGAGGGATGACCTAGTCTCCTATGCCAAAGCCAAGCCTCTCGATCTGTAGTTCCGTGAGCCAGCATCACAGTCCCATTTTGAATCATTTCATCCACATAATACAATCCATGATGCTCAGTGCCACGTCCAATGATCTTCCCTGTCCTGATATCCTGTAAAAGACAAAAGGTAGGAGTCATTAATACAGTGCAGTTCAATTCCTTGGTCACATGACTAATGGAGAGTAATTTGTGAGACAGCGAGGGGATATATAAGCAATTATTAATCTTCAGTGTGGATGAAATTTCAACAGTTCCTGCTCCTTCTACTGTAGCCACCCCACCATTGGCAGTTTTAACATGTGTTTTAATGGGTCTTGATGGTGTTATAATATCTGTGGCTTCAAAAGTCATGGTGTCAGTGGCACCACAATCAAAAATCCAGCGACTATCTTTATTGTCTTGTTTCTGGGCAATATTTGCATAAGCAATTTTTTCTGGGTCACTTTCATATTTTTGAAAAATATCTGGGTTCTGTCTGCATTGTTTTTGAAGTTCTATGGTCTGATTGCAATTATTAAAAATATAGGGGCAATTTTTAGAAAAAATAGAACTAGAGGTGCCTTTTAATTGAGATTCAAGAAAGAAAGGGCTTGAGATAAAATTCTCAAACCCTTTACCTCTTATGTTGCTGTTCTCTTCATTTCTCTCTAGTCCAGCCGCCATCAACCCGAACACTCCTCCCTCCTCTTGCCCGTCGCCGCTGCTGGTAGCTTTTGAGTTGCCCACGGCGGCGGCTGCTTTGCCACCATTCTTTGCTGCCATAGTTGCCTTGTTTCGGTGTGACTCGTTCCACCACTCGGGATACCCAATAATCTGGAAGCATTGTTCTTTTGTGTGTTTGCTCTGCCCACAGTGAGAGCACTTGAGCTTCGATTTATCGAAACGAGATGATGATCCTTCAGCCTTTGGATCTGATCGTTTCTGGCTTCGCGACACTAAACCCACTGCCTCAGTTTTCCCGATGATGTTTAAACCGCCGTCTATGCCCTGTGATGAAGAGTTTGCCGACGGACCCAAAATGTTCAGGCGAGCCGCTTCCTTCCGAACGGCGGCGTAGGCGGCTTCAGCTGAGGGAAGAGGCTCCATCCGAAGCACCTCTCTTTTGATTTGGTCATATTGATGATCAATCCCATTAAGAATTTGAAAAAGTTTCTGTTCTTGCCTAATATTGTTGTAGGTTGCAATATCTGAGGCACATGTCATTGGATTCGGTTCTCTACGATCAATCTCTCCCCAAATTCCTTGCATGGTGAGCCAGAAATCCTCTAGAGTTTCAGTACCCTGTTTCATCCCATTTGCTCTGGTATGTAAATCGAACACTTGTAATTTATCTCTGCCGCTGCTGTACGTAACCACCAGAGCATTCCATAAATCTTTGGCTGTGGGATACTCTGTGAGGTTATTAGCTAACTGTGATTCTATATTCTGAATCAACCACGAAAAAACAACCAAGTCATCTTGCTCCCATTTTTCGAATTCTGGATCTCCAAACTTTGGAGGTGAAGGAACACCAGTAATATGACTTAGTAGCTTTTTCGATTTGCCTCCAATAGCTACTTTAATCATTCGTGACCATAATGCATAATTTTGGCTATTCAATTTGATGTTGATGGTTAAATTATCTGAAATGGTTTGTTTGTGATTCTGGGTGCTAATGCCATGTTTTAACAGGTTAGCTAATCTGATAGTTAGGTCATCATCGGAGAGGTTTGAGTTATGAACACTGTCATTATCTGACATGTTCCTGGTTCTGGGTAAAAGAAGAGGTAAGGGTAGATGATGAGCTTATTTTCTGAGGTCAGTTTTGGCCAAATAAACCTTGCTCTGATACCATGTTAGGAAGAATTGTATGAATTCAATTTTATAAACAGTATTACAAGAGTATTTATACTCATTTTACAATATGTTTATGGAAAGATAATAATAGGAAAGGAAGACTAATTGGGATTTTCTCCTTAATGCAGGATATCTTTTTGCTGGTAAATAGGGATATGATGAATTCAATTCTGATTCCCAGCTTCTGTTTCCTTATTCTGACAATAACGACTCTTATTTTTCAATCCTATTTCAATGGTACGGTCGGGACAATACTTGTCCTGTCAATTTTTATTTGGTGTGCTGAAATTTTGAGAGTACTGCTGACCATAAGCTCGAATGGAGCTTTTTAGAATTTTCATCATAGGCTTAGTTTTGTCGGATTTCATCATGGTCCGATCGTAACAACTAATCCATTCACAATATGGGAGTGATATTGGGCATAAACAGTACTAGATATATTTTAAGAGTTTTTTCCCAATGGACTAGTCAGGTCAAACTTTCCATTGGTCTAGTCGGTTTGGAGGTAGTACTCTGAAGAAGTGAGAGTATTGGTGACTATGATCTTCACTGGACAATTTTTTTCAAGGTCCATATTTCCAGTTCGGCCGGTCTTGAGGTTCGTATGGGCAAACTAAAGTTGAAATATCTAAAAATTAAATTCCTACACAATCTAACTTAATACAAGTGTTAATTTAATTTAATTTAATTTAATTTGATTGTCTAATATCAAAATCAAGTTAATGGTTTGGCTAACATAGTGACTGTTAAGAGAGAGGAAAGTAAGAGAAAGAGAGGTTTCCATGCATATGAAGATAAGAGAAAGGCAATGATTACTGATTTTTGGGGCAAAAGAGCTTCAGAATTTGAGCCCCCATGCATTGACTACGACTATACCTCAAAACCTACATGCATTGCACATTTACATACATAAACTTTTTATTTATTTTTCATAATATATAGTATCCCACTTGCATTCTCTTTCTGCATCTAACATTTTAACTGTGCCCGACTCTTGGTCGATACACTTGCTCAGCCTATGTCATCTTAATGAAATATCTCTGTACTACCCAGTTATATGTGGTTTGTCTCTCTCTAGCCATCCACCAAGTTTTTCTTTTCTTTTATATGTGGGAGACATAGGGATGTAAGAGTTTTGTTATGAAATCACAGGAGTGGTTCAGTTAAAGAGTTCTGAATGTGTAGAGTGAAATTTTTTATTGCTTGGACCTTTACATTAGCTAGCTAGCTAGGGTTGGTTTGGATAAATAATTATTTGAAATTAGACTGTGTAACACGATAGAATTATGCATGATACCAAATTTTAAATGCTCACTCATTCTAAATAACTAGCAAGCTGCCGAAATTAATTAACAGTTATGTAATAATTTGGAGTTTGATTTCTCCATCTCCCAACATAGGTATTTTAGAATTTTTTTACTAAATTAGTGAAAGTTTGTAGCTAAACATGCAGCTCCGGGCAAGAATCTATACAGTTTTGAGAGTTATTCAAGTGTTAAAACATAAACAATGGACACTGAATTCATGCTATTTCTATAATGGAGAGGGGAAGATAGGCAATAAGGGAGGGGACCAGAGGCACTGAGTGTGCAGCGAAGTACTTAAATGTGGTTTCATAGCTGGCAGGTCTGTCTAGCTACGGATTTTTGGTGGGGTCCACGACAAGGTAAGGTTAAAATGAATACAAGTAGAAGAAACAAATTAAGATCACACACACACACACACACACACATATATATATATATGTATATAACTTCTTCATCTTGATTTTCTTTTCATCACAAGATATGTATATATAGTTACTGCCTAGATAAAGTTTGCCCTACCATTTCTCTTTCTCTCTGCACGTGGATGAGCATTTCTTGGAAAACCTAAAACTATTTCCATTCACTAAACTTCAGAAAAGAAAAAAAGAAAAAAAAAACCTAATTTTCAAGAATATGACACATGAAATAATCAATAATTGAAGAGAGATATGGAATGGGATAGTTGACTTGAGTATGTTAACTTTTATATTAATTTTTGGAGTTAAATCTCATTTTCACTTGGGATTCATGGATTTAATTAACCTAATAAATGGATGACATTATAGCAACTATACGGAACAATAAAAAAAATTATAAAATTAATTTTTGATAGATAATTTACTTTTCTTCATATCTAGTAATGTCAGAGCAAGTTTTACTTAAATTAATAGGCTTGAATTTCAAAAAATATTAAATTTTAAAAAATTTAATATATTAATCTGAAATTTTCTTCACTAATTTATAGTCACCGTATGATTTATGGATAGGTCATACATCAATTCAATATGATAGAAACATAATGAAGAAAAAAACAACTCTTTGTCTTTTTATTACTAAAAGAATGAAGATAAAAATTATATTAGTTAAAAATATCTCATAAGTTAGCTGATGAAATAAGGAAGTAGTTAAGAATTTTCCGTTTATACTGAGGGAAGCACTATTAATTAATTAATTCAAAAGTTAACATATTTATTTGATAATTTTACTTATATTTCTTACTTTATTTTTTTCTTTTCCTTTAGTGATAAAAACTTAGGATTATGGGAATTGATTATGGAGCTTTTTGTTCTCAGCTCATACAACTAACCAAGGTAACTAATATTTTTTATAATTATATGAGAACGATTAATTTTAATATTACTGATATTTAATTCATCTTATATATATAAAATAATAAAAATTGAAAGCACTGATATGGATCTATATATTATTTAGAAAAAAAAAAGAAGAAGAAAGATTTGAATAATGCATGACATGAGTTCATCAGCAAGAAATTTTATTTTAGTGTAGAAGCGTTTGAATGTGATTTAAAACCAATACAAAACAATTAATTTTATATTATATTGACAATTTGAAGGTTGGAAGAATAATTAGTATGAAGGGTGTGGGACCTGCAAAATCTAACTGAGAAAACCAGAGAAACATTTTTTAACTCAATAAGGGATAACTTTGGATCCGGTAAATGTCTTAGGAACCATAATATGACATTCCCCGGATACCGATGCAAATGAAAAAAAAATTAAAGAGTGGTACATTTTATTATTAAGTACTACGTACTCCACTTTATTTTTCATCAAAAGTTTCCTTTTTCTTTTCTTTTCAATAAGGAAAATGCTACTAACAACCATTAATTTTAAACAAAATCAATAAATCATGTGTCAGAAAATCAACATGAACACACCTACGTATATCCTAGTAATACACACACACACGATAATGAGTAAACATATTCATTAACGTTGAAAAACAATTAAATTGTAGTAATAAAAGAAATGTTCGATATTAACTTTAAAAATTGATTCAATTAGCAGGTAAGTTTATTTTTTTATTTTATCAATTGTAGTTATTTTTTTAGAATCAAGATGCAAATGAAAAGTTTTCGTTATTTAATTACGCAAGCTCTGAGTTATAACATTGATGCTAAACTTTTTATTGAATAAAAAAGTATATTTAATGTGATATGCAAAATTAAATTGACATATAGTACTAATTTACCACAAAATAAATTATACTAAATTATTAAATATGACATTATTTAATATGTTAGTTTTGGGTCGGGTCCACCAATGACTGGTGGATCTACTAAGATATTTATAAATATTATTTAATTACAATATTTATTATAATAATATTATTAAGATAATATTAAGATATTTGGAAGAAGATAATATCCTTGGATAATTAGGATAATATAAGAGAGTTTGATTTTATCACTAAAATCAAAACATAAATCCTTATAGAAGAAGGATATTATCACTATAAATGCATAGGAATTTGGAAGTTCAAAAAGGTTGCTGCTAAATTTTTTTATCTCTCATAACTACATACTCTAAAAAGTGTGAGATTGGGAGATTTAGGCTTGATTCTTAGATTGTGGAAAGCAAAAACGTTTCCTCTTAGGTAATTGTTCTTCAAGACTGGTAGTATGAGTGCAAGGTTAATTTTACGGGCATCGTTAGAGTTAAGATTCGAATATCTATTTATATGAATTTAATTTTCAACATTGGTATTAGAGTTTTAGTTATTTGTGCTCCAGTTTTTATGAATAATTTGGTTGATTAGTTGTTTAAAAATAATTTTTATTGAATTAATTATATACTTTGGTAATCAACTCGTATTGGAATGTTTAGGCATGAAAAATGCTGGCTTATTGCTTATGCAAATGTGATTTTATGATTTCATATGAAAGTAGACATGTAAGGCTTCGATTTCGAATATTATTTGCAAAAATCAAAGTTAAATTGAGTAAGATATGACCTTCTAAAATTGGATGGTTGAATATGAAAATTTATTCTAATGTGATTAATTTTTTAATTAAGGATAATCTATTATTATACTAGAACAATAGGTTAGGGTGTCCTATTATTATTTTTTACTACACCACACTACAAGAAAAACTGAATCAGACAACGGTCATCAGACAACGGTTAAGGAAAAAACCATTGTCTGAAAAAAACAGACAACGGTTTTATTTTTTTTCCAAAAAAGCGTTGTCTGATTAGTTTTCAGACAACTGTTTTTGGTTTTTTTTTTAAGCGTTGTCTATTAGCTGTCATTTTGGTCACACCAGACAACGGTTTTTTAGGGACCATTGTGTAATATATGTTCAGACAACTGTTTTTCTGGTAATACAAAACCGTTGTCTGATAAGATATTTCAGACAACGGTTTTTTCGAAAGTGTTGTATAATTCAGTGTTTCAGACAACGGTTTTTAAGCATACAGACAACGGTTTTAAAATTATTGTGTAATATATGTTCAGACAAGTGTTTTTTTGGTAAAAAAAACCGTTGTCTGATAAGATGTTTCAGACAACGGTTATTTAAAAAGTTGTCTGATTAACTGTTCATACCATTGTATAATATATGTTCAGACAACGGCTTTTCGTAAGAAACCATTGTCTGATTAACTGAGTGTGAAAAAAAAAATTGCCTTAAATGAAAGTAATCCCTATACACAAATGAAACCAAAAACACAAATCAAATGAAATCCTCCACTGACAAGTGTTAAACCAAATCCACCAGCAAGGTGTCAAAGCAAAAACCACATGATTCAATAAATTATATAACCAAATCTTTGAACAAAGTGTCAAATAAAGATACAAATTGAATGATAGGTACAAATGAAACTTTCAACAAATTTAAATAAGAAACACAAAACTTTCAACAAAGCGTCCAACCAATCTTTCATTAAATTGTGAATGATATAAACAATTTATTCTACAGGCAGCAGAGAGTTGTGACAGGCATTAAGGATGTTGGACCTGCAAGTATAAACGATGGAAAAATTAATGGCAGGACATAATTTCAAAATAGAACTTAAAACAAATGAAATTATTACCATCATGACAGCTGAATCAATTCTTCTTCCTCCCGCATGTAACAACTGTTTTCTTCATCGAGTTCATCAACATATGGGAACGTTGGCAAATGTAGCTCATTATCTTTTGACTTCCCTGGTATATTTAGCAAGGTACCAGTCAAAACTTCACATATATTTTTCTCGATATGCATCACATCAAGGACATGCCTAACCGGCAAAAATTTCCAATACTCAAGTTGGAAAAATATAGACATCTTCTTCCAAATAGGTCGAGGTTCACATTTATTCAATCGAGGTTGGCGTTGTGTCTTACCATAGACATGGCCCCTTAGTGGTTGTACCCTTTCAAAGACCTCCTCTCCAGTTAACAGAATAGGAGCCGACAACATCTCCACGGTGTTATCAAAGGCTAATTTTTGCCTTCGATATGGATGATAACGGGGCAACCACCTACGATGCCTCATAACCACCATCTTACGATAATTTGCCAACCTAGTAGCTTTTGTTTTATCAACACAGACAGTACAAGCATTATACCCTTTAATGATGTTGCCCGACAAGTTGCCTAAGGCTGGATAATCACTAATTGTCCACAACAAAATTCCCCTTAGTATGAAGAACTCTTTCTTATATGCATCATACACTTGTTCCCCATTCCATAACACTTGAAGATCTTCTATAAGTGGCTGAAGGAACACATCAATATCATTTCCAGGCTGATTCGGTCCGGATATCAACAAACTTAACATAATATACTTTCTCTTCATACAAAGCCAAGGTGGTAAGTTGTAAATACATAACAAAACAGGCCAACATGAGTAATCAGTTGATAATCCACGAAAGGGATTGAATCCATCAGTAGATAAAGCTAACCGAAGGTTTCTTATCTCCGAAGCGAACTCAGGCCACTTTTGGTCGACAACCTTCCATGTTTGTGAGTCTGCCGGATGTCTAATTTTACCATCCTTTTGTCGCCCGGTGTCATGCCAAGTCATTTCCTTTGCAATTTGAGCTGTATTGAACAAATTCCTCAACCTTGGTATTAATGGAAAATACCATAGAACCTTAGCAGGGACCCCTTCCAATTCTTTTCCTTTCTTGTCCAGCTTCCATCTAGAGGCTTCACATATGCGGCAAATTGTTTTATCTTCATCTCTCTCACCACGATATAAGAGACAATCATTCGGGCACACGTGTATTTTTTCATACTCCATACCCATAGCACATAAGGTTTTCTTGGCTTCACTGAAGGAAGAAGGGATACTATTGCCTTCTAGAAGCATTGACCCAAGCAAAAGAAGAATATCAGAGAAGCATGTATCAGAAATGCCATGCTTTGCTTTCAAGTTATATAACTTGACTAAAGCTTTCATCTTAGTATAACCCTTGCATCCCGGATAAAGGGGTTCTGGTTCACCTTCAACATGGTTAATGAAATCAGAGGAATCTAATGAAATATCATCATCGTCGACGTTATCATGCCCCGTTCTTATGTTAGTTTGATCAACTGATTCTGAGAAACAATCGGTTTCAGCAACTAAAGGACTCCCTTCTGGATTTGACTCTCCGTGCCATATCCAGCAAGTATAGGTCTAATCAATACCATATTGGAAAAGATGATCCCTAACAGTTTGAGCCTTCCACGATTTACTGTGAGCGCATCTTAAGCATGGACAACTAATTTTTGTTTCATCAAACCCATTCTCAAATGCAAACATTAACAACTCTTCCACACCTATTTGAAACTCTCTTGTTCTTCTATCAGCCTTCAACCAAGATCTATCCATCTTTGAGTTGGACCAGTTCTGCAATTTGAGCAATAATTCAGTTAGTTGGACCACTGAATAATGCCCAAAAGTCAAATAGAACCTGGAAGGGAAGTATAATCACCTCAGATGCGAGAGCAGATGTTGCAGCTAACTTCTATGAAGGTTTCTCGAGGACAGCTATCATATGGTTGTTGTGGTTTGAATAAAGTTGCATGAGGAAGCTTGGACTGTTATGTAATTGTTCAACCTGAAGGAGAAAGAAAAAGGGTTCACATATAGAACTTAAAAGTTGTCATTGAAAAGAAAAGCTAGCACCAAGAGCAAGGAAAGGGGTATTTCTTGGTTACAAGTCAGGAGTGAAAGGTTTTCTGTTTATAGATCTCACAACAAAATAAATTTTAGTCAGCATTTATTTACAGTTTCATGAGCAGTACTTTACCTGTAAAACTAAACAAATACCAGTTCACACAACAGACGTTTTAACAGACATTCAACTTCATTCACAACAACCTGAATCCACAAATAATCCTCAATTCACTGACACAACTCAACATACCATTTCAACTGATAGGCATCAAATTTTAGCCAAAGACTTATAAACAAGCAGAGAAATCATAAAAATGGAGACATACTGTAGATCTTGAAATTTAAGCAGAAAATTGAAGGGACAGAACAACATTATAGTAACCTGAAAATATCAATGCAACATTATAGTAATCTGAAAATACAATGCAATAATTCAATTAGATTAAACAGAGGAATGAATTCTATGGGACGATCTCTATGGGATGATTACTTACGGCTCATAAGAAAAAAAATAATCTTCTTTCGACTTAATTGGGACAATGCAGTTACTGACAAAAAGGAGACGGTCGGCAGCAAGGAGACGGCCGGTAGCAAGGAGACGGCCGGTAGCAAGGAGACGGCCGTCATTAATGAAGACCGCAGCAAGGAGAGTGGTGCTTAGGAGAGTGGTGCTTAGGGTTTGGCAGCGAGAGAACCATGACTAATGAAGCTGAAAGAGGAATGAGAGATGAAGCAGAATCATAAGCTTGGACGTTTTATGGAATTTAGATTTTCTTAGAATAAAAACATGCTAAGGATCCAGTGGCTATTTGCAATGTATGGAATTTAGGCTTTCTTAAGCCAAACAAACTTGACTAAGTATTAAAAGCTAAGGTTTGGATTTATAAATATTTCATAAACTCATTAGAAATTTTAAAGCCCACCGTTAAATAATGATTTAGATATAATATGATATTATATAAGTAGGAATACAAGTATATATTAGTATATATATACAAGTATATACATGTATATAGAAGTATATATATAAGTATATACAAGTATATATTAGTATATATACAAGAATATATATTAGTATATGTTAGTATATATACAAGTATATACAATTATATATTAGTATATACAAGTATATATATTAGTATATACAAATATATATTAGTAAATATACAAGTATATACAAGTATATATATTAGTATATACAAATATATACAAGTATATATACAAGTATATATTAGTATATATACAAGTATATCTAAGTATATATTTGTATATATATACAAGTGTATATATTAGTATATGCAAGTATATATTAGTAAATATACAAGTATATATATTAGTATATACAAGTATATATATTAGTATATACAAATATACAAGTATGTATATAAGTATATATTAGTATATATATATTCTTATATATATTATTATATATTAGTATATACAAGTATTCGTGTGGACTTGCTTGTATATATACTAATATATACTTAGTATATATTAGTATATATACAAGTATATATATTAGTATATATACATGTATATACAATTATATATTAGTATATACAAGTATATATATTAGTATATACAAGTATATCTTAGTAAATATACAAGTATATATATTAGTATATACAAGTATATATTAGTATATATACAAGTATATACAATTATATATTAGTATATACAAGTATATATATTAGTATATACAAGTATTCGTGTGGACTTTCTTGTATATATACTAATATATACAAGTATATACTAATATATATACTAATATATATATTAGTATATATACAAGTATTAACAAGTATATACTAATATATACTTGTATATATACTAATATATACTTGTATATATACTAATATATATACTTGTATATATATTAGTATATACAAGTATATATTAGTAAATATACAAGTATATATTAGTATATATACAAGTATATACAAGTATATATATTAGTATATACAAATATACAAGTATATATATTATATACAAGTATACATTAGTATATACTAGTATATACAAGTATATATTAGTATATACAAGTATTATTGTGGACTTGCTTATTCATATATACAAGTATATATACAAGTATATATATTAGTATATATACAAGTATATACAAGTATATATTAAAGGCTATACAAGTATATACAAGTATATATATTAGTATATACAAATATACAAGTATCGATTTAAGTATATATTAGTATATATACAAGTATATATATTAGTATATTTTTGTATATACAAGTATATATATTAGTATATATATATAAGTATATACAAGTATATATTAGTATATATACAAGTATATATATTAGTATATGTTAGTATATATACAAGTAATCTTGTGGACTTGCTTATTCATATATACAAGTATATATATTAGTATATACAAGTATTCGTTAAAATTTTTCAATGTTAGAATTATTTAGTTTTTGCTCAATCTAATTTACATTAACACTAAATTTTATAATTATATAGGGTTCATAGAAATTTATCACTACTAATTATTTAAATTCTATTGGCTTAAGCACTTATGGATGAATTATAAATTGAATTTTATGAGTCATCTATATAAGTGAATTTGTAAAGTTAATTTAATAAAAATTTGAAAAATTCATTTTGTTTCAAAAGAGGGATGTCAAAACTTGAGCAATATTTTGAACACTTAAATTCCCCCCTTTATTTTCCAAAAAAATTTTCATTTGCCCCCATTTTGCCCAAAACACGGCCGTTTTGAAATTTAACAATAAACCTAAACAGACCCTCTTTCGATTTCTCTGTCCTATCTCCTCCTTCCCTCTTCCGATTTCTCTGTGTATACCTAATTTGTTTCCATTTTCACGGGTAGAAAGCTTTAGAAACTAAACCCAAATTTGTTCTCCTCCTTCCCTCTTTCCATTGCTAGACCTAACTTTGTTCTCTTCCTTCCCTCTTTCGAAATCTTCAGTCTTGACCTAAAAACGCACGGCACATCCATATTTCTTCTTCCTCTTATACCTTTCTCTCTAACCCGCCCCCCACTCACTGCGGCTCTGCATTCACTCCCTCAGTTCCAGCCTTCGAGGTTCGTTATATACTTTTGTCGCTCTGCAATTTTTTTTTAAAATTTTATCTGTTATTATGTTATTGTATAATATTTTTCTTCCTCTTCTTAGTTCTTAGAAGAGAAAGTGAAGTTGATTCGAGGCAGGTTAAAAGCAGCTTCAGACCGACAGAAGTCTTATGCAGATCTGAAAAGGAGAGACATTCAGTTTGATGTTGGAGATAAAGTGTTCTTGAAAGTATCTCCTTGGAAGAAGATCTTGAGGTTTGGTCGGAAGGGAAAATTGAGTCCTCGTTTCATTGGACCATATGAAGTTTTGGAAAGAGTTGGGCCAGTGGCGTATCGACTTGCTTTGCCACCTGAGTTGGATCGTATTCATAGTGTATTCCATGTTTCTATGTTGAGGAGATACAGGTCGGATCCATCTCATATTGTGCCAATTGAATCTATCGAAGTGAGTCCATATTTGACATTTGAAGAGGAACCAGTTGCTATCTTGGCACATGATGTGAAAGTGTTGAGGAACAAGAGAGTGCCATTGGTGAAGGTTTTATGGAAGAATCATACGAAAGAAGAAGCAACTTGGGAAAGTGAACAAACCATGCGAGAGCAATATCCTCAACTATTTTAGAGATGATTTCAGGTAATTTCGAGGACGAAATTTCTTTTTAGAGGGGGAGAGTTGTAATATCCTCATGCATGCCCTAGAAGTTTTGATTTTGTTGTTGTTATTGTTGTTGTTTATATTGTAAGAGAAAATAAATTAAAGGAAAGTGTATATGTATATGTGTTGTGGGAAAGAAAGAGGGTTTAGAGATAAGTTT
Organism: Garcia nutans; assembly: GCA_947685225.1. Taxonomy (NCBI): domain Eukaryota; kingdom Viridiplantae; phylum Streptophyta; class Magnoliopsida; order Malpighiales; family Euphorbiaceae; genus Garcia; species Garcia nutans. Next base: position 31,397,427 of record CANTUV010000005.1, on the reverse strand, counting down.
ATATGTTGTTTATATGATGATATAATTAAAATATACATAAGTCAAATGGAGAGTCAATGCAAGAGAAGATATTTATTTGAGATTTGTATAATTACTTAATTGGGCATATATGAGACAAAAAGGTAATTATATGAATAAGGGCATTTTGGTAAATATTTGGGTAAAATCTCTTGGTGGAGATTTAAAGAAGAAAAGAAGGTTTGACTTTTGATTATTTTCTTTCCTCTCATTTTGGGTGTCGACGATTGAAGAAGAGAAAGGGAAAGAAAAGTGTTCTTGATGCTAGAATCAAGATTGAAGGGAGAATTGAAGAACCAAGTTGAAGATTTGTGGAATTTCTTCATTTAAGGTAAGAATTCTCTTGTTTCCCTTTTGTAAATTTTGAAGTTGTGTCTAAATGAAATTGTGATTTGTTGATGTGATGATTTGGTGTGTTTGATATGTGTTTATAAGTGTTTAAAGTGATTGTAAGTTAAAAGATGGAATTGGTGTTGGTTTGGTTGTGAATATGGTTAGATATGTGGAGGTTGATTGTGGAAGATCAAGTGGGAAGTTGGTTTTAGGGTTTGGTATTGGTGAATGTTTTAATGTAATGTTTATGTGTTGTTTAAGTGGTTAATGTGATGAATATGTATGGTATGTGTTAATAACATTGATTAGAACCAATTGAATGAAGTTATTGTTGTGCAAAAGGGTGTGAAAATGCATTTGGAAGAGTGTTGGTTTTGATTTGGGTTGTGTTTTTGAGTGACACGGCTGGAATTAATGAGAGACACGGCCAAGACTTGAGAAATTTGGGTGACACGGCCAAGTTGGAAGGATCTTGGCCGTGTTGGGCAAGTTTTGGGGTGACACGGCCACTGGCTTGGCCGTGTCCCTTGAAGGTGTTTGCTACTGTCTGTTTTTGGTTGAGAGACACGGCCGTGTCATCTGCCCTGTCTGTCTCGGGAAGTTTTGGTGTTGAGAGACACGGCTGCAAGCTTGGCCGTGTCCCTCAAAGTGAGCTGCCCGTGTTCCTCAATTGTGTTGGTTAGGGTTTTATTTCTTTGTTCATTTTGCATTGTTTTGATTCTTCAAAGGTACTTTGGTACCTAAACCTAATCCTAAACACTTTAAACATACTTAAAGCATGGAATGATCTAATCAAATGGATGTGGAAGATCCTAAATCTATGAATGATATTAAGTGTTCTTTGCCCTAATTGCATTGTTGAGATTGAACAATGTTATGTTATGTATTGTGAATGGTAATGTGTTTCATGAGTAATGTACATTGAAATCTTGTATCAAAGATGTGATATGATGTAAAGCCATTGTGATTGGCTATGATGATGCAGTTGAAAGAAAGAAGGCATGTTTGCCTAAATGTGATGAGAATTTGAGAATGGAAATGGTAACTATATAATAAATGATTTGTTTGTTTAATATGTTATTCAGTTTCAGAGTTCTGGATTTGGGTGGCATGCCTAAGAAATGATGAAAGGTAATAGTCTTGCCGGGTTGAGGATCTCCTCAAATGTGTTGAGTTGACGGTCCAAGAGACTGGGTCTGTTACACTATGAGAATTGTGAATATGAGATATATGATTTGTAACATTCTTGCCGGGTTGAGGATCTCCTCAAATGTGTTGAGTTGATGGTCCAAGAGACTGGGTCTGTTACACTATCCATGGATAGATATATATATATATATATTGCCTACGGGCGTGATTATTGTGATTATGAACCAAAGCAGTAACTCTGAACTCTGAATATCGTATTAAATACTTGTTGGGCCCATAGGTGTCTAGGTTATATGAATGTCTTAAACAATGTTATGAGTTAATGAAAAGATGTTGAAATGTGGTATGTTGTTAGCTTTGAGTATATGATGTTACATGTATAATATGGATTGAGAATTGACATTGCATTGCACTAAAGCATAGCATTAGCATGATTTATCTTACTAAGCCGTTGGCTTAGCGCGATAGTGTTTAATCGCGCAGGTAATAGAGTTGTTAGAGTTGAACCTGAGAGCTCTTCGAGACCGAGTGAGAGTAGACATTGAAGAGTTGATTTTGGGAACTTAAAGATCAGAAGAAACTTGCCAATCATGTACTACTTCTTTATATTTTGTAAAGTAATGTTTATAACGTAAATATATGCACATTTGTAAATATGGAATTAAGTGTTTTCAAATATGTAAAGATTTTATAAATTTCGCTGCGTTTTAAATAAATGTCTCTATTTTGTTTTGTATTACAAATTGATCACTTATTTACTATAATGTATAGTGATAAAGATTATGGTATCAAGTTTAAAATGTTTTGAATGTTAAGAAAATCGTAGCATCCCTATGTTCGGTGCACTTATGCTACATTGTGGGTGTTGTAGTGTGTGTGCATTGGATATGGGGGTGTTACAGCACCATTTGGCAGGGCTGCTTCAGAGATGCAATCATATATCGGAGTTTTAGCAAGGTCTAAAGCCCCGATATGGCATGATTCCTGGAAGGAAGTTGCTGAAGACGTCAAAACAAAGATTTGGGATTGTGTCCAGGTTATGCAAAATCCTTCCCACACAATTAATTTATATACATTAGTTTTTCAATTGCTTTATACACGTTGGGTTTTCAGTAACTTATTCATCTAATTTTCTTTTTGTGGTTTATGTATGTAGATGGCTTTCGTTGTACCACTGACTTCCAGGAAAATGGTACTGCAGTCTGCTGGTCAAAAATGGAGGGAATTCAAATGTCGGTTGATGAAACTCTATGTTCTTCCACACCGTGATGAACCAGAGAAGCTGTGGTTTCCTCCAGCTGACTTCACATTCATTGAGCAGTCGCACTGGGACATTTTCATTGCTGATCATTTGGGAGTCGAGTTTAGCGTAAGGAAATCTTCAATTTTCTTGTTTCTTAATTTAGTTCCAAATGGTAATCTGGATTCCTTTTTCATACTTATGATGTTTTGTTCCTTTTTGTCTTAGAAAATTCATGAAGAACAACACAAGAGAAGTATGCAGAACGAGTATCCTCATCGTTTGTCTCGAAAAGGATACGCGAACTTGGAAAGTGAATGGGTTAGTGTTGACTTGTGTATTTAATTTTGCTTTCTACGACTTGTGTATCGTCAATATCGATTTATAATGCTTCTTAAAACATGTTTATATTACTAATAAGGTCATCCTCTATATATATACATGCAGACTGAATCTCATCCTGAAGGGATTTCAGAGATCGATCGATCGATCGAAGGCTTGGATCCTTGCAAGGCAGGACAGACAAGGAAAGTTTAAAGATGAGAGAGTGAAGCACAAAGCTGAGGAAATCGTAAGTTCTGATTTTCAATTCAAGTTTCAACTCAATTCATCAGCTTTTATTGTTTCCTAATTTATTAACTACATCCATTTTGGGTCTATTTTTTAGGAGTCATTAAAGGAGAAAGTTAGTTCAGGTGAAGTAGTTGAACAAGGCGCTGATGATGTGTTATCGAAGGCGCTTGGTAAACCGGAGCATTCTGGAAGAGTACGTGGCCAGGGAAGGCACGTGAAGCAATCTATCTATTTTGGTCTCCCAAGACAGAGAAAAGCAAAGAATTTTGATGAAAAGATACGGGAGGGGGTTCAAATGGTCATGGAGGAGGAGACCAAGAAAATTATAGCGCAGAGAGATGCATTTTGGGCTGCTGAAATTGCCAAGATTAGAGCAGAATTTTTTTCAAAGCCTGTGTCTATTCCAAACATGCCTTCCCAACAAGCAAGTTGCTCCAATTCCATTCCTATTGTGAAGGATCAAGAGGCGCAAGTGCCGGTTGTGAGGAAGAATTTGAGTCCTCAATTTGATGCAAATTCTATTGAAGCAAAAAGGAGTCTCAATTCAGATGAAGCAAAAAGGAGCCCCAAATTCTGTTGATGATGAGAAGGTCCTTGCTTTGGAGAAAGTGGAGGTGCTTGATAAGGATGATGTTCATGAGGTTGCTGCTGAGGTTGTTGCAGATGTTGATGAGGTTGCTGCTGCCGAGGAGGTAGAACGTATCGAAGTTGTTGCTACGGTTGCAGATGCTGATGAGGTTGCTGATTATCCAGCGTCTTTGAAACGTTTGTGGCTGTGGGCGAAGGATGCCTTAAGCGATGATCGAACAGTTAGTTTTGCCCTAAGTGAAGAAGCATTTGGTGTGAGCAAAAAGCAAGTTGTGTTCATACAAGATCTACATGCTGTGTGTGCTGGAGGTGAAATGTCCGGATCCATACTTACCATATTTATTCAGTAAGTTTCCAAGTACAATAGCTTTTTATTTTCTTTGTTAATTGTGCTGGAATTAAACTGATAATATGTACCAACTATTACTTCATTTTGTATGCAACTACTTGTATGAATATGTCAAAAGGCATAAAATGGTTGATATGATTGGATTTGTGGATCCCAGCATGATTGGTGCCATTGGATGTGGTAATTCAGGGGGGAGGTCACGTACACTTGCGAGTCGATTTAAGGGGGCTAAAGAAGGGCAATACTTTCTCTTGCCTTTCAACGATGTGTGAGTATTTCTTTACCTTTCTTTTTTATCCGCTATCGTAGCTAATGAGAGTTAGTAGCTAAATAACGCTGCTTCTGTATGTGATTGTGATTGATGTTATGAATTGAGCCTTTGTGTTTGTTATTTTGGTGATTGAAATCACTGTTTCATTGTCGGTTCTGTATTTATTTAGATCTTTTTTTTCAATGAATTGTTTGGCGTTATGTTCTTCCAAATATGAAGAATTGCTTGTATTTTATTTTGTTATTTCGTAGGAATCACTGGGTATTGACTGTTGTAAATCCGACGGGAGAGGTAGTCTACCACATGGACCCTCTTAAACGTCGCATTGCTAGCCAGGAATGGATAGAGGTTGTTGACAAGTAAGTTGCGCTTCTAAAGTCTGCCTATTTAGTCTTAAGTTATAAAATTTGGGGAAAATGCAATTTTGTTAACTTATATTGTGTTTCTTGTAGTGCCATAAAGTTATACAAAGAGAGTGTCAACAAGAATGTGAGGAGGAAAATTTTATGGGAGAACATGGCGGTATTATTTTTCTCATCATTTATGATTTATACAATTTATACAATATGTTAATTGCTTGTTCTATGAAAGAAATATTGCAAAATTTGGACTGCATTTTTTCATTTGAGTACAAACTTGGAGTCCACAAAGCATTTTCAGTTGGTCTGCATTTTTTCATTTCCAATTGCAGCACTGTTGGCATTACTTGTATACTTGCTCGTATATATTTGGATTGCATTTTTTCAGGTTAGATTGTGTGATTAGGTTGATGTGTTGGTTTGCATATGGGTTTACATATGGATGTAACATGTGGTACTTCATTTTTGTTTTCATTTGCTATTTCAGGGGGTTCCTGTGCAGAAAGAGGCCACGGACTGCGGCCTCTTTGTCATGAGGTACATGAAGGAAATCTGTTATGACAAGGAGCTTCAGTTTGCAGCTAAGGTGAGAATTTTAATTATTTTCATTTTTTATATAATAGTTTTGTATTTACCACATGTGGCTAACCAAAATTTGATTCATTTTTCAGTGGCTACGCAGAGGCAACTTGGAGTATAGTGATGCCGACATCAACGAGATTAGGATTGACTTCGCCAAATATTTCATGAAGCGTCATTCAAGTTGAAGTTAATAGTATAATTCAGTGATATATGTATAGTGTTGATTTTTTTTTTAGTTTGTTAATATGTTGAACGGTTGAATTTGTGGAGGTTTTTTTATTCCCAAATTTGCAATCCTCCATTGTAAAGTGTTGTCTTATATGTATAATTTACAGTTTAACAGACAATGGTGGTGAAATGAAAATGAACATTGAAACTATTGTCTAATATTCAGTGTGCACATTAATTAACCGTTGTATTTAGCGTCCTTCTACAACGGTTTTAGATTAATTAACCATTGTCTGAAAAATTAAAAAGCGTTGTGTAAACTTTCATTATATAACGGTATTTAATAAGAAAGCGTTGTGTAAACCTTAATCAGACAACGGTTTTTAATAAGAAAAGTGTTGTATAAACATTCATCAGACAACGAGTTTTTAATAAGAAAGCGTTGTGTAAACCTTAATCAGACAACGGTTTATAATAAGAAAGCATTGTATAAACCTTAATCAGACATCGCCTCAATAGACAACGGTTTTTGTCTTCATCAGACAACGGTCAAAAAGCGTTGTCTAAACCTTCATCAAACAACGGTTAAAAACCGTTGTTTGAAATGCTATCAGACATCGTCTCAATAGACAACGGTTTTTGTCTTCATCAGACAACGGTCAAAAAGCGTCGTCTAAACCTTCGTCAGACAACGGTTAAAAACCGTTGTCTGAAATTTTAGAAACCGTTGTCTGATAATTTCAAAAACGTTGTGGAAACAATCAGACAATGGTTAAAAATCGTTGTCTTATAAATTAGAAACCATTGTCGGAATGATCATCAGACAACGGCCAAAAACCGTTGTCTAATAAAATTAAAAACTGTTGTGCAAACCTACATAAGACAACGGTTTTAAAACCACTGTCTGAAATGCTATCAGACATCGCTTCAATAGACAACGGTGTTTGTCTTCATCAAACAACAGCCAGAAAGCGTTGTCTGATTCAGTTTTCCTTGTAGTGCCACTAGAATCCTAGTCCCTAACAATTTTCTATCAGAACAAGCCCAACTACCCAAATTGGTCAGCAAGGGAGCCACACACCGTGTGAGAAGGCTGGGACAGGGTCACTTGCTAAGACATGACCCGCTTCCGGGGCTCAGTTAGCCCAATGCGAAACGACTTGCAACACATCGTCAAGCGAAACAACTTGTCATTTTGCTCGAGCTAGGCTAGTACTGGCATGCCAGCATACCAGGAGTTGCCATGTGGCAACTCATGATTGGCCAGAACTTATTTTTTATTTAAAAACCATCCAGATATTTTCGCCATTTTTTCACAGATTGACTCTAAATTATCTTTTAAATTTTTTGAAAATATTTATTTAATTTTTTCAAGAGCTTAAAAATTATTTTCATTTTAAATAATATTTTTTAATTAATAAAATATAGTTTTTAATTATAATTTTTTTTTACATGAAAAAATTATTTTTGACTTGAAAAATTTTTAAAATTTCTATAAAAAATATTTTTGAGCATGTATGTGCCTATTTTAATGAAGATATTTTCTTTATTAAATTTATTAATTGTACTATAGTGAAAAATTGTGTTTTCTGATTAACTTTTTATTGTGAAAAGTTACAATATATGGCTACCAAGAAGCCCAAGCAAAACATGAGTAAGCATCCTAAGAAGAGAAGCATTGTGAAGGTTAAATATTTCAATTGTGGAAATAAGGGTCACTATGCTAAGGACTACATTGCACCTAAGAAGGTACAATCATTAACTCATGTGTAAATGGAATAATGGTGTCAAGTTCAATATTGTTAACTGAGACTAATTCTCTATGGGTTGTAGATTCGAGAACCACCAATAATGTAACAAAGTATCAATAAGCCTTCATTGAATTCCATCGATTACCCATCAGAACAAGATGGATTTTTATAGGGAACTCATTGAGGTGAAAGAGATTGGCACCTGTAAACTAATGGTGTGTGGAGGTCGAGCCTTATTGCTTCACGATGTTCTCTACATCCCACAAATAAGACAAAATCTTATTTTGCTATTATTTTTCTTAGATTAGGTTTTTTCATTGAATTTTCATGAAAATATAGTACTTTTAAATTTGAGACAAACCTTCTATGGTTTCGGATATATTTTGGACAACTTTTTTGTATTAGAAGTTGAACATGGTTCTATTTCTGATAAACATTTTTCTATATTCACTATTTCAAGTAACTTTGACGTATGATGTAAATGTATGGAATGCTAGACTAAGTCATATTGGCCAACAATGCATGGATAGATTAGCGAGGGCTAGTCTTCTATCAAGATTTAGTAAAGTAGAATTACCTACTTGTAAATCTTATCTAGCAGAAAAAGCTGTGATAAACCCTTCAAAAAAGGCATAAGAGCTATCATTCCATTGCAACTTATACATTCAGATGTTCGTGGTCTAATGAATGTGACGGCAAGGCATGACACCTACTATTTCATCACCTTCACAGATGACTATACCAAGTATGGCCATGTCTATTTGATTGCACACAAATCTGAAGCTTTAAGTTGCTTCAAGAACTACCTCAACTTAGTTGAGAATCATTTAGAAAAGAAAGTGAAAGCACTTCGAACTGACATGGGTTGTGTATAACACCCTTATACCCTATATATGAATAATACAAATACCCCTTATATGTACAATACATATATGGAATATACGAGTGCTATTGTAATTAGCTGTAGTAACCCTCATATTTAATATAAAAAATAATTATAATTTCAAAACATAAATATAATAAGTATATAAATATATACTTTGCAATTAAGTATGCATATAATTAACTGCAATTTCAATAAATCCCAAATCAATAAAACTAATCCTGCAAAGAAAAAAACACTCCCAAATTCCATCACTTCTTTTAACACCACCAATTATTTCACAAGTATACATACATTATATAAAACTTTACAATGCCATACTTATACAAACTTATTTAGAAAATCATATAATATACATAAACATGTGCACTTAAACAAAAGACATTTCCATGCCATGCAATGAAACAGTAGCCATACAGGTCTCGTGGAAATACATCTACTTCAAGGTTAGTCCCAAAACCCAGACATGTCTAGATCTATTAGTGCTTCCCTGATTTGCAATGCTATCACCTACGTGATATACACTACCATACTAAGCTCCAAAAGCTTAGTGGTACATACTTTGATAACATAAATCATTTAAATCCAATGCGTATTTCGATGATACATAGCAAATTATGTTATCATCACTAAGCAACACTCATTAACACGATCACACACATTGGGCCCAACAAGTCTCTACACAATATCCACATTCCAGAACAATTGGTTTGGTCTATCATAACATAAGTTTCATGACCCAAATCTACTCATATCAATCTTTAATCTCAATCTCGAAACCCAGCTCTACTCAGGTTTCAAATCCATTCACAAGACCTAGTTCTACTCATGTCTATCAACATATGCAACACCAACATCAACTTTCTGAAACCAGTAATTGTGCAGAGCTAACATACGTTAACACACAATAGCAAACTATATTTTCACATTCTCATTACCATTCCTCATTTCCATTTCATTTATTATTTTACCACCATTTCTGTATACCAAAACCATTTTCTCATTTCTCATTCACTTTGAGCATCACCCATAGTCACAACCCTATTATGATTCATCTCCATATTTATATTACATTTTATTTAACATTATCTTTTACCATCTTCACATTCTTCAACCAAATTGAATACATACACAATATAACTTATTTCCATGCTACCAATGCATAATTCACACTTTTCACAATTTGTTCGAAACAATGTCATTAGCCATTCTACAATGACTTATCATTTATATATAACACATCTCACAATACACACATTTATCCATATTATCACTTTAAAGAATATCACATTCTTTAAAGTATGCTAATATGAATAATGCTAATTACATACATTCAATTTATATGTGAATAAAGTATGTACTAACCTTTATTTGATTCCAAATCAACCCAAAACCTCTTTTCAAGCCTTACTTATTCCAAACCTTAATTTTCTTCACTTTACAACTTTGCCTTACTCACTCCTAAACCAAATATTAAATACAAATATTACATTAAAACCATATTTATACTAATAACAATCACTAATTATATAATTATAACCAAACACCCACCAAATAATTTCCCCTTTACTATCTTTCTCAAGCTTCATAACCAACTCATCTAACCATCAAATCATGGCATACTCATCAAAATAATATCAAAACAACCTATTACAATAATTATAAACACATCCTTTAAAAATCCAAAATCCACATATTTACCCATAAACACTAATTTCACCAATCAAGCACATCTTAACCAATTAACTACTAATCATCATATATCCATCATATTAGCTTCATACCTATCAATTTTAGCAATTAAAATGAATTCCCTCTCTAACCCAAATAATCACATAACCTTAAAAACTAAGAAAAACAAGCTTAGAAAGGAGAAAACTTACTTGAATCTTTGCTTAATCTCCAAAACTAACTTGAAACCCTTTAATTTTTAGTGAAATTTGATGTTTTGGATGAAGAAAATCTCTCCCTTTCGCTCTCTAAATTCTTCCAAGGCGATGGTGTGAAGAAGAAGAAGACATTTTAAGTAATTTTTATCTTTATCCCCCCATGTATACTTAAATAATTAAATATTATATATTTTCTCTTTAATTTTCCACCATAAGATCATTTTCATCTTACTTTTGACTTTTACTTTATTTATATTTATTTATATTTTTAACTTTTAACATAACTTTGTCTTTTGTGAAAGTGTATATATTAGGTATATGTTAAGTATATATTCTGTACCCTATGTATATATCATATATATCTTGAGTATATATTATGTATACTTCATGTATATATTATTCACACCTCTTCCAACATACCTAATTATCCCTCCATATTAATTATTTTTATTGTATTTAAAATTACGGGAGTTACATTGTGAATATTTTTCTGATAAGTTCAAATAATTATATGATGAAAAAGGAGTAGAGCATTTGTTGACTATTCCTCGAGTTCCACAATAAAATAGTGTTGATGAAAGGAGAAATAGTTGTCTCATGAAAATGGTTAGGTCAAGGATGGTACAAGCTAAATTTCCCATTGCCTTCTAGGGCGATGCATTATTAACTGCCACATACATACTTAAACTGCGTGCCCTCTAAATCCATCTTAACAACACCATATGAGTTATGGACAAGTCAAAAACCTGACCTAAGCATCCTAAAACCTTAAGGTTGCACTTCCTATGTTCACAATTCCTCGCATTAATATGGGAAATTAGGTCCAAGAAGTAAAAGAGCATCTTTGTGATATATTTCAACCTATCCAAAGGATATGTCTTCATTGCTGAACAAGACAGTGGGAGGATAACTGAGTTTCAATAATGAGATGCCACATTCTTATAGAATGATTTTCCTAGGCAGGGCAATATAAATCAAGAGTTTTTTGTATATGAAATTGAGAATCAAAGTTCACAAGGACCACTTCATCCGAGTGGGAGCAATTTTATTGACTTAACTCCACCACTAGTACGAATGAAAGTGGTCATGGTCCGAGTGGGAGTACAAATACTAATTCTAGTGGGAGTCCTATGGATCTTAATTTAGTTGACATTCCAAATTTTAAACTTAAAGAAAATGTTCCTCAATATTATGATTTGAGGCAGAGCAATCATGAAATCATTCCTCGCCATTGATTTAATATAAGGAGGTGATGAGGTATTCATGGTTGTGCCTCAAGACGATGAAGAGCCGATAAATTTCAAAGAGGCTCTTTCATGCCTAGCAAAGGATAATTTGATAAAATCAATGGAAGAAGAGTTAGACTCCATGAGGTCAAACCATGTTTGGATTTCAGTTGATCTTTTGAATGGTCACAAAGCCATTGAGAATAAATGAGATATCAAAATCAAGCAAAAAGTTGATGGCAGCATCGAGAGGTATAAAGCTAGTCTCGTAGCATAAGGGTATATACAACAGGAAGGAATGGACTATGAAGAGACATTTTCACCTATTGTGATGGTTACATCTATAAGGTCAATATTAGCAATTGTGGCAAAACTAGATCTTGAGTTGCATCAAATGGATGTGAAAATTGTTTTTCTTAATAGAGAACTAGATGAAAAAATCTACATGGATCAACCAGTAGGTTTCATCAAACAAGGCCAAAAAAATAAAGTATATAGGTTGAAAAAGTCAATCTATAGCCTAAAGCAGTCTTCAAGATAATGGTATATTTGTTTTCATAATGCAGTTTTATCATAAGGTTTTACCATGATAGATGAGGACCATTGCTTCTACATCAGGAGATTGAAAACAAAATTTCTCATAATGTCGTTATATGTTGATGACATATTAATTGTTAGAAATGAAAAATTATTTCTGGATAACATCAAAGAGTGGTTATCAACTAGTTTTGAGATGAATAACATGGGTGAGGTCGTATATATTCTTGGAGTAAAGATTTCAAGAAATCATTCGAGAAAATTATTGTCACTTTCCTAAGAGGCATATACAAAGAAAGTACTTGAGTAGTGCAGCCCCTTAATTTTGGCCCAGTTCAAATTTGGTTTTAATTAAAAGAGGTCGGATTAAGTTTATCTAATTGAATTAGGTCTAGTTGAAGTTGAGCCAATTGAAATAAAGGCCAATTCGGTTTGGCTGGGTCAGCCAGGCTCAATATGAGCCAAATTTGAGCAAAAATTATTATAAGCCAAGCTTATAAGCAATTTGGCTAGCCAAATTAGCCATGAGCTTGAACTTGGCATTCCAAAATTGCCATGAGCCTTAGTCATGATGAATTTGGCATTCTAAATGGCTCATGAAAATGGGCTATTCCAAATTTTCTATGAGCCATTAATCTTGGCCAAAATTGATTTTAATGCAATTTTAAGCGAATGATGGACTCAGATAAACAAGATATCTTATAGTAGGTTTAGGATTAGTAAACCTAATTAACCCAATGATTGCCTATAACTATAAGGAGGCAACCAGTAATTAGGGGGAAGCCGAAATGATCAATTAAGCAATTAAGATTACAGGAGCCACAATTATCAACAAAGGCAAGAAACAAAAAACAGAAAAGCAAAAAGAAAATAGATAGGCAGTAGCAATTGTCTTCAAATTGCATCGTTAGACCAATATCAAATTTGACTTAGGTAGTGGATTAGCAGGCTTGATTCAATAGATTGTCATTGGTGCAGCCGACCCATGTAGGTACAATTTCCTTAATCCAATTAAATTTATTAATTAAGCTTTATAACTTTATCCATTATATTGCTAAGTCTTGAATAATACTCTGTGTTTCTAAATCATGAATTAAATTGATTAAATCTTCGATTCCTCATCTACAATATATCAAATTATGCATGTTATTTTGCAAATTATCTTACAGTAGACTATGGGTTAGGATTGAAATCAACTTAAGATATCCATGGAATGTTTTAACCTTTAGTCTTGCACTTAAAATGCAAAACCATATCTCCTAAAACCCTAAAATCAAAAAACCCTTGCCCCTAAAACCCTAATTCCAAAACCCTAACACCTAAAACCCTAATTCTAAAATCCTAACTCCTAAAACCCTAATTTCAAAACCTTAACTCCTAAAACCCTAATTCCAAAACCCTAACTCATAACATAAAACCTTAATCCTTAAACACTAAAATCCAAAAACCTAATTCCTAAAACCCTAATCCAAAACCCTAATTGCATGCTTTAGCCCTTAATTGTACTTTAAACCCAACTTTGCATGTTTTAATCTTAATTTGTATCTTTACACCTTGATCTTGGTTATTTGATTTGTTTTATGATAGATGATGCATTTTGATTATTTTATTGCTTACTTTATTTAATTAAATTATGTTTATTGGTTGTTCGAACTTTTAAAGATTGTAAAAGGCATGTTTTCACCTTGTGGGTGCCTTAGTTACTTTTAAATTATGTAATTTATTTTATGAACTTTAGACCAGTGTAAAAGACATGTTTCCACCAAAATGGTGGATGTTCTATTTTATTTACTTTTATGAACATTGGGACATTGTAAGGGCATGTTTCTCATAAAAAGATGGGTGTTCTATTTTATTTACTTTTATGAAAATTGGGACATTGTAAGGGCACGTTTCCATCTCTAGATGGGTGCCCATTTTATATGTTTGTTATTCTTTAATTTATAACATGATGAATGTTTATTTTTAATTGTATGTAGTATAAATAATACTATAATAATTTAAGAATCTTATAATATTTAGACCTGAAAAGGAGGCCGGTTCTAATGAACTGGGCACTGTGGGGGTGCTGGGTCATTCTCACCTTCCCCGTGCGTACCCAACTTTCCGAACCCAAGCAGGGGGTTGGGGATGTAACACCCCTACATTCAATACATGCACACTACAAACACCACAATGTAGTATACATGCACTAAACATAGAGATGCTACGAATTTTCTTAACATTTTAAACATTTTAAACCATACCATAATCTTTCAATTGTATACATTATAGAAAGATAAGTAGTTAACTTGTAATACAAAACTAAATAGATATATATAAAGATACATTTAGTTGTTACGCAGCGGAATTTATCAAATATTTACATATATGAAAACATTTAATTTCATATTTACAAATATACACATATGTACATTAAAATCATTACTTTACAAAATATAAAAGAGTTATACATGATTGGCAAGTCTCCTCTGATCTTTAAGTTCCCAAAATCAACTCTTCACTGTCTACTCTCACTCGGTCTCGAAGAGCTCTCGGGTTCAACCCTATTACCTGCGCGATCAAACACTATCGCGCTAAGCCAACGGCTTAGTAAGACAAAATGTGCTAGTGTTATGCTTTAGTGCAATGCAATGCCAATGCTCAATCCATATTATACATGTAACATCATATATGCAAGGCTAACAACATACCTTTACATTTCATATGCCTCATTAGTTATTCATTTAACCATTCATGAACAACATTAAACAAATCATGACTCACATTAAACAAAGACAAGCATTGGGCCCAAGACACACTAATATGCCATTCAATTTTCAGAGTTAATGCTTTGGTTTTATCACATTTATCATTATCACATATACCCAACTAGGCTTCAAGGATTAGGTTCAACCAAGCTTCAAGGGGAGCAAAGCATGCTAAGCATCAACCCAACTTGGCTTCAAGAACCAACCCAACCTAGCTTCAAGGGTGGTAACATCTCAATTAGGCTTCAAGGATTCAATCCAACCTAACTTCAAGAGATTGTTACACTTATTAGGCATGCCACCAACAACAAACTCTGAAAATGGAATAACACATTAGCCACACAATTCATTTATTATTCAATTATCATTTCCATTTCCAATTCTCATCAACATTTAGGCAAACATGCCTTCTTTCTTTCAATTGCATCATCATAGCCAATCACAATGGCTTTGCATCATATCATTTCCTATTTGAATCATCATAACATCTTTGATATAACATTTCAATATACGTTACTCATGAAACACATTACCATTTACATTGCATAACATAATATTGTTCAATCTCAACAATGCAATTAGGGCAAAGAACAATTTATATTATTTATAGCTTTATGATCTTCCACATCCATTTGATTAGGGCTTTCCATGCTTTAAGTATATTTAAAGTGTTTATGTTTAGGTTTAGGGACCAACCCACCTTTGAAGAACCAAAACAATACAATTAGAACAAAGAAATAAAACCCTAACCAACACATTTGAGGGACACGGGCAGCACCCTTGAGGGACACGGCCAAGCTTGTGGCCGTGTCACTCAAACCAATTGGACAGTAAGCAACACAGGCAAGGGACACGGCCAAGCTTGTGGCCGTGTCTCTCAACCAAAAATCACAGTAGCTAACACGGCTTGGGGACACGGCCGTGTCTCTCAAAACTAATCCAACACGCCCAAAAGTTCCATTACTTGGCCGTGTCTCTCCTTTGCTTTTGGCCGTGTCACCCATAAACAAACCCTAACCAAATCCAACACTCTTTCAATTGCACTCAAATACAATATACACCATACAACATGTTTCAAATGAACATAATCAATGTTCTAAACACATATTCATCACAAAAACCACTTCACAATACATTAATATTACATTTAA
This sequence comes from Garcia nutans, assembly GCA_947685225.1. Classification (NCBI taxonomy): domain Eukaryota; kingdom Viridiplantae; phylum Streptophyta; class Magnoliopsida; order Malpighiales; family Euphorbiaceae; genus Garcia; species Garcia nutans. Next base: position 31,381,610 of record CANTUV010000005.1, on the reverse strand, counting down.
ACAAATACCATTTAAAAACCCTAAAATCCAACATCATTCATAATCTTTCAAAATCAACATCTACCACTTTCCACAACAACACCTATGTAACCTTTTAACTTAAAATCACTTTAACACTTGAAAACACATCATAAACACATCTCATCATCAAATCCTACAAAGCCTAATTCACTTCAAACACTCCTTCAAAGGAAAAGAAGAAATCAAGGAAAAGATCTTACCTCAAATGAAGAAATTTCACAAATCTTTAACCAAATCCTTTGATTGCTTCTTCAATTTGCTTCTAGCATCAAGAACACCTCTCTTTCCTTTTGGTTTTTGGAGAGCCGGCCACTTCTTGAAAGAAAGAAGGAAATGATGAAGACACAAAGTCAAATTTTGCTTTTAATCTCCACCAAGTGATCTTATCCAAGCAATTACCAAAATGCCCTCAATCATATAACTAACTTTTTGTCTCATATAAGCCCTTATATGTAATTGCACATTCCACATAAAATATCCTCTTATATTGACTCTATATTTGACCAATTTATATGTTATATATATCATCATATACACAACATATACCATTCTCTCTAAACCCTAATTCTTTTCCCCAAAACACATATACACAAGCATTTACTTTCCAATATCTTTTCTCTTGCAATTTAACACATATATTCAATCCAATATATCACTACAACAACAATAACAACAACATCAACAACATAATCAAAACTTTTAGGCCATATATGAGGATATTACAGGGGATTCCTTAGGAATCGAGTCATCTACCCTTTTTTTTCTTTCCCAATCCGTCCTGGTGGCCACCCCATTTCTCAGGATTTAGGCTTATGTTCTCTATGGCCCCGAGCCTAAAAGTGCTAAAGTTGCAAGAACCATTCCACTGGGAGTGGGGGCAAATATCCCCGCTCAAAGTGGCTACTCCACTGGGGACAAGAGAAGTTGATTCCATTGGATTTTGTATTATTTTATTCTTTATTATTATGGTATTATTCATTGCATCATTTAGATTGTATTGTGTGTGTGAGTTAGGATACCCTGTCGAACCCGTGTTGTGCATGTGTAAGTGATACCATACATTCACTCAAGATTTGGAGATTGAGCACTGCTTAACCACTCAAAGCCTTATACCTTTAGGTATATACTTGCTATGAGTACCTAAGTCTTTTCAACCTAAAGACTAAAGCCCATGTAGTTGAGCTGGTAGTTTTCCTTAGGTTTACCATAATTGCTTATTGTTTGACTATGATTAACAATTTTTGGTTTGAATTATGGTCCATTTGTTTTGTCTTTTCCTACTATGACCTAATTATGATGTGAGCTCAAAATTAAATTATTCTTTTAAAAATCCCAAAAGACCAAATTATTTTCAAACTCTTTTTAAGATAGATTTTGGGCATGGAAACCTTTTTAGATGGGCCAAAAATCTTTTTGTACCTTATGGCCCAATATTCATTTTTCAATAAAACTTTTTGAAACACTTTTTAAGAAAGGTTCAAAATTGTTTAAATAGGCTTGCAAATAGTTAGGTCAATTATGGAATGTTAAAATCAATTGTGGGCCTAATTTATACCAAGGTTTTTTAATCATGGGCTTATTTATAATATGCATCATTAGTTGCTTTTCCAATGAAGAAACCTATTTATGATAAACCCTTTAATTTAGTTTTAATTAATGATATAGCATAAAACCTATTTGCCAGTTGACCTAATGGGTTAAGGTTTGATAGGATAAACCCTTTAATTTTAAGGACAGTGCCCTCCCCCATTGACAATGGATGCATAGATAGGATGAGCAGGATTTTGCGGACTCAACCTAGCTATCTGCAAGTGCATAGATCATTAACAAGTAATCTAATAATGAGTAGAGTATCATTCCCATGAGGAGGTTAATTCTAAGTACCAAACAATTAAACTGATTAATATTTGAATGCTCAAATTTAATTTTATGATTGGACTAACTAAAATGACAATGAATCAAGAATAAATTTCTAATAAATTAAAGACTTAGGGTTTGGTCACCTTTATTGATTTATCATGGATTTTCTAAGGTATCGATTTAATTCAGTCTTCCTTTTGATTAATGGTTGGATTCTCCTAAATTAAGTTCAAGTCTCTCTCAAGTACTAGAACTAATATCAACTTTAATCCTTACGTCTACTCTCGTGATCATAAGTAATTAAATAAATTCATTAGGTTTTATGAGAATCTTGAATCAACCTCTTAAGGGTTTAACCTTATCTCTAAGTGAGAAACTTACTTAAGATTGTTATCTCCTTGGACTAATGTCATGCTTCCACTCTCGCTCCATCACACAACATCTAAAATCAATTAATTATTGGATAAATAATCAAAGCATTAAGATTAAAGACAATAAAATAATCAAAGGATAACTAAATTAACCAAATAGACATTTATAACTCCATGATAAATTCAATTAAAGTGACCAACCCTAAAAAGGATTATTTCTTCATTATTGAAGTAAAAACATTACAAATATTAAAAATGGTAAATGAAGACATAATTTAAAAGGAACAAGAAATATCAAACTCTATTTCTTTGAAGAAGATCTTGACTTGAATCTTGAACTCCTCCTTGACGCAGAATTTCACACTTCTTTTCTAAGAAATTCTAAACTAAATTTATTTGGATGAATCTAATCTAATTCTTGTATCTTTCTTTCTCCTTGGAGGAAGTGTGTTTAAATAGAGTGTTTGGAAGCTTCTTTAGTGGGGAAAAATTGAAAAGGTTAGGCCACATCTTCTTTGGTTCACTACCTACCAAATTGTTTGCTCAAAGTCATGAATTTTGGCCCCACGATCGTGGCTTTTGAGTGCCACGGTCATGGCCTGAGTTGGATTGGTCAGTTTGAGCACTATAGAGCTGTAAAATAGTCAGTCCAATAGGCTACGATCATGTCATTGAAGTTGAAACTACCAACTTGTAATATCCCAAACTATACCCTAAAATTTTGGAATGCTTATTGTTGCATTAGGATTAAATTTTATAATTGTATATATGTTTAAGTGGGAAGATAAGAAAGGAAAGAGGAGTGTGTATAAGTTATATATATAGAGATATATATAACATATACAAGTCAACATTTTTTTAAGGTCAAAAGATATATTAATTAATTAAATGGAAATTTGAATTAAGTGGATGATGATATTTATTATTATTATAATATTTAATTGCTTGGTGGATATTAAAAGAGAATTTAAGTTGCTAAGAGAGGTGGCTTGGGTTGACTTTCCTATCATCTTCTTCTTTCTTCTTATGCATAGCCGGCCATCACCATTAACAAGAGGGAAAGAGAGATTTTGTTCTTCCAAACTCAAGACTAAAGGGTGTTTCAAGTGATCAAGTTGGAATTTTAAAGATTTTCTTCACTTTTGGTAAGTTTTCAACTTGTTTCCTTGGTTTTCTTTTGAGTTTGTGCATTGAGCTTGGAGTATGGTTGATGCTGAGATGTGTATGTATAATTGTGGTGTGTTTGAGAGTGTTTGGTCTTATTGGCTTTGATTTTGGGGTTGGTTTGAAGGAAAGGTTAAGTTTGGTGATGGAAAGCAAGTGTTGTGGATTGTGTATGGGTTGAGTTGTAATTATGGTTGTGATTTGTGTTTGATGTATGTATTGAGTTGTTTTGGTATTTATGCAAGTTTATTATGGTTTATTGATGGTTTTGGGTAAGAGTTTTTGGAGTGGAAAAGGGTTAAGTAAGATGTTTGTTGGATGTGGTGTTGTGGGTGTCGGAATCATGGTTTTTGGCCTGACACGTCCATGAGCATGACCAAGTATTTGGGCATGTCAATGGTTCTATTTTCAGGGCTTGTGACATAAGCAGTGACACGCCCATGTCACTGAGCGTGTCATAGCTTCTGTGTTGGAGTAGTATTGACACGAACAGTGACACGCATGTGTCACTGAGTGTGTCATAGCTACTGTGTTGTTGGTGGATTGACATGGCCAGTGACACGCCCATGTCACTGAGCGTGTCACAGCTTCTATGTTGTGAATTTAGGGCACGATCAGGGGCACGCTCGTGTTGTTGAGTGTGTCATGTGTAGAGTATGCCCTAGTTGGTTCTTGTTCTTATTTTCTTATGTGTATCACTAAGTGAGTATGTATAATTACAATTGGATTAGGTTTTGAAGAGATTGAGTTGCCTAATCCAAATGTTGAAGGATTCTTGAAAGAGGAGGTTGTTAGATTGGTGTGAGTTGTTCTTGAGGTAAGTACAAACCTTACATGATTGCATACATTTACATGACTTTGGAACTTAACACATTTGGATGGAAATGTGTTAAGTAACCCATGACATTGTTGATGCATATGAATAATGCTATGTTTTGCATAATGTGAACTATGTGAATTATATGTTGAGGATTCAAAATATATGAACAATGTAAGTTATGATGTGCACTCAAATGATGAAATGTGAAGCCATTGATGTTGGCTATAATAATGTAAATGAAATATTGAGGCATTGTGCCTAGATGTTTATGAGAAAATGAGAATGGATTTGATAATGAAATAAAGAAAGAATTGTGTGCCTGTTATTCAATTTTCAGAGTTTTGTTATTGGTGGCATGCCTAAAAGTAACAATCCCTTGAAGCTAGGTTGGGCTTGGTCCTTGAAGCCAAGTTAGGTTGATGCTTAGCTCCCCTTGAAGCTTGGTTGGGCCTAGTCCTTGAAGCCTAGTTGGGATGTTACATATGAGATGTTTCTCATTGTGATAATGAATCGCTTACGGGTTTGATAAATGTGATTATTGAACTATGAATGATGAAACAAATGAATAACATGATGAGATTTAATGTTATGAAAAATGGCATTCTTAAATATTATTTCTAGTACTTGAAAGTGTGACATTTGCATACATTTAAAGCATATTGTCATCATGGTTAGTACCGCTAAGCCATTGGCTTAGTGCAATTGTGGTTCATTGCGCAGGTGACAGGGTAAAACCGGAGTGTTCTGCTAGACCGAGTTGAGTCTAAGTTTGTGATCCATTGTGAAGAGTTGATTTTTTTTTGGACTTCAAGATCAGAGACGAACTGCCAAACATGTATAATTCTATTTTTTTTTGTATTTATGGATTTTGATGTATATATATGTAAATACCGCTACATTTTCCGTTGCTTAATAAGCAAACGTTTTATCTATTATGTTTTATAATAGAACTTAAATGTTTTAAGTTTTCTCATATTGTTAATTAGAAAGATTGGTTTGTTTCAAATAGAATGTGACATCCTTGTATCCGATATACGTGTATTACATATTGGGAGTATATATGGTGTACATATATGGGGTGTAGGGGTGTTGCAATTGTTTTGGTATCAGAGCCTAGGTTTGAGGTTCTCAACCTAGGTGAATTGTAAGAGAAAAAGAAAATTTTGATTTTAAAATATGGTTTTTGAATAAGATACATGCTTTGGCATTGCAGTTTCTGATCTTTGATGAGGTATATTTTGCTATGTTTGCAGATATAGGTAGTGATGGCGTCTCTGTCACGTCAGTCCATAGAAGGTAGTGCTGAGAGTGTAGCAATTGAAGAAGGTAGAGATGGAGCTAGGGTTGAGAGAGCTGGAGAGGCACCTGTTCTTGTGCCAGAAAGACCAGCTGCTGATGAGATTCCATCGGTTTGGTTATGGTATATGGTAGAATTATTGAGGCAAGCTCCAATGCAGCAGCCGCCACCGCAACTATAGCCGCAAGTACCGACGAGGCAATATGATAAATTGAGGAAGTTTGGGGCTAAAGATTTCTTTGGTACTATAGATCCTGCAGTTGCTGAGCAGTGGTTGGATAGAGTTTAGAGGATATTCATCTAGTTGCAAGCTACTTCTGAAGAGAAATTTGATTATGCTAGATCACTGCTGCAGAAGGATGTGTATGATTGGTGGAAGACGGTTCCACATGCCATGGATGATCCATCGACTTTGACTTATAGTGATTTTTTGTGGGAGTTTGAGCAGAAGTATACTCCGAGGGAGTATAAGGATGCCAAGAAGATGGAGTTTTTGAATCTAAGACAAGATAACCGGACAGTGACAGAGTACGAGATTGAGTTTATCCGGTTGATTCATTATGCCGGTGGGATTATTTCAGATGAGATAGACTGGTGTAGGAGATTTGAGGAGGGGTTGAGACCTCTATTATGTGTATTGTTGCTGGTTCTCTGTACCAAGATTTTTCTCAGTTGGTTGCAGTTGATCGGAGTGTTGAGAGAGAGCAGGGTATTGCAGCAGCTACTACTAAGGAGGATACTAGAGTTAGGAGACTCCAGTTTAAGGCAGGGTCTTCATCTGTGAAGGGAGACAAAGGAAGTTTTGTTCTGAGGGTCAGTAGGAGTCAGAGGCAGCCTGGAAGGTCAGTTCAGTATTAGAGGCAGAGACTGAGACCTACAGTTTTTGTAGCTAGTGCTCTGACTCCAGTGGTTCATAGGTCTATTCCACCTACATGTGTCCATTGTGGTAGGGCACATGGGGGTGCTTGCTGGAAGACAGGTGGACCAGGAGTGTGTTTTAGATGTGGGTCACCAGCTCATTTCATTAAAGATTGCCCTAAGTTACTGGGAGATAGACAGACTGATACTGTAGCTTCTCGACCCAGTGTCAGCAGAGGAGGTCGAGGGGGTATAGGTTTCAGTAGAGGTGGTCGACCCAGGATTAGTCAAAGAGGAGGCTCTATATCTAGAGGCAGTAGGCCAGATGAGGCTGGGCCATCACAGTGAGTGTATGTGATGCAGAGGCAGCTGGATGCTTCAGCTATCATTGCAGGTACATTTTATTTATTTGGCATTTCAGTTCATGCTCTAATTGATCCAGGATATACTCATTCATACATAATTGTATCCATCTTGCATGTGTCTGAATTGCATTCAGAGTCCTTAGGATTTGATGTCTTAGTGACAAATCCTTTAGGGCATAGTATGGTAGTTAGTAAGGTGCATCGTAATAGTTCAGTTGTGGTGCAAGATGAGGAGTTCTTGGTTGATTTGATTGAAATTCCTTTTAAAGAGTATGATTTGATTTTGGGCATGGGTTGCTTGTCTAAGCATGGAGTTGTTGTAGACTGTCAAAATAAGTGTGTTACCCTGAGAACTAGTGATGGTAAGAATGTGATGGTATCTAATGAGCAGAGACAACTTGCATCCTTGTTTGTTTCAGCTATTACAGTTAGGAGGTTGATTCGGAAAGGGTGTGATGCTTATCTGGCTCATATTGTAGATACCAGGGTAGTGGGCTCTCAACTTGATAATATACCCACAGTTGCTGAATTTTCAGATGTTTTTCCTAAGAAGTTGCCAGGGTTACCCCCTGAGAGAGAGGTTGAGTTTGGTATCGATTTGTTGCTTGGTACCACTCCCATCTCTATTAATCCCTATCGAATGGTACCTGTTGAGTTGAGGGAATTGAAGGTGTAGTTGCAGGAGTTATTGGATAAAGGGTTTGTTCACCCTAGTGTTTCTCCGTGGGGAGCGTGTGTTTTGTTTGGGAAGAAGAAGGATGGTACCTTGAGATTGTGTGTTGATTATAGGCAGTTGAATAAGGTGACTATAAAGAATAAGTATCCCTTAGCTAGGATTGATGATCTCTTTGATCAGTTGAAGGGAGCAGCAGTTTTTTCTAAGATTGATTTGAGATTAGGGTACCATCAGTTGAGAGTTAGAGCTGAAGATGTATCTAAGACAACTTTTCGTACAAGGTATGGGCATTATGAGTTTTTGGTGATACCTTTTGGGTTGACGAATGCACCGGCAGCTTTTATGGATTTGATGAATAGGGTGTTTAGACCCTATCTAGATCAGTTTGTGGTGGTCTTTATTGATGATATCTTAGTGTATTCACATAATGAGGAGGATCATGATAAGCATTTGTGGATTGTATTGCAGACCTTGAGAGAGAAGCAATTGTATGCTAAGTTGTCTAAGCTTGAGTTTTGGCTTGATCAAGTGACTTTTCTCGGTCATGTGGTTTTAGCAGATGGTATTAGAGTTTATCCAAGTAAAGTTGAAGTTATTTTGATTTGGAGTCCACCGAAGTTTGTGACTGAGGTTAGAAGTTTTCTGGGTTTGGCAGGCTATTATTGACGGTTTGTGAAGGGTTTTTCTTTGATAGCTACTCCACTCACAAGATTACTTCGAAAGTGAGTTAGATTTGTGTGGACAGATTAGTGTCAAGCAAGCTTTGAGTAATTGAAAGAGATGTTGACTCAAGCTCCTGTTCTTACCCTGCCTGTGGAAGATAAACCATATATGATTTACAGTGATGCTTCACATAGTGGTTTAGATTGTGTTTTGATGTAGTAGGGTAAAGTCATAGCTTATGCTTCTCGGTAGTTGAAGGCGCATGAGCTTAACTACCCGAAGCATGATTTGGAGTTGGCAGCCATAGTGTTTGCTTTGAAGATTTGGAGACATTACCTTTATGGGGAGAAGTGTAACACCCCATCTTAGCTTATGTTTATAGACCAAGATGAAATGCTATTTTATGATATTCGAGTCTTGGTTCTATACTTAGTCAATTAATAATACACATTTTACAAAAATTTTGTCAGAGTTTCCCCTATAATTGGTGGTCCCAAGTGTCGCCAAAACTGATTTTTTTGATTTAATGAAAATTTTTTTTTATCTCAACCAATCAATCTCAATCAATCTCAAGCACTTCTATAGTCGACCTCCTTATATCCTCCACCAAAACCTGCATTAAAATTTCACACTTCTACACACACATCCACACACACTAATTCATACCAACATACAGTAGTTAATATACTTAGCACATGTACTTTGGTCTTTTACTAGTCATACACACAATTCTTAGTTTACGCTAACATATGTACATGCCATTCTAGTTACATTACTTATAATAACTTTCTATCAGAAAAGTTGCCAACACCAGCTGCTCGGGACATTGCAGAAAATAGCTTCTCGCTCAACCTACGAGTTTAGAAAAGAAAAATAAACTCTCTAAGCGTTTGCTTAGTGGGTACTTAAATCATTGCATTAAATAAATAGATTAAAAGAGTAATTAAAAACATGTATTTGAATACTTTAAATCAATGAATAAGATCTAAACATAATGATAAAAGATTAAATCCCATATTCTGAATTTAGAAATTTCTTGTTTTGCTTTTATCAATTTAGGTGCTCTACTGGTTTAACAGAACATCAACGGATAAGGAAGGGTCATGATAAATATATCTCGTCATGGTGAGATATTACAGGATGATATGAGTCATGGTGCATATTTCATCATCCTTCATCACAATTCTTGCACATGTGCTAATAGCCATTGTTCATTGAATCATTGATCATGTCATTGTAATCATCGGCCTTCAGCCGGAATATTATGTCATATCATGAGCAGTACTGCAATAATAGTATGATGCATCATACCCTTATCTCAAGGGTTCTGTCATAACCAAGTAGAGCGTAAACAATTAATTAATTAATTTGATCATGATATTCAATAAGCCATGATTTTTCCATAATGCATGTATTGTCGGAATAGCTTGTCATGATGCCTTTCTGATCATTTCCAATTCTCCTTCATGTCATTTTATATGACTTAACATCAATCCATATCATAATATTCAAGTTTTAACACATTTAGAAAAAAATGACCAAATGAATAGTGGCACGGCGCGTAAAATTGGCAGCACAATGGCGCGCGTCAACTAAATGGTAAAATCTGTTTTACTGCTGAAAATCAGTCAACTTTGGCAACAGTTTTGACCAAGTAAACAAACTTATTTTTGGCTGAATTTTTGCAGGAAAATACTATCATAAGTTAACTAAATGCATGTAAAATTTCATGGGAAAATTCCTTCGTTTGCCCCTTCAACGGACAGCCCAAAATGAAAGCTGCAGAATGGTGCCCAAAAGGGACCATTCGGCCCAATTTTAAAAACTTGAGGGAAATTCTTTTTTTTCTTGCAAAATTGATTTTTAGACTCCTTTTGTGATACCATTGAAGGACTAAGGGTCCCTCTTTCAAAAATCAAACCAAAGGGATGATTAAAAGTTCATCAAAGTTTATGGATAATTGAGCAAATTTAGCTAGTTTGTTTTGTTTTCATTCTTTTCACAATCAATTGATTACAAATGGTTCAATAGCACTTTTCCACATATTTACTACAAATAATAACATCATTTCAAAACCATTTCAAAAGTCCCATAATGCAAAATATGTGAATTAATTGAAAAGGGCAATGATTTAAGTACCAAACCTTAATTCTTTTCACTTGTTTCTAGTTCTTTTATGCCTTCTTTGCTTCCTTCTCTCTCACTTCTTGATTTCCTATAATTTTCATAAAATCCATGTCAAGAACATAATAAAATTTAAGTGCTTCATAACTTTTTTTGCTAACTAATACTACTAGTCATCCTTTTTATCCTTAATCTTATATGTGAAAATCATCTCTTTCACTTTCTCTTCAACTTCTTAAATTTTCTATAATCATCATATTTATTCTTTCATTTGTATCTTGCAAATAATATAACCAATGAAAGAAATAGGGCCATATATGAATTTCCTTTCCTTAAAGTCTTATTCTCCACCCAAGTTTGCAACCAAAATTAGCTACTTGAAAAACAATCTCTCTCTCTTTTCCCTTTCTCTTCAATTCGTCCAAGCAAGAACAAAGAGAGCTCTTGGCTTTTTTTTTTTTTTTGGTGTTCTCTCCTCCAAATGGCAGTGAGAGGTTAAAGTGTGATGGTGTAAGTGTTGATTTTCCATTGGTACACTTAAGTGGGAAAATGGCTAATTCTCATTGGTCCAAATGTCTATTTCTTTTATTTATTTAAAACCCAAGCCTTTGGACTTTCTTTTAATTATATTTTGGTCCCTCAACCTCCTTGTGCTGTAATTTTATGGTCTAAGATGTGAAAAGACCAAAATACCCTTCGGCGATTACTTGTTCGTAACTTTTAAACCGCGCACTTCCGCCGAATGCTGTGGTATACTTTTTTACTCAGTTTTTCCTCTACTTTTCATTTTTGAGATCCATTATTACTTTCGAGACACTTTTAAAAATGACCATGATGCCCCTGGTCAAAATCCCCTATATCTTCCAAACCGTGCGTTTTCGGGAAAAACCGTGTCGTGCCATTGCTACTCAATTTTTCTCTACTTTCCATTTCTGGAGTATGTTATATGCACTATTAAGGACCTCCGGAACAACTTTTGGTAATTATAGTCACTTCCACAAAACTTTGCAATCTTTTCAAATAGGTCCTTTCAGTTCTACAGAACTTCCCATCACTTCGCGCTCTTGAGTAGCTTCTCGGGATGGTTCCTCTTACTGTACATGGACGTACTGTACATATGTATAAGTTGGGTCGTGACATTTCTTTCCCTCTAAAATTTAGGCTTCGTCCCGAAACCGGTCAATTGTAAACAAGTGCGGGTATTGCTGCTTCATAGTTTCTTCTCTTTCCCAGGTTTCCTCTTCTACCTTATGATTTCTCCACAATACCTTAACCAGAGGAATTTTCTTATTTCTCAATTCTTTAACCTCTTATGTCAAGTCGGGCTGGACCTCTATATCTTATGTCTTGATGACGTGTGCAGGGTCTGAACGATATCGTTGTCACATCGAAACATGAAAAACATTATGTATCCTATCCAGTTCGGGTGGTAGGGCTAGCCGATAAGCTACTAGGCCTATATGTTTGATGACTTCGTATGGTCCAATGAATCTGGGACTTAACTTGCCTTTCTGCTTAAATCTCAGTACTTTCTTCCATGGAGAAACTTTAAGGAAAACTTTGTCCCCTACTGCAAATTCTATGTCTTTTCGTTTCAGGTCTGTGTACGACTTCTGTCTATCTGATGCAACCTTTAGTCTGTCTCAAATGATGTCAACTTTCTCCTGAGTCTCCTTCACAATGTCGGGTCCAAGAACTTTTTCCTCACTTAGTTCTGTCCAACATACTGGCATTCTGCACTTTCTTGATACAATGCTTCATAGGGTGCCATCTGTATGTTGGATTGGTAGCTGTTGTTATATGCAAATTCCATTAGGCTTAGGTACTTATCCCAGCTGCCTTTAAACTCCATAACACACGCTCTCAACATGTCCTCCAAAATCTGAATTACTCTTTCAGATTGCCCATCAGTTTGAGGATGGAAAGCAGTGCTATAGCTTGCTTGGGTTCCGAGGGCTGTTTGGAGCTTTCTCCAAAAGTTCGAAGTGAACCGTGGATCTCTGTTCGAAATAATAGATGTCAAGACTCCATGCAATCGTACAATCTCTTTGACGTATATTTCTGCCAACTTATCCATTGAATAGTCCATTCGCATAGGCAGAAAATGAGCTGACTTAGTTAATCGATCGACAATTACCCATACCGCTCATGTTTATCTCTCGTCATTGGCAGTCCTGTGACGAAATCCATAGTGATGCGATCCCATTTCCATGTCGAAATTGTAATTGGCTGTAATAGTCCTGATGGTACTTGATGTTCTGCTTTCACTTGCTGGCATGTCAAACACTTAGTTACGAAATCTACGATGTCTCTCTTCATTCCTGGCCACCAATAGAATTTCTTCAAGACTTGGTACATTTTTGTAGCCCCTAGGTGCATTGCGTAAGGACTACTGTGGGCTTCCTGAAGAATCTTCTTCTTTATATCTCCTGTTGCTGGTATTACTGTCTGACTTTCGTAATATAACCTGCCGTCTTTTGAAATTTGAAACTTTGTACTTTTCCCTTCTTGTACTTGCTTGATCCATTTTTGGACTTGTTTATCTTTTTTTTTGTGCTTGGTGGATTTCCTGAAAAAGCATGGGCTGTGTTTGCATTTCTGCTAGCAGTACTCCTTCTTCTGTTGGTCTCAAACTGATCCTCAGAGCACTTAAGGCTTGCATTGATTTCCTACTAAGTGCATCGGCCACGACATTCACCTTTCCTGGATGATAGTTTATGACATAGTCATAATTCTCCAAAATTTGGATCCATTTCCTTTGTCGCAAATTGAGGTCCTTTTGTGTTGGCAGATATTTCAAGCTTTTGTGATCTGTATAAATGTAGCATTTTTCTCCATACAGATAATGTCTCCATGTCTTAAATGCCAATACAATAGCCGCCAATTCTAAGTCGTGTGTTGGATAATTCTTCTTGTATGGTTTAAGTTGCCGGGAAACATACGCGACCACTTTACCTTCTTGCATGAGTACACAACCTAGGCCAATGTGCGATGCATCGCTGTATATCACAAAGTCCTTACCGAACATTGGTTGCGTGAGTATCAAGGCATTTGTTAGCTTTCCTTTCAGTTTCTCGAAGCTTCTTTGACATTCATCTGTCCACTGAAATCTAGCATTCTTCTGAAGCAACGTGGTCATTGGGGCAGCGATAATGGAAAATCCTTTCACAAATCATTGATAGTATCCTGCCAATCCTAAGAAACTTCTCACTTCTGTTACTGTCCTCGGCGGTTTCCAATCCAAAATAGCTTCTATTTTCTTAGGATCCACTCTGATGCCCTCAGCAGATACAATGTGTCCCAAGAAAGTCACTTCTTCCAGCCAAAATTCACACTTACTGAGCTTGGCATATAGTTGTTTTTCTCTCAATGTTTGCAATACAATGTAGAGGTGTCGACCATGCTCTTCTTTGTTCTTTGAATAAACAAGAATGTCGTCTATAAACACCACTACTAATTGGTCGAGGTACGGATGGAAAATTCGATTCATCAAATCCATAAATACTGCTGGTGCGTTGGTAAGCCCAAAAGGCATTACAAGAAACTCATAATGTCCGTACCGAGTTCTGAAAGCAGTCTTTGGAATGTCCCCCTCCTTAATTTGCAGCTGATGGTATCCTGATCGGAGATCTATTTTTGAAAATACACTGGCTCCTTTAAGTTGATCAAATAAATCGTCAATGCGTGGTAGTGGATACTTGTTCTTGACTGTGAGCTTGTTCAACTGTCAATAATCCACACATAGCCTTAAGGATCCATCCTTCTTCTTGACGAAAAGTACCGGTACACCCCATGGGGAAACGCTTGGTCATATAAAGCCTTTGTCGAGTAGCTCTTGTAATTGCATCTTCAATTCCTTGAGTTCCGCTGGCGCCATTCGATATGGGGCAATCGACACTGGTGCAGCTCCCGAATAAACATCTATGGTGAATTCCACTTCTCTCATAGGTGGTAGTCCGGGTAGCTCATCTGGGAAAACATCGGGAAAATCACGCACCATCGGTATGTCTTGGATCTTAGTAGCGTCTTTCTTTGCTTCCATGGCGCTTACTAGATATGCCTAGCATCCCTTTTGTATTAGCTTCCTTGCCGTCACTGCCGATATTACATTGTTCAAATAGTCGCCTCTTTTTCCGACTACTGTCACTTCCTCTCCGCGAGGGGTATGGAGCGTCACCCTTTTCTTCTCACAGTCAACTATTGCTTTATGCTTTGCTAACCAGTTAATTCCTAAAATTACGTCAAATTCCCAAAATGGTAATTCCATCAAATTTTCAGGAAATACGTTTCTGTGTATCTCTATAGGGCATTCTTTGATTACTTTGTTTGTAACTACTTCATCTCCTATAGGGTTTGTAACTAGTATACCGGACTTGACATATTCTACTGGTAATCCTTCTAAATTCTCACTATGCATGCATATGTACGAATGTGTGGATCCGGGATCAATTAAAGCATGTACAGGTTTGCTGAACATATAAAATGTACCAACAATGACATCCGGTGCTTCTTCTTCTCGGGTTCTCATCGCATATACCCTTGCTGGTGCACTTGTACTAGGCTGGTTAACAGTCTCTAATTGTGCCTTTTGAAAATTTGGATTACCTCCTCTTCCTCTACCTCGGCCTCTGCCAAAGGTAGGCTGTGACCTCTCCATTGGTGCAGGAGTATTCATCTATATTTTAGGGCAGTTCACCTTTATATGGTCTGGTGCTCCACATTCCCAGCATCCTTCGGTTAAATACCAACATTCACCCCCATGTCTTCGTCCACAATGCTCACATAGAGGAAAAGTATATCCTTCAAAACCCGTGTTTCTTCCAAATCCTCCACTAATTCTTGGATTGTTACTTATTCCTCTGCCTCTACTTAATCCTCTTCCGAAGCCTCTTCCAAATGACCCCGGTGCACTGGCTACAGATGTTTGATAACTCATACCTCAGCCTGATCTCTGATTCTGAGATCATCGGCCTTGTTGTATAGAACTACTTCCTCCCATGAATCTCTTTCGGGCCTGCTGAGGTCCTCCCGGCCTCGAGTTTGCGTCCTTTTTTTTGTTGCATGCGCTGATGCCAATTCCTTTCATCCACTTGTACTTTCTCAGCGTCCAAAGCCTTTGCAACAAGCTTGGAAAATTTTGATATATCTATGGCTACCAATTGCATTTTGATTTCATTGTTTAATCCTTCTAAGAATCTCTGGCATCGTTCCTGTTTTGTTTCTATCATTCTCCTCTCGTACTTACTAAGACGAGTGAACTCCTTTTCATACTCAGATACCGTCATTCTTCCTTGCTTTAAGTACGTGAATTCATTCCTTTTTGCATTTAAGTACGCCTCTGTGATATATCTCTTCTTAAACTCGGTTTGGAAAAATTCCCATGTCTACTGTTCTAGTGGCAAGCGCTGCTGCGTAGTCTCTCACCAAATGTACGCTTCTTCAACCAAAAGAGACATGGCACAAATAAATCTTTCCTCTGGCGTGCACCTTAATTGATCCAATGCTCTAATGGTACTATCTAACTAGTATTCTGCTTCCTCATATCCTTCTTCCCTACTGGCTTTAAATTCCTTAGCCCCATACTTCCTTAATTTCTCAATTGGGGCTTTCTCTCTCTTTCGGCAGTAGCAGGTACCATTCCTGCCATTTGTTGAAATGCTGCTGCATCTGTCGTAAATAAGCATCAGGGCCTTCCGCAGTCGCCGCTGCTGGTTGGGGCATAGTTCCAAGACTCTCCTCTACAATCGTAGGCACGGCGGCATGTGACTCGCCCTCCTTGTCTACGGCTCTCTGTAATTCAACTTCTTGCGACATTCTACAATCATATACATGTATATCATAATAAAGTTAGCAGCTGGTTTGGCTTGGCATATTAAATTTCCTATATGGCATGTACATAGATAAATTCCAATCATAATTTCAGATCATACACTTAATATAAACATAACCTTATTTATTCACATAATCGCGTTTTCATACATATTTAACATACATCATCACATACTCCTATTATGGCCTATTTTACATCTATGTACAGCAAAATGGCCTATATTAGTTTGTTACTTATCTGGCCTATTTATATCTATTTACAACAAAATGGCCTATATACTGTTGCATTTTTGTCCGCCTATATACATAACCAAAGGGGTAGCAAAATCATCAGCCCATCACAGCTCAATAAGTAGGAGCTCGGGAAGAGGTAGCACTATCTGAAGCAAGCTCCATCGGATCCGGATCTACCTCGTTAGACTGAACTCTAGGAAGGTTACGAGGGAGTTCATCCATTCTATCCTGTAACATCTCTACCCTTCCTTGCAAGGTCCTAGCCAAACGATTCACATTCTCAAGCTCTACTGTAGTTTGCCTCTTATCCACTTGTAACGCCCTAACATCTTCCATCAAGAGCCTACTATTATCCAGGGCTAACACTAAGTCTTCCCGGTCCTGGAGTCTCAAATCTCTCAACTGATCTATTACTTCCTCTTGCTCCTCCTGTTTCCCTTTCATTCTAACTAATTCTTCTTTTAACTTTGCTATTTCTCGCTCTCTGGCTTCCATTTTAATTTTCTGGCTCAGATTCTCCTTCCCCAATTCAAAAAGCTTCTTATCTATGGCTTGTTTCTCACTTGTGCTGGCCCGAGAATAAGGTTTAGGACCTAAAGCCAATTTAGCTGGTTGCTTCGAATCACTCATCCTCACTCCTGTTATCAATACCACAATATTACTAATAAGCATCATAAACATACACATCAGCTTAATAAAATTCCCTTCCTAAACTTATGTGTCATGCATTCATAGTTTGATTCAACTAACTACCCAGAATCGACTAAACCAATGCTCTGATACCACTAAATGTAACACCCCATCTTAGCTTATGTTTATAGACCAAGATGGAATGCTATTTTATGATATTCGAGTCTTGGTTCTATACTTAGTCAATTAATAATACACATTTTACAAAAATTTTGCCAGAGTTTCCCCTATAATTGGTGGTCCCAAGTGTCGCCAAAACTGATTTTTTTGATTTAATGAAAACATTTTTTTATCTCAACCAATCAATCTCAATCAATCTCAAGCACTTCTATAGTCGACCTCCTTATATCCTCCACCAAAACCTGCATTAAAATTTCACACTTCTACACACATCCATACACACTAATTCATACCAACATACAGTAGTTAATATACTTAGCACACGTACTTTGGTCTTTTACTAGTCATACATACAATTCTTAGTTTACGCTAGCATATGTACATGCCATTCTAGTTACATTACTTATAATAACTTTCTATCCGAAAAGTTGCCAATACCAGCTGCTCGGGACACTGCAGAAAACAGCTTCTCGCTCAACCTACGAGTTTAGAAAAGAAAACTAAACTCGCTAAGTGTTTGCTTAGTGGGTACTTAAATCATTGCATTAAATAAATAGATTAAAAGAGTAATTAAAAACATGTATTTGAATACTTTAAATCAATGAATAAGATCTAAACATAATGATAAAAGATTAAATCCCATATTCTGAATTTAGAAATTTCTTGTTTTGCTTTTATCAATTTAGGTGCTCTACTGGTTTAACAAAACATCAGCGGATAAGGAAGGGTCATGATAAATATATCTCGTCATGGTGAGATATTACAGGATGATATGCGTCATGGTGCATATTTCATCATCCTTCATCATAATTCTTGCACATGTGCTAATAGCCATTGTTCATTGAATCATTGATCATGTCATTGTAATCATCGGCCTTCAGCCAGAATATCATGTCATGTCATGAGCAGTACTGCAATAATAGTATGATGCATCATACCCTTATCTCAAGGGTTCTGTCATAACCAAGTAGAGCGTAAACAATTTATTAATTAATTTGATCATGATATTCAATAAGCCATGATTTTTCCATAATGCATGTATTGTCGGAATAGCTTGTCATGATGCCTTTCTGATCATTTTCAATTCTCCTTCATGTCATTTTATATGATTTAACATCAATCCATATCATAATATTCAAGTTTTAACACATTTAGAAAAAAACGACCAAATGAATAGTGGTGCGGCGCGTAAAATCGGCAACACAATGGCGCGCGTCAACTAAATGGTAGAATCTGTCTTACTGCTGAAAATCAGTCAACTTTGGCAACATTTTTGACCAAGTAAACAAAATTATTTTTTTCTGAATTTTTGCAGGAAAACACTTTCATAATTTATCTAAATGCATGTAAAATTTCATGGGAAAATTCCTTTGTTTGCCCCTTCAACGGACTGTCCAAAATGAAAGCTGCAGAATGGTGCCCAAAAGGGACCATTCGGCCCAATTTTAAAAACTTGAGGGAAATTCATTTTTTTCTTGCAAAATTGATTTTTAGACTCCTTTTGTGATACCATTGAAGGACTAAGGGTCCCTCTTTCAAAAATCAAACCAAAGGGGTGATTAAACGTTCATCAAAGTTTATGGATAATTGAGCAAATTTAGCTAGTTTGTTTTGTTTTCATTTTTTTCACAATCAATTGATTACAAATGGTTCAAGATCACTTTTCCACATATTTAGTACACATAATAACATCATTTCAAAACCATTTCAAAAGTCCCATAATGCAAAATATGTGAATTAATTGAAAAGGGCAATGATTTAAGTACCAAACCTTAATTCTTTTTCACTTGTTTCTAGTTCTTTTATGCCTTCTTTGCTTCCTTCTCTCTCACTTCTTGATTTCCTATAATTTTCATAAAATCCATGTCAAGAACATAATAAAATTTAAGTTCTTCATGCCTTATTTTACTAACTAATACTACTAGTCATCCTTTTTATCCTTAATCTTATATGTGCAAATCATCTCTTTCACTTTCTCTTCAACTTCTTAAATTTTCTATAATCATCATATTTATTCTTTCATTTGTATCTTGCAAATAATATAACCAATGAAAGAAATAGGACCATAGATGAATTTCCTTACCTTAAAGTCTTATTCTCCAACCAAGTTTGCAACCAAAATTAGGTACTTGAAAAACAATCTCTCTCTCTTTTCCCTTTCTCTTCAATTCGGCCAAGCAAGAACAAAGAGAGCTCTTGGCTTTTATTTTTTTTTGGTGTTCTCTCCTCCAAATGGCAGCCAAGAGAGGTTAAAATGTGATGGTGTAAGTGTTGATTTCCCATTGGTACACTTAAGTGGGAAAATGGCTAATTCTCATTGGTCCAAATGTCTCTTTCTTTTATTTATTTAAAACCCAAGCCTTTGGACTTTCTTTTAATTATATTTTGGCCCCTCAACCTCCTTGTACTGAAATTTTATGGTCTAAGATGTGAAAAGACCAAAATACCTTCGGCGATTACTCGTTCGTAACTTTTAAACCGCGCACTTTGGCCGAATGCTGTGGTATACTTTTTGACTCAGTTTTTCCTCCACTTTTCATTTTTGAGATCCATTATTACTTTCGAGATACTTTTGAAAATGATAATGTTGCCCCTGGTCAAAATCCCCTATATCTTCCAAACCGTGCGATTTCGGGAAAAACCGTGTCGCGCTGTTGCTACCCGATTTTTCTCTACTTTCCATTTCTGGAATCTGTTATATGCACTATTAAGGACCTCCGGAACAACTTTTGGTAATTACAGTCACCTCCACAAAACTTTGCAATATTTTCAAATAGGTCCTTTCAGGTCTACAGAACTTCCCTTCACTTCGCGCTCTTGAGTAGCTTCTCGGGATGGTTCCTCTTACTGTACATGGACGTACTGTACATATGCATAAGTTGGGTCATGACAAGAAGTGTTTCATCTATATGGATCACAAGAGTTTGAAATACTTGGGTGTCTAGAGAGAGCTGAATCTTCGGTAGAGACGATGGTTAGAGTTGATTAAAGACTATGACTATTTGATTGATTATCATCCTGGCAAGGCAAATGTAGTTGCTGATGCCTTGAGTCGGAAGTCTTTAGCAGGTTTGACTATTTATTTGCTCTCGTTGCTTGTTGAGTTGAAAGCGTTGCATGCTAGTTTTGAATCATGTGATGATGGTGCTTTGTTAGCATATTTGCAATTGAGGCCAGTATTGTTGGATCAGATAAGGGAGGCTCAATTGGCAGATGAGAAAATTCAGAAAGTTGTTTCGGATTGCCGGAAGGGGGAGAGCCGAGATTTTCTTGTTAGAGATGATGGCAGTTTATGGTTCAAAGATAAATTGTGTGTTCCTGATGATGCAAGATTGAGATGATGGCAGTGGACTTTTGCTATGCACCCTGGGAATACCAAGATGTATCATGATTAGAAGAAACATTATTGGTGGTCAGGTATGAAGAGGGACTTAGCAAAGTTTGTATCTAAGTGTCTCACTTGTCAGAGACTGAAGGCCGAGCACCAAGTTCCATCGGGGTTGCTCCAACTTCTAACAGTGCCAGAATGGAAATGGGAGCGAGTAACGATGGATTTTGTGACTGGTTTACCCTTGACTCAGAAGAAGCATGATGCCTTCTGGGTGATTGTTGATCGGTTGACGAAGACAGCTCATTTTCTTCCAGTTAGAATTGATTATTCTCTTGAGAAGTTGGCTGAGTTGTATAATTGTGAGATAGTAAGATTACATGGAGTTCCAATTTCTTTGGTGTCTGATCGAGATTCCCAGGTTACTTTAAGGTTTTGGAAGAGTTTGCATAATGCTTTGGGTTTTCGATTGCATTTTAGCACTGCTTTTCATCCGCAGACAGATGGGCAGTCAGAGAGAGTGATACAGATCTTAGAGGATATGTTGAGAAGCTGTGTTATTGATTTCTCTGGGAGTTGGGACAGATTTTTACCATTGATGGAATTTTCCTATAACAACAGTCATCAATCCAGTATTAGAATGGCACCTTATGAGATATTGTATAGTAGAAGATGCAAGACACCTCTATGTTGGGATGAGATTGGAGAAGGAAAATTGGTTGGTCCCGATTTGATTAAAAAAACAGAAGAGAAAATGAAGATAATTCGGGATCGTTTGAAAGCAGCCTCAGATCGGCAGAAATCATATTCAAATTTGAAGAAGAAAGACATAGAGTTCAATGTTGGAAATAAAGTATTTTTGAAAGTGTCTCCTTGGAAGAGAATTTTGAGATTTGCCTGTAAAGGGAAGCTGAGTTCTCGTTTTATTGGACCTTATGAGGTATTGGAGAGAGTTGGACTAGTTGCCTATCGTTTAGCTTTGTCGCCTGAATTGGATAGAATTCATAATGTCCTCCATGTATCTATGCTGCAGAGGTACAAGTCAGACCCATCTCACGTTTTGTTAGTTGAATCTATTGAGGTGAGTTCGGTTCTGACTTTTGAAGAAGAACCAGCGACTATTTTGGCACATGAAGTAAGAGAGTTGAGAAATAAGAAAGTGCCACTTGTGAAGGTTCTTTGAAAGAATCATGCTAAGGAAAAGGCAACTTGGGAGAGTGAGCAAGTGATGTGAGACCAATATCCTCAATTATTCCATACTTGAGATTAGGTAATTTCGAGGACGAAATTTATTTGTAGAGGGAGAGAATTGTAATATCCCAAACTATGCCCTAAAATTTTGGAATGCTTATTGTTGTATTTGGATTAAATGTTATAAGTGTATATATGTTTAAGTGGGAAGATAAGAAAGGAAAGAGGAGTGTGTATATGTTATATATATAGATATATACAACATATGCAAGTCAACATTTATTTAAGGTCAAAAGATATATTAATTAATTAAATGGAAATTTAAATTAAGTGGATGATAATATTTATTATTATAATGATAATTAATTGCTTGGTGGATATTAAAAGAGAATTTAAGTGGTTAAGAGAGGTGGCTTGGGTTGACTTTCTTATCATCTTCTTCTTTCTTCTTGTGCTTAGACGGCCATCACCATTAACAAGAGGAAAAGAGAGATTTTGTTCTTCCAAACTCAAGATTGAAGGGTGTTTCAAGTGATCAAGTTGGAATTTTAAAGATTTTCTTCACTTTTTGTAAGTTTTCAACTTGTTTCCTTGGTTTTCTTTTGAGTTTGTGTGTTGAGCTTGGTGTATGGTTGTTGTTGAGATGTGTGTGTATAATTGTGGTGTGTTTGAGAGTGTTTGGTTTTATTGGCTTTGATTTGGGGTTGGTTTGAAGGAAAGGTTAAGTTTGGTGATGGAAAGCAAGTGTTGTGGATTTTGTATGGGTTGAGTTGTAATTATGGTTGTGATTTGTGTATGATGTATGTATTGAGTTGTTTTGGTATTTATGCAAGTTTATTATGGTTTATTGATGGTTTTGGGTAAGATTGTTTGGAGTGGAAAAGGGTTAAGTAAGATGTTTGTTGGATGTGGTGTTGTGGGTGTCAGAATTAGGGTTTTTGGCCTAACACGACCAAGTCTTTGGGCGTGTGAATGGTTCTGTTTTCAGGGCTTGTGACACGAGCAGTGACACGCCCATGTCACTGAGCGTGTCACAGCTTCTGTGTTGGAGTAGTATTGACACGAGTAGTGACACACCCATGTCACTGAGTGTGTCATAGCTACTGTGTTGTTGGTGGATTGACACGGCTAGTGACACGCCTATGTCACTGAGCATGTCACAGCTTCTGTGTTGTGAATTTAGGGCACGATCAGGGGCACGCCTGTGTTATTGAGAGTGTCATGTGTAGAGTTTGCCCTAGTTGGTTCTTGTTCTTATTTTCTTATGTGTATCACTAAGTGAGTGTGTATAATTACAATTGGATTAGGTTTTGAAGAGATTGAGTTGCCCTAATCCATGTGTTGAAGGATTCTTGGAAGAGGAGGTTGTTAGATTGGTGTGAGTTGCTCTTGAGGTAAGTACAAATCTTACATGATTGCATACATTTACATAACTTTGGAACTTAACACATTTGGATGGAAATGTGTTAAGTAACCCACTACATTTGTAACATCCTAAAATTTTTGAAAATTTCCAATTTTTGGAAAATTGGACAAAATAAATTATAATTTAAAAGGATAAATTGAATTAATGATTTTAAATGAAAAATGAAGGGATTTTAAATAAAAAAGTGGAATTTCTATGTGATATATATGCAAAATATAAACAACATATATAAAAGTCAACACTTTTTAAAAGAAAAGGGTATTTTGGTAATTAAATCTTATAAATTCAAAATTAATAAAATAATTCAAAAATAAATTATTTTTGAATGGAAGAGGGAAATTAGGACTTTTAATTTATTAAAAAAAATTAAATATTTAAATATTAAATTATTTTAATATATATATGTGGTTAAAAAAAAGATGAAAGGAAAAGAATATTAAAAGTCTTCTTCTTCTTCTTCTTCTTCTTCTTCTTCTTCTTCAAGAACATGGCTTCCATGGGAGTTTGAAGACCAAGGATTTTGCTTCTTCCATACTCCATAAGTTGAAGGAATTAACAAGTTTCAAGTGGATTTTTGGTGATTTCCACCAAAATTAGTAAGTTTCCATCTCTTTTCTTCGAATTCCATGGAAGAAGAGATTATGTGAGTTTTGAGATTTTTATGCAGTATGTTATAATTGTTGGAATTGGAGTGTATGATGTTATTTTGGGTAGTTAACAATGATTCTAAGGTTAGATTGAAGAGATGATGGAGTTTGGTTAAAGAATGGTGAAGAGAGAGAATTTAGGGTTATGGATTTTTGGGGTTTTGAAAACATGAACTCTAATTGTGCAAATAGATTCCAAATGAGTTTTTTTTATTCATAAACAAGTATTTTAAAGTCAAATATTGTAATATCCTCATGTATACCTTAAAAGTTTTGATTATGTTATTGTTATATATTGGATTGAATATATGTGTTAAATTACAAGAGAAAAGAAGTTGGGAAAAGAATGTATAGGTATTTGTGTTTTGAGAAGAAAAGAGGGTGTAGAGAGAAGTGTATATGTTGTTTATATGGTTGTATAACTAACATATACATTGGTCAAAAGGGTTGGTCAATACAAGATGATATTTATTTGTGGCATGTGAAATTATATATATGGGTATATATGAGACAAAAGATTAATTAAATGGATGAAGGGCATGGAGGTAATTTTCTTTGGTTAAGTTGCATGGTGGAGATTAAAAGAAGAAAAGTGGTTGACTTGTTGGTATTTTCTTCTTTCTTTCTTGAAGAGGCCGGCCATTGAAGAAGAGAAAGAGCTAGGGAGGTGTTTGAAGTTCTATAATCAAATTGAAGAAGGAATCAAGGGTTTTGGTTAGAGATTTGTGGAATTTCTTCATTTAAGGTTTTGAAGAGATTGGGTTGCATTAACCTAAATGTGGAGAATTCTTGGAAAGAAAAGAAATGTATAGATTGATGGGACTAGTTCTTGAGGTAAGTACCAATACATATGATTGTATTTAATTACATAATTTGAGGCTTAACACATTTGTTTGCAAATGTGTTAAGTGATCTATTATATTGTTAACATAATTGGACTAAGGTGATGATTGAATGATGTGAAGGATGTGAAGATCATTAACAAGGTAAGCATAAACCCTATTTGATTGTATATCCTTATATGTCTTTGAACATTAACACATTGGGATGAAAGTGTTAAATAAGCTATTATATTGTGAATGTAAATGAAGAATATATATAAAGGATGAAATATGAAATGGGAAAGGTAGGAAGAAATGAGGATCATTCTTAAGGTATGTGCAATTTGTTATGATAAATGCTCTAGTAATGAATGATGTTAATGTGTTTTGAGAAGTGAGAAAATGTTATGTTATATGCATTGTGAATCTTGTGTATGGCAATGTATTATATGAATAATATACTTTGAAATGTAATATCAATGATGCTATATGTATCATATGGATTGAGATATGATATGATATGAAGCCATTGTGATTGGCTATGATAATTCAATTGAAAGAGATAAGGCATGTTGGCCTAATTGATGATGAGATTGATAATGAAATAATAAATGAATTGTTTGTTTAATATGTTATTCAGTTTCAGAGTTCTGGATTTGGGTGGCATGCCTAAGAAATGATGAAAGGTAACAGTCTTGCCGGGTTGAGGATCTCCTCATATGTGTTGAGTTGATGGTCCAAGAGACTGGGTCTGTTACACTATGAGAATTGTGAATATGAGATATATGATTTGTAACAGTCTTGCCGGGTTGAGGATCTCCTCATATGTGTTGAGTTGATGGTCCAAGAGACTGGGTCTGTTACACTATCCATGGATAGAGATACATGTATATACATTGCCTATGGGCGTGATGATTGTGACTATGAACCAAAGCAGTAACTCTGAACTTTGAATAACATATTAGTGTTTTGGGCCCGAGTCTGTCTTTATTGTCAATGTGAAATGCAAGTATTGAAATATTGATTGTGAGTATTAATAATGAATTATGCTTGGTGAATTGTGAATAATATAATGTTATTAAGTGTAATATGTAAATGAATTGTGGTTGATGATAAAGGTTGTCTTTATTGGAAATATGATTTATGATTTGTATGATATGTAAATTGTGTATTGTAATAATGAGTGATATGATGTGTAATGTGTGTATTGCAATAATGAGTGTATGATATGTAATGTGTGTATTGCAATAATAATTGGTATGATATGTAAAGTGTGTATTGCAATAATGGTTGGTGTGGTATATATATAATGTAGGGGTATTAATATATTGGTTTTGAGTATTGGTGATGCATTGGGGTTGGTGATAATATTATGTACATATATACATCATATATGAAATTAGCTAGGATATATTAAAGATAAAATTAAAAAGAAATGAAGATATGATAAGAACTAATTATATATTGAATCGATGTATCATTATATATCAATACTTCTATACTATATGTTTATATTTTATATTTGGACTACTAAGCTCTCGGGCTTAGCGCGAGTGTTTATTCGCGCAGGTATATAGATGGAAGATATGAAGTCTTTTGTTATGCCACAAGAAGAGTAAAGTTTGTCGAGACCAACTAGAGGGTAATGCATACATGTATAAATTTTAATTATGATGTATTTCTGACGAGAGAGTATTTATATGTATAAATGAAGTTTTAATAAAGATAATGATTTTGTAAATGTTATTTAAATTAAGGTATTATGGTTTGAACTCTGTTACAGGTTTTTAAAAGGTAACGAAAAGTGACATCCTTATACTTTATATATTTACTGTATGTATACTAGGTATATGCATAGTACTTATATAGGGTATCGGGGTGTTACAATTGTTTTGGTATCAGAGCTTAGGTTCGAGATTCTCGGCCTAAGTGAGATTAAAAAAAAATTTTTTTTTTGAAAAGTTTAAATTGAAATAAAAAGGAAAAGTTTTGAAATGAAATTTGTAATACGTGCATATGCATTGACATCTAGGTTGGTCTCGGATGTGGCATAATATAAATTGTAGAATATTTGTGTTATATGAGATGTTCAATATAGTTGATGATATATGTGTATACTATTTTGATGTGATGAGAAATTATGATTGTTGACAATGATGTTGGAAATGAATTATAATTGAGGCATAGTGCCTAATTGATTATGAGAAACGCATTGTGAAATGTAATGTGATATTTGTATATTAATTATGCATATGAAGAATGTCATGTTGTGTGCAACATGAAATGTAATGTTGATATTTATGAGCAATATTATGTAGGGCATAATGTGAATTGAAACATAAAGAAATAAAAAGGAGAATAAAGTTGAAAATAAGTAGCAATCAAAATCAAGATTAAAATATGTATTCTTTCCTTTATACTTTGAACCTCTTTATAATAATGTTTATGTTGAGGTTGTTAGACAGAGAAAATATTGCTGGATTGTTATTATTGAAAGATATGTTACTAAAATGAGGAAAGAATGGTGGAATAGTGAATGAGTTAGTTAGTATAGACAAAGTGTGATTTTTTAAAGTTGGGATATATGTATATAAAATTAAGGTTTTGTTTAAAGGAAAAAGAGATGATATTGGTTAAGTAAGAAAATAAGTTGATATTGTTATTTTAATGCAAACATGGTAAATTCAATGTTAGAAATGTGAGATGCTTGGATATTGTGAAAGCTCATGGTAATGGTGATAATATGTGATATTTGAGATTTTTGAAGTGAGCTTTATGATTGTGGAAATTATATGTTTTAATATTGCTTTGTGATATATATTTGTAAGATGTTTTTAAAGTGATGATAGAAAAGATGAGTTTGGCAAATTGAAGCTTAAATGAAGTAGTAAATTGAGAAGTTAAAGTTTTAGTGGAATTTGATAAAGATTATTGGGATATTGATAGTTAACTGTATATGCAATGCATAAGCTAAGTGAAATGACTAGTATTGCATATGGAAGTATTATGAATTGAGTAATGTGATTTATAGTATGAGAATTTGTTTTGAAATAATCAAGGAAGTGGATAAGTAAATAGAAATGAGTTATTTTAAGTCATTTTACTGAACAGGGTAAGAATGAATATGGGAGTGTATTAAATATTTTTAAAGACGAAAGTGAAAGAGATGTCACATTGGGAATGTGACTGAGATGAATATGAAGTGTTACTATAGTCGGAATATATATGTTTGTAGTGTGAATAAATACTTTATATCATATTGGAAGAATGAGAAGGATAGTGTTTAAAAGAAAATGATAAACACTAAATTTGTATTGAATGTATGAAAAAGGAAAATACTATAAGAGCATATAATTAAGTGTATACATGTATATGATATGTGAATTGAGTTTTCCAATATGAATGAAATTATGATATATAAACACATTTGTGAATCACATTATGAGGATGGCTTATGAAGATATATGTGGTATAATTATAGAATTAGTGATATGGAAAAACAATGTTATATGTATTAGTGGACCTAAGAGAGATTAGGTCTTGAACTGTGTAAAGCTAGATGGATTATGTGATGGAAGTGAGAATGGAAAGAACTTGAGTAATATTGGACAGTGGAAATTGTTATAATGAGTATTGAACTTGATGATTATATTATATTTAGAGTTTCAAAGTATTCACATATGAAAAGTTCTATGTAATTATATTATAAGAGATTGTAGATGGATTAGAAATGAAGTGATGAATAGAAATTGTATAAGAACTGTATATGATTGAATATGTATATAGTAATATTGTTAAAGCATGAGTTAAGTTGATAAGGATCATATAAGCGAATACAAATTGGTTGAAACGAAGTTGGAATGTGTTAACTTCTGTTATACTAAAAATGTTAAGATTGAGAATAGAATTATAAAAGAACAGTATTGAATTGAAAGTTCTAGGTTTGAATATTAATCTCTTAAAGTCATGTGTTTTGTTCAGTATTTTGGATCGGTTAATTTGTTATCCATGGATTTGGATCTTAGATATAATGATTGTAATACGGATTTGGTGAGGTTGACAATTTTGTTTGAGAAGTATAGTTAAAAATTATGATGGTTAAAGTTGTACCTTATTATTTTTTTTATGTTAAGAATTTGGTTATAACTGTGAAAAAAAAAATAAAAAATTTTGAAATGTGTTGAGTTATGGATAATATGACAAAAAGGTAATCAAAATAAATATACCAATGATAGGAAATGTGAAGAGTTAGTAAAAGGGAGAAATTATATTATATGAATGAAAGTTATACTGAATATGTTTATGGTATGTAACTTGAGGTTTAAGGGAATGAACTCAAAGTTTGAGTGAATGAATTATTGTAATATCCCGGAATAGACCCTAAGAGTTTTGGAGTTATTGTTGTTGTATTTGGATTTAATGTATATGTGTATATGTGAAATATAAGGATAATATATGTAAGACATATACATATACATCACATATACATGGGATATATATAATGGTGAAGGATAAGTGAGTTGTATATATATTTGTATAACTAAATAATAATAATAATAATAAAGACAAAAAGAAAAGAGAAGAAGAAAATCAAAGAAAGAATATGTGGTGGAGATTTAAAGTATTATTATTATTATTACTATTGTTATTGTTATTGTTATTGTTATTATTATTATTATTATTATTATTATATATATATATATATATATGGATAAGGACAAAGGAAAGAAGTAGAAACTTCTTCTTCCTTCTACTCCTTCTTCGTCTTCTTCGTTCTTCTTGGCCGAGAGAGAGAGAGAGAGAGAGAGAGAAAGAGAGAAAGATGTGATTTTCTTACCAAATTTCTTAAGGAATTCAAGAGATTTGATGATAGAGATGAAGATTTGATAAAGGATTCAAGTAAGTATTTATTTCTTTAAATTCATTTTCATTGTTTGAGTTGGGTTTGGTATGGTTGATGTGTGATGATGATGATATTGAAAGATTTAAGTATATATATGTGTTGATTTGGTAATTGGATGATGATAATATGATTATTTGTGAAGATGATGATGAATTGTTGAATAAGGGTTGAGTTTAATGAAATTTGGGGATTTGATAAATTGGTATATGAATGAAGTTTATAATGATGATTGGTGTGTGTTTTGAGTGTTGTTGATGTTTTGGTAAGTTTGTTATGGTTTTTGGGTGTGTTTGATGAAGATTGTTTGAAGTGAGTAATGATAAAAAGATGGGTATTGTTGGATGTTGTTGTGTGTTGACCGGAATCTGGGTTTTTAGTCGGACACGCCCAGAGACACGGCCAGTTTGTTAGGCGTGTCGTTGGTTCTGTTTTCTGGAGTTGGTAGCACGAGCAGTGACACGCCCATGTTATTGAGCGTGTCATAAGTTCTGTGTGGCAGTAGAATTGACACGACCAGTAACACGCCCGTGTTATTGAGCGTGTCATAGCTACTGTGAGTTTGGAGAATTGACACGGCCATGAGCACGCTCTTGTTGATTGGACGTGTTGATGTTTTTGAGATACAGAATGTATTACACGCCCAGTGACACGCCCGTGGTTATGAGCGTGTCAATGTTTCTGTGTTGTGGAGTTAGGGCACGATCAGGAACACGCCCGTGTTGATGAGCGTGTCATGTGTTGAGTTTGCCCTAATTGATTCTTATTTGTATTACCTCATGTGTATTTCTAAGTGAGTGTGTATGATTACTTTTGGATTAGGTTTTAAGAGATGGAATTGCCCTAATCCAAGTATTGAAAGATCTATGGAAGAGAAGTTATATGGGAGTGAGTTCTTTAGAGGTAAGTACAAAACCCTATTGGATTGCATATAAGTATATTGTTAAAATAAATATTAATATTGTATACACAATGAAAAGATAAGAGATATGATAATACATTAATACATATAAGATGTGAAGGCATTCAATATATATATGTTATGAAATGTGAAAGATGTGAGGATATGATTTGTATGATGTGTATTCCAATTTATATGGTAATGCAATTGATTGTGCATACTTGAGTAATGAATGATTATGTATATAAATATCAAAGATGAACTATGAAATGTGATAATGTGATATTGTGATGAACTATGAAATGTGATAATGTGATATTGTGATGAACTATGAAATGTGATAATGTGATATTGTGGTGAACTATGAAATGTGATATTGTGATGGAATATGAAATGTAAATTGAGAGGTGATGATGTATAAAGCCATTGTGGTTGGCTATGATATTGAGAATGAGATAAATGAGGCATGTTTTGCCTAAATGATGCCATTGTGGTTGGCTATGATGATGTAAATGATGATGAGAATGAGAATGAAATTGATAATGAAATAATAAATGAATTGTGTGACTAATGTGTTATTCATTTTCAGAGTTTTGTTGTTGGTGGCATGCCTAATAAGTGTAACAATCTCTTGAAGTTAGGTTGGATTGAATCCTTGAAGCCTAATTGAGATGTTACCACCCTTGAAGCTAGGTTGGGTTAGTTCTTGAAGCCAAGTTGGGTAGAAGCTTAGCATGCTTTGCTCCCCTTGAAGCTTGGTTGAACTTAATCCTTGAAGCCTAGTTGGGTATATGATATTGATAAATGTGATAACAAAACCAAAGCATTAACTCTGAACTTTGAATGACATATTAGTGTCTTTTGGGCCCGAGTCTGTCTTTGTTGTTAATGTGATGTATATACAAGTTGAAATAAATGAGTAATGGGATTTATGTTGCCTTTGTTGGAAATGTGAGTTGTGAATGATGAATTGTGGTTAGTGATATGATTATATAACATACATGAATTATTGAAAGGAGATATGGTTTGTGAAGTTATATGCAATATGCGATTATAAAGTATAAAATGATATATATGATATGTATGAGGTGAAATTGGTAAGTATCATAATATGAAGGTTCTATCAATTTATTGAATTATGTTTGATGGTTATGTTATATGTGTATATGTATATCCTCTATAAGGTTAATAGGATTATATGAAGAATGCATTGAAAAAGGGGAAAACAGAGTAAGAAAATGTTAAAACATGAGACTAAACATTTGAGGTATGTTTCCTTTATATTGTATATTTTAATGGTTACTTGTACTACTAAGCTTTCGAGCTTAGCGCGGTTATCTTAATCGCGCAGGTATATAGGTGATGAAGCTGGAGATAAGCTACTATGTCACAACGAGGACAAGTGTAGTTCGAGACCAACTAGATGGTGGTGCATGCATGTAATTATACTGTATTTTCATAAGAATGTATTCATTTGTATAAATGAATCTTTGGAAGAAACAATGTAACTTATATTTATGTATTACCATGATAAGAATAATCATTTTGTAAATACTTTCATATGATTTAAATGTATTATGGTTTTAAAAATTAAAGTAAAGAGTTATAATGGTGATGAAAAGTGACATTCTTATACTCTATATACATATTGTATGTGTACCTGGTATATGTACAGTATTTATATGGGGTATCGGGGTGTTACAATTATTTTGGTATCAGAGCTTAGGTTTCGAGATTCTCGGCCTAAGTAAATTTACAAAGAAAAGTTTAAAAAAAAAATGATGATAAATGAAAATAAAAAGAATGAAAATTTTGATACATGCACATGCATTAACACCTAGGTTGGTCTCGGATGTGGCATAATATGATTTGTAAAATATTTGTGTTACATGAGATGTTTAATATAGTTGATGATATATGTGTATACTATGTTGATGTGAGAAGAAACCATGATTGTTGGCAATGATGTTGGAAATGAATTATAATTGAGGCATAGTGCCTAATTATTTATGAGAAACGAATTACGAAATGTAATGTGAAATATGCATGTTGATGAGACATATGAAAAATGTTATGTCATGTGCAACATGGAATGTAATATTGATGTTTATGAGTAATATTATGTATGACATAATATGAATTGAAAAATAAAGAAATGGAAAGGAAAATAAAGTTGGAAATGAGTTGAAAATCAAATTAAGATAAGAGTATGTACTCTTTCTTCTATACTTTAAACCTCTTTATAAGAAAGTTTATGTTGAGTTTGCTAGACAGAGGAAATAATGTCGAATTGTGAATATTGAAAGTTATGTTATTTAAATGAAGAGAGTATGGTGGTATATTGAATGAGTTGATGGGTATAGACAAAGTTTGACCATTTATGATTTGAATATGTAAAGTTAAAGTTTTTAAAAGAAAAAGAGATGATGTTGGTTAAATAAGGAAATATAATGGTGTTGTTGCATTGCTGTTTTAAATGCAAACATTGTGATTTTAATGTTAGAAATGTGATACGCTTGAGTGTTGTTAAAGCTCATATTAATGGTGGAAAGATGTGATAATTAGATTTTTGGAAATGAGCTTTAATATTTGTGAAAAGAATATACTTTGAGGTTGTTTTGTAATGTGTATATATAAGATGTTTTTTTTTAAGTTGATATTAAGAACATAAGATGAGTGAATGGAAGTTTAAGTAAAGTAGTAAGTTGTGAAATTATAGTGTTAATGGAATTTGGGTAAAGACTATTTGAGTATTGATAATCTTAATGTAAGTTAAACCCATGAGCTTGTGGAATGAATATTACTGTATATGAGAGTACTATTAAATTGAATAATGTGATTGATAGTATGAGAATGATTATGCTTGCATTGACAAACCTGAGCAAAGCTAGGTCATGGGATAATATTGACAGTAAGAAATGGGATGGATCAATGTGGATTTAAGAAATTGAGATTTGTCATAATTAGACTTGGAGAGTATAAAGAGATTATTGAGCCCAATGTATATATGAGTGGATGTAATGTACATGTGTATAGATATGTGAGTAATATATATATATATATCTATGTGTTGAAGAATAAACAAATGGATGTATAGATGGTATACTAATGCATTTAAAAATATATGTGAGAGAGATGTCACCTTAGTAGCGTGACTAAGATTTTGTGAAGTAATATCATGGTGATAATGTATATGTGTTGGGTTGATAAACAACTTAAGTCATGTCAAAAAGGGATAAAAATGATGTTGTTCACGGAATAGTAAAATGTTAAATTGTGTTGAAAATATGTAAAAGAGGAATTAAATATCATTGTATGATTATGTGTATACATGTATAGAAAATGTGGAATGAGTTTTTGATATGAATGTAATTGTAAAATGTAAGAAATGTGGAAAGTAAATCACATTGTGAATGTGATCTATGGATGTGTTATATAATTGCATATTTGATGTATATTGGAAATGACATTGCATGTAGTAGTGGACCTAAGAGAGATTAGGCCTTGATTGACGTAAAGAGTATGTGATGAAATGAAAATAAGAATAAACTTAAGAAATGTTGGATAGTGAAATGGTTATGGAAATAAGGATTAATTTGGGAAATGGTGGACAGTAATATTGTTATGATAATAACTGAATTTGGCTATCATAAATGTTATGAGCCAAAGTATTTGTGTGAGGAAATGTTCTGTGTATATAAATTTAATAAGAAATTATAAGGGAAAAAGAAAGTATAAAGAATGAAATTTATGTAAGATCTGTATAAGATTGAATGATGTGTGAAGGAGAGGTTAAGGATAATATTGTTGTATATGAGACATGCAAATGGTGATCAAATAATTAAGAGTAAATTGTGTTGAGATAGAGTTGACATATGTTAATTTTGGATGTAGTAAAGTTTGGAGAATGGAGATATTATATTTGTGATGCAACTTAGTAGTATAATTGGAAAGTTGGAAATAAAATAATAGAGGAACAGTATTGATTTATAAGTTTCAGATGTGATCATTAATCTCCTATGGCCATATAGTGTATTTATGGTATTTGGCCGATTAACTTTGTTATCCACAGAATTGAGACTAAGAAAGTATAACTGTAATACTACTTTGGTAAGATTGATAATTATGTTTCTAGAAACATGATTAACGGTTATGATTGATGAAGTGTATTTTATGGTTTTTGTGTTAGCAATTTGGTTATAATTCTGGAAAAGAAAAGACAGAAAGAGAATTGTGGAAATACTTTAAGTTATGAGTAATGTGAGAAAAAGGTAATTATTGTTAATATAGTAATGATATGATAAGTGAGAAGATGATAATGAAAGAAGATTGCAGAATGAGTTTGAGAGCTATATTGATTATGTTTATGGTATACGGTGAATAAGTGGATGGGTTTAATATTTGAGTGAGTAAACTATGAATGATAAGCATGGTATGAGATAATTATGAATTTTGGTGGAATTGTATTGAGATAATGAAAGATAAACTATGTGTATATTGAAAGATAAATTAAAGTGGATGGTTATTCATGATAAATTTAGATAAGTGAACTATTGATTTGAATCAAACAAGATTATGATGTTAAGATATTGTGGAGAATAAATCAATTGATCTGGATTTTTGCTATAATTGTGAATTATTATTGAGATTTAATATGTATGGTTGTGCTAAAGGCATAAGAGATAAATAATGATGTATACAATGTAAAATTTTGATAGATGAACGGACATGAATTAATTGAATTATATCAATTTTAATGATGAGAAAAGGGAAGAAGTTGATTTCCTGTAAAGTAAGTTCAAAAGCATTGTATTAATATTGATGTTAAGTGAGAAAATACTAGAGAAGGAATGAAGTGTATGAGAAATAAGAATATTATTATCAATGAAGGTTTGATAAATGTTTGTTTGTAAGGATAATTGTAATGATGGGATAATTAATATTAAGATATAAGTTTATGATCTTGAAAGTTAAAGTTAAGAGAATAGTTATAAAGAGATGAAGTGATAAAATATTTTGAATGTAATAATGGAATGTAACATAAGTATGTTAAAGGATGATTGAATTTTTGCATATAGATAAGGTATTTGAGAGTATAATGAGTTATTTTGAATATTGGATGAGAATGTAATAAGGTATAAAGATTTTTATCGTGACAAGTTGTGGAATTGAATAATATAATTGACTCTAAGGGGGAGAGTGCAAACTATGTGATTTGATGAAAATTTTAAATGGTGTATTGGTAAGAATGGAATGTTATTGTACTGAGTAATTTCGAGGACGAAATTTTTTTTAGGGGGAGAGAATTGTAATATCCCGGAATAGACCCTAAGAGTTTTGGAGTTATTGTTGTTGTATTTGGATTTAATGTATATGTGTATATGTGAAATATAAGGATAATATATGTAAGACATATACATATACATCACATATACATGGGATATATATAATGGTGAAGGATAAGTGAGTTGTATATATATTTGTATAACTAAATAATAATAATAATAATAAAGACAAAAAGAAAAGAGAAGAAGAAAATCAAAGAAAGAATATGTGGTGGAGATTTAAAGTATTATTATTATTATTACTATTGTTATTGTTATTGTTATTGTTATTATTATTATTATTATTATTATATATATATATATATGGATAAGGACAAAGGAAAGAAGTAGAAACTTCTTCTTCCTTCTACTCCTTCTTCGTCTTCTTCGTTCTTCTTGGCCGAGAGAGAGAGAGAGAGAGAGAGAGAAAGAGAGAAAGATGTGATTTTCTTACCAAATTTCTTAAGGAATTCAAGAGATTTGATGATAGAGATGAAGATTTGATAAAGGATTCAAGTAAGTATTTATTTCTTTAAATTCATTTTCATTGTTTGAGTTGGGTTTGGTATGGTTGATGTGTGATGATGATGATATTGAAAGATTTAAGTATATATATGTGTTGATTTGGTAATTGGATGATGATAATATGATTATTTGTGAAGATGATGATGAATTGTTGAATAAGGGTTGAGTTTAATGAAATTTGGGGATTTGATAAATTGGTATATGAATGAAGTTTATAATGATGATTGGTGTGTGTTTTGAGTGTTGTTGATGTTTTGGTAAGTTTGTTATGGTTTTTGGGTGTGTTTGATGAAGATTGTTTGAAGTGAGTAATGATAAAAAGATGGGTATTGTTGGATGTTGTTGTGTGTTGACCGGAATCTGGGTTTTTAGTCGGACACGCCCAGAGACACGGCCAGTTTGTTAGGCGTGTCGTTGGTTCTGTTTTCTGGAGTTGGTAGCACGAGCAGTGACACGCCCATGTTATTGAGCGTGTCATAAGTTCTGTGTGGCAGTAGAATTGACACGACCAGTAACACGCCCGTGTTATTGAGCGTGTCATAGCTACTGTGAGTTTGGAGAATTGACACGGCCATGAGCACGCTCTTGTTGATTGGATGTGTTGATGTTTTTGAGATACAGAATGTATTACACGCCCAGTGACACGCCCGTGGTTATGAGCGTGTCAATGTTTCTGTGTTGTGGAGTTAGGGCACGATCAGGAACACGCCCGTGTTGATGAGCGTGTCATGTGTTGAGTTTGCCCTAATTGATTCTTATTTGTATTACCTCATGTGTATTTCTAAGTGAGTGTGTATGATTACTTTTGGATTAGGTTTTAAGAGATGGAATTGCCCTAATCCAAGTATTGAAAGATCTATGGAAGAGAAGTTATATGGGAGTGAGTTCTTTAGAGGTAAGTACAAAACCCTATTGGATTGCATATAAGTATATTGTTAAAATAAATATTAATATTGTATACGCAATGAAAAGATAAGAGATATGATAATACATTAATACATATAAGATGTGAAGGCATTCAATATATATATGTTATGAAATGTGAAAGATGTGAGGATATGATTTGTATGATGTGTATTCCAATTTATATGGTAATGCAATTGATTGTGCATACTTGAGTAATGAATGATTATGTATATAAATATCAAAGATGAACTATGAAATGTGATAATGTGATATTGTGATGAACTATGAAATGTGATAATGTGATATTGTGATGAACTATGAAATGTGATAATGTGATATTGTGGTGAACTATGAAATGTGATATTGTGATGGAATATGAAATGTAAATTGAGAGGTGATGATGTATAAAGCCATTGTGGTTGGCTATGATATTGAGAATGAGATAAATGAGGCATGTTTTGCCTAAATGATGCCATTGTGGTTGGCTATGATGATGTAAATGATGATGAGAATGAGAATGAAATTGATAATGAAATAATAAATGAATTGTGTGACTAATGTGTTATTCATTTTCAGAGTTTTGTTGTTGGTGGCATGCCTAATAAGTGTAACAATCTCTTGAAGTTAGGTTGGATTGAATCCTTGAAGCCTAATTGAGATGTTACCACCCTTGAAGCTAGGTTGGGTTAGTTCTTGAAGCCAAGTTGGGTAGAAGCTTAGCATGCTTTGCTCCCCTTGAAGCTTGGTTGAACTTAATCCTTGAAGCCTAGTTGGGTATATGATATTGATAAATGTGATAACAAAACCAAAGCATTAACTCTGAACTTTGAATGACATATTAGTGTCTTTTGGGCCCGATTCTGTCTTTGTTGTTAATGTGATGTATATACAAGTTGAAATAAATGAGTAATGGGATTTATGTTGCCTTTGTTGGAAATGTGAGTTGTGAATGATGAATTGTGGTTAGTGATATGATTATATAACATACATGAATTATTGAAAGGAGATATGGTTTGTGAAGTTATATGCAATATGCGATTATAAAGTATAAAATGATATATATGATATGTATGAGGTGAAATTGGTAAGTATCATAATATGAAGGTTCTATCAATTTATTGAATTATGTTTGATGGTTATGTTATATGTGTATATGTATATCCTCTATAAGGTTAATAGGATTATATGAAGAATGCATTGAAAAAGGGGAAAACAGAGTAAGAAAATGTTAAAACATGAGACTAAACATATGAGGTATGTTTCCTTTATATTGTATATTTTAATGGTTACTTGTACTACTAAGCTTTCGAGCTTAGCGCGGTTATCTTAATCGCGCAGGTATATAGGTGATGAAGCTGGAGATAAGCTACTATGTCACAACGAGGACAAGTGTAGTTCGAGACCAACTAGATGGTGGTGCATGCATGTAATTATACTGTATTTTCATAAGAATGTATTCATTTGTATAAATGAATCTTTGGAAGAAACAATGTAACTTATATTTATGTATTACCATGATAAGAATAATCATTTTGTAAATACTTTCATATGATTTAAATGTATTATGGTTTTAAAAATTAAAGTAAAGAGTTATAATGGTGATGAAAAGTGACATTCTTATACTCTATATACATATTGTATGTGTACCTGGTATATGTACAGTATTTATATGGGGTATCGGGGTGTTACAATTATAGATATTAAGTATGATATAACATTTTTATGAGAATTGGTGGAAATTATACTAAGATAATAAAGAATAAACTATGTGTATATTAAAAGATATTAGAAGTGATTTGTTATCATGATGATTTGACTGAAAATAGATTGAAAGAGAGCAGAAATTGAATATAAGTTTGCTCTTATGGAATTAAGTTATATTTATACTTATATGAAAATTGTGAAATTTCATGATAAGTTAGATTACTTAATCGTTGGTTGGAATTGAACAAGATTGGAACGTGGGTATATTGTGACAGATAGATTAATTGATCTGGATTTGGCTAAGATTATGGATCATTAATAAAATTTAATGTGTATAGTTGTATTAAGAAAATAGGTATTTACATGATAATGTATATGATGTAAATTTTAAAGTATGATTGGACATGAATGAGTGGAGTATAGTAGTTGTTAATCATGATAAGAAGAGAAAAAGATTGGTTATTTATAAAATAAGTTGAAAGATAATGTATTAATATGTAAGTTAAGTGAAAAGCATGCTAAAGAAATAACTCCATTTATGAAAAATCAGGATTTTGTTATCTATTGAGGGTGATAAATGTCTATTTAGACAGTGATTGTAATGAAGGGATAATTAATGTTCAGATATAAGTCAATGATTTTTAATGTTAAAGTTAAGAGAGTAATTATACAGAAGTGAAATAACAAAATATATTAAATATAAAGATTAGATGGAGTATAAGTGTACTATAGAATGATCTGATTCTTATATAAAGACATTAACAAGAAATGTAATGAGTTCTTTTGAATGTTTGATTCAGGAAATAACAAGATGTATAAACATATAGAATGATGAGTTATGGAATTTAAAGAAGGTGGTTGATTCTAAAGAGGAGAGTTGAAGCTATATAATTTGATGATATAATGACTTAAGCGTATAATTAACTTCATATGGAAGTTAAGATGGTATAGTATTATGAATGGATTACAATTATGCTAGATAATTTCGAGGACGAAATTATTTAAGGGGGAGAGAATTGTAATATCCTCATGTATACCTTAAAAGTTTTGATTATGTTATTGTTATATATTGGATTGAATATATGTGTTAAATTACAAGAGAAAAGAAGTTGGGAAAAGAATGTATAGGTATTTGTGTTTTGAGAAGAAAAGAGGGTGTAGAGAGAAGTGTATATGTTGTTTATATGGTTGTATAACTAACATATACATTGGTCAAAAGGGTTGGTCAATACAAGATGATATTTATTTGTGGCATGTGAAATTATATATATGGGTATATATGAGACAAAAGATTAATTAAATGGATGAAGGGCATGGAGGTAATTTTCTTTGGTTAAGTTGCATGGTGGAGATTAAAAGAAGAAAAGTGGTTGACTTGTTGGTATTTTCTTCTTTCTTTCTTGAAGAGGCCGGCCATTGAAGAAGAGAAAGAGCTAGGGAGGTGTTTGAAGTTCTATAATCAAATTGAAGAAGGAATCAAGGGTTTTGGTTAGAGATTTGTGGAATTTCTTCATTTAAGGTTTTGAAGAGATTGGGTTGCATTAACCTAAATGTGGAGAATTCTTGGAAAGAAAAGAAATGTATAGATTGATGGGAC
This sequence comes from Garcia nutans, assembly GCA_947685225.1. Classification (NCBI taxonomy): domain Eukaryota; kingdom Viridiplantae; phylum Streptophyta; class Magnoliopsida; order Malpighiales; family Euphorbiaceae; genus Garcia; species Garcia nutans. Next base: position 31,341,248 of record CANTUV010000005.1, on the reverse strand, counting down.
TAGTTCTTGAGGTAAGTACCAATACATATGATTGTATTTAATTACATAATTTGAGGCTTAACACATTTGTTTGCAAATGTGTTAAGTGATCTATTATATTGTTAACATAATTGGACTAAGGTGATGATTGAATGATGTGAAGGATGTGAAGATCATTAACAAGGTAAGCATAAACCCTATTTGATTGTATATCCTTATATGTCTTTGAACATTAACACATTGGGATGAAAGTGTTAAATAAGCTATTATATTGTGAATGTAAATGAAGAATATATATAAAGGATGAAATATGAAATGGGAAAGGTAGGAAGAAATGAGGATCATTCTTAAGGTATGTGCAATTTGTTATGATAAATGCTCCAGTAATGAATGATGTTAATGTGTTTTGAGAAGTGAGAAAATGTTATGTTATATGCATTGTGAATCTTGTGTATGGCAATGTATTATATGAATAATATACTTTGAAATGTGATATCAATGATGCTATATGTATCATATGGATTGAGATATGATATGATATGAAGCCATTGTGATTGGCTATGATAATTCAATTGAAAGAGATAAGGCATGTTGGCCTAATTGATGATGAGATTGATAATGAAATAATAAATGAATTGTTTGTTTAATATGTTATTCAGTTTCAGAGTTCTGGATTTGGGTAGCATGCCTAAGAAATGATGAAAGGTAACAGTCTTGCCGGGTTGAGGATCTCCTCATATGTGTTGAGTTGATGGTCCAAGAGACTGGGTCTGTTACACTATGAGAATTGTGAATATGAGATATATGATTTGTAACAGTCTTGCCGGGTTGAGGATCTCCTCATATGTGTTGAGTTGATGGTCCAAGAGACTGGGTCTATTACACTATCCATGGATAGAGATACATGTATATACATTGCCTACGGGCGTGATGATTGTGACTATGAACCAAAGCAGTAACTCTGAACTTTGAATAACATATTAGTGTTTTGGGCCCGAGTCTGTCTTTATTGTCAATGTGAAATGCAAGTATTGAAATATTGATTGTGAGTATTAATAATTAATTATGCTTGGTGAATTGTGAATAATATAATGTTATTAAGTGTAATATGTAAATGAATTGTGGTTGATGATAAAGGTTGTCTTTATTGGAAATATGATTTATGATTTGTATGATATGTAAATTGTGTATTGCAATAATGAGTGATATGATGTGTAATGTGTGTATTGCAATAATGAGTGTATGATATGTAATGTGTGTATTGCAATAATAATTGGTATGATATGTAAAGTGTGTATTGCAATAATGGTTGGTGTGGTATATATATAATGTAGGGGTATTAATATATTGGTTTTGAGTATTGGTGATGCATTGGGGTTGGTGATAATATTATGTATATATATACATCATATATGAAATTAGCTAGGATATATTAAAGATAAAATTAAAAAGAAAATAAGATATGATAAGAACTAATTATATATTGAATCGATGTATCATTATATATCAATACTTCTATACTATATGTTTATATTTTATATTTGGACTACTAAGCTCTCGGGCTTAGCGCGGGTGTTTATTCGCGCAGGTATATAGATGGAAGATATAAAGTCTTTTGTTATGCCACAAGAAGAGTAAAGTTTGTCGAGACCAACTAGAGGGTAATGCATACATGTATAAATTTTAATTATGATGTATTTCTGACGAGAGAGTATTTATATGTATAAATGAAGTTTTAATAAAGATAATGATTTTGTAAATGTTATTTAAATTAAGGTATTATGGTTTGAACTCTGTTACAGGTTTTTAAAAGGTAACGAAAAGTGACATCCTTATACTTTATATATTTACTGTATGTATACTAGGTATACGCATAGTACTTATATAGGGTATCGGGGTGTTACAAATATTGGATTTGGTCTTGTTGGGTTGGAGTTTGAGAATGGAAGTGGAGATTTAGGGTTTTGGAAAAGTGATTTTCCAAAGTGGTTGAATTGTGTGATTTTATTTGTTTAAGTATGTTGTTTAGTGTTAAAAGTGATGAATATAAGCTTGGAATGAGTAATGGATTGTGTTGGAATGGAAAACCTTCAATGGGGGAAGGTTATGCCATTTTTGAGATTTTGTGTATAAAAGTGTATTTTTATAATGTAAATGATTTAAATGTATTAAAATATGTTTTTAATAATAAAAATAAACTTAAAACACTAATTTAATTGTAGTAGAATAGAATTCTAATGTTAAAGTAAGGAAACGCTAAATTTTTGAAAATTTGTAGGAGTGATGTGTAATTATGGTTTAATGTTGGAAATGCCATTAAATGTGATACTAAATGATTATTTGCTATCACATTTGGTTTAGGCATTGAGGGAGGTTGATTTGCTTCATCCAAGTGATGAAGGGTAAGTTGGAAAGATTGGATTGAAGGTTGTTTTTAGCTTGCTTTGGGTTGCTAGTGGAGGTATGTACAAACTTTGAATATATTGTTTATATTTGCATGACATTTGGGCTTCACATTTTGGTTGAAAAATATGTTAAGTTACTTGGTTCATTGATTGTGTATGAATAATATGCTATGACATTTGTAATGTCATATATGTGTTAAATGCATTGTGAAAAGCCATTGATAATGGCTAATTTGTGTACCATGTGAAATATGCATATTATGTGAAAATACCCATAGTAATTGGGTAATGTGTTGTGAATGCAAAAATGAGATATGTGTAATAATAAAATGAATTGATATTGATAAAAATGAGAAAAGTGAGAAAAAAAAGTGAAAATAAGGCAATGTGCCTAGATTGAATACGTAAAAATGAGAAAGAGATTAATAAGGAGAAAGATGAATAAATTGTGTGCCTAGTATGTTATTCAATTTTCAGAGTTCTGGGTTTGGTGGCATGCCTATGATTGCCTATGGGCTACACGCTGGAATGGTGAAAAGACTGGGTCGTAAGCCAGGCCAGCTGATAAATATGATGTTTTTGGGGTGAAAAGACTGGGTCGTAAGCCTCAAAAACTGTAGCAGTCTAGCTGGGTTGAGGACCAAGATACTAGGGCCTAAGGGTCTAGCTGGGTTGAGGTCCAAGAGACAGGGGCTGTTACATTATCTATGGATATATTGCCTACGAGGCTAGGCACATGGTGTCATTATGGACCAAAGCAGTAACTCTGAAATTTGAATAGCATATTAGGTCCTTTTTGGGCCCATGCATGTCTTTGCTTTAATGTGAATTAGGAATTATGATACAATTGAGCAATATAATGTTATGAGTTGTGCTTATGAAATATTTGAAAAATATAAGAAAGTGGATTGATGTGACATCTATATGCATTATGCATTTGGTATTGCATTGAGTTATATTGTTATTATCAAAATTTGTACCACTAGGCTTCGGCTTAGCAAGATTGTTTCCATCGCTGGTGTGCGCGAGCCGCGCTGTAGCAATACAGCAAGTGCACGGGTCGCCCAAGTAATAAAGTAGTGAGTGAGTTATCGTTCCACTTGGGACAAGGCCAAGCACTAGTACAAACCTTAACTATTGTTTAGCAAATTAATATTTTTGTGAAGTTTTATAATTAAAGACAATTAACTTAAATAAATGAAAGAAAAGATAAATTGTGTGTTGTGTAAAAAGGTTTGATGATAATGATACTATCCAGATATTGAATCCCCCTAGCCTCAATTACATTACATGATAGAGTTGAATTGGCATTCCTCTAACTTAGACTAAAACCTCTCTCGAGCGAATTAATCCCTAATCACTAAGTAAAGTGCCAGAATCTCTTCTCAAAACACAATTAAATAGATCTTGCATTAAGAGCAAGGAACTATAAACCAAAGGATCTTGTAGGTCTTTCTCTAGCACCACAATCAATCCTCAACCCTTATGAGTAATCAATTCTCATCCTCTTTAGCAAATTGAAGTTTTGAAGTTCAACCAAGTTTTGTTGAATCTCATTCTCATCCTCTTTAGTAAAATTGAAGTTTCATCTCAACAACCTCATCGTTCAATAGTAATTTGCTCTCCTCAATTTCTAGATTGGAAATATTAGGCTCTACTTCTAAGGTCGTGGCTACCTTAAGCTTATCTACCTTATCTTCACTATGGGGCATGTCATAGAGTTCTGGAATATGCATACCTTGTTTGTCTTCCTCCAGTCTATATGGGAATAAAATTGGCGGCATAAAAGGATTTGTAGTTTCAGGAAATTCTATCCAAGTTGATGCTTCCAAATTCTCCTCTTCCTTTGTTTGATTCAACTCCTCTATATCGGGTTGGATCTCCTCGCCATTTTCTTCTTGATTGGTCCCTGCATCAAAGAAATCACAAAAATTGTTATATTTTATCTGTTCATTCCTCAAATTTGTGATTACCTCAATTTGCTCCAATTGGTTAGGAAACTCCTCCTTTCGGTGTGCTTGGGGTTGATGTGCCAGCTGCTCCTCTAGAGCATCCAATATCCTCTGTGTTTCTTGCAAAGATTCAGACCTCAACTCATCCTCCAAAGTGGGTTCCTCAAGGTGATCTTGATTCATTGTGAGTTTTTGAATATAGGCGTTTAACTTATCCTCCAATGTGGATTCCTCAAGGTGGTCTTGGTCTTAGAATTGTTCATGAAAGTAAGAACTTCTTTGGCAAGGTTGAAAATTATGTTGAGGTGAGATGTACTGCTGATTTTCCCAATAAAAATTTGGGTGCCTTTCCCAACTTGGATTGTAAGAATTGGGATATTTGTCATTACCACCCATTTGCTGGAAACTTTGGTAGCCATATTCTTCCTCGTGCCAATCTTGGTATCGTTGGAACCCAAATGAACATGTATTGGCACTATGTCCTGCATTGCCACATGCTGTACAATTTGGTGGGCTTCCCCGGCTTGCAATTAGCCTATCAACTTTATTTGTTAAATTTGCGAGTTGCCATGCAAGCTGAGAATAAGAGTCCCCATCATAAATTCCCTATGCCTTGAAAATTGCATCTTTACAAAAGGCACTCAGCGATTTAAAGAAAACAAACAAACAAACAAATTCAAACACAACAAACAAACAAATTTACAGAAAACAAACAAACAATTCAAAGAAAAACACACAAACAATTTACAAAAAATAAACAAACATTCTTGATAAAAAAAATAAAACTAAATCAACAGTCTTAATTATATTACTAGTATTGAAACCATTGTCTCCGGCAACGGTGCCAAAAACTTGGTGTGCACGAGTTGCCCTGTAGCAATACCGCAAGTGCACGGGTCGCCAAAGTAATAAACTAGTGAGTGAGTTATCGTTCCACTGGGGGTAAGGCCAAGCGCTAGTGCAAACCTTAACTGTTCTTTTGCAAATTAATATTTTTGTGATGTTTTATAATTAAAGACAATTAACTTAAATAAATGAAAGAAAAGATAAATTGTGTGTTGTGTAAAAAGGTTTGATGATAATGATACTATCCAGATATTGAATCCCCCTAGCCTCAATTACATTACATGATAGAGTTGAATTGGCATTCCTCCAACTTAGACTAAAACCTCTCTCGAGCGAATTAATCCCTAATCACTAAGTAGAGTGCCGGAATCTCTTCTCAAAACACAATTAAATAGATATTGCATTAAGAGCAAGGAACTATAAACCAAAGGATCTTGTAGGTCTATCTCTACCACCCCAATCAATCCTCAACCCTTATGAGTAATCAATTCATATCAAGGTTTCTCAAGTCAATAATATGAAAATGGCAAACAATCAATAAGCATGCTATTATCAATTGGCAATAATCATTAAGCATCATAAGAATAAAACAACTCAATCAATTAAAATCATTCAATCATACAAATAAGCTAGGGTTTTTCAATATCTAGATAGACAATGATTTAGTTCATGTTCAATACACTTAATACAACAACAGCAACAATAACATTAAAATGAATTAAAAGGAGAAAATAGAAAAACCCCTTTCAATGTGGCTTCTTCAATCTCCAGGAGCTGCCAACGGAAGATGGAGATGCTGGAGAGGATGGAAATGGAGGATGAAGATGAAGAGTCAAGGAAAGTGTCACTCCCTCCTTGCTCAAAACGTGTATGCCCAGCCTCCTCCTCTCAAACCGCTCTTCTCTACCTCTGTTCTCTGTTTCCTGCACAAACCTCTAGCCCTCTGCAGAAGCTTCTCTTTTCTTCAATCTCCCTCTTCTTCTCATTTTATTTCCCTCCAAAGCTCCAAGCCTATGCTTTCCAACTCACACCAGCTCACACCACTCTCTCTTGTTCCCCACTCTCTCCTTGTTTTGTATTTCTTTTGGCAAAAGTAATTGGTTTGTCTCCCATTTGTCTCCATCAAAAGTAACTGCTTCTCTTCTTTCCTTCTTTGCTTGGTTTTGTTCCTTGGGTAAGACACGGCCAGTGACTTGGCCATGTCGTGTCAGCTACTGGCTTGATGATAATTTTGAGGGACACGGCCAAGCTTGCTTTGGCTTGGCCATGTCTTGCTTGATTCATGCTATTTCTTCACTGTTTTGATCTTCCAAGGGAGTTTTTCCACTTTAACCTAAAACAAACACTTAAAACAAACTTTAAACCAAAATTAAATGAAACATTAACTAAAAACACATAGAAATCCATACTAAAATTAGGTATAAAATGATCTCATCAAATACCCCACACTTAATTCCTTGCTTGTCCCCAAGCAAGGCTAAAATCAAAACAAACTAAACTCAAAAATTTTGTCAAGTTAAAGAGTTATAAAATTGCATCAAGACTTCCCTATACTTAAGTCCGCAGTAAATATCAAATCGAACAAAATCGATACCAATGCAATTAAGTGGTTTTCCATGCATAACCTATGTTGTCACTCCCTCACCAACTCTTAAAAGTGTTTGATCAAGGTGGTGTTTACACTTATAACAATCAATGAAAGATTATTGCCATAGGCTTGCTTATCTATCAAATCTCCGCCACTTAATTACAATCAAGCATCAATCAAAAGGTCTTTTATTGGGTTGTAATGGGGCTAAGGTAGAGGTATGACATTTAGGAAATGTGAGCTTAATCATTAAGGTCAAGAGCACTTCAAGAATGAAGTAACCGATCATATATATATAACCCAACGATCCCAAAACACCTTCCTTGTAATATCCCAAAGTATGCCCTAGAAGTTTTGATATTATTGTTGTAATTGTATTGAATGTATATGTTAAATTTTAAAGAGAAGAGAAATTTAAAGGAAAGTGTATATGTTGTGTATATGGAAATATATACAAAATATATTCAAGTCAATTGTGATGGTCAAAGGAAGAAGATATTTAGTTATTTTAATTAATTAAGTTAATTAGTGGAAAATGGGAAATTAAAATGAATGGAAGAGATTAATTTGGATTATTTAATATTATAATTGCTTGGAGGAGGTTTAAAGAGAGGAGTATTTGACTTTGGTTTCTTCATTTTCTTTTTCATTTCTTTCCTTTTTCCTTTTGTTGGCCGGCCATCTAAAGCAAGAGAGAGAGAGTGTGTGAGTTTTGTGATCCAAGCTCAAATTGAAGGAAGATTCAAGGGAATAAGTTGAAAATTGTGAACTATCATCAACTTTGGTAAGTTCTCTCTTGATTTCTCTTGTTTATTTTGGAGTTATGTTTGAGTTTGAAGGATTATTGTGGATGATAGGAGTGTGTTTTGATTGTGTTGTGTTTAAGAGTGTTTGATTCATTTGGTTTTTGGATATTTGAGTTTGGATTAAAGAGAAGAGTAAGTTTGTTGGAAGAGGTAGTGTTGTAGGTGTGTTTTGGGTTTGTGGTGATGATTTTGATTTGTGTTGGATGTATGTTTTTAGTTTTTTTGGTGTTTTTGCAAGTTTGTTATGGTTCTTGGGTATGTTGAGCTAAGTTTGTTTGAAGTGGATTTTGGTGAAAGGAAGTGATTTGTTGGATTAAGTGTTGTTGTGGCCGGAATATGTATTTTTGGCCTGACACGCCCATGAGCACAACCAGATTTTAGGCGTGTCAATGGTTCTGTGTTTTTGGATGGGTGGCACGAGCAGTGACACGCCCATGTCACTGAGCGTGTCACAGCTTCTGTGTAGTAGTAGTATTGACACGTCCAGTGACACGCCCATGTCACTGAGCGTGTCATAGCTACTGTGTTGGTGAGGAATTGACACGACCATGAACATGCCCATGTTGTTGGACGTGTCAATGTTTCTGTGAGACAGAATGTATTACACGTTCAGTGACATGCCCGTGGTTCTAAGCGTGTCAAAGCTTCTGTGTTGTGAGTTTAGGGCATGGTCAGGGACACGCTCGTGTTGTTGAGCGTGTCATGTGTAGAGTTTTGCATCTCATTTGTACTATTTCTTTTGGTTTAGGTTGTGAAGAGGTTGATTTGCCTTAACCTACGTGGTGAAGAAGTTTTGGAAGAGTAAAGTTGTAAATTGGTGTGAGTTGTTCCTACGGTAAGTACAAACCCTAAATTAATGCATACTTTATTTGATCTTGAGACTTAACACATGTGATAAGTAATCTATTGCATTATTAATGCATATTAATAATGTTATGTTTTGCTTTATGTGAATTGAGATAATTGAGGCATGTATGCCTATATGATGACGTTCAATGTAATTGATTATGTATACTTGAATAATGAAGTATTATAATGTGAATTGAGATATGATAAGATATGAAGCCATTGTGATTGGCTATGATGATTCAATTGAGATAAGTGGGGCATGTTTGCCTAGATGATGATGAGAATTGAGAATGAAATTGATAATGAAATAATAAATGAATTGTGTGGCTAATGTGTTATTCCATTTTCAGAGTTTGTTGTTGGTGGCATGCCTATGGTAACAATCTCTTGAAGTTAGGTTGGACATGATCCTTGAAGCCAAGTTGGGTTGAAGTTTAGTATGCTTAACTCCCCTTGAAGCCAAGTTGGGTCTAATCCTTGAAGCCTAATTGAGATGTTACAACCCTTGAAGCTAGGTTGGGTTTGGTTCTTGAAGCCAAGTTGGGTTGATACTTAGCATGCTTTGTTCCCCTTGAAGCTTGGTTGAACCTAAATCCTTGAAGCCTAGTTGGGAAAATGATAATGATAAATGTGATAATTAAACCAAAACATTAACTCTGAAAGTTGAATGGCATATTAGTGTCTTTTGGGCCCATGTTTGTCTTTGTTTTCAATCTGAATCTTGAATAGTGAAACTAATGAAACTATGAAAATACAATATGAATGCTTGATATGACATTGAACAAAATAAAATGTTGAAATGTAATGTTCTTTTGAATGGTGTATGAAATTGATTGTGACATTGGCATTGCATCGAAACATAGTATTATTATAGTTTGTACCACTAAGCCATTGGCAAATTGAATCTCATTCTCTTGGCCGTGTCAGCTACTGGCTTGATGATAATTTTGAGGGACACGGCCAAGCTTGCTTTGGCTTGGCCATGTCTTGCTTGATTCATGCTATTTCTTCACTGTTTTGATCCTCCAAGGGAGTTTTTCAACTTTAACCTAAAACAAACACTTAAAACAAACTTTAAACCAAAATTAAATGAAACATTAACTAAAAACACATAGAAATCCATACTAAAATTAGGTATAAAATGTTCTCATCAATCGCGCAGGTGACAGGGTAGACCCAGTTGAGCCAGGGAGTTCTTCTAGACCAGGTCGGGTCTAGACTTATAGTTGAGATTGTTGAGTTGCTATCGAAATCAGAAACACTGCCTGCAACATGTATATATTTTTATGCTATTGTACATTTTGAGTTTTCTGCATAATATATTATGTTTTGAATTTTACGTATTGTATATTATAAAGAATGTTTGGGTCAATGTATTTGAAATGGGAGAGTAAGTGTGTTTTAAATTATATATATCCATATGTATAAATGTTTGAGAAACTTGGTGAAATTGAGAAGTATGGTTGAGATGGTGATTGGAAATTATTTCGGAGTGTTTTCTTTTTTGCAGGTTGTGTTTTGATAAATTTTGGGATGTCCAAAATACAGACAAAACTCTGGCGAGTTTTTCCCAGAGATTTTTATATATATTATTTATTTTGGGTTCTTATAATAAGTAAAGAATATTTATATTTTATTTAATTTTAATATATTTAGAATTTAAAATTTTAAATTGGAAATGTGAAAATTTTTTATTAAACCGGTCTGTGACATTTTTGTACCGTATATGCATATTTTACATATGCTAGAAATATGTATTGTATGTATATAAGGTATAAGGTTGTTACAACATTGTTGATGCAAATGAATAATGCTATGTTTTGCATAATGTGAACTATGTGAATTATATGTTGAGGATTCAAAATATATGAACAATGTAAGTTGTGATGTGCACTCAAATGATGAAATGTGAAGCCATTGATGTTGGCTATAATAATGTAAATGAAATATTGAGGCATTGTGCCTAGATGTTTATGAGAAAATGAGAATGGATTTGATAATGAAATAAAGAAAGAATTGTGTGCCTAGTATGTTATTCAATTTTCAGAGTTTTGTTGTTGGTGGCATGCCTAAAAGTAACAATCCCTTAAAGTTGGGTTGGGCTTGGTCCTTGAAGCCACGCTGGGTTTATTCTTAGCTCCCCTTGAAGCTTGGTTGGGCCTAGTCCTTGAAGCCTAGTTGGGATGTTACATATGAGATGTTTCTCATTGTGATAATGAATCGCTTACGGGCTTGATAAATGTGATTATTGACCAAAACAGTAACTCTGAAAGTTGAATGACATATTAGTTTCTTTTGGGCCCATGTTTGTCTTTGCTTTAATATGAACTATGAATGATGAAACAAATGAATAACATGATGAGATTTAATGTTATGAAAAATGGCATTCTTAAATATTGTTTCTAATACTTGAAAGTGTGACATTGACATTACATTTAAAGCATATTGTCATCATGGTTAGTACCACTAAGCCGTTGGCTTAGCGCAATTGTGGTTCATCGTGCAGGTGATAGGGTAGAAGCGGAGAGTTCTGCTAGACTGAGTTGAGTCTAGGTTTGTGATCCTTTGTGAGAAGTTGAGTTTTTTTGGACTTCAAGATCAGAGGCGAACTGCTAAACATGTATAATTCTATATTTTCATGTATTTATTGATTTTGAAGTGTATATATGTAATTGCTGCTACATTTTTCCCTGCTTAATAAGCAAACGTTTTTATCTATTATATTTTATAATAGAACTTAATTGTTTTAAGTTTTCTCATATTGTTAATTAGAAAGATTGATTTGTTTCAAATAGAATGTGAATATGGGGTGTAGGGGTGTTACACAACTTGAATTTTCTTCTCTTTCTTGGCTTGGATAGTAGAGAAATTAATCCCACGGTCGTGGGTTTTGAGTGCCACAGTCGTGGCTTTCAATATGCTTCTGAAATATATAAAATCTCTTCAAAACAGAGCCAAAATTCATGCCACGGTCATGGTTTTTGAGCCCCATGGTTGTGGCTTTCAAAATGCTTCTGCCCTTGAAATTTCTATCATTGAAAAACTTGGACAGCTTTAAATCAAATCCCATGGCCATGGCTTTTTGACAGCTTTGGCCCTGGGATTCAAAACGAATCCGGACCTCTTGATTTCTCATCTTTAATTCCAATTTCAAGTTCAAAATCATATATCATGATTTATAAGACCATGTAAATTCATTATTTTCCATTTTTGAGCTTGATTTGACCTCCTTTCCATTTTTCCATGATTTTTAGCCAAAATAAGCTTTTTTCTTCATTCTTGGAACTCTATACTTGAAATGATGAATATTTTAGCTTTCACAATAAAGATTGATCAAATTCAATTGATAACAATAAAAATATAACTAGAATAATCATTAAATTATGTGCAAAATATAGTCCTATCAACTCGCCCAAACTTAAATCATTGCTTGCCCTCAAGCAATAAGAATAATCTCATTCACAACAGGCCTCATTAAAACATTCCCAAGATAAAATTTTAAAATTCATTTCTAAATCAATTTTTATGACTGTACTTACTTCATTCTCCCTTCCTTCATTCAAGAAGTTAGCCAATTGTAACCAATTGTTGCACTTTAGATAAACACATACCCTCTGCATTCATTAAAAAATTTATATAGTTTAAAGAAACTTGCCTATCTCATATGCATGTTTAATCAAACCTTCTCCACTAATAGACCTTACTAACTCAAGGAAAATCAAAAGGTCTTTTTAAGCTTGTAATGTGGTTTAAAAGGGTTGAGGCTAAAGTGACGCTTAACTTTTTGAATACCTTCCAAGGTTTTGATTGTAGCTCTTCTTAATGGTTTTGGAGAGTTCGTTAATAGATATGACTTTTCCTCAATTGCTTTAGCACACTAGCAGGGAAATTTTATTTTTACTATCATTTTTTATATATATTTTATTTTATATTTTCCCCCAAAACTTGAAATTTTATTTATGAGAAATCTACAGGAGCTTTCCCATTTTATTTTCTCTCACCAATTGAGCATATATAATAGGAAGATATACCAAAGGATAATTAACCACAAAACGTAGATATAATTGTTTAATGAGAAAGAACACAGGCTAGAATATTCAATTTGGCTCAAAGGGGACAACTAGAGGCAATGTTCAAATATGGTGGATATAAGAATTTGGCTACACAAACAATGCCTAAATCATCTTTTCCCCTACTTAGCAAGGTTCAATTTCGCCTCAAAAGTTCTTTCAAACATGTTATAGGCTTAGGTATAAGACAATAAAAAATACATGACAAATGAGTAGGAGTCATCTCTAAGTAAGCATATACCATTGATCGCTTTCAACTAAAATCAAGAATGTATTCAGGTCAAAATCTATAAAGTACAGTTTTTCTCAAAATCTTTATTTCAAAAGATAAATTTAAGTATATCAACATAATTAGCATCATTAAATCACAAATTTTTATTAGCCTATCATGAATTCAATAATTCAAGTGCAAGATTGCAAGAATTTTTTTTTATATATATCAAAATTTTTTTTTCGTAGGTACCCCATATCCCAACATTTATGAAAGAGTAATAAATTCAAAAAGGGAATAGAATACATTACTAAATTTTGGGCTAAACTCCCCCAAACTTGAAGCTTTCCACTGTCCTCAGTGGTTTAGGCATTGGGTGGTGGAGGGGGTGTGCATGTCCATTCTTAAATTTGCCTTTTGCAAGAAGAATCCATCAAAAGCTCATTTCATCCAAGTTCATCCTAAAACAAAAACACAAAACACAAAATCGAAACACAAAAATAAAACCAAAAATAAAAGATAAAGTTTAAATAAAACATTGGGTTGCCTCCCAAAAAGCATTAATTTATAGTCTTTAGCTTGACTATAACTTCTAATCCTCAAGGTGGAAGATCACAAATTACTTCCTTTCCCACTATGTTGCTGGCTATAGTTAACTTGGAATTTTGCTTCCCAAGTTCATTATACCCTTTAAATTGTGCTTGTGAGCTTGATGAGGCTAAATTGTATTTTCCCTCCTTTAGATTGGAGTTTTGAATTTGACAATCCTTGAGTGCATTTGGAGATTTGATCATGTTAATTTCAACTTTTTCATCTTCAATCTTTGAAGTGAGTTTACCATTTTTCACATCAATTACAGCTCTAATCATGGCTAAGAAGGGTCTCCCAAAAATCAATGGAGCATCTTCATCCTTATTTAAATCAACGATCATGAAATCAACAGGGCTGTAAAAATTTTCCACTTTTACAAGCACATTTTCTTCAAGTCCTTTTGGGCATTTAACTGATTTATCTGCAAGCTGCAATACTAAATTGGTAGGTTTCATTTGTGCAAGTTTTAATTCCCTGAAAATAGATAAAGGCATTAAATTAATACTAGCACCTGAATCACATAATACATTTTGAAAATTTAATCTACCAATTTGACAAGGAATCGAAATACTCCTTGGGTCTTCAAGTTTAGAAGGGATCTTATCCTGAAGAAGATTGTTGCACTCCTCAATAAGTGCAATCTTTGCATTTTCCTACATCTTTTTTCTTTAACCTTTGAGGAAAAGGAATAGGTGGCACATAAGGTTTGACCTCTTGCTTAATAGTGCCTCCTCTTGTTTAGCTTCACTTTCTTTTATTTTTGAAGAAGAAATTTGATAAATTTGGGGCTCTAGTGAAGAATCATCAAGTTATATGCTATTTAGGAAAATAGCATTACAATGTTCTCTTGGATTGATTTCTGGTTGGCTTGGAAGTGCTCCTTGTGGTCGAGTATGAAGAGAACTTGCTATTTGACCAACTTGTATTTCATGATTTCTATTTTGAACTGCAATTTGTTCCATCCTTGATTCAAGCTTGTCATATTGTTTTTCCAGCTTGTTAAACCTTTCTGAAGTTGCACTAATAAATTTTCCAAAGCCAATTCATAGGATGGTTTTCTGGAGGATGAATTTGGCCTTGGTTTTGATTTTTTCTGCATGGAGGTTGATAGGGCTTTTTTTTATTGCCTTGATTTCCCCATGCCTAATTAGGGTGATTTCTCTATATGGGGTTGTAAGTGTTTCCTTGTGGGAAAGTTGGACCTCTATTTTGATTCCTCAAAAATTGGACGAGCTTCATAATTTTGCAATCAGCTACATTGTGGCTACCTCCACATCCTTCACAAATTTGAGATGATGATGACAAATTGACATGTTCCAATTTCTTGGCAATTGTATCCACTTTAGCTGCAAGTAAAGAAAAATTGTCAATTTCATGTAAACCTGCAACTCTTTTTTGCATACCTCGTTCTGAAGTCCAATGATAATTATTTGCAGCCATTTCTTCAATTAAATTAGTTGCTTCAGAAGGAGCTTTGTTCATTAGTGCAGCTCCTGTTGATGCATCAATCATTCCCTTAATTTTTGGATGAAGTCCATTATATAAGGTTTGAATTACAAGCCATTCTGGGACTCCATGGTGAGGACATTTTCTTTGCAAATTCTTGAACCACTCCCAATATTCATATAAGCACTCCCCATCTTGTTGAATGAAACTTGTGATATCATACCTTAATTTAGCCGTCTTTGCAGGTGGAAAATATTTTGCCAAAAATGCAGCGGCTAATTTATCCCAGGTGGAGAATGTACCTGGTACCTTAGAAATGAGCCAATCTTTTGCTTAATCTCTTAACAAAACTGGAAAAAGTTGCAACCTAATAGCATCATCAGATACACCATTAATTTTAAATGTATCACACATTTCTAAGAAGTTGGAGATGTGAGCATAGGCATCTTCATGAGTCAAGCCATGGAACAAGGATTGTTGGATTAGGTTGATGAGTGCTGGCTTGAGATCAAAATTGTTAGCTTGGACTAGTGGCTTTGTAATGCTTTATTGTGTGGTGGTAGATGGCAAGGCATTGTCTCGTAGAGTTCTTCATTGATTTCTTCTTCTTCTTCTTCTTCTGATGAAAGCTCTTCATCTTCTATAATGATTTCAACTGAAGTTTCTTCTCCTCTTTGTTTTTCTCTTCTTTCCTTGCTTTTCTTTCTACAAAATTTTTCAATTTCAGGATCATAGGGTACAAGTTGAGTGTGTGGATTGTTACGCATGTAACCCTTAAAACTTAAAGAAATAATGCAAATAAAATAAAAATCCAAAGTAATAATAGTTTAATATTATCAATATCAGAATGATTACCTCCCCGGCAGTGGCGCTAAAAACTTGTTACGGGCGCTAAAAACTTGTTGCGGACTCAGCCTAGCTATCTGCAAGTGCACAGATCGTTAACAAGTAATATAATGATGAGTAGAGTATCGTTCCCATGAGGAGGTTAATTATAAGTACCAAACAATTAAAATGATTAATATTTAGACAATCAAATTTAATTTTATGATTGAGCTAACTAAAATGACTTAGGGTTTGGTCGCCTTTGTTGATTTATCATGGATTTTCTAAGGTATCGATTTAATTCAGTCTTCCTTTTGATTAATGGTTAGATTCTCCTAAATTAAGTTCAAGTCTCTCTCAAGTACTAGAACCAATATCGACTTTAATCCTTATGTCTACTCTCGTGATCATAAGTAATTAAATCAATTCATTAGGTTTTATGAGAATCTTGAATCAACCTCTTAAGGGTTTAACCTTATCTCTAAGTGAGAAACTTACTTAAGATTGTTATCTCCTTGGAATAATGACATGCTTCCACTCTCACTCCATCACACAACATCTCAAATCAATTAACCATTAGCCAGATAATCAAAGCATTAAGATTAAAGACAACAAAATAATCAAAGGATAACTAAATTAACCAAATAGACATTTATAACTCCATGATAAAGTCAATTAAAGGGACCAACCCTAAAAGGATTAGTTCTTCATTTTTGAAGTAAAAACATTACAAATATTAAAAATGGTAAATACATTACAAATATTAAAAATGGTAAATGAAGACATAATTTAAAAGGAATAAGAAATATCAAACTCTATTTCTTTGAAGAAGATCTTGACTTGAATCTTGAACACCTCCTTGAAGCAGAATTTCACACTTCTTTTCTAAGAAATTCTAAACTAAATTTATTTGGGTGAATCTAATCTAATTCTTGTATCTTTCTTTCTCCTAGGAGGAAGTGTGTTTAAATAGAGTGTTTGGAAGCTTCTTTAGTGGGGAAAAACTGAAATGGTTAGGCCACATCTTCTTTGATTCACCACCTACCCAATTGTCTGCTCAAAGTCATAAATTTTGGCCCCACGGTCGTGGCTTTTGAGTGCCACTGTCGTGGCCTGAGTTGGATTGGTCGGTTTGAGCACTCTGCCACGGTCGTGGCTTTCAATATGCTTCTGAAATATACAAAATCTCTTCAAAACAGAGCCAAAATTCATGCCACGATTGTGGCTTTTGAGCCCCACGGTCGTGGCTTTCAAAATGCTTTTGCCCTTGCAATTTCTGTCATTGAAAAACTTAGACAACTTTAAATCAAATCCCATGGCCATGGCTTTTTGACAGCTTTGGCCCTGGGATTCAAAACGAATCTGGACCTCTTGATTTCTCATCTTTAATTTCAATTTCAAGTTCAAAATCATGTATCATGATTTATAAGACCATGTAAATTCATTATTTTCCATTTTTGAGCTTGATCTGACCTCCTTTCCATTTTTCCGTGATTTTTATCCAAAATAAGCTTTTTCTTCATACTTGGAACTCTATACTTGAAATGATGAATATTCTAACTTTCACAATAAAGATTGATCAAATTCAATTGATAAAAATAAAAATATAACTAGAATAATCATTAAATTATGTGCAAAATATAGCCCTATCACAGGAGCATCACTCCTTCTGTTGATCTAACCTGACTGTGTAAGAGAGCCTTCATCCTTATTGCTCCACCTTGCTAACCTCTAATCATGTTGAAATTCCAGTTCAACACATTTTTGTCCATTTTTCAGTCTCATTACCAATATTCCATTATCAATTAGTTTGTTTCAATGATTGATTTCATCATGGTATGCATTTTAATTCATTTTTATTAATAGTTTTATGCTTTTAGCTATATTTATCTAGTTTACAGTGGATTCACAACAATCATGCAATAAGTAGGCTTATGGAAAGTGAAAAAAATTAACAGAAAGTAAGAATACAAACCTCCATTATTGATTCCTTCAAATTTAGAGATAGAAGTTGTGTAGGGAGGTCCTATAGAGGATCTTCCATTTATGATCGTAGTTTTCCTTGAGATGTGGACTACCAGTTGTCGTCTCTCTCTTTACAGCACACTTGTAATAACTCACTACTTCACTCATAGTTTCACTTATATTTTACGGTAGAGTTTCACACTCTTCGCTCTTCGTTGTCCCATTTTTTCTCTTTTTCTCCTCCTTTTACTGGATAAGGTGATAAGAAAGATATCATTATTCCATTTGCACACATTCTGCATCCTTTTTTTTTAATGGACAACATATGGTATGGTTTTTTGGTTTCCCAAGCATCGTCTGACAGTTGATTGGCAGACACAATAATCATTTATTAGAGTGGCATGACCACACCTTTCACTAAGAAGAAGTGATGGCCACGCCATACTTAGTGGCAGAATCGCCACTGCCAATGATGGGTAGTTCCTGACTTTGGGCTATTCCTCCTTTGCCCAAGGCCCATTTCATCGATCGGATTTTGTTGTAGTTGGGTCTAAATTGGTGTCTACAGTTTGCCTCCTGCTCGAGCAGGCTTGGCTTCTTCGACTAAGCTTGGGAAGAGCATACTATCTCAAGCTGCTCTCCCTTCTAGTCGAGAGAACTTTCTATCCTTAAAATTGGCCTTCTGCCCCTATTCTTTACTGGGAGCCTCTATCCCTTTCACAACTTGGCCCTTCTAGCGGGGAGGACTTTCTAGCTTCGAATTGGATATTCTGCCCACTATTCTTTACTGAAACTTTTGTCCCTTTCACAACTTGGCTCTTCTAGCTAGAGGATTTTCTATCTTTGAATTGGACCATCTGCCCCATGTTCTTCACCAGAACCTTCTGTCCCTTTCACAACTTGGCTCTTCTAGCTAATAGAACTTTATATCCTTGAATTGGGTCTTCTTTCCCCTATTCTTCATCGTGACTTTTTGTCCCTTTCACAACTTGGCTCTTCTATCCGAGTGGAGTTTCTATCCACAAATTGGGCCTTTTGTACCTTATTCTTCACTAGGACCTTCTATCCCTTTCACAAATTAGCTCTTTTATCCATGATGACTTTCTATCCTTAAAATGGGCCTTCGCCCCCCTTTTTGCAACATTAGCTATTGCAAAAATTTTAGCTTATTTTTTGCTATCCTACTACTCTTACTCCCTGCATGAAAAGACATTTCTCAAGAGTTAGAAAAATGTCTTTGAACACATATTTTTTCTTACTCTTGCATCTTGGACCATCGACATGATGCGAACCACCAATATATTAAACTGGAGACCCACTCGCCTTTACTCTTAGAAGTGACTCCATGGAAAGCCAAATCAGATCCTTGCCAAGTCTGCTATCCAATTCCAACCCATGGAAGAGAAACTTGGAATTACCTACTTCAAAGTGATTAACCTTGGTGTAGAAAACCTTGATTTCACAAGAAACCAAGAACAAGAGATAACCTCTCCTAAGAAAATCTGGAAATTCTATTCAATAATTGTCTAACCCCTTACAAAAAGATACAAGATGTTTTAAATTGGTTAAAATAATGATAG
Organism: Garcia nutans; assembly: GCA_947685225.1. Taxonomy (NCBI): domain Eukaryota; kingdom Viridiplantae; phylum Streptophyta; class Magnoliopsida; order Malpighiales; family Euphorbiaceae; genus Garcia; species Garcia nutans. Next base: position 31,322,135 of record CANTUV010000005.1, on the reverse strand, counting down.
GATGTTTGGTTATATGGATACCTCCATCCTTGCCCTACTAATCTAACTAAAAATAACCTAACAGTAAGCTAACGACTTTGGGCTTAAAACAACAAGGCCCAATCTGTTAGGCTCTGGGCCTTAAAGAACATAGTCCTAAGCCCGGAGAATAGGAGTTGCCACCTGGATGGCCCAAGAAAGAAATAGAAGAGGTGGATGACTTATTCCTAAGGAATACCCTACTAGGTTCGAAAAGGCAGGTACACTTGGGGAAGGTGAGAAGTGACCCAGCACCCCCATAAATGCCTAGTTAATTGGTATGAGCCTCCTTTTTTAGTCTAAATATTATTAAATTTTTATATTATTACAATGTTATTAATATTGCAAACATTATTGAAATAAACAATATCATGTTATAAAATCAAACAAAATTAAACAAAATGGGTACCCGTACAAGATTAAAACATGCCCTTACAATGTCCAAATTTCCATAATACAGATAAAGTAAGATGGGACACCTGCAAAAGAGTGAAAATGTGTCCCTTACATTAATCCCTAAATATAAATTAAATAAAAGAAGCAAATTAGATAAGCAAGGCACCCACAAAGTGAAAACATGCCTTTTACAACCATAAAATCCAAATAATAAAAATTACAATCCACAAACATATAAAAAATTATAAAATTTGGGCTTAATTAAAAGGAAATTATAGACCCTTAAAGTTCAGTCCCAATTAAAAAGCATTAGGTCAAGTCCAAAAAGCTTAAATCTTGTCCAATACAATTTTAGAGGCTTAAACCTAGTCTTGTTAAGTTTTTAAAAGCTTGAATGAAGTTGATCTAACTTTAAAAGTCCAAACCAAAGATGGACCAACATTGAAAGAGCCAAAACAACTCGGTTTGGCCCAAACCAAATTTAGGAAAGCTAGCTGACCCTATTTCAAACTATTTCAATTCTAATAGGATAGGAGATTGGCTCAGGCTTTTCCTGAAGGGTTTAGGACTATTCAGCACCAGATTACCCTAAATTGGCTTATAAACAGCCAATTAAGTAAATAGAAAAGGAGGAGGAACGAAATAAAAACAAACGAAGATACACAAAAGTGAGAATTAATAATTAAAAAGAGGAAGGAAAGAAAAACAAACAGAGAGACATAAAAGTGAGAATCAATAATTAAAGGGAGGATGATTGATCAAACACAATAATTAAAAAGATAAACAGAGAGAGAGAGCAATCAAAAGAAACATAAGCAAGGATGGAACATTGAAGAAAGGATTTAACATTTGTTTTTCGACCAAAACCTTAGTTGACCCAGAGAAATTGAAGCAATCTAAACAGAAGTAAGGCTTGGTTCAATGGATTAAATTTTTGTGGAGACACAGGTATGATCTCATTATTTTATATTTCTAGTATTAATCTTCATCTTGGTATACGAATCAAGTGCACTGTGATGTTTCATTGTATAATTGACATTGAGAATTCCATTCAACAAATCACAACCTTTGTATCTAATTTGATTTGAACCCTAATCATATAAGTTTGATCTTGGTTAAATAATCTGAAACCTAAATTTATATTAAACCTTAATCCTGCATTGTCTTAATTCTAAATTACAAATCTAAAATCCAAATTTGATTTTCAAACCGTAATTGTGCATTCTCATACATAAAACCCTTAATTTGCTTAATTTAATTCTATAAACCCTAATTCCAAATTCCCAAAAACCCTAATCTATAAACCCTAATCCAAAACCACAATTCCATATATTCCAAAACCCTAGTCCAAGACCTCAATCCTTTAAGTTTAACCCTAGTTTGCATGTTTTAGCCCTTAATTGCACTTTTAAACCAACTTTGCATGTTTTAATATTAATTTGTACCTTTACACCTTGATCTTGATTATTTAATTTATTTTATGATGGAGGATGCACTTTGATTAGTTCATTGCTTACTTTATTTAATCAAATTATGTTTATTGGTTGTTTGATTTTTTAGAAGATGATGTAAAAGGAATATTTTTACTTTGTGGGTGCCTTATTTATTTTACTTATTTAATTTAATTTATTTTATGGATTTTAGAGCTTTGTAAAGGACATGTTTATACCTTTTGGTGGGTGTCCTATTTCATTTATTCTTGTGGATTTCGGATAGTTATAAGGGCATGTTTCTATCCTCAAATAGGTGCCCATTGTAATTTGTTTGTTTAAATTAATAATATAAGGAATGTTTATTTTTAATTGCATGTAATATGAATAATGTTATAATAATATAAGAATTTAATCATATTTATACCTGAAAATGAGATCAGTTCCAATGAACTGGGCGTAATGGGGGTGCTGGGTCATTCTCACCTTCCTCATACATACCCAACTTTCTAAACCCAGTAGGAGGTTAGGGATTTCTTAGAAATTTAGTCATCCACCCCCTTCTTTCTTTCCCGACTTATTCGGGTGGCAACTCCATTTCTCAAGGCTTAGGCCCGTGCTCTTTAAGGCTTCAAGCCTAACAGTGCTGTAGTCATAAGAACCATTAAAAAATATATTTTCTAGTCATAGTGGGGACTACACTGGGATAAGAGAAGTTGATTATGTTGGTCTTTATATTATTTTATTCTTTATTATTATTATATTATTCATTGCATCATTTAGATTGCAATGTGTGTATGAGTTAGAATACTGTGTGAAACTTGTGTTTTATGTATGTGAGTGATACTACACTTTCATTCAAAGTATGGAGATTGAGCATTGCATAGCCACTTATAGCCTTGTACCTTTTGGGGTATACTTGCTATGCGAACCTATTCCTTCTTACCCTATAGACTAAAGCCCATGTAGTTAGTCTAGTAACTTTCCTTATATTTGACCTAATTGTTTGTTGTTTGACTATGGTTAACATGTCTTAGTTGAATTATGGCCCTTTTGGTTTGTCTTTTCTTAATATGACCTAATTATGGTGTAAGCCCAAAATTATTTTTTGGCTTAAATTCTTTTAAGCACAAAGCCTAAATTATTTTCAAAACATTTGTTGGACAAGGATTGCTTTCTTACGGCCTAAAGTATGAAGGCCAAAATTAATTTTTGAAGCAAGCTTTTTTACAATGGGCTTTAAAGTGTTTTCAAAATGGGCCCAAAATCATTTTTCATTCTATGGCCCATTTTTCTTAAAAATCTTTTTAAAGAGGCATTCAATTAATTAGGTCAATTATAGAATATTAAAATCAATTGTGGGCCTTATTTATATAAAGACATGTTAGTTATGGGTTTGTCTATGGCATAAATCATTACTATTTTACCAACTAAGAAATCTACTTATGATAAACCCTTTAATTTAGTTTTAATCCATAATACAGCATAAAAGTCATTTCCCAGTTGACCCAATGGATTAAGGCTCAAATAGTGGGAGTTATCATGGACTGAATTCTTATTTTAAAACGGGTTAATTCGTCTGAGTGGATATTTCAAAAACAAAATATCTCATATACCTTATATACGTATAATACCTACATTCGGTATATGTAAAATATGCAAATACAGTACAAGAAATGTCATTATTATTTTCTTTTTAAAATTCTCCATAGATTCAATAAAAATATTTCAAAATTTACAATGTAGTTTAAATGAATAAATAATATTATTCTCTAAAAATTTAAGGATCAAAATACATAATTATTTAGTAAAATCTCTGGAAAAAATTTGCCAGATTTTTGCTTGTAATTTGGATGTTCCCAAAAATCATTTAACTCAACCTGTCAAAAGAAATACACTCCCAATCTTAATAAATCAAATAATTCATCATAACTTCTCAACATCCTCCAACTTTTCCCAAAGTACACACACACACATATATAAACATATACACAATCCCATATCATAAAAATTTTATCCAAAATTCTTCATATTTTGCAACATTCCAAAATATGTAAACATAATATACATAGTTATGTCATGTTTTATAAAATAAAATGTATACATGTCAAGAGCTGACTCTGATCCTGTGGTAGCCAATCTCACTTCAGGAAAAATCAACCCAAGTCTAGACCTAACCAGGTCTAGATGAACTCTCTAGATCCACAAGATCAACCCTGTTACCTGCGTGATGAATGCCGTTAGTGCTAAGCTAAAAGCCTAGAGGTACATAATCTGATAATAATAAAACTTTAAAGATGACAATGCATAATGCTATTTCATCAAACTCTACAATGTGACATGCAATTCCATTTTAGATCATATCCATTATTCTTTTTAAATCATCACATTAATACATTCACATGCATTAGGCCCAAATGACCTCATATAATATTCAAATTCCAGAGTTGTTGTTTTGGTTTGTTTTGACACACAGTGTCTAGCTCGAGGGCAAAAAATAATGATGCCCAACATCTAGCATGAAGGAATTCAATAGAATGATGACGCCCAATGTCTAGCCCGAACGCAAATCATAGGCATGCTACCAAACACAAAACTCTAAAATTGAATAGTATATTAAGCAACACAAATAATGCATATTTCCATAATTTTTTTCTTATCATATTGTCTATTTCACTCCTTTTTCTCATTCATAACTATGCAAAATCACTTTAATTCAATATATCTTATCACCTTATCAATAATGCATGTCACTTTGCATAACAATTATATTACCCAAACATTTAGGGCTATTCTCCCATAATTCACATCTAGCACATTCTACTCATTTTAGCCATTAATGATGGCTTTTCATAATGCACATCATGCATATACATCATTTCACATTTAATATCTGTGAGCAGGGATTTTCGCCCCCACTCCTGGTGGAATGGTTCTTGCGACTTCGGCACTGTTTAGGCTCGGCGCCTTAGATAATACGAACCTAAGTCCAAAGAAAATGGAGTCGCCACCCGGACAGGCCGGGAGAAAAAAGGAAGGGGTGGATGACTCGATTCCTAAAGAATCCCCAACCCCCTAATGGGTTCGAAAAGTTGGGTACGTGTGGGGAAGGTGAGAAATGGCCCAGCACCACCACAACGCCCGGTTCATTGGAACCGGCCTCCTTTACAGGTCTTAATATTATAAAATTCTTAAATATAATAACATTATCCATATTACGCACAATAATTAAAATAAAGCATCGATATGTTAAAAATCAAAACAATGTCCAAACAAAGTAAATAAATGGACACCCATCCAAGGATGAAAACATGTCCTTACATCTCATGCCTAAATAGGACACCCACCAAAAGGTAGAAACATGCCCTTTACAAAGGTTCTAAAATAGAAAAAGTAATTTAAATTACATGATATTTAACTAATGAGGTATCCACAACGTGGAAACATACCTCTTACAACATTTGGAAATCTAAATAAATTGATAAAAGTAAACAACCATTCATAATAAATAAATCATTCATCAAAGGCATTAAATATCAATACAAAGTAAACATCCATCCATGATAAATAAAATAAACCAAGCATTGAACTTAAACAAATTAAAGCATAAAAAATAAATCAAAGCATAATCAAATATAGAATTGAATAAAGCGAATAAAAGTCTAAATTATGGCTACTGTGAGTTTTTTTAAGGAATTAAAATAGATTAAAATTTTATGTTTTAAAAGGTTGATAAAATTCTTTGATTAGCCAAATTTGGGTTTGAGATGTAAAATCATGAATTTAGAGTTTGGGCTCTTCAAAATACTTTGATTTGTGGTTTATGGTCACTCATCAAATTATGGTTTCAAGCTTACTGTGTAAAATTACATATTTGTGTTTATATGGTTTTTTAAAGTTTTAAAGGTTTAGGGTTTAGAAAAAATTAAGGTTTATGGTTTTAAGGAGGTTAGGGTTCACTATTTTAGGTTTTGGAGTTGAATTAGGGTTTTAAAATTTTTGATTTAGGGTTTCGGGGATTGAATTATTTTTTTTAGGATTTGAAATAAATTGAAGTTTTATGAAGTTTTATGAAGATAAACAACACGATTTAAAATTTATAAAAGCAAAAAAGATATTTTTAAGGCATTTGGAAGGAAACAGAACTCCATCTAGGGTTTTGAATATTTGGAAAATAAATTTTGGTTTTGGGGTTTTGAAGAAATAAAACTAATATCTTTAAACTTTTGGAAAAATAAAGCAACGATTTAAGATTTTCATACTTTAGAAAAGGTGAATTGAGGTTATGAGGCTTTTAATTTAAAAGAAATAATTATGTGATCTAGCTACTGTGACAAAATAAAAGAAATTAAGAATTTAAACCTTATTTTATAAGTTTCGCCAAAAATTGCTTCTTGGATGAACAAGGTCAAAGACAAGCTTTTTGCCTTTGAATTGCTTGAATTGTTTTTCGGCTCTCTCAAAAAATCAGCTTGGTTCAAGGTTTTCCTTCACAGATTCAGTTTCAAACTCTCCCAAGTTTCTGTCCCAATTTCTCCTTGATTTCTCTCTTTTCTTCCTCCTTATTTATAGAAGAATTCTATTATTAATCCTAGTTACTCAAGGCATACAATATTGAATAAGAAAAAGAAACCAAAACCTAATTGTATTAGGTTTCGAAAAATTTGTGTCGGAAAAATTTTGCTGGCGAAAAAATCTGCTGTGGAAAATTTGCGCTGGCAAAAAAATCTGCCGCAAGAAAAATTGAGCTAGTGAAAAGGCTGCCGCAGCTGTGGGTGAAATGGGCCTGTAGGCCATTTCTCCTGCAGAAAAACTCTGTGGGCGAAATGCCCATGGGCCCGCGCCGACTTTCGGCAATGATTTTTTCGTCGCAGATTTTTTTTGTTATTTTGTTATTTTGTTTATTTTTTATTCAGTTCTCCATTTTTTACTAAAATAAATATTAAAATTAATCAAGATACCATAAAAATTATTTTGGACTAATTAAAATATAGTGGACAACACAAAAATTATTTTAGACTAATTGGGCCGGATTGGGTAAAAAATTAAGGGTCTACAGTTTGCCCCCTGCATGAACGATCTGAGACTTTAGTAAAAGAGAGTGAAAAGCAATAAGACTTAATTTTTGAGACGGTTGAGGTTTTGGGTTCTGGACCTGAGAGATTTGGATACTCAATTCTAAACTAGACCTGGATACTTGATCGTAACTGGATTCGGATACTCGATCCTAACTGGATTTGGATTGGGATACTCGATCCTAAATTGGGTTCGGATACTCGATCCTAAACTTGATTGGGATACTCAATCCTAACTGGATTGAGATACCCGATCCTAACTAGATTTTGATTGGGATTGAGATACTCGATCCTAAATTTGCTTTGGATACTCGATCCTAAACTGGATTTGGATACTCGATCCTAACTTGATTTGGATACTCGATCCTAAATTGGATTGGGATACTCGATCCTAAATAGGGTTTGGATACTCAATCCTAACTGGACTTGGATACTCGATCCTAAACTGGATTTGGATACTCGATCCTAATTGGATTTGGATACTCGATCCTAAACTAGATTTGGATACTCGATCCTAAACTGGATTTGGATACTCGATCTTAATTGGATTTGGATTGGGATTTTTGATCCTAAATTGGGTTCGGATACTCGATCCTAAACTTGATTTGGATACTCGATCCTAACTAGATTTGGTTACTCGATCCTAACTGGATTTGGATTGAGATACTTCACCCTATATTGGGTTCGAATACTCGAACCTAAATTGGCTTTGGATACTCGATCCTAAACTGGATTGGGATTGGGATACTCCATCCTAAATTGGGTTCAGATACTTGATCCTAAATTGGCTTTGGATTCTCGATCCTAAACTGGATTTGGATACTCGATCCTAAAATAGATTGGGATACTCGATCCTAACTTGGCTTTGGATACTCGATCCTAAACTAGATTAGGATACTCGATCCTAACTGGATTTGGATTAGGATTCTCGATCCTAAATTGAGTTCTTTGGCTCGAGATTTGAATTCGATTTGATTGACCTTTTATTAGTTGAGGATTTTGGCTTAACTTGTTTTCCATTCTCTTGTTCTTCCTTTTGCAAAAATTCAGCTATTTTTAATTAGACCTTGTATCCCCTGCTTGCCCCCCAAGGATTTTTTCTTTCATGCCAGCTTTGATTGATGTTTTTCTTGTCTAGTTCTTTGCATAAGCATGCATTTCTTCTCTTTGCAACATTACTAGATCTTTCTCAAGCAATGGGCTTTCCATGCCCCCTTAATTTGACATCTTCTTTTAATTCTTTACTTCACAGAGTGTTTGATGTTCACTTTGATAAAGAATAGACAATACAAGATAAGAAAGTGTGATGTGATATGCTCATGTACGCATAATATGCATGAATAATACTTATAGTCATTCCATCGACTCACAGACTGAGGTGATCAGCAAAAGTGTTCTTATTGGTTCCTTTTTCACGCTTGTTTAAGTCTTGCATTGGAATGATCGAAAGCTTTGCATTAGTGGCTTCTATCTCCGAGATGTTGAAAATATGAGTGGTGGAGACCCCAAGTTGCAGAGTCAGGTATACATCCATTTTAAGCTATGTTTCAGCCTGTCATTTGATAGCTTCTTTATAACCTTGCCAATAACTATTTACTTTGCCCAATGTGTCCTTTGGAGGTTCAACATACTTCCCTTAACTTGAAGGCTTTGTATGGCAAAACTCTTTTTTTTTTTTTGATTTTGATTTTGAAATCAAATGTTGACTTTGCCAAACCAATGTCAATGTACCTTAGGACTTGATTTTCCAAATTAACATATCTAAAACATGACAACCCTAGTTACCGTACTAAACTCGAGAATCATTTCTATTTAAGCAAGAATTGTTGCACTTCAGATAGGCATATACACATTACTTGGCCAAAGGTCTCATTTGAGTTTAAATAATGTCTATCTCATATGCATGCTTATCCAAACTATCTCCACTAATAGACTCTACCTACCAAGAGAGATCAACAGGTCTTTGATAGGCTTGAAATGTGGTCTATGTGGGACATGGGTTAAAGTGAAGGCCATTTTGAGATTGGAGCTGGTGTGACACAAGGACAAACCTTCACACTACAAATTTCTTGTTGGAATTTTAGGTAGCTTGGAGGCAATCTTGCTAGACTCCAAATTCCTTCTATCTTCTTGGCATTATTCTGCATCCTGATTAGGACAGTTTATGCCCTTGCAAATGGTTTGGTTCCCAAATTCATTTCTTTTCTTCTTCTACCTTTTCTTTATTTCTCTTACTCTTCCCTTTTCTTTCTCTTTATTTTCCTTATTCTTCCCTTTCTTTGAGCATTTCATCATTTTGTCCTTCTTCCTTGTAGGACTGTCAAGTACAAAACTTTTAAGCACTGGATGGTCTTTCCCCTTTTCCTCTAATTTTGATTAATCTTTGGTTGGGTTGGACTAATTCAAGTCAAACTGTCCAAATGGAAGCCTTTTGCTGCTTAGGTAAAAGAGAACTCAGTTGGCTTTCTGAACCACCTTTTTAGGTTTTCTTTTCTTGTTGTTTTTTCCTTTTCTTTTTCTTTTCTTGTCTTTTTCTTTCTTTTCTCTTTTCTCTTTCTTTTTCTTTCCTTTTCTTTTTTTTTACCAACTTGGGCTTCCAATAATGGATGAGTGGAGTAACATAAATCTTCTTCAACAGGGATAAATCATTTATTACTCTATTGTCTTGATATATTGGAGATATTAGAAAAACTTCAACTATCCTTATGGTCTTAAAAACATCAACTACCCTTATGATCTTGAGAACTTCAACTATCTTCATGGTCTTGAGAACTTCAACTATCCTCGTGATCTTGAGTAATCATTGCTTTCTTTGATCCTCTTGCCTCTTCATCTTAGTGATCATAAGACTTGTCAAATGTATCACAACAACTAGGGGTAGATTATTGGGTTTTTAAGCCAATGAAAAGAAAGCTAAAATTTTATGAAGGCTCAAAGGGACAACTAGGGATTGATATTTAATAGGGTGGATACTAGTTGTTGGCTAACCAAACAATGCCTAGATCATTTCTCTCTTAAATAAGTAGAGTTCAATTTCACCTTGAAAGCTTGTCAAAGCATGTTCTAAGACTAACTAGGACCTAGACAAAGGTAATTATGTAGGAGCCCTCTCTAAGTAAGCATACACAACTCAATGCTATAGAGTAATTCCCTCATATAGTAAAGTCATTCAAGTCATGATGCCTAGACACATTAATTCATGAATTATCAAGCTAGGTTGAGCACCAAAATGAACAAAGACCAACAAAATTTTTGATGAAAGTAATTTATTCAAACAAATTTAAATTTGAAAAACAAAAAAAGTTCTAATTAAATATTAAAGAAAATAAAATTGAAAAGCAACGTTCAAGCTAAGGAAAGTTCATTGAGTTTAAGCTTCTTTTCCCTTCACATCTTCAGTATTTCCATCTTGAAAGGATGATAAAACAAAATCATCTTCCAATCCTTTTCCCGCCATGAAGGTTGCCAGTGGAGGTACTCTTCCAAACTTAGGCAAAGGGTTGTTCTTGGTATTGGGTTTGTCGATTAAATCTTGGATCTCATGCCTTAGACGAGCACATTTATCTGTTTCATGCCCTTGCATTTGATGAAATTGACAGAAGGCCTCGACATTGAATTTTGGTGGCAGTGGATTATGTAGTGGTCGAGGAGTTAACGGTTGTAACAACCCTTTCTTTTGCAGCTTGCTAAAAACCCAAGATAGAGGTTTCCCCAATTCTGAGAATTGTCTTTTATTTCCTTGACCGGTTACATTAATATCAACTTCTTTTTGCATGCTTTGATTACTAGACTGGTAATTCCCTTTCTCATTCCTTCTTATTGAAAAGCGATTCTTCTCTCTTTCTTACTCTTCAATTTGCATACCGGCCTGGAGAAGATCTTTGAAATCCCTTATAAGGGTGTGAGACATCCTTTCACGGAGATTGGGCAGGACACCTCTCACAATCATCCTTATTTGATCAGATTCATCGGGCCTCTTCTTGAGCAAAGCAGCCTTATTTCTCCACCTTTTCACATAGTCCACAAAATTCTCATTTGGCCTTTGCCTAATGGACTCAACTTCCATTAAGGTAACTTCCAACTCGGCATTGTACCCATATTGCTGGATGAAGGCCTTGTATAGCAAATCCCAACTCTTTAGTGTTCCTTCATCTAAGGTATTGAACAAATTTTGGACAATAGGGTCTAATGAGAGCATAAAGTACCTTAGAGTTTGAGCCTTGGTAATTCGGGCAGACTGCATAGCAGTGATATACTGCTTCACATGGAGATGAGGATTTTCGGTTCCATTGTACTTGGCAAAGGATGGCATCTTAAACTTGTACGGGACTTCTTCATCTTGTTCAAATAGTTTATCAATCTCAGACTTTTCAGCTTCTTCTTAAATTTCTTTTCTAAATCAGCAATCATCTTTTCAATATCAGAAGTCTCGGTCTTTTCAATAGTTGCCTTCTCAACAACCTTCGGTTCTTTCTTCTTCTCTTGAACATCTTGGTAGTATTGAGCCCAATCTTCATCATCATCAATGATCACCATTTCATCATCAAAAACCACTTCACCAACTTTAGTCTTCCCTTTGTCCTTTGGCTTCTTAGTGCTAGCAGATGCCTCGGCATGATTCTCTAAGATTGCAGTCAATTGGTTCTTCATGGTCTCAGCTAGGGCCTCTTTTGTAATATCCTCATGTATGCCCTAGAAGTTTTGCATATTGTTGTTGTTGTTATTGTTATAAATTGGATTGAATGTATATGATGGGATAAGAAAAGAAATTGGGAGGAGAATGCTTGTGTATATGTGTTTTGGAAAGAAAATAGGGTTTAGAGAGAATGGTATATGTTGTGTATATGATAATATATATAACATATAAATGGGTCAAAAGAAGAGTCAAAGGAAGAGAGATATTTTTGTGTTAAGTGTGTAATTACATATGTGGGCTTATATGAGACAAAAGGTTAGTTATATGGTTAAGGGCAATTTGGTAATTGCTTGGATAAGATTACTTGGTGGAGATTAAAAGCAAAATTTGACTTTGTGTCTTGATCATTTTCTTCTTTCTTTCATGAAGTGGCCGGCTCCTCCATAGACAAAGGGAAGCAAGAGGTGAAGAGAGGTTCTTGATGAGTTGAGTTCAAAATTGAAGGAAGATTAAGTGTTCAAGTGTTGATTCAAGAAGTTTTTAACTAAGGTAAGATCTTCCCTTTGATTTCTTTCATTCTTTTGAAGTGGTATGGGAAGTTAATTAGGGTTTGATGATTTGATGCTGAGATGTGTTTATGATTTGTTCTCAAGTGTTAAATTGGTTTTAAGTTAATAGTTTAAATAGGTGTAGTTGTTGGAAGTGGTAAATGTTGATTTTGAAAGGTGTAGAAGGATGGTGATTTTAGTGTTTTGAGATGATGTGTGTTTAATTGTTATAATAATGTGTTGTGAAGTAATTCTTGTGGTGAATATGTGTTTAGAACATTGATTATGTTCATTTGAAACATGTTATATGATGAATATAGTGTTTGAGTGCAATTGAGAAAGTGTTGGTTTTAGTTAAGGTTGTGTTTATGGTGACACGGCCAGAAGCCATGAAGAGACACGCCCGTGTCTTTTATTTGTGTTGGCTACTGCCTCTTTTATTTTTAAAGACACGGCCGTGTTCCTCAAGTGGGCTGGGCGTGTCCCTCAAATGAGTTGGATATTGTTTGATTTCTTTGTTCTTTTTGCATGGTTTGGGTTCTTCAAAGGTAGTTTGGTCTCTAAACCTAAACATAAACATTTTAAACATACTTAAACTAAGGAATGACTTAATCAAACACTTGTGGATGATCCTAAAGCTATGACTAATATAAATTGTTCTTGCATTGTTGAGATTGAACAATGTTATGTTATGCATTGTGAATAGTAATGTGTTTCATGAGTAATGTGGAATGAAATGTTGATATTTATGAATGATGCTATGTGAGATATAATGTGATCATGGATGAGATAAATATACACTTGAATAATGAAGTGTTATATTGTGAAATGAAATGTGAAGCCATTGTTTTTGGCTAAGGTAATTCAATGGGGATAAATGAAGCATGTTTGCCTAAATGATAATGAGAATTGAGAATGAAAACTAAATGAATTGTGTGGCTAATGTGTTATTCCATTTTCAGAGTTTGTTGTTGGTGGCATGCCTAATAAGTGTAACAATCTCTTGAAGTTAGGTTGGATTGAATCCTTGAAGCCTAATTGAGATGTTACCACCCTTGAAGCTAGGTTGGGTTAGTTCTTGAAGCCAAGTTGGGTTGAAGCTTAGCATGCTTTGCTCCCCTTGAAGCTTGGTTGAACTTAATCCTTGAAGCCTAGTTGGGCATATGATAGTGATAAATGTGATAACAAACCAAAGCATTAACTCTGAAAATTGAATGGCATATTAGTGTGTCTTGGGCCCAATGCTTGTCTTTGTTTAATGTGAGTCATGATTTGTTTATTGTTGTTCATGGATGATTAAATGATTAAATAATGAAGTATATGCAATGATGTTGAAATGTGATATGCATATATGTATGTTGATTATAAAATGTAAAGGGATGTTGTTAGCTTTGCATCTATGTTGTTACATATATGATATGAATTAGAATTGACATTGTATTGCATTAAAGCATATCCATTGCATGTTTTATCTTACTAAGCCCTTGGCTTAGCGCGATAGTGTTTAATCGCGCAGGTAATAGAGTTGATAGAGTTGAACCTGAGAGTTCATCAAGACCAAGTGAGAGTAGACCTTGAAGAATTCATTTTGGGAGCTTAAAGATCAAAGCAAACTTGCCAATCATGTATACTTCTTTATATTTTGTAAAGAAATGTTTAATATACAAATTTGTAAATATTTTATAACTTTCGGTGTGTAATATTTAAATATATATATATAACTAATATGTTTTGTTTTATAAGTAAATAATCTACTTTTCTATAATGTATAATGATAAGGGTATTGTATCAAGTTTTAAAATGTTTTGAATGTTAAGAGAACCGTAGCATCCCTATGTTTGGTGTACTTATGCTACATTGTTGTGGTTGTAGTGTGTGTGCATTGGATATGGGGGGTGTTACATCTTTTATTTCTTCCATTTTGACATTGAGGGCTTCATCCACCATCCTTTGAATTTGTTTGGGCTCCATTGTTTTTGGTGAGTAAGTGATTGAGTTGTTGCTAGATACTTCGTCTCCGGTGTAGGTCAGATTATTGTAAGCTTTAGAAAGGATCAATGAGATGCAAAATGTATGCATGTATGCACAAACAATTAACAAACAAGGACAAATATGATGTTCCTTCCAGCTTAATAACATCCACACATGAATGGCGAGTCTCTTTCCCGAGGTATATGGTTGACAAAATAACAACATGGGGTACCTTGCTTTCGAATAATTCCCTCGGATGTTTCAACCAATAGTTATATTTTTGAAAATGGAAATCAATCCATGATAATTCCCATTAATTAGGTTTTAATCCATTCAACTAACTAAAGTAGGTTTTATGCTATATCGGATTAAAATGAAATTAAGAGGTTTATTATAAATAGATTTCTCACTTGAAAAAGATAACTAATGGTTCATGCCAAAAACAAGCCCATGATTAATTACTCTTAGTATAAACTAGGCTCACAATTGCTTTTTAATATTTCGCAATTGGCCTAAATATTTTTGCAAGCTCCTTGAAAATAATTCTATTTCTAAGCCCATTGTAAAAAGATTTTAAGAAAAGATGGATTTTGGGCTTAGTATTTAGGCCATGGGCAAAAAAGTTTTTAGAAAAGTCTTATGTCCAAAGACCATCTTGAAAAATTTTAAAAATAGCTTTGGTCTTTTGGATTTTAAAGAAAAATTTATTTTGAGCTTACAATGTACTTAGGTCATATTAGAAAAAGAACAAACCAAATAAGCCATGATTTAAGCCAAGATAAATTAACCATAGTCAAACAACATGCATTTGGGTAAAACCTAAGGAAAGTAACTAGGCCAATTACATGAGCTTTAGTCTTTGGGTTAAAAAGGCTTAGGTTCCCATAGCAAGTATATACCAAATGGTATGAGGCTATGAGTGGTTATGCCATGCTCGATCTCCATACCTTGAGTGAAACTATGGTATCCCTTACATAACACAACACGGGTAACACGGGCGTCCTAACTTACGCACACAATGCAATCTAATATGATGCATTGGATAATATTATTATAAGAAAGAATAGAATAATATAAAGACCAATGGAATCAACTTCTCTTATCCTCAGTGGAGTCGACACTGTGAGTGGGGATTTTCGCCCCCACTCCTAGTGGAATGGTTCTTGCAACTTTGGCACTGTTTAGGCTCGGGGCCTTAGAGAACGCGGACTTAAGTCTGGAGAAAATGGAGTCGCCACCTGGATAGGCCAGAAAAAAAAAGAAAGGGGAGGATGACTCGATTCCTAAGGAATCTCCAACCCCCTAATGTGTAATATCCCAAAGGACACCCTAAAAGTTTTGGTATTATTGTTGTATTTGGATTTAAAGTATATGTTTAATGGAAAGAGAAAAGAAGTAAAGAGAGAGTGTATATGTTGTATATTTATTGATATATACAACATATACAAATCAAAATGTGGAAGTCAAAAGATGATTATTTAATGAATTAATTAATTAGTGGAAAATGGAAATTAAGTTAGTGGAAGAGGATTTTATGAATATTTTAATATTATTTTTGCTTGGTGGAGGTTTAAGTAGAGAAGAGTGTTTGACTTTGCTTCTTATTTTTCCTCTTCTCTTCATCTTTTCCTTCTTGGCAGGGCATCACAAAGCAATAGAGAGAAAGAGAGTTTTTGTTTTCCAAGCTCAAGATTAAAGGAGATTTCAAGTGATCAAGTTGGAAATTTGAGAAATTTCATCAACTTTGGTAAGTTTCCACTTGATTTCCTTGTTTTATTTTAAGTTGTATTTGAGTTTGATGATTGATTGTGGATAGTATGAGTATGTTTAATTGTGGTGTGTTTGAGAGTGTTACGTTTAATTGATTGTGATTTTGGAGTTGAATGGAAGAGTAAGAGTTGTGTTTATGTTATGGTTTTGAATTGGTAATTGATGTCAATATTGAGTTTGATCAATTATTTTTGGTAGATCTTTAAGATGTTTGTGTTTAATTAAGTTTAAAGCATAGAATACATGAGTTTGGATTCCACGACCGTGGGGGTGTTGAGCAAATTAAGTTGAAATCATTTTGGATGCCACGACCGTGGCCCTTGGATACCACGACCGTGGGGGTGTTGAGCAAATTGGACAGATTCGTTTGCTAACCCACGACCGTGGGGGTTTATGAGGCCACGACCGTGGGGGGTTTGTGAGGCCACAACGGTGGGGACTTATAGAGTGGTTTTGGTTGGTATTTGTGATCTATGGGTCTAGTATGAGACTAATAGGTGAATAATTGTATTGGAATTCATGTGAATTTGTAAATAAGTGTGTATTATTCCTTTTGAATTAGGTTGAGAAGAGGTTGTATTGCCCTAACCTAAGTGTGGAGAATTCTTGGAAGAAGAAGGGTATAGATTGGTGTGAGTTGCTCTTGAGGCAAGTACAAACTTACATGGTTGCATACATTTACATGATTTTGAGACTTAACACATTTGGTTGTAAATGTGTTAAGTAATCTATTATATTATTGATACATTTGATTTATGCTATGAATTGCATGATGTGAAATATATGATGATCATTCAAAATGTATGTGTAATGCAATTGGTTATGATGAATTGCCTTAATGTGAATTGAGATATGATGTGATGCCATTGTGGTTGGCTATAATGATTCAAATGAAATAAATGGGGCATGTTTGCCTAGATGATGATGAATTCAAAATATATGTCTAATGCAATTGGTTATGTATACTCTATTGATGAGATGTGAAGCCATTGTTGTTGGCTATAATGATGCAAATGAGACAATTGAAACATGGTTGCCTAAATGATGATGAGAAAATAAGAATGAAATTGATAATGAAATAATGAATGAATTGTGTGTCTAATGTGTTATTCCATTTTCAGAGTTTTGTTGTTGGTGGCATGCCTAATAGTAACAATCTCTTGAAGCTAGGTTGGGCTTGATCCTTGAAGCCAAGTTGGGTTGAAGTTTAGCATGCTTAACTCCCCTTGAAGCTTGGTTGGGTCTAGTCCTTGAAGCCTAGTTGAGATGTTACAACCCTTGAAGCTAGGTTAGGTTTGGTTCTTGAAGCCAAGTTGGGTTGATACTTAGCATGCTTTGTTCCCCTTGAAGCTTGATTGAGCCTAATCCTTGAAGCCTAGTTGGGATAATGATAATGATAAATGTGATAATTGAACCAAAACATTAACTCTGAAAGTGGAATGGCGTAATAGTGTCTTTTGGGCCCATGCTTGTCTTTGTTTCAATGTGATTCATGAATGGTGAAACAATTGAATAAAATAATGGAATGTAGTGTTATGAAAAAGATTAATATATCATTTTTGAATATTGTCTTTATTGTTGAAATGAATGACATTGGCATTGCATTGAAGCATATTGTTATTGTGGTTTGTACCACTAAGCCATTGGCTGAGCGCGATTGTGATTCATCGTGCTGGTGACAGGGTAGAGCCAGAGAGTTCATCTAGACCGAGTCAAGTCTAGATTTTGAAGTGTTAATAGTGGGCTTAAAGATCAAAGACTGACTGCCAAACATGTATAAACTTTATGTTTTGTAAAATTTGATTTTAATGTTTATGTATTTGTAAATACCTCTACATTTTCCGCTGCGTATTGAATGAACATTTTATTTATTGTGTTTTATGATAAAACTTAAATGTTTAAGTTTGCTCATATTATTGTGTAAAGGAGTGAGTTGTTTGTTTAGTAAATCGTAGCATTCCTATATTCAGTATACGTATATTACAGATATGGTAGTATATAGTGTGCGTATACGGGGTATAGGGGTGTTACATAATGGGTTCGAAAAGTTGGGTACGTGTGGGGAAGGTGAGAAATGGCCCAGCACTCCTACAACGCCCGGTTCATTGGAACCAGCCTCCTCTACTGGTCTTAATATTATAAAATTCTTAAATATAATAACATTATCCATATTACACAATAATTAAAATAAAGAAATGTTACAAATGTTTTGGTATCAGAGCCTAGGTTTGAGATTCTCAACCTAGGTCAATTGTAAGAAAAAGAAAATTTTGATTTTTAAAATATTGTTTTTAAATAAGATGCATGTTTTGGTATTGGCAGTCTCTAATCTTTGATGAGGTATATTCTGCTGTGTTTGCAGATATAGGTAGTGATGGCATCTCAGTCACGTCAGTCTGTAGAAGGTAGTGCTGAGAGTGTAGCTCCTGAAGAGGGTAGAGATGGAGATAGGGTTGGGAGAGCTAGTGAGGCACCTGCTCCTATGCCAAAGAGATCAGTTGCTGATGAGGTTCCGCCGGGTTGGTTACAACATGTGGTTGAATTGTTGAGGCGAGCTCCAGTACAGCAGCAACTACCGCCACCACAGCCTCAAGTACCGGTGAGACATTATGATAAATTGAGGAAATATGGGGCTGAGGATTTCTTGGGCACTACAGATCCTGCAGTAGCTGAGCAGTGGTTGGATAGAGTGCAGAGGGTATTTATTCAGTTGCAAGCTACTCCTAAAGAGAAATTTGATTATGCTAGATCCCTTCTGCAGAAAAATGCTTATTATTGGTGGAAGACGGTTCCTCATGCCATGGATGATCCACCGACTTTGTCGTATAATGATTTTCTGAGGGAGTTTGAGCATAAATATACTCTGAGGGAGTATAAGGATGTTAAGAAGATGGAATTTCTGAATTTGAGACAAGATAATCGGACTGTGACAGAGTATGAGGTAGAATTCATCAGGTTGAGTCATTATGCCGGTGGGATTATTGCAGATGAGATTGACCGGTGTAGGAGATTTGAGGAGGGGTTGAGGCCCTCTATTATGTGTATTGTTGCTGGATCTCGGTATCAAGATTTTTCTCAGTTGGTTGCAGCAGCTAGAAGTGTTGAGAGAGCACAGGGTATTGCAACAGCTGCTACTGAGGAGGAGACCAGAGTTAGGAGATCCCAGTTTGAGGCAGGATCTTCATCTTTGAAGAGAGGCCAAGGAAGTTTTATTCTGAGAATTAGTAGGAGCCAGAGGCAGTCAGGTAGGTCAGTTCAGTATCAGAGGCAGAGACTGAGACCTACAGTTTCTGTAGCGAGTGCTCCGACTCCAGTGGTTCAGAGATCTATTCCACCTATATGTGTTCATTATGGTAGGACACATGGGGGTGTTTGTTGGAAGATGGGTGAATCAGGAGTATGTTTTAGATGTGGGTCACCAGCCCATTTTATTAAAGATTGCCCTGAGATACAGGATGATAGACAGACTGATACTGCAGCTTCTCGACCTAGTGTTAGCAGAGTTAGTCGAGGGGGTAGAGATTTCAGTAGAGGTGGTCGACCTGGGATCAGTCAAAGAGGAGGTTCTACATCCGGAGGCAGTAGGCCAGATGAGGCTGGGTCTTCTCAAAGAGTGTATGTGATGCAGAGGCAGTCGAATGCTTCAGTAGTTATTGCGGGTACATTTTCTTTATTTGGCATTTCAGTTCTTGCTTTGATTGATCCAGGATCTACTCATTCATACATAAGTGCATCTATTTGTCCTATGTCTGAATTGCATTCAGAATCCTTACGATTTGATGTCTTGGTGACAAATCCTTTAGGACATAGTGTTGTGGTGAGTAAGGTGCATCGTGATAGTTCAGTTGTGGTGCAAGGTGAGGAATTTTTGGGGGATTTGATTGAAATGCCTTTTAAGGAGTATGATTTGATTTTAGGTATGGATTGGTTGTCTAAGCATGGAGCAGTGGTAGACTATCAAAAGAAGTGTGTTACCTTGAGAACCGGTGATGGTAGAAGTGTGATGGTATCTAGTGAGCAGAGACAACTTGCATCCTTGTTTGTATCAGCTTTTGCAGCTAGAAAGTTGATTAGAAAAGGGTGTGATGCTTATCTTGCTCATGTTGTGGATACCATAGTAGTGGGTTCTCAACTTGATAGTATACCCACAGTTGCGGAATTTCCAGATTTTTTTCCAGAAGAGTTGCCGGGGTTACCCCCTGAGAGAGAGGTTGAGTTTAGTATCGATTTGTTGCCTGGTACCACTCCTATCTCTATTACTCCCTATCGAATGGCACCTGCTGAGTTGAGAGAGTTAAAGGCGCAGTTGCAGGAGTTGTTGGATAAAGGGTTTGTTTGCCCTAGTGTTTCTCCTTGGGGAGCTCCTGTTTTGTTTGTAAAGAAGAAGGATGGTACTTTAAGGTTGTGCATAGATTATAGACAATTGAACAAAGTGACTATCAAGAATAAGTATCCTTTGCCTAGGATTGATGCTCTCTTTGATCAGTTGAAGGGAGCATCAGTGTTTTCCAAGATTGATTTGAGATCAGGGTACCATCATTTGAGGGTTAGAGCTGAAGATGTTTCTAAGACAACTTTTCGCACAAGGTATGGGCATTATGAGTTTTTAGTGATGCCTTTTGGATTGACGAATGCACCTGCGGCATTTATGGATTTGATGAATAGGGTGTTTAGGCCCTATCTAGATCAGTTTGTGGTGGTCTTTATTGATGATATTTTGGTGTATTTGCGTAATGAAGAGGATCATGACAAGCATTTGCGGATTGTGTTGCAGACCTTGAGAGAGAAACAATTGTATGCTAAGATGTCGAAGTGTGAGTTTTGGCTTGATCAAGTGACTTTTCTCGGTCATATAGTTTCAGCAGATGGTATAAGAGTTGATCCGAGTAAAGTTGAGGCTATTTTGAATTGGAGTCCACCGAAGTCTGTAACTGAAGTTAGAAGTTTTCTGGGTTTGGCAGGCTATTATCGACGCTTTGTGAAAGGTTTTTCTTTGATAGCTACTCCACTCACCAGATTACTTCGAAAGGGAGTTAGATTTGTGTGGACAGATCAGTGTCAAGCTAGTTTTGAGTAGTTGAAGGAGATGTTGACTCAAGCTCCTGTTCTTGCTTTGCCTGTGGAAGATAAACCATATGTGATTTACAGAGATGCTTCACATAATGGTTTAGGTTGTATTTTAATGCAAGAGGGTAAAGTCATAGCTTATGCTTCTTGGCAGTTGAAGCCGCATGAGCTTAATTATCCGACGCATGATTTGGAATTGGTAGCTATAGTGTTTGCTTTGAAGATTTGGCGACACTACTTGTATGGAGAGAAGTGTTTCATTTACGCAGATCATAAGAGTTTGAAATATTTGGGGGTTCAAAGAGAGCTTAATCTTCGGCTAAGACGATGGTTGGAGTTGATTAAAGATTACGACTGTTTGATTGATTATCATCCTGGTAAGGCAAATGTTGTTGCTGATGCCTTAAGTCGGAAGTCTTTAGCAGGTTTGACTGTTTATTCGCTCTCGTTGCTTGTTGAGTTGAGAGCGTTGCATGCTAGTTTTGAATCATGTGATGGTGGTGCATTGTTAGCTCAATTGCAGTTGAGACCAGTGTTGTTGGATCAGATTAAAGAGGCTCAATTGGCTGATGAGAAAATTCAGAAGATTGTGTCAGATTGCCAAAATGGGGAGAGCCGAGATTTTTATGTGAGAAGCGATGGTAGCCTTTGGTTTAAGGATAGATTGTGTGTTCCTGATGATATTAGTTTGAGAAAGAATATTTTAGAGGAAGCACATCATTCGACTTTTGCTATGCACCCTGGGAGTACAAAGATGTATCAGGATTTGAAGCAACATTATTGGTGGTCAGGTATGAAGAGGGACATAGCAGAGTTTGTATCCAAGTGTCTCACTTGTCAAAGGGTGAAAGCTGAGCATCAAGTTCCAACAGGGTTGCTTCAACCTTTGTCAGTGCCTGAATGGAAATGGGAACGTGTGACAATGGATTTTGTTTCTGGTTTGCCTTTGACTTAGAAGAAACATGATGCTATCTGGGTGATTATTAATCGGTTAACAAAGACAGCTCATTTTCTTCCAGAAAGGATGGACTATTCTCTTGAGAAGTTACCTGAGTTGTATATCAGTGAGATAGTGAAGTTGCATGGAGTCCCAATTTCTTTAGTGTCTGATCGAGATCCCCGGTTTACTTCGAGATTTTGGAAGAAGTTACATGGTGTTTTGGGTTCTCAATTGCACTTTAGCACTGCTTTTCATCTGCAGACAGATGGGCAGTCAGAGAGAGTGATACAGATTTTAGAGGATATGTTGAGAAGTTGTGTCATTGATTTCTCTGGAAGTTGGGACAGATTTTTGCCACTTGTGGAATTTGGTTATAATAACAGTCATCAATCCAGTATTGGAATGGCACCATTTGAGGCATTGTATGGTAGAAGATGTAGAACGCCTCTGTGTTGGAATGAAGTTGGAGAATGCAAATTGGTTGGTCTTGATTTGATTAATGAAACGGAAGAGAAAGTGAAGATAATTCGGGATCGATTGAAAGTAGCCTTAGATCGACAGAAATCTTATTCAGATTTGGTGATAAAGTATTTTTGAAAGTGTCTACTTGGAAAAAAATTTTGAGATTTGGTAGAAAAGGGAAGCTAAGTCCTCATTTTATTAGACCTTATGAAGTATTAGAAAGAGTTGGACCAATTGCTTATCGACTTGCTTTGCCGGCTGGGTTGGATAGAATTCATAATGTCTTCCATGTTTCTATGCTACGGAGGTATAGATCAGACCCATCTTATGTTTTACCAGTTGAATCTATTGAGGTGAGTTCGGATCTGACATTTGAAGAAGAACCAGTTGCTATTTTGGCACATGGAGTGAAAGAGTTGAGACATAAGAAAGTGCCACTTGTAAAGGTTCTTTGCAAGAATCATGGTAGAGAAGAGGCAACTTGGGAGAGTGAACAAGCAATGCGAGATCAGTATCCCCAGTTGTTTCAGACTTGATATCAGGTAATTTCGAGGACGAAATTTCTTTTTAGAGGGGGAGAATTGTAATATCCCAAAGGATACCCTAAAAGTTTTGGTATTATTGTTGTATTTGGATTTAAAGTATATGTTTAATGGAAAGAGAAAAGAAGTAATGTAATATCCTCCTATGTGGCTTAGAAGTTTTGATTATGTTGTTGTTGTTGTTGTTGTTATTGTTTAATTGAATTGTATGCATATGATGGGGTAAGAAAAGAAATTGGAAAGTGAATGCTTGTGCATATGTGTTTTGGAGGAAGAATTAGGGTTTAGAGACAAATGTATATGTTGTGTATATGATGATATATATAACATATAAAGTGGTCAAAT
The DNA here is from genome assembly GCA_947685225.1 of Garcia nutans. Taxonomy (NCBI): domain Eukaryota; kingdom Viridiplantae; phylum Streptophyta; class Magnoliopsida; order Malpighiales; family Euphorbiaceae; genus Garcia; species Garcia nutans. Next base: position 31,298,935 of record CANTUV010000005.1, on the reverse strand, counting down.
GAAGAGTCAAGGTGATGGTTAAGTGGAAGAAGATATTTTTGGTTGTTAATGAAATTACATATAAGGACTTATATGAGACAAAGGTTAGTTATATGATTGAGGGTGTTTTAGTAATTGCTTGGATAAGAACACTTGGTGGAGATTAAAAGCAAAAGTTGACTTTGTATCTTGATCATTGTCTTCTTTCTTCATGAAGTGGCCGGCTCTCCAAATTGAAAAGAGAAAAAGAAGTGTTCTTGATGATAGAAGCAAGTTGATGAAGCAATTCAAGGTTTTGACAAAGGATTTGTGGAATTTCTTCTTTTCAAGTAAGTATTTTCTTGTTTTCTTTACTTATTTGGAAGTTGTGTTGGAAGTAAAGTAGGGTTTGATGATTTTGTGATTTGGTGGATTTGAGATGTGTTTGGTTGTGTTTTCAAATGTTAAATTGATTTTAAGTTATGAGTTTAATTGAAGGTTGTTGTTGGAAATGATGGTTGTTGATTTGGATGGATGGAGAAGGATGTTGATTTTAGGGTTTTTAGTTACTATGTGTTTAATTATGATATTAATGTGTGGTGAAGTAGTTCTTGTGATGAATATGTGTTTAGAACATTGATTATGTTCATGTGAAATATGTTATATAATGAATATTGTGTTTGAGTGTAATTGAGAAAGGGTTGGTTTTAGTTAAGGTTTTGTGATTTGGTGACACGGCCAAAATCAATTCTAGGGGAGTGGGCGTGTCCCTTAGGAGAGTGGGCGTGTCAATTATTTGAATTGGCTACTGTCTCTTTTGGTTTTAGTGACACGGGCGTGTCCATCAAAGGTGCTGGGCGTGTCAATTATTTGAATTGGCTACTGCCTCATTTATTGTTAAAGACACGGGCGTGTTCCTCAACTAAGTTGGGCGTGTCCTTCAAGTGGGTTGGGCGTGTCCCACAAATGAATTGAATGTTGCTTGATCTCTTTGTTCTTGTTTGCTTAGTTTAGATTCTTCAAAGGTAGTTGGGCCTCTAAATCTAAACATAAACATACTTAAACCAAGGGATTAATTAAAAACACTTGTGAATGATCCTAAAGCTATGAATTATATATATATTGTTCTTGCATTGTTGAGATTGAGCCTTGTTGTATTATGCATTGTGAGTGATAATGTGTTTCATGATTAATATGGAATGAAATGTTGATATTTATGAATGGTGCTATGTGAGATAAATATACACTTGAATAATGAAGTGTTATATTGTGAAATGAAATGTGAAGCCATTGTTATTGGCTAAGGTGATTCAATGGAGATAAATGAGGCATGTTTGCCTAAATGATAATGAGAATTGAGAATGAAAACTAAATGGATTGTGTGGCTAATGTGTTATTCCATTTTCAGAGTTTGTTGTTGGTGGCATGCCTAATGATAGTAACAATCTCTTGAAGTTAGGTTGGATTGAATCCTTGAAGCCTAATTGAGATGTTACAACCCTTGAAGCTAGGTTGGGTTAGTTCTTGAAGCCAAGTTGGGTTGATGCTTAGCATGCTTTGCTCCCCTTGAAGCTTGGTTGAACTTAATCCTTGAAGCCTAGTTGGGTATATGATATTGATATTGATAAATGTGATAACAAAACCAAAGCATTAACTCTGAAAATTGAATGACATTAGTGTGTCTTGGGCCCATGCTTGTCTTTGCTTAGTGTTGTTCATGGATGATTAACTAATAAAGTATATGCAAAGATGTTGAATTGTGAGATACATATATGTATGTTAGGTTATGAATGTAAAAGTATGTTGTTAGCTTTGCATTTATGTTGTTACATGTATGATAAATTAGAATTGGCATTGTATAGCATTTAAGCATGTCTATTGCATGTTTTATCTTACTAAGCCCTTGGCTTAGCGCGATAGTGTTTAATCGCGCAGGTGATAGAACTGATAGAATCGAACCCGAGAGCTCTTCGAGACCGAGTGAGAGTAGACATTGAAGAGTTGATTTTGGAAGCTTAAAGATCAGAGCTGACTTGCCAATCATGTATAAATCTTTTATATTGTGTAAAGTATTGTTGATAATGTAAATATATGTATAATGGTAAATATGTATTCAAATGTTTTCATATATGTACATATTTTATAACTTCCGCTGTGTTATTTAAAAATGTATATATATATATATAACTAATATGTTTTGTTTTATAAGTAAATGATCTATTCTGTTAATAAGATATAATGATATGGATATGGTATCAAGTTTTAAAATGTTTTGAATGTTAAGGAAACCGTAGCATCCCTATGTTTGGTGCACTTATGCTACATTGTTGTGGTTGTAGTGTGTGTGCATTGAATATGGGGGTGTTACAATTGTTTTGGTATCAGAGCCTAGGTTTGAGATTCTCAATCTAGGTAAAATATAATAAAAAGAATATTTTTACTTAAAAAAAGTGGTTTTGAATGACATATACATTTGAGATTGGCAGTCCCTGATCTTTAATAAGATGTAATCTGTTGTGTTTGCAGTATTAGGTGTTGATGGATCCTCACTCAAGACAGTCAGTTGAGGGTAGTGCCGAGAGCATTGCTCCTGCCGAGGGAGCTAGGGTTGATAGTGTTGAGGAGGCACCTGCTTCGGTGTCGGGTAGACCAGCTGGAGATGAGGTTCCGCCAGCCTGGTTTAGACATATGATGGAAGTAATGAGACAAGCACCAGTACAGCCACCTCCACCACCACCCCAGCCTCAGGTTCAGATGAGACAGTATGATAAATTGAGGAAGTTTGGGGCGGAAGATTTTATGGGAACCACTGATCCAGCAGTGGCTGAGCAATGGTTAGGCAAAGTGCAGAGAATCTTTATTCAGTTACAAGCCACCCCTGAGGAAAAATTTGATTATGCCAGGTCATTACTGCAGAAGGACGCATATGACTGGTGGAAGACAGTGCCACACTCTATGGATGATCCTCCAACACTGTCTTACACTGATTTTCTGAGGGAATTTGAGTTGAAGTATACTCCTAGGGAGTATAAGGACATGAAGAAGATGGAGTTCTTAAGCTTGAAACAAGACAGCAAGACTGTTACTGAGTATGAAGTTGAGTTTATTCGACTGAGTCAGTATGCTGGGGGTATCATTGCTGATGAGATTGATCGATGTCGGCGATTTGAGGAGGGATTGAGGCCCTCAATTATATGTCATGTGGCTGGCTCCAGGTATCAGGATTTCTCCCAGCTAGTTGCAGCAGCTAGGAGTGTAGAGAGAGCTCAGGCCATAGTTACAGCTGCTTCTGAAGAGGAGGTTAGAGTGAGAAGGCCCCAGTTCGAGGCAGGGTCTTCTTCTGCGAAGAGGGGTAGAGGAAGTTTTGTTCCTCGGAGTAGTAGGAACCAGAGACCAGCAGGTAGGTCAGTGCAGTTCCAGAGGCAGAGATTTAGACCTGCAGCTTCAGTGGCAAGTGCTCCGACCCCGATGATTCGGAGATCCACTCTTCCCATCTGCATCCATTGTGGGAGGCCACATGGTGGTCCTTGTTGGAAGGCTGGTGTTGCAGGGGTATGCTTCAGGTGTGGATCACCAGACCATTTTGTGAGAGATTGCTCTGAGAGGCAAGAGCAGATGCCAGTTGATTCTGCTGCTTCTCGAGCTAGTGTGAGAGGAGGTAGAGGAGGCAGAGGTGTCAGCCGAGTAGGTAGGCCAGGGTTCAGTTCTAGAGGAGGTGCTGCATCCAGAGAGGGTAGACCAGAGGAGGTTGGTTCTTCCCAGAGGATGTATGTTATGCAGAGGCAGCCAGATGCATCGGCAGTCATAGCTGGTACTTTTTCTTTATTTAATACTCCAGTACTTGCTTTGATTGATCCGGGTTCCACGCATTCTTATGTTAGTATATCTGTTTTGCCTGTATCTGATGTGCATGCCGAGTCCCTAGGATTTGATGTGTTGGTGACAAATCCGTTAGGGCATAGTGTGGTTGTGAGTAAGGTGCACCGGGATAGTGTAGTGAGGGTGCAGGGTGAGGAGTTCTTTGGAGATTTGATTGAGATGCCATTTAAGGAATATGATGTGATCTTAGGTATGGATTGGCTATCTCGACATGGAGCTGTGGTGGATTGTAAAAAGAAAATTGTTTCTTTGAGAACCGTTGATGGTAGAGAAGTGCTAGTATCTAATGAGCAGGAACAGCTAGCCTCCTTATTTGTTTCAGCTGTTGCAGCCAGGAGGTTGATTAGAAAGGGGTGTGAAGCCTATCTCGCTCATGTGATAGATACTAGAGTGAAGAGTTCTCCCATTGATAGCATTGCCACAGTTGCTGAGTTCCCTGATGTGTTTCCAGAGGAGTTGCCTGGATTGCCTCCAGAGAGAGAGGTGGAGTTTGGTATTGAATTGTTACCTGGTACCACTCCTATCTCTATTACTCCATATAGAATGGCACCAGCAGAATTGAGGGAGTTAAAAGTGCAATTACAGGAGTTGTTGGACAAAGGATTTATTCGCCCCAGTGTTTCTCCTTGGGGAGCTCCTGTGCTATTTGTGAAGAAGAAAGATGGTACTATGAGGTTATGTATTGATTATAGGCAATTGAACAAAGTGACCATTAAGAATAAATATCCTTTGCCTAGAATCGATGATCTCTTTGATCAGTTGAAGGGTGCAGCTGTGTTTTCCAAAATTGATCTGAGATCTGGGTACCATCAACTGAGAGTCAGAGCTGAAGATGTTCCGAAGACAGCTTTCAGGACCAGGTATGGGCACTATGAATTTTTAGTTATGCCTTTTGGTCTGACGAATGCACCTGCAGCTTTTATGGATTTGATGAATAGGGTGTTTAGGCCCTATCTGGATCAGTTTGTTGTGGTCTTCATCGATGACATTCTGGTGTATTCGCGGAATGAAGAGGAACATGATATGCATCTGCGGATTGTGTTGCAGATTTTGAGAGAGAAGCAGTTGTTTGCCAAATTGTCGAAATGTGAGTTCTGGTTGGATCAAGTAGCTTTTCTCGGACATATTGTTTCAGCAGAAGGCATTAGAGTTGATCCAAGTAAAGTTGAAGCTATTCTGAATTGGAGTCCACCCAAGTCTGTGACAGAGATTAGAAGTTTTCTGGGTTTGGCAGGCTATTACCGGCGGTTTGTAAAAGGGTTTTCTTTAATAGCTACTCCACTCACCAGATTGCTTCGTAAGGGAGTGAGATTTGTGTGGACGGATCAGTGTCAGGCTAGCTTTGAGCAGTTGAGAGAAATGTTGACTCAAGCGCCTGTTTTAACTTTACCTGTTGAAGGCAAACCATATGTGATCTACAGTGATGCTTCACATAGAGGTTTGGGATGTGTATTGATGCAGGAAGGGAGAGTTATAGCTTATGCATCTCGACAGTTGAAACCGCATGAGCTTAATTATCCTACCCATGATTTGGAATTGGCAGCCATTGTGTTTGCATTGAAGATTTGGCGCCACTATTTGTTTGGAGAGAAATGTTTCATCTACACTGATCACAAGAGTTTGAAGTATCTGGGTGTCCAGAAAGAACTCAATCTTCGCCAGAGAAGATGGTTAGAATGGATTAAAGACTACGACTGCTTAATTGACTATCATCCAGGTAAAGCAAATGTTGTTGCTGATGCTCTGAGTCGGAAGTCTTTAGCTGGTTTAACAGTTTACTCGCTCTCGTTGCTTGTTGAGTTGAGAGCATTGCATGCCAGTTTTGTACCTTGTGATGATGGTGCATTGTTGGCACGGTTGCAATTGAAGCCAGTTTTGTTAGATCAGATCAAAGAGGCTCAGTTGGTTGATATGAAGATTCAGAAGATTATTTCAGATTGCAAGATTGGGAAGACTAGAGATTTTGTTGTGAGAGATGATGGGAGTCTCTGGTTTAAGAACCGATTGTGTGTGCCCGATGATGCTGATTTGAAAAGAGTTATTTTAGAAGAAGCTCATCAGTCAGTGTTTGCTATGCATCCGGGTAATATGAAGATGTATAATGATTTGAGAAAACATTATTGGTGGATTGGGTTGAAGAGAGACATTGCTGAGTTTGTATCGAAATGTCTCACTTGTCAGAAAGTTAAAGCAGAGCATCAAGTTCCAACCGGGTTGCTTCAGCCGTTGTCAGTGCCTGAATGGAAGTGGGAAAGAGTGACAATGGACTTTGTGTCTGGTTTGCCATTGACACAAAGGAAACATGATGCCATTTGGGTGATTGTGGATAGATTGACTAAGACAGCTCATTTCCTTCCGGTGCGGATGGATTACTCTTTGGAGAGATTGGCTGAGCTGTATATCCAGGAGATTGTGAAACTGCATGGTGTTCCAACTTCTTTAGTGTCTGATCGAGATCCCAGGTTTACTTCAAGATTTTGGAAGAGTTTGCATTATGCTATGGGTTCTCGACTGCACTTCAGTACTGCTTTTCATCCACAGACGGATGGACAGTCAGAGAGGGTGATACAGATTCTTGAAGATATGTTGAGAAGCTGTGTCATCGATTTCTCTGGAAGTTGGGATAGATTTTTACCTCTTGTGGAGTTTGCTTACAACAACAGTCACCAATCCAGCATTGGTATGGCACCATTCGAAGCATTGTATGGCAGACGGTGTAGGACACCTCTTTGTTGGAATGAGCTTGGAGATAATAAGTTGGTTGGTCCTGATTTGATTCAAGAAACTGAAGAGAAAGTAAAATTGATTCGAGGCAGGTTAAAAGCAGCTTCAGACCGACAGAAGTCTTATGCAGATCTGAAAAGGAGAGACATTCAGTTTGATGTTGGAGATAAGGTATTTTTGAAAGTGTCTCCTTGGAAAAAGATTTTGAGGTTCGGTCGGAAAGGAAAATTGAGTCCTCGTTTCATTGGGCCGTATGAAGTGTTAGAAAGAGTTGGGCCAGTTGCTTATCGACTTGCTTTGCCACCTGAGTTGGATCGTATTCATAATGTATTCCATGTTTCTATGTTGAGGAGGTACAGGTCGGATCCATCTCATGTGTTGCCATTTGAATCAATTGAAGTGAACCCAGACTTGACTTTTGAAGAGGAACCAGTTGCTATCTTGGCACGTGATGTGAAAGATTTGAGAAACAAGAGAGTGCCATTGGTGAAGATTCTTTGGAAGAACCATGGGAAAGAAGAAGCAACTTGGGAAAATGAGCAAACGATGCGAGAGCAATATCCTCAGTTGTTTCAGAGTTAATTTCAGGTAATTTCGAGGACGAAATTTTCTTTTTAGAGGGGGAGAATTGTAATATCCTCCTATGTGGCTTAGAAGTTTTGATTATGTTGTTGTTGTTGTTGTTGTTGTTGTTTAATTGAATTGTATGCATATGATGGGGTAAGAAAAGAAATTGGAAAGTGAATGCTTGTGCATATGTGTTTTGGAGGAAGAATTAGGGTTTAGAGACAAATGTATATGTTGTGTATATGATGATATATATAACATATAAAGTGGTCAAATGAAGAGTCAAGGTGATGGTTAAGTGGAAGAAGATATTTTTGGTTGTTAATGAAATTACATATAAGGACTTATATGAGACAAAGGTTAGTTATATGATTGAGGGTGTTTTAGTAATTGCTTGGATAAGAACACTTGGTGGAGATTAAAAGCAAAAGTTGACTTTGTATCTTGATCATTGTCTTCTTTCTTCATGAAGTGGCCGGCTCTCCAAATTGAAAAGAGAAAAAGAAGTGTTCTTGATGATAGAAGCAAGTTGATGAAGCAATTCAAGGTTTTGACAAAGGATTTGTGGAATTTCTTCTTTTCAAGTAAGTATTTTCTTGTTTTCTTTACTTATTTGGAAGTTGTGTTGGAAGTAAAGTAGGGTTTGATGATTTTGTGATTTGGTGGATTTGAGATGTGTTTGGTTGTGTTTTCAAATGTTAAATTGATTTTAAGTTATGAGTTTAATTGAAGGTTGTTGTTGGAAATGATGGTTGTTGATTTGGATGGATGGAGAAGGATGTTGATTTTAGGGTTTTTAGTTACTATGTGTTTAATTATGATATTAATGTGTGGTGAAGTAGTTCTTGTGATGAATATGTGTTTAGAACATTGATTATGTTCATGTGAAATATGTTATATAATGAATATTGTGTTTGAGTGTAATTGAGAAAGGGTTGGTTTTAGTTAAGGTTTTGTGATTTGGTGACACGGCCAAAATCAATTCTAGGGGAGTGGGCGTGTCCCTTAGGAGAGTGGGCGTGTCAATTATTTGAATTGGCTACTGTCTCTTTTGGTTTTAGTGACACGGGCGTGTCCATCAAAGGTGCTGGGCGTGTCAATTATTTGAATTGGCTACTGCCTCATTTATTGTTAAAGACACGGGCGTGTTCCTCAACTAAGTTGGGCGTGTCCTTCAAGTGGGTTGGGCGTGTCCCACAAATGAATTGAATGTTGCTTGATCTCTTTGTTCTTGTTTGCTTAGTTTAGATTCTTCAAAGGTAGTTGGGCCTCTAAATCTAAACATAAACATACTTAAACCAAGGGATTAATTAAAAACACTTGTGAATGATCCTAAAGCTATGAATTATATATATATTGTTCTTGCATTGTTGAGATTGAGCCTTGTTGTATTATGCATTGTGAGTGATAATGTGTTTCATGATTAATATGGAATGAAATGTTGATATTTATGAATGGTGCTATGTGAGATAAATATACACTTGAATAATGAAGTGTTATATTGTGAAATGAAATGTGAAGCCATTGTTATTGGCTAAGGTGATTCAATGGAGATAAATGAGGCATGTTTGCCTAAATGATAATGAGAATTGAGAATGAAAACTAAATGGATTGTGTGGCTAATGTGTTATTCCATTTTCAGAGTTTGTTGTTGGTGGCATGCCTAATGATAGTAACAATCTCTTGAAGTTAGGTTGGATTGAATCCTTGAAGCCTAATTGAGATGTTACAACCCTTGAAGCTAGGTTGGGTTAGTTCTTGAAGCCAAGTTGGGTTGATGCTTAGCATGCTTTGCTCCCCTTGAAGCTTGGTTGAACTTAATCCTTGAAGCCTAGTTGGGTATATGATATTGATATTGATAAATGTGATAACAAAACCAAAGCATTAACTCTGAAAATTGAATGACATATTAGTGTGTCTTGGGCCCATGCTTGTCTTTGCTTAGTGTTGTTCATGGATGATTAACTAATAAAGTATATGCAAAGATGTTGAATTGTGAGATACATATATGTATGTTAGGTTATGAATGTAAAAGTATGTTGTTAGCTTTGCATTTATGTTGTTACATGTATGATAAATTAGAATTGGCATTGTATAGCATTTAAGCATGTCTATTGCATGTTTTATCTTACTAAGCCCTTGGCTTAGCGCGATAGTGTTTAATCGCGCAGGTGATAGAACTGATAGAATCGAACCCGAGAGCTCTTCGAGACCGAGTGAGAGTAGACATTGAAGAGTTGATTTTGGAAGCTTAAAGATCAGAGCTGACTTGCCAATCATGTATAAATCTTTTATATTGTGTAAAGTATTGTTGATAATGTAAATATATGTATAATGGTAAATATGTATTCAAATGTTTTCATATATGTACATATTTTATAACTTCCGCTGTGTTATTTAAAAATGTATATATATATATATATAACTAATATGTTTTGTTTTATAAGTAAATGATCTATTCTGTTAATAAGATATAATGATATGGATATGGTATCAAGTTTTAAAATGTTTTGAATGTTAAGGAAACCGTAGCATCCCTATGTTTGGTGCACTTATGCTACATTGTTGTGGTTGTAGTGTGTGTGCATTGAATATGGGGGTGTTACAATTGTTTTGGTATCAGAGCCTAGGTTTGAGATTCTCAATCTAGGTAAAATATAATAAAAAGAATATTTTTACTTAAAAAAAGTGGTTTTGAATGACATATACATTTGAGATTGGCAGTCCCTGATCTTTAATAAGATGTAATCTGTTGTGTTTGCAGTATTAGGTGTTGATGGATCCTCACTCAAGACAGTCAGTTGAGGGTAGTACCGAGAGCATTGCTCCTGCCGAGGGAGCTAGGGTTGATAGTGTTGAGGAGGCACCTGCTTCGGTGTCGGGTAGACCAGCTGGAGATGAGGTTCCGCCAGCCTGGTTTAGACATATGATGGAAGTAATGAGACAAGCACCAGTACAGCCACCTCCACCACCACCCCAGCCTCAGGTTCAGATGAGACAGTATGATAAATTGAGGAAGTTTGGGGCGGAAGATTTTATGGGAACCACTGATCCAGCAGTGGCTGAGCAATGGTTAGGCAAAGTGCAGAGAATCTTTATTCAGTTACAAGCCACCCCTGAGGAAAAATTTGATTATGCCAGGTCATTACTGCAGAAGGACGCATATGACTGGTGGAAGACAGTGCCACACTCTATGGATGATCCTCCAACACTGTCTTACACTGATTTTCTGAGGGAATTTGAGTTGAAGTATACTCCTAGGGAGTATAAGGACATGAAGAAGATGGAGTTCTTAAGCTTGAAACAAGACAGCAAGACTGTTACTGAGTATGAAGTTGAGTTTATTCGACTGAGTCAGTATGCTGGGGGTATCATTGCTGATGAGATTGATCGATGTCGGCGATTTGAGGAGGGATTGAGGCCCTCAATTATATGTCATGTGGCTGGCTCCAGGTATCAGGATTTCTCCCAGCTAGTTGCAGCAGCTAGGAGTGTAGAGAGAGCTCAGGCCATAGTTACAGCTGCTTCTGAAGAGGAGGTTAGAGTGAGAAGGCCCCAGTTCGAGGCAGGGTCTTCTTCTGCGAAGAGGGGTAGAGGAAGTTTTGTTCCTCGGAGTAGTAGGAACCAGAGACCAGCAGGTAGGTCAGTGCAGTTCCAGAGGCAGAGATTTAGACCTGCAGCTTCAGTGGCAAGTGCTCCGACCCCGATGATTCGGAGATCCACTCTTCCCATCTGCATCCATTGTGGGAGGCCACATGGTGGTCCTTGTTGGAAGGCTGGTGTTGCAGGGGTATGCTTCAGGTGTGGATCACCAGACCATTTTGTGAGAGATTGCTCTGAGAGGCAAGAGCAGATGCCAGTTGATTCTGCTGCTTCTCGAGCTAGTGTGAGAGGAGGTAGAGGAGGCAGAGGTGTCAGCCGAGTAGGTAGGCCAGGGTTCAGTTCTAGAGGAGGTGCTGCATCCAGAGAGGGTAGACCAGAGGAGGTTGGTTCTTCCCAGAGGATGTATGTTATGCAGAGGCAGCCAGATGCATCGGCAGTCATAGCTGGTACTTTTTCTTTATTTAATACTCCAGTACTTGCTTTGATTGATCCGGGTTCCACGCATTCTTATGTTAGTATATCTGTTTTGCCTGTATCTGATGTGCATGCCGAGTCCCTAGGATTTGATGTGTTGGTGACAAATCCGTTAGGGCATAGTGTGGTTGTGAGTAAGGTGCACCGGGATAGTGTAGTGAGGGTGCAGGGTGAGGAGTTCTTTGGAGATTTGATTGAGATGCCATTTAAGGAATATGATGTGATCTTAGGTATGGATTGGCTATCTCGACATGGAGCTGTGGTGGATTGTAAAAAGAAAATTGTTTCTTTGAGAACCGTTGATGGTAGAGAAGTGCTAGTATCTAATGAGCAGGAACAGCTAGCCTCCTTATTTGTTTCAGCTGTTGCAGCCAGGAGGTTGATTAGAAAGGGGTGTGAAGCCTATCTCGCTCATGTGATAGATACTAGAGTGAAGAGTTCTCCCATTGATAGCATTGCCACAGTTGCTGAGTTCCCTGATGTGTTTCCAGAGGAGTTGCCTGGATTGCCTCCAGAGAGAGAGGTGGAGTTTGGTATTGAATTGTTACCTGGTACCACTCCTATCTCTATTACTCCATATAGAATGGCACCAGCAGAATTGAGGGAGTTAAAAGTGCAATTACAGGAGTTGTTGGACAAAGGATTTATTCGCCCCAGTGTTTCTCCTTGGGGAGCTCCTGTGCTATTTGTGAAGAAGAAAGATGGTACTATGAGGTTATGTATTGATTATAGGCAATTGAACAAAGTGACCATTAAGAATAAATATCCTTTGCCTAGAATCGATGATCTCTTTGATCAGTTGAAGGGTGCAGCTGTGTTTTCCAAAATTGATCTGAGATCTGGGTACCATCAACTGAGAGTCAGAGCTGAAGATGTTCCGAAGACAGCTTTCAGGACCAGGTATGGGCACTATGAATTTTTAGTTATGCCTTTTGGTCTGACGAATGCACCTGCAGCTTTTATGGATTTGATGAATAGGGTGTTTAGGCCCTATCTGGATCAGTTTGTTGTGGTCTTCATCGATGACATTCTGGTGTATTCGCGGAATGAAGAGGAACATGATATGCATCTGCGGATTGTGTTGCAGATTGACCATGGGGGGTTTGTGAGGCCACAACCGTGGGGACTTATAGAGTGGTTTTGGTTGGTATTTGTGATCTATGGGTCTAGTATGAGACTAATAGTTGAATAATTGTATTGGAATTCATTTGAATTTGTAAATAAGTGTGTATTATTCCTTTTGAATTAGGTTGTGAAGAGGTTGTATTGCCCTAACCTAAGTGTGGAGAATTCTTGGAAGAAGAAGGGTATAGATTGGTGTGAGTTGCTCTTGAAGTAAGTATAAACTTACATGGTTGCATACATTTTCATGATTTTGAGAATTAACACATTTGGTTGTAAATGTGTTAAGTAATCTATTATATTGTTGATACATTTGATTTATGCTATGAATTGCATGATGTGAAATATATGATGATCATTCAAAATGTATGTGCAATGCAATTGGTTATGATGAATTGCCTTAATGTGAATTGAGATATGATGTGATGCCATTGTGGTTGGCTATAATGATTCAAATGAAATAAATGGGGCATGTTTGCCTAGATGATGATGAATTCAAAATATATGTCTAATGCAATTGGTTATGTATACTCCATTGATGAGATGTGAAGCCATTGTTGTTGGCTATAATGATGCAAATGAGACAATTGAGACATGGTTCCCTAAATGATGATGAGAAAATAAGAGTGAAATTGATAATGAAATAATGAATGAATTTTATGTCTAATGTGTTATTCCATTTTCAGAGTTTTGTTGTTGGTGGCATGCCTAATAGTAACAATCTCTTGAAGCTAGGTTGGGCTTGATCCTTGAAGCCAAGTTGGGTTGAAGTTTAGCATGCTTAACTCCCCTTGAAGCTTGGTTGGGTCTAGTCCTTGAAGCCTAGTTGAGATGTTACAACCCTTGAAGCTAGGTTAGGTTTGGTTCTTGAAGCCAAGTTGGGTTGATACTTAGCATGCTTTGTTCCCCTTGAAGCTTGGTTGAGCCTAATCCTTGAAGCCTAGTTGGGATAATGATAATGATAAATGTGATAATTGAACCAAAACATTAACTCTGAAAGTGGAATGGCGTAATAGTGTCTTTTGGGCCCATGCTTTTCTTTGTTTCAATGTGATTCATGAATGGTGAAACAATTGAATAAAATAATGGAATGTAGTGTTATGAAAAATATTAATATATCATTTATGAATATTGTCTTTATTGTTGAAATGAATGACATTGTATTGCATTGAAGCATATTGTTATTGTGGTTTGTACCACTAAGCAGTTGGCTTAGCGCGATTGTGATTCATCGCGCAGGTGACAGGCTAGAGCCAGAGAGTTCATCTAGACCGAGTCGAATCTAGATTTGGAATTGTTAATAGTGGGCTTAAAGATCAAAGACTGACTGCCAAACATCTATAAACTTTATGTTTTGTAAAATTTGATTTTAATGTTTATGTATTTATAAATACCTCTACATTTTTCGCTGCGTATTGAATGAATGTTTTATTTATTGTGTTTTATGATAAAACTTAAATGTTTAAGTTTGCTCATATTATTGTATAAAGGAGTGAGTTGTTTGTTTTGTAAACCGTAGCATTCCTATATTCAGTATACGTATATTACAGATATGGTGGTATGTAGTTTGCGTATACGGGGTATAGGGGTGTTACATAATGGGTTCGAAAAGTTGGGTACGTGTGGGGAAGGTGAGAAATGGCCCAGCACTCCTACAACGCCCGGTTCATTGGAACCGGCCTCCTTTACTGGTCTTAATATTATAAAATTCTTAAATATAATAACATTATCCATATTACACAATAATTAAAATAAAGCATCGATATGTTAAAAATCAAAACAATGCCCAAACAAAGCAAATAAATGGACACCCATCCAAGGGTGGAAACATGTCCTTACATCTCATGCCTAAATAGGACACCCACCGAAAGGTAGAGACATGCCCTTTACATAGGTTCTAAAATAGAAAAGGTAATTTAAATTACATGATATTTAACTAATGAGGTATCCACAACGTGGAAACATATCTCTTACAACATTTGGAAATCTAAATAAATTGATAAAAGTAAACAACCATTCATAATAAATAAATCATTCATCAAAGGCATTAAATATCAATAGAAGTAAACATCCATCCATGATAAATAAAATAAACCAAGCATTGAACTTAAATAAATTAAAGCATAAAAAATAAATCAAAGTATAATCAAATATAGAATTGAATAAAGCAAATAAAAGTCTAAATTATGGCTACTGTGAGTTTTTTTAAGGAATTAAAATAGATTAAAATTTTATGTTTTAAAAGGTTGATAAAATTCTTTGATTAACCAAATTTGGGTTTGAGATGTAAAATCATGAATTTAGAGTTTGAGCTCTTCAAAATACTTTTGATTTGTGGTTTACAATTACTCATCAATTTATGGTTTCAAGCTTACTATGTAAAATTAAATATTTGTGTGTATATGGTTTTTTAAAGTTTTAAAGGATTAGGATTTAGAAAAAATTAAGGTTTAAGGTTTTAAGGAGGTTAGGGTTCACTATTTTAGGTTTTGGAGTTGAATTAGGGTTTTAAGATTTTTTATTTAGGGTTTCGAGGAATGAATTATATTTTTTAGGATTTGAAAATCAATTGAAGTTTTATGAAGATAAACAACACGATTTAAAATTTATAAAAGCAAAAAAGATGTTTTTAAGGCTTTTGGAAGGAAACAGAACTCCATCTAGGGTTTTGAATATTTGGAAAATAAATTTTTGTTTTGGGGTTTTGAAGAAATAAAACTAATATCTTTAAACTTTTGGAAAAATAAAGCAATGATTTAAGATTTTCATACTTTAGAAAATGTGAATTGAGGTTATGAGGCTTTTAATTTAAAAGAAACAATTATGTGATCTAGCTACTGTGACAAAATAAAAGAAATTAAGAATTCAAACCTTATTTTGTAAGTTTCACCAAAAATTGCTTCTTGGATGAACAAGGTCAAAGACAAGCTTTTTGCCTTTGAATTGCTTGAATTGTTTTTTGGCTCTCTCAAAAAATCTTCTTGGTTATAGGTTTTCCTTCACAGATTCGGTTTCAAACTCTCCCAAGTTTCTGTTCTAATTTCTCCTTGATTTCTCTCTTTTCTTCCTCCTTATTTATAGAAGAATTCTATTATTAATCTCAGTTACTCACGGCATACAATATTGAATAAGAAAAAGAAACCAAAACCTAATTGTATTAGGTTTCGGAAAATTTGCGTCGAAAAAATTTTGCTGGGGAAAAAAAACTGTTGCGAAAAAATTACGCTGGCAAAAAAATCTGCCGCAGGAAAAATTGTGCTGCCGAAAAGGCTGCCGCCGCTGAGGATGAAATGGCCTGAGCCATTTCGCCCGCAGGAAACTCCTGATGCCTACGGGCCCGCGCTGACTTTCGGCGACGATTTTTTCATCCCCGATTTTTTTGTCGACGATTTTTTTTTATTTTTGATTTTTTATTCACTTCTCCATTTTTTACTAAAATAAACATTAAAATTAATTAAGATACCATAAAAATTATTTTGGACTAATTAAAATATATTGGACAACACAAAAATTATTTTGGACTAATTGGGTCGGATTGGGTAAAAAATTAAGGGTCTACAATATCTCAATGCATATGAACATTCCAATGACCAAGTAGCTTAACACATTTTTCATTTAAAATGTGTTATGCCAAACTAAATAGAAAATACTTTCAAACTATCAAAATATGTACATACCTTACTCCAATACCCAAATCCAAGCTAAAATGCTCACACTTTCCAACTTTTCAATAAGCCCTCCACTACTAAGGTTGGACAAATTGCTTCTATTCAATGCCTATTCAAAATGTGAATAATTATAATCATTTAGAATCACATTCTAAGGCATTTCAATCATTAAAACACTAATTAATCAACATTCCTACCATTTTTCCAACTTTTGCCCTAACTTACCTTAATTCTAGAATTTCATTCTAATTCATTCTAAATGGTGATTTAAGTTTATTTTTATTATTAAATCATATTAGGATATGTTTTAAACAAGTATATCAAATAAACACCAATTCTTTAGCCAAGTTCTTCCAAAACCCTAAATAATCACTACTTCTCCCAAACTCAATCTAAACTTGATCAAATCCATCATTTAACTATATAATCCTTGTTTAATCACCAAAATAACATCTTCCATAAGCACTTAACAAATTAAAATACACTCCACCAAAATCTCATTTCTCACATAACCTTAAATTTCCATAAAATTCAAGAATAATTTAAGATAGCTTACCTTTAGTTGGAGCAACCTCAAATTCACCCCAAAACTCTTAGAAAACTTGAAGAATTTGAAGTTGGAAGAAACAAAAATCTCCCATTTCATCCATGGTGGAATTCGGCTTTGAGAGAATAAAGAAGAAGATGAAGTGAATTTTAAATTTTCTTTTATTTCTCTTAATTTTTTAACCATATACATATAATATTTTATTATTTTAATTAGTTAATTAATTATTTATTTAATAATCCAAAATTTCCTCTTCCATTCAAAAATATTTTATTTTTGAATTTTTTAAAATTTTAACTTTTAACCTTTTTACCAAATTACCCTTTGATTTTACTATTCAATTTTAATTTTTATATAAGTTATATATATTCTATATATACCTCACATATACATTTTGTATTTCTCACTTCTAACCCTTCAATTATCCTTCAAATTATTTATTTAATTCATTTAATTAATTTTTATAAATTAATGGATGTTACATGTTATGCTGACCATATGCCTATGAAAAGAGACTCACAGCCCATGTGTGGAAGATATAAGGTTGGAAGGAATGTCCTAACTTTGTTTGTGGGTTTGTTTGCTCCATGTGCATGCATGTATACATGCATTGTATTGCATTGCATTAATCCTTTCTGGCTCACAGACCTGGAGTTCAGGAGTTCAAGGGCTTATGACAACCCTACCTACGATGGTAACTCAAAATCCATTGAAGAATCAGTCAACTTTGCACCAAAACTAATGGATCATGATCAAGTTCAAAACCTGGTGAATGAGGCTATTGAATCCACGATGGAAGAACATAGTGGGACCCTGGCTGAGGTCGTGAGAAGTTAGTTAGTTGTACTACTGGAAAGTAACAATGCTGAAACGTCTGCCAGTACTAAGAAGTAGAAAGACAAAGGAAAGGCTAAGGTAGGAGAGGTAGCCTTTGATGAGAATGTGGTAATTGATATACTTTCAAGACCAACATGATAAAAAAAAGGAAGGAAGGTGGAGAAGACTGGATCTGCTGATGTTGGAAAGATGATTAGTGACTTGGAAAAGAAGTTTAAAAAGAAACTGAGATAGAACAGATGTCAGAGGTAGATGAATTGTTTGAAGATGATGAAGTAGTTCCTTAAAAATTCAAGACGTCTTCTTTTTCTATGTTTGACGGAACAAGAAATCACCACTTGCATGTTAAGTAGTACATCACTACCATACAGTCTGTTAGAGCTACCAAGGCTCAAATACTAAGATATTTCATACTGTCTGTGGATACTGTTGTGAAAAATTGGTTAAATACCTGGGAATAGAACACCCAAAAAGATTGGGATTTACTGTACAAAGCCTTCATCAAAAAATATGTGTACAATGTTGAGCTAGAAGTAACCCTGATGGAGGTTGAGATTATGTAAAGAGGTGGAGAAATAAGGTTGCTCTTCTAAAAAAGAGGTCCAATGAGTCTGACCAAATTAGAATGTGTAAACCCTTGATTTTAGCTAGTTCGATCCTAATTAAAGAAGGCCTAAGTCATGATTTATCTATTCTTAATAAGCTTAAACACACTATAACCTTTTAATAAGGTTGGTCCAGCTTTATAAGGCCTAAAATAAGTCTGGTTCAATTTTTTTTTAAAAAGCCCTAGAACGGTACAATTTGACATTGAAGTAAGTTTTGTTTGATATGGATCATGCCATATCAATTCTAGGGTGATCCTAATTAGATATGATGGTCCATATCAAATTAGAATCACTCTAATTCGATATGCACCTTGTTCCATATTGAATTAGGTGATTTTTATTTCAATATGGGGCTTGTCCATATCGAATTAGACTTTCTAATTCGATATGGACTTTGTTCCCTATCAGATTAAACTTATTTTAATCCAACATCGTCACTATTTCTCTCAAATTCAAAATGATTTAATTCGATATGCTTCAGAGAAACTGTGTTTAAAAAGGAAATTAAAGGCTCGGTCATAGGGTTTTTACCTAATGTATTTACTATAAATATATGAGGAAAAGTAAAGAGAAAGAAGGATAAACACATCAATTAACATAGAGCAACCAAGCAATTAGCAAAGTAAAGAGCAAGAAGGATAAACACATATGTCTAGGTTCTAGTTAGTCATAGAACATACTTTGACAAACTTTCGAGGCAAAATTGAACTTTGCTTGTTTAAGGAAGAGATTATCTAGGCATTATTTGGTGAGCCGACAACTAGTATCACCCTGTTAAAATTAGTTGCTAGTTTGACCCTTTGAGTCTTCATGAGATTTTATCTTACTTGTTATTGGCTTATAAACCTGATAACCTACTCTGAGTTGGTATGACACTTATGACAAGTATGATGATCATTGAGCTACCAAGAAGCAAAAGATCAAAGAAAAGGATATTTAGTCAAGATCATAAGGATAGATGAAGTTAATCTAAATTAGACCTAATATCTTAGATTTATTTCATCATTGAGATGAGATCTAGGCAATGAAAGAATACATCCTTATTATAGCAGACTCGTGCTCCTTCATAGTCATAAGCATAAGATAGTACAAATAAGATGACTTTCTTAGAATTAGAACCCAAAAAAAATCAAGATACAAAGAAGAAGAAATGAAATAGCTTGCTAGGTTGATAACCCGAATGGGCGACCTAGGGTGACCTAGGCAACAATTAGAGCAACTCTATAGTTTTGAAAACCCAAAGGGCAGTTCAGAGTTCTTTTTCTTAAAACAAAGAAAGACTTCCACTCAGCCTGTAAAAAGAACTTGACTTGAATCGGTCTAGCCCAACCAGGGACTCAACTAAACTAGATAAGTAGGAGAAAAACTATCTTTTATCAAACATAGCTCCAATTTTGAAAGCCCTAGATTTGATATTCCAAAAGAGGATAAGAGCACAATGATGAAATGCCATGTCCAAAAAAAATAGAGAGAGAGGACAAAAAAATGGGTCCTGAGTTTTTGCAAAAGGAAAAGAAAAAGATTAGGTTTATCTTAGCTAGATCAGATCCAAATTTCTTCCCATAAGATGGAAGAACATTCATGCTCTATCTTTTCATGAAGCAAGATAACAAGATGCTTAGAGTTGAAGAATGCTTCCAGCTACTTATGGCTTCAATAGAAAGTTTGTAGTGTGAAGATTTGTTAGCAATGTTATATCAACTCCATTTTATCAATGGCCTTCGCTTAACCCATGTCCTTTATAGACCCCATTTCAAGCTTATTAAAGACATGTTGATCTCTCTTGTTAAGTAGAGTCTATTAGTGGAGATTGTTTGAATAAGCATGCATATGAGATAGAGAATGTTTAGACTCAATGAGACCTTTGGCCAAGTAATGTGCATGTGCCTATTTGAAGTGCAATAGCTCTTACTCAAATGCAAATTATTCCCAAATTTAGTACAATAACTAGGGTTATAATGTTATAGATGTGTTAATTTGAACGACCAAGTCATGAGATATATTGACACTGATTTGACAAAATCAACATTTGATTTCAAATTTAATTAAATTTCAAAAAAAAAAAGATAAGTTTTCTTGTCACATGAGCCTTCAAGCTTAGAAAAGTATGTTGCACTCGAATTTTAATGGACACATTGGGTGAAGGAAGGCTAGTTTATAAGGTTATGAAGAAGTTACCAACTAGTGTACTGAATCATGGGTTAACATGGACGTGTCTTGTATCTCTGACCATCTTACACAAGCCTTCACTATTCATTCTTTTCTATATCTTAAAGATGAAGCTATGGATGTGACATGTCCTGATGATCCAATGCAAGACCTACATGAACATCTTGTGTGTGTTTTGTTTCTCTCTATAAGAAGCTACAAACTAGTGTGATAAAACTCTCATTAGTCTTGATAATTTTTTTACTGGCAATTCACTTAGACTCTAAGGGAGCCTTCTCCTCCTTTAGGTAAGTGTGTTTTTTTATCTCTCTTTTTTTTCTTCTAGTTTTTGTTTTTTTATTTTTGCTCTAACATTTGCCTAAGCCGCCCTTTCAAATTTTCAACCAATCGAGCTTTCTTTCTTTTTCTTTTTTTAATTACATATGTTACGCTCAGATTAAGTACTACTACAAGTGTCACTCGCAAGTATACGAGGTAGTTGTAGCAAAGGTGATTGCCCCAAGGTCATTTCCCCAAGAAGGTGTAGCTCATAATAGCTTGATTGACAAATTATTTAAATGCGGAAGTTTGTTGTGTTGGAATGCTGCGAGAATAATTTAAACCTAAGATTAACGTGCGTAGGGTTGAAGTGTGAAGGTGATACAAGATCAAATCGATTCTTAGGAAGGTGCCTAGGGTCATAGGTCCATTCAATTAAAGCCCAATTCTCAATTATCCATTAACATAACCTTGTAATTAATTTGTTCTTTAAGGTTAATTAGTCAATTACCAATCCATTAGTTCTCACATTCATGAATTAGCAATAGCCAATTATTTTGCATTACCAAATTAACAAAACCCTAGAATTTATATTTCTAATTCATTCATAGGGTAGTCGATTGCATAATTCCGATATCAAATTTCACCTCTCGGTCCTTCATTCAATATCTAGAGATCAATAGGTAGCTAATCTATCAACGTAGCATACAAGCCAATGCAATCAACCAACACAAGGTACATCAATGTAAATATCAAATCAAAGCATTCAATCAAATATACTACAAACCCTAGGCATGGGTATTTAGCTCAACATCATAAATTTATAACAAATATTCATCTCAATAAAAATCAAATTACAATTATCAATTGCAATATCAATCTCTTAATACATCAACAACAATAGAAATGAATTAAAAGAGAGAATAGAAAAACCCCTTGTTAAGATGCCAAGAGTAGGATTACTAGTCTTCCTCCTAGCTCCACTTTGATGTTTGATGAAGAACTCAAGCCCTCTTCAATGGTTGATTCCCCTTTTGCAATATGGAATGGAGCTTTCTCAAGTCACCAACCCTTCAATTGATTGTGCCTTTGGAAGATGGAATGGAGCTTTCTCAGGTCACCAAACCTTTCAATGAAGCTTCTTCAACCTTCAATAGCTTGTTAACCCAACTTATCCCAAAGAACCTCAAAGATCTTATCAATGGAAGATGGAGAAGATGAAGATGGAGGATGAAGATGAAGGGACAAGGAGAGTGTCACTCTCTCCTCATCCCAAATCGTGTTTGCCCCCTCCTTCTCTTTTCTTTTCTCTCTCTCCTCAAACCCTAGCCGTTTCCTCCTCTCTTTCTTTTCTTTCGCGCAAAAGAATTTATATAAATTAAGGGTGACACGACCAAGCTTGATTTGGCTTGGCCGTGTCTCTCATTTTTCTTTGGGACACGGCCAAGCTTGCTGAACGTGTCCTTCACTGCCTTCTTCTTTCTTTCTTTCTTTTCTTTGTTTGGTCCAGGTGTCTTTGATATGAAATGGGACACGGCCAAGATTGATTTGGCTTGGCCATGTCTTGCTTGGTTCATGCTTTTCCTGCACTGTTTTGATCTTCCAAGGGTGTTTTTGTACTTAAACCTAAAACAAACACTTTAAACAAACTTAAAACAAAAATCAATCAAAATATTAACTAAAAACATATGAAAATCACACTAAAAAATAGTACAAAAATGATCTAAACAACTACCCCACACTTAATTCCTTGCTTGTCCCCAAGCAAGGCTAAAATCAAAACACGCTAAACAAGATAAATTTTATCAAGTTCAAGAGTTATAAGTATGCATCTAGACTTCCCTATCCCTAAATCCGCAATCAATATCGAATCAAACAAAATTGACACCAATGCAATTAAGTGGCTTTCCATGCATAACCAATGTTGTCACTCCCTCACCAACTCTTACAAGTGTTTGATCATGGTGGTGTTTACACTCATAACAATCAATGAAAGATTATTACTATAGGCTTGCTTATCAATCAAATCTCCACCACAAAATAACAACCAAGCATCAATCAAAAGGTCTTTATTGGGTTATAATGGGGGCTAAGGTAAAGGCATGATATTTAGGAAATGTGAGCTTGATCATTAAGTTCAAAAGCACTTTAAGAATTAAGTACCCGATCATATACATAAGCCAACAATCCCAAAACACCTTCCTCTCATCTACCCCTTGACATTAAAGAGCTTTTCAAGGGAACTCACTTATTAAAATCTTGCAAGGATTATTCTCAACTTATTCCAAACAACAATTATTCCTATTATTATATATATTTATTTATTTTATTTTTATTATTTTGCTTTGAAATCTTAAACCTACTAAATTTAACCCCACACTTAATTCAACACAACACTCAGTCATAAACACTCTTAAAATGCTCTTGACCTAATGAAAGGATAAAAGTTAAACAACAAGGTTCAAGCTAATGGTGTTATGAAAAAGAAAGAAAAGGAAAAATAAAATAGGCTCAATATTGGCTAACTAAGGTTAAAAATAGGGTTGGTCTTTTTAAGCCAAAGTGGGTTCACCTAATTGCCTTAATCATCTTGATGCCTAATTGAAATTTTTATGTAATCTTAAAATGCATGTCAAAGCAAGTTCTAGCAATTCATCAATCAAATATGTTCACCCACAACAATAATGATAAGTTGATGGCTCAATTCCTCACTAGGTTAAAGGCAATGCAAGGGAAAAACCAACAAAATTGACAATAAGCACCAATTATACTCAATTGTCCAATTCATGCTTCAAAAATTCAAAGGCAATCTATCAACAATTTTTATAACAATTGAACTTTCTAAAACTCATTTATTCAATGAAAAACAAGAAAAACATTAACTAACTTAAATAGAAATAACTTAAAAGTAAAAACATAAAACACAAAATGCAATTAAAAGTAAAAATACAAAACACAAAATGCACCCCACACTTAAAGATTCACATTGTCCTCAATGTGATCATGCATAAACTAAAAAAAGGAGTTCAGATGAAACCTGATTTCCATCGCTCCCATATGCGATATGTAGGGCTCCTTCCTCCTATAATGCAATTGCAGCCCATAATTGAAAGGATGGACAACATGCAATTTCGAAATGTGCCCAACGTATTACAAAGCCTAGGTAGTATCCTTGGATGAGCAAATGGCCAATGAGAACTCATGAAGGCTATTTTGGGGTGATCTTCCGATGCTATAGGAACTTGGTAAAAATGTTCTTCAGTATGCAATATGGTTATATTCATTTTTTATTCTTTCTCGCTCCCGAAAGTGGGAGTGATGATCAGTGGTTGCATATTGTTCTCCCCAACCAAAACATTTTTCAAAATTTTAGGGGCCTTTTGAAGTTCAACCAAGTTTGGTTGATTCTCTTTCTCATCCTCTTTAGCAATCTGAAGTTTCCTCTCAACAACCTCATCATTTAATGTTAATTTTCTCTCCTCAATTTCTAAATTGGAAATATTAGGCTCTACTTCTAAGGTCATGGCTACCTCAAGATTATCTACGCTATATTTACTATAGGGCATGTCATAGAGTTCAGGAATATTCATTCCTTGTTTCTCGTCCTCCAGCCTAAATGGGAATGAAATTGTGGGCATAAAAGGATATGGAGGTTCATGCAATTCTATCCAAGTTGATGTTTCCAAATTCTCCTCCTCCTTTGATTGACTCATCTCCTCCATGTTGGGTTGGATCTCCTCCCCATTTTCTTCTTGATTGGTCCCTGCATCAAAGAAATCACAAAAATTGTTATATATCACCTATTCACTCCTCAGATTTGTGATTATCTCAACTTGTTCCAATTGGCTAGGAAATTCCTCCTTTTGGTGTGCTTGGAGTTGATGTGCCAGTCGCCCAACTTGCATTTCCACCATCTTCAATGATTCATCCAAAGAATCAAACCTCTCATTGCTTCCTTCCTGATTTTATGTGCTAATTTGAAGGTAAGCATTAAAATCATCCTCCACTATGGATTTCATGCATTGATCCTGATTTTGTGTACTAATTTGAATGAAGGCATTCAAACAATCTTCCAAAGTGGGTTCCTTAAGTCGTTCTTGATTTTGTGCTCTAGTTTGAATGAAGGCATTCAAACTATCCTCCAATGTGGGTTTTTTAAGGTGATCTTAATTTGAATATTGTTCTTGAGAGTAAGGATTTCCTTGTTAAGGTTGAAAAAAATTTTGAGGTGGAATTTGCTGCTGGTTTTCCCAAGAAAAATTTAGGTAGTTTCTCCAATTTGGATTATAAGGAGTGGAATATGGGTCATTTCTACCCCTTGGTTGGAAACTTTCATAGGCATAGTCATCCTCTTGCCTCTCTTGGTATTGTCCATAACCAAATGAACACATGTTTGTGCTATGTCATGCAATGCCACATGCTGAACATACTTCACAAGTAGGCATAGGTGCTCTTCCTCTTGCATTTAGCATCTTAAGTTGATTCATCAATTCTGCTAATTGCGATGCCATTTCAGACTCATCGTTCCTATCATAAACTCCCCCATGCCTTGGAAACTACATCTTTACAAAAGGCACTTAGCAACTTAAAGAAAACAAACAAATAATTAAATTGAAAGAAAATCAAACAAAATAAACAAACAATTCAAAGAAAACAATCAAACAATTAAATAAAAAAAATCAAACTATCACTACTTAAACAGCCTTCCCCCGCAAAAAAAAAACACTTAGTAATTTAAAGAAAATAAACAACCGAGTAAATAATAAAAAAAAATCAAACTATTACTACTTCGACAACCCTCCCCGGCAACGGCGCCAAAAACTTGTTACACTCGGATTAAGTACTACTACAAGCGTCACTCGCAAGTATACGAGGTAGTTGTAGCAAAGGTGATCGCCCCAAGGTCGTTTCCCCAAGAAGGTGTAGTTCATAATAGCTTGATTGACAAATTATTTAAATGCGGAAGTTTGTTGTGTTCGAATGGTGCGAGAATAATTTAAACCTAAGATTAACGTGCGTAGGGTTGAAGTGTGAAGGTGATACAAGATCAAATCAATTCTTGGGAAGGTGCCTAGGGTCATAGGTCCATTCAATAAAAGCCCAATTCTCAATTATCCATTAACATAACCTTGTAATTAATTTGTTCTTTAAAGTTAATTAGTCAATTACCAATCCATTAGTTCTCACATTCATGAATTAGCAATAGCCAATTATTTTGCATTACCAAATTAACAAAACCCTAGAACTTATATTTCTAATTCATTCATAGGGTAGTCGATTGCATAATTTTGATATAAAATTTCACCTCTCGGTCCTTTATTCAATATCTAGAGATCAATAGGTAGCTAATCTATCAACGTAGCATACAAGCCAATGCAATCAACCAACACAAGGTACATCAATGTAAATATCAAATCAAAGCATTCAATCAAATATACTACAAACCCTAGGCATGGGTATTTAGCTCAACATCATAAATTTATAACAAATATTCATCTCAATAAAAATCAAATTACAATTATCAATTGCAATATCAATCTCTTAATACATCAACAACAATAGAAATGAATTAAAAGAGAGAATAGAAAAACCCCTTGTTAAGATGCCAAGAGTAGGATTACTAGTCTTCCTCCTAGCTCCACTTTGATGTTTGATGAAGAACTCAAGCCCTCTTCAATGGTTGATTCCCCTTTTGCAATATGGAATGGAGCTTTCTCAAGTCACCAACCCTTCAATTGATTGTGCCTTTGGAAGATGGAATGGAGCTTTCTCAGGTCACCAAACCTTTCAATGAAGCTTCTTCAACCTTCAATAGCTTGTTAACCCAACTTATCCCAAAGAACCTCAAAGATCTTATCAATGGAAGATGGAGAAGATGAAGATGGAGGATGAAGATGAAGGGACAAGGAGAGTGTCACTCTCTCCTGATCCCAAATCGTGTTTTCCCCCTCCTTCTCTTTTCTTTTCTCTCTCTCCTCAAACCCTAGCCGTTTCCTCCTCTCTTTCTTTTCTTTCGTGTAAAAGAATTTATATAAATTAAGGGTGACACGACCAAGCTTGTTGACCGTGTCCTTCACTGCCTTCTTCTTTCTTTCTTTCTTTCTTTCTTTTCTTTGTTTGGTCCAGGTGTCTTTGGTATGAAATGGGACACGGCCAAGCTTGATTTGGCTTGGCCATGTCTTGCTTGGTTCATGCTTTTCCTGC
Source organism: Garcia nutans (assembly GCA_947685225.1). Lineage (NCBI taxonomy): Eukaryota > Viridiplantae > Streptophyta > Magnoliopsida > Malpighiales > Euphorbiaceae > Garcia > Garcia nutans. The sequence continues at coordinate 31,272,317 of CANTUV010000005.1, read as the reverse complement.
ATTGTTTTGATCTTCCAAGGGTGTTTTTGCACTTAAACCTAAAACAAACACTTTAAACAAACTTAAAACAAAAATCAATCAAACCATTAACTAAAAACATATAAAAATCACACTAAAAACTAGTACAAAAATGATATAAACAACATACTGTGTTGATTTGTAGATTTGGCTTCAAGAGAAGGTTGCCTTGCTCGTTGTGCCTTTTATGCCTATGTCTTGCTACTACCCCTGCCATCACTCTAGTCATTTATTAATGAACCCACCCAAGCTTATAATTAGTGGCATACTTGGCTGAGTAACTAGAGGAGAGGCTAAATCTGATGGGTAACCCCTTGGTTGCAGATTATTATAATGACTCTTCGCACTTGGCACCATTTGTTTGTTACCATTGCTAGGCTTTGTTGCATGACTTGTTACGTTCCTATTCATTTAGGTCCTCAATATGGCATTATCTCCATGGATTAGGTTCTTCTTCATAATCTAAACTTCCTTGGCTCACACATGCCTTCCTTGAGGATCTATGATGTACTTGGGCTCAGAGAGATATTCATATTTGTATTGGGATTTATGACTGGTGTATTTAGTTTTAGGGTGGATTTTTATATTTGATGCTATTATTTCAAATTTGTTGTTATTTCTCTCTTTTTTTATTGCACATCATCTTTTGCATTTGTCGATGTGTGTCAGATGGACTTCACAGCATGTTTGATGAACTTTTTTCAATATAAATTTAGAATGCATTTTAATTCAACTCAGGAATCTTGTTGCATATGCAATGAATTTAAATATTACCCTTGTTATCATGTAACCTTTTTAGGTTTTTCTCTCGACTATTTTATGATCACCCATTTCTCTCTCCTTTTTCTCTTTTCCCTTTTTATACAAAGAACACTTTTATCCTGTCCATATTTATTGGTTTAATCATTCCCATCAATATCTACAATTTTCAGGGCTCCTTTCCCTAGTACCTTCTTTACAATGTAAGGACCTTCCCAATTTTGCTTGAATTTGCCTCTTGGATTTGTGTAGTTTTGTTTAGACTATTTAAGCACTAAGTCACCCACCTGGATTGGCCAAGACTTAACCTTCTTCTTGTAATCCCTAGCTATTTTCTTTTGATAGAGCTAGTTGTGATAGAGGGCTTATAATTTGGCTCTTGCCTATTCTTTCTCAGGAAATTTCACTTCCATTAGGACCCTTAGAGATTTCACCTCCACTTCAATGGGAAAAATAACTTCCATTCCATACACTTAAAAATCCTTGTATATTCTCATCATTTTTTAGAGTATCATTTTCATCGACTTGTTTGCTGCTTACGCCCCCATTAGCTGGTGGTTTATATGGCTATGACTTATGTTGCTCAATTTTATATTCTGCCAATAACTCCTTTACTTCTCCTTGAAATTGGAGCCTATTGCTAGTCCGTAGACCCTTAAATTTGGGCCAGCTCAAAGTTAGGAAGCTTATATTGGTCCGTTATAATTTTAAAGAGCCTAAACCTAATTTTAAAGCTTGAAAGTAAACTGGTCTGACTTATAAAAGCCCAAATTAAATTTGTGAAACAATTTCAGTCTAAAAATTAAATAATTTGGATTCTGTTTGAGTTGGAGTGGGTCCAACTCAACATGAGCTAGTTCTCATGTCGATTTAGAGTTTCCAAATCAACATGAGCCTAGCTCATGTTGAATTGTACACTCCAAGTCGACATGAGCAATGGTTCATGTCGATTTGGACACTCCAAATTGACATTAGCCTGATTCATGTCCATTTGGACACTCCAAAATGGCATAAATCCTAATTCAGAAGACATGTAGCAGATTTAAGAATCCTAATTATGTTTGACTTTGGGACTGGGAACCCTAATTACAACATTAAAAATAAATGGGACTTAAACAATCGAGGAGGACCTTTTGGTAGCTGAGTTATGACGGACACAATAGTAAAAAAAAAACAAAGTTCAGCTGGAGGCAGTAGCAACACTAAAGGGAAATTTACGATCAACACTGAGCAATCAATACACCTTGCTCAACCAAAACTTTGGATCGGTGCAGGTAGCAGCTTGGACCAACATATTTAAATTGGTGGAGCCTTCAACACAGGTTTTGTTTTCTAAATTTAATTTATTTAAACCTTCAAGTAGCTATGCTTTTCCTTTAAACAATGAATGTCATGAGTTATTTTAATCAAGTAGCTGATTTATAATAGCATTAAACATTTTTTTTATTATTATTGATAGTTAATTAGTCCAGTTGTTAATTAATTTAGGTTATAATTTGGCACAAACCTTAATAACAATGTTAACCTAACCAAATTGATACACTCTTTCATAGTAGCTAATTATTCCTTGTCTAGGAACTCGTTCTTTTGGCTTTGATTCGTATAAAACATTCTGTAGCTTATTTAGTTAGCGGACAATAAATTGGTTGGCTTGTATTCATTTTGTTTTGAGTATCCAACATCTTAATTTCATCCAAAACCCTAGTTTAATTTTCAAAAACATTATTTACATGTTTTGATAACCAAAATCTCAAAATGTATTTTAAAAACCCTAATTTCCAAACTAAAACTCTAATTTTCCATCTAAAACCCTAATTTTGTTTGCAAAGCCCTAAAACCACGTTTTTAATCTATATAAACCCAAATTTAATATGTGATCCCGAATTTCATATATTTAATGCTTTAAACCCCAGTTTTGATTATTAAATTTATTATACACTTGTGATGGATGATTTATTTTATTTGGTTTGTAATGGGCGATTTGCTTTTAATTATTATGAATGTTTTGAATGGTTTAATTTACTTGGTTAATTATTTTAATATTGATTATTTTTATTTCAAGGATGTAAGAGGTATGTTTTCACTTTGTGGGTACCTCATTAGTTCAATGAAATTTAATTTATTTTGAGTTTTGGATTAATGTAAAGGACATGTTTCCATCAAATGGTGGGTGTCCTATTTTATTTAATTTTGGACATTGGCCATGGTTGCAAGGACATATTTCCATCTCGTATGTGTGCCCATTTTATTTGCTTGTTTTAACTTTCGTTACCTTAATATAATGTATGATTATTTATTTTAAATTACATGTAGTATAGATAATATTATATATTTAAGAATTTAATAATATATAGATCTTAAAAGGAGGCCAGTTCTAATAAACCAGGTGTTATGGGGGTGTTGGGTCATTCTCACCTTCCCCATAAATACCCAACTTTTCGAACCCAATAGGGAGTTAGGGATTCCTTAGGAATCGAGTCATCCGCCCTTTTCTATTTTTTCGGTCCATCCCAATGGCGACTCCATTTTCTTCGGGTTTAGGCTCGTGTTCTTTAAGGCCCTAAGCCTAATAGTGTCGAAGTCGCAAGAACCATTCCACATGGGAGTGGGGGCCAAAAACCCCACTCACAGTGGCGACTCCACTAAGGATAAGAGAAATTGATTCCGTTGGTTTTTATATTATTTTATTCTTTCTTATTATGATATTGTCCATTGCATCAGTTAGATTGCATTATGTTCGTGAGTTAGGATGCCCGTGTAACCCGTGTTATGTTATGTAAGGGATACCATACTTTCATTTAAGGTATGGAGATCGAGTAAGGCATAACCACTCAGAGCGTCGTACCTTTTGGTATATACTTGATATGGGAGCCTAAACGTTTCAACCCAAAGACTAAAGGTCATGTAATTGGCCTAGTTACTTTCCTTAGGTTTTTATCCAAATGCTTGTTGGTTAACTATGATTTTCATATCTTGGTTTGAACTATGACTTATTTGGTTTGTTCTTTTTCTAATATGACTTAAATATAATGTAAGCTCAAAATGATTTTTGTTGCATTAAATATAAAAGACCAAAACTATATTTAAATTTTTCAAGATGGTCTTTGGACAAAAAATTTTCTAAAATAGGTCAAAGATTCTTTTTTACCTCATACAAAGCCCAAAATTCATTTTTAAACAAACCTTTTTTGTAATATCCCAAAGTGTGCCTTAGAAGTTTTGATATAATTGTTGTTTTATTTGAATTAAATGTATATGTGTAATTGGAAAGAAAAAAGAATTAAGAGAGAGTTTATATGTTGTATATATGGAAATATATATAACATATATACAAGTCAAAATGGATGGTCAACTAAAGAAGATATTTGTTTATTATTGAATTAATGAATTAATTAGAAGAAATAAATGAGTGGAAGAGGAAATAATTGATTATTTTATTATTAAAAGACTTGGTGGACAATGTTTGAAGACTATAAATTTGACTTTGTCTCTTTTTGTTTTTTTTTCATTTTCTTTTCTTCTTCCTTCCATAAAACGTGGACTCCATCTTCACCATCACCATTTCTTTTTCTTTCTTCATCTTCCTTCATTTCTTTACTTGAAACTTAGAATCCATTGGAAGTAATTCAAATTTTTATGGGAATTAGATAGTTTATGTGTGGTTTTTCAAGAAAATCACCATAAACTCAAGAATTAGAGGAAAAGAGCAAGGAAAGAGCCACTTTAATGAGACAAAAGAGAGCAAGAGAGAGTTTTGTGCTCAAGCTCAAAAAAAAAATTGAAGGAGATTTCAAGAAAACAAGTTAGAAATTCAAGAAATTTCATTATTTTGGTAAGTTCTCTCTTGATTGCTCTTGTTGTTTTTGAAGTTATTTTTGAGTTTGATGAAGTGATGTTGATAATATGGTTAGGATTGCTTGTGGTGTGTTTGTATGTGTTGGAAATGGAATTAAAGATAAGAAGTTAGGTTGGTGTTGGTGATGGAAGAGTAAGAGTTGTGTTTAGTGAAATCTTTTTTGTTTTACAATTAGTAAAGGCTGTAACTTGTATGATTTTTAATTAAATATAAAAAATTGTTCTTGAAGTGAATTTTTGATATGTTGTACCTCTATGAGTCTAGAATGACTGAAAAATATGTTGATTTGATTTTGGAATAGTTATGATTTTGGAAAGATTATTTTTATTAGACCTGTTCCAGCAGGTACCTTAACTGAGACAGCTATCTTTCGGGATTTTTAATAAAATGTTGAAAAATAACATCTAATTGAATTTTGGATATGTTGTTTCTTAGTGTGTCTAGTATTTGAGAAAAATAATTTGGAACCACGTTGATTGAATTTGAATTATGGAATTCACAAAGTTCAGAACTGCTGCCAGGATGCCGGGCAATTGGGGCAGTCTGGTTTGGTGAACTATTTGACCAATATTTTGTGTTCAGTTTGATCTGAAATTTTAAAGGAATGATTTTAAGATGTAAAATTTAGTTCTGTAAAAATTTTAGAGTTTTTAGTCAAGTAGATTATTTTATACAATTTTTCAAAATAAGGATTAAGTTGAGTCCAAAACCAGAATTTACTATTCATATGGTCATTTTGCTAATACTCCTTTTTGGATTAGGTTGTGAAGAGGTTGAATTGCCCTAATCTAAGTGTTGAGAATTCTTGGAAGAGTAAGTGTATAAATTGGTGTGAGTTGGTTTTAAGGTAAGTACAAACTACATTAGTGCATACATTCATATGATATTGAGACTTGAGACATATTTGATTATAAATGTGATAAGGAATCTAATGCATTGTGGATGTATATTAATAATGTTATGTTTGGTATAATGTGAATGTTGTGATGAGCATGTAAAATATGTGTTAATGCCATTGATTATATCCATTTGAATAATGAATTGATTAATGTGATTTGAAATATAACGAAATGTGAAATGTGCAAGATGTGATGACGAAATGAAATGTGAAAGATATGATGTTATGAAGAGTTGCTTTATTGTGATTTGAGATCATATCATATATGAGGCCATGGTTTTGGCTATGATAATGCAAATGAAATATAAAATTGAGGCATGGTTGCCTAATTAATTATGAGAAATGAAATGAAAAGAGACTGATAAAGAGATAAATGAAATGATTGTGTGCCTAATGTGTTAATTCAACCTTCAGAGTTCTGGATTTGGCGGCATGCCTATAAAATGTAAAAAGGTAACAGTCTTGCCGGGTTGAGGATCTCTTCAATTTGAGTTGAATTGAGGTCGAAGAGACTGGGTCTGTTACACTATATGAATTATGAATATGAAATATATGATAAGTAACAGTCTTGCCGGGTTGAGGATCTCCTTGGTTTATCCGGGTTGAGGACCAAGAGACTGGGTCTGTTATAGGTAACAGTCTTGCCGGGTTGAGGATCTCCTCAGGTAGCCGGGTTGAGGTCCAAGAGACTGGGTCTGTTACCCTATCCATGGATAGAGATATATATATTGCCTACGGGCTTGATGATTGTGATTATGGACCAAAGCAGTAACTCTGAACTTTGAATAGCATATTAGATCCTTTTTAGGCCCATGCTTGTCTTTGTTTTCAATGTGAATCATGAATGTTTTGATTAATTATTAAATAATGTAAGATTGAGAAATATAATATTCTCTTGAATTGATCTTGAATCTTGATTGTTTGACATTAGCATGGCATTAAAGCATCATAGCACTGTAGTTTGTACCACTAAGCCGTTGGCTTAGCGCGAATGTGATTCTTCGCGCAGGTGACAGGGAAGAACCAGAGAGTTCCTCTAGGCCGAGTCGAGCCTAGATTTTGAAGAGTGAATAGTGGGCTTTAAGATCGAAGACTGACTGCCAAACATGTATAAATTTTATGTGTTGTAAAACTTGAGTTTTGATGTATATGAATTTGTAAATATTGTTTCTTTCTGCTGCATAGTGAACAAATATTTTATCTACTGTATTTCATAATAAACCTTCACTTTATTTTGTACTATAAGTGTAAATCCTTTTTGCAGGTTGTAGTTGAGGTTATAAGGGGGATTTATTGGAAGTGTACTGAGAATGATTTTGTTTGCATTGGTTTGTGTAAAAATATTTTCAAAAATCAGAAAAAACCAGTTTTGTCGACACCTGGGATTGAATTTTAAGGCGAAACTATGGCAAAATTTCTGTAAAAATCGGAACAAAAATTTGACTAAGTAAAAGTGGTAGCAACATTAGGATAGTGTGGCGCCTCTACTCAGCTTACACACGTAGGTTGGGAAGGGGTGTTACATTTTTACAATGGGATTTGAAATAAAATTATTTCTCACTTCATCCAAATTATAACTTTTCTTAACTTCTTCTTAAAATGAGCTTACAACTATTTTGGTCAATTATGGAATATAAAAAATTAATCGTGGGTCTAATTTATACCAAAATTGTTAATCATGGGCTTGTTTGTGGCATGAATCATTACTTTTTTTTCCAAATAGGAAATCTATTTATGATAAACCCTTTAATTTAGTTTTAATCCATAATATAGCATAAAAGCTATTTTTAGTTGATCCAATGGATTAAAGTATAATTAATGGGAATTATCATGGACGGACTTCTATATTTGAGAATATGACTATTGGTTAAACCATCTTAGTGAACCTTTTCAAAAACAAGATATCCCATGTTGATATTTTGTTGACCATATACCTACGAAAAGAGACTCGCCATTCGTGTGCGAAAGTTATAAAGTTGGAAGGGACATCCTGACTTTAGTCGTTTGTTTATTTGATCCACAAGCATACATGCATTGCATTACAAGGAATTGATCCTCTTTGGCTCATAGACCTGAAGTACAATAGTTCAAGAGCTTTTGATAATCCAACCTACGCCAGTTACGTAGAATCCATCTTGGCATTGAAGGCATCATCCACCATTCTTTGAATTTGTTCGGACTCCATTGCTTTTGGTGAAAAAGAGATTGAGTCGTTGCTAGATTCTTTATCTCTAGCATAGGTCGGATTGTTGTAAGCTTTTGAACTATCGTAATCCAGGGCTGTGAGCCAGAGAGGATCAATGATATGAGATGCAAATGTATGTATGCATGTACGCACAAACAATCAACAAAGATAAATAGAACGTTCCTTCCAACCTGATAACATCCACACATGAATGGCGAGTCTCTTTTCCTAGGTATATGGTTAACAAAATACCAACATGGGGTATCTTGTTTTCAAATAATTCCCTCAGATGTTTCAACCAATAGTTATATTTTCAAAAATGGAAATCAGTCCATGACAATTCCCATTAATTAGGTTTTAATCAATTCAACCAACTAAAGTAGCTTTTATGCTATATTGGATTAAAACTAAATTAAGAGGTTTATTATAAATAGATTTCTCACTTGAAAAAGTAACTAATGATTCATGCCAAAAACAAGCCCATGATTAATTATTTCTTCATATAAACAAGGCTCACAATTGATTTTTGGTATTTTGTAATTGACCTAAATATTTTGCAAGCTCGTTGTAAGAAAAGATTGGATGAAAATAATTTTATTTCTAAGCCCATTGAAAAGATTGGATGAAAAATTGATTTTGGGCTTTGTATTTGAGCCATGACAAAAGAATTTTTGATTTATTTTTAGAAAAATTTTATGTCCAAAGACCATCTTGAAAAGTTTTTAAAATAGCTTTGGTCTTTTGGATTTTAAAGAAAAATTTATTTTAGCTCACAATGTATTTAGTGTAATACCCCTACATCCGATACATGCACACTACATTCACCACAAAGTAATATACATGCACTGAACATAGGGATGCTACGGCTTTCCTTAACATTCAAAACATTTTAAAAGATATTATAACCTTTATAATTGTATATTATAAAAAAAAATAAGTAATTAACTTGTAGTACAAAACAAAGTAGATATAGATACATTTACTTAGTACGCAGCGGAATCTATAAAATAATTACATATATGAAAGCATTTAAATTCATATTTACAAATATACATATATTCACATTATAAACGATACTTTACAAAATATAAAGAAGTTATACATGATTGGCAGCTTTCTCTGATCTTTAAGTCCCAAAATAAACTCTTCAATTTCTACTCTCACTCGGTCTCGAGGAGCTCTCAGGTTCAACTCTGTTACCTGCGCGATCAACACTATCGCGCTAAGCCAACGGCTTAGTAGTACAAAATATGCCAACATTATGCTTAATGCAATGCAATATCACACATGTTATTAATAAAGGCAACAATATAGGTGAAAAGCTAACATCCCACCTTTGCATTTCACAAATCATAATCATATAAACATACCACATTTCAATACAACATTATAAATGAAGAGCTATCAACATATCTTTATATTTCATAAACCACACATATATAAACATATCACATTTCAACATTTTTCCATATATCTTATTATTCAATCATTTTATCATTCATGACTCACATTAAACAAAGACAAGCATGGGCCCAAGACACACTAATATGCCATTCAATTTTCAGAGTTAATGCTTTGGTTTTGTTATCACATTTATCATTATCATAATCCCAACTAGGCTTCAAGGATTAGGTTCAACCAAGCTTCAAGGGGAGCAAAGCATGCTAAGCATCAACCCAACTTGGCTTCAAGAACCAATCCAACCTAGCTTCAAGGGTTGTAACATCTCAATTAGGCTTCAAGGATCAAATCCAACCTAACTTCAAGAGATTGTTACCATTATTAGGCATGCCACCAACAACATACTCTGAAAATGGAATAACACATTAGCCACACAATTCAATTATTATTTAATTATCATTTCCATTCTCAATTCTCATCATCATTTAGGCAACATGCCTTATTTCTTTCAATTGCATCATCATAGCCAATCTCAATGGCTTCAATCACATTTGCATCATTATCACCAAACACATTGGTTTTACATCACACTATATCTCAAATCACATTGATCCATTCATCACTCAAGTATACATAATCAATGGTATTGCATATACTTTTTCAATGATCATCATTTATATATATATACATAACAATTTACATCATTCATGGACTTAGAATCTTCCACATACATTTGTTTGGATCATTATTGTTTTAAGTGTGTTCAAAGTGTTTATATTTAGGTTTAGATACTAAAAATACCTTTAGAGAATCAAAACCATGCAAGAAGAACAAAGAATAAAAACATTAACTAACACATTTGAGGGACACGGGCAGCACACTTGAGGGACACGGCCAAGCTTGTGGCCGTGTCTCTCAACACAATTTTGGCAGTAGCAAACACATGCATAAGACACGGCCGTGTCTCTCCAAAATCAATCCAACACGGCTCAATTTTCCTTGACTTGGGCGTGTCTCTCATGAATTGGCCGTGTCTCTCCTTGCTTTTGGCCGTGTCACTCAAGAACAAAACCCTAATTGTGGCCAAAACACTTCTAATTGCATTTAAACACATTATACACAACATAAACTCATTCAAATGGATGTAATCAAAGTCATTAACACCTATTTTGCATGTTTAACATAATAATCACAATTAACCATACATTTAATCATTCATCACTTCAAAACTCCAAAACCAAATTCACTCTTGATCTTCCACTATCAACCTCCACATAACTTATCATATTCAAAACCAAACCAATCACCAATTCAATCTTTTAACTTACAATCAATTCTAACACTTATAAACACAACTCAAACACACCAAATCATCACATCAACAAATCACAATTCACCTTAGACACAACTTCAAAAAATTAACAAAGGAAAACAAAAGAGTACTAACCTTAAATGAAGAAATTTCACTAATCTTCAATTCACTCCTTTGATTCCTCTTTCAATTTGATTTTAGAAATCAAACTTTCCTCTTGCTCCTTTTCTCTTGACAAGATTCGGCCACCAAAGAAGAAGAAATGAAATTGAAGAAGCAAATTCAACCTCTTCCTCTCTTTAAATCTACACCAAGCAATTCCAAAAGAAAATTACCTTAATACCCTTTTTCATTTAACTTAACTTTTGTCACTTGTATGCCCATTATAGTAATTTCACATATCACATAAAAATATCCTCTTCCATTGACCCCTCATTTGACTTATGCATATGTTATTTATATTAACATATATACAACATATACCTTCCATTTACACCTTCATTCCCTTTGCAAAAACATATATACATTGATCCAAATTAAACAACAATTATATTTAAAACTTCTAGGGCATACATTGGGGTATTACATTTAGGTCATATTAGAAAAAGAACAAACCAAATAAGACATGATTTAAACCAAGATAAACTAACCATAGTCAAACAACAAGCATTTAGGATAAAAACCTAAGCAAAGTAACTAGGCCAATTACATGTGCTTTAGTCTTTGGGTAAAAAGGCTTAGGTTCCAATAGCAAGTATATACCAAATGGTACGAGGCTATGAGTGGTTATGTCATGCTCGATCTCCATACCTTGAGTGAAAGTATGGTATCCTTTACATAACACAACACGGGTAACACGGGCATCCTAACTCACACACACGATGCAATCTAATATGATGCAATGGATAATATCATTATAAGAAAGAATAGAATAATATAAAGACCAACGAAATCAATTTCTCTTATCCCCAGTGGAGTCGCCACTATGAGCGAGGATTTTTGCCCCCACTCCCGGTGGAATGGTTCTTGCAACTTTGGCACTGTTTAGGCTCGGGGCCTTAGATAACACGGACCTAAGCCTGGAGAAAAATGGAGTTGCCACTTGACGGGCCGGAAAAAAGAAAGGGGTGGATGACTCGATTCCTAAGGAATCCCCAAGCCCCTAATGGGCTCAGAAAGTTGGGTACGTGTGGGAAAGTTGAGAAATGGCCTAGAACCACCACAACGCCCGGTTCATTGGAACCAGCCTCCTTTGCAGGTCTTAATATTATAAAATTCTTAAGTATAACAATATTATCCATATTACATGCAAAAATTAAAATAAAGCATCATTATATTAAAATCAAAGCAATGTCCAAGCAAAATAAATAAATGGACACCCATCCAAGGATGGAAACATGTCCTTACATCGTCCATGTCTAAACTAAATAGGACACCCACCGAAAGGTAGAAACATGTCTTTTACATTGGTCCAAAATATAAAACAAATTTAAATTACATGATATTTAACTAATAAGGTACCCACAAAGTGGAAACATACCTCTTATAATTTTAATAAAACAAACAAATATTAATCATAATAATAAAGAAAATATTCATCCATGATAAATTAAATAAATGTAGCATTGAAATTAAATCAACCGTCAAAATATATAATAAACTACATAATCAAATTTAAAATTAAATAAAGCAAGTAAAGATATAAATTAGGGTTTACTTTTTCAATTTAGAGTTCTTTAATTAACATTTAGGGTTTTGGGATTTTAGAATTATTATTTTTATTATTTAGGCTACTATAAAGATTTTGGAAAATTGGAATAAATTAGGGTTTTGCACATTTAAGGAGTAGTAAGGTTTTTTTTTCGTTAATCAAATTAGGGTTTAACGGTAACATCATGAAATTAGGGTTTTGGAATCTTAAGACATTAGAGTTTATAATTCTTGTTTACTGGATTATGATTTTAGGTTTATTGGATTATGGCTTTAAGGTCTAGATTTATTAGATTGGATTTTTAGGTTCACTGGATTAGGGTTTAGGGTGTTGTTGAAATTGTCATAAAGTTTTGATGCTCTAAGAATTTAGGGTTTAGGAAAACTAGGGTTTACTATATTTGGTTTTGAGAGAATTAGGGGTATTGGTATTTTGGAAAACATATTTGATTTTAGGATTTAAGAAAACAGTTTAGAGTTTTATAAAAATAATTATGATTTTTAGAAAACGTAAAGAAGATTATTGTTTGGAGATTTAAGAAAACATTTGGAAATTTTGGAAAAAAAGTTATGGTTTAGATGAAAATATTCGGGAAAAACAATTTAGGGTTTTAAAGCTTTGGGAAGCAGAAGAATAGTTTTAAGGTCTTTAAGATTTATGGAAAAAGAAAAATAGTTTAGAGTTTTAAGGTTTTTGGAAATAGAAGAAACAATTTAGGGTTTTTAAGGTTTTTGGAAACGGGAGAGAAATACCTTAGGGTGTTGAGGTTTCTGAAAAAAAGAAGAGTAGTTTTAGGGTTTTGAAGACTTGATCACTGATTAAGATTACTGGATGAACATATTACCAAGTTTAATGATTTAGGTAACTGAAACAAAAATCAATGATAGATGTACTTAAAAGAAAATATGGTAATAACATTGTAAATATAATCGAAGCAAAGATTTATAATCAAACCTCCGTTCATTAGTTCCACTAAAATTGATTTCTGGATGGACAACGACAAAGGCAGTGTTACTGCCTTTGAATGGATTGTTGATTGCTTTTTGTTGCTAATGTCTCTTGTGCTAGGGTTTTTCTGTCTCTTTTTTACTCTAGTAAAAACTAATCTTTCTGGTCCCTTAATTCTGAGTCTTAATGTGTTATTTATAAGAAAAATCATAAACCTACTTCAATTGTTTAAGGAAATTAAAACCAATTAGGAAAAGAAATCAAAACCAAATAGAATTTGGTTTCGGAAAAACTGCGTTGGAAAATTACGCTGGTGAAAAAATTGCTAGTGAAAACTACGAGGATTTGCAAGAATCATTGTCGATGGGCGCTGGGCGGCCAGCCAGTTTGCCGCAAGAAATTCCTGAGGGCAAATTGGCCTGGCCAATTCAACCTTCCGCGATGAATTTTTTTCATTGCCGATTTTTTCATCGCCGATTTTATTTTTATTTTATTATTTTTATTATTTTTTATTTTTTTAACTTTACCATTTTTATTAAAAATTATAAATAATAAATACTAAAATAAATATTATTTAATTAAAATACCACAAAAATTATTTTGGACTATATAAAAAAATAACGAACCAGACTGGGTAAAAAATTAAGGGTCTACAATTTGCCCCTTCCTTGAACGATCTGAGACTACAACAAAAGAGAGTAAAAAACAATAAGACTTAATTTTTCTGAGATGGTTGAGGTTTTGGGTTATGGACCCGGTTAGAGTTCTGGATTCAAGGGTAATTTTACATTCTAAACTTAAGGGTAATTTGGGTTCTGGACCCGAGCTAAGTTATGGACTTAAAAGAGATTTTAGGTTCTGGACCTAAGAATAATTTGGGTTCTGGACCCGAGCTAAGTTCTGAACTTAAGAGAGATTTTAGGTTCTGGACCTAAGGGTAATTTTGGTTCTAGACCCGAGCTAAGTTCTAGACTTAAGAGAAATTTTAGGTTATGGACCTAAGGGTAATTTGGGTTTTAGACCCGAGCTAAGTTCTAGACTTAAGAATAATTTGGGTTCTCGACCCAAGCTAAGTTTTGGACTTAAGGAAGATATTAGGTTCTGGACCTAAGGGTAATTTGGATTTTGGACTCGAGCTAAGTTCTAGACTTAAGAATAATTTGGGTTCTGGACCCAAGCTAAGAGAGATTTAATTGTCTGCAAAAAAATAATTATAGTCAGTAGTATGTTGAAGAAATTTGCAAAAAATTTAGCTAATTTTTACCACGCACATGCATATATCTTCTCATTGCCCCTGCATGTAAAAATATTTTAAAAGTATAAAAATATTTATATACACGCAAGTATTTGAATGATTAAATTGAATAATTGAGTTTCCTATTTATTACTGTGTAGTCACTGTTCATGCACTATTTACTATTCGTAAATAATAACCTACTATTTATAAATAGTACATACTGTTTGTAAATAGTAACTTACTATTTATCAATAGTGAAATTTACTTTTTGAATTTTATTTTTTGCTTTGCCATTCCTCTATATAAACAACTGATTTCTTCATTTTGTTCACAATAACTTCTTCATTTCATAGCTATAAGCCTTTCATTTTAGAGAGTTTAGCATACAGTTTTGGAAAAATGCATGCTTCAAGATCAAGAATTCGATATAATGTTGAGTTATTGGAATTTATTCGGCGGCATGAAAATGGAAATATAAATCTGTTAGTGTATGTGCCCTAGGCCATTTATTTGGATCTTTATGTTATACATTCATTAATAATAAATGAGGTTTTATTATCATTATTGTTTGTTTGCATGTTACGCAATTTTGATATTTGTCTCTGGTTTATTATTGTTATAGAGATAAAAAAAATAATTCTTAACTAGTATGAACATTGATTTGATAATCATCGGATAGTTATGTGTATAGTGATACAAATCAATTTCATAGATACTTGTTAGAGAACAATGTATTGGATAGACCCATCATGAGATTACTACATGGGTTAGTGTCATAAGTAAATCTCATGATAGTTATGTATTAATTCTTTGACTTGAGATTGTCATAGTTTCCAATATAAGGACTATTATATTTTGACATGATCAAACATTATCCATAACTGGATAGTAATAAAGGTTATAATCATATATGATAGAAATTATGTAGAGGATAATGAACAATCAAGATAGAATTTGTCCCTCTCTTTGAGAGAGATATCTTTTGGGCCCCTCGATAAGTGAGACTGTGAAATGCATGGCCGTGCTCAAATGAATTGATAGTGTGATCAATTTCATTTGTTTTTTATCAGTCTACTTGGAGATAGAGTAATCATAAGTTTAGACAATATAAGTATGACGTTGACCATGACTTATGTTCAAGCTATATATCGTGTGACAAAGGGATTAATGCATGTACTATTATTAGGCAAATTGGACACTCCTTATATTAATTGGGTAGTTGGAACGCCTTGCTAGAGGCCAATTACGACTTGTTGGTTTAATAGAGATTAAATTGACTGCCAATTAATATGGGTCTATCGGGTCACACACAAGAATGCGCTTTGCGCTGGATATAATATTAATATTAGATATTAATATTTATTATTATTATTTTCGTTTTTTCTAATATATATCAACAGATAATATATTCAGAATCCTTATTAGATTTGGATTCTGAATTTGACTTACCTTATCCGATTTCGAATTGGATTCTGGAGTGATTATATTCACTCCCGACGTTAAGTCTTCTCAGAGGTAACATTAGAAAAATGAAAGAGAACGAAAACAAGGGAACCCTAATACGTTTTAGAGAAAACATTTTTTCAGCCTTCGTCGTTGCAGATAGCTAGCACTCCAGACGGTAGCATTCGTGTGGATACGCGATAGAGGGTGTTTCGCGATCGAGACATCTCTTCCAAACTGTGATTTCGAATCATCAACAGGTTAGTTCTTTGAACACTTTCATTGAATTAAATGAACAGCATGAATCCTGGTGGAAAATCAGAGATCAAAATTTTTTCCGCTGCTTGTTTTTGGTTTGCAGTGATCTCCTTGATTTCCTAACAGTGGTATCAGTTGCAGTGATCTCCTTGATTTCCTAACAGTGGTATCAGAGCCAGGTTGTTATTTTCGTTTAAGTAAAAAAATGCCATGTTGATATGATTACATGAGATATATTGATTTTGTATGGCATGTTAACTATAAAACCCTAATTCGGCGACATGAAAATGGAAATATAAATGCATGCTTCAAGATCAAGAATTCGATATAATGCTGAGTTATTGGAATTTATTCGGCGGCATGAAAATGGAAATATAAATCTGTTAGTGTATGTGTCCTAGGCCATTTATTTGGATCTTTATGTTATACATTCATTATTAATAAATGAGGTTTTATTATCATTATTGTTTGTTTGCATGTTACACAATTTTGATATTTGTCCCTGGTTTATTATTGTTATAGAAATAAAAAAAATAATTCTTAACTAGTATGAACATTGATTTGATAATCATCAGATGGTTATGTGTATAGTGATACAAATCAATTTCATAGATACTTGTTAGAGAACAATGTATTGGATAGACCCATCATGAGATTACTACATGGGTTAGTGTCATAAGTAAATCTCATGATAGTTATGTATTAATTCTTTGACTTGAGATTGTCATAGTTTCCAATATAAGGACTATTATATTTTGACATGATCAAACATTATCCGTAACTAGATAGTAATAAAGGTTATGATCATATATGATAGAAATTATGTAGAGGATAATGAACAATCAAGATAGAATTTGTCCCTCTCTTTGAGAGAAATATCTTTTGGGCCCCTCGATAAGTGAGACTGTGAAATGTATGGCCGTGCTCAAATGAATTGATAGTGTTATCAATTTCATTTGTTTTTTTATCAGTCTACTTGGAGATCGAGTAATCATAAGTTTGGACAATATAAGTATGACGTTGACCATGACTTATGTTCAAGCTATATATCGTGTGACAAAGGGATTAATGCATGTACTATTATTAGGCAAATTGGACACTCCTTATATTAATTGGGTAGTTGTAACGCCTTGCTAGAGGCCAATTACGACATGTTGGTTTAATAGAGATTAAATTGACTGCCAATTAATATGGGCCTATCGGGTCACACACAAGAATGCGCTTTGGGCTGGATATAATATTAATAATATTAGATATTAGATATTAATATTTATTATTATTATTATTTTCATTTTTTTATATATATATCAACAGATAATATGTTCAGAATCCTTATTAGATTTGGATTCTGAATTTGACTTACCTTATCCAATTTCGAATTGGATTCTGGAGTGATTATATTCAATCCAGACGTTAA
Source organism: Garcia nutans (assembly GCA_947685225.1). NCBI lineage: Eukaryota > Viridiplantae > Streptophyta > Magnoliopsida > Malpighiales > Euphorbiaceae > Garcia > Garcia nutans. The sequence goes on along the minus strand of CANTUV010000005.1, from coordinate 31,254,874 downwards.
GTCTTCTCAGAGGTAACATTAGAAAAATGAAAGAGAATGAAAACAAAGGAACCCTAATATGTTTTAGAGAAAATGTTTCTTCAGCCTTCGCCGTTGCAGAGAGCTAGCACTCCAGACGGTAGCATTCGTGTGGATACGTGATAGAGGGTGTTTCGCAATCGAGACATCTCTTCCAAACTGTGATTTCGAATCATCAACAAGTTAGTTCTTTGAACACTTTCATCGAATTAAACGAACAACATGGATCCTGGTGGGAAATCAGAGATCAAAAATTTTTCCGCTACGTGTTTTTGGTTTGCAGTGATCTCCTTGATTTCCTAACAAAATCTACTAGTCGGGATGTCGGTCCATCGCAGTTCAAATCAAAGGAGCAAGGTAATTCTTTATTTTAACAGCAAATTATTTTTTTTGTTTTATTTCCTCTTTTTTTTTCTTTCATATATTTTTTGTTTTTTAGAAAATTGAAGAAAAATATATTAATTTAAAAATTTAAGTAAATAGAATATAAAATAATTTAGCTTAAAAATCGGTGGTATTGATATAGTGATATACTTATCTCGTGTTAACTTACCTGGCTCCGTGTTAGCGTGATCATTGCATTATTCAGGGCGGAGGGTGTGTCTACAAAGCCCGACAACGGTATGATATAGCGCCTTATCGGGTAAGGCAGATTATCCGAGATTGCGGTTTTGAGAGCTTCATCTTGCAATTACCATATGAGGAGTATCCGATAGACCGGGGTGTGGTCTAGGTGCTTGTAGAATGATGGGTGGACATAACTCATACTTTTCACTTGCCCATTGGAGAGATGACAATTGGTCCGGTGGATTATACAACTATAACTAGTATCCGATATGATAGCCTTCCGACTCCTCTTACCAATGATATTTTGACATTTGAAGAAATCCAACAGTTGATTGGTATGGAACCATCATTTAAAGGGCCTTTCAAGATAAAAATCGAGCCAATTCGTAGTTATTGGATGAACTATGCAGAGACACTACCAAACAGTATGCTCGAGGATTTTTGTTGTATTTGCTCTGGTTGACCATTTTAGGCAGCACCAAATCCACCTTCCATTAGTTAGTGTTGAGGGACATTACTTATATGAGGGTGGTACCACTTTACGGCTTGGGTGAAGCTGGTATTTCCTGTCTTTACCATGGTCTTGACAAAATTTGCAGAAATAAAAAGTCTGTTATTGGCTTTATGGTGGTTGTCGAGGTACTTTTCTTCCACCAATGTCAATTCCATTCCTATTCTTGCATGAATTTGATTTTTATTATTGTTGTAGGCATGGGCATATGAGCATAATCTTGTGAAGGTGCCTGGCATTTCCCGAGAGAGAGTCGGGTATACAAGATTAAATTTCTGGTTGTCAGATCACGTAGAAGTTCCCGGCTCTCACCATGTGCATACCCAACGCGTTGTCTTGAGCTGCTTAACCTGGGACCAGGTAAAATAGCATTAGTATACTTTAAAATTTATGTATGAAAGTTTACTTACCTTATGTCATTTTGTAGGTGAATTTGGCCTGGTGGAATGCAGAAGAACGGACAAACTAGACTTCCTCCATGAATGCCGCACTGCCTTTTCATCATACTCGCCGAGTCATAGCCGGCCCTGTGTCTAGTGGTTGGTTTCTCGGAGAGAGAGTATATGAGTGGTTTCTTAGTCTCGATCAGTGGAGGATCCCGATGCATTGCTCGGAGTATACCTTGAATATCACATCAATGCCAGAGGATGCATGGTGGTTGGCTCAGCACGGTTATGATGCTGAAACCTTTCTCTATCTACCGAGTGCATCTTATACCCATTTTATTCAAATAGGGCTCTTGAACTTTGACGTATCTCCTGTTGGTGTACAGGAAATTTTTGAAAAAAATGAGGATAGAGATGAAGAGGAACATCATGGAGAGGGAGGAGAGTTTGTTCCACATCTTGGGGCTAGCACTTCTTAGGTAAATTTTTACCATATTTTATTGTAATCGCTTCTTTCTTAAATTGTTTTGACTTTTTAATGATTGTTGCAGGCTGCTGGCCCATTTAATCATGAGGTTGGACCTTCTTTTACTGCTCCTTCATTTGCTCATTCTAGTCCACCAGATGTGCCATCTCATCCACAAGGTATTGATATCAATTACCTGGTAAGTTTTCTTGTTTCATGGTAATTTATGCTATATGTATGCATGATTATGTATGCTCTTACTCTTTTTCTTTCTGGCTCACAGAGGATAATTGAAGAGGAAAACAGGAAACTTCAAGAAGAGCTGGCTGCTAGTCATCAATAGGTTTCCCATTTTGAAAAATTGTACCATCAATTAGAGAAAAATTTTTGAGACTTCCAGTTTCAGGGGATGAGAGATCCTGATACTTCTTCATCTAGAAACCCCCAAACTAATGACCATGAGATCCTTTCATCTACTTCCGATGAGGACCGTTACAGATCAGAACTCCAAGGTAAGAGGGATTCTAGTGCTCCTGCTTCAGGTGGACTTAGGACGGGTGATTTACCTCCTCCTCCAACAGGCGATAATTTTTTCAGAGCTTTATTTGATGATATACCACCTCCTTCTTAGTGATGTATAAATATTGTGTCAATTGAGGAAATTCTTTTTTTTCTTTCTTTTTTTTATCATCATTATTGCTCCACAATTTTCCTTTTCACATTCACATCCACACCAATTAACTAAAACCAAATGCAACACGAAAATTAAAGAAATTTCATCGCTAATTCTTTTTCCTCATGCATCACGGTCTCATGCTTTCCTTATCAATTTTGGAATGGCATAAACCTCCTATATAAATCATTTTTTATGCCATAATTTCATACAGAAGCCAAGATATTTTCCACTTCAACATTAAAACTCCTTTTATCAATTCTAATTTTCCTTCTGCCTTCCACAATGACCAAACTCCATTTGAAGAAAATAAAAATTCTATTTAAGAATATGAATGCCATTCATTAGAAGCTAATGTCATGGTCAAAAATTGATACTTTGAAGAGTTTTCAAAATGCTAAATTGGACCATTCTTTTTTACATGCCATGACTTCTTTTTGGAATGTGGATTCTAGGACATTTAAAATTAATGGCTTTGAAATATGTCCCATGATTGAAGAATTTGAGGCCATCCTTGGATATCCAAATAATCAACAAATGGCATTGCCTATATTGATTTCCAAGACTCAACAGAAGATGCAGATGTTATTTCAAATCTCAAAGCCCGAAGTTCTACAGTTGATGAGAGGTGAGAAAATTCTGCTTTGTCCATTAATTGACTTTTTCCTTTCTCATTTGGCTCCTACTAAGGCATGGGGACGTATTTCTGCTTTTTATCTATATGCACTGTTATAAGTATTAATTGACTTTTTCCTTTCTCATTTGGCTCCAGTTAATTCAAAAAGTGTATTATTAGGATAAAAAATAAAAGTAATAAAAGATGCTTCTTTTCCTCTTATAAATTGTCATCACCTTTTGCTATTGTATTTATTCATTTCATCCATATATGGTCAAATACTTATAACAGTGCATATAGAACAATTTTAATGTTAATTCTATTTTATTAAATTGGGGAACAACCAAACATAAAGCCAGCATACACAAGATCACTCCTATTTCCAACTAGCCCTTTTATGTTTTCTAATTGACGATTTTCTCTCATTTAGCCCTAATTGTTGCCTAGCCCGCCCTTCTGGGTTTTCGAAACTAGCGGACTGCTCTAACTTTTGCCTAGGCCGTCATTTTTGGGTTTTCAACCTAGTGAGCTCTTTTCCTTTTTTTTCTTCTTTTTTTTATACATAAAACCTCTTCAACCTGTCAATGTTCACTGGCTCACTAAACTCGTTCCCGTCCATATCTGATAACTTCATTGCACCTTTATTCATGACTTATTTCACAACATAAGGCCCTTCCCAGCTAGGCCTAAACTTCCCTCTTGGATTAGATACATTAAGCTTACATTGTTTCAACAATAAATCCCCAACTTTGAGTTTTCTAATCTTAATTCTTCTATTATAAGCCCGAGCTATCTTTCTTTGATATAGTTGATGGTGATATAGTGCTTTTAACCTTCTCTCCTCTAGTAAAGCTAACTGTGTGTACTGTTCACTACCCATTCCATTTCAGACAATTCAACTTGCAAGACCACTCTTAACGACTCGATCTCAATTTCAATAGGCAACATCACTTCCATCTCATAAACCAAAGAGAACGGTGTTATTCCATTTGATGTGCGCACACTTGTTCTATATCCCCACAAAGCAAAAGGAAGCATCTCTAACCAATCCCTGTACATCTTGGTCATCTTGGATAGAATTTGCTTAATTGTCTTATTTGTTGCTTCTATTGCACCATTAGCCTTTGGTCTATAAGGAGAGGATCGGTGATGATGGATTTGGTACTTCGAGAATAAGTCCTTATCTGCTCCTTGAAACTGTACCCCATTATTTGATATCACACTGCACAGGACTCCATACCTGCAGATGAGGTTCTTTTCAATAAATCTAGCTATCTGACTTGCGCCTAGTTTGTTGAAGTATTCAGCTTCGACCCATTTCAAAAATAATATGCTGCTACTATAATGAAACGGTGACCGTTTGAGGCTGTCGGATGTATCTCTCCTATAATGTCGATACCCCAAGTGGCAAAGGCTAGGGTGAAGACATAGAATGCAATTCTTCTGGGGGCATGTGATTCAAATTACCATACATCTGACATTGTTGGCACTTCTTTATGAACTTTATTCAATCTCTCTCCATAGTCAACCAGTAGTAACCTTGTCAGATTATCTTCTTAACTAAGGCCAAACCACTCATGTGCGAACCGCAACTTCCCGCATGTATTTCTGACATGATATGCTCCACTACAGGCTTCCTCAAGCATCTCAAATGCACCCCATCAGGCCATCTTCAATATAACTCCCCGTGGAAGGTGATGTATTGCAAAGACCACCGCCTTATGGCTCTTCTTTCTTTCTGTGTTGCCCCCAACAGGTATTCCTTCTCCTCTAAAAATCATCTTATAGTATCATACCACGCATCATTGTCTGTATCAGTTTCCATGATTGTCTCATATTCATAGCAAGGAGTTGATGAACTGGTCAAAATCAGAGGCTTAAGGAATAAGTTGACAGGATTTTCCCATACCGAAGCCAATTTAGCTAGGGCATCAGCCATCTGGTTTTCTTCTCTTGATAGATGTATAAACCTGCACTCCTTAAAGTCCTTCTTCATCATGGTCAAGTAATGGTGGTATGGTTTTAATTTTTCTTCTTTCAACTCCCACTCTCTGTTTACTTAGGACACTACTAGCAATGAATCGCCAAAAACTTCCACTTTATCCACCTTCATAATCAATAGGATTTCCAAACCAAAGATACATGATTCATACTCCACCATATTAGTGCTTGCCTTGAATTTCAACTTTTTGGCTAAAGGGATAAGTTCCCCTTTGGGTGATTCTAGTATGACTCCCAAACCAGCTCCTTTCTTGTTTACTGCTCCGTCAAAATACATCTTCCATCCTTGTACTTCAATTGCTTCTAAATGTTCATTCAAAAATTCCAAGACTACCTCTTCGCTATCTTATAATAGTTGTTGGGCCTGCCATTGCTCTGCCTTTGATTGTTTTCTTGGTTACATACTCAATCTCAAATTCCACAGGACTGGCTGATTCTTTTAAAGCAATTTGAAGATAGGCTCACAGATTGTTGTGAGCTTTGCTATAAATCTGCTAATGTATTGTAATTTACCAATGAATCCCCGAACTTCTCTCTCCGTCTTAGGGGTTGGCATATCCCTGATTGCTTTAACTTTGTCAGGATCAATCTTAATGCCATTCGGACCAATCACATGTCCCAACAATTTGCCTGAGGTAACCCCGAACACACACTTCTTCGGGTTTAATCTTAGCTTATATTTAAATGATCTATCGAAGAATAATTCTAAGTTTTGGAAGTGTTATTCCCTTGTATCCGATTTCACCATCATATCATCAACATATACTTCAACTTCTTTGTGCATCATGTCATGAAATAGTGTGGTGGCCATCCGTTGGTATGTTGCTCCAGCATTCTTTAAGCTGAACGGCATCACCCTATAACAAAATATACCCCATGTAGTAATGAAAGCAGTTTTGGCTTTATCCTCTTGGGCCATTAACACTTGGTTGTATCCAAAAAATCCATCTACAAATGAGTGTAGCACGCTAGAGGTTGCACTATCAATGAGAACATCTATATAAGGTAAAGAAAAATCATCTTTAGGGAAAGCCTTGTTTAAATCTCTATAGTCCACACATGCCTTTATTCTTCCATCTTTCTTTAGCATGGGTACTATATTTCCTAGCCAATCTGGATATTCTATCACTTCAAGGAACTTCACTCGTATTTGTTTAGTGACCTCTTCTTTAACCAATTCAGCCCATTCAGGTCTTAATCACCTAAGCTTTTGTTTGACAGGTTTCATATTAGTGTAAGTAGGAATAAGATGTTCAGCTATGTCTCGATCTATTCCAGGCATATCCTCATAAGACTAAGCAAATACTTCTTCATATTTTTTGAATTTGTTTTTCAAATCTCTCTCTCTCATCAGGAGTAAGGTTGGATGCTATGCTAATGTTTTTAGGATTTTTGATTGTTTCCAAATTTAATGATTGTGTGTCAACAGAATTAATATTAAAGATGCTCATGTAACTGCTATTTGAATGTATGTAACCATTAGGAGAAACATCACACAAGTAAGCAAAATCAGACTTTTTGCATTCATTTTGGAAAAGAAAACATCATCATCCTCGTACAAGGCAGACAAATTAAAATCAAAATCAAAATCAAAATCATTGTTCTCAAAATCATAAGGCAGAATGTCTTCAAACTTCTCTTCAACCAGGGCAGCAATCTCCTCTGGGGTCTTTTCAGCTTTTAGGACAGCTTCCTTCTTCTCTTCTTGATCGGATTCTTTGTTGGCTAGCAAGGTGAGCTCTTTCTTCACTTGCTCCACTAGCTCAGCAACATCTGCAAAAAATTTCAAAACTGGGATCAACTTTTCCATGAACATGATTGGCTCGGGCTTTCCTTGGAGTGGTCCCATGTCTGGAGCTTTGACAAAGATCTCTTCAAGTGGCAGGAAGCTCATCTTATCATTCTTCTTTGGCTGGACATTGTTGGCTTCATCATATCCTAACCCCTTCTTGGAAGTTTGAGTTCTAAAATCTGGCAGCTTTGTCAAACTGGCCTTACCCTTTCCAAGACTAGCTCCGGGAAGGTAGTTCATGTTCTTCATCTTATTCAAGACTTTGGAGTCCACTACTTCATCATCAGAAATTATAGCTACATGGAAACCATTGAGAGGCCTCTCAATCATTAGACTGTGAACAACCTCATTATCTTTAGCCTCGATGACCACTATCTCTTCTCTGTTAGGGAACTTGATCTTTTGATGAAGGGTGGAAGGAACTCCACCAAGAGGATCAAGCCATGGTTGTCCCAAGAGTAAGACAAAGGTAACAGTTATGTCCAAAACAACAAATTCAACAATAGATTCAATTGGACCAACCTTGACAGCAGCTTTGAAAGTCCCTTCGGCATGTCTCTTGGTGTTGTCATAAGCCCGAATGGTTACCTCGGTTGGGTTTAGATCCCCTGTTGACATGGCTAGCTTTAGCAATATCTTTAGTGGACAAACATTTATAGCGGATCCATCATCAACCATTACACATGGAGTCTTTTTCCCCTTGATTTCTATTTTGATAAAGAAAGGGCAGATGTGATCTCTCCCCTCTTCCGGTAAATCCGCATCTGAGAAAGATACCGCTCCCATATTAACTTCGCTCTTCTCTTGAATATCTTCACATTTCATTACTCCCTCAATTTTTATGAAGTTGATTAGCTCCTTTGGTGTTATGGAAGTACAAATTGGCATGCTAGCCAAGGCCTTGGCCATAGTTTCTCGGTGCTTTTTAGATGTAGCTAATAAGTCCCAAATGCTAACACTTGCTTGGGTCTTTTCAGTTGATTGAGCACAGTATCATCTTCCTCTTCTTTATTCCCTACTTCAACTTCCTTTCCCTTATAATTTCCACCTCCTTAGGTGGTGGCCTTGCATAAGGCTTATCGAATCTAGTTTTCATTACTTTATCTTCTTCGGGCTCGGACCAGGTCCTTTCCTCCTTCTTGGATACAAGATCATCATCACTATTATTTGAATCCCAAAACCCATTGACAACACAAATTATTACTTCTTTACCCACCATAGCTTGTTTAATTTTGCCAAATACCTCTTCTTCTTTGGTTGCTTCTCCATCCACATCTTGAAAAGAAGACATGAAAAAACTTTCATGCAAATCCCCTCCAATCATGAAGGTTGCTGGTGGTGGTACTCTATTGAACTTTGGTAAGGGGTTGTCTTTGGTATTTGGCTTGTTGGCCTAGGGTACCTTCCCACTATCAATCAAATTTTGGATCTCATGCCTCAACCTCGCACATCTATCCGTGTCGTGCCCTTGTATTTGATGAAACTGGTAAAATGCTTTAGTGTCGAAATTAGGTGGGAGAGGGTTTTGCAAAGGACGAGGATTTTAAGGGTTGTAACAATCCCTTTCTTTGAAGCTTATTGAGAACCCAAGATATCAGTTTCCCCAATTCTGAAAACTGCCTCCTTGTTCCTTGGCTAGTAGCATTAACACCGACTACCTTTTGTATGCTTTGGTTACTAGACTGATAGTTTCCTTTCTCGTTCCTTCTCGTTGAAAAATGGTTCTTCTCTCTTTCTCATTCTTCAATTTGCAGACCAGCTTGAAGGAGATCTTTGAAATCATGGATTCGTGTATGAGACATCCATTCACGAAGACTAGGCAACAACCCTCTCACAATCATCCTTATTTGATAAGATTCATCGAGCCTTTTCTTGAGCAAAGCGGCCTTATTTCTCCATTTTTTCACATAGTCCACAAAGTTTTCATTTGGCCCTTGTCTAATGGACTCAACTTCCATTAAGGTAACTTCAAACTCGACATTGTACCCATATTGCTAAATGAAAGCCTTGTACAACATGTCCCAATCTTTTTGAGTACTTTTCTCTAAGGTGTTGAACCAATTTTGGACAACAAGGTCCAATGAGAGCATGAAATATCTTAGAGTTTGAGCCTTAGCAGCTCGGGGAGACTGTGTAGCAGTGATATACTGCTTCACATGGAGATGAGGATTTTCAGTACCATTGTACTTAGCGAAGGAAGGCATCTTGAACTTATAAGGGACCTCCTCATCTTATTCAAATAGTTTGTCGATCTCAGACATCTCTTCGGTTTTTAGTTTCTTCTCAAATTTCTTTTCTAGGTCAGCAATCATCTTCTCAACATTAGAAGTTTTGGTTTTCTCTATAGCTGATCTTTCAACAATCTTTGGTTCTTTCTTCTTATCTTGAGGATCTTGGAAGTATTGAGCTCAATCATCGTCATCATCAATGATCACCTTATCATCATCAAAAACCACTTCACCAACTTTAGTCTTCCCTTTGTCCTTTGGCTTCTTAGTGCTAGCATATGCTTCGGCATGATTTCCTAAAATCACAGCCAATTGGTTCTTCATGGTCTCAGTTAGGGCCTCTTTTATTTCTTCCATCTTGGCATTGAGGGCATCATCCACCATTCTTTGAATTTGTTTGGGCTCCATTGCTTTTGGTGAAAAAGAGATTGAGTCATTGCTAGATTCTTTGCCTCTGGCATACGTCGGATTGTCGTAAGCTTTTGAACTGTCGTAATCCAGGGTTGTGAGCCAGAGAGGATCAATGATATGAGATGCAAATGTATGTCTGCATGTATGCACAGACAATCAACAAAGATAAATAGAACGTCCCTTCCAACCTTATAACATCCACACACGAATGGCCAGTCTCTTTTCCTAGGTATATGGTTAACAAAATACCAACATGGGGTATCTTGTTTTCAAATAATTCCCTTGGACGCTTCAACCAATAGTTATATTTTCAAAAATGGATATCAGTCCATGATAATTCCCATTAATTAGGTTTTAATCCATTCAACCTACTAAAGTAGCTTTTATGCTATATTGGATTAAAACTAAATTAAGAGGTTTACTATAAATATATTTCTCACTTGAAAAAGTAACTAATGATTCATGCCAAAAACAAGCCCATGATTAATTATTTCTTAGTATAAACTAGGCTCGCAATTGATTTTTGGTATTTCGTAATTGACCTAAATATTTTTCAAGCTCTTTGTAAGAAAAGATTAGATGAAAATAATTTTGTTTCTAAGTCCATTGTAAAAATATTTTAGAAAAAATGGATTTTGGGCTTTGTATTTGAGCCATGACAAAAGAATTTTTGATTTATTTTTAGAAAAATTTTATGTCCAAAGACCATCTTGAAAAGTTTTGAAAATAGCTTTGGTCTTTTGGATTTTAAAGAAAAATTTATTTGAGCTCACAATGTATTTAGGTCATATTAGAAAAAGAACAAACCAAATAAGCCATGATTTAAACCAAGATAAACTAATCATAGTCAAACAACAAGCATTTAGGGTAAAAACCTAAGGAAAGTAACTAGGCCAATTACATGAGCTTTATTCTTTGGGTAAAAAGGCTTAAGTTCCCATAGCAAGTGTATACCAAATGGTACGAGGCTATGAGTGGTTATGCCATGCTCGATCTCCATACCTTGAGTGAAAGTATGGTATCCCTTACATAATACAACACGGGTAACATGGGCGTTCTAACTCACGCACACGATGCAATCTAATATGATGAAATGGAAAATATCATTATAAGAAAGAATAGAATAATATAAAGACAAACAGAATCAACTTCTCTTATCCCCAGTGGAGTCACCACTGTGAGTAGGGATTTTTGCCCATACTCCCGCTGGAATGGTTCTTGTGACTTCGGCATTGTTTATGCTCAGGGCCTTAGAGAACACGGACCTAAGCCCGGAGAAAAATGGAGTTGCCACCCAGACGAGCCGGGAAAAGAAAGGGGCGGATGACTCGATTCCTAAGGAATCCCCAACCCCCTAATGGGTTCAAAAAGTTAGGTACGTGTGGGGAAGGTGAGAAATGGCCCAGCACCCCCATAACGCCCGGTTCATTGGAAGCAGCCTCTTTTGCAGGTCTTAATATTATAAAATTCTTAAGTATAACAATATTATTCCATATTACATGCAACAATTAAAATAAAGCATCATTATATTAAAATCAAAGCAATGTCCAAGCAAAGCAAATAAATGGACACCCATCCGTGGATGGAAACATGTCCTTACATCGTTCATGTCTAAGATCGATAGACACCCACCAAAAGGTAGAAACATGTCCTTTTTTAAATTTGTCCAAAATATAAAAGCAATTTAAATTACATAGAAATTAATTAATGAGGTACCCACAAGGTGAAAAACATACCTCTTACAACATTTGGAAATCAAAATAAATCGATAAAAGTAAATAACCCTTCATAATAAATAAATCATTCATCAAAGATATTAAACATCAATCAAAATATATAATAAACATTCATCCAATGTACCTAATCTCGCGTCTAAGTACCCGAATCCAATTCAATCTAGGGTCGAAGTACCCAAATTCAATTCAGTCTCGGGTCCAAGTAGCCAATCTCGGGTCCATGTATCCAAATCAAATTCAATATCGGGTCCAAGTACCCAAATCAAATTCAATATAGGGTCCAATTACCCAGTCTCGGGTCCAAGTATCCAATCTCAGGTCCAAGTACCCAAATCAAATTCAATCTCAAGTTCAGGTACCTAGTGTCGGGTCCAAGTACCCAATCTCAAGTCCAAGTACCCAAATTCAATTTAGTCTCGGGTCTAAGTACCCAATTCGGGTCCAAGTACCCAAATCAAATTCAGTCTTGGGTCCAAGTACCCAATCATGGGTCCAAATACCCAAATCAAATTCAGTCTCGAGTCTAAGTACCCAATCTCGGGTCCAAGTACCCAAATCAAATTCAGTCTCGGGTCCAAGTACCCAATCTTGGGTCAAAGAACCCAAATTAAATTTAATCTCGGGTCAAAGTATCCAATCTCGAGTCCAAGTACCCAAATCAAATCCAATCTTGGGTCCAAGTACCCAAATCAAATTCAATCTCGGGTCCAAGTTGTAACATCCTAAAATTTTTGAAAATTTCTAATTTTTATAAAAATTTGATAAAATAAATTATAATTTAAAAGGATAAATTAAATTGATGGTTTTAAATGAAAAATAAAGGGATTTTAAATAAAAAAGTGGAATATATATATGATATATATGCAAAATATACATAACATTTAAAAGTCAACACTTTTTAAAAGAAAATGGTATTTTGGTAATTAAATCTTATAAATTCAAAATTAATAAAATAATTCAAAAAAAAATTAATTTTGAATGGAAGTGGAAAATTAGGACTTTTAATTTTTTTAAAAAATAATTAAATATTAAATTATTTTAATGTATGTATATGTGGTTAAAAAAAAAGATGAAAGGAAAAGAATATTAAAAGTCTTCATCTTCTTCTTCTTCTTCTTCAAGGATGTGGCTTCCATGGGAGCTTGGAGTCCAAGGATTTTGCTTCTTCCATACTCCATAAATTGAAGGAATTAACAAGTTTCAAGTGGATTTTTGGTGATTTCCACCAAAATTAGTAAGTTTCTATCTCTTTTCTTTGAATTCCATGGAAGATGAGATTATGTGAGTTTTGAGATTTTGATCTAGTATGTTATAATTGTTGAAATTGGTGTGTATGATGTTATTTTGGGTAGTTAACAATGATTCTAAGGTTAGATTGAAGAGATGATGGAGTTTGGTCAAAGAATGGTGAAGAGAGAGAATTTATGGTTACGGATTTTTGGGGTTGTGAAAACATGAATTTTAATTGTGCAAATTGTTTCCAAATGAGTTGTTTTGATTCATAAACAAGTATTTTAAAGTCAAAGATTTGATTTGGTGGTGTTGGGTTGGAGTTTGAGAATGCAAGTGGAGATTTAGGGTTTTGGAAAAGTGATTTTCCAAAGTGGTTGAATTGTGTGATTTTATTTGTTTAAGCATGTTGTTTAGTGTTAAAAGTGATGAATATAGGCTTGAAATGAGTAATGGATTGTGGTGGAATGGAAAACCTTCAATGGGGGAAGGTTATGCCATTTTTGAGATTTTGTGTATAAGAGTGTATTTTTATAATGTAAATGATTTAAATGTATTAAAATATGTTTGTAATAATATAAACAAACTTAAAACACTAATTTAATTGTAGTAGAATGGAATTCCAATGTTGAAGCAAGGAAAGGCTAAATTTTTAGAAATTTGTAGGAGTGATGTGTAATTATGGTTTAATGTTGGAAATGCCATTAAATGTGATACTAAATGATTATTTGTTAACACATTTGGTTTAGGCATTGAGAGAGGTTGATTTGCTTCATCCAAGTGGTGAAGGGCAAGTTAGAAAGATTGGATTGAAGGTTGTTTTTAGCTTGCTTTGGGTTGCTAGTGGAGGTATGTACAAACTTTGAATATAATGTTTATATTTGCATAACATTTGGACTTAACACATTTTGGTTGGAAAATGTGTGAAGCTACTTGGTTCATTGATTGTGTATGAATAATGTGCTATGACATTTGTAATGTCATATATGTGTTAAATGCATTGTGAAAAGCCATTGATAATGGCTAATTTGTGTAACATGTGAAATATGCATATTATGTGAAAATCGCCAAAGTAATTGTGTAATGTGTTGTGAGTTCAAAAATGAGATATGTGTAATAATGAAATGAATTGATATTGATAAAAATGAGAAAAGTGAGAAAAGTGAGAAATATGTGAAAAATGAGAAAAGTGAGAAAAAAAAATGTGAAAATAAGGCAACGTGCCTAGATTAAATATGTGAAAATGAGAAAGAGATTAATAATGAGAAATATGAATAAATTGTGTGCCTAGTATGTTATTCAATTTTTAGAGTTCTGGGTTTGGCGGCATGCCTATGACTGCTTACGGGCTATACGCTGGAATGGTGAAAAGACTGGTTCGTAAGTCAGGCCAGCTGATAAATATGATGTTTTTGCGGTGAAAAGATTGGGTATTAAGCCTCAAAAACTGTAGTAGTCTAGCCAGGTTGAGGATCAAGATACTGGGGCTTAAGGGTCTAACCGGGTTGAGGTCCAAGAGACTGGGGCTGTTACATTATCCATGGATATATATATTGCCTACGGGGCTAGACACATGGTGTCATTATGGACCAAAGCTGTAACTCTGAAATTTGAATAGCATATTAGATCCTTTTTGGTCCCATGCTTGTCTTTGTTTTAATGTGAATTATGAAATATTTGAAAAATATAAGAAAGTAGATTGATGTGACATCCATATGCATTGTGCATTTGGTATTGCATTGAGTTATATTGTTATTATCAAAGTTTGTACCACTAGGCTTCGGCTTAGCACGATTGTTTCCATCGCGCAGGTGACAGGGTAGACCCAGCTGAGCCAGAGAGTTCTTCTAGACCAGGTCGGGTCTAGACTTGTAGTTGAGCTTATTGAGTTGCTATCGAGATCAGAAACACTGCCAACAACATGTATATATTTTTATGTTATTGTACATTTTTGAGTTTTATGCATAATATATTATGTTTTGGATTTTACGTATTGTATATTATAAAGAATGTTTGGGTCAAAATATTTGAAAAGGGAAAGTAAGTGTGTTTTAAATTATATATATCTATATGTATAAATGTTTGAGAAACTTGGTAAAATTGAGAAGTATGGTTGAGATGGTGATTTGAAATTATTTGGGAGTGTTTTCTTTTTTGAAGGTTATGTTTTGATAAATTTTGGGATATCCAAATTACAGACAAAACTCTGACGAATTTTTCCCAGAGATTTTTATATATATTATTTATTTTGGGTTCTTATAACAAGTAAAGAATATTTGTATTCTATTTAATTTTTATATATTTAGAAATTTTAAATTGAAAATGTAAAAAAAAAATTATTAAACTGGTCGGTGACATTTTTTTGTCGTATATGCGTATTTTACATATGCTGAAAATATGTATTGTATGTATATGGGGTACAAGGGTGTTTCATTTGTTTTGGTATCAGAGCCTAGGTTTGAGGTTCTCGACCTAGGTGGGATGATAGATAGAGAAAATGGGGGATTTGAAAAATAGTTTTTAATTGTAATACATGCATTGGCACTGGCAGTTTCTGATCTCTGATATAATATTTTCTGCTTTATTTGCAGATATAGGTAGTTATGGAGTCTCGGCCGCATCAGGCTGCTGAGGGTATTGAAGAGAGTGTGGCTCCAGATGAGGGTAGAGATGGAGCTAGAGTTGTATCTGCTGGTGAGGCATTTGTTTCTGTGCCTGTGAGACCAGCAGCTGATGAGGTTCCGCCTGGCTGGGTATGACATATGGTAGAGTTGTTGAGGCAGGCCTCAGTTCCGCAGCCGCCACAGCCATAGCCGCAACCGCAGTTGCCAGTGAGGCAGTATGATAAACTGGGAAAGTATGGGGCTAAGAACTTTGTTGGTACTACAGATCCTACTGTAGCAGAGCAGTGGCTAGACCAGGTTCAAAGGATATTTATTCAGTTACAGGCTAGTCTAGAAGAGTAGTTTGATTATGCCAGATCTCTTCTGCAGAGAGATGCATATGATTGGTGGAAGATGGTTCCACATGCTCTGGATGATCCACTAGTCCTGACCTATGATGATTTCCTGTGGAAATTTGAGCAAAAGTATACTCCGAGAGAGTATAAAGATGCAAAGAAGATGATGTTCCTGAGTCTTAGATAGGATACTAGGATAGTGAACGAGTATGAGATCGAGTTTATCCGGTTGAGTCACTATGTTGGTGGGATCATTTCTAACGAGTTTGATAGGTGCAGGAGGTTTGAGGAGGGTCTGAGACCCTCTATCATGTGCATCATTGCAGGTTCTCGGTATCAAGATTTTTCCCAGTTAGTTGCAGCTGCCAGGAGTGTTGAGAGGGCACAGAGTCTTACAGCAGCTGGAAGGGTTGAGGAGACTAGAGTTAGGAGACCCCAGAGTGAGGCAGGGTCTTCATCAGTGAAGAGAGGCTGAGGGGGACAATTTTAGAGGTTTAGTAGGAGTCAGGGGCAATTTGGCAGGTCAGTACAGCAGCAGAGACAGAGACAGAGACCTGTAGTTTCAGTGGCTAGTGCTCCGACTCTAGTGGCATAGAGACCTACTCCACCTACTTGCGTTCATTGTGGTAGAGTACACGGAGGTGTCTTCTGGTGGAGAGGTGCAACTTTCTAAACTGTGGTGAAGATAGTTTAGATAAGCTTGAGGTGGTAATGACCTTAGAAGTAGAACCTAATTTTGCCAATTTAGAAATTGAGGAGAGTAATTTACTATTAAATAATGAGATTGTTGAGGGGGAGCTTCAAATTGCTAAAGAGGATGAAGAAGTGATTCAACCAAACTTGGTTGAACTTAAAAAGACCCAAAGAATTATGAAAGATGTTTTGGTTGGGGATTACAATATGCAACAAATTATAATCTCTCCCACCCTTGGTGGTGAGAACGAGCAAAAACCATATATAACAATGTTGCAAACTGAAAAAGATTCTTACCACGTCCCTATAGCATTAGAGGATCAAGCTAAGACAACCCTCACATGTTCTTTTTGGACAATTGCTCTTCCAAGGATGCTACCTAGGCTTTTCAATACATTGGGCACATTTCAAAGTTGCATGTTGTTCATCCTCTCACATATGGGCTCCAATTGCATTATGGGTGGAAGGAGCCCTACACATCGTATATGGGAACGATGCAAATCAGGTATCATCTAAACTCTCTTTTAGTTTATGCATGCTCACATTGAGGACAATGTGAATCTTTAAGTGTGGGTTGCATGTTGTGTTTTATGTTTTTACTTTTAATTGCATTATGTGTTTTTATGTTTTACTTTTAACTTGTTTTTGTTTAAGTTTTAGTTAATGTTTTTGAATGTTTTTCGTTGAATAAATGAGTTTTAGAAAGTTCAATTGTTATAAAAATTGTTGATAGATGACCTTTGAATTTTTGAAGCATGAATTGGAGAATTGAGTAGAATTGGTATTTATTGTCAATTTTGTCGAGTTTTTTCCCTTGCATTGCCATTAACCTAGTGAGGAATTGAGCCATCAACTTATCATTATTGTTGTGGGTGAACATCTATGATTGATGAATTGCTAGAACTTGCTTTGACATGCATTTTAAGATTACATAAAAATTTCAATTAGGCATCAAGATGATTAAGGCAATTAGGTGAACCCACTTTGGCTTAAAAAGACCAACCCTATTTTTAACCTTAGTTAACCAATTTTGAGCTTATTTTATTTTTCCTTTTCTTTCTTTTTCACAACACCATTAGCTTGAACCTTGTTGTTTAACTCTTATCCTTTCATTAGGTCAAGAGCATTTTAAGAGCGTTTATGACCAAGTGTTGTGTTGAATTAAGTGTGGGGTTAAATTTAATAGGTTTAAGATTGCAAAGCAAAATAATAAAAATATATATATAATAATAAGAATAATTGTTGTTCTTATTCAAAGGGTTGGAATAAGTTGAAAATATCATTGCAATATTTAATAAGTGAGTTCTATTGAAAAGTTCTTTAATGTCAAGGGGTAGATGAGAGGAAGGTGTTTGGGATTGTTGGGTTATGTATATGATCGGGTATTTCATTCTTAAAGTGCTCTTGAACTTAATGATCAAGCTCACATTTCCTAAATATCGTGCCTTTACATTAGCCCCATTACAACCCAATAAAGACTTTTTGATTGATGCTTGATTATAATTTTGTGGTGGAGATTTGATTGATAAGCAAGCCTATGGTAATAATCTTTCATTGATTGTTATGAGTGTAAACACCACCATGATCAAACACTTGTAAGAGTTGGTGAGGGAGCGACAACATAGGTTATGCATGGAAAACCACTTAATTGCATGGGTGTCGATTTTTTTTGATTAGATATTGATTGCAGATTTAGGGATAGGGAAGTCTTGATGCATCTTTATAACTCTTGAACTTAACAAAATTTATCTTGTTAGTGTTTTTTGATTTTAGCCTTGCTTGGGGACAAGCAAGGAATTAAGTGTGGGGTATTTGTTTAGATCATATTTGTACTAGTTTTCAGTATGATTTTTATGTGTTTTTAGTTAATGTTTTAATTGATTTTTGTTTTAAGTTTGTTTAAAGTGTTTGTTTTAGGTTTAAGTGCAAAAACTCCCTTGGATGATCAAAACAATCAAGAAAATTGAAGAAAGAGAATGAATTAAGCAAGACATGGCCAAGCCAAAACAAGCTTGGCCATGTCCCTCAAAAGAATTCCAAGACAGTAGCTGACACGCCTAAGAGACACGCCCAAGCCACTGGCCGTGTCTCACCCAAGGAAAAGAAACCAAGAAAGAAAAAAATAGAGTCAGTACTTGACACACTCACAAACATGGCCATGTCTTTGCCCATGTCTGACTGACATGGCCATGTCGCTTGAAGCTTGGCCATGTCTCATTGTCTTGGGCGTGTCCCTCAAAGAAATAGAAGGCAGAAGGCGACACTGGCAAGCGACATGGCCAAGCCACTGGCCATGTCACATGACATGGCCATGTCGTTTGAAGCTTGGACGTGTCACTCCATGAAACCAAAGAAAAGAAAGAAAAGAAAGAAGGTAGAAGGTGACACTGGCAAGCGACATGGCCAAGCCACTGGCCATGTCACATGACATGGACATGTCGTTTGAAGCTTGGCCGTGTCACTCCATGAAACCAAAGAAAAGAAAGAAGGTAGAAGGTGACACTGGCAAGCGACATGGCCATGTCGTTTGAAGCTTGGCCGTGTCACTCCATGAAACCAAAGAAAAGAATGAAAAGAAAGAAGGCAGAAGGTGACACTGGCAAGTGACATGGCCATGTCACATGACATGGCCATGTCGCTTGAAGCTTGGCCGTGTCATCTAATGGAAAGAACAAAAAATTGCAAGAGACACGGCCAAGCTTGTCATGGCTTGGCCGTGTCCCACCTGATAAAATTGAATTTCTTTGTACGAAGTGGGAGACAAAGTGGGAGACAATGGCTTTTGCTTGTAAAAAGAAATACTAAACAAAGAAATAGTGGGGAACAAAGTGAAATGGTGTGAGTTGGAAGGCATGGGTGTTGATTTTTGAGGAATTAAATAGAGAAGAAGAGGGAAATGGAAGGAGTTCTTGGCTTCTTGGAGCCAAATTTCTGTAAAAACGTGGGAGAGGGAGAGAGTGACACTCTCCCTTGTCCTTTCATCTTCATCTCCATTTCGATCCTCTCCACCTTCTCCATCTTCCATTGACAAGTTCTTTGAGATTCTTTAGGATAAATTGGGTTAAACAAGCTCTTAAAGGTTGAAGAAGCTTCATTCAAAGGTTTGGTGACTTGAGAAAGCTCCATTCCATCTTCCAAAGGCACAATCAATTGAAGGGTTGGTGACTTGAGAAAGCTCCATTCCATATTGCAAAAGGGGAATCAACCATTGAAGAGGGCTTGAGTTCTTCATCAAACATCAAAGTGGAGCTAGGAGGAAGACTAGTAATCCTACTCTTGGCATCTTCACAAGGGGTTTTTCTATTCTCTCTTTTAAGTCATTTATATTGTTGTTGTTGTATTAAGAGATTGATATTGCAATGAACAACTTGTATTTGTTTTATATTGAGTTGAATGAATGTTATAAATTGATGATGTTGAGCTAAATACCCATGCCTAGGGTTTGTAGTATATTTGGTTGAATGTTTTGATTTGATATTTCCATTGATATTCCTTGTTGATTGGTTGATTATATTGCATTAAATGCTAGGTTGATAGATTAGCTACCTATTGATCTTTGAATATTGGATGACGGACCGAGAGGTGAAATCTGATATCGGAACTATATAATCGACCACCCTATGAATGAATTAGAAATATAAGTTCTAGGGTTTCATTAATTTGACAATGTGAAATAATTGGTCATTGCTAATTCATGAATGTGATAACTAATGGATTGGTAATTGACTAATTAACCTTAAGGAACAAATTAATTATAAGGTTATGTTAATGGATAATTGAGAATTGAGCTTTGATTGAATGGACCTATGACTCTAGGCACATTCCCAAGAATCGATTCGATCTTGTACAACCATCACACATCAACCCTACGCACATTAATTTTAGGTTTAAATTATTCTTTCCACAATTATGAACAACGAACACTCTAGCATTTAAATACTTGTCAATCAAGCTATTACGAACCACACCTTCTTGGGGAAACGACCTTGGGGCGATCACCTTAGCTACAGCCACCTCGTATACTTGCGAGTGACGCTTTGTAGTAGTACTTAATTCGAGCGCAACAACCGCAACCACAGCCATAGCCATAAGTATCGATGAGATAATATGATAAGTTGAGGAAGTTTAGAGCTGAGGACTTTATTGGTACTACAGACCCTGCTGTAGTTGAGCAGTGGCTAGATAGAGTCCAGAGAGTGTTCATTCAGCTGCAGGCTACTCTGAAAAAAAAATTTGATTATATTAGATCTCTTCTACAGAGGGAAGCATATGACGCACCTGCTGAGAGTGTAGCTAGGGATGGAGCTAGGGATGAGAGAGCTGGAGAGGCACCTGCTCTTGTGCCAGAGAGACTAACTGCTGATGAGATTCCGCCGGTTTGGTTACAGCATATGGTAGAATTGTTGAGGCAAGCTCCAGTGCAGCCACCGCCACCACAACCACAAGTGCTGGTGAGGCAGTATGATAATTTGAGAAAGTTTGGGGCTGAGGATTTCTTTGGCACTAAAGACCCTGCAGTAGCTGAACAGTGGTTGGATAGAGTTCAGAGAGTATTCATCCAGTTGCAAGCCACTCCTGAAGAGAAGTTTGATTATGCTAGATCTCTTCTGCAGAGAGATGCATATGATTGGAGGAAGACGGTTCCACATGCCATGGATGATCCACCAACTTTGTCTTATGGTGATTTTCTGCAGGAGTTTGAGCATAAATATACTCCGAGGAAGTATAAGGATGCCAAGAAGATGGAATTCCTAAATCTGAGGCAATAGAACCGGACAGTGACAGAGTATGAGATTGAGTTTATCCGGTTGAGTAATTATGCCGGTGGGATAATTTCAGATGAGATTGATTGGTGTAGGAGATTTGAGGAGGGATTGAGGCCCTCTATTATGTGTATAGTTACTTGTTCTCAGTACCAAGATTTTTCTCAGTTGGTTGCTGCAGCTAGAAGTGTTGAGAGAGCACAAGGTATTGCAGCAGCTGCTACTGAGGAGGAGACTAGAATTAGGAGTCCCCAGTTTGAGGCAGGGTCTTCATCTATGAAGAGAGGCCAAGGAAGTTTTGTTTCGAGGATCAGTTGAGCTAGAGGCAGTCGGGTAGGTCAGTTCAGTATCAGAGGCAGAGACCGAGACCTATAGTTTCTGTAGCGAGTGCTCCGACTCAAGTGGTTCAGAGATCCATTCCACCTACATGTGTCCATTGTGGTAGGACAGATGCGGGTGCTTGCTGGAAGATGGGTCGAACCGGAGTGTGTTTTAGATGTGGGTCACCAGCTCATTTTATTTAAAGATTGCCCTGAGCTACGGGAAGATAGACAGACTGATACTGCAACTTCTCGACCTAGTGTCAACAGAGGAGGTCGAGGGGACAGAGGTGTCAATAGAGGTGGTCGACCTAGGATTAGTCATAGAGGAGGCTCTACATTCAGAGGTAGTAGGCCAGATGAGGCTGGGCCATCTCAACGAGTGTATGTGATGCAGAGGCAGCCGAATGCTTCAGCAGTTATTGCGGGTATGTTTTCTTTATTTGGCATTTCAATTATTGCTTTGATTGATCCAGGATCTACTCATTCATACATAAGTGCATCTATCTTGCCAGTGTCTGAATTGCATTCTAAGTCCTTAGGATTTGATGTCTTGGTGACAAATCCTTTAGGACATAGTGTTGTGGTGAGTAAAGTGCATCGTGATAGTTTAGTTGTAGTGCAAGGTGAGGAGTTTTTGGGTGATTTGATTGAAATGCCTTCTAAGAAATATGATCTGATTCTAGGCATAGATTGGTTGTCTATGTAATATCCCAAAGTATACCCTAAAAGTTTTGGAGTAATTATTGTTGTATTTGGATTTAGGGTAAATGTTGAATTGGAAAGAGAAAAGAATTTAAGAGTGTATATGTTGTATATATGGTAATATATACAACATATGCAAGTCAATATGGGAAAGTCAAAAGAAGAAGATATTTATTTATTTTAAAGTAATTAATTAATTAAATGGGAAATTAAATAAGTGGAAGAGAGGAATTTGAATATTTTAATAGTTAATTGCTTGGTGGAGAGGGTTTTGAGGAGAGAGAAGGTTGAGTGTTTGACTTTGTTTTCTTTCTTTCTTTCTTTCTTCTTCGTGTATTTTCTTCTTCTTCTTCTTTTCTGTGTTGGCCGGCCATCAAAGAAACAAGAGAGCAAGAAAGAGATTTGATCTTCCAAACTCAAGATTGAAGGAAGTTTTCAAGTGATCAAGTTGGAAATTTAAGAGTTTCTTCATCTTTGGTAAGTTTTCCACTTGATTCTTTGATTTTCTTTGAGTTTGTGAGTTGAGGTTGTGGTTGATATGTGTTTGTTTGATTGTGGTGTGTTTAAGAGTATTTGGTTCAATTGATTTTGGATTTTGGGGTTGGATTGAAGGAAAGAGTAAGATTGTTGGAAGAGTAAGTATTGTGGTTGTGTTTTGGGTTTGTGGTGATAATTATGATTTGTGTTTGATGTATGTTTTGAGTTGTTTTGGTGTTTTTGCAAGTTTGTTATGGTTTTTGGGTGTGTTTAGTTAAGTTTGTTTGAAGTGGATAATGGTGGAAGTAAGAGGTTTGTTGGATATGTTGTTGTTGTTGCCGGAATTTGCATTTTTGGCCTGACACGCCCATGAGCACAGCCAGGTCTTTAGGCATGTCAATGGTTCTGTTTTCTGAATGGATGACACGAGCAGTGACACGCCCATGTCACTGAGCGTGTCATAGCTACTGTGTTGAGGGAGGATTGACATGGCCATGAACACGCATGGATCAGAAGCTGATATTTAAACGAAGACAAGCATGGGCCCAAAAGACACTAATATGTTATTCAAAATTCAGAGTTACTGCTTTGGTCTATAATCACAATCATCAAGTCCGTAGGCAATATATATATATATCTCTATCCATGGATAGTGTAACAAACCTAGTCTCTTGGACCTCAACCCTGCTAAACTCAAGGAGATCCTCAACCCAGCTAGACTGTTACTGTTTTTTAGGCTTACGACCCAGTCTTTTCACCCCAAAAACATCATATTTCACATATTTCACTTTTTTCAACTGGAATCGGCTTGCGAAACGGTCTTTTCACCTATCCAGTGATTCATAGGCATGCCGCCAAACTCAGAACTCTGAAAATTGAATAACATATTAATCACACAATTATTTCATTTATCTCTTTATCAATCTCTTTCTCAATTCATTTCTCATTTCATATTCCATAATCAAATAGGCAACCATGCCCCAATTATTTCATTTGCACTATCATAGCCAACAACAAGGGTTTCATTTCTCATCATGTCTCATATCACATTAACTCAATTCATCATTCCAGTGTACATAACCAATTACATTAACATACATATTGAAGGCTCATCATATCATTCACATTATACAAATCAAAACGTTTATAAAGTATATCAACAATACAATAGATCACTTAACACATTTACAACCAAATATGTATCAAGTATCAAAATCATGTAAGTGTATGCAACCATGTAGTTTGTACTTACCTCAAAATCAACTCACACCAATCTATACACTTCCTCTTCCAAGATTCCTTCAAACTTAGGTTAGGTCAGCTCAACCTCTTCACAACCTAATTCAAAAAGAAATATTACACACTCACTTAGAAATACACATGAGATAATAAGACTAAGAACCAACTAGGGCAAACTCTACACATGACATGCTCAACAACACGGGCGTGTCCCTGACCGTGCCCTAAACTCACAACACAGAAGCTTTGACACGCTCAGAACCACGGGCGTGTCACGGGACGTGTAATACATTATGTCTCACAAAAACATTGACACGTCCAACAACACGGGCGTGCTCATGGCCGTGTCAATCCTCCCTCAACACAGTAGCTATGACACGCTCAGTGACATGAGCGTGTCACTGCTCGTGTCACCCATCCAGGAAACAGAACCAACGACACGACTAACAACCTGGCCGTGCTCCTGGGCGTGTCAAGCCAAAAATCCAGATTCCGGCAACATCAACACTACATCCAACAAACCACTTTCTACCACCATTATCCACTTCAAACAAACTTAACTAAACACACCCATAAACCATAATAACTTGCAAAAACACCAAAACAACTCAAAACATACATCAAACACCACTTTACAACCATCACATACACACAACTCTTACTCTTCCAACACCAAACCTAATTCCTTCTTTCCAATCCAACACCAACATCAAAATCAATTAAACAAAACACTCTCAAACACACACAATCAAACAAACACATATCAACCACAACCTCAACTCACAAACTCAAAGAAAATCAAAGAATCAAGTGGAGAACTTACCAAGGTTGAAGAAACTCTTAAATTTCCAACTTGATCACTTGAAAACTTCCTTCAATCTTGAGTTTGGAAGATCAAATCTCTCTCTTGCTCTCTTGCTATGGAGCTGCCGGCCAACACAGAAAAGGAGAAGAAGAAGAAGAAGAAGATACACGAAGAAGAAAGAAAGAAAGAAAGAAGGAAAACAAAGAAAACCAAGTCAAACACTCAACCTTCTCTCTCCTCAAAATCCTCTTCACCAAGCAAAATACAATAAAATAATCCAATTAATTCTCTTCCATTCATTTTAAATTTCCTTATTAATTAATTCCATTAATAATAAAAATAAAATATCTTCTTTGACTTCCACACTTTGTCTTGTGTATATGTTGTATATATTTCCATATATACAACATATACACTCTCTTCACTTCTTCCCTCTTTCCAATTAAACACATATATTAAATCCAAATACAACAACAATTATTCCAAAACTTTTAGGGTATACTTTGGGATATTACAATTCTCCCCCTCTAAAAAGAAATTTCATCCTCGAAATTACCTGATCTCATGTCTGAAACAATTGAGGATATTGATCTTGCATCGCTTGCTCACTCTCCCAAGTTGACTCTTCTCTACCATGATTCTTCCAAAGAACCTTCACAATTGGCACTTTCTTATGTCTCAACTCTTTCATTCCATATGCCAAAATAGCAACTGGTTCTTCTTCAAAAGTCAGCTTCGGACTCACCTCAATAGATTCAATGGACAGAACATGAGATGGGTCAGATCTGTACCTCCTCAGCATAGAAACATGGAAGACATTATGGATTCTATCCAACTCAAGTGGCAAAGCAAGATGATAAGCAACTGGTCTAACTCTTTCTAATATCTCATACGGTCCAATAAAACGAGGACTCAGCTTCCCTCTTCGACCAAATCTTAAAATCTTTTTCCACGGAGACACTTTCAAAAATACTTTATCTCCAACATCAAACTCTATGTCTCTCCTCTTCAAATCTGAATAAGATTTCTACCGATCTAAAGCTGCTTTTAATCGATCCTGAATTATCTTCACTTTCCCCTCCGTCTCTTTAACCAAATCAGGACCAATCAATTTGCCTTCCCCAACCTCATTCCAACACAGAGGCGTTCTGCATCTTCTACCATACAATGCCTCATAAGGTGCCATACCAATACTGGATTGATGACTGTTATTGTACGCAAATTCCACAAGTGGCAAAAATCTGTCCCAACTTCCTGAAAAATCAATAACACAACTTCTCAACATATCCTCTATAATCTGTATTACTCTCTCTGACTGCCATCTGTCTGAGGATGAAAAACAGTGCTAAAGTGCAATCGAGAACCCAAAGCACCATGCAAACTCTTCCAAAACCTCGAAGTAAACCGTGGATCTCGATCAGACACTAATGAAATTGGGACTCCATGCAACTTCACTATCTCACTGATATACAGCTCCGCCAACTTTTCAAGAGAATAATCCATCCGCACTGGAAGAAAATGAGCTCTCTTTGTCAACCGATCAACAATCACCCAAATAGCATCTTGCTTCTTCTGAGTCAATGGCAAACCAGACACAAAATCCATTGTCACTCTCTCCCATTTCCATTCAGGCACTGTTAAAGGTTGAAGCAACCCTGTTGGAACTTGGTGCTCAGCTTTCACTCTCTGACACGTGAGACACTTAGATACAAATTCCGCTATGTCTCTCTTTATACCTGACCACCAATAATGTTGCTTCAAATCTTGATACATTTTTGTAATCCCGGGGTGCATAGTAAAAACTTATTGATGTGCTTCCTCTAAAATAGTTATTCTCAAACTTGCATCATCAGGAACACATAATCTATTCTTGAACCAAAGGCTACCATCACTTTTCACATGGAAATCTCGGCTTCCTCCATTTTGGCAATCTGAAATAATTTTCTGAATTTTCTCATATGCCAATTGAGCCTCCCTTATCTAGTCCAACAACATCGGTCTTAAATGCAACTGAGCTAACAATGCACCATCATCACATGATTCAAAACTGGCATGCAACTCTCTCAACTCAACAAGCAACGAGAGCGAATAAACAGACAAACCTGCCAAAGACTTCCGACTCAAGGCATCAGCAACAACATTTGCCTTACTAGGATGATAGTCAATCAAACAGTCGTAGTCTTTGATTAATTCTAACCATCGTCTTTGCCGAAGATTAAGCTCTCTTTGAACCCCCAAATATTTCAAACTCTTATGATCAGTGTAGATAAAACATTTTTTCCCATACAAATAGTGTCGCTAAATCTTCAAAGCAAACACTATGGCTGCCAATTCCAAATCATGAATCGGATAATTAAGTTCATGCAGCTTCAACTGCCGAGAAGCATAAGCTATGACTTTACCTTCTTGCATCAAAACACATCCTAAACCATTATGTGAAGCATCATTGTAAATCACATATGGTTTATCTTCTACAGGTAAAGTAAGAACAGGTGCTTGAGTCAACACCTCTTTCAACTGCTCAAAGCTAGCTTGACACTGATCTGTCCACACAAATCTAACTCCCTTTCACAGTAATCTGGTGAGTGGAGTAGCTATCAAAGAAAAACCTTTCACAAAGCGTCGGTAATAACCTGCCAAACCCAGAAAACTTCTAACTTCAGTTACAGACTTCGGTGGACTCCAATTCAAAATAGCTTCAACTTTACTCGGATCAACTCTTATACCATCTGCTGAAACTATATGACCGAGAAAAGTCACTTGATCAAGCCAAAATTCATATTTCGACAGCTTAGCATACAATTGCTTCTCTCTCAAGGTCTGCAACACAATCCGCAAATGCTTATCATGCTCCTCTTCATTACACAAATACACCAAAATATCATCAATGAAGACCACAACAAACTGATCCAGATATGACCTAAACACTCTATTCATCAAATCCTTGAAAGCTGCAGGTGCATTCATCAATCCAAAAGCATCACTAAAAACTCATAATGCCCATACCTTGTGCGAAAAGCTGTCTTAGAAACATCTTCAGCTCTGACTCTCAACTGATGGTACCCTGATCTCAAATCAATCTTGGAAAATACTGCTGCTCCCTTCAATTGTTCAAAGAGATCATCTATCCGAGGCAAAGGATACTTATTCTTAATAGTCACTTTGTTCAATTGCCTATAATCTATGCACAATCTCAAAGTACCATCCTTTTTCTTCACAAACAAAGCAGGAGCTCCCCTCGGAGAAACACTAGGGCGAACAAACCCTTTATCCAACAACCCTTTCAACTGCACCTTCAACTCTCTCAACTCAGCATGTGCCATTCGATAAGGAGTAATAGAGATGGGAGTGGTACCAGGCAACAATTCAAAACCAAACTCCACCTCTCTCTCAGGAGGTAACCCTGGCAACTCCTTAGGAAACACATCTGGAAATTCTGCAACTGTGGGTATACTATTAAGTTGAGAACCCACTACTCTGGTATCCACAACATGAGCAAGATAAGCATCACACCCTTTTTTAATCAACTTCCTAGCTGTAACAGCTGAAACAAACAAGGATGCAAGTTGTCTCTGCTCACTAGACACTATCACACTTCTACCATCATCGGTTCTCAAAGTAACACACTTCTTTTGACAATCTACCATAGCTCCATGCTTAGACAACCAATCCATGCCTAAGATGAAATCATACTCCTTAAAAGGCATTTCAATCAAATCTCCCAAAAATTCCTCTCCTTGCACCACAACTGCACTATCCCGATGCACCTTGCTAACTACCACACTATGCCCTAAAGGATTTGTCACCAACACATCAAATTCTAAGGATTCTAAATGCAACTCAGACACAGGCAAGATAGATGCACTTATGTATGAATGAGTGGATCCTGGATCAATCAAAGCAAGAACTGAAGTATCAAATAAAAAAAATGTACCCACTATAACTGCTGAAGCATCCGGCTGCCTCTGCATCACATATACTCTCTGAGAAGATCCGGCCTCATCTGGCCTACTGCCTCTGGATGAAGATCCTCCTCTCTGACTAAACCCAGGCCTACCACCTCTACTGAAACTTCTGCCCCTTCGACCACCTCTGCTGACACTGGGTCGAGAAGCTGCAGTATCAGTTTGTCTATCATCATGTGGCTCAGGACACTCTCTAATGAAATGGTCAGGTGATCCACATCTGAAACACACAGCTGATCCACCAATCTTCCAACAAACACCCCCATGTATCCTACCACAATGGGCACATACAGGTGGAGTAGATCTCTGAACCACTGGAGTCGGAGCACTCGTTACAAAAAATGTAGGTCTCGGTCTCTGTCTCTGATATTGAACTGACATACCAGACTGCCTCTGGCTTCTACTGACTCTTGGAATAAAACTTCCCTGCCTCTCTTCATAGATGAAGACCCTGCCTCAAACTGGGGTCTCCTAACTCTGGTCTCTTCCTCGGTAGCAGCTGCTGCTATGCCCTGTGCTCTCTCAACACTTCTGGCTGCTGCAACCAATTGAGAAAAATCCTGGTATTGAGAACCAGCAACAATGCACATAATAAAGGGCCTCAACCCCTCCTCAAACCTCCTGCACCAATCAATCTCATCGAAAATAATCCCACCGGTATAGTGACTCAACCGGATGAACTCTATCTCATACTCTGTCACTGTCCGGTTATCTTGTCTCAGATTCAGAAATTCCATTTTCTTAACATCTTTATACTCCCTCGGAGTATATTTCTGCTCAAACTCCCTCAGAAAATCATTATAAGATAATGTAGGTGGATCATCCATGGCATGAGGAACCGTCTTCCATCAATCATAAGCATCTTTCTGAAGAAGGCATCTAGCAAAATCAAATTTCTCATCAGGAGTAGCTTGCAACTGGATAAATACCCTCTGCACTCTATCCAACCACTGCTCAGCTACTGCAGGATCTGTAGTACCCAAGAAATCCTCAGCTCCATACTTCCTCAATTTATCATAATGTCTCACCGGCACTTGAGGCTGTGGTGGCGGTGCTGGCTGCTGTACGGGAGCTCTCCTTAACAATTCTACCATATGTCGTAACCAACCCGGCGGAACCTCATCAGCAGCTGATCTCCCTGGCACAGGAGCAGGGGCCTCACTAACTCTATCAACCCTAGCTCCATCTCTACCCTCTTCAGGAGCTACACTCTCAGCGCTACCTTCTACGGACTGACGTGACTGAGATGCCATCACTACCTATATCTGCAAACATAGCAGAATATACCTCATTAAAGATCAGAGACTGCCAATACCAAAACATGTATCTTATTCAAAAATCACATTTTAAAATTCAAAATTTTCTTTTTCTTACAATTGACCTAGGTTGAGAATCTCAAACCTAGGCTCTGATACAAAAATAATTGTAACACCCCTATACCCCGTATACGTACACAGCATGCTAATACGATCGTAATATATGTATACTGAATGTAGAAATGCCACGGTTTACTAAACAAATGACTCATTTTCTTTTTACAAAAATATACATAAACTTAAACACAATAAATACAACCTTCATTTAATATGCAGAGGAAAATATAGTTATATTTACAAATACAATTACATCAAAAACAAATTTTACAAAACATAAAGTTTATACATATTTGGCAGTCAGTCTTTGATCTTTAAGCTCACTATCCACACTTCAGAATCTAAACTTGACTTGGCCTAGAGGAACTCTCCGGTTCTACCATGTCACCTGCCCGATGAACCACAATCGCACTAAGCCATAGGCTTAGTGGTACAAACCACAATGATAATATGTTTCAATGCAATGCCAATATCATATGTTCAAACATTATAAACAATACATAAGAATATCACATTTCAAAGTCTTACATTGAATCCCATTATTCATTTGATTCACCATTTATAAATCACATTTAAACAAAGACAAGCATGGGCCCAAAAGACACTAATATGTTATTCAAAATTCAGAGTTACTGCTTTGGTCTATAATCACAATCATCAAGCCCATAGGCAATATATATATATATATCTCTATCCAGGGATAGTGTAACAGACCCAGTCTCTTGGACCTCAACCCGGCTAAACTCGAGGAGATCCTCAACCCGGCTAGACTGTTACTGTTTTTGAGGCTTACGACCTAGTCTTTTCACCACAAAAATATCATATTTCACATATTTCACATTTTTCAACTGGAATCGGCTTACGACCCGGTCTTTTCACCTATCTAGTGATTCATAGGCATGCCGCCAAACTTAGAACTCTGAAAATTGAATAACATCTTAATCACACAATTATTTCATTTATTTCTTTATCAATCTCTTTCTCAATTCATTTCTCATTTCATTTCTCATTTCATATTCCATAATCAAATAGGCAACCATGCCCCCAATTATTTCATTTGCACTATCATAGCCAACAACAAGGGTTTCATTTCTCATCATGTCTCATATCACATTAACTCAATTCATCATTCAAGTGTACATAACCAATTACATTAACATACATATTGAAGGCTCATCATATCATTCACATTATACAAATCAAAACATTTATCAAGTATATCAACAATACAATAGATCACTTAACACATTTACAACCAAATATGTATTAAGTATAAAATCATGTAAGTGTATGCAACCATGTAGTTTGTACTTACCTCAAAACCAACTCACACCAATCTATACACTTTCTTTTCCAAGATTCCTTCACACTTAGGTTAGGTCAGCTCAACCTCTTCACAACCTAATTCAAAAAGAAATAATACACACTCACTTAGAAATACACATGAGATAATAAGACTAAGAACCAACTAGGGCAAACTCTACACATGACACGCTCAACAACATGAGCGTATCCCTGACCATGCCCTAAACTCACAACACAGAAGCTTTGACACGCTCAGAACCACGGGCGTGTCACGGGACGTGTAATACATTTTGTCTCACAGAAACAATGACACGTCCAACAACACGGGCGTGCTCATGGCCATGTCAATCCTCCCTCAACACAGTAGCTATGACACGCTCAGTGACATGAGCGTGTCACTGCTTGTGTCACCCATCTAGGAAACAGAACCAACGACACGCCTAACAACCTGGCCGTGCTCCTGGGCGTGTCAGGCCAAAAATCCAGATTCTGGCAACATCAACACTACATCCAACAAACCACTTTCTACCACCATTATCCACTTCAAACAAACTTAACTAAACACACCCATAAACCATAATAACTTGCAAAAACACCAAAACAACTCAAAATATACATCAAACACCACTTTACAACCATCACATACACACAACTCTTACTCTTCCAACACCAAACCTAATTCCTTCTTTCCAATCCAACACCAACATCAAAATCAATTAAACCAAACACTCTAAAAACACATAATTAAACAAACACATATCAACCACAACCTCAACTCACAAACTCAAAGAAAATTAAAGAATCAATTGGAGAACTTACCAAGGTTGAAGAAACTCTTAAATTTCTAACTTGATCACTTGAAAACTTCATTCAATCATGAGTTTGGAAGACCAAATCTCTCTTTTGCTCTCTTGCTATGGAGCTGCCGGCCAACACAGAAAAGGAGAAGAAGAAGATACACGAAGAAGAAAGAAAGAAAGAAAGAAAGAAGGAAAACAAAGAAAACCAAGTCAAACACTCATCCTTCTCTCTCCTCAAAATCCTTTCCACCAAGCAAAATATAATAAAATAATCCAATTAATTCTCTTCCATTCATTCTAAATTTCCTTATTAATTAATTCCATTAATAATAAAAATAAAATATCTTCTTTGACTTCCACACTTTGTCTTGTGTATATGTTGTATATATTTCCATATATACAACATATGCACTCTCTTCACTTCTTCCCTCTTTCCAATTAAACACATATATTAAATCCAAATACAACAACAATTATTCCAAAACTTTTAGGGTATACTTTGGGATATTACACATTATGAGTTCTTGGTAATGCCTTTAGGGTTAACAAATGCACCTGCACTTTTTATGTATTTGATGAATAGGGTGTTTAGACCCTATCTGCATCAGTTTGTGGTGGTCTTTATTGATGATATTTTGGTATATTAGCATAATAAGGAGGAGCATGACGAGCATTTGCAGATTGTGTTGCAGACCTTGAGAGAGAAGCAATTATATGCTAAACTGTCCAAATGTGAGTTTTCGCTTGATCAAGTGACTTTTCTGGGTCATGTGGTGTCAGCAAATGGTATAAGAGTTGATTCGAGTAAAGTTGAGGCTATTTTGAATTGGAGTCCACCGAAGTCTGTAACTGAAGTTAGAAGTTTTCTAGGTTTGGCAAGCTATTATCGATGCGTTGTGAAAGGTTTTTCTTTGATAGCTACTCCACTCACCAGATTACTTCGAAAAGGAGTTAGATTTGTATGGACAGATCAGTGTCAAGCTAGTTTTGAGCAGTTGAAGGAGATGTTGACTCAAGCTCCTGTTCTTACTTTGCCTGTGGAAGATAAACCATATGTGATTTACCGTGATGCTTCACATAATGGTTTAGGTTGTGTTTTGATGCAGGAGGGTAGAGTTATAGCTTATGCTTCTCGGCAGTTGAAGCCGCATGAGTTGAATTAGCCGATGCATGATTTGGAGTTGGCAGCTACAGTTTTTGCTTTAAAGATTTGGCGACACTACTTGTATGGAGAGAAGTGTTTCATTTATACAGATCATAAGAGTTTGAAATACTTGGGTGTTCAAAGAGAGCTGAATCTTCAGCAAAGACGATGATTGGAATTGATTAAAGACTATGACTGTTTGATTGATTATCATCCTGGTAAGGCAAATGTTGTTGCAGATGCCTTGAGTTGGAAGTCTTTAGCAGGTTTGACTGTTTATTCGCTCTCGTTGCTTGTTGAGTTGAGACCGTTGCATGCTAGTTTTGAATTATGTGATGATGGTGCGTTGTTGGCTCAGTTGCAGTTGAGACCGGTGTTGTTGGATCATATTAAAGAGGCTCAATTGGCAGATGAGAAATTCAGAAGATTGTTTCGGGTTGCCAAAAAGGAGAGAACCGAGATTTCTATATGAGAGACGATGGTAGCCTTTGGTTCAAGGATAGATTGTATGTTCCTGATGATGCAAGATTGGGAAAGATTATTTTAGAAAAAGCACATCAATCAATTTTTGCTATGCATCTTGGGAGTACTAAGATGTATCATGATTTGAAACAAAACTATTGGTGGTCAGGTATAAAGAGAGATATAGCGGAGTTTGTATCCAAGTGTCTCACTTGTCAGAGGGTAAAAGCTGAGCATCAAGTTCCAACAGGGTTGTTCCAACCTTTATCAGTGCCTGAATGGAAATGGGAACGAGCGACAATGGATTTTGTGTCTGGTTTGCCATTGACTCAGAGGAAGCATGATGCAGTTTGGGTGATTGTTGATCAGTTGATGAAGACAGCTCATTTTCTTCCAGTTAGAATGAATTACTCTCTGGAGAAGTTGGCTGAGCTGTATATCAGTGAGATAGTGAAGTTGCATGGAGTTCCAATTTCTTTGGTGTCTGATCGAGATCCCCGGTTCACTTCAAGGTTTTGAAAGAGTTTGTATGGTGCTTTGGGTTCTCGATTGCACTTTAGCACTTCTTTTCATCTGCAGACAGATGGGCAGTCAGAGAGAGTGATACAGATTTTAGAGGACATGTTGAGAAGCTGTGTCATTGATTTCTCTGGAAGTTGGGACAGATTTTTGCCATTGATGGAATTTGCTTAAAACAACAATTATCAATCCAGTATTAAAATGGCACCTTATGAGGCATTGTATGGAAGAAAATGCAGAATGCCTCTATGTTGGAATGAAGTTGGAGAAGGCAAATTGGTTGGTCCTGATTTAATTAAAGAAACAGAAGAGAAAGTGAAAATAATTCAGGATCTGTTGAAAGCAGCTTCACATCGGCAGAAATCTTATTCAGATTTGAAGAGGAGAGACATAGATTTCAATGTTGGAGATAAAGTATTTTTGAAAGTGTCTCCTTGGAAAAAGATTTTATGATTTGGCCGAAAAGGGAAGCTAAGTCCTCATTTTATTGGACCTTATGAGGTATTGGAGAGAGTTGGACCAGTTGCTTATCGACTTGCTTTGCCGCCTGAATTGGATAGAATTGTAACACCCCCACATCCAGCACATGCACACTACAAACATCACAATGTAATATACATGCACTGAACATAGGGATGCTACGGTTTTCTTTAACATTCTAATCATTTTAAAAGATACCATAACCTTTCTCATTATACATTATAGAAAGTAAGTAGTTAACCTATAATATAAAACAAAATAAATATATACATTTACTTAATACGCAGTGGAATTTATAAAATATTTACATATATGAAAACATTTAAATCCATATTTACAAATCTACAAATATACATATAGATACATTATAAACAATACTTTACAAAATATAAAGAAGTTATACATGATTGGCAGCTCTTCTCTGATCTTTAAGTCCCAAAATAGATTCTTTAATGTCTACTCTCACTCGGTCTCGAAGAACTTTCGGGTTCAACTCTATCACCTGCGCAATCAACACTATCGCGCTAAGCCAACGGCTTAGTAATACAAAGCATTCTATCAATATGCTTTAATGCAATGCAATGCCATACATGTTCTTAATAAAGACAACAACATAGATGAAAAGCTAACATCACACCTTTGCATTTCACAAATCATAATCATATAAACATATTACATTTCAACATCCTTCCATATATCTTATTAGTCAATCATTTTCCCAATCATGACTCACATTAAACAAAGACAAGCATGGGCCCAAAACACACTAATATGTCATTCAATTTTCAGAGTTAATGCTTTGGTTTTGTTATCACATGTATCAATATCATAAACCCAACTAGGCTTCAAGGATTAAATTCAACCAAGCTTCAAGGGGAACAAAGCATGCTAAGTATCAACCCAACTTGGCTTCAAGAACCAATCCAACCTAGCTTCAAGGGATGTAACATCTCAATTAGGCTTCAAGGATTCAATCCAACCTAACTTCAAGAGATTGTTACTATTATTAGGCATGCCACCAACAACAAACTCTGAAAATGGAATAACACATTAGCCACACAATTCATTTATTATTTAATTATCATTTCCATTCTCAATTCTCATCATCATCTAGGCAAACATGCCTTATTTTTTTCAATTGAATCATTATAGCCAATCTCAATGGCTTCCCATTTCATTTCACAATATAACACTTCATTAATCAAGTACACATAACCAAATCCATTAAACATCATCACATAGGCATACATGCCTCAATTATCTCAATTTACATTATGCAATTTCATCTTTCAAATACATAATCATATCTTTCACATACATTTGTTTGGATCATTATTGTTTTAAATGTGTTTATGTTTAGGTTTAGGTACAAAATACCTTTGAAGAATCAAAATAATGCAAAAATAACAAAGGATAGAAACATTAACTAACACATTTGAGGGACACGGCAAGCACACTTGAGGGACACGGCCAAACTTGTGGCCGTGTCTCTCAACCACAATTTGACAGTAGCCAACACGGGCAAGGGACAGGGCCGTGTCTCTTCCAAAATCAATCCAACACGTCTAAATTTCCTTGACTTGGCCGTGTCTCTCATGAATTGGCCGTGTCTCTCCATGCTTTTGAAACCCTAACATGTTCAATTCTCCTTTGGTTGCACTCAAACTCATCATACACAATATAGCATGGTTCAAATGAATGTAATCAATGTTCTAAACACAAATTCTACATGTTTATCACAATATTCACCTTATTAAAACACATCAACAAAACATTTGATTAATTAACACATTTACAACTAAATGTGTGTCAAATTTCAAAATCATATGAATTTAAGTATTTTGTACTTACCTCAATACCAATTCTCACAACTCTAAACACTTCCCTTTTCCAAGATTCTTCACTTCCCAAACTAGGGCAATTCACCTTCCTTCAAAATCTAATCCAACAATAATACAATACAATTAATCACTTCAAACTCTAAAACAATCTCAATTCTAACACTTCCAATATCAACATCCACTTAACTTATCCTCAATTTCCACACTTATAAACATATCACAAACACACCTAATCATATCATCCATAACAATACATCAACCCCAAACACAACTTCAAAAGAACAAAGGAAATCAAGAGAAAGAACTTACCAAAATTGATGAATTTCACAAATCTCCAATTTAATCCTTTGATTCTTCCTTCAATTTGAGCTTAGAACTTCAAACACCTCTTTTGCTCTCTTGTTTTCTTTTGTCTTTGGAAGAGCCGGCCACTACAATGAAGAAGAAGAGAAAATGATGAAGAAACAAAGTCAACTTCTCCTTAAATCTCCACCAAGTGATTTTAACAATACAATTACCAAAACACCCTTTAACCAAATGTTTTGATTTCCTTAAAAACACTTGCCCTTTTAAGTCATTTCACAAATCTCAAATAAAAATATCTTCTTCCCTTGACTCTCCATTTGACCAACTTATATGTTATATATATATCAATATACACAACATATACATTCTCTTAACACACTCATTTCCTTTGCAAAAACATATATACATTTAATTCCAATCAAACAACAATTATATTCAAAACTTCTAGGGCATAGATTGGGATATTACAAGAATTCACAATGTCTTCGATGTTTCTATGCTGCAGAAGTACAGATCAGACCCATCTCATGTTTTGTCGGTTGAATCTATTAAGGTGAGTCCGGATCTGACTTTTGAAGAAGAACCAGTGGCTATTTTGGCACATGAAGAAAAAGAGTTGAGAAATAAGAAAGTGCCACTTGTGAAGGTTCTTTGGAAGAATCATGCAAAGGAAGAGGCAACCTGGGAGAGTGAGCAAGCGATGCGAGACCAGTATCCCTAGCTATTTCATATTTAAGATCAGGTAATTTCGAGGATGAAATTTATTTTAAAGGGGGAGAATTGTAATATCTCAAACTATACCCTAAAATTTTTGGAATAATTATTGTTGAAATTAGATTTAATGAAATAAAGTATATGTTTATGTTTAAGTAGTAAGAAAGGAAAGAGGAGTGTGTATATGTTGTATATATGGAGATATATATAACATATACAAGTCAACATTTAATTAAGGTCAAAAGAAGATTTATTAATTATTTATAAAATGGAAATTTAAATTAAGTGGAAGTAGATGATGAGATTTATATATTATATTATTAAAATTTGCTTGGTTGAAATTTAAAGAGATGATTGAGTGGTTAAGAGAAGAGTTGAGTGGTTGACTTTGCTCTTCTTTCTTCTTCTTCTTCTTCTTCTTTCTTTGTTGGTTGGCTATCTCCATAGCAAGAGAGGAAAGAAAGATTTTGCTCATCCAAACTCAAGATTGAAGGATGTTTCAAGTGATCAAGTTGGAATTCTAAGGGTTTTCATCACTTTTGGTAAGTTTTCCACTTAATTCCCTTGCTTTCTTTTTAAGTTTGTGTTTTGAGTTTGGTGTTTGATTGTTGATGGTATGTGTATATTTGGTTGTGGTGTATTTGAGAGTGTTTGGTTTAATTGATTTTGATTTTGGGGTTGGATTGAAGAGAAAGAGTTAGGTTTGGTGAAAGAGCAAGTGTTATGTTTTGGGTATGAGATGAGTTGTAATTTGTGTTTGATGTATGTATTGAATTGTTTTGGTATTTTTGCAAGTTATTATGGTTTATTGGTGTGTTTAGTTAAATTTGTTTGGAGTGGAAGATGGTGAAAGTAAGAGATTTGTTGGATGTGGTGTTGTTGTTGCCGGAATCAAGATTTCTGGCCTGACACGCCCATGAGCACGGCCAAGTCTTTGGGCGTGTCAATGGTTCTATTTTCTAGATGGGTGACACGACCAGTGACACGCCCATGTCACTGAGCGTGTCACAGCTTCTGTATTGTAGTAGGATTGACACGCCCATGTCACTGAGCGTGCCATAGCTACTGTGATGTTGGTGGATTAACACGGCCAGTGACACGCCCATGTCACTGAGCATGTCAAAGCTTCAGTGTTGTGGATTTAGGGCACGGTCATAGACATGCCCGTGTTGTTGAGCGTGTCATGGATAGAATTTGTCATAGTTGGTTATTATCTATATTATCTCATGTGTATCTCTAAGTAAGCGTGTATCATCCCCTTTTGGATTAGGTTTTGAAGAGATTGAGTTGCCCTAATCCAAGTGTTGAGGATTCTTGGAACAGGAGGTTGATAGATTAGTGTGAGTTGCTCTTGAAGTAAGTACAAACCTTACATTATTGTATACATTTACATGACATTGGGACTTAACACATTTGGTTGTAAATGTGTTAAGTAATCTATTACATTGTTGATACATTTGATTAATATTATGATTTGCATAATGTGAAAGATATGATGATCATTCAAATTATATGTACAATGCAATTGGTTGTGTATACCCTAATGATGAGATGTGAAGCCATTGCTGTTGGCTATAATGATGCAAATGAAATAATTGGGCCATGGTTGCCTAGATGGTTATGAGGAAATGAGAATGGAATTTATAATGAAATAATAAAAGAATTGTGTGTCTAATATGTTAGTCAATTTTCAGAGTTTTGTTGTTGGTGGCTTGCCTAATAGTAACAATCCCTTGAAGCTGGGCTGGGCTTGTTCCTTGCTCCCCTTGAAGCTTTGTTGGGTCTAGTCCTTGAAGCCTAGTTGGGATGTTACAAACCCTTGAAGCTGGGTTGGGTTCGGTCCTTGAAGCCAAGTTGGGTTGATGCTTAGCATGCTTCGCTCCCCCTTGAAGCTTGGTTGGGCCTAATCCTCGAAGCCTAGTTGGGATGATGATAAATGTGATAATTGGACCAAAACATTAACTCTGAAAGTTGAATGGTATATTAGTTTCTTTTGGGCCCATGCTTGTCTTTGTTTAAATGTGAATCATGAATGGTGAAACAAATGAATAATAAAATTTAATGTAAGGTTTTGAAATATGATATCCTCATGTATTGTTTATAATATTTGAATGTATGACATTGGCATTACATTGAAGCATATTATTATCATGGTTTGTACTACTAAGCCGTTGGCTTAGCACGATTGTGGTTCATCGCGCATGTGACAGGGTAGATCCCGTTGAACCGGAGAGTTTAGCTAGACCGAGTCAAGTCTAGGATTGTGAATTGTTGATTGTGGACTTCAAGATCAGAGACGAACTGCCAAACATGTATAAACTCTATATATTTTGTAAATATTGAGTTTGATGTAAATATATATGCAAATACCACTAGATTTTCCGCTGCCTAATAAATAAATGCTTTATCAATTATATTTTATAATATAATTTGAATGTTTTAAGTTTTCTTATATTGTTGTTAAATTGAAAGATTGGGTTGTTTAATATAAACCGTGACACTCCTGCATCTGATATACATATATTGCAGTGTGCGTATATGGGGTACGGGGGTGTTACATTCCACTTGATGGGTACCTCATTAGTTAAGTATCATGTAATTTAAATTGCTTTTCTATTTTAGAACCAATGTAAAGGACATGCTTCTACCTTTTGGTGGGTGTCCTATTTAGGCATGGGATGTAAGGACATGTTTCCATCTTTGGATGTGTGTCCATTTATTTGCTTTGTTTACACATTGCTTTGATTTTAATATAATGACGCTTTCTTTTAATTATTGTGTGTAATATGGATAAGGTTGTTATATTTAAGAATTTTATAATATTAAGACCTATAAAGGAGGCCACTTCCAATGAACCGGGCGTTGTGGGGGTGCTGGGCCATTTCTCACCTTCCCCACACATACCCAACTTTCCGAACCCATTAGGTGGTTGGGGATTCCTTAGGAATCGATTCATCCACCCCTTTCTTTTTTCCTGGGACTTCCGGGTGGCGACTCCATTTTCTCCAAACTTAGGTCCGTGTTCTCTAAGGCCCCGAGCCTAAACAGTGCTGAAGTCGCAAGAACCATTCCACCGGGAGTGGGGACAAAAATCCCCGCTCACATATATATATGTGTTTTAACAAGTATTGTTTTATTTATTATTTATATGATATCAATTGAATTTTTTAAGATTATACAGTTTTTTAAATAATGATTTGATTGTTTAAAAAGGCTGTAACATTCTCGTATCCTCTATACATATATTACATATAGCGGGCATA
This sequence comes from Garcia nutans, assembly GCA_947685225.1. Lineage (NCBI taxonomy): Eukaryota > Viridiplantae > Streptophyta > Magnoliopsida > Malpighiales > Euphorbiaceae > Garcia > Garcia nutans. The sequence continues at coordinate 31,214,106 of CANTUV010000005.1, read as the reverse complement.
TGTAGTAACGTATATTAGGTGTAAGGGTGTTACACTGCTGCCCGAGTTAGACTGGATACATAATGTTTTCCATGTCTCTATGCTTCAGAGATACAGGTCAGACCCATCTCATATCTTGTCAATGGAATCTATTGAGGTGAGTTCGGATCTAACTTACGAAGAAGAACCATTGGCGATCATGGCACGAGAGGTGAAATAGCTGAGGAATAAGAAGGTGCCACTTGTTAAAGTTTTTTGGAGGAATCATGCCACTGAGGAGACGACATAGGAGAGTGAGCAGATGATTCGTAGCCAGTATCCTCAGTTTTTCCAGAGTTGATAGCAAGTATTTTTGCGGACAAATTTTTTTTAGGGGGAGAGAATTGTAACATCTCTAATTTTTGAAATTAAATAAAATTCGTCTACAAAATTACCTGCTATCAACTCTAGAACAACTTAAAAAAGAAAAGTCAAAGGTCAAGAGGAAAAATTATAAAATATACTTTGGAAAATTAAAATTATTTAAATAAATTAAAAATAAAATATTTTTGAATGGAAGATGTAATTTATAGTTTTTTAAATAAATAAATAAATAAATAAAAATATGTTATATATATGGTCAAATTTAAAGTGGAAAGAAAGAGAAATTTTAAGAAGTCTTCATCTTCTTCTTCTTCCTCAAGCTAGCCAAACCTCCATAGCCACCCAAGAGAAGGGTTTTTCTTCTTCCAAGCTTCCACATTTGAAAGGATTTCAAGGATTCTAGTAGGATTCTGGTGATTTTCTCTTGAAATAGTAAGTTTCCAACATATTTCTTTGGATTTCCATTAAGATTTGAATATGTTGAATTTGGGATTTTTACTTAGCATGATTTAATAGCTTGAATGAGTTTGTATGAAGTTATTTTGATTAGTTATTAATGATTTATAAGTTGGATTGAAGAAATGGTTAAGTTTGAGTGGAGTTTGATGAAGAGAGAGAACTTAGTGTTATGGAACATTTGTACTTTTGAAATCCTATGTTTTAATTGTGTAAATTGATTCCAAATGTGTTGTTTTGATGCATAAACAAGGATTTTAAAGTCAAATGATATATTTGGTTAAGTTTGGTTAGAGATTGGATGAGGTAGTGTTGAATTTAGGGTTTTGGAAATGGAATTTTTAAAGAATGATTAATTGTTTGATTTTAATGTTTAAATCATGTTATTTAATGACATAAGTAATGGAAATAAGCTTTGATTAACAATTGGAATGAAGAACCTTTATTGATGAAGGTTATGCCATTTTAGGAGTTTGTTTAAGAGTGTGTATTTAATTAAGGTGAATGATTGAAACATGTTATAATATGTTTTTAATAATATAAATAAACTTAAAACACTAATTTAAATGGATTTTCAAAGTTAAAGTAAAGAAAGGCTAAATTGTGGGAATTTGTAGTGATGTTTAATTAGGGTTTAATGTTGAAAATGCCTTAAAATATGATATTAAATGATTGTATTTGATCACATTGTGTACAGGCATAAAGTAAAAGTAGATTGCCCAACCCTAGTGTTGAAGGGCAAGTTGGAAGTAAAGGTTTGTTGGAAATTTTGAGTTTGCATTTGAGTGCTTATTGAGGTAAGTACAAAGTTTTGATAAATTAGATATGTTGGCATTAAATTGTGCTTAACGCATTTTGGATGATAAATGTGTTAAGCTACTTGATACATTAAACATTCATAAATATTATGCTATGACTTTTAAATTGTTATGTATGCATTATATGAATTATGAAAAGCTATTATTAATGGCTGAATTGAATAAAATGTGAATTATGTGAAAATAACCTAAAATATTTGGGTAATGTGATTTTGATGTGAAATGTCATACACTATGATGAAATGATTAAATATGATGAATTAAGGTGAATTGACATTGATATGAATGAGAAAAATGAGAAAAAAAAGGCAATGTGCCTAGTTCATTATGAGAAAATGAGAAAAAGTTGATTATGGAAATTATGAATTAATTGTGTGCCTTTTTAACTGTAGCATCCCCCTGTTATTTCAGCTGGGCCCGGCTTACAGCCCGGCCTTTTCACCGTCCCAGTCTGTCGAGGGTCCGCTACAGTACCCGTTCACTTCACGGTTCTCGAGCAGTGATTTGTTTATTTGGCCTCAATGAGGTCGCCTCCCTCATTCAAACCCGCGACCTCCTCCCTTAAGAGGAAACCATGAGCTGAACGAGTACCATTTCTTCTAAAATAATTATAACACCCCCATACTCTATATAAGTACTATACATATACCTTGTATACATGCAGTACGTATATAAAGTATAAGAATGTCACTTTTCATTTCAGATTAAAAACCTTTACTTTAGCTCCAAACAATAATACATTTTATTTAATGAACATTTACAAAATCATTATACTTTTGATGATATTACATATATATAATTATCTTGTCTTTACCAAAATTCATTTATACATATGAATACATTTTTATCAAAATACAACATAATTAAATTGTACATGTATGCACCACCTTCTAGTTGGTCTCGAAATACTCTTACCCTTCTCAAGGCATAATGATTTGACTTCCAGCTCAATCATCTACTCACCTGCGTGATTTACACAACTGTGCTAAGCTCGAAAGCTTAGTAGTACAAATAAATATTATAAACATACATTACAGAAAATCATATGCATATATTAACTTCATGTATCATTATTTTCTTATCATGTTTTCCATTTTCAATTACACTTTTCATAGATTTCTACTAATCTCATAATTATATACATATACACATATATTAATAACACAAACCACAATTCCATGACTTATTAGAACATTCATAATCTCATCATTCAGCATAGCTTATCAGGCCACATTGCTTTTCAATAATTTACTTATGTATTGTAATCATATCATACTTCATCACATTATGTCATTATATTATTCAATTAATTCATCATTCATAATTCACCTTTAAACAAAGACAAGCATGGGCCCAAAAGAAACTAATATGCCATTCAACTTTCAGAATTAATGTTTTGGTTTAATTATCACATTTATCATTATCCCAACTAGGCTTCAAGGATTAGGCCCAACCAAACTTCAAGGGGAGCGAAGCATGCTAAGCATCAACCCAATTTGGCTTCAAGGACCAAACCCAACCTAGCTTCAAGGGTTTGTAACATCTCAACTAGGCTTCAAGGACTAGACCCAACCAAGCTTCAAGGGATTGTTACTATTAGGCATGCCACTAACAATAAAACACTGAAAATTGACTAACATATTAGACACACAATTCTTTCATTATTTCATTATCAATTCCATTCTCATTTCTTCATAATCATCTAGGCAAACATGCCCCAATTATTTCATTTGCATCATTATAGTCAACAACAATGGCTTCCCATCTCATCATTAGGGTATACATAACAAATTACATTGCACATATAATTTGAATGATCATCATATCTATAACATTTCACCTTTATATCCATTTATAATAGTTTCATATTTCATCACTGATATATACATAGCAAATTACATTATTCATATATTTAGAATCTTCAACATACATTCCACATAGTACACATAATACACATCATAGCACATTTCTCACACATCAACAATATAATAAATAACTTAACACATTTTTCCAATCAAATGTGTTAAGTCCCATAGTCATGCAAATACATACAATCATATAGGGTTTGTACTTACCTCAAGAGAAACTCACACCAATCTAAATTCCTCTTCCCAAAATCCTCCAACACTTGGATTAGGGTAACCCAATCTCTTCAAAACCTAATCAAAAAGTGATCATACACACTCACTCAGAGATACACATAAGATAATATAGATACGAACCAACTAGGGCAAACTCTACACATGACACGTTCACCAACACGGGCGTGTCCTTGATCGTGCCCTAAACCAACAATACAGAAACTTTGACACGCTCAGTAACACGGGTGTGTCACTGGACGTGTCACTCATTCTGCCTTACAGAAACATTGACACGCCCAACAACACGGGCGTGTTCATGGCCGTGTCAATTACTTTATCTCTCAGTAGCTATGACACGCTCAGTAACATGGCCGTGTTAATGGTCGTGTCACAAACGTCAAACTCAGTACCATTGACACGCCCAACGACATGGCCTTGTCACTGGCCGTGTCAGGCAAGAATTATACATTCCGAACTCTCATCCATGAAAACACAAACACTCTAAAATCCATACTACAACACCCTTAATCAACATCTTGGTTTAAATACACATAAATCACCTATTAATTTAACACTTATATAACTTCAACATATCATAATAATAATCATTATATACATCATCCATATATCAATTACTCAATTTCACCAACTCATTTATTAAACCCTTACTAAACAATTTCAACAATCCATCATCATCCTCACAAATAACCATATTATCATCATTTAAATACCAATTCAACATATACATATACTTCAATCTTTCATTATCATCATCTTCACACATAACCATATCAAATATAAACACAATCAATAGAAATCAACACAATGAAATGAACACTTACTTGAATTCTTTGCCAAATCTTCAATATCCACCTTCAATTCTCTTATAGCCCTTAAGAATTTGATGTGTATGCCAACAAAATCACATCTCTCTCTCTCTCTCTCTCATTCATGAAGAAGAAGAAGAAGAAGAAAGAAAGAAAGAAGATATTTTCTTCCTTTTTCAATGTTATCTTATATATATAATAATATAATTAAATCCCTTAAAAAAATTCTCCACCACACACTTGTCATTCCCTTTGACTTCCTTTTCTTTTGTTTCTCTTGTTATTATTATTATTATTATTTACAACTTACTTTTCCTACACCAATATATACATCATATATATGTGATGTATATGTTGCTATATGTATATCTCTTATATATATTGTATTTATATTTCCCATATTTTTCAAATACCATATATATACATATCATCCTTCATATACATCTATCTCTTATAATATTTTCTTTACATATTTTACCAACATATCTTCTCACAAGTACTATTCCAATGTACACCAAAATCGGGGTATTACAACCCAAATCCAGTCTCAGGTTAAAAAGCCAATCCAGTCTCGGATCCAGAACCCTAAATAATCTTGGGTCTAGAACCCAATCTAATCTTGGGTCCAAAACTCAAAATCCAATTCTCGGGTCTGAAACCCATTCTTACCCAAAATCAGTTCAAAAGTCATGTTACTTTTTTCTCTCTTCTACTGAAGTCTCAGATCACTCAAGCAAGGGAAAAACTGTAGACACTTAAATTTGGGCCAGTTTAAATTTAGGAAGCTTATCTTGGTCCGTTATAATTTTAAATAGCCTAAACCTTATTTTTAAAGCTTGTTATTGAATTGGTCCAACGTATAAAAGCCCAAATTAATTGTGTGAAAAAGGTTCGGTCCAAAAATTAAATAATTTGGATTTGGTTTGAGTCGGAGTGGGTATAAGTCAACATGAACTAGTGCTCATGTTGATTTGAAGTGTCCAAATTGACATGAGCAATGCTCAGGCTGATTTGGGGTGTCCAAATCAACATGAGCCTAGCTCATGCCGACTTGGACAATCCAAATCGATATAAGCCAGATCCATGTTGATTCAGACACTTTAAATCGACATGACTGCTAATTCGAAAGACATGTAACCGATTTAAGAATCCTAATTATGTTTAACATTAGGATCGGGAACCCTAATTGCCACATTATAAATAAATGAGGCCTAAACAATAGAGGAGGACCTTTTAACAAATGAGTTATCATGAACACAATAGAAAAAACAAAAGCAAAGTTTAGCTGGAGGCAGTAGCAACACTACAGGGAAATTTACAATCAACACCGAGCAATCAATACACCTTAGTCCACCAAACTTTGGATTGGTGCAGGCAGCAGCTTGGACCAACATATTTATTTTGGTGGAGCCTTTAACACAAATTTTATTTTCTAAATTTAATTTATTTAAACATTTAAGTAGCTATGCTTTTCCTTTAAACATTAAATGTCATGAGTTATTTTAATCCAGTAGCTGATTTATGATAGCATTAAACTTTTTTTTAATATTATTGATTGTTGATTAGTTTAGTAGATAATTAATATAGGTTATGATTTTCCATAAACCTTGATAACAATGTTAAAAGTAACCAAATTGATAAACTCTTCCACAATAGCTGATTATTCCTTGTCCAGCAACTCATTCTTTTGGCTTTGATTCACATAAAACATTCAGTAGCTTATGTAGTTATCGAACAATAAACTGGTTGGCTTGTATTCATTTTATTTTGAGTATCGGGTATCCTAATTTCATCGAAAACCCTAGTTTAATTTCCCAAAACCTTATTTTCATGTTTTGATAACCAAAATCTCAAATTGTATTTTAAAATCCCTAAATTCCAAACTAAAACCCTAATTTTCCATCTATAACCCTAATTTTGTTTCCAAAATCCTAAAACCATATTTTTAATCTCTATAAACCCAAATTTAATATGTGAACCCTAATTTCAAATATTTAATGCTTTAAACCTTAGTTTTGATTATTTTATTTATCATACACTTGTGATGGTTGATATATTTTATTTGGTTTATAATGGGTGATTTGCTTTTAATTGTTGTGAATCTTTTAAATGGTTTAAATGGTTAATTATTTTAATATTGATTATTTTGATTTCAAGGATGTAAGAGGTATGTTTCCACTTTGTGGGTACCTCATTAGTTCAATGTAATTTAATTTATTTTGAGTTTTAGATTAATGTAAAAGACATGTTTCCACCAAATAGTGGGTATCCTATTCTATTTAGTTTTAGACATCGGGCATGGTTGTAAGGGCATGTTTCCATCTTGTATGGGTGTCCATTTTATTTGTTTGTTTGAACCTTCTTTACTTTAATACAATGAATGATTATTTATTTTAAATTTCATGTAGTATGGATAATATTATATATTTAAGAATTTAATAATATTTAGACCTGAAAATGAGGCCGGTTCCAACGAACAGAGCATTGTGGGGGTGCTGGGCCATTCTCACCTTCCCTATATGTACCCAACTTTTTGAACCCAATAGGGGGTTGGGGATTCATAGGAATCGAGTCATCCATCCCTTTCTATTTTCTGGCCCATCAAGGTGGTGACTCTATTTTCTTTTGGTTTAGGCATGTGTTCTCTAAGGTCTTGAGCCTAATAGTGACGAAGTAGCAAGAACCATTCCACATGGGAGTGAGGGCAAAAATCTCCGCTCATATAGTCCCCACATGGTGCGGTATACCATATCTATAAAATTTATTTTTTTAGATGAAATGAGCCATTTGTTTGGCACTCAGGTTGCTAAAAGACTCAGCCTCTATCCATTTGGTGAAATAATCTGCCGCCATTGCTATAAACCTATGTCCATTGGAGGCATTTGGGTGTATTTCCTTTATTATATAGATCCCCTGGAGAATGGCCTTGGCGATTTAAAGTGTGTAGCTTGCTTGGCAGGAGGTGATTTAAATTCTTATGTGGCTGGCATTGAGGACACCACTTCACAAAGCTCATATAATATCTTTCTATAGTGCACCAGTAGTATCCTTTTCTCATGATCTTCCTTGCTAACATCTGCCAATTCAGGTGCAACCTACAAACTCCAGCATGCACTTCCTCCATTACCCTATCAGTCTCTCCTTTCCTTAAATAGCTCATACATTATCCCATTAGTCCCCTCTCATACAATTCTCCTATGAACAATAAGTAAGTCAAAGCTCATTTCTCGATTCCCATTCATTTGTCTCTAGTAGCCCCTTCCAGATATTCTAAGTTTTCCTAAACCATTGGATGATGTCATGCCAAGCACATGGTCAATGTGAACTACCGCTATTGTAGGACATTCAAAACATGTCTAGGAAGAGCTGGTCAGTACCAATGGTATTATTAGGGGCTTAGTATTCCCTCCCATACTGAGGTCAATGTGGCTAATGCATCTGCCATCTGATTTTCACCTCTCGGGACATGTATGAACTAACAATACTTGATGTTTTAGAGAATTGTGTTTAGATGGCCCCAATATGGCTTTAAGTTTTCCTTTTTAAGTTTCCACTCCTTGTTGACTACCTGTATAACTAATAAGGACTCCCTTACTACTTGTACTCTATCAATCCCCACTACTATTAGACTTTCTAGCCCGAAAACACACGCCTCATATTCTACCATGTTATTGGTCACCTTGAATTTCAACTTCCTAGCTGGTGGGATTAATTCTCCTTCAAGTGATTCTAGAATTACCCTTAACCCAACACCTTTCTTGTTAGTGGCACCATCAAAATACATCATCCATTCTCGAACTTCTATTGCCTTAAACTCTCATCTAGGAATTCAAAGTATTCTCCTTCCTTTATTAGTGATTGCTAAGCCAAAAATTATACTAAAGCTCTCCCTAATGGTTTTCTTAGTGACATACCTAATATCGAATTCTTCCAGCAATGACATCCACCTTTCATATTTCCCTAGGATGGATGGGGACTCGCTCAAATATTGAAAGGGATCTAATAGAGACACTGCTTATATACTATAGGACTGGAAGTAATGTCTTGATTTTTGAGATTACCATACAAGTGCTGCACATGTCTTTTCCATTGTATTGTACTTTACCTCATAGGGAAAAAGTTTTATACTAAGGTAACAAATGGCAAACTCCACCCCTTTTTCATCTACTTATGCCAACATTGCCCCTTTCAAGCCATCCTCAATTGCGAGGTACAAAATCAGTGCTTTCCCTAGTTTCAGAGATTTAAGTACCGGTGGATTAAGAATGTACTCTTTTATTTTCTTGAATGACGTTTGATAATCCTTATTCAGTAGCTTGAAAATGGGCTCACAAATGATGGATAGATGAGCTATTAATCTGTTCACGTACTACAATTTACCAATGAAGCCCCTCATTATTTTTTCTGGTATTTGGTCATGCACCCCCAACATTATACTTGATGTGACCCCAAAAGTGCATTTCTTCAGTTGAGCATCGAATTATACTATAGAGCCCGCTTAAAAAATTTTCTAGGTTCTTGAGGTGTTGTTCTCTTGTCTCAGACTTGACAATCATGCCATTCATATATAATACCATTTCCTTATGGATCATGCCTTGAAACAAGGATATAGCCATTATTTGATAAGTAGCTCCTGTAATTTTCAATTCGAAAGGCATTACATTATATGCATATGTTTCCCATCCTGTTAAGAATGTAGTTTTTTTCTCTATCTTCTTTTTCCATCATTACCTAATTACAACTTGATAAACTATCCATGAAGGAATGCATTAAACTAGTTGTAGCACTATTTACTAGTGCATCAATATGAGGCAATGGGAAGTTATCTTTTATGAATGCCTTATTCAAGTCTTGGTAGTCTACACACATTTGTACTTTTCCATTCCTCCTTATGGAATGGCACTATGTTGGCTAACCGCTTGGGGTACTCCACCACTTCAAGGAACCCTCCTTTAACTTTTTTCTCCACCTCTTCTTTCACCAACTGAGCCCATTCTAGTCAGAGACACCTCAATTTCTATTTCACTGATTTAGTTATTCATAAGTCGGGATGTGGTGTTCTTCTACGTCTTTGTCGATTCCCTACATATCCTCATATGTCTATGCAAACATTTTCTCATTTTTTTAGTATTATTTCAAAATTGTCTCTCTCTTTAAGGGAAATATTTGATGCAATACAAATATTTTTTTGACTTTCCAAGTTTCCTACGTTCAGTGATTGCATATTCAAGAAATTTATATTAAAGATACTCAAGCGATCATGCATATGGATGTTTCCATCAAATGACACATCACACAAGTAAGCAAAATCAACTTTTATTTCTTTAACCTTAACATCAGAAACATCATTAGTTTCATACATATCCGAGAAAACATACATCATCCATTTCAATTGGGCATGTTGGGGTGTAGACACTGTTGATATCATCAAGAATCATGGTTGCGAAGTCTTCTGCTAGCATATCTTCACTGGTTGCAAGCACTTTTGTCTTGTGTTTATGACAAGCCAGTTCTTCATCTTCTTTTATCTTTATAATCTTAATCTTTTCAGCTACATCTACAAATATTTCTGTAATATCCCAAAATGTGCCCTAGAAGTATTGATGTAATTGTTGTTTGATTTGAATTAAATGTTTATGTGTTATTGGAAAGGAAAAATGTATTTTGAGATAATGTATATGTTGGGTATATGGTAATATAAATAACATATATGTTGGTCAAAAGGGATGGTCAATGGAAGAGGATATTTATTTGTGATATTTGAAATTACTTAAATGGGCATATAAGTGACAAGAGTTAAGTTAAATGGATGAGGGCAATTTGGTAATTGCTTTGTTAGGATTGCTTGGTGGAGATTTAAAGAAGAAGAGAAGTTTGACTTGTCTTCATTTTCTCTTCTTTGCTTGGTGTGGCCGGCTACCAAAGGGAAAGAGAGAGCAAGTGAGGTGTTTTGATTTCTAACATCAAATTGAAGGAAGAATCAAAGGATTAAGTTGGAGATTTGTGAAATTTCTTCAATTGAGGTAAGTACTCTCTTGTTTTCCCTTGTTATTTTTGAAGTGAGTTTTGATTTGTTGGGATTATGATTTGGTGTGGTTGAGATGTGTTTATAAGTGTTGAGTTTGATTGTAAGTTAAATTGGTGTTGGTTTTGGTTTGAGGATGGTAAGTTAAGTGGATGTTGATATTGAAAGAATAAGAATGATGTTGGTTTTAGGGTTTTGAAGTAGTATGTGTTTAAATGTGTTGTTAATGTTTTGTTAATGAGAATATTGTGATGAATATGTAAAATAAGTGTTAATGACATAGTTTAGATCCATTTGAATGAGGTTATGGTGTGCACAATGTGTTTAAATGCAATTAAAAGAGTTTTGGCCATATTTAGGGTTTTTGTTCATGAGAGACACGGCCAAGACTTAAGATTTTGGAGAGACACGGCCAAGCTTAATGAAACTTGGCCGTGTTGGATGAATTTTGGAGAGACACGGCCACTGGCTCGGCATTGTCCCTTGACTGTGTTTGCCACTGCCTGATTTTTGTTGAGAGACACGGCCATGTCCTTTGCCCGTGTCTGCCTCGGCTTGAATTGGTGTTGAGAGACACGGCCATAAGCTTGGCCGTGTCCCTTGAGGGTGTTAGCTACTGTGATTGTTCCTTTTGTTCTTCTTGCATTGTTGAGATTGAACATTCATTTGATGACAATGATGATGCATATGATACTATATGAACAATGCTATGTTTTATGCATTGTGAATCTTGTGAATGGTAATGTGTTATATGAATAATGTACTTTGTAGTGTTACATCAATGATGCAATATGTAAAATGTGAAGGATATGATGAGGTAATTGATTATGTATAGCTTGATGGGAGTAGTTCTTGAGTGTAAAAGAGACAAGGATCATCCAAAAAGGTATGTGCAATATGTTTTAATAATGAATGATGTTAATGTGTCTTAAGAAATGGATTATGTATGCTTGAATGATGAAGTGTATAATGTGAATTGAGACATAAAGAGGTGTGAAACTAATGTTCTGAGTTATAATGATGTGAATGATATGATTGAAGCATGCCTAGATGGTATGATTGAATAATGATATGTGTGTTTAGTTAATGCAATTGATATTGCATATATCAATGATGAAATATGAAAGGTAATTTGAGATATAATGTGATGTGAAGCCAGTGTGATTGGCTATGATAACTCAAATGTGATGTGAAGCCATTGTGATTGGCTATGATAACTCAAATGTGATGTGAAGCCATTGTGATTGGCTATGATGATTCAATTGTGATAAATAAGGCATGTTTGCCTAGATAATGATTCAATTGAGAATGAAATGGATAATGAAATAATAAATGAATTGTGTGACTAATGTGTTATTCCATTTTCAGAGTTTGTTGTTAGTGGCATGCCTAATGATAGTAACAATCTCTTGAAGTTAGGTTGGGCTTGATCCTTGAAGCCAAGTTGGGTAGAAGTTTAACATGTTTTACTCCCCTTGAAGCTTGGTTGGGTCTAGTCCTTGAAGCCTAATTGAGATGTTACAACCCTTGAAGCTAGGTTGGATTGATTCTTGAAGCCAAGTTGGGTTGAGACTTAGCATGCTTTGTTCCCCTTGAAGCTTGGTTGAATCTAAATCCTTGAAGCCTAGTTGGGTCTATGATAATGATAAATGTGATAACAAAACCAAAGCATTAACTCTGAAAATTGAATAGCATATTAGTGTCTTTTGGGCCCGAGTCTGTCTTTGTTGTCAATGTGATATACAAGTGTTGAAAGAAATGACTAATGAGATCTATGGTTGATTTCATTGGAAATGTAATTCATGATTGGTATGATATGTAATATGTGTAATGATATATTGATTATGAATACTAGTGATGGATTGTGGTCGGTGATAATGTTTATGTATATATATGTACATAAAATATGAAATTAGCCGAGATATATGAAAGGTGCAATTAAAAAGGAAAAACATGATAATAACTAATGGTACATTGAATTGATATATCATTATATGTTAGAATTTCTATAATGTATGTTTATATTTCATAATTGTATTACTAAGCTCTCGGGCTTAGCGCGGTTGTGTAATCGCGCAGGTGGATATGCGGTTGATCTGGAAGTCCAGCTGTTATGCCACGAGAAGAGTAAGAGTTTATCGAGACCAACTAGAGGGTGATGCATACATGTATAACTTTTAATTATGATGTATTTCTGACGAGAAAGTATTTATATGTATAAATGAAGTTTTGATAATGATAATGATTTGAACTCTGTTACAGGTTTTTAAAAGGTAATGAAAAGTGACATCCTCATACTTTATATACTTACTGAATGTATACTAGGTATATGTATAGTACTTATATAGGGTATCGGGGTGTTACAATTTCAAATCCCGAGAGTGTCTTCCCATCCACCTCTATAAGATTGGGTTCACCATAGAAAGTGCATTTTCCCTTCCAAGACCCTACAAATACTTTTTTCTAATGGATCTTCCCATGTGGGTGTCTTCCTCTCCATCTTGTATGCTCCACTCTCTTCCTCCTTCTTATACCCTAATACTTTTCTTATCTTTTGAGTAGGGAGGTCCACATACTGAGGCCTTCCTTATTCATTCCAAAACTTTGCCTAAAGTGTAATTAAGTTTCACCATTAGCTCTAAGGCGATATTGCTGATGAACCATTCTTCTCCATTTGGCTTCCTCATGATAGGAGCATTATGTAACACCCGCGAATTTTAAATACTATTAAACGATTAATTTGGACGATAGTTAATATGTTGGAAGAGAGAAATACAAGATATATATATATATAATATATATACAAGATATATACATGCAGTATACTTGGTGTATATATAAAATATATATTACATATACAAGATATATCATGTAAATATAAGTAAAAATATACATAACATATAAATAAAGTATAAATGACATATAAATATACATAATTATGGATGCAAGATGGAAATAAATAAAAAGAAAGTCAATGGAAGAAGAAAAAAATGTGTGGATGGGAAAAATAATAAATTAATAAATTAATAAATATGGATGAGAAAAAAGAAGACAACTAAAAAGTGTCTTCATCTTCTTCTTCATTCAAGTGAGGCCGATTTTTGTAGAGAGAGAGAGGAAGAGATTTTCACTTCACCATTTACACCAAATTTAGTCAAAAATCAAAGGATTTCACGTGAGTTTTGAAGAAAGATTAAGGTTTCAAGTAAGTAGTTCTTCCTTAAGCTTATTGTTTTGAGTTTTTAAGGTTATGTTTGAAATTTCTTGTAATGGTCAAGATGTTAAACAAGAACGTTTTAACTAATATTGAAAAATTGATAGTGTATAGTGACAAAAGTGTTGTGGATAAATGCTATATGTAGAGAAGAGTAAATTGTATATCTCAAAAATTTACTGAAGAGATTATTTTTACTGTTTTATGAGATTAAAACTCGATTTAGAATCAACGGTTAAGAATGAGGGTGCACCAAAGTTATTATGAGCATTCCCTCACTTGATTAAAAATAATTTATATATGTGTGTATGTGTGTAGATATTTCTGATTTCCTCTCCATCTTCCACGCCATCATCACCATCTTCTCTCTATTTCTTTCTTTCTTTCATCAAATTCATCAAGGATTAAGAGATAATCACATATAGGTATAGATTTTTAGAAGAATAAGCTAGAAAAGGCAAGATTATCAATAAGTAATCAAAGGGAAAGAGAGAAAAAGAAAGAGAAATTGGAATTTTGAAGAGTTATGTGCTTTTGATTTATAATTTGCAAATATATGAATTTTTATGAGTTTTAATGATTTAATTGAATGATTGAGTTATGTATAATGATATATTTCTTGAAAGTATTGATTAAATGGATTGATGAGTGAAAATTAACTTTTATATGATGGTTTTGATTCTTAACTCAACCTTTATGAGAATTGAGTGGTTTGATATTATTTTTATTCATATGAAATGGTTTGATATCAGTGATAGTGGGCATAATTGTCATTATACATGTTTGAGATTTGGCATTAAAATTGCTACAATAACATGTTATCCAAAACTATGATCTAAGTTTAGTATGTATGGGCATATTTAATGAAGGTATCTAAATTGAAAATATATGTGAACATGATAGTTGTGAATAATGGAAGAAATACAAAATAATAATATAAGTCAATTACTTGAAATTGACTTACTGTGTTACAAAGTAAAAGTGATTCTTATTATATATATTAATGTTTACAAGTGAAAGTTCTAATGCACGAAACGGAAACGTTATGCTCAAGGTATTGAATTAATCAAATGATTGAAAGTGTATATAATGTTATGAGATACAAAGTGCTCCAAAGTATAGTATTAAATTTAAATGCTGGAAATTATAGATTGAATGAAATTATCCTATATGTGAAATTGAAAAGTAAGACTTATTGAAAAACAAAATAAGCGTATTGTGAACAATGTTATCAAATGAGAAAGCAAGTCTTAAATAAAATGATTCTTAACAAGAAAAGTTGTAGTACCGAAAGTATTGTATAGCATGATAACTTTTATAAAGTTAAAGCTATTATTTTATATAATCAGAATATTATGTTGGTTTGTTACTAAAATTAGTTAATATATTGAAATAATTCTTAAAACTAAGTGTTATTACTATATTTGCATAAGTATTTTTCTTTAATATTACGTGACAAATCTATTTATACATGCACCATTAAGCTTTGTTTAGCGTGTTAGAATTGTTTTCTGACACACAGGTATCAGGACATCGGAGCAAGTTAAGAAGTGGAATTGAGAATCTCAGAAAATTACCTATAGTACATATAAAGATCTTTTGTACATTGTACTCATAAGTTATAAAATGTATATATATATAATTTAGTTTGGCTATTTGAGAGATTGTACAAATTTGTAAACATGAAAGGAAAACATGTATTTAAAGGATGAAGTTTGAGAATTCTCATGAATGATGATTAAAGAAAGGAATGTATGATAGTTATCTGGTTTGTAACTAGTATTTAGATTATTGGAGATTGGTCTAAATGTTGGACCTATAAGTGTTGTATTTTATCGATTGTATTATTATTTAAAAATTTTATTAGTTGGAAGAGAATTTTCTATGACTTGATTGGGACACATATAGTATATCGAATAACACTCTTTGATAGTTTTTATGTAAGAATTGTCAGAGGATGTTACATGTCTAGAGAGAGAAACTATGTCCAATTATTAAAATTTATAGTAATTGAGTTAATATAATGGGTATGTGAAGATTTATTGATCAATTAATTGAGATGAGCATAAATGATGGAATTAGGATTAAGGAATGGATATGTAAAATTTAGGGTTTTGGTATGGGTGAATATAATTGTTCTAGTGGGATAATTTAATGTTTTTTAATGTATATGTTGTGATTTTATGATTAATAAGTGAATATGAGTAGGTTTGGATGAAGTTAAGGTTTTGTGGTAAGTTATGTGAAATTAGGGTTTTGCATGGACACTGATATAGTTATTGAAATGAGTTATTTTGTTGTTATTTTGATATGTAAGTAATGAATTTATGGTTAAATATTGGAAATAAGTTAGGTAGGATGAAGTTTGAATGAATTAGAAAAGGGTGAAATTAGAGTTTTAATGAGATTTTGATAGAAATTGTATGTTTAATGATGGTTTGATATCAATAGACCATGGAAATGGATTTAAATTAAATAATGTTGCTTGTTGTTGGTTTTATGTGTGTGTAGGCGAAATTGGTGGAAGTGGTAGAGTTTAGGGTTTTGGCATGGAACGAGATTTTGAAGTAGATTTGGAAGCAAATAAAGTTAGTACATATTTTAATAACTTGAGATTTCATTACATATAATTTGGCATAATCTAGTTTGTTCTCTTGAAATGTGGATATTTACATAACCTATGCAATGTGGCATAGTTATATGATGAGTGTCACATTAGGCATTTGTTCAATGTAAAATTAATGTTTATACATGAAATGTATGAAGTATATTAAAGTTATGTAGTATGATGTACTATGTGGATATGTTTGTAAAATGTGTGGAAAGTGTCACATTATGAATGTAACTGATGATTATGTAAAGTGTAATGTGGAAATGGTCATAGAAAGTGTTTTTGGTACATTTGTATTAAGGAGATGGCATTCGGGTGATAATAGACACTTTGTCTTTGGTATCGATAGAGGGCAGCCTTTGGGTGACATATTTGACACTTTGCCCTTGATGTCGAGAGGAGGCAGCCTTAGAGTGAATTTGACACTTGCCTCTGGTATCGATAGGGGATGGCCTATGAGTGATATGCGATATTGTGTCCCCAGTGTTAGACCTTTGGGTTCACTGTAAATAGAGTGTTGGGCCCAGTGTATGTAATATCCCAATGTATGCCCTAGAAGTTTGGATATAATTGTTGTTTGTTTGAATTAAGTGTATATGTTATGTTGATAAGAAAAGAAATTGAAAGAGAATGTATATGTGTTGTTTGAATGGGAAGTATTGTGTATAGGGAAATGTATATGTTGTTTATATGGTGATATATATATATATATGTTGGTCAAAATGGAGAGTCAAGGGATGAAGATATTTATTTGGTTATTGGTGAAATGACTAAAAAGGGCAAGTGTTTTAAAAAGAAACAAAACAATTTGTAGAAGGGTGTTTTGGTAATTGCTTTAATTGAAACACTTGGTGGAGATTAAAAGAAGAGTTGACTTTGTTTCTTGTGGTTCATTTCTTCTTTCTTCTTTGTGTGGCCGGCTTCTCCATAGACAAAGGAAAGCAAGAGACAAAGAGAAGATCTTGATGTGTTAAGTTCAAAGTGAAGGAAGATTCAAGTGATCAAGTTGTTGATTCAAGAAGTTTTGTTACTTTGGTAAGTTTTCTTTTGATTTCTTTGTTGTTTGAAGTTTTGATTGGATTTGATAGATGATTTAAGAGTGTGTTGGTTGATTTGATGTGTTTAAGGGTGTTTGATTGTCTTGATCATGGATTTTAAGGATGAATTGAAGAAAGAAGTAAGTTGGTTGAAAGAGATGGTATTGTTTGTGTGGTTAGGGTTTGAGATGATTTTGTGTTTTGTGTTTGATATGTGTTTCTGTTTGTTTTTGTGTTGTTGCAAGTTTGAGATAGGTTTTTGGGTATGTTTTGTGATGATTGGTTGAAGTGAATGTTAGTGGATAGAAGTGTGTCGTTGAGTGTTTGGTTGGTTTGGCCGGATTCTGAGTTTTTGGTCGGACACGCCCAGGAGCACGTCCAGATTCTTAGGCGTGTCAATTGTGTTGGAGGCAGTACAGTTTCAGAGACAGAGATCTAGACCTGCAGCTTCAGTGGCGAGTGCTCCGACCCCGGTGACTCAGAGATCCACTCCACCCATATGCATTCATTGTGGAAGGCCACATGGTGGTCCTTGTTGGAAGACGGGTGGGGCAGGAGTATGTTTCAGATGCAGATCTCCTGATCATTTTGTTAGAGATTGTCCTGAGAGGCAGGAGCACATGTTGGTTGATTCTGCAGCTTCTCGATCTTGTGTGAGGGGAGGTCGTGGAGGCAGAGGTTTTAATAGAGGAGGCAGATCTGGGTTCAGTCCTAGAGGAGGTTCTACATCTAGGGAGAGTAGACCAGAGGAGGCTGGATCTTCTCAGAGGATTTATATGATGCAGAGGCAACCAGATGCTTCGGCAGTCATAGTTGGTACTTTTTCTTTATTTGATACTTCAGTACTTGCTTTGATTGATCCGGGTTCCACTCATTCATATATTAGTGCATCTGTTTTGCCTGTGTCTGATATGCATGCTGAATCCCTAGGATTTGATGTATTGGTGACAAATCCTTTAGGGCATAGTGTGATTGTTAGTAAAGTGCATCGAGATAGTGTTGTAATGGTGCAAGGTGAGGAGTTTCTTGGAGATATGATTGAAATGCCTTTTAAGGAATATGATGTGATCCTAGGCATGGACTGGTTATCTAGACATGGAGCTGTGGTTGACTGTAAAAAGAAAGTTGTTACTTTGAGAATTGGTGATGGTAGAGAGGTGATAGTATCTAGTGAGCAAGGACAGCTAGCATCCTTGTTTGTTTCAGCTGTTGCAGCTAGGAGATTGATTAGAAAGGGGTGTGATGCTTATCTTGCTCATGTGGTGGATACTAGAGTAAGGAGTCCTCAAATTAATAGCATTGCCACAGTTGTAGAGTTCCCAGACGTGTTTCCAGAGGAGTTGCCAGGGTTACCTCCTGAGAGAGAGGTGGAGTTTTATTTGAATTATTGCCTGGTACCACTCCTATCTCTATTACTCCTTATAGAATGGCACCAGCTGAGTTGAGAGAACTGAAGGTGCAACTGCAGGAGTTGTTGGATAAAGGGTTTGTTCGCCCTAGTATTTCACCGTGGGGAGCTCCTGTATTATTTGTAAAGAAGAAAGATGGTACTATGAGATTGTGTATCGATTATAGGCAATTGAATAAGGTGACTATTAAAAATAAATATCCTTTGCCTAGAATTGATGATCTCTTTGATCAATTAAAGGGTGCATCAGTGTTTTCTAAAATTGATTTGAGATCAGGGTACCATCAGTTGAGGGTCAGAGCTGAAGATGTTCCTAAGACCGCTTTTCGGACCAGGTATGGACATTATGAGTTTCTAGTTATGCCTTTTGGTCTGACGAATGCACCTGCAGTTTTTATGGACTTGATGAATAGGGTGTTTAGGCCCTATTTGGATCAGTTTGTGGTAGTCTTTATTGATGATATTCTGGTGTATTCGCGTAATGAGGAGGAACATACAAGCATCTGCGGATTGTGTTGCAAATTTTGAGAGAGAAGCAATTGTTTGCTAAATTGTCGAAGTGTGAGTTCTGGCTTGATCAAGTAACTTTTCTCGGTCACATAGTTTCAGCAGAGGGTATTAGAGTTGATCCAAGCAAAGTTGAAGCTATATTGAATTGGAGTCCACCCAAGTCTGTGACTGAAGTTAGAAGTTTTCTGGGTTTGGCTGGCTATTACCGACGGTTTGTGAAAGGTTTTTCTTTGATAGCTACTCCACTTTCGAAAAGGGGTTAGATTTGTGTGGACAGATCAGTGTCAGGCTAGTTTTGAACAGTTGAAAGAAATGTTGACTCAAGCGCCTGTTCTTACTTTACCTGTGGAAGACAAACCATATGTGATTTATAGTGATGCTTCACATAGAGGTTTGGGTTGTGTTCTGATGCAAGAAGGTAAAGTTATAGCTTTTGCTTCTCGGCAGTTGAAGCCGCATGAGCTCAATTATCCAACCCATGATTTGGAATTGGCAGCCATTGTGTTTGCATTGAAGATTTGGCGACACTATTTGTTTGGAGAGAAATGTTTCATTTACACTGATCATAAGAGTTTGAAATATTTGGGTGTTCAAAAAGAGCTCAATCTTCAACAGAGGAGATGGTTGGAGTTGATTAAAGACTACGACTGTTTGATTGATTATCATCCAGGTAAAGCAAATGTTGTTGCTGATGCCTTGAGTCGGAAGTCTTTAGCAGGTTTGACTGTTTATTCGCTCTCGTTGCTTGTTGAGTTGAGAGCGTTGCATCCCAGTTTTGTATCTTGTGATGATGGTGCATTGTTGGTACAGTTGCAATTGAAACCAGTTTTGTTGGATCAGATTAAAGAAGCTCAATTGGCTGATGAGAAGATTCAGAAGATTGCTTCAGATTGCCAGAGTGGAAAGAGTAGAGATTTTATTGTGAAAAATGATGGGAGTCTCTGGTTTAAGAACAGATTGTGTGTACCTAATGATACTAATTTGAGAAGGATCATTTTAGAAGAAGCACATCAGTCAGTATTTGCTTTACATTCGGGCAATACAAAGATGTATCATGATTTGAAGCAGCATTACTGGTGGTCTGGTTTGAAGAGAGACATTGCTGATTTTGTATCCAAATGTCTCACCTGTCAGAGGGTAAAAGCAGAGCATCAAGTTCCTTCCGGGTTGCTTCAACCTTTATCAGTGCCTGAATGGAAATGGGATAGAGTGACCATGGATTTTGTGTCTGGTTTGCCATTGACCCAAAGAAAGCATGATGCTATTTGGGTGATTGTTGATAGATTGACTAAGACAGCTCATTTCCTTCCGGTTCGGATGGATTACTCTTTGGAGAGGTTAGCTGAGCTGTATATCCATGAGATTGTGAAGTTACATGGTGTTCCAACTTCTATAGTAACTGATCGAGATCCCCGGTTTACTTCAAGGTTTTGGAGGAGTTTGCATGGTGCTTTGGGTTCTCGATTACACTTCAGTACTGCTTTCCATTCGCAGACAGATGGACAGTCAGAGAGAGTGATACAGATTATCGAGGACATGTTGAGAAGTTGTGTCATTGATTTCTCTAGAGGTTGGGATAGATTCTTGCAACTTGTGGAATTTGCTTACAATAACAGTCATCAATCCAGCAATGGTATGGCACCATTTGAGGCATTGTATGGTAGACGGTGTAGGACACCTCTATTTTGGAATGAGCTTGGTGAAGGTAAGTTAATTGGTCCTAATTTAGTTAAAGAAACTGAGGAAAAAGTGAAGATGATTCGAGATAGATTGAAAGCAGCTTCAGACCGACAGAAGTCTTATTTAGATCTGAAGAGGAGAGACATCGAATATAATGTGGGAGATAAAGTATTTTTGAAAGTGTCTCCTTGGAAGAAGATCTTAAGGTTTGGTCGGAAAGGAAAGCTGAGTCCTCGTTTCATTGGACCATATGAAATTTTAGAAAGAGTTGGGCCAGTTGCTTATAGGCTTGCTTTGCCACCTGAGTTGGATAGGATCCATAATGTATTCCATGTTTCTATGTTGAGGAGGTACAGATCAGATCCATCTCATGTGTTATCAGTTGAATCTATTGAAGTGAGTCCAGATCTGACTTTTGAAGAAGAACCAGTTGCTATTTTGGCTTATGGAATGAAAGAGTTGAGACATAAGAAAGTGCCAATTGTGAAGATTCTTTGGAAGAATCATGGTAGAGAAGAATCAACTTGGGAGAATGAGCAAGCGATGCTAGACCAATATCCTCAACTGTTTCAGAGATAATATCAGGTAATTTCGAGGACGAAATTTCTTTTTAGAGGGGGAGAATTGTAATATCCCAATGTATGCCCTAGAAGTTTGGATATAATTGTTGTTTGTTTGAATTAAGTGTATATGTTATGTTGATAAGAAAAGAAATTGAAAGAGAATGTATATGTGTTGTTTGAATGGGAAGTATTGTGTATAGGGAAATGTATATGTTGTTTATATGGTGATATATATATATATGTTGGTCAAAATGGAGAGTCAAGGGATGAAGATATTTATTTGGTTATTGGTGAAATGACTAAAAAGGGCAAGTGTTTTAAAAAGAAACAAAACAATTTGTAGAAGGGTGTTTTGGTAATTGCTTTAATTGAAACACTTGGTGGAGATTAAAAGAAGAGTTGACTTTGTTTCTTGTGGTTCATTTCTTCTTTCTTCTTTGTGTGGCCGGCTTCTCCATAGACAAAGGAAAGCAAGAGACAAAGAGAAGATCTTGATGTGTTAAGTTCAAAGTGAAGGAAGATTCAAGTGATCAAGTTGTTGATTCAAGAAGTTTTGTTACTTTGGTAAGTTTTCTTTTGATTTATTTGTTGTTTGAAGTTTTGATTGGATTTGATAGTTGATTTAAGAGTGTGTTGGTTGATTTGATGTGTTTAAGGGTGTTTGATTGTCTTGATCATGGATTTTAAGGATGAATTGAAGAAAGAAGTAAGTTGGTTGAAAGAGATGGTATTGTTTGTGTGGTTAGGGTTTGAGATGATTTTGTGTTTTGTGTTTGATATGTGTTTTGGTTTGTTTTGGTGTTGTTGCAAGTTTGAGATAGGTTTTTGGGTATGTTTTGTGATGATTGGTTGAAGTGAATGTTAGTGGATAGAAGTGTGTTGTTGAGTGTTTGGTTGGTTTGGCCGGATTCTGAGTTTTTGGTCGGACACGCCCAGGAGCACGTCCAGATTCTTAGGCCTGTCAATTGTGTTGGAGGCAGTAGGAGTTACACGATCAGTAACACGCCCATGTTATTGAGCGTGTCATAGCTACTGTGAGATTGGAAAATTGACACGGCCATGAGCACGTTCATGATGTTGGACGTGTTGTTATTTGTGGGAAGCAGAATGTATTACACGCCCAGTGACACGCCCGTGGTGTTGAGCGTGTAAAAGCTTCTGTGTTGTGGAGTTAAGGCACGGTCATGGACACGCCCGTGTGGGTGAACGTGTCAAGTTTAGGGTTTGCCCTAGTTTACTCTTAAATTGTTTATCTCTTGTGTATCCCTAAGTAAGTATGTTATTATTTTTGGATTAGGGTTTGAAGAGAGGGATTGATCATTGATCTAAGAAGTGAAAGGATCTTGGACAAGGAAGTGTTAAGAGTTGTATAAATTGTTATTGAGGTAAGTACAAACATGTCATTGTTGCATATATTCATTGGATGATATGGTTGACTCATATGAATAATGTCCTTTGTTATGTTTATATCCATGATGCCATATGCATAATATAAATTGAGATAATTGAGGCATGTATGCCTATGTGATAATGTTTAATGTATTTGGCTATATATACTTGAAAAATAAAATGTGATAATGTGAAGTGAAACATGATGAGATATGAAGCCATTGTATTTGGCTATGATGATGAGAATTGAGAATGGAAATGATAATGAAATAATAAATGAGTTGTGTGGCTAATGTGTTATTCCATTTTCAGAGTTTGTTGTTGGTGGCATGCCTAATATGAGTAACAATCTCTTGAAGTTAGGTTGGACTTGGTCCTTGAAGCCTAATTGAGATGTTACCACCCTTGAAGCTAGGTTGGATTGGTTCTTGAAGCCAAGTTGGGTTGAAGCTTAGCATGCTTTGCTCCCCTTGAAGCTTGGTTGAGCCTAATCCTTGAAGCCTAGTTGGGTTTATGATAATGATGAATGTGAAAACAAAACCAAAGCATTAACTCTGAAAATTGAATAGCATATTAGTGTGTTTTGGGCCCATGTGTGTCTTTGTTTAAATGTGATTTATTAAGATGAATTGATTGAATAATGAGATATAGAAGAACTTGTGAAATGTGATATGCTTATATGATCATGAATGGTGTAATGCAAAGGTATGATGCTGTCTCTATTATTAAGATGTGTAACATTGCATTGCATTTAAAGCATAATAATAGCATGTTTTGTATTCCTAAGCCGTTGGCTTAGCGCGATAGTGTTAATCGCGCAGGTGATAAGGTTAAACCTGAGAGCTCTTCGAGACCGAGTGAGAGTAGACATTGAAGAGATTACTTTGGAACTTAAAGATCAGAGAAGAGCTGCCAATCATGTATAACTTATTTATATTTTGTAAACTATTGTTTATAATGTAAATATAGATTTAAATGCTTTTATATATGTAACAAATCTTTAAATTCCGCTGCGTATTAAGTAAAAATGTTTATATCTATTTTGTTTTTATATTACAAGTTAATTACTTATTTTCTATAAATGTGTAATGATAAAGATTATGTTGTCTTTATAAATGATTTGAATGTTAAAGAAAATCATAGCGTCCCTATGTTTAGTGCATGGATATTACATTGTGGTAATTGTACTGTGCATGTACCGGATGTGGGGGTGTTACAGTGTATGTGAGTATGTGTGTGATTATGACTTGTTTATGAATAGCACATGTTAATCATGGTTTAGTTAAAATAATGCATATTGTGTTATGTAATTAGGTATTTGATTTTAACTATTTATTGTTATGAAATATGTACCACTATGCTATATGCTTAATGCAGTTAGATATATCACCCTAGCGATAGGACTGCAAAGCAGAGCGGTCAGGAGTGAGGTGGGGACTGAAGTATCTATTTTGCCATAAGCCCAATGGTGCTAGGATTGCATTCATGTATAGTTTTTACTATTATGTACTATGGTTTTTGTACACTCTAACTGAGATTTAAGTACTTTAAATGAGTTTTGGGAAAATGTTGTGTATATATATATATATGTAAATGAGATCAATAATGTTTAAATGTGTGTAAATTTTATAAATAATGTTTGGGTGTGAGATTTTTGAATGAGTAATGAAGACATGTAAGTTTTAATGAGAATTTGAATTTTGGGAGTATAATTAATTTATAGAGGTTATGTTGTTTGCTTTTGGGGAATATTAAAAATATAGACAAAACTCTAACAAATTTCTTTTAGAGATTTTCTATTATAAACCTATTTTATTTTTATTAATTAAAAAGGAGGGGTTAATACATATCTTTGGAGTGACATTCTTATATTCTATATGCATATTCTACGTATATGGAGTATATGTATTATACGTATATAGGGTATAAGGGTGATACACATTCACAGGCTGCATGGGTTGAAATTCCGCCAAAGGTTGTGCTGCAAACAAAGCATTCAATGCCTTAGGCTGAGCTGCAGTGATTATCCTATCCCCCCATGGGATCTTGATTCTCTAATGTAGGGTGGAAGGGGCCTCTCCCAACTCATGGAACCAAGGTCGTTTGAGCAGCACTAAGAAGGTAATAGGGATGTCAAGTTGTAACACTCGTAATTTCTATAAAATATAATTAAATAGACAATTTAGAAGGTTAATTAAAGTGTTGGAAGGCGAGAAAGATAAAATGTATATGTAGAATATAGGTTAAATACACAAAACATTTAAATGCTATTAGTAAATGGAAAAGTCAAAGATTAAATAGTAAAAAAAGGTAAACTGATAAAAACCCAAAAAGGTAAAATTAAAAAAGCTAAAAAATAAATAATAATGAATAAAATAAATCAAAATTAAAATATATTTTAATGGTAGTAGAGAATTAAGGATTTTTAATAATTAATAAATTTCTTAATTAAATATTTAAATATATATATTTGTAGCTAGAAATAAAAGAAGAAAATAAAACCAAAATTCCCATCTTCCTCTTCTTTAAGAACTCGTTAACCATAGCCAAGAGAGGAAAAAAATTATTCTTTCATATCTAACCTAATTTTTCTAAAGAAATCAAAGGAATTAAAGAGTTTTTGAAGTAAGATCAAGGTTTAGGTAAGTAATTACTATTTATGTTTGGTTTTGGTGAATTTTAAGATTACGTGAAAATTTGATTTGTGATGGAGGATTTTATAATTAATAATATAGATTATTTTGAAGTTGTGTATATGCATATGTAATGATTTTAAGATTGATTGATGAAAATGATTAGGTTTGGTTGAAGTTTAAGTGTAGTAGCAAGTAAATTTGGGGTTTTAGGAACAATCATGGGTAGAATAAATATAATTGTTGTTTAATTATCTAAAATAGCTTAAAATAAGATGTTAATAATATATTTTGGTTTAAAACTTGATTTAAAATTAATTAGAACAAAATTTTAAAACTAAAGTGTATTAGGGAAAATATTGGAAATTGGGTAGAATTGAAGAACTAGAAGTTTGATTGGTAGAAATGAGTAGAATTATGTTTCTAATGATATATTTAAACATATAATTTGGTTTAGGATTTGATAAAGAATACTTTCCTAAACAAAGTGTTGAAGGGCTTTTGAAAAAGTGAACGTTGGAGGTGGAAAAAGGCTTGGGTTAACACCTTAGAGGTTTGCACATACTTTAATAATTATTGTTTTTATTACATTGGTGTTTGGCATGACACTTTGTAAATTGATGAAAGTGTTATGTTATTTACATATTGGTTTTTATTTGTAAAGTGCATTATTTGATGTGTTGGTGTGTGAAATGCATGAATTGTAAAAAGTAAAGCCATTGTTGAATGGCTAGTCACATTGATAAATGTAATTTGCAAACAATGTGTTTTATGTATGTCGGAAGTGGTGTTAGGCCACATAGTGAATGTGGTCAAGAAATGTGTTATATGTGTGGAAAATACGGGAATTGAGAAAAGTTATGAAAAAGTAATGAAAAATAAGTATAATGGAATTGGTTATGCTCACATAATAATGTATATGAAATGTGTGATGGCCTTGTATATTATCTTGCACCAGATAATTGTATTTGGTGCTATTGAAATGATTTGCCTTAAGGGTAGACGCTAGGGCCACTTATGATATGATGTGCCTTTGAGCTAGACATTGGTTATCATTTATGATTGTTATTTGCCTTCGGGGCTAGACACAGAGGTGTCAACAGGGGACAGATGTGATACTTAGATCCCTAGTGTTGCGATGGACCATAACAATATCTCTAGAACTTGAATACTGTCTAAGGTTATTTGGGCCCAATGCATATGATTTGTGGTAAGTGGTTGTTTTATATGAGTAAAGTTGTTTTAATGCATAATGCATTTCATATTGAAAAGAAAGCATAATGTATTGTTTTAAATATATATATTTTTTATTATCACAATATGTACCGCTAAGCTAAAAGCTTAGCATGATTTGTTCATCGCGCAGGAAGTAGGTTAGAGATGGATAATCTAGAAGTTTAGCGATTCACCACCAGACTAGTTCCACTGCATAGCATGTAAATATATATTTTTGTTTAATCTTATAATGTTTGTATAATTTATATTTTACATAAAAGTGTTGGAACTCAATATGCATGTAAATGTTTAAATACATTATATATATATAAATGATAATATGGTTTTTAAAATTTGGGTTGTGTAAATGATATTGGAGAATTGGATAAATGAAGCAGATTATGTATATTGGAAGTGTAAATTTTCATGCAGGTTGAATATGTTTGATTTTGGGAATGTTTGAATTACATAAAAAACCCTGGCAAATTTTTCCCAGATATTTTTTTTTGTAATTTGTATTTTTGATAATTAATAACTAAGAAGTATATTTTTTCCATTAAAGTATATTTTATATTTTTTTCCATTAAAGTATATTTTAAGGAATATAATATTTTTTTTAAAATTTATTGTAAAATTTCAAATGATAAGAATGTTGACATTCTTACATTTTGTATACATATTTTACATATATGGGGTGTATGTATTGTATGTGTAAAGGGTATAAGGGTGTTACATTTATTTTGGTATCAAAGCCTAGGTTTGAGGTTCTCAACCTAGGTAGGTTTTTTAGAGAGAGAATGAGAATTTTAAATGTGATTTTAAATTGTTATACATGCATATGCATTGGCATTTAAACTGGTCTTTAATGTGGAAAAATTTGTTATTGTAATAGATATAGGTTGTGATGGTGTCCCGGACACATGGATTCGAAGAGGGTAGTGTCGAGAGTTTTGCTCCAAGAGAGGGGAGAGCTGGAGCTAGTTTTGAGGTTGCTGGGGAGGCATTAGTATCATCCAAACTAGCAACTCAAGATTTTTTGCCAGTTTGGATGCAGCAGATAGTGGAGTTGCTTCGACAGGCCCTAGTACAGCAGCAACAATAGACTAGGAAATATTACAAACTGAGGAAGTATGGTGCTATAGACTTCTTTGGTACTGTTTATCCAGCCGTGGCTGAGCACTGGCTGGACAGAGTGGAGAGGATATTTATCCACTTGCAGGCCACTGCATAAGAGACGTTCAATTATGCCTTTTCTCTTCTACAGGGGGATGCCTATAACTGGTAGAAAATTGCTCCTCATGGGTTCGTGCAGTCACTGATATTGACATATGATGATTTCCTACGTGACTTTGAGAAGAAGTACACACCCAGTTATTATAAGATGCCAAAAAGAAGGGGTTTCTAAATTTGAAGTAGGGTGCAAAGATAGTTACAGAATATGTGAAAGACTTCCTTCGACTAAGCAAGTATGCATGTGACTTAATGTCTGATGAGATTGAAGGAAGGGTTGAGACCATCCTTCATGTGCCAGCTAGCGGTGGTACAGTATGAGAATTTCTCTAGGTTGGTGTCAACTACACGTAGTGTGGAGAAGGCCCAAGGGCTTGTAGCTAAAGCTAGGGTAGAGGAGAGTAGAGCTAGGAGACCTCAGACTGAGATAGAGTCATTATCCCGCAAGGGGGGGGGGAATGTTTTTCATAGAGTGAGAGATAGAGTCAGGAGCATACTAGTAGGCCTATTCAGTAAGGGTAAGGGCCTACAACATCAGTAGTTAGTGCAGCTATCCCTTCTTCCCAGAGATCCATTCTGCCTATCTACACTCATTGTGGTAGAGAGCATAGAGGTATTTATTGGGGAGTTGATTTTAGAGGATGTTACCAGTGCAAATCTCAAGATTATTATGTGAAAGAGTGCCCAGAGCCTTTAAGGGCTAGACAAGCAGGGACTACTGAGTCTAGGCCTAGTGATAGAGGAGATATGAGTAGTAATGGAGGTGGCAGGGATGGTAGAGGGAGTAGAACATGATATGGACAGGGGGTGGTTTATATATTTATAGATAGGCTGGAGGTAGCAGGATCATCGCAGAGGGTCTATGGGATGCAGAGACAATAGGATACATCCAAGGTGGATGAAGGTAAACTTTTCCTTTTTGATTATATTATTGTTTATGCATTAGTTGAATGGTCATTCCTTGACGACGTTGTTAGAAATTGCAAAAAATCTGCATTAGTTTGGAAATTTATGAAGTTGATTAAGAATTGCCTGTGAACGGGGATTTTTGTCCCCACTCCCAAGTGGAATGGTTCTTGCGACTTCGACATTGTTAGGCTTAGGGCCATAGAGAACACGGGGTTAAACCCAACGAAAATGGAGTCGCTACTCGGATGGGCCGAGAAAAAGAAAGGGGTGGATGACTCAATTCCTAATGAATCCCCAACCCCTTAATGGGTTCAAAAAGTTAGGTATTTATGGGGAGGGTGAGAAATGGCCTAGCACAACCATAGCGCCCGGTTCATTGGAACCGACCTTCTTTTCATGTCTTAATATTATTAAATTCTTAACTTATTAAAATATCATCCATAATACATGCAGTGGAAATAATGAAATATTTATTAAAATAAAGAAAAGTCCAAACCAATAAAATGGGGCACCCATACGAAATGGAAGCATGCCCTTAAAATAGTATCCAATATCCAAAGTACAAGTAAATAAAAATAGGACACCCACCAATTGGTGGAAACATGTTTCTCACAATTATCCCAAAGTCTTTAAATAAATAAATAAATTAAATAAATAAGGCACCCACGAGTGGAAACATGCCTTTTACATGTCTATTAAAAGTAAGTAATCAAATAAATAACCAATCATTGCATAAACAATGGTAAATTAGGGCTAAACTAATGAAGTTAAAGTTAATTATAAAAATTACAATTTATAAATAAATCTTAATATTAACTCATTAATGAAATATAGGGCGTGACAATGAGGGTCGATCTTATGAACGGTTTATAGGATATGGTTTTGTTAGGGAATTAGATTTTCTATGTAAGCTAGAGTTTTATATTATAGAAATTAGGGTTTTAGAAAATTAGGGTTTAGGAAAATAATATTAGGGTTTTAAAATATTAAAAACTAGGGTTTTAAACAGAGAATAGGGTTTTAGTATAAGCTATGTACACTTAAATTCTAAGGACATATATTAAATACTTTACTAGATATTTAAATAGGCTACTGTGAAATTCAATTCTTGTATATACAAAACTAAGCAAATTACTGAATATTTAATTGGCTACTAGACATCTTAATCGCATTATTATGCAAGGATGATTCAGAGGGTATATATAATTATTATAAACTAAATTAACTTGCTGCCCCTTTATATTAAAAATTTAATTGCTACTGCTACCATGATATATGAAAATAACGAATTAAAAATAAAATAACTAGCCACTATAAATTCAAAGCAAATTAAATGTGGAATTTCAAACCTCCATTTATAGGCTTCACCAATATTTTACATTGATTCAAATTTTGTGCTTGCACCAGTATCAAATCTTGGTTGAGCAAAGTGAAGGCAATGTCCACTGCCTTCTGTTTTGTTGATGGTTAATATTCTATGTTTTTTGTTGCCTTGGTTGTTGGTAGCTCTCCAGCTACTTCTCTCTCTGTCTATTAATTATTTTTGGCTACTAGGTCGTCCCTGTGTTGCCAATCCTCCTTTTGATAATTCTTGGTTGCTCCGTCCCCCCTCTCTTTGTTTTATGCTTCTGTATTTATAAGCACAATTAGGGCGAATGGTTCCAAGATTTCCTCTCCTTATCTGTGCCTTATTAGGATTCTAAATGTAAAATACCTAATTAAGGAATTAAAACAGCCTAATTAAGGACTTTTAGGAAAGTTTCGCCTTGTTCCATGCCCTCTATGGCAAATTGGCACTGCCAATTCACCCCTAGGCAAGGGCCTAGGATGAATTAGCCATGCCAAATCACCCCAGGAATGGTCTAGGATGAATTGGCAAGGCCAATTCTCCCAAGGCAAGGGCCTAGGATGAATTGGACATGCCAATTCGCCATGGCCGACCTGGTAGTGAATTGGCTAAGCTAAATTTAGGTGGGACCAGATTGCTTTGGGATTTTAAGATTGATCATACCATTTTAGGGCTTTAAAGGTTGAACCAACTTATTTTAGGCCTTTTAAAATTGGACCAAATTAAATCAAAGCTATAAACTAGGTTTAAGCTTTTAAAATTGAACCAAATTTGGCTTAGCCTTTTTTAATTGGAATCAGACTAGCTTAGGGACAAAATTAAGGGTCTACATTTTGCCCCCTCCTTGAACAATCTAAGACTTCAGTAGAAGAGAGTGAAAAGCAACATGACTTTAAGCTGATCTTTGATGAGGATGGGTTCTGGACCCGAAAAATGTTTTTGGGATCTCGGCCTGAGACTGGATCTATGTTCTTGACCTGAGCCAGGACTTAGGTTCTCGATCCGAGATTGAATTTGGATTCTTGGCTACAGACTGGATTTGGGTTCTTGACTCTTGATTGGATTTGGGTTCTCGACCCTAGATGCTAGAATTGCGTTCTCGACTCGATACCGGATTTGGCTTTTGGACTCGATACTGAATTTGGGTTTTGGACCCTATACTAGATTTGGATTCTCGACCCAAAATTGGATTTGGGTTCTTGAACCTAAACTGAATTTAGGTTCTTAACTCGATACTGAATTTGGGTTCTCGACCCTAGACTGAATTTTGGTTCTTGACCTAATACTGGATTTTGGATTTTGGACCCGATACTAGATTTGGGTTTTTGATCCGATACTGGATTTGGGTTTTGAACCCAATACTAGATTTTGGTTCTCGACCCAAGGCTAGATTCGACTGACCTTTTGTCAATTGAGGATTTTGGCTTTCTTCTAGCCGATCAATTTCAGCTCTTCTAGCTGACTGACCTTCTGTCATTTAAAAGTTTTGGCTTTCTTCTAGCCAATTGTTTATTCTTCATTGGATCATGGGTCTTCACCCCTTTAAAATGTATGTTAATCCTTTGGACATTGGGTCTTTACCCTTCAAAATAGATATTAATCCTAGGACATTGGGTTTCACCCTTAAAAATGAATCTTCATCCTTTGGACATCGGGTCTTCATTAACTTCAGCTCTTCTAGCTAGACTAATCTTTTGTTTTTGCATCTTTATTCTTTTAAGGTTCTTACTTTCTTCTTGTTTTGTTCTTTTTCATTCTTCCTTTTACAAATCTTGTTTTGTTCTTTTTGTTCCTCTTTTTGCAAAAAATTCAGCTATTTTTAGATAGTCCTCATATCCTCTCTTTGCCCCCTACGTGGCAAAATATCGAAAGTAAGTCAGAAAGTTTTTGTACACACATAAACTTTAAAAATTGAAAGGAGAAACTTTGCCCCCCATGTAGGCTCAAGTCATTGATTTCTTTTTCCATGTAGGTTCTGATTGATGTTTGTGTTTTATTTCGTTCCTTGCACAAGCATGCATCTTCATTTCTGTAAAGTGACATAATCTTTCTTAAGCAATGGGCCTTTCATGCCTCTTGATTCCAAATCTGCTTCGTATTTGCTTATTAGAATATTGTTGTTTACTTTGAAAAAGAATAGACAATGCAAGACAAAAAGAAATGCAGTGTGATATGCTTATGTATGCATGATATACATGAGTAATACTTACAGTGGTTCTATTGACTCACAGACTAAGGTGATCAGCTAAAGTGCTCCCATGGATCCCTTCCAAATTCTCATTTAGATCTCACATTAGAACATCAGAGGACTTTAAATGTATGGCTTTTATCTTCAAGATGTTGAAAACATGAATAGTAAGGCCCAAGCATAGCCAGAGATACATACATTTCAAACTATGATTTAGCACTTCAGTTGGTAGCTTCTTCATAACCTTACAAATAATCATTTATTTTTCCTAATGTGTCCTTTGAGGTTCGACGGTGCAACATACTTCCCTTAACTTGAAGGTTCATGCAACAAGAAAATAAATTTTTTTTATTATTTTTTATTTTGAAATCAAATGTTGGCTTTGCCAAATCACTGTCATTGTACCTCAGTACTCGATTTTTCAAATTAACATATCTATAACATAACAACCCTAGTTACAGTACTAAACATGGAAATCATTTCCATTTAAGCAAAAACAGTTACACTTTAGATAAGCACATACACATTACTTGGCCAAAGCTCTCATTGAGTTTAAAAATTATCTATCTCATCTGCATGCTTATTCAAACTATCTCCATTAATAGACTCTGCCTACCAAGAGATATCAACGGCTCTTTAATAGGCTTGCAATGAAGTCTATAAGGGACAGGGTTAAATGAGGCAATCTTTGAGCTGGAGCTAATGTGATACTGCTGAAAAACCCTCATACTACATTCTTCTTGTTGGAACTGTCTACTGTTAGAGGTTTCATTTTTACCTTTTAGGCATCACTTTTATCTTTTGACTTTATCAAAATACAAAGCTTGAATGTCCTTCCATCTTCTTAGCAGACATCTGGATCCAATAAGTACTATATTGATCTTTAGACCACCCTTTATCTTACTCTTTCTTTTCGCCCTTTTCCCTTTTAGAATATCAAGTCTAAAACTTTCAAGATTGCAGACGTGGAGCTATGTTGGATAAAATGAAAGATGGTCTTTCCCTTATGTGTTTAAGTATTTGGCTGGGTTGGACCAATTCAAGTCAATCCGTCCTTGTAAACCAAGTTGAAATCTTCTGCTTGCTTTAGGTAAAAAAAAAAAACTCGGTTGGCTTTCGGAACCACCTTTGAGGGTTTTATTATTTTTTTCCTTTTTTTTCTTCTTCTTTTTTATTTTTCTTTTGTTTTTCCCTTTTCTTTCATTATATATATATATATATTTTCCTAACTCTAAGAAAGTTGTCTTGTCTGCACCATTCTATGCTTCTAACTATAGATGAGTGGTATAACACCCTTATACCCCATATACGTATAATACAGGTACCATATATATATAAAATACGTATATAGAATTTATGAAAGTCACATATATTTTTTCCTTCATTTAAAAACTTTCATCATTCTAAAATAATTATTTAGAACACTTTATATATTTCTTAGTAAATATAGAAAAATATTCCTCAGTAATTTAAATATAAAAAGACACATTTTAAAGAAAAATCTCTAGAAAAATCTACCAGAATTTTGTCTATATTTCGAATATTACCAAATTTAAATTTACACAACATACATTTAAAATAAAGTCCCAAATATTCATCCAACACATTCATTTCTCCAAAATCTCCAACATAACCACATAATACACAAGTGTTTATATATATATATATCGATACATATAATCCATCTCTCAAACTTTCAATATTAAAATCTAAATAACCTTTTACAATTTACATCATATACATGTAATAATGATAATATTCATATTTAAGTAAATTTCAAAAAGTTCAAAATATATACATGAGATACAGATGGCTCTGGTCCGTGGCAGCTTAATAAACTCCAAGAGTAAACAACTATAATCTAGATTTAGTGTGGTCTAGCAGCACTCTCGGAATCAGCTCTACCACCTGCGCAATATAATTCAATTGCACTAAGCATAATGCTTATTGATACATACCTTGGTATAATATCGTAAATGCATTATGATAAAAATGCCAGACAATTTATTATTATTTTTTTTGCACATTTCAACAACACATCAATCATCCACATGCTTTGGGCCCTAAAAATCCTTATATATTAGTCTAGTTCCTAAAATATTATCTTAAGCTAACTCAATCATCTATGACACCAGTGTCTCACCTGAAGGGGTATAAAATCTGTGATACTAGCATGTCTCATCCGAAGGTGCAATAATTTCCATGACACTAGTGTGTCTCACCATAAAGCGTAATAATATCGGTGACACCAGCATGTCTCACCTAGGGGCGTAATAATATCAAACAACAATATTCTGGAACTAGACCCTATATAAGGTGACATGCAATTATATTTTCACAATTTCCACTTTTCACATTCTTTTTCATATTTTCAATGAATCTTTAAAATTAACATCATATACAATGCAAATGTTGCTCATTTCTACATGTTAGTGCACAATTTGTATTTTTCACATATTGCACACACATCCCATTCAGATATTCTCAAATGGCTTATCATGCAATAATCATCACAAAACAAGCATTGTTACTTCAAAAAATACCACATACACACAGATTCATAAATATCAAGTAACATAACACAACATAACCAATGTGTTATGCTAAAAATCAATGCAATCAAATACATTATAAAATAAAGTATGTATTAACCTCTATTAAGCAACAAATGGAGTTAAAACTCCACTCCACTTCCAAAATCTTCTAATTCCCTACACTACTAGGTTGATGAAATTACAACCTACTCAACACCTATTGAAAACGTCAATGCAAATGGTCAATTAGTATCACATTTCTAGGTATTTAAGCATAAAACATAAATTTAGGCACATTCCTTCAAAAATGCTAAAATGTGCCCCAACACACTCCAACTTCCAAACTTCACTATGATCCATCCCAATTTGGTTCTAAATTTTAAATATGTCATAAAAGTCATATTTTAACACATTCCAATCATTAAAAATACAATGTACCACTTTTCCGTCAAAATTAAAATTTTGCCCCAAGACTCTTTGATTTTGGGCTTTCATTCTAACCAATTCCAAATGGTAATTTGAGCTCATTTATATCATTAACAGCAAAAAATAACACAATTCAAATCATAAAACAAAATGCACCATCACTTTTTACTATAAACCTTACCAAAGCCCTAACTTCCATACTACCTCTTCCAAACTCTAATTAAATCTAGCCAAATCCAATATTTAACCATAAAATCTTTACTTACTCATCAAAATAACATCTTAAATATCCATTCCAATAATTATAACACACTCTTTCAAAAGCCCAATTTGTACATATTTATATTTAACAATAAAACTCCAAGAAAATGAAGGAAAACTTGCTTTCTTGATGGAAAATCACCAAAACTGTGAGCGGGGATTTCGCCCCCACTCCCATGTGGAATGGTTCTTGCGACTTCGACACTGTTAGGCTCAAGGCCTTAGAGAACATGGGCCTAAACCTAGAAAAAATGGAGTCCTCACCTGGATGGGCAGGGAAAAAAAAGGGGTGGATGACTCGATTCCTAAGGAATCCCTAACCCCCTGTTGTATTTAGAAAGTTTAGTATGCATGGGGAAGGTGAGAAATGGCCCAGCACCACCATAACGCCCGGTTTATTGGAACTGACCTCTTTTTCAGGTCTAAATATTATTGAATTCTTAAATATTATAATATCATACATACTACATGCAATTTATTAGTAAAATAGGTTCATTCATAAAACAAGATAAAACAACACCTCACAAAATAACATGGGTACCCATCCTTAGATGAAAACATACCCTTACAATCTTTAAATGTTCATAAAGAAAATAAATAAAATAGGATACCCACCCAAAGGTGGAAACATGTCCCTTACAATTGTCCCATAATCTTTAAATAAATTGAATTACATAAACTAAATAAGCAAGGCACCCACACTAGATGGAAATATGCCTTTTATAAGCCTATTTAAAAATACATATAAATCTAAGGAAAAGAATAAAGCAAAGGAAAATAATGCAACATATATGAAAATAATTGACTAATTAAAAAGTAAACAAATAAAGACATCTTAATATTATCCATTAAAGAAATATAGGGTGTGACGATGAGGGTCGCGCTTACGACAGCCCCGCGGGTCAAGGGGGCAGCGTCCCCGAAAGGTAAACAGTTTACATGATATATTTTTATTGGGGAATTAAAATTTCTACATAAGCTAGGGTTTTATGTTTATAGAAATTAGGGTTTTGTATTTTAGGTAAATTAAGATTTAGGGTTTTTGAGAATTAGGGTTTTGAAAAATAATAGTTTAGGGTTAAAAAATAAACAATTGCTTAGCTATTGTGATATTAGATATTTAATATAATTTGATAAAACAGATTACTTATGATGATAAAATAAATATTGGACGTAAACTAGTTGGTGGTTGGATGGTTAAATGAGTTTATTGGATATTTTATTAAAGAACAGAATAACAAAAAACAAAGTAAAATATTTTGATGAAATAATATAGGATGAGCTATTGGAATCTTAAAATAGATTTGAACAAATTAGATAAAGAGTTTCAAACCTCCGTTTGTTGATTCCACCAAAATTAAACATTGATACAATACTCTTGCCTGCACCATCTTGGAACCCTTCACTGAATAAAACCTAGACAGTGAGCCACTACCTTGTTTGATAACATTCTCTATGTGCTTTTCCTTTTCTTGATTAAGATGTCGCTCTGTGAGGTTGCTAATCCTTGTTAAACGTTACTCAATCGTTGCTGAAGTCTGCTGAAGTTTTTTTTTTTTGAAGGTTTTAAAACATGTATCCATATGAGCATGCTAGGTTAACATCATGAAACCTTCCCATTTTAAAAATGGATTCCTAATGCATACCGAATTAATGATTTTTAAATTCAACACAAACTGCCACCATGTTGGATTAAAACCATTGCAAACTGAGACCATATCAAATTTAATTGACCTTAATCCGACATGGAATCAAAGTCCATATCGAATTGGCAATCAAATTCAATGTGGAGTACCCAAAAAATTGCCCCATATTGAAGTGGGAGAGCCCCATCTATATCAAAATGGGGCTTCCCAATTCAATATAGAACCTTAGTTAAGGTCCCATATCGAATTGGGGCATCCCAATTTGTTATGGGCTACCCCATATTGAGTTTGGAGGCCCAGTTTGACTTGGATACACCTCCAAATGCCCTAACATCAAATTATACCCGATTGAACCTTCAAAACAAACCTCTTTAGGATTTTAAAGGTTCAACCGTTATACCATCTAATCAAAAGGTTTATGACTCAAGCAATGGACTAGTCAAGGCCAAAATTAAGGGTCTACAAAAACCCACTTCAATCTTTTAAAATCCTTTAAAATTTATATGTTTGGAAGAGGAAAAAACCTCCCCTTAACCCTTCAAAATTTGGCCATGGCTTGTAGAGAGTGAAGAAGATGATAGAAAATTTGTATTACTAAAGTTCTTATTTTATCCTTAACCTTTTTACATAATTACAAAATTATTAATTAATAAAATATTAATATTTTAATTAATTATTTAGTTAATTATTATTAAATTTCAATTCTTATCCTTCATCCAAAATAATTTTATTTTTGAATTTTTTAATTATTTTTTAATGAATTACCATTTTACCCCTCCGTTTACTTTGTACTTTTGTCTTTTTCTAACTTTTTTTGACTTTATATGTAATGTATATTTTCTTTATATTTCACACATACATTACCTATTTCTCACTTCCAACACTTCATTTAACTATTCAACTTATTAATTTAATTTAATTTAATTTTTGCAAAATAACAGATGTTACAACTCTCTCCCCCTTAAGTAATTTCGTCTTCAAAATTACCTAACATCAGCTCTAAAATAGTTGAGGATACTGGCTCCTCATCATCTGCTCACTCTCCCATGTAGCCTCCTCAGTGGAATGGTTATGCTAAAGAACTATAACTAATGTCACCATTTTGTTTCTTAATTCTTTTACTTCCCATGCTAAGATTGTCACTATTTCCTCCTCATAAGTTAGATCTGGATTCACCTCGACAGACTCCACTGACAACACGTGAGATGGATCCTATCTATACCTCCAAAGCATAGAGACATGGAAGACATTGTGCATCTTTTCCAATTCAAGTGGCAAAGCCAATCTATAGGCCACAGGTTCTACTCTCTCCAGTATCTCATATGGCCCAATGAATCGAGGACTCAATTTCCCTTTTTGACCAAACCTCAAAATATTTTTCCATGGAGACACCTTCAGGAACACCCTATCCACCACACTGAACTCTATATCTTTCTTCTTAAAATTTAAATAGGATTTATGTCAGTCTGAAGCTACTTTCAAATGATCACAAAATACTTTTACTTTCTCTTCTATTTTCTTGATCAATTCAGGACCTACCAATTTACCTTCTCGAACCTCATCCCAACATAAAGGTGTCCTACACTTCCTGCCATACAGAGCCTCATATGGTGCCATCCCAATATTAGAATGATGACTGTTATTGTAGGCAAACCCTATCAGTGGCAAATATCTATCCCATCTCCTAGAAAAATAATGATACAACTCCTTAACATATCCTCTAGAACCTATATCACTCTCTCTGACAGTCCATCTTTCTGTGTATGGAAAGCAGTACTAAAGTGCAATCGAGCAACGCATCCTGTAACCTCCTCTAAAATATCAATATAAAATAGGGATCTCGATCTGACACCAATGAAACTAGGACTTTATGCAATCTCACTATCTCCCTGATATACAACTCAACCAACCTATCAAGTGAGTAGTCCATCCTAACGGGAAGAAAATGAGTTGCCTTAGTCATCCGATCAACTATCACCCATATTGCATCATGCTTCTTCTAGGTCAAAGGCAGTCCAGTCACAAAATCCATGGTCACTCGCTCCAATTTCCTTTCAGGTGCTGACAATGGCTGAAGTAATTTTGAAGGAACCTTTTTGCTTAGCCTTCACTCTCTGGCAAGTGAGACATCTGGATATAAATTCTACTATATCTCTCTTCATACCTGACCAACAATAATGCTGCTTCAAGTCTTGATACATCTTGGTACTTCTAGGGTGCATAGTAAATGAAGACTAATGTGCTTCCTCAATAATCCTTTTTTTCAATTTCACATCATCAGGAATACATAATCTATCTCTATACCATAAGCTATCATCATCCTTCACATGAAAATCTTTGCTCTCCCCCATTTTGTAGTCCTCTACAATCTGCTGGAGTTTCATATCTGACTTCTTTGCTGCTTTAATATGATCAAGTAGAAATGGCCTTATCTGCAACTGGGCCATTAAAGCACCATCCTTAAAAAAATCTCAAATTTGGCATGTAAAGCTCTCAACATAACAAGCAACGTGAGAGCATAGGCAGTTAACCTTGCCATAGACTTTCGACTCAAGGCGTCTGCAACTACATTAGCCTTACCAGGATGATAATTGATCAGACAATCATAATCCTTTATCAACTCAAACCACTGCCTTTGTCAAAGATTCAATTCTTTCTAGACACTCAAATACTTCAAGCTCTTATGATCCATGTAGATGAAGCACTTCCTTCCATATAAATGATGTCGCCAAATCTTTAATGCAAAGATAATGGCTGCCAATTCCAAATCATGAGTTGAATAATTTAACTCATGAGGCTTCAACTATCTGGAGGCAAAAGCAATAACTCTACCTCCTGTATTAGAACACAACCCAGACCATGATGTGATGCATCATTATATATCACATATGGTTCACCTTCCACAGGAAGGATAAGATCGAAGCTTGAGTCAACATGTCTCTCAATTGCTCAAAGCTCGCCTGACATCGATTCGTCCATACAAACTTCACATCTTTCCGAAGTAATCTAGTAAGTGGCGAAGCTATCATGGAAAATCCTTTCACAAACCGACAATAATAACCAGCCAATCCTAGAAAACATATGATTTTTGTCACATTTTTTAGTGGACTCCAATTCAAGATTGCCTTGACTTTGCTCAGATCAACTCTAATACCCTCTGTTGAAACCATATGCCTGAGGAAAGTCACTTGATCTAACTAGAATTCACACTTGGATAATTTAGCATACAACTGCTTTTCTCTCAATGTCTGCAATACAATTCGCAAATGTCTATCATACTCTTCTTTACTGCGGAAGCATATCAAAATATCATCAATAAACACCACTACAAATTGATCCAAGTATGGTCTGAACACCTAATTCGTCAAATCCTTAAATGTAGCTGGTGCATTGTCAATCCAAAAGGCATCACTAAGAACTCATAATGCCTATACCTCGACCGGAAGGCAGTCTTGGGCACATCTACATATCTAACTCTCAACTGATGATACCCAGATCTCAAATCAATCTTAAAAAATACTGCTACTCCCTTCAACTGATCCAACAAATTATCGATGTGAGGCAATGGGTATTTGTTCTTAATGGTCACTTTATTCAACTGTCGGTAATCAATGCACAACCACATCATGCCATCCTTCTTTTTCACAAACAATACCGGTGCTCCCCATGGTGATATACTAGGGCGAATAAACCCTTTATTAAGTAACTCTTGTAACTGCACCTTCAACTCCTTTAATTCTATAGGTGCCTTTCAATAAGGGGTAATAGAGATGGGAGCGATACTGAGCATCACATCAATACCAAACTCTACCTCTCTTTATCTGGGGGTAACCCTAGTAACTCCTCAGGAAACATATCCGGGAACTCTGCTACTGTAGGTATATTGTCCAACTGGGACACTACTACTTTGGTATCTGCCACATGATCCAAATAAGCATCACACCCCTTCTGAATCATCTTCCTAGCTGATATAGTTGAAACAAATATGGATGCAATGTGTCTCCACTCACTAGATACCACTACTTCTCTCCCATCACGTATTTTAGAGTTACACATTTCTATGGATAGTCTAGTATAGCCCCGTGTTTAGACAATCAATCCATACCCATAATCAAGTCATACTCCCTAAAGGGCATCTCAAATAGGTCACCGAGAAATTCCTCATCCACAACAACAATTGGACTATCTCAGTATACCCTGCTAACTACCACATTATGCCCTAGAGAGTTGGTCAACAGCACATCAAAACGTAATGACTCAAAATGCATATCACCCATAGGAAAAATGGATGCACTGATGAATGACTGTGTCGATCCAGGATCAATCAATGCATGCACAAGAATGTCAAATAAAAGAAATGCAACATTTACAACATCCGAAGCATCTACCTGTCTCTACATCACATATACTCTCGTGATGATCCTGCTTGATCTGGTCCATTAGTCCCTGCCGTGGATCCCTCTTTCTAACTAAATACAAGGCTGCCACCTCTGCCACCATGACCTCCTCTGTCACTTGGTCTAGAAACTATTATCTCAGTCTGTCTCTTTAGGGGTGACACTGGACAATCTCTGAGAAAATGATCTGTGGAGCCACACCTGGTGTATGGGTCCCCCAAAAGACACCCGTAT
Organism: Garcia nutans; assembly: GCA_947685225.1. Lineage (NCBI taxonomy): Eukaryota > Viridiplantae > Streptophyta > Magnoliopsida > Malpighiales > Euphorbiaceae > Garcia > Garcia nutans. The sequence goes on along the minus strand of CANTUV010000005.1, from coordinate 31,172,124 downwards.
GTGTCCATCCACACTGAGCACAAATAGGTAGAGGAGATCTCTGTGGAACCGGGGTCAGGGCACTAGCTACTAAGGTTGTAGGTCTTTGCCTCTGCTGCTGAAATGATCTGCTAAACTACCCCTGACTCCCACTAAACCTCTGAGGAAAGCTCCCTCAACCTGGGGTCTTCTGCCTCTGCTCCCCTCTACTCTGGCGGCTGCTGCAAGACCCTATGCCTTATCTATATTTTTGTGCAGCTGAAACTATCTAGGAAAAATCCTCATAATGAGAGGCTACCACAAGACACATGATAGATGGCCTCAGACCCTCCTCAAATCTCCTGCATCTGTCTATCTCATATGATAATAAATCCCTTGGATACTTACTCAATCAGATGAATTCCTTATCATATTCTATAACTATCTTTCTTTCTTGCTTCAGACTAATAAACTCCTTCTTATTGGCATCTTTATACTCTATGGGGGTGAGCCACTTCTTAAATTTCCATAGGAAATCAATATAAGCCAACAACGATAGTTCATTCATCCTATGGGGTACAGTCTTCCACCAGTCATAGGCATCCCCCTGCAGAAGTGGCAAGGCATAATCAAACTTCTCCTCTGCAGTGACCTGCAGCTGGATAAAAACCCTTTGTACTCTGTCTAGCCATTGCTCTGCCTCGGCTGGATCAATGGTGCCAAAAAAATCTATAGCTCCATAATTTCACAACTTGTCGTATTGTCTAGTCTGTGGTAGCTGCAGCTGTTGCTGTTGGTGCAGTACTGGGGCCTAATGGAGCAACTCTACCATCTACTGCACCCAAACTGGTGGAATCCTCGGTCCTGCTAATCCAGTTGACACTGATGCGTCCCAAGCAACCTCCGCAGACCTAATATCTCCCTCACCAGAAGCAACATTCTTGGCACTCCCCTCACCATAAACATGCTCCTGAGATGCCATATAACTAATATTTGTAATTAAAGAAGAAATCGCCACATCATGAACCATATATAGTGCCAGTGTAAATGCATGTATGTTATGAAAAATCACATTTAAAATCCCATTTTCTCTCTCCAAAAGTCCACCTAGGTCGATAACCTCAAACCAAGGCTCTGATACCAAAATAAATTATAACACCCTTATACCCCATATACGTATAATACACGCACCCTATATGTATAAAATACATATATAGAATATAAAAAAGTCACGTATATTTTTTTCTTCATTTAAAAACTTCCACATTTCTAAAATAGTTATTTAGAACACTTAATATATTTCTTACTAAATAGAGAAAAATATTTCTCAGTAATTTAAATATAAAAAGACACAATTTAAAGGAAAATCTTTGGGGAAAATTCACCAAAGCTTTGTCTGTATTTCGGATATTACCAAATTCCAATTTACACAACCTGTATTTAAAATACACTCCCAAATATTCATCCAACACATTCATTTCTCCAAAATCTCCAACATAACCACATAATACACAAGTGTTTATATATATATATATCAATAAATATAATCCATCTCTCAAACTTTCAATATTAAAAACTAAACATCCTTTTATAATTTTCATCATATACATGTGATAAACATAATATTCATATTTAAGTAAATTTCACAAAGTTTAAAATATATACATGAGATACAAATGGCTCTTGTTCGTGGCAGCTCGATAAACTCCAAAAGTAAACAACTATAATCTAGACCTAGTGTGGTCTAGCAGCACTCCTCAAATCAGCTCCATCACCTACGCGATGTAATTCAATATCGTTAAGCATAATGCTTAGTAGTACATACCTTGGTATAATAAATAAATGTTATAACACATATAATGCCGTAAATGCATTATGATAAAAATGTCAGACAATTTATTTCTTTTTGCGCATTTCAATAGTTCATCAACCATCCACATGCATTTGGCCCCAAAAATCTTTATTTATTAGTCTAGTTCCAAAAATATTGTCTTGGACTAACTCAATCATCTGTGACACCAGCGTGTCTCGCCCGAAGGCATATAAAATTTGTGATGCTAGCGTGTCTCATCCGAAGGCACAATAATGTGTATGACACCAATGTGTCTCACCCTAGGGCGTAACAATATCTGTGACACCAACGTGTCTCACCCAAGGGTGTAATAATATCCAACAACAATATTCTAGAACTAGACCCTATATAAGGTGACATGTAATTATATTTTCACAATTTCCACTTTTCACATCCTTTTTCATATTTTTAATGCATCTTTAACATTATCATCATATATAATGCAAATGTTGCTCATTTCTACATGTTAGTGCATAATTTACATTTTTCACATATTGCACACACATCCCATTTAGCTATTCTCAAATGGCTTATCATGCAATAATCATCACAAAATAAGCATTGTCGCTCCAAACAATGCCACCCACACACACATTCATAAATATCAAGTAACATAACACATTCAACATAACTAATGTGTTATGCTAAAAATCAATGCAATCAAATACATTATAAACCAAAGTATGTAATAACCTCTATTAAGCAGTAAATGGAGTTAAAACTTTACTCCACTTCCAAAATCTTCTAATGCCATTCACTACTAGGTTGATGAAATTACGACCTACTCAACACCTATTAAAATGTGAATGCAAATAGTCAATTAGTATCACATTTCTTGGTATTTAAAGCATAAAACATAAATTTAGTCACATTCCTTCAAAAACACTAAAATGTGCCCTAACACACTACAACTTCCATACTTCACTCTAATCCATCTCAATTTGATTCCATAGTTTAAATATGACATAAACATCATATTTTAATACATTCCAAGCATTAAAATCTAATGTACCACTTTTCCATCAAAATTCCAAAAATTTGCCCTAAGCCTCTTGGATTTTGGTTTTTCATTCCAACCAATTCCAAATGGTAATTTGATAACATATTACATATCCATTCCAATAATTATAACACACTCATTCAACAACCCAATTCATACATATTTATATTTAGCCATAAAACTCCAAAATAATGAAGGAAAACTTACTTACTTGATGGAAAATCACCAAAACCCACTTCAATCATTTAAAATCCTTTAAAATTTGATGTTTGGAAGAGCAAAAACCCTCCATTTAACCCTTCAAAATTTGGCCATGGCTTGGAGAGAAGGAAGAAGATGATAGAAAACTTATATTACTAAAGTTCCCATTTTACCCTTAACCTTTTTACATAATTATAAAATTATTAATTAATAAAATATTAATATTTAAATTAATTATTTAGTTAATTATTATTATATTTCAATTCTTATCTTTCATCCAAAATAATTTTATTTTTGAATTTTTTATTATTTTTTAATAAATTACCATTTTATCCCTCCTTTTACTTTATACTTTTATCTTTTTCTAACTTGTTTTTGAATTTATATGTAATTTAATTTGATTTTTGTAGAATAACGGATGTTACAGGTGGAGTAGAGTGAGTTTGCTTCAACAAGGATAAATCATTTGTTGCCCTTGTGTTATCTTAATGAATTGGAGATGTTAGGTCTAGTATCAGGTGAAATTTGACTATCTTTATGGTCTTGACTATGCATTCCTTTCTTTGTTCTTCTTGCCTCTTCCCCTTAGTGATCATCATATTTGTCATAAGTAACACAATAGCTTAGGGTAGGTTGTTGTGGTTTGTAAACCAATGAAAAGAAAGCTAAAATCTCAAGAAGGCTCAAAGGGACTACTAGGGATTAATGTTAATAGGGTGGATACTAGTTGTTGGCTGACTAAGAAATGCTTAGATCATCTCTCCTTTAAATAAGCATAGTTTAATTTTTCCTTGAAAGTTTGTCAAAGCATGTTTTAAGATTGAATAGGACCTAAATAGAAGTAATTATGTAGGAGCCCTCTCTAAGTAAGCACATACAGCTCAATGCTATAAAACAATTCCCTCACTTAGTAAAGTCATTTAAATTATAATGCATCGATATACTAATTTATGATTATTAAGCTAGACTCATCACTGGTTGATCACTGATATAAACAAAAATTTGATGAAAGTAATTTATTCAAAGAATCTTAATTTGAAAGATATAATTGTTCTAGAAAATATCAAAGATATAAAATAAAACAAATAACCAAATAAGCCAAGGGAATTTTGTTGAGTTGGAGTCAAAAAATGCTTCATTTACTTGGACATGTCAGGGGCAAGAGCCAAAACTAGCCAGCCCTTCCTCAGTAGTTTCTCCATCTATATCTTAAAAAGATGACAAGATAAAACTTTCCATCAATCCTCCCTCTGTAATATCCTAATGTATGCCCTAGGAGTTTTGAATATTGTTGTTTGTTTGAATTATGTGTATATGTTATGTTGATAAGAAAAGAAATGGAAAAGAGAATGTTTAGGTATTGTTTAAAAAGAAAAGTAATGTGTAGAGAGAAAGTGTATATGTTGGGTATATGGTAATATATATAACATATATGTTGGTCAAATGAAGAGTCAAGGGAAGAAGATATTTTATTTGTGATATGTGAAATTACCTAAATGGGCAAGTAAGTGAAAAGAGAGTTAAAACAAATGGAAAGGGGTATTTAGGTAAATTCTTGTTTTGGAATACATGGTGGAGATTTAAAGAGATGATAACTTGACTTTTCTTCATTTTCTCTTCTTCTCTTTCCCATATGTTGGCCGGCCATTCCATAGCAAGAGAGCAAAGTGAGATTTGTTTATTTCAAGTTTCAAATTGAAGGAAGAATCAAATGATTAAGTTGGAGATTTGTGGAATTGCCTTAATTTTGGTAAGTACTCTCTTAATTCTTTTGTTATTTTTGAAGTTGTGTTTGAGATGAGTTGTGATTTGTTGATATTATGATTAGGTGTGTTTGAGATGTGTTTACAAGTGTTGAGATTGATTGTAAGTTAAAAAGTTAAATTGGTGTTGGTTTTGGTTTGAAGATGGTAAGTTATGTGGATGTTGAGGTTGAAAGAATAAGAGTGATGTTGGTTTAAGGGTTTTGAAGTGGTAAGTGATTAATGTGTTGTTGATGTATTGTTAATGTAAAATAAGTGTTAATGACATTGATTATCTCCATTTGAATGAGGTTATGTTGTGCATAATGTGTTTAAATTCAATCAATAGAGATTTGGCCATGTTTAGGGATTTATTCATGAGAGACACGGCCAAACTAAGGAAGAGACACGGCCAAACTAAAGAATTTTTGGGAGACACGGCCAAGACTAAGGAAATTTGGCCGTGTTGGATGATTTTTGGAGAGACACGGCCGTGTCCCTTGCCCGTGTCTGCTGCTGGATTTTTGTGTTGAGAGACACGGCCACAAGCTTGGCCGTGTCACTTGAGGGTGTTGGATACTATGATTGTTCTTTGCTTTTCTCACATTGTTTTGATTCTTCAAAGATCCTTTTGTACCTAAACCTAAAAGTAAACACTCTAAACACTTTTAAAACAAAGAATGATCCAAACATATGTATGTGGAAGATTATAAATCAATGAATAATGTAAAGTGTTAGGTATATATATATGATACTATATGAACAATGTTATGTTTTATGCATTGTGAATCTTGTGAATGGTAATGTGTTATATGAATAATGTACTTTAAAATGTTATATCAATGAGGCCATTGTGATTGGCTATGATAACTCAAATGTGATGTGAAGCCATTGTGATTTGCTATGATAATTCAATTGAAAGAAATAAGGCATGTTTGCCTAGATGATGATGAGAATTGAGAATGGAAATGATAATTAAATGATAAATGAATTGTGTGGCTAATGTGTTATTCTATTTTCAGTGTTTGTTGTTGGTGGCATGCCTAATAATGGTAACAATCTCTTGAAGTTAGGTTGGATTTAATCCTTGAAGCCTAATTGAGATGTTACAACCCTTGAAGCTACGTTGGGTTGGTTCTTGAAGCCAAGTTGGGTTGATACTTAGCATGCTTTGTTCCCCTTGAAGTTTGGTTGAACCCAATCCTTGAAGCCTAGTTGGGTTTATGATAATGATAAACGTGATAACAAAACCAAAGCATTAACTCTGAAAATTGAATGGCATATTAGTGTGTTTTGGGCCCATGTTTGTCTTTGTTTATATGTGATTCATTAATGGTACAATAATTGAATAAGGAAATCCATGGAAGTATTTTGAAATGTGATATGTTTATATGTGTATGGTTTATGAAATTTAAAGGTGTGATGTTAGTTTTCCACCTATGATGTTGCCTTTATTAGTAACATGTGTGACATTGCATTGCATTAAAGCATAATGTTTGTATACTTTGTACTACTAAGCCGTTGGCTTAGCGCGATAGTGTTGATCGAGCAGGTAACAGAGTTGAACCCGAGAGTTCCTCGAGACCGAGTGAGAGTAGACATTGAAGAGTTATTTTGGGACTTAAAGATCAGAGAAGAGCTGCCAATCATGTACAATTTCTTTATGTTTTGTAAAGTATTAATATGAATATATGTATATTTGTAAATATGGATTTAAATGTTTTCATATATGTAACTATTTTATAAATTCCGCTGCGTATTAAGTAAATGTATTGATATCTATTTTGTTTTATATGACAAGTTAATTACTTATTTTCTATAATGTATAATGATAAAGATTATGGTATCTTTTAAAATTATTTGATGGTTAAAGAAAATCGTAGCATCCCTATGTTCAGTGCACGTATATTATATTGTGGTGTTTGTAGTGTGCTTGTACCGGATGTGGGGGTGTTACAATTGTTTTGGTATCAGAGCCTAGTTTTGAGATTCTCAACCTAGGTGAAGTGTAAGAAAATGAGTATTTTGATTTAAAAAGTTGGTTTTTGAATAATATACATGTTTGGGATTGGCAGTCTCTGTTGCGCTCGAATTAACTCTACCACAAAGCGTCACTCGCAAGTATACGAGGTAGCTGTAGCAAAGGTGATTGCCCCAAGGTCATTCTCTCAAGGAAGCCAAAGTGGGTAATTGATTATCAATTTTAAAGTAACAAGTAATTAAAGAAATTTAATTTGCAAAGTAATAAAGAAGAATGATTTAATTTGAAAACAATAAAAATAAACAATAGCTTATGTTCTGATTCACTTGATAAAAAGGAGTCTAGGGTTTGCACTTCTTTACTACTCATATGTATGAACGGTTATTCCACTTAACTAGTTTAATTTCTAAGATTAAATCTCAAGCAACTTAATTAATTGAGTCAAGGAAATAAGCTCTCGCATTCAAACCTCTTACAACTAATCTTGTTATAATTGAAACAATCTTTTTAATAGGTTATATCTCTAATTCACCTAAGTCCTAAATTGAATTGTTCCAGCATTAGATTTCATCTTTCAATCCATCATCTAATACCTAAAACACACAATTGGTGGCCAATCAATTATATGTAACAATTTTTCATTCAATAAAGGCTAAAGAAATCAATAGTTAAGAGAATAACCAATTCATACAATTCATAGCAAATCCATACAAACCCTAGACTAGATTAAATTAGTTCATGATGTTATCAAGCATACTCATCCCATTAATAATCAAAGAAATCAATTTAGACATGATAATGTTCATAAACATACTTTCAATGAAACTAAAGAGACAAAGTTTAAGAATAAAACAAAGTTACAAACTCCTTGAAGCTTTTGATGAATCTCTTCATCGAATCTTGCAAAAAGGATGAAACAATGGCATGAACAATCTAATCTAAACTAGTTTAATCCTCAGTAAAATAAAAATCCAAGAAAACAAATGTTTAAACCCTAAGATCTCTCTCAGACGGCTAATTTGCTCTCAAAATCGTCAAAAGACCCCTAAACCCTAACTTTCTTTTCCTTTTATATGAGTCGTACGCGTTAAACATTTGTTCTTCTTTTATTTGGTCTTCTTTTCTTCTTTGTTGAGTGACACGGCCAAGTGGAGCTTGACTTGGCCGTGTGAGTGAGTTGGGAGGGACACGGCCATGTGACACGGCCGTGTCCCTTGCCTGTGTTCGCTTCTGTGTAATTGTTGATCTCCCTTCCTTTGGTAACAAGTGGGACACGGCCAAGTCATGGTGACTTGGCCGTGTTGCTCTTCTTTGGAGAGACACGGCCACATGACTTGGCCATGTCCCTTGCTTGTGTCTGCTACTGGGACTTGTTCTTCCTTTTAACTTGGTATGGGACACGGCCAGTGACTTGGCCGTGTCCTCTGCCTATGTCAGCTACTGCCCATTTCATCTTCAATTCGTTTCCTTGCCTGTTTTAACCTAACACAAAACTTAAAACAAACTTAAAACACGAAGTAAATAAACAATAACCGACAAAACATAAACACAAACTAAAAACTAGATCAAAAACGACATAAAACTAAAAAATAAACTAAAACTACACAATTAAAGAAAACACTAGACAAACCGATAAAAACTAACAAAATACCTAAATAAAACAATAATTAACCTAATAAACAAGACACAAAACTTATAACAAAAACTAATAAAACAACTACCCCACACTTAATACTTTGCTTGTCCTCAAGCAAATTCACATGGCATAAATTAAAAATTCAAACAACCTTAACTATAATTCCAGAACATAGATGAAATACTTTAAGACATCAGACATAAATAATTGCAATTTCCTTCAATCAAGATATTCTTAACTCATTCATTGATCCAAACATACAAATCTTATCTCTCAACTAAGTGTTTCACTCGATTTCAAAGGTTAATCACTCATACCACTCATGAGTGCATACTGCCATAAACTTGCTTAATTATCCAATCTCCCTCACTAATTTTCTCAAGAAATAATCCGAAGGTCTTTTATTTGGATGTAATGGGGCTAAGGTAAGGTGTGAGAAAAGACATTTAAGTGGAGCATCAAGAAATGGAGTATCTAAATTAGACACTACTCTTGCTAAGAATTTCATAACTCCTTCAAATAGCATACTTACCAACCCTTAGCAATCTTACATACTTGCACACTAAAAGAAAAGTACACGAGTCAAAATTCCTCTAAGGCTAGAAAATATATGAACTTTATATATATATATATCTCTTTTTGTTTTATTTTCACCCTTTTTTTTTATTGAGTTTATATTATTTTTTATTTTATATATATATATATATACAAAGTATAAACTTAATGGAACATCTAGCTTAAAATGTAGAGGAAAAGAATACTGACTCTTAATCAAATACAATATGCAAAGTATGCATTTCAACCCTCAATTAGGAATTCCATATTTTTTTTTACTTACCCCACACTTGAAATAAACTACCCTATTGTCTAATCATACAACTCCATTCCTTAATGCATAGGTATGATGATAGTAAGAACATGTTAAGTTGAGAATTGTGTTAATCAAACAAGAAACAGTCAATGGCTCAACTTGGCTCACTAAGGAAATCAATATAAAGGGAAGTCTCTTTAAGCTAAAGGGGCTAACCTAATTTGCCTTCATCATTTTAAAACTTGAGATTAAATCATAATGTGAGTTCAATAAGTATGCAAAAGCAAACTCTAGAGATGCAACATCATGAAGGTGCACACTTAAGAAAAGAAAATCAATTGACAAAAATATCAAATTTTATGAGGCTCAAAGCTCACACAGGTGGGTTCACAAAGATTTACATGTCATGAATTGCAAAATGCGAAAATTAATCCCGAATGAATTCAAATGCTCATTTCTATGCTGATACCAAAGTCTCAACTATAATGCTAGAATCAAAGAAAAGATCAATAAATTTTCAACAATTATACCATGCACAAAAAACACAATAAACAAAACAACCACAATAAGCAAAACAAGAATTAAAGGAAAGCTTAAAGAGTACCCCACACTTAAAATTGACATTGTCCTCAATGGAAAACAAGAATAATAAATAAAAAGAGTTAAAGGACAACCTGTCTTCCATCGTACCTGGTGAGGCAAAATCCTAGCTTTCCATCAAAAACACAAAAGGTTTATAACAAAAGTACAAGAAAATATCCAAACACAAAAGTTTTAACATAAATAACAAAAATGAAAAATAAAACAAGAGTACACTAAATAAAATAAAGCAAGGACTGAAAATCTATGGAAAATGTGGGCGGGAAGATGATGCAGCTGAGGGATGGAGACTCAAGATCGTTGCAAGGTTACTGTTAATCTGTTCCATCTGCTGTAAGATCTCAGCATGGTTACGATCCACCTTGCTATCCAATCGATCCACTTTGCCCTCCAGGGCCTCAATCCTCAGAAGTACCTCTTGATGTTTCGAGACCGGAGCATCCTCATCTAAGTCAAGAGAATCCGAGTCGGACTCCTCTTCAACCCGGGCTCTCTTCTGCCTGTCCCCCGGTGCTTCAGGCTCAGCTGACGGCATCACAAAGGTCCCTCTTCTATGCACCACCATATGCATCTTCGCCAGTATAGCTAAATCCAAGGAATCGTTACCCAAAATTCGAGTCATCCGAGTAGTACTCGGTTCAAAATCCTCCACAAGGGCTACTGCTAATGTAGTGATCAATCCTCCAACACAAATAGCCCCCCTCCTTTTATTAGCTACAGAATCAAAAATATCGGCTAACCAATAGCCGGCACTAATATTCATTTCATTCAAAACACAGTCCAAGAAAAATAGCTCACTCGACTCAACCACACCCGGGCTCTCCTTCCTTGCAAAGAACCCACATGGCATAAACCTGTGCAAATATCTCAAGGTAGGGTTCCGTAATTTAGATGCTTTGGCCGATTTGGCCACATAAGTACCCGAGCCTAAGGCACCCCAAGCAAACTGTTGTCTAAAATCTTTGGGTATCGATCTTTCTCCATGGTGATGAAAACCATATATATCATTCAACTGATCAATAGTAAGCACAAATGATCTACCCATTAATTTAAACATCAGTCTCCTGCAAATTTTCTTATCATCTCTTTCCACTTTAAGAGTTGCCAAAAATTCTAGGGTGAGCTCCTCAAACTGCAGAGGTCTCAATGAAACGAATGTCTCCCACCCAAGATATTGCACATATCTATAAAAAGCAGTTCTCATTTGCAAAGCATCTAGTGATTCGTCATTCACATACCTTGTCGGGAAAAAACCCCGAGCCAAAAGACTTGCCCTCTTGTGAGATAAGGTGGAGGAAGATGACGAAGCTCCTTCGGCTCCAGATTTCTTCTTCTTTCGGTGTGGTACAATTTTAGTTCTCGGCGACATGAAATCTGAGAAAATAACACCCAAAACTGAATTAAATCAAAATAATATGAGCAAAGAGCAAGTTTTAAGTGATAATCTCAAGTTTTGTTGGAGTAATTTGAAGTTTTAACGAAAGAGATGGAGATTTGAAAATAAAAATCAAGGGTTTGGTGTTGCAGAGAACGAGAGAGTGAGAGAGAAGAAGATAGAAAAGTTAGGGATTTATGAAATAAAACTGGGCAAAATCGGGCTTTTTAAAGGCAAAAATTGAAGGACACGGCCGTGTGTGTGCTGACTTGGCCGTGTCTGTGTGTGAAAGTGAAGGGACACGGCCAAGTGGAGAGCACACGGCTGTGTCTCATAGTTTTTGGGGGACACGGCCAGGTGACACGGCTGTGTCCCCTGGGTGTGTCCAAGTCTGTGCAAAATTTTCAAAATCGTTCAATTCCATTTTTTTTTAAGAATTTAGGCCGTGTCCAGTGTGTGACACGGCCAAGGGACACGGCCAAGTCCTTTGGCCGTGTCACCTTCTGCCATTTTTTAACTTTAAACACTTTTTTTTTTCAACGATTTTGCAAACCTTCTTCTTTAAACACCCTAAAACACAAAGTAAAGAAAAACCGATCAAAGCACAGTCCATTTATTGAAACCGAACAGAAATCAAAACTCGCTAAACTTAAAATTACAACTACGAAAAAAAATAAATGCAAACCGATGGGTTGCCTCCCATATAGCGCTTCTTTAATGTCATATAGCTGGACATCATGCAAGGCCTAGAGATCATGAATCAAAGTACTGTCAATGACCCTCACTTCCTGAAATCCTTCATTGTATGGCTTAACTCTCTGTCCATTCACTTTGAAAGTCTCACCTGTTCTAGAGTTAAGTAATTCAATTGCACCAGAAGGATATACCTGAGTTATGTCGAAAGGACCACTCCATCGAGACTTGAGTTTACCTGGAAAAAGACGGAGTCGTGAGTTAAAAAGTAAAACCTTCATACCTGGACTCAATGTCTTTCGCACTATAATTTTATCATGAAGTGCTTTAGTGCAATCCTTGTAAATTCTCGAGCTCTCGTAAGCCTCATTCCGCAACTCATCTAACTCTGAAATTTGTAGAAATCTTTCTTTCTTCGCTTTGTCCAAGTCCAAATTCAGAGTCTTGATTGCCCAATATGCTCTGTGCTCCAACTCCACTGGTAAGTGACAAGCTTTTCCAAACACCAATCTATATGGACTCATACCTAGAGGAGTTTTGAAAGCAGTCCGATATGCCCATAGTGCATCGTGTAATCTGCTTGCCCAATCCTTCCTGGATGTGTTGACTGTTTTCTCCAGAATTCCTTTTAGCTGCTTGTTGGATGTTTCCACTTGTCCAGAGGTCTGTGGATGATATGGGGTCGACACCTTGTGCTTCACACCGGATTTATGCATTAATTTCTCAAATAGCCTGTTGCAAAAATGGCTCCCCCCATCACTGACTATCACCCTTGGTGTGCCAAATCTGTTAAGAATGTTTTCCTTCACAAATTTAACAACAATATTAGCATCATTAGTACGGGTGGGGATTGCCTCCACCCATTTGGAAACATAATCAACAGCAACTAAAATGTATTCATAAACAAAGGACTTGGGGAAAGGACCCATGAAGTCTATTCCCCACACATCAAACAATTCAACAACAACATATGACTGAAGGGGCATTTCATTCCTCCTCCCAATGTTACCTACTCTTTGGCAACGATCACAGTGCTTACAATAATCTTGAGCATCCTTAAATAAAGTGGGCCAGTAAAAACCACTTTGAAGCACCTTTTCTGCAGTTTTTCTTCCTCCAAAATGACCCCCACAGTGAAGGTCATGACAAAATTGAAGATCACTCAGTTGTTCTTCCTCAAAAACACACCTGCGAACTATCTCATCTTTGCAAATCCGGAATAGATAAGGTTCATCCCAAAAATAAAACTTACTCAAGTGTAGAAACCTTTTCTTTTCCTGAAAAGACATGTTAGATCTCAAAATACCACAAGAAAGATAGTTAGCAATATCTGCAAACCACGGTGCATCAATCACCACAAACAAATGCTCATCAGGAAATTCTTCTAAATTTTTATAAATGTTATCAGATGCAAGATTTTCACTAAAGAAGGGTAATCTAGATAAGTGATCAGCAACAACATTCTCACTACCCTTAGTATCCTTGATTTGGAAATCAAACTCTTGCAACAACAACACCCATCTAATTAAGCGCGGTTTAGCATGTTGTTTTGTTAAAAGATATTTAAGAGCTGCATGGTCAGAATGCACAATAATTTTTGACCCAATTAAATAAGCTCTAAATTTGTCTAAAGCAAAAACAACAGCTAACATTTCCTTCTCAGTTGTGGTGTAGTTCATTTGTGCACTGTTCAGGGTTAAACTAGCATAATAAATTACCCTTAAGTATTTGTCAACCCTTTGCCCAAGAACAGCTCCTACTGCATGATTAGAAGCATCACACATGATTTCAAAAGGTAAAGACCAGACAGGAGCTACAATCACAGGTGCACTAGTTAATTTTTCCTTGAGGGAATTAAAAGCTTGCATGCATTGTGCTGTAAATTCAAATGGAACATCTTTCCCCAATAAATGGCACAAAGGTTGGCTTATTTTGGAAAAATCCTTAATAAACCTCCTGTAAAATCCTGCATGCCCTAGAAAACTTCTTATTCCCTTAACTGAGGTAGGTGGGGGTAACTTAGCAATCAGTTCAATTTTAGCCTTATCTACCTCAATTCCTTTACTTGACACCACATGACCTAAGACAATGCCCTGAGTAACCATAAAATGACTCTTTTCCCAACTTAAAGTGAGGTTACATTCAATGCATCTCTCAAGCACACGAACAAGTTTATCGAGGCAATTATCAAAAGAATTACCAAAAACAGAAAAATCATCCATAAATACCTCAATAAAATCGTCGATCATATCCGAGAAGACAGACATCATGCATCTCAGAAAAGTTGCAGGTGCATTGCACAAGCCAAAGGGCATACGTCGAAATGCATAAGTCCCAAAAGGGCAAGTAAAGGTTGTCTTTGACTGATCCTCTGGAGCTATTGGCACCTGATAGTAACCTGAAAGGCCATCCAGAAAACAATAATGTGAGTGCCCAGAAAGTTTATCTAACATCTGATCAATAAAAGGAAGAGGAAAATGATCTTTCTTTGTAGCATTGTTCAACTTCCTGTAATCGATGCACATTCTCCACCCAGTAGTAGTCCTAGTAGGAACCAACTCATTATTCTCATTTTTCACCACAGTGATTCCAGATTTCTTAGGAACTACATGTACTGGGCTCACCCACTCACTATTAGCAATTGGATAAATTACTCCTTCATCCAGCAATTTGAGCACTTCCTTCTTAACCACTTCACTCATATTTGGGTTAAGTCTCCTTTGGGTTTCCCTCACAGGTTTAGCTCCCTCTTCTAAAGTGATTCTATGCATGCACATGGAAGGGCTAATACCCTTTATGTCACTCAATCCCCATCCTATTGCTCTCTTTAATCTTTTAAGCTCACTCACCAGCCTCATCTCCTCCCCTTCACTAAGTTCACTAGATATTATCACAGGTAAAGTGTTATTATCCCCTAAAAACACATATTTCAGGTTCTTAGGTAACTCTTTCAGCTCTAACTCTAGTGAGGGGTTCTTCTCTTCTTTTTCAATGGGGGAAGGTTCAAAAATTGGGTCCTCCTTAAGCTCCTCTATTTCAGCACCCTCTAAAGTCTCAAGGCAACTGGCTAGTTCTGCATCAAAAATTTCCAAATCACTATCCAAAGTCAATGCCAGCTCCAATTTATCAGAGGAACCTGTCTGCAAGAAAACATCTGAAACAACTGCATCAATACAATCAATGAAAGAACAATCATCATATAAAGCAGTTGTCGGAATAGGAGAAGTATTAAAAATAGAAAATTCTACAATTTGTCCCAAAACAGTCATTGATAATTTTCCATTTTTAACATCTATCAAAGTGTTGGTAGTTGCCATAAAAGGCCTACCCAGCAGAATGGTGTGTGCAGATGGTGAAGAATTACCTACTTCCATGTCAAGAACAATGAAATCAACAGGAACTATCAAACCACCAACTTTAACTAACACATCTTCTATAACCCCTTTCGGGAATCTAAGAGATCTATCAGCTAATTGCAACACCATTTTTGTTGGCTTAAGTTCCCCTAATTCTAAGTCAAGGTACACAGAGTAAGGCATTAAATTCACACTAGCTCCCAAATCACACATGCCATCAGTACATTTTCCATTCCCCATAGCAATTTGAATAATAAAGCTTCCAGGATCCTTTAGCTTAGGAGGTAGTTTATGCTGCAAAACAGCACTAGCTACCTCAGAAACTATCACCTTTTCATTCGGCTCATACCTTTTTTTCTTGGTATTCAATTCTTTAAAGAATTTAGCATAAGCCGGCATGTTCTTAATTGCTTCAAGTAATGGTAAGTTAATACTTACCTTAGATAGCATGTTGAAGATATCTGAAAACTGCTTATCTTTTTTATCATCCTTCAACCTGCTAGGGAATGGTATAGGTGGCCTGTATGGATTGCTTGCCCTGTGCAAATCTGGTGTAGGGGTCTTCTCCATTGATCTTTCTTCAGCACCTTTGTTCTCTAATTCTCCTTCCTTTTTCTTTTCTTGCTCACCTGCATTCACAGAGTTATTTTCAACATTATTATTAATTACCTTGCCACTCCTAAGAATAGTCACTGCTTGCGCCTATTCAGGTTGACTTGGGAACTTCCCCTTTTGTTGAATCTGCATCTGATGTGCAAGTTGCCCCACTTGGGTCTCCACCTTCTTAAAGGATGCTTCCAAGGAATCCAGTCTCTTATTGTTCATCTCTTGGTTTTGAGCACTGACTTTGATGAAAGCTTGTAAACTATCTTCCAAACTCTCTCTTTTAGGCTGACCTTGATTTTGATTTGAGGATTGGCCCTGCTGGTGGTTCTGTCTCTGGAGCAAATGGAAAGGCTGTTGAGCATTATTTGTTGTCTAGGAAAAATTGGGGTGACTCCTCCAACCAGGATTGTAAGTGTTGGAGTAAGGATCATTCCTAGCTCTTGGTTGAAATCCCCCCATAGCATTAACTTGCTTAGTTTCATTCCCAAAAGTCTCATATGCAGAGGGACATATATTTGCTCCATGCCCAAATGTCCCACAGATTCCACACACCTCTTGAGTGGATGAAGAGATGTTGTTCTTCATGGTAAGCATCTGAACCTGCCTTGTCAACTCAGCTATTTGACTAAACATTTCAGAATTGGCTTCCAGTTGATTTACCCCCTTGCTTCTTCCCCTTACACTCTTTTGTTGAGAATTAGCTCCCAACATCTCAAAAATCTCATAAGTCTCATCAGCTGTCTTTTCTCCCATGGCTCCCCCAGCTGCATTATCAACAGTGTTCTGAAATTGCTGGGTGAGTCCATCATAGAAAAACTGATTAAGGAGTTGAAGTGGGTAGTGATGATGTGGACACTAGATCAATAGCATCTTGAATCTGTCCCAAGCCTCATGAAATGGCTCTCCTTCAAACTGAGAGAATGTAGCAATCTTTCCTCTCAACTCAGCTGTCTTCTGGTGTGAATAGAACTTGCCCATAAATTTGTTATAAACCTGCTCCCAAGTTGTCAGTGAATTCTCAGGCAACATCATGAGCCAGCTCTTTGCCCTGTCCTTCAAAGTATAAGGGAAACATCGCATCCTCAACTGATCTTTTGTAAGTCCTCCCAAAGGAAAAGTGTTGAGGGTGGAGTAGAAATCCCTAATAAAATTCAAAGGATCTTCATTTGGAACTCCATAGAATGATGGCAGCATGTTATAGTGAATATTCTTCAACTCATAGTTCCTTGCTGCATCTGTCAGTCTTATGCAAGAAGTGGAAGTCCCAATGACAGGTCTAGCAAAATCTCTCATGGTTCTTTGTCTTTCTTCAGCCATTTTAACAGATTTTTCAGATTCTTACTCAAAATCCGAAATGTCTTCCTCTGAAGTATCAAATTCTGTGAAAAGCTCAAACTCCTCTCTGCTCCTTTTTATTCTCTGAATTTCTGGAATGAATGGGTGCAATTCTCCTTCGAGTGATCTCCTGCCTTGCATAAACAAAAATTTCTAGAAAAGAAATATCAAAAGCAAAAGACAAATAAAATAAAACATAAAAATAATGGAAAATAATCTAAAGAAATAATTTTTTTAAATAAACAATTACGCCAATTAGCCTCCCCGGCAGCGGCGCCAAAAACTTGTTGCGCTCGAATTAACTCTACCACAAAGCATCACTCGCAAGTATACGAGGTAGCTGTAGCAAAGGTGATTGCCCCAAGGTCGTTCTCTCAAGGAAGCCAAAGTGGGTAATTGATTATCAATTTTAAAGTAACAAGTAATTAAAGAAATTTAATTTGCAAAGTAATAAAGAAGAATGATTTAATTTGAAAACAATAAAAATAAACAATAGCTTATGTTCTGATTCACTTGATAAAAAGGAGTCTAGGGTTTGCACTTCTTTACTACTCATATGTATGAACGGTTATTCCACTTAACTAGTTTAATTTCTAAGATTAAATCTCAAGCAACTTAATTAATTGAGTCAAGGAAATAAGCTCTCACATTCAAACCTCTTACAACTAATCTTGTTATAATTGAAACAATCTTTTTAATAGGTTATATCTCTAATTCACCTAAGTCCTAAATTGAATTGTTCCAGCATTAGATTTCATCTTTCAATCCATCATCTAATACCTAAAACACACAATTGGTGGCCAATCAATTATATGTAACAATTTTTCATTCAATAAAGGCTAAAGAAATCAATAGTTAAGAGAATAACCAATTCATACAATTCATAGCAAATCCATACAAACCCTAGACTAGATTAAATTAGTTCATGATGTTATCAAGCATACTCATCCCATTAATAATCAAAGAAATCAATTTAGACATGATAATGTTCATAAACATACTTTCAATGAAACTAAAGAGACAAAGTTTAAGAATAAAACCAAGTTACAAACTCCTTGAAGCTTTTGATGAATCTCTTCATCGAATCTTGCAAAAAGGATGAAACAATGGCATGAACAATCTAATCTAAACTAATTTAATCCTCAGTAAAATCAAAATCCAAGAAAATAAATGTTTAAACCCTAAGATCTCTCTCAGACGACTAATTTGCTCTCAAAATCGTCAAAAGACCCCTAAACCCTAACTTTCTTTTCCTTTTATATGAGTCGTACGCGTTAAACATTTGTTCTTCTTTTATTTGGTCTTCTTTTCTTCTTTGTTGAGTGACACGGCCAAGTGGAACTTGACTTGGCCGTGTGAGTGAGTTGGGAGGGATACGGCCAGGTGACACGGCCGTGTCCCTTGCCTGTGTTCGCTTCTGTGTAATTGTTGATCTCCCTTCCTTTGGTAACAAGTGGGACACGGCCAAGTCATGGTGACTTGGCCGTGTTGCTCTTCTTTGGAGGGACACGGCCACATGACTTGGCCGTGTCCCTTGCTTGTGTCTGCTACTGGGACTTGTTCTTCCTTTTAACTTGGTATGGGACACGGCCAGTGACTTAGCCGTGTCCTCTGCCTGTGTCAGCTACTGCCCATTTCATCTTCAATTCATTTCCTTGCCTGTTTTAACCTAACACAAAACTTAAAACAAACTTAAAACACGAAGTAAATAAACAATAACCGACAAAACATAAACACAAACTAAAAACTAGATCAAAAATGACATAAAACTAAAAAATAAACTAAAACTACACAATTAAAGAAAACACTAGACAAACCGATAAAAACTAACAAAATACCTAAATAAAACAATAATTAACCTAATAAACAAGACACAAAACTTATAACAAAAACTAATAAAACAACTGCCCCACACTTAATACTTTGCTTGTCCTCAAGCAAATTCACATGGCATAAATTAAAAATTCAAACAACCTTAACTATAATTCCAGAACATAGATGAAATACTTTAAGACATCAGACATAAATAATTGCAATTTCCTTCAATCAAGATATTCTTAACTCATTCATTGATCCAGACATACAAATCTTATCTCTCAACTAAGTGTTTCACTCGATTTCAAAGGTTAATCACTCATACCACTCATGAGTGCATACTGCCATAAACTTGCTTAATTATACAATCTCCCTCACTGATTTTCTCAAGAAATAATCCGAAGGTCTTTTATTTGGATGTAATGGGGCTAAGGTAAGGTGTGAGAAAAGACATTTAAGTGGAGCATCAAGAAATGGAGTATCTAAATTAGACACTACTCTTGCTAAGAATTTCATAACTCCTTCAAATAGCATACTTACCAACCCTTAGCAATCTTACATACTTGCACACTAAAAGAAAAGTACACGAGTCAAAATTCCTCTAAGGCTAGAAAATATATGAACTTTATATATATATATCTCTTTTTGTTTTATTTTCACCCTTTTTTTTATTGAGTTTATATTATTTTTTTATTTATATATATATATATACAAAGTATAAACTTAATGGAACATCTAGCTTAAAATGTAGAGGAAAAGAATACTGACTCTTAATCAAATACAATATGCAAAGTATGCATTTCAACCCTCAATTAGGAATTCCATATTTTTTTTTGACTTACCCCACACTTGAAATAAACTACCCTATTGTCTAATCATACAACTCCATTCCTTAATGCATAGGTATGATGATAGTAAGAACATGTTAAGTTGAGAATTGTGTTAATCAAACAAGAAATAGTCAATGGCTCAACTTGGCTCACTAAGGAAATCAATATAAAGGGAAGTCTCATTAAGCTAAAGGGGCTAACCTAATTTGCCTTCATCATTTTAAAACTTGAGATTAAATCATAATGTGAGTTCAATAAGTATGCAAAAGCAAACTCTAGAGATGCAACATCATGAAGGTGCACACTTAAGAAAAGAAAATCAATTGACAAAAATATCAAATTTTATGAGGCTCAAAGCTCACACAGGTGGGTTCACAAAGATTTACATGTCATGAATTGCAAAATGCGAAAATTAATCCCGAATGAATTCAAATGCTCATTTCTATGCTGATACCAAAGTCTCAACTATAATGCTAGAATCAAAGAAAAGATCAATAAATTTTCAACAATTATACCATGCACAAAAACCACCGCCACCACCCCCACAGCCTTTGGTATCAGTGAGGCATTATGACAAATTATGAAAGTATGGAGCAGAAGATTTCTTGGATACTATTGATCCAGCTGTAGCTGAGCAGTGGCTAGATAAAGTACAGAGAATATTTGTTCAGTTGCAAGCCACTCCAGAGGAAAGATTTGGTTATGCAAGATCATTGTTGCAGAAGGACGCATATGATTGGTGGAAGACAGTGCCTCATGCTATGGATGATCCACCTACATTGTCCTATCCTGATTTTCTAAGAGAGTTTGAATTGAAGTATACTCCGAGGGAGTATAAAGATGTGAAGAAAATGGAGTTTCTAAGCTTGAAGCAAGATCACCGGACTGTAACGGAATATGAGGTTGAGTTTATACGGTTGAGCCATTATCCTGGGGGTATTATATCTGATGAGATTGATAGATGCAGGAGATTTGAGGAGGGATTGAGGCCCTCTATTATGTGTCTTGTGGCTGGATCTAGATATCATGATTTTTCCCAGCTTGTGGCAGCAGCTAGGAGTGTGGAGAGAGCTCAGAATATTGCAGTGGCTGCTTCTGAGGAAGAGATCAGGGTGAGAAGACCCCAGTTTGAGGCAGGGTCTTCGTCTGTAAAGAACGGTAAAGGAAGCTTCATTCCTTGGGTTAGTAGGAGTCAGAGGCCAGCTGGTAGGTCAGTACAGTTTCAGAGGCAGAGATCTAGACCTACAGTTTCAGTGGCGAGTGCTCCAACCCCAGTGACTCAGAGATCCACTCTACCCATATGCATTCATTGTGGTAGGCCGCATGGTGGTACTTGTTGGAGGACTGGTGTGGCAGGAGTATGTTTTAGATGTGGATCGCCTGATCATTTTGTTAGAGATTGTACTGAGAGACAGGAGCGGATGTCAGTAGATACTGCAGCTTCTCGACCTAGTGTGAGGGGAGGTCGAGGAGACAGAGGTTTCAGCAGAGGAGGCAGATCTGGGTTCAGTTCTAGAGGAGGTTCTACGTCCAGGGAGAGTAGACCAGAGGAGGCTGGATCTTCTCAGAGGATTTATGTGATGCAGAGGCAACCAAATGCTTTGGCAGTCATAGCTGGTACTTTTTCTTTATTTGGTATTTCAGTACTTGCTTTGATTGATCCGGGTTCCACTCATCCATATATTAGTGCATCTATTTTGCCTGTGTCTGATGTGCATGCTGAATCCCTAGGATTTGATGTATTGGTGACAAATCCTTTAGGGCATAGTGTGATTGTTAGTAAAGTGCACCGAGATAGTGCAGTAATGGTACAAGGTGAGGAGTTCCTTGGAGATCCAATTGAAATTCCTTTTAAGGAATATGATGTGATCCTAGGCATGGATTGGTTATCTAGACATGGAGCCGTGGTAGATTGTAAAAAGGAAATTGTTGCTTTGAGAACTGGTGATGGAAGAGAGGTGATAGTATCTAGTGAGCAGGGACAGTTAACATCCTTGTTTGTTTCAGCTGTTACAGCTAAGAGATTGATTAGAAAGGGGTGTGACGCTTATCTTGCTCATGTGGTGGATACTAGAGTAGTGAGTTCTCAAATTGATAGTATACCCACAGTTGCAGAGTTTCCAGATGTGTTTCCAGAGGAGTTGCCAGGGTTGCCTCCTGAGAGAGAGGTGGAGTTTGGTATTGAATTATTGCCTGGTACCACTCCTATCTCTATTACTCCTTATAGAATGGCACCTGCTGAACTGAGAGAATTGAAGGTGCAGTTACAGGAGTTGCTGGATAAAGGGTTTGTTCGCCCTAGTGTTTCACCGTGGGGAGCTCCTATGGTACTATGAGATTGTGCATTGATTATAGGCAATTGAACAAGGTGACTATTAAAAATAAATATCCTTTGCCTAGAATTGATGATCTCTTTGATCAATTGAAGGGTGAAGCAGTGTTTTCCAAGATCGATTTGAGGTCAGGGTACCATCAGTTGAGGGTCAGAGCTGAAGATGTTCCTAAGACAGCCTTTCGTACAAGGTATGGGCATTATGAGTTTCTAGTTTTGCCTTTTGGTCTAACGAATGCACCTGCAGCTTTTATAGATTTGATGAATAGGGTGTTTAGGCCCTATCTGGATCAGTTTGTGGTAGTTTTTATGTAACACCCCTTCCCAGCCTACATGTGTAAGCCGAGTAGAGGCGCCACACTATCTTAATGTTGCTACCAATTTTACTTAATTCGAATTTTAGTTCCGGTTTTACAGAAATTTTGCCAGAGGTTCGCCTAGAAATTGGATCCAAGTGTCGACAAAACTGATTTTTTTCTGATTTTTGAAAATATTTTTACACAAACCAATGCAATCAGTTTCAATACACTCCCAATGAATCCACCTTATACCCTCAACTACAAACCTGCAAGAAGAGTTCACACTTTTAATACAAAATAAGTAGAGGTTTATTAATATCACATACTACTAACGTACAGTATAACTGTAATACCCCCATACTCTATATAAGTACTATACATATACCGGGTATACATACAGTACGTTTATAAAGTATAAGAATGTCACTTTTTGTTACAGTTTAAAAACCTATATCTGAGTTCAAATAATATTACATTAATTTAAATATAGAACATTTACAAAATCATTATACTTTCAATAATCTTACATATATATGATAATCTTGTCTTTACCAAAATTTCTTTTATACTTATGAATACATTCTTGTCAGAAAATACAACATAACGAAATTATACATATATGCATCACCTTCTAGTTGGTCTCGAAATACTCTTACCCTTCTCGTGGCATAACAGTTTGACTTCCAGATCAACCACCTACTCACCTGCGCGATTTATACAACCGCGCTAAGCCCGAAAGCTTAGTAGTACAAATAAATATTATAAACATATATAACAGACAATCATACTTATATGTTAACTTCATATATTATTATTTTCTTATCATATTTTCCCATTTTAATTACACCTTATATATATTTCTACTAATCTCATAATTATATACATAAGCACGTATTTCATTAATACAACCCACAATTCCATGACTTATTAAAACATTCATAATTATCATCATATATCTCATAACATTACATCTTATTCCACAATTCACATTTAAACAAAAATAATTATTGGTCTCATTATTCATTCATTTCACATTTCATGAATCACATTTAAACAAAGACAAGCATGGGCCCAAAAGACACTAATAT
Source organism: Garcia nutans (assembly GCA_947685225.1). Classification (NCBI taxonomy): domain Eukaryota; kingdom Viridiplantae; phylum Streptophyta; class Magnoliopsida; order Malpighiales; family Euphorbiaceae; genus Garcia; species Garcia nutans. The sequence continues at coordinate 31,148,614 of CANTUV010000005.1, read as the reverse complement.
GCTATTCAAAGTTCAGAGTTACTATTTTGGTCCATAATCACAATCATCAAGCTCGTAGGCGTTATATATATATCTCTATCCATGGATAGGGTAACAGACCCAGTCTCTTGGACCTCAACTCGGCTAAACTCGAGGAAATCCTCAACCCGGCAAGACTGTTACCTGTAACAGACCCAGTCTCTTGGACCTCAACCCGGATAAACCAAGGAGATCCTCAACCCGGCAAGACTGTTACTATAATTCACATTTCACATTTATCAACTGGAATCGGCTTACGACCCGGTCTTTTCACCTATCCAGTACTTTATAGGCATGCCACCAAAACCAGAACTCTGAAAATTGAATAAACATATTAGGCACACAATCATTTCATTTATCTCATTATCAATTAATTAGGCAACCATGCCTCCATTATATATATTTCATTTGCATTATCATAGCCAACAACCATGGCCTCATATCTCATATGATCTCAAATCACAATAGGGCAATTCTTCATAATATCATATCTTTCACATTTCATTTCATCATCACCTCTTTTACATTTCATATTCCATATTTCATTTCATCATTCAAATGGATATAATCAATGGCATTAACACATATTTTACATGCTCATCACAACATTCACATCATACCAAACATACATTATTAATATGCATTAACAATGCATTAGATTTCTTAACACATTTACAATCAAATGTATGTTAAATCTCAACATCATATGAATGTATGAAATAATGTAATTTGTACTTACCTTAAAACCAACTCACACCAATCTATACACTTACTCTTCCAAGAATCCTCAACACTTAGATTAGGGAAATTCAACCTCTTCACAACCTAATCCAAAAGGAATATTAGCAAAATGACCATATGAATAGTAAATTCTGGTTTTGGACTCAACTTAATCCTTATTTTGAAAAATTGTATAAAATAATCTACTCTAATAAAAACTCTAAAGTTTTTACAGAATTTAGTTTTACATCTTAAAATCATTCCTTCAAAATTTCAGATCAAACTGAACACAAAATCTTGGTCAAATAGTTCACCCAACCAGACTGCTCCAATTGCCCTGCATCCTGGCAACAGTTCTGAACTTTGTGAATTTCGTAAATTAAATTCAATCAACGTGGTTCCAAATTATTTTTCTCAAATACTAGACTCACTAAGAAACAACATATCAAAAATTCAATTGGATATGATTTTTCTACATTTTATTAAAAATCCCGAAAGATAGCTGTCTCAGTTAAGGTACCTGCTGGAACAGGTCTAATAAAAATAATCTTTCCAAAATCATAACTATTCCAAAATCGAATCAACATATTTTTCAGTCATTCTAGACTCATAGAGGCACAACATATCAAAAATTCACTTCAAGAACATTTTTCTATATTTAATTAAAAATCATACAAGTCACAGCCTTTACTAATTGTAAAACAGAAAAATTTCAACTTCACTAAACACAACTCTTACTCTTTCATCACCAACACCAACCTAACTTCTTATCCTTAATTCAATTTCAACACTTATAAACACACCACAACAACCTTAATCATACTATTAACAATAATTCATCCACCTCAAACACAACTTCAAAAAGAACAAAGGAAATCAAGAGAGAGAACTTACTTGAATATTATGCCAAATCTTCAACATCCATCTTCAATTCTCTCAAAATCCCTATGGATTTGATGTGAATATTAGTAAAATCACATCTCTCTCTCTCTCTCTCTCTCTCTCTCTCTCTCTCGTGTAAGAAGAAGAAGAAGAAGAAAAATATCTTTTTCCCTTCTTCTTTTCATGTTTATCATATATATATATAATAATAATAATAATATAATAAAATAAATTATTTCTAAAAACCTCCACCACACACTTTTCTCCCTTTGACTTTTCTTTCTTCTTTTTCTTTTATTATTATTATTATTATTATTAATTAATTAATTATATAAACTTACTTTTCCTACACCACTTTATACATTATGTATATGTAATATATATGTTGGTATATGTATATCTCTTTTATATTTCCTTTATATTTTTCATATTTTTCAAATACCACATAAATATATATCATCCCTCATATACACCTATTTCTTATAATATTTTCTTTACATATTTTACCAACATATCTTCTCACAACTACCATTCCAATGTACACCAAAATCGGGTATTAAATTAATTCATTTATCTTCTTTTGACTTTCATTAGTTTAACTTATATATGTTATATATACCTTCACTTCTTTTCTCCTTCCATTAAACATACTCCTTAAATCCAAATACCACAATAATTATTCCAAAACTTTTAGGGTGTACCTGGGGATATTACATTTTATTGATGATATTTTGGTGTATTCGCGTAATGAGGAGGAACATGATAAGCATCTGCGGATTGTGCTGCAAATTTTGAGAGAGAAGCAATTGTTTGCTAAATTGTGGAAGTGTGAATTTTGGCTTGATCAAGTAACTTTTCTCGGTCACATAGTTTCAGCAGAGGGTATTAGAGTTGATCCGAGTAAAGTTGAAGCTATTTTGAATTGGAGTCCACCAAAGTCTGTTACTGAAGTTAGAAGTTTTCTGGGTTTGGCAGTCTATTACCGACGGTTTGTGAAAGGATTTTCTTTGATAGCTACTCCACTTACCAGATTACTTCGAAAGGGAGTTAGATTTGTGTGGATAGATTAGTGTCAGGCTAGCTTTGAACAGTTGAGAGAAATGTTAACTCAAGCGCCTGTTCTTACTTTACCTGTGGAAGGCAAACCATATGTGATTTATAGTGATGCTTCACATAGTGGTTTGGGTTGTGTTTTGATGCAAGAAGATAAAGTGATAGCTTATGCTTCTCGACAATTGAAACTTCATGAACTCAATTATCCGACCCATGATTTAGAGTTGGCAGCCATTGTGTTTGCATTGAAGATTTGGCGACACTATTTGTTTGGGGAGAAATGTTTCATATATACAGACCATAAAAGTTTGAAATATTTGGGTGTCCAAAAAGAGCTTAATCTTCGACAGAGGAGATGGTTGGAGTTGATTAAAGACTACGACTGTTTGATTGATTATCATCCTGGTAAAGCAAATGTTGTTGCTGATGCCTTGAGTCGGAAGTCTTTAGCAGGTTTGACTATTTACTCGCTCTCGTTGCTTGTTGAGTTGAGAGCTTTGTATGCCAGTTTTGTATCTTGTGATGATGGTGCATTGTTGGCACAGTTGCAATTGACACCTGTTTTGTTGGATCAGATTAAAGAGGCTCAATTGGCTGATGAGAAGATTCAAAAGATTATTTCGGATTGTCAAAATGGAAAGAGTAGAGATTTTATTGTAAGAAGTGATGGGAGTCTTTGGTTTAAGAACAGATTGTGTGTACCTGATGATGCTAATTTGAGAAGAATTATTTTAGAAGAAGCACATCAGTCAGTATTTGCTATGCATCCGGGCAATACAAAGATGTATCATGATTTGAAGCAGTATTACTGGTGGTCCGGTATGAAGAGAGACATTGCGGAGTTTGTATCCAAATGTCTCACATGTCAGAGGGTAAAAGCTGAGCATCAAGTTCTAACCGGGTTACTTCAACCTTTATCAGTGCCTGAATGGAAATGGGATAGAGTAACCATGGATTTTGTATCTGGTCTACCATTGACACAAAGAAAGCATGATGCTATTTGGGTGATTGTTGACAGGTTGACTAAGACAGCTCATTTTCTTCCGGTTCGGATGGATTACTCTTTGGAGAGTTTAGCTGAGCTGTATATCCATGAGATTGTGAGGTTGCATGGTGTCCCAATTTCTATAGTGTCTGATCGAGATCCCCGATTTACTTCAAGATTTTGGAAGAGTTTACATGGTGCTTTGGGTTCTCAATTACACTTCAGTACTGCTTTCCATCCGCAGACAGATGGACAGTCAGAGAGAGTGATACAGATTATTGAAGACATGTTGAGAAGCTGTGTCATTGATTTCTCTGGAAGTTGTGATGGATTCTTACCACTTGTTGAATTTGCAAACAATAATAGTCATCAATCCAGCATTGGTATGGCACCATTCGAAGCACTGTATGGTAGACGGTGTAGGACACCTCTATGTTGGAATGAGCTTGGAGAAAGTAAGATAATTGGTCCTAATCTGGTTAAAGAAACTGAAGAGAAAGTGATAATGATTCGAGATAGGTTGAAAACAGCTTCAGATCGACAGAAGTCTTATTCAGATTTGAAGAGGAGAGACATTGAGTATAATGTGGGAGATAAGGTATTTTTGAAAGTGTCTCCTTGGAAGAAGATTTTGAGGTTTGGTCGGAAAGGGAAATTAAGTCCTCGTTTCATTGGACCGTATGAAGTTTTAGAAAAAATTGGACCAGTTGCTTATCGGCTTGCCTTGCCACCTGGGTTGGATAGGATCCATAATGTATTTCATGTTTCTATGTTGAGGAGATACAGGTTGGATCCATCTCATGTTTTGCCAATTGAATCTATCGAAGTGAGTCCAGATCTGACATTTGAAGAAGAACCAATTGCTATTTTGGCACATGATGTGAAAGAATTGAGAAATAAGAAAGTGCCACTTGTGAAGATTTTGTGGAAGAATCGTGCAAAAGAAGAGGCAACTTGGGAAAGTGAACAAACTATGCGAGATCAGTATCCTCAGTTGTTTCGGACTTGATATCAGGTAATTTCGAGGACGAAATTTCTTTTTAGAGGGGGAGAATTGTAATATCCTAATGTATGCCCTAGGAGTTTTGAATATTGTTGTTTGTTTGAATTATGTGTATATGTTATGTTGATAAGAAAAGAAATGGAAAAGAGAATGTTTAGGTATTGTTTAAAAAGAAAAGTAATGTGTAGAGAGAAAGTGTATATGTTGGGTATATGGTAATATATATAACATATATGTTGGTCAAATGAAGAGTCAAGGGAAGAAGATATTTTATTTGTGATATGTGAAATTACCTAAATGGGCAAGTAAGTGAAAAGAGAGTTAAAACAAATGGAAAGGGGTATTTAGGTAAATTCTTGTTTTGGAATACATGGTGGAGATTTAAAGAGATGATAACTTGACTTTTCTTCATTTTCTCTTCTTCTCTTTCCCATATGTTGGCCGGCCATTCCATAGCAAGAGAGCAAAGTGAGATTTGTTTATTTCAAGTTTCAAATTGAAGGAAGAATCAAAGGATTAAGTTGGAGATTTGTGGAATTGCCTTAATTTTGGTAAGTACTCTCTTGATTCTTTTGTTATTTTTGAAGTTGTGTTTGAGATGAGTTGTGATTTGTTGATATTATGATTAGGTGTGTTTGAGATGTGTTTACAAGTGTTGAGATTGATTGTAAGTTAAAAAGTTAAATTGGTGTTGGTTTTGGTTTGAAGATTGTAAGTTATGTGGATGTTGAGGTTGAAAGAATAAGAGTGATGTTGGTTTAAGGGTTTTGAAGTGGTAAGTGATTAATGTGTTGTTGATGTATTGTTAATGTAAAATAAGTGTTAATGACATTTATTATCTCCATTTGAATGAGGTTATGTTGTGCATAATGTGTTTAAATTCAATCAATAGAGATTTGGCCATGTTTAGGGATTTATTCATGAGAGACACGGCCAAACTAAAGAATTTTTGGGAGACACGGCCAAGTCTAAGGAAATTTGGCCGTGTTGGATGATTTTTGGAGAGACACGGCCGTGTCCCTTGCCCATGTCTGCTGCTGGATTTTTGTGTTGAGAGACACGACCACAAGCTTGGCCGTGTCCCTTGAGGGTGTTGGCTACTGTGATTGTTCTTTGCTTTTCTCACATTGTTTTGATTCTTCAAAGATCCTTTTGTACCTAAACCTAAAAGTAAACACTCTAAACACTTTTAAAACAAAGAATGATCCAAACATATGTATGTGGAAGATTATAAATCAATGAATAATGTAAAGTGTTAGGTATATATATATGATACTATATGAACAATGTTATGTTTTATGCATTGTGAATCTTGTGAATGGTAATGTGTTATATGGATAATGTACTTTAAAATGTTATATCAATGAGGCCATTGTGATTGGCTATGATAACTCAAATGTGATGTGAAGCCATTGTGATTGGCTATGATAATTCAATTGAAAGAAATAAGGCATGTTTGCCTAGATGATGATGAGAATTGAGAATGGAAATGATAATTAAATGATAAATGAATTGTGTGGCTAATGTGTTATTCTATTTTCAGAGTTTGTTGTTGGTGGCATACCTAATAATGGTGACAATCTCTTGAAGTTAGGTTGGATTTAATCCTTGAAGCCTAATTGAGATGTTACAACCCTTGAAGCTAGGTTGGGTTGGTTCTTGAAGCCAAGTTGGGTTGATACTTAGTATGCTTTGTTCCCCTTGAAGTTTGGTTGAACCTAATCCTTGAAGCCTAGTTGGGTTTATGATAATGATAAATGTGATAACAAAACCAAAGCATTAACTCTGAAAATTGAATGGCATATTAGTGTGTTTTGAGCCCATGTTTGTCTTTGTTTATATGTGATTCATTAATGGTACAATAATTGAATAAGGAAATCCATGGAAGTATTTTGAAATGTGATATGTTTATATGTGTATGGTTTATGAAATTTAAAGGTGTGATGTTAGTTTTCCACCTATGATGTTGCCTTTATTAGTAACATGTGTGACATTGCATTGCATTAAAGCATAATGTTTGTATACTTTGTACTACTAAGCCGTTGGCTTAGCGCGATAGTGTTGATCACGCAGGTAACAGAGTTAAACCCGAGAGTTCCTCGAGACCGAGTGAGAGTAGACATTGAAGAGTTATTTTGGGACTTAAAGATCAGAGAAGAGCTGCCAATCATGTATAATTTCTTTATGTTTTGTAAAGTATTAATATGAATATATGTATATTTGTAAATATGGATTTAAATGTTTTCATATATGTAACTATTTTATAAACTTCGCTGCGTATTAAGTAAATGTATTGATATCTATTTTGTTTTATATGACAAGTTAATTACTTATTTTCTATAATGTATAATGATAAAGATTATGGTATCTTTTAAAATGATTTGATGGTTAAAGAAAATAGTAGTATCCCTATGTTCAGTGCGCGTATATTACATTGTGGTGTTTGTAGTGTGCTTGTACCGAATGTGGGGGTGTTACACCCTCTATAATGAATGTTGCTGGTAGTGGCACTCTTCCAAATTCAGTCAATGGATTGCTTTTGGTGTTGGGCTTGTTAGGTTCAGGAAACTTTCCACTGTCAATCAAATTTTCAATCTCATGTTTTATTCACAAGAATTTGTCTGTCCCATGTCCTTATGTATGATGAAAATGGTAAAAGGCTTTAGTATCAAATTTTGGTGGTAAAGGATTTAGCAATGGTCGAGGGGCCAACAACTGTAATAGCCCATTTTTCTGTAACTTATTAAAAACCCAAGATGAAGGTTTCACTATATCTAAAAACTGTCTTCTATTTGCTTGACTAGTTGTATTGACATCTACCACTTTCTTTATACCATGACTGATAGACTGATAATTTCCTCTATCATTCCTTCTTCCAGAAAAATGGTTCTTCTCTCTTTCCCATTCTTCTATTTGCAAGCCACCTTAAAGAAGATCTTTGAAATCCCTTATGAGAGTGTGAGACATCCATTGACTCATGCTTGGTAGGACACCCCTTACTATCATTCGAATTTGGTCGGACTGATCTAGTCTCTTCTTAAGCAGTGCAGCTTTGTTTCTCCACCTCTTCACATAGTCAATAAAATTCTCATTTTACTTTTGTCTGATAGTTTCCACTTCCATCAGGGTCACTTCCACTTCCGTATTGTACCCATACTGCTGGATGAGGGCTTCATACAGCAAATCCTGGTTCTTTTGAGTACTTTCCTTTAAGGTGTTGAACAAGTTTTGCACAAGAGGATCCAATGAGAGCATGAAATACCTTAGAGTTTGAGCCTTTGTAGCTCTGATAGACTGCATAATAGTGATATACTGCTTAAAATGCAAGTAAGGATTCCCTGTACTGTTACACCTAGCGAAAGAAAGCATCTTGAACTTGTAAGAAACTTCTTCATCTTGCTCAAATAGCTTGTCCACTTTCGACACCTCTTCGGCCTTCAACTTCTTCTCAAACTTTTTCTCTAAATCAGCAATCATCTTCTCCACATCTGACGTTTCATTCTTTTCAATAGTTGATTTTTCCACAGCCTTTGCATTTTTCTTCTTATCTTGAGAATCTTAGAAATACTAAGCCCAATCATCATCATCAATCATTACATTGACATCATCCATAGCCACTTCACCAACCTTTATTTTTCTCTTATCTTTTTGCTTCTTAGTACTAGCAGATGCTTTTCATGGTCTTAGTTCTTCCATCTTGGAGCTAATTGCATCATCTACCATCTTCTGAATCTATTTAGTTTCTATTGCTTTTGGCAAGAAACTAACTGAGTTGTTACTGGATTCTACATCACTGGCGTAGGTCAGATTGTCATAGGATCTTGAACTATCGTACTCCAGGTCTGTGAGCCAGAAAAGATTAATACCATGTAATGCGATGCATGGATGTATATATGCATGGATGCACAAGCAATAGATAAACAAATATAATTAGGACATTCCTTGTAACACCCCGATACCCTATATAAGTACTATACATATACCTAGTATACATACAGTAAGTATATAAAGTATAAGAATGCTACTTTTCGTTACCTTTTAAAAACCTGTAACCGAATTTAAACCATAATACATTAATTTAAATAACATTTACAAAATCATTATCTTTATCCAAATTACATTTATACATATAAATACTCTCTCATCAGAAATACATCAAAATTAAAAGTTATACATGTATGCATTACCCTCTAGTTGGTCTCGACAAACTCTTACTCTTCTTGTGGCATAATGAGAGACTTCATATCTTCACCTATTTACCTGCGCGAATACACACCCGCGCTAAGCCCGAGAGCTTAGTAGTCCAAATATAAAATGTAAACATATAGTATAGAAGTATTAACATATAATGGTATATCCATTCAATGTATAATTAATTCTTATCATATTATCTTTTCTTTTTAATTGCATCATTCATATATCTTAGCTAATTTCATATATAATATACATATATATACATAATATTATCACCAATATATTAATACACCCACATTATATATACCATACCAATCATTATTGCAATACACACATTACATATCATACCAATCACTATTGCAATACACACATTACATACCATATCAATCACTATTGCAATACGCACATTACATATCATACCAATCACTATTGCAATACACACATTACATATCATATCAATCACTATTGCAATACACACATTACATACCATATCAATCACTATTGCAATACGCACATTACATATCATACCAATCACTATTCATTTACATATCATACCTCATAACATTACCTTATTCACAATTCACCAATCATGATTCATTTATTTCAACACTTGTATTTCACATTGGCAACAAAGACAGACTCGGGCCCAAAACACTAATATGTCATTCAACTTTCAGAGTTAATGCTTTGGTTTAATTATCACATTTATCATTATCCCAACTAGGCTTCAAGGATTAGGTTCAACCAAGCTTCAAGGGGAGCAAAGCATGCTAAGCATCAACCCAACTTGGCTTCAAGAACCAACCCAACCTAGCTTCAAGGGTTGTAACATCTCAATTAGGCTTCAAGGAATCAATTCCAACCTAACTTCAAGAGATTGTTACTATTAGGCATGCCACCAACAACAAAACTCTGAAAATGAATAACATATTAGACACACAATTCATTGATCATTCCATCACCAATATCATTTACAATTCTCATCATCATTTAGGCAAACATGCCTTACATATCTCAATTGAATTGTCATAGCCAATCACAATGGCTTCATATCATATTTGAATCATCATGGCCAATTACAATGGCTTCACAACATATCCTATCTCAATCCATATGATACATATAGCATCCTTTATATATATATATATAGCAATTGACATTATTCATTTACATTCACAATATAATAGAGTATTTAACACATTCATCCAAATGTGTTAAGGTTCAAGGACATATAAGGATATACAATCAAATAGGATTTATGCTTACCTTTTAATGATCTTCACAACTTTCACCTCATTCAATCATCACCTTAGTCAAATTATATTAACAATATAGTAAACTACTTAACACATTTGCAAACAAATGTGTTAAGCCTCAAATCATGTAAATAAATACAATCATATGTATTGGTACTTACCTCAAAAACTACTCCCATCAATTTATACATTTCTTTATTCCAAGAATTCTCCACATTTAGGTTAATGCAACCCAATCTCTTCGAAACCTAATCCAAAGATCATTATTCATAAGTTTAGTATCATCTACATACATTTGTTTAGGTCATTCTTTGTTTACAAAGTGTTTATGTTTAGGTTTAGAGACCAAACTATCTTTGAAGAATCAAAACCATACAAAAAGAACAAAGAAATCAAACAATATCCAACTCATTTGAGGGACACGGACAGCCCACTTGAGGGACACGGCCGTGTCTCTCAACTATAAAAGAGGCAGTAGCCAACACGGCTAGGTGACACGGCCGAGCTTGTGGCCGTGTCTCTCACCAAAAACCACAGTAGCTGACACGGCTTGGGGACACGGCCGTGTCTCCCAAAAACACTCCAACACATCCAAAATTTTTCATGACTTGGCCGTGTCTCTCCCTTGCCTTTGGCCGTGTCACTCAAGAACACAAACCCTATTTATGGCCAACTCTTCCAAATGCATTTAAACACATAATACCCAACACAAACTCACTCAAATGGATGTAATCAAACTCATTAACACTTATTTTGCACATTTAACATAATACTTACATTAACCAAACATTTAATCATTCATCAACTCCAAACCTTAAAACCAACTTCACACTTGAACTTCCACTATCAAAACCCACTTAAACTTACAATTTTCACAATCAAACCAACACCAATTCAATCCTTTATCTCACCATCAATTTTAACACTTATAAACACATATCAAACACACCAAATCATCACATCAACAAATCACAATTTCCTTTAGACACAACTTCAAAATTAACAAAGAAAAACACAAGATTACTTACTTGAAATGAAGAAAATCCACAAATCTCTAACCAAAACCCTTGATTCCTTCTTCAATTTGAGTTAAGATCTTCAAACACCTCTCAAGCTCTTTCTCTTCTTGGATGGCCGGCACACACAAGGGAAGAAAAGAAATTCAACAAAAGTCAACAAGCTTTTCTTCTTTAAATCTCCACCAAGAGATTTTAACCAAGCAATTACTAAAACACCCTTTTCCATATAACTTAACTTTTGTCTCTTATATATCCACATAGGTAATTACACATGCCACAAAATAAATATCTCTATTGCATTGACTCTTCCTTTGACTTATGTATATGTTAATTATACAACCATATAAACAACATATACACTTCTCTCTAAACCCTATATTATTTCCCAAAACACATATACACAAGCATTCTCTTACCAATTTCTTTTCTCTTCACATAACATATACATTCAATCCAACTTACAACCACAACATAATCAAAACTTCTAAGGCATACATGAGGATATTACATTCCTTCCAACCTTATAACTTTTACACATGAATGATGAGTCTCTTTTCCTAGGTATATGATCAACAAAATACCACCAACATGGGATATCTTGTTTTCAAAAAATTCACTCTAATGATTTAACCAATAATTGTATTTTCAAACTTAGAAGTCAGTCCATGATAATTCCCATTAATTAAGTCTTAATCCATTGGGCCAACAAAAGGAGAGTTTTTTTCTATATTGGATTATAAATAAATTAAAAGGTTTATCATAAATAGATTTTTGATGGTACGAACCTATGCTATTGCAATGCCACAAGTGCGTGGGTCATTCAAATAATAAAGTAGTGAGTGAGTTATTATTCCTCTAGGGACAAGATCAAGTACTAGTGCAAATTTTAACTGTTGTTTAGCAAATCAATAGTTTTGTGAAGTTCTGTAATTAAAGACAATTAACTTAATAACTTAAAGTAAAGAGAGATCAAGTTTCATGCAAAAAGGATTGATGATGAAAGTACTATCCAGATATTGAATTCCCCTAGCCATAAATATATTTATGAAAATCAATTCAATTAAATCAAATAATAGAGTTGAATTGGCATTCCTCTAAATTAGACTAAAACCTTTCTCAAGTGAATTAATCCCTAATCACTAAGTATATGCAGGAATCTCTTCCCAAACATAATTAAGTAGATCTTGCATTAAGAACAAGGAATCATAAGCCAAAGGATCTTCTAAGTCTATCTCTAGTACTCCAATCAACCCTCAATTCTTATGTGTATTCAATTCATATAAAGCTTTCTCAAGTCAATAATATGAAAATTGCAACCAATCAATAAGCACGCTATTATCAATTAGAAATAAATTATTAAGCATCATAAAAATAAAACAACTAAATCAAATGATTTAATTAAATAAAATTATTCAATCCATACAATAAAGCTAGGGTTCATCAATATCTAGATAGAGAATGAGTTAGTTCATGATTAAAATAAGAAAACCAAAACAAGAGAAATAAATAAAAGAATCTAAACAATCCACGGCGAATAATTTTTATTTCTTCACTTGAATCCTTGAATCTTGGTTTAGATCTCGTGTAGGATGTCTTTTCACCTTCAATCTCAGCTTCAAAACTCTCTTTTTTCACTCTAGAAGTTGGCTCTATGTTGTAAAATATGAAAATTGGATCCCTAATTCACGCTTCAGCTCAGCTTTTATAGTGCAAATATTTTCACCTGACATGTCCATGTCACTGGGCGTGTCATTGCCACTGGGATTTTTAATATAAGGTGTAATATCCTCATTTATGCCCTAGAAGTTTTGCATATTGTTGTTGTTGTTATTGTTATATATTGGATTGAATATATGTGTTAAATTGTAAGAGAAAAGAAATTGAGAAGAGAAAGTATATGTATATGTATTTTGGGAAGAAATAGGGTTTAGAGACAAATTTATATGTTGTGTATATGTTAATATATATGACATATAAAGTGGTCAAAAGGCTTGGTCAAGGCAAGAGAAGATATTTATTTGAGATTGGTAAATTACTTAATTGGGCACATATAAGACAAAAAGATAATTATGTGAATAAGGGCACTTTGGTAATTGCTTGGATAAAATCACATGGTGGATATTTAAAGAAGGTTTGACTTGTGTTTTCTTCACCATTTCTTCTTCTTCTTCTTGTTGATGGCCGGCCCTCCATAGCCAAAGAGAAAGAAAGAGACAAGTGATGGTTTTGATGATTTCAAGCTTAAATTGAAGAAAGATTAAGTGTTCAAGTGTTGCTTTAAGAAGTTTTTAACTAAGGTAAGATCTTTTCTCTAATTTCTTCAATTCTTTTGAAGTGGTATGATTAAGTTGCTTATGGTATGATTGTAAGTATTGATTTTGCTTGATAGATGAGAAGTTGGGTTGGTGTTGGTGATGGAAGAGTAAGATTGGTGTTTAGTGAAATTGTTTCTGTTTTAGGATTAGTAAAGGCTGTGACTTGTATGATTTTTAATTAATTTTAGAAAAATGTTCTTGAAGTGAATTTTTCATATGTTGTGCCTCTATGAGTCTAGAATGACTGAAAAATATGTTGATTCGATTTTGGAATGGTTATGAGTTTAGAAAGATTATTTTCATTAGACCTGTTCCAGCAGGTACCTTAACTGGGACAGCTATATTTCGTGATTTTTAATAAAATGTAGAAAAATCATATCCAATCGAATTTTGGATATGTTGTTGCTTCGTAGTCTAGTATTTGAGAAAAATAATTTGGAATCACGTTGATTGAATTTGATTTATGGAATTCACAAAGTTCAGAACTGCTGCCAGGATGCAGGGCAATTGGGGCAGTCTTGTTAGGTGAACTATTTGACCAAGATTTTGTGTTCAGTTTGATCTGAAATTTTAAAGGGATGATTTTAAGATACAAAACTAAATTCTGTAAAAATTTTAGAATTTTTAGTCATGTAGATTATTTTATACAATTTTTCAAAATAAGGATAAAATGGAGTTTAAAACCAGAATGTACTATTTATGGTTAGGGTTTTAATTCTTTGTTCTTCTTGCATTGCTTTGGTTTTCCAAAGGTAGGTTGGTCCTTAAACCTAACCCTTAACACTTTAAACACACTTGAATCAATGAATGTTATAATCAATTGTTCTTTGCCCTAATTGCATTGTTGAGATTGAACAATGTTATGTTGTGCATTGTGAATGGTAATGTGTTTCATGAGTAATGTGGAATGAAATGTTGATATTTATGAATGATGCTATGTGAGATATAATGTGATCATGGATGAGATATATATATATACTTGAATAATGAGATGTTATATTGTGAAATGAAATGTGAAGCCATTGTTATTGGCTAAGATGATGTAATTGAAAGAAAGAAGGCATGTTTGCCTAAATGTGATGAGAATTGAGAATGGAAATGAATTGTTTGTTTAATATGTTATTCTGTTTCAGAGTTCTGGATTTGGGTGGCATGCCTAAGAAATGATGAAAGGTAACAGTCTTGCCGGGTTGAGGACCTCCTCATAGGTGTTGAGTTGATGGTCCAAGAGACTGGGTCTGTTACACTATGAGATATATGATTTGTAACAGTCTTGCCGGGTTGAGGATCTCCTCATATGTGTTGAGTTGATGATCCAAGAGACTGGGTCTGTTACACTTGCCTACGGGCATGATTATTGTGACTATGAACCAAAGCAGTAACTCTGAACTCTGAATATCGTATTAAATACTTGTTGGGCCCATAGGTGTCAAGGTTATATGAATGTCCTAAATAATGTTATGAGTTAATGAAATAAGATGTTGGTTGTTGAGTAATGTTGAATGTGGAAAGATGTTGAAATGTGGTATGCTCATATGACTATGATTTGTGAAATGCATAATTATGTGTTAACTTTATATTTATAATGTTGATCTTATCAATAGCATATGTGGCATTGTATTGCATTAAAGCATACTATTAGCATGTTTTATCTTACTAAGCCGTTGGCTTAGCGCGATAGTGTTTAATCGCGCAGGTAATAGAGTGGATAGAGTTGAACCCGAGAGTTCATCAAGACCTAGTGAGAGTAGACGTTGAAGAATCCATTTTGGGAGCTTAAAGATCAGAACAGACTTGCCAATCATGTATAAATTTTATGTGTTGTAAAACTTGGGTTTTGATGTATATGAATTTGTAAATATGTAAATATTTTATAACTTCCGCTGTGTAATATTTAAATATGGGGGTTGTCACAAAACCTTTATTTTATGTTGTACTAGAAGTGTAAATCCTTTTTGCAGGTTGTAGTTGAGGTTACAAGGGGGATTTATTGGGAGTGTACTGAGAATGATTTTGTTTGCATTGGTTTGTGTAAAATTTTTTTAAAAATAAGAAAAAAACCGGTTTTGTCGACACTTGGGACTCAATTTTTAGGCGAAACTATGGCAAAAATTTTGTAAAAATCGAAACTAAAATTTGACTAAGTAATATTGGTAGCAACATTAGGTTAGTGTGGCACCTCTACTCAGCTTACATATGTAGGTCGGGAAGGGGTGTTACAATTGTTTTGGTATCAGAGCCTAGGTTTGAGATTCTCAACCTAGGTAAAATGTAATAAAAAGAATATTTTTACTTAAAAAGTGGTTTTGAATAACATATACGTTTGAGATTGGCAGTCTCTGATCTTTAATAAGATATAAGCTGCTGTGTTTGCAGTGTTAGGTTGTGATGGATTCTCACTCACGTCAGTCGATTGAGGGTAGTGCCGAGAGTATTGCTCTTGCTGAGGGAGCTAGGGTTGATAGTGTTGAGGAGGCACCTGCTTCGGTGTCGGGTAGACCAGCTGGGGAGGAGGTTCCGCCAGCCTGGTTTAGGCCTATGATGGAAGCTATGAGACAAGCACCTGTGCAACCACAGCCACCGCCACCACCCCCTCAGCCTTCAGTACCAGTAAGGCACTATGATAAGCTAAGGAAATATGGAGCAGAGGATTTCTTTGGTACAGTTGATCCGGCTGTAGCAGAACAGTGGCTTGATAGAGTTCAGAGGGTATTTGTGCAGTTGCAAGCCACTTCAGAGGAGAAGTTTGACTATACAAGATCTTTGCTACAGAAGGATGCCTACGACTGGTGGAAGACAGTGCCCCATTCTATGGATGATCCTCCAACACTGTCTTACACTGATTTTCTGAGGGAATTTGAGTTGAAGTATACTCCTAGGGAGTATAAAGATGGGAAGAAAAGAGAGTTTCTAGATTTGAAGTAAGATCATCGGACCGTAACTGAATATGAAGTTGAGTTTATTCGACTGAGTCAGTATGCTGGGGGTATCATTGCTGATGAGATTGATAGATGTCGGCGATTTGAGGAGGGATTGAGGCCCTCGATCATGTGCTTAGTGGCTGGATCCAGATATCAGGATTTCTCACAACTTGTGGCAGCAGCTCGAAGTGTAGAGCGAGCTCAAGTTATTGCAGCTGCTTCAGAGGAAGAGGTTAGGGTTAGGAGGCCCCAGTTTGAGGCAGGGTCTTGTTTTGCAAAGAGGGGTAGAGGAAGTTTTGTTCCTCGGAGTAGTAGGAGCCAGAGACCAGCGGGTAGGTCAGTGCAGTTCCAGAGGCAGAGATTTAGACCTGCAGCTTCAGTAGCGAGTGCTCCTACTCCTGGAGTTCAGAGATCCACCTTACCTGTGTGTAACCAGTGTGGTGGAAGACATGGGGGCGTTTGTTGGAGGCATAGTAGATCAGGGGTATGCTTCAGGTGTGGATCACCTGACCACTTTGTGAGAGACTGTCCTAAGAGGCAGGAGCAGATGCTAGTGGATTCTGCTGCTTCTCGAGCTAGTGTGAGGGGAGGCAGAGGAGGCAGAGGTGCCAGCCGGGGAGGTAGACCAGGATTCAGTTCTAGAGGAGGTGCTACATCCAGGGAGGGTAGACCAGAGGAGGTTGGATCTTCCCAGAGGATGTATGTTATGCAGAGTTCCCAGATGTGTTTCCAGAGGAGTTGCCAGGGGTACCTCCTGAGAGAGAGGTGGAGTTCGGTATTGAATTGTTGCCTGGTACAACTCCTATCTCTATTACTCCTTATAGAATGGCACCAGCAGAATTGAGGGAGTTGAAAGTGCAATTACAAGAGTTGTTGGACAAAGGATTTATTCGCCCCAGTGTTTCTCCTTGGGGAGCTCCTGTTCTATTTGTGAAAAAGAAAGATGGTACTATGAGGTTGTGTATCGATTATAGGCAATTGAATAAGGTGACTATTAAAAATAAATATCCTTTGCCTAGAATCGATGATCTCTTTGATCAGTTGAAGGGAGCGTCAGTGTTCTCCAAAATTGATTTGAGATCTGGGTATCATCAGTTGAGAGTCAAAGCTGAAGATGTTCCTAAGACCGCCTTTCGGACCAGGTATGGGCATTATGAATTTTTAGTTATGCCTTTTGGTCTGACAAATGCACCTGCAGCTTTCATGGATTTGATGAATAGGGTGTTTAGGCACTATTTGGATCAGTTTGTAGTGGTCTTCATTGATGATATACTGGTGTATTCGCGGAATGAAGAGGAACATGATATGCATCTGCGGATTGTGTTGCAGATTTTGAGAGAAAAGCAGTTATTTGCCAAATTGTCGAAATGTGAGTTCTGGTTGGATCAAGTAGCTTTTCTCGGACATATAGTTTCAGCAGAGGGTATTAGAGTTGATCCGAGCAACGTTGAAGCTATATTGAATTGGAGTCCACCCAAGTCTGTGACTGAGATTAGAAGTTTTCTGGGTTTGGCAGGCTATTACAGGCGGTTTGTGAAAGGGTTTTCTTTGATAGCTACTCCACTCACCAGATTGCTTCGTAAGGGAGTGAGATTTGTGTGGACGGATCAGTGTCAGGCGAGTTTTGAGCAGTTGAGAGAATTGTTAACTCAAGCGCCTGTTCTTACTTTACCTGTTGAAGGTAAACCTTATGTGATCTACAGTGATGCTTCACATAGAGGTTTGGGGTGTGTATTGATGCAAGAAGGTAAAGTTATAGCTTATGCATCTCGACAGTTGAAACCGCATGAGCTTAACTATCCAACCCATGATTTGGAATTGGCTGCCATTGTGTTTGCATTGAAGATTTGGCGCCACTATCTGTTTGGGGAGAAATGTTTCATCTACACTGATCACAAGAGTTTGAAGTATTTGGATGTCCAGAAAGAACTCAATCTTCGTCAGAGGAGATGGTTGGAGTTGATTAAAGACTACGACTGTTTGATTGTCTATCATCCAGGTAAAGCAAATGTTGTTGTTGATGCCTTAAGTCGGAAGTCTTTAGCTGGTTTAACAGTTTACTCGCTCTCGTTGCTTGTTGAGTTGAGAGCATTGCATGCCAGTTTTGTACCTTGTGTTGATGGTGCATTATTGGCACAGTTGCAATTAAAGCCGATTTTGTTAGATCAGATCAAAGAAGCTCAGTTGGCTGATAAGAAGATACAGAAGATTGTTTCAGATTGTCAGAGTGGAAAGGGTAGAGATTTTATTGTGAAGAGCGATGGGAGTCTCTGGTTTAAGAACCGATTGTGTGTACCCGATGATGCTGATTTGAAAAGGGTCATTTTGGAAGAAGCTCATCAATCAATGTTTGCTATGCATCCGGGTAATACGAAGATGTATCATGATTTGAGACAGCATTATTGGTGGATTGGTTTGAAGAGAGACATTGCAGATTTTGTGTCGAAATGTCTCACTTGTCAGAAGGTTATAGCAGAGCATCAAATTCCAACCGGGTTGCTTTAACCATTGTTAGTGCCAGAATGGAAGTGGGAAAGAGTGACAATGGATTTTGTGTCTGGTTTGCCATTGACACAAAAGAAGCATGATGCTATATGGGTGATTGTGGATAGATTGACTAAGACAACTCATTTCCTTCCGGTTCGAATGGATTACTCTTTGGAGAGATTGGCTGAGCTGTATATCCATGAGATTGTGAAACTGCATGGTGTTCCAACTTCTTTAGTGTCTGATCGAGATCCCAGGTTTACTTCCAGATTTTGGAAGAGTTTGCATAGTGCTTTGGGTTCTCGACTGCACTTCAGCACTGCTTTTCATCCACAGACGGATGGACAGTCAGAGAGGGTGATACAGATTATTGAGGACATGTTGAGAAGCTGTGTCATCGATTTCTCTGGAAGTTGGGATAGGTTTTTACCTCTTGTGGAGTTTGCTTACAACAACAGTCACCAATCCAGCATTGGTATGGCACCGTTTGAAGCATTGTATGGCAGACGGTGTAGGACACCTCTTTGTTGGAATGAGCTTGGAGATAATAAGTTGGTTGGACCTGATTTGATTCAAGAAACTGAGGAAAAAGTGAAGTTGATCCGAGGTAGGTTAAAAGCAGCTTCAGACCGACAGAAGTCTTATGCAGATCTGAAGAGGAGAGACATTCAGTTTGATGTTGGAGATAAGGTGTTTTTGAAAGTATCTCCTTGGAAGAAGATTTTGAGGTTCGGTCGGAAAGGAAAATTGAGTCCTCATTTCATTGGGCCGTATGAAGTGTTAGAAAGAGTTGGGCTAGTGGCGTATCGACTTGCTTTGCCACCTGAGTTGGATCGTATTCATAATGTATTCCATGTTTCTATGTTGAGGAGATATAGGTCGGATCCATCTCATGTGTTGCCTTTTGAATCTATTGAAGTGAGCCCAGACTTGACATTTGAAGAGGAACCAGTCGCTATCTTGGCACGGGAAGTGAAAGAGTTGAGAAACAAGAGAGTGCCATTGGTGAAGATTTTGTGGAAAAATCATGGAAAAGAAGAAGCAACTTGGGAAAGTGAACAATCCATGCGAGAACAGTATCCGCAGTTGTTTCAGAGTTGATATCAGGTAATTTCGAGGACGAAATTTTCTTTTTAGAGGGGGAGAATTGTAATATCCTCATTTATGCCCTAGAAGTTTTGCATATTGTTGTTGTTGTTATTGTTATACATTGGATTGAATATATGTGTTAAATTGTAAGAGAAAAGAAATTGAGAAGAGAAAGTATATGTATATGTATTTTGGGAAGAAATAGGGTTTAGAGACAAATTTATATGTTGTGTATATGTTAATATATATGACATATAAAGTGGTCAAAAGGCTTGGTCAAGGCAAGAGAAGATATTTATTTGAGATTGGTAAATTACTTAATTGGGCACATATAAGACAAAAAGATAATTATGTGAATAAGGGCACTTTGGTAATTGCTTGGATAAAATCACATGGTGGATATTTAAAGAAGGTTTGACTTGTGTTTTCTTCACCATTTCTTCTTCTTCTTCTTGTTGATGGCCGGCCCTCCATAGCCAAAGAGAAAGAAAGAGACAAGTGATGGTTTTGATGATTTCAAGCTTAAATTGAAGAAAGATTAAGTGTTCAAGTGTTGCTTTAAGAAGTTTTTAACTAAGGTAAGATCTTTTCTCTAATTTCTTCAATTCTTTTGAAGTGGTATGATTAAGTTGCTTATGGTATGATTGTAAGTATTGATTTTGCTTGATAGATGAGAAGTTGGGTTGGTGTTGGTGATGGAAGAGTAAGATTGGTGTTTAGTGAAATTGTTTCTGTTTTAGGATTAGTAAAGGCTGTGACTTGTATGATTTTTAATTAATTTTAGAAAAATGTTCTTGAAGTGAATTTTTGATATGTTGTGCCTCTATGAGTCTAGAATGACTGAAAAATATGTTGATTCGATTTTGGAATGATTATGAGTTTAGAAAGATTATTTTCATTAGACCTGTTCCAGCAGGTACCTTAACTGGGACAGCTATATTTCGTGATTTTTAATAAAATGTAGAAAAATCATATCCAATCGAATTTTGGATATGTTGTTGATTCTTAGTCTAGTATTTGAGAAAAATAATTTGGAACCACGTTGATTGAATTTGATTTATGGAATTCACAAAGTTCAGAACTGCTGCCAGGATGCAGGGCAATTGGGGCAGTCTGGTTAGGTGAACTATTTGACCAAGATTTTGTGTTCAGTTTGATCTGAAATTTTAAAGGGATGATTTTAAGATACAAAACTAAATTCTGTAAAAATTTTAGAATTTTTAGTCATGTAGATTATTTTATACAATTTTTCAAAATAAGGATAAAATGGAGTTTAAAACCAGAATGTACTATTTATGGTTAGGGTTTTAATTCTTTGTTCTTCTTGCATTGCTTTGGTTTTCCAAAGGTAGGTTGGTCCTTAAACCTAACCCTTAACACTTTAAACACACTTGAATCAATGAATGTTATAATCAATTGTTCTTTGCCCTAATTGCATTGTTGAGATTGAACAATGTTATGTTGTGCATTGTGAATGGTAATGTGTTTCATGAGTAATGTGGAATGAAATGTTGATATTTATGAATGATGCTATGTGAGATATAATGTGATCATGGATGAGATATATATATATACTTGAATAATGAGATGTTATATTGTGAAATGAAATGTGAAGCCATTGTTATTGGCTAAGGTGATGTAATTGAAAGAAAGAAGGCATGTTTGCCTAAATGTGATGAGAATTGAGAATGGAAATGAATTGTTTGTTTAATATGTTATTCTGTTTCAGAGTTCTGGATTTGGGTGGCATGCCTAAGAAATGATGAAAGGTAACAGTCTTGCCGGGTTGAGGACCTCCTCATAGGTGTTGAGTTGATGGTCCAAGAGACTGGGTCTGTTACACTATGAGATATATGATTTGTAACAGTCTTGCCGGGTTGAGGATCTCCTCATATGTGTTGAGTTGATGATCCAAGAGACTGGGTCTGTTACACTTGCCTACGGGCGTGATTATTGTGACTATGAACCAAAGCAGTAACTCTGAACTCTGAATATCGTATTAAATACTTGTTGGGCCCATAGGTGTCAAGGTTATATGAATGTCCTAAATAATGTTATGAATTAATGAAATAAGATGTTGGTTGTTGAGTAATGTTGAATGTGGAAAGATGTTGAAATGTGGTATGCTCATATGACTATGATTTGTGAAATGCATAATTATGTGTTAACTTTATATTTATAATGTTGATCTTATCAATAGCATATGTGGCATTGTATTGCATTAAAGCATACTATTAGCATGTTTTATCTTACTAAGCCGTTGGCTTAGCGCGATAGTGTTTAATCGCGCAGGTAATAGAGTGGATAGAGTTGAACCCGAGAGTTCATCAAGACCTAGTGAGAGTAGACCTTGAAGAATCCATTTTGGGAGCTTAAAGATCAGAGCAGACTTGCCAATCATGTATAAATTTTATGTGTTGTAAAACTTGGGTTTTGATGTATATGAATTTGTAAATATGTAAATATTTTATAACTTCCGCTGTGTAATATTTAAATATGGGGGTTGTCACAAAACCTTTATTTTATGTTGTACTAGAAGTGTAAATCCTTTTTGCAGGTTGTAGTTGAGGTTACAAGGGGGATTTATTGGGAGTGTACTGAGAATGATTTTGTTTGCATTGGTTTGTGTAAAATGTTTTTAAAAATAAGAAAAAAACCGGTTTTGTCGACACTTGGGACTCAATTTTTAGGCGAAACTATGGCAAAAATTTTGTAAAAATCGGAACTAAAATTTGACTAAGTAAAATTGGTAGCAACATTAGGTTAGTGTGGCACCTCTACTCAGCTTACATATGTAGGTCGGGAAGGGGTGTTACATAAGGCACGTCCAGTGACACGACCATGTCACTGGGTGTGTCACAGCTTCTGCGAATCATTGCAATAGGCACGCTCAATGACACACCCATGTCACTGGGCGTGTCAATGCTTCTGTATGCTTTTGTTATAGATTTGTGTCTTGTTTATTATGATAATTATTGTTTTCTTTAGGTATTTTGTTAGTTTTAATATGTTTATTTAGTGTTTTCATTAATTTTAGTAGTTTTAGTTTATTTCAGTGTTTATGTCGTTTTTGTCCTAGTTTTTAGTGTGTGTTTATGTTTTGTTGGTTAATGTTCATTTAATTCTTGTTTAAAGTTTGTTTCAAGTCTTGTTTTAGGTTAAAAAGCCAAGGAACCAAAAAGAAGAAAAATGGACAGTAGTTGACACATGCAGAAGACACGGCCAAGTCACTGGCCGTGTCCCATATCAAGCTAAAAGGAAGCCACAAGACACAGAGATGGACACATGCAAGGGACACGGCCAAGTCAGTGGCTGTGTCCCTCCAAAGATGCTCAAACACGGCCCAGTTGCTCCAACTTGGCCGTGTCTCACTTAAATCTAAAGCATAGAAGAAGCAACTCTCACAGTAGAAGACACAGGCAAGGGACACGGCCAAGTCACTGGCCGTGTCCCTCCAAAAAGGTCCAACACGGCCGTGTCTTCTTCAAGACTTGGCCGTGTCACTCAACAAAGGAGAAAAGAAGAAACTCTGAGACAGAAGCGAACACAAGCAAGGGACACGGCCAAGTCACTGGCCGTGTCCCTCCAATTGACCTCCAACACGGCCAAGTCTCATCCAACTTGGCCGTGTCTCTCATGAACCAAAGATATCGCAGATTTTTAAGCGGAGGATCCATATAAATATAAAGAAGAGTTAGGGTTTTAAGGGTCGCGATTTTTGAGAGCAGATTGAGCCTTCAAGAGAGTTTAGATTTTGATAACTTTGTTTTCTTTGATTTTTTATTACACTTTGGATTAAACTAGCTAGATTAGATTGTTCATGCCATTGATACATCCTACTTGCAAGATTTGAACAAGAGATTCGTCTGAAGCTTCAAGGAGTTTGTAACTTGGTTTTGTTCTTGAACTTTATCTCTTAATTTTCATTGGAATTGTATTTATGGATATTATCATGTCTAAATTAATTTCTTTGATTATTAATGAGATGAGTATGTTTGATAGCATTATGAACTAATTTGATCTAGTCTAGGGTTTGTATGGATCTGCTATGATTGTATGAATTGGTTATTCTCTTAGCTAATAATTTCTTTAGCCTTGATTGAATGAATTATTGCTAATATATAATTGATTGGCCACCAATTATGTGTTTTAAGTATTAGATGATGGATTGAGAGATGAAGTGTAATGCTGGAACAATTCAATTAAGGACTTAGGTGAATTAGAGATGTAACCTATTAAAAAGATTATTTCAATTGGAACAAGATTAGTTGAAAGAGGTTTGAATGCGAGAGCTTATTTCCTTGACTCGATTAATTGAGTTGTTTGAGATTTAATCTTTGAAATTAAATTAGTTAAGAGGAATAACCGTTCATACATATAAGTAGTAGAGAAGTGCAAACCCTAGACCTTCTTATTAAGTGAATCAAAACATCAGCTCAATTTACTTTTACTATTTTAAACTTCAATCAATCTTCTCATTAGTTAACAATTTAAATTTTCTTCATTACTTGTTAATTATAATCTGATAATCAATTAGCCACTTTAGCTTCCTTGTGAGACGACCTTGGGGCTATCACCTTTGCTACAGCTACCTCGTATACTTGCGAGTGACGCTTTGTGGTAGAGTTAATTCGAGGGCAACAAGTTTTTGGCGCCGCTGCCGGGGAGGCTAATTGGCGTAATTGTTTATTAGGCAAAAATATTCTAGATTATTTTTCACTGTTTTCATTTTATTTTATTTGTCTTTTGCTTTTAATAATTTCTTTTTCTAGAAATTTTGTTTATGCAAGGCAGGAGATCACTCGAAGGAGGCCTACATCCATTCATTCCAGAAATTCAGAGAGTGAAAAGGAGCAGAGAGGAGTTTGAACTTTATACAGGATTTGATACCGAAGAGGACACGTCTGATTTTGAGTCGGAATCTGCACAATCTGTTAAAATGGCTGAAGAAAGACAAAGGACTATGAGAGACTTTGCTAGACCTGTCATTGGAACTTCCACCTCTTGCATAAGACTGACAGATGCAGCAAGAAATTATGAGTTGAAGAACATTCACTACAATATGCTACCATCATTCTATGGAGTTCCAAATGAAGATCCTTTGAACTTTATTCGGGATTTCTACTCCACCCTCAACACTTTTCCATTGGGAGGATTAACAGAGGATCAGTTGAGGATGCAATGTTTTCCATATACTTTGAAGGATAGGGCAAAGAGCTGGCTTATGATGTTGCCCGAAAACTCACTGACAACTTGGGAGCAAGTTTATAACAAATTCATGGGCAAGTTTTATTCACATCAAAAGACAGCTGAGTTGAGAGGGAAGATTGCTACATTCTCTCAATTTGAAGGAGAGCCATTTCATGAGGCTTGGGACAGATTCAAGATGCTATTGATCCAGTGTCCACATCATCACTACCCACTTCAACTTCTGAATAAGTTTTTCTATGATGGTCTAACCCAGCAATTTCAGACACTGTTGACAATGCAGCTGGGGGATCCATGGGAGAAAAGACAGCTAATGAAGCTTATGAGATTTTTTAGATGTTGGGAGCTAATTCTCAACAGAAGAGTGTAAGAGGAAGAAGTAAAGGGGTGAACCAATTTGAGGCTAATAGTGAGATGGTAAATCAGATAGCTGAGTTGACAAGGCAAGTGCAGATGCTGAACATGAAGAACAATATTTCTTCATCTACTAAAGAAGCGTGTGGAATTTGTGGAACTTTCGGGCATGGAGCAAACATTTGCCCCTCTGCATATGAATCATATGGGAATGGAGCTGAGCAAGTCAATGCCATGGGGGGATTTCAACCAAGGGCCCGGAACGATCCTTACTCCAATTCTTATAACCCTGGTTGGAGGAATCACCCAAATTTTTCTTGGGCAAAAAATAATTCTTAGCAGCCTTTCCATTTGCTCCAGAGACAGAACCAAAGCAGGGTCAATCCTCAAATCAAGGGCAGTCTAAGATAGAGAGTTTGGAGGAAAGTTTACAGGCTTTTATCCAAGTTAGTGCCAAAAATCAAGAGATGACCAACAAGAGGCTGGATTCATTAGAAGCATCTTTTAAGAAAGTGGAGACTCAAGTTGGGCAACTTGCACAACAGATGCAGATTCAACAAAAGGGGAAGTTCCCAAGTCAACCTGAGCAGGCACAATCAGTGACTGTTCTTAGAAGTGGCAAGGTAATTAACAATAATGTTGAAAATAATTCTGTGAATGCAGGTGAGCAAGAGAATAAAAATGAAGGAGAACTAGAGAACAAAAGTGCTGAAGAAAGATCAATGGAGAAGTCCCCTATAGCAGATTTGCATAAGGCGAGCAATCCATACCGGCCACCTATACCATTCCCCAGCAGGTTGAAGGATGAAAAACAAGATAAGCAATTTTCTAACATCTTCAACATGCTGTCTAAGGTAAGTATTAACTTACCCTTACTGGATGCAATAAAGAACAAACCGGCTTATGCCAAGTTCTTCAAAGACCTGATCACCAAGTAAAAGAGGTATGAGCCGAATGAAAAGGTGATAGTTTCAGTAGCTAGTGCTGTTCTGCAGCATAAACTACCTCCCAAGCTAAAGGATCCTGGAAGCTTTATAATTCAAATTACTGTGGGGAATGGAAAGGAGACTGATGGCATGTGTGATCTAGGAGCCAGTGTAAATTTGATGCCTTATTCTGTGTATAAAAAATTAGAACTAGGGGAACTTAAACCGACCAAAATGGTGTTGCAATTAGCTGATAGATCTTTTAGATTCCCGAAAGGGGTTATAGAAGATGTGTTAGTTAAGGTTGGAGGGTTGATAGTACCTGTGGATTTTATAGTTCTTGACATGGAAGGAAGTAACCCTGCACCATCAGCACACACTATTTTGCTGGGTAGGCCTTTCATGGCTACTACCAACACCTTAATAGATGTTAAAAATGGTAAGTTGTCAATGACTGTCTTAGGATAAACTGTTGAATTTTCTATTTTTAACACTTCTCCTATTCCTACAACTGCTTTATATGAGGAATGTTCTTTAATTAATTGTGTTAAAGCAGTTGTTTCAGATGATTTCTTGCATACAGATTCCTCAGATAAATTAGGGCTGACACTGACCTTAGAAGAGGGGGCTAAACTAGTGAGGGAGACCCAAAGGTGCCTTAACCCAAAGGCATATGAGAGCTCGAGGATTTACAAGGATCGCACAAAAGCACTTCATGACAGATTTAATGTGCGAAAGACATTGAGTCCAGGTATGAAAGTTTTACTTTTTAATTATCGACTCCGTCTGTTTCCAGGTAAATTCAAGTCTTGATGGAGTGGTCCTTTTGAGATAACTCAGGTATGTCCTTCTGGTGCCATTGAATTGCTTAACTCTCGAACCAATAAAACTTTTAAAGTAAATGGCCAGAGAGTTAAACCATATAAAGAAGGATTTTAAGAAGTGAGGATCATTGACAGCACTTTGATCCACGATCCCTAAGTCTTGCAGTGATGTCCAGCTTTATGACATTAAAGAAGCGCTAAATGGGAGGCAACCCATCGGTTTGCATTTCTTTTTCATATTTTTAATTTTATATTTAGCAATTTTGATTTTATGTTTAGTTTAAATAAATAGAAACCCTAAAGCTCTCTTGTATCTTGTTTTTGAACATTTGTGTTTGTGATGAAAAGTTAGGGTTTTGCCTCACCAGGGTCCGATGGAAGACAGGTTGTCCTTTAACTCTTTTTCTTTATTATTCTTGTTTTCCATTGAGGACAATGTAAATTCTGAAGTGTGGGGTAATCTTTTAGCTTTTCTTTAATTTTTGTTTTGGTTGTCTTGGTGTGTTATGTTGTGTGTTGTGCATGGCATAATTGTTGAAATCTTATTGACTTTTTCTGTGATTCTGGTATTATAGTTAAGACTTTAGTATCATCATAGAAATTAGCATTTGAATTCATTCAGGAGCAATTTTCACATTCTGCAATTCATGACATATAAATCTTTGAAAACCCACCTTTGTGAGTTTTGAGCCTCATAATTTGATATTATTATCAGTTGATTTTTTTTTCTTAAGTGTGAACCTTCATGATTTTGCATCTCTACAGCTTGCTTTTGCATGCTAATTGAACTCACATTATGATTTAATCTGAAGTTTTAAAATGATGAAGGCAAATTAGGTTAGCCCTTTAGCTTAAAAAGACCTCCCTTAATATTTAATTCCTTAGTGAGCCAAGTTGAGCCTTTGACCTTTTTATTGTTTGATAAACACAATTCTCAACTTATCATGTTTTTATTATCATCATACCTGAATTAAGGAATGGAGTTTTATTTTTTGACAATAGGGTGGTTTATTTCAAAGTGTGGGGTAAGTAAAAAAAAATGGTATTGCTATTTGGGGTTGAAATACATACTTTGCTCATTGTATTGGATTAAGAGTTGATTATTCTTTTCCTCTACATTTTAAGCTAGATGTTCCATGCAAGTTTATATTTTGTATATATATATAAAAAATGAATGATGATAAAAATAAAAGATAAAAAAAAGATAAAAAAGATATATATATATATACAAAAATCCATATATTTTCTAGCATTGGAGGAATGTTGACTCTTTATTATTCTTTAAGTATGCAAGTGTGTGAATTATCAAGGGTTGGTAAATATGCCATTTGACGGAGCTATGAGTTTCTTAGCAAGAGTATTGTCTAATTTAGATACTCCATTTCTTGATGCTCCAGCTTAAATGTCTTTTCTCACACCTTTACCTTAGCCCCATTACATCCAAATAAAAGACCTTCAGATTATTTCTTGAGAAAGTCAGTGAGGGAGATTGGATAATTAAGCAAGTTTATGGTAGTATGTAGTCATGAGTGGTTTGAGTGAATTAACCTTTGAAATCGAGTGAAACACTTAGATGAGAGATAAGATTTGTATGTCTAGATTAATGAATGAGTTTAGAAAATCCTTGATTGAAGTAAGATGCTAATATTTTTGGCTGAGTCTTAAAGGATTTCATCTTATATACTAGAATTACAGTTCAGGTTGTTTGAGTTTTTAATTTATGCCATGTGAATTTGCTTGAGGACAAGCAAAGTTGTAAGTGTGGGGTAGTTTTTTTATTAGTTTTTGTTATAGATTTGTGTCTTGTTTATTATGATAATTATTGTTTTCTTTAGGTATTTTGTTAGTTTTAATATGTTTATTTAGTGTTTTCATTAATTTTAGTAGTTTTAGTTTATTTCAGTGTTTATGTCGTTTTTGTCCTAGTTTTTAGTGTGTGTTTATGTTTTGTTGGTTAATGTTCATTTAATTCTTGTTTAAAGTTTGTTTCAAGTCTTGTTTTAGGTTAAAAAGCCAAGGAACCAAAAAGAAGAAAAATGGACAGTAGCTGACACATGCAGAGGACACGGCCAAGTCACTGGCCGTGTCCCATATCAAGCTAAAAGGAAGCCACAAGACACAGAGATGGACACATGCAAGGGACACGGCCAAGTCAGTGGCCGTGTCCCTCCAAAGATGCTCAAACACGGCCCAGTTGCTCCAACTTGGCCGTGTCTCACTTAAATCCAAAGCATAGAAGAAGCAACTCTCACAGTAGAAGACACAGGCAAGGGACACGGCCAAGTCACTGGCCGTGTCCCTCCAAAAAGGTCCAACACGGCCGTGTCTTCTTCAAGACTTGGCCGTGTCACTCAACAAAGGAGAAAAGAGGAAACTCTGAGACAGAAGCGAACACAAGCAAGGGACACGCCCAAGTCACTGGCCGTGTCCCTCCAATTGACCTCCAACATGGCCAAGTCTCATCCAACTTGGCCGTGTCTCTCATGAACCAAAGATAATGCGGATTTTTAAGCGGAGGATCCATATAAATATAAAGAAGAGTTAGGGTTTTAAGGGTGACGTTTTTTGAGAGCAAATTGAGCCGTCAAGAGAGTTTAGATTTTGATAACTTTGTTTTCTTTGATTTTTTATTACACTTTGGATTAAACTAGCTAGATTAGATTGTTCATGCCATTGATACATCCTACTTGCAAGATTTGAACAAGAGATTCGTCTGAAGCTTCAAGGAGTTTGTAACTTGGTTTTGTTCTTGAACTTTATCTCTTAATTTTCATTGGAATTGTATTTATGGATATTATCTTGTCTAAATTAATTTCTTTGATTATTAATGAGATGAGTATGTTTGATAGCATTATGAACTAATTTGATCTAGTCTAGGGTTTGTATGGATCTGCTATGATTGTATGAATTGGTTATTCTCTTAGCTAATAATTTCTTTAGCCTTGATTGAATGAATTATTGCTAATATATAATTGATTGGCCACCAATTATGTGTTTTAGGTATTAGATGATGGATTGAGAGATGAAGTCTAATGCTGGAACAATTCAATTAAGGACTTAGGTGAATTAGAGATGTAACCTATTAAAAAGATTATTTCAAT
Source organism: Garcia nutans (assembly GCA_947685225.1). Taxonomy (NCBI): domain Eukaryota; kingdom Viridiplantae; phylum Streptophyta; class Magnoliopsida; order Malpighiales; family Euphorbiaceae; genus Garcia; species Garcia nutans. Next base: position 31,118,259 of record CANTUV010000005.1, on the reverse strand, counting down.
TGGAACAAGATTAGTTGAAAGAGGTTTGAATGCGAGAGCTTATTTCCTTGACTCGATTAATTGAGTTGTTTGAGATTTAATCTTTGAAATTAAATTAGTTAAGAGGAATAACCGTTCATACATATAAGTAGTAGAGAAGTGAAAACCCTAGACCTTCTTATTAAGTGAATCAAAACATCAGCTCAATTTACTTTTACTATTTTAAACTTCAATCAATCTTCTCATTAGTTAACAATTTAAATTTTCTTCATTACTTGTTAATTATAATCTGATAATCAATTAGCCACTTTAGCTTCCTTGTGAGACGACCTTGGGGCGATCACCTTTGCTACAGCTACCCCGTATACTTGCAAGTGACGCTTTGTGGTAGAGTTAATTCGAGGGCAACAAGTTTTTGGCACCGCTGCCGGGGAGGCTAATTGGCGTAATTGTTTATTAGGAAAAAATATTCTAGATTATTTTTCACTGTTTTCATTTTATTTTATTTGTCTTTTGCTTTTAATAATTTCTTTTTCTAGAAATTTTGTTTATGCAAGGCAGGAGAACACTCGAAGGAGAGCTACATCCATTCATTCCAGAAATTCAGAGAGTGAAAAGGAGCAGAGAGGAGTTTGAACTTTATACAGGATTTGATACCGAAGAGGACACTTCTGATTTTGTGTCAGAATCTGCACAATCTGTTAAAATGGCTGAAGAAAGACAAAGGACTATGAGAGACTTTGCTAGACCTTTCATTGGAACTTCCACCTCTTGCATAAGACTGACAGATGCAGCAAGAAATTATGAGTTGAAGAACATTTACTACAATATGCTACCATCATTCTATGTGTGGTTATGTGTGGTTATGCCATACTCATTCTCCATACCTTGAGTGAATGTATGGTATCCCTTACACAACACAACACAGGTTACACGAGGCATCCTAACTCATGCACATAATGCAATCTAAATGATGAAATGGACAATATCATAATAAGATAGAATAAAATAATATAAGGACCAATGGAATCAACTTCTCATATCCATAGTGGAGTCGCCACTGTGAGGGGGATTTTCACCCCCACTCCTAAGTGGAATATTTCTTTCGATGCAGGCACTGTTCGGCTTAGGGCCTTAAAAAGCACAGGCCTAAATCCAGAGAACATGTAGTCACCACCCAAGTGTGCCAAAAAATTGAAAGGGGTGGATGACTCAATTCCTAAGGAATCCCCAACCCCTTAACGGGTTAGGAAAGTTATGTACGCTTGGGGAAGGTGAGAGTGGCCCAGCACCCCTATTGTGCCCGGTTCATTGGAATTGGCCTCCTTCTTGGTCTTAATATTATTAAATTCTTAACTTTTTAAAATATCATCCATAATACATGCAATGAAAATAAAGAAATATTTATTGAAATAAAGAAAGTCCAAACTAATAAAATGGGCACCCGTACAAAATGGAAGTATGCCCTTACAATAATGTCCAATATTCAAAGTAGAAGTAAATAAAAATAGGACACCCACCAATTGGTGAAAACATGTCTCTTACAATTATTCCCAAGTCTTTAAATGAATTAAACTACAAAAAATAAATAAATTAAACAAATAAGGCATCCACGAGTGAAAATATACCTTTTACAAGTCTATTAAAAGTACAATTAATAAATACTTAATAATCATCCATGGAAAAGCAAGTAATCAAACATATAACCAATCATTGCATAAACAATGGCAAATTAGGGCTAAACTAATGAAGTTAAAGTTAATTATAAAAATTACAATTTACAAATAAATCTTAATATTAACCCATTAATGAAATATAAGGCGTGACGATAAGGGTCGCGCTTACGAACGGTTTATAGGATATGCTTTTGTTGGGGAATTATGGTTTCTATGTATGCTAGTGTTTTATATTTATAGAAATTAGGATTTTTAGGGTTTTAGAAAATTAGGGTTTCAGAAAATAATATTAGGGTTTTAAAATATTGAAAACTTGGGTTTTAAACAAAGAATAAGGTATAAGTATAAGCTATGAATGCTTAAATTCTTATGAAATAGATTAAATACTTTACTAGACATTAAAATCATCTACTGTGAAATTTGATTCTTGTAGATATAAACTAAGCAAATTACTGAATATTTAATAGGCTACTAGACTTGTTAATCCGATTATTATGCAAGGATGATTCAAAGGGTTTGCATAATTATTATAAACTAAATTAACTTACTACTCATTTATATTTAAAAATTTAATTGCTACAGCTACCATGATATATAAACATAACATAAATGAAAAATAAAATAACTAGCCACTGTAAATTCAAAGTAAATTAAATGAGGAATTTCAAACCTCCATTTGTAGGTTCCACCAATATTTTACATTGATTCAAAATTTGTGCTTGCACCTGTATCAAATATTGATTGATCAAAGTGAAGGCGATGCCCACTGCCTTCTATTTTATTGATGGTTAATATTTTGTGTCTTTTTCTTACCTTGGTTGTTGGTTGCTCTCCAGCCAAGAGAGGAAAAAAAATATTCTTTCAACATCCAACCCAAATTTTCTAATGAAATCAAAGGAATTAAGGAGTTTTTGAAGAAAGGTCAGGTTTAGTTAAGTAATTACTATTTTAAATTCGGTTTTGATGAATTTTAAGATTATATAAAAATTTGATTTTTGATGGAGGATTTTATAATTACTAATAAAGATTGTTTGGAGTTATGTGGATGTGTATGCAATGATTTAAAGGTTGATGATTAAAATGACTAGGTTTGGTTGAAGTTTAAGAGAAGTAGTAAGTAAATTTAGGATTTTGGGAATAATCTTTGGTAGAATAAATATAATTGTTGGTTAATTATTTAAAATGGCTTAAAATAAGATGATAATAATATATTTTGGTATAAAACATGATTTAGAATTGATTATAATAAATTTTAAAATTAATGTCTGTTAGGGCGAATATTAGAAATTGGGTAGAATTGAAGAAGTAGAAGTTTGATTGGTAGAAATGAGTAGAATTATGTTTCTAATGATATATTTAAAATTATAATTTGTGTAGACCCTTAATTTTGGCCCTAGCATGGCCAATCCCAATTAAAAAGGCCAAGCTAAATTTGGTCTGATTTTAAAAAGCTTAAACCTAGTTTATAACTTTTAGATAGGTTGGTCCAATTTTTAAAGGCATAAAAAAAGTTAGTTTAATTTTTTAAAGCCCTAAACCTATCAAAATATGTTTGATCCAATTTTAAAATACAAAATTAAGTCGGACCATACTGTAAAAGTAATACCATGATGAATTTGCTCTCAATTCTCCATGAACCATGGCTCATGGTGAATTGGGGAGTCCTGATTCACCATGGTCTTTAAAATTTGGTTTTTAATTGTTATTACCCGGCCTTAACTTTGTTCATTAAGTTTCCTCATTAAGATTGGACTTGGTTTGACTATCGAATTAACATATTAGGTTTTTTTGTTTTAGGCTTTCTTTACCTATAAATAACAAGGATTAATACTGAAACACGGATCGATAAGAATTAACATGAAGGCAACTAGGAGATTATAGCAACAGAAATCAAAACACAATTAAAATATATAGCAACCAAAGAGGCAGGAACCATTGTCTCAAGCTTGCTTCATTCATCCAAGATTGAGGTTGGTTAGGCAGTAGCAAGAGTTTGGATCAACACATAATTTTGAAGGAACCATCAAACAAAGGTATGTTCTAAGTTTAGTTCATTTTAATTTAACACAAAAAGCTTTGATGATAGTTTTTAACATTGATCATATTTATTCTTCTTCCAAATAATTCCAGTAGCCCAGCAGCTTATATTCATCAATTCTATTTCATATTTATTTTATTAACACATATCCAGTAGCTTGAATTCATTATTTGATGTGTCTAGTAGCTTGAATCCTTTAGTTTCAAGTTCATAGTAAGTTATTCATTCAATTTGGTTTCCTCTAGTAAACAACCTTTATTTGCTTTAGTCTCATAATAATTTAAGACTTGATTTAAATCCTTTATTTAATTACTTAAAATACTAGCTTGCATATTTTGAAAAACCAAAGTCTTATACTGTAGTTCAACACATAAAAAACCCTAATCATACTTTCAAAACCCTAAAATTCCAATTTTTATCCATAAACCATAAAATCCTAATCTTCAAGAATAAAACCCTAAATTTCCAAAAAAAAAACCTTAATATCCAAATCAAAATCCTAATTTCCAAACCAAGACCCTAATTTTCAAATCAAAACACTAATTTCCAAATTAAAGACCATAAAACCCTAATTTTCCTTAAATACCCTAGTTTTCATTTAAAAAACCCTAATCATGTTTTCCAAAGTATTAAAATCCTAATTTTGCCCTAAAATCCTAAATTTCCATCTCAAAATCTTAAAAACACTAAGTTTGTATATTTGGTGTCTTATTTAAGATTAAAATTATATTTTTTATGCATGTGATGAAGGATTTATTAATGTTTTATTTATTATAGATAATTTGTTCTATCTTTTAATTATTTTGAATGTTTGAATGATTTAATTTATTTGGTTAATTGTTTTAATATTGATTATTTTGATTTCAAGGATGTAAGAGGTATGTCTCCATTGTGCGCGTACCTCGTTGGTTAAATGTAATTTTGTTTATTTTGATTTTTTAGATTATTATAAAGAACATGTTTCCATCAAATGGTGGGTGTCCTATTTATTTTTTTATGAACATTGGACAATTGTTTTAAGGGCATGTTTTCATCTTGTATGGGTGCCATTTTCTATTTTTTTTTGTTTTTTGGACCTTCTTTTATTTTAATACAATGAATAATTATTTACTTTAAATTGATTGTAATATGGATGATTTTTCAATAAGTTAAGAATTTAGTAATATTTAGACATGTAAAGGAGGTCGGTTCCAGTGAACCAGGCATTACGGGGGTGTTGGGTCATTCTCACCTTCCTCATACGTACCTAACTTTCCGAACCCAATTGGGGGTTAGGGATTCCCTAAAAATAGAGTCATCCACCCTTTCTATTTTTCTGGCCCATCAGGGTGGTGACTCCATTTTCTCTGCGTTTAGGCTCATGTTCTCTAAGACCCTGAGCCTAATAGTGTCGATGTTGTAAGAACCATTCCACATGGGAGTGGGGGCAAAAATCCCCGCTCATAATGGTGACTCCACTGGGGATAAGAGAAGTTAATTCCATTAGTCTTTATATTATTTTATTTTTCTTATTGTGATATTGTCCACTACATCATTTAGATTGCACTATGTGCGTGAGTTAGGACACCCGTGTAACCTGTATTGTGTTATGTGAGGGATACCATACTTTCACTCAAGGTATGGAGATCGAGCATGACATAACCACTCATAGCCTTGTACCTTTTGGTATATACTTGTTATGGAAGCCTAAACTTCTTAACCCAAAGACTAAAGCTCATGTAATTGGCCTAGTTATTTTCCTTAGGTTTTTACCCAAAATGCTTGTTGTTTGACTATGATTGATATATCTTGGTTTGAACCATGGCTTATTTGGTTTGTTCTTTTTCTACTATGGCTTAATTATATTGTAAGCTCAAAATAATTTTTATTCCTTTAAGGCCAAAACACCAAAACTATTTTCAAAATTTTCAAGATGGTCTTTAGAGATAAAACTTTTCTAAAATGGGTCAAAGATTCTTTTCTACTTCATGGCCCAAATATGAAGCCCAAAAATTTATTTTAAACAAACCTTTTTACAATGGGCTTTGAAACAAAATTATTTCGTCTAAAATCAAAAACCTTCTTCTTAAATGAGCTCACAACTATTTAGGCTAATTATGGAATACCTAAAATCAATTGTGAGCCTAATCTATACCAAGAATTGTTAATCATGGGCTTGTTTAAGGCATGAATCATTCATTGTTTTTCCAAATAGGAAATTGATTTATGATAAACTCATTAATTTAGTTTTAATCCCAAATATAGCGTAAAAGTTATTCCTTTGTTGGCCCAATGGATTAAGACTTAATTAATAAGAATTATCATGGAATGACTTCTATATTTTTGAATATCACTAATGGTTAAACCATCCGAGTGAATTTTTCAAAAACAAGATGTCCCATTTTGATATTTTATTAACCATAAACCTAGGAAAAGAGACTTGTCATTCGTGTGTGGAAGTTATAAGATTGGAAGGAACATCCTAATTATTTTTTCTTTATTTGTTACTTGTGCACATATGCATACATGCATACATGCATTGCATTAGATGGCATTGATCCTTTTTGGCTCACAGACCTGGAGTACAATAGTTTAAGAGCCTATGAGAATCCAACCTATGCCAGTGACATAGAATCCAGTAATGACTCTATTAGCTTCTCACAAAAAACAATAGAACCTGAACAAATTCAGAAGATGATGGATGATGCTATCTACTCCAAGATGGAAGAACTGAAGGAGGCCCTGGTTGAGACCATGAAGAGCCAAATGGGTGCAGTATTGGGGAACACTGTTGAAGTATCTGCTAGTACTAATGTTTACCAAACCCTCCTATTTTTTATCTTAGGCAATCAAATTGAATTTAACTAACACTTGCAGCAAGTTACATTTTATAGAAAGTTATTTTTTTTAAGAAACCATGACAAGTCCGATCGGACCACCTAGAAGCCCGACTGCACCATTGATGACAATATGAGCTAAAAGGCATAGAAGGTTTCATAGTGGAGAGTACTCCCAAAATCTCACCGTGCCACATCAAGTCCAACCAGACCACATGTCATACTAATCGGACCTTTGAATGAGAAAAGAGCCAAAACACACAGAAGGATTCACGGTCAGAAGTACTCCCACTTTCTCAGAGTACCACAGAAGTCCGATTGAAGATGTCAATTTTCTCCAAGTTATCCAGTAGGGTTCCAAAGCAAGGGTGCACCCAAAAATTGGATGGACCAAAGATAGTATGACCGGACCTGATGCAAGTCCTACTAAACTATTTAAAAATTACACAAGTCAGAAACTGCTGCATCTCCACTCAATAAGTGGAAGCAATGTGGACCAACCTTTACAAGAGAATTAAGTAAAATTTCAATTACTCATACTGGACCATGCAAAATTTGACCGGCATCACTGATTTTTGACTGGACCCTGATGAGTAGGACCATGAAATTATTGTGGTAGAGAAATTAGTGGAAGACACGAATCAAACATGTTGACCCCAACATCAAATGCTATTTCTTTGCTTGAAGGCTATAAAAACCATGAGTAACTTCTTTTCTAAGTAAGATTGTGATTTTAATAGCCTACTTTAACATCTTTCTTTCCTTTGCATCAAAATCACTTTTTATATTAATTGAGTGTTGGGTGTGAGCATTAAACATCATTTTAAGTTTGAGTGTGAGATTCAAAACACTTAGGTTGTGAGAGTGAGCCTAGGAAAACTCTTGTAAGGGTTGTGAGGAGTGATCTCAAGCCATTGTATTAGTTTGGTGTGAGCTAGAGAAAACACCAAGTTAGAGTTAAGCTTGTAAAAACTTAAAGCTAGTGGAACCTTAACAAGTTGTTAAAGAAGTGGATATAGGATTAAGGTAAATCCGAACCACTATAAATCTTTGTGTTCATTGTTCCATCCTCTACTTAATCTTCTTATACATCTTCTACATTTCTTGTCCTTTTTGATTTTTAATTTGCCATCATCTTTTAAACCAAACCAATTCACCCTCCCCCTCAGTTGCTATCTTGGGATAACAATTGGTATCAAAACTTGTTAATTTCTTAAACTTAATTGTGAAATTTGATCCAAAATGGCAACCCCTGCTTCATCTATCTCTCATGAAGTCAATAGTAAAATCTAGAGAGCACTTAGAGCCAAGAAGAACTTTGAGTCTAAGGTTTCTTCAATTGAAAAAGCTCATGATCTAAGCTCCTTCAGAACCGATGAACTTGTCAAAAAACTACTCACCTTCGAATTGCAAACCAAAAGAGATGAAGAACAAGGTGAGAAGGATAAGAGAAAAGCAATAGCTCTCAAAGCAATAAAAGAAGTTGAGAGCTCAAGCAATGAAGATAGTGATGATGAAGAAGAAATGGCGATGTTTTCAAAAAGAATGAATGATTGGAAGAGAAAGAGAAGATTGCAAGCTAAAAAAGGTACACTTTCTAAAACTTCGTTCAAAGATAAGAAGAATGAAGTAAAATGCTATGAATGTGGCAAATTCGGTCATATCAAGTCGAGTTGCTTCAAATTGGAGAACAAAAATAAGTGGGATAAAGAAAAGAAGAAATCACTCAAAGCTACAAGGGATGACTCTTCCTTAAATGAAGAAGAAGAAGAAGAAAAGGAAGAAATTGTCAATCTATGTATCATGGCTATTGAGGATGAAAAAGACTCCAAAGAGGTAGGTACTTAACCCTTAAATTTAATTAGATATGATGATAATGATATTGATGCTTTGGATGATAGTAATACGATTGAACATATGAATCTTAGGATAGAAAAATATTTTTCTAAGATGAAATTTTATAAGGATAAATGCTCTAAGCTAGAAAAGGACTTTGTGAGCTTAAAGAAATTCTACCTTAGAATTAAAAACCTCAAATGAACAATTGTTGAAATCCACTGATGCAAAGAATAAGAATTCACATGGCTTAGAAAATGTGATCAAGAAAAATGAAATTTTGAAGCATGAACTAAAGGAACTTAAGGAATCAATTTGATAATTTCATAAAGGAAAAGAAGCATTAGATGCATTAATTGATAATCAAAGGTCACCTTCCTTGAAACATGGTTCAGGATTCAATGGATCATCCAAAACTACATCTAGTACACCCATATTTGTAAAAACATCTACAACTCAAACCTCTAGTGTTGAAGTTGTAAAGAACACAAATGCACAAATGAAGCCTAAAAATACCAAAAGGATTACATTGGGTACAAAAATTCTAAAACAAAAGTTCCAAGAGCAAATCATGCATTCATGTACACTAGGCATGAACACAAACACAAAAATGCACAAAAAACAAACTCATTCAACACATACTTGTGATTGTGTGCATAGTTCATTGAATCTCAATAGGAAATTGCATAAGTATAGAACATTATATCAATGCACATATTGCATGAAAGTTTGGCATAAAAGCGCATTTTGCTATATTAGGAAAGCTCATCTCAAGTTAGAGGATCTTTCTACTATTAAACCCCAAGGACCTAAACTTATTTGGCTACCTAAAAGAAGATGAACACTATTGTTTTAGTAGGTATGCCTAAAATCTACTATCAAAGAGAGTTAATGGTTTGTGGATAGTGGATGTTCAAGGCATATGACGAAAATGTAAAGATTTTTATAACTCTCACTTACAAGCATGGAGGTAATGTTAATTTTGAAAATAATGTTAAATGTAAAATAATTGGCATTGGCTCCATTGGCATGCTTGGTAAAAATTTGATTGAAAATGTTTGGCTTGTTGATGGGTTATAACATAATTTGTTTAGTGTAAGTCAACTGTGTGATGAGGATATGATGTAAGTTTTGACTCCAAAGGATGCAAAGTTACCAATTCAAATGGTGAAATTGCATTCAAAAAAGCTAGAGTTATCAACACATATAAAATTGACATATATTCCAACAATGCATTTGAATGTTTGATCTCTATTAGTAATGATGCTTGGTTATGGCATAGAAGACTAGTACATGGAGTATGGATCATTTGCAATGCATAAGTAAAGAAGAACTAGTTGATGGTCTTTCCAAAGTTAAATTTGACAAAGATAGAACATGTAAACCGTGTCAATTTGGTAAGCATCATAAAAGTTCATTTAAATCCAAAAATATTGTGAGTATATCTAGACCTTTGGAACTTATTCACTTGGATTTGTTTGGACCAAATAGAGTTGCTAGCCTAAGTGGCAAACTATTTGCATTTGTACTTGTTGATGACTACTCAAGATTTACATGGGTAAATTTCTTAGCTCAAAAGAATAAAGCTTTTAATCATTTTAAGACATTAGCAAAAAGTGTTCAAAATGAAAAAGGCTATGTGATCACATCTATTAGAAGTGATCATGGCAAATAATTTAAAAATGAGAATTTTGAAAAATTTTTCAATGAACTTAGTATTTCACATAATTTTTCAGCTCCTAGAACACCACAACAAAATTGTGTGGTTGAAAGGAAAAATAGAACATTGATTGAAATTGCTAGAACAATGCTCAATGAGTATGACTTACCATCTTACTTTTGGACGAAAGCCCTTAATACCACTTGTTGCATTTCAAATTGTGTTTAGAAAAGGCCATTGATAAACAAAACTTCTTATGAGCTATGGAATGGAAGAATACCTAAAATTTCATACCTTAGAGTATTTGGATGCAAATGCTTTATATTAAACACCAAGGATGATCTTGGAAAATTCATATCCAAATCGAATGAAGGCATATTCTTAGTGTATTCATCATCTAGCGAAGCATATAGAGTATTTAACAAAAGAACTCTAGTAGTTAAAGAATCAATGCATGTTGTTTTTGATGAATCTTCTAAACTTGATCAAAGGAAAGGCAGTGTTCTTGATGATTTTGCAGGTACACTTGAATAACAAGAAATAATTGATGCTCCAAAGAACAATCATGATGAACAAGAAGAGGAGACTCAAGAGCTACCTAAGGATTGGGAATATAAGAAGCATCATCCAAAAGATCTCATCATTGGTGAAACATCAAAGGGAATAACTACTATATTGAAATTTAAACACTTAGATATTAATTTTGCATTTGTTTCTCAAATTGAGCCAAGGACCATTGATGAGGCTCTTAGTGATGAATGGTGGGTGATTGCTATGCAAGATGAACTCAACCAATTTGAGAGAAATAATGTGTGAACTTGTTTGTAAACCTAAAGACCATCCAATTATAGGATTTAAATGGGTATATAGGAATAAGCTTGATGAAAATGGTCTCATTACTAGAAATAAAGTTATATTGGTAGCCAAAGAATATAACTAAGAGAAAGGGATAGACTATGATGAGACATTTCCCCCATTGCTAGATTAGAAGCTATTAGGATACTACTTGCATTTACATGTCACAAGAATTTTAAACTATTTCAAATAGATGTTAAAAGTGCATTTCTAAATGGATTTATCAATGAAGAAGTTTGTGTTCAACAACCTCCCAATTTTGAAGATTGTAAACTTCCAAATCATGTTTTTAAACTTACAAAAGTACTATATGGATTGAAACAAGATCCAAGAGCTTGGTATGATATACTTAGTGCATATTTGCTTGAAAATGGTTTTTTAAAAGGCGAAGTTGACACAACCTTTTTTGTTTAAAAGAATAGGTGTAACACATTGATTGTGCAAATTTATGTTCATGAAATTATATTTGGTGCTACTAAAGAATCCTTGTGTAAAGAATTCACTTCTTTTATGACTAGGGAATTTGAAATGAGCTTAATGGGTGAACTCAAATTCTTCCTTGGACTACAAATCAAGCAATGCAAAGATGGGATTTTCATCAACCAATCCAAGTGCACAAAGGAACTCCTCAAGAAATTTGAAATGGATGGTTGCAAGTCTAGCAAGACTCCCATCAGCACATCTCTAAAGCTTGACAAGGATGAAAATGGTAAGGTAGTAGATGAGAAGAAATATCGACATATTCACTAAACCCTTAAATAAAGAAAGAATGAAATTCATAAAACAACACATAGAATTGATAGATGAGAGCACAATTTCATAAGCTTAAAATTGCTTGAAAACCTACTTTACTTAATCCGAATTTCAAATTAATATCTATTTTTAATCAAACAGTATCTTCAAACATCCTTTTCTTCAAAAAATTCTGATTTTTGGAAGTTTCCTGATTGGACCAACCATAACTCCGACCGTACTTATTTGAAAATTCTTAATTTCAATTTTTTGTAAAAGTATGACCATACTCTCTATGGTACGACTGAAATTTTTTAAAATTTTATGACTGTTATGCTTAAAAGTTACATTTCATTTGGTCTTTCCATAGTCATACTGTACTTTTAAAAATTTTCAAATTTCACCACCGGACTTGTAAAGTCCAACCAGACTTTCCCTCTGAATTCAAAATTTTCTATCTATTGGAACTCAATCAAAACATGCATATTTTATCTCCAACAGCTATAAACAACTATTTTTTCATCCTAAATGCTATAAATACCCTCAAAAATTAGTTTTTACATTCCTTTAACAAAATATAAACACTTAAACACTAACATCACTCAAACCCTCTTAAAATCAAACTCTCTTCTTCATCTATTTCTCTTAAACTAAACAATGGCACCTAAAGATCGCAAGAAGAAGGCTTCAAGAGCTGAGAAACAAAAGGGTGTTGCTACCCTATCTCTAGAAGAACCTCCTAGATGAAACCACAAGATAAGATTTAGAGATGAGGAAGAAAGGTAATGGTATGCAATTCTCAAAGATAAACCCGTAAAACCAAACCGTCTCTTCTCTACCCTCACACTAGAATCATTAGGCATTGAAAATGACAATAGGGGTTGTCTTAGAACCTTGGGATGGGAAAAATTTATGCTCTTGGAGCCTGATGACCTTGGTTGGGAGACCTTGATAAAGGAATTTCTCACAACCTTGGTTGTTCACAAGAAGAGCACAAATCCTTTAGGCTATTATGGTATCTCCTTTAGGTTATTCAACCAAGAATATGGTCTTTCCTTAGAAGATTTCTTATCCATTTGGGGATTTCAACTTGAAGGTACCTCTCACATATCAACCTCTCCTCTAACTCCTGAAGTTCAATTATATTTTTGGAAAGAAATTTCCATTGAAACTTCTCTTCACAAACAATCTAATGCTGCGAACCTTAGGACCCTCACTTATTGGATGTTACATAGGATTATCACTTACATTATAAGTGCTAGGGGTGAGAGCAATGAGAAAGTCACCTAAAAAGCCTAACTCTTTCTTTTTTGCTTGATTAGAGGTTAACCACTAAAAGAGAAAATTCATAATTGACACCTTCCTACATATTAGGAAAAAAAATCAGGGCTTTTCCTTCTCTCTTCACAAATCACACAAATAGCCAAATATGTTGGTGCACTTACGTCAACAAACAAAGCAACACTCTCCAATCCTATAGGTCCCATAAAAGAATCCATGGATAGAGGCTATCTCAAACATGCCAAATGTATTAGGGATGATGATGGGAACTATGTCTACATCTTTGGAGCACCAGGTGCTAGGGCTTAACAAAGAAAAAACCAAGGATTATAGAGGATGGCGAAGAGACATTCCAAATGAAATTCCCAAGAACCCCAACTCCAAGACCTCAATCCTCCAACTTCTTCAAGACATTCAAGGACAAATGAACTCACAAAGCTCAAAAATAGAGAAAATTACCAATGATATCTCTCATTTTCACCTTGGCATTCAAACCATCCAATAAGCTTTGGGGTTACCAAAATGCTTTAAAGACAAACCAAGTTTGTCGCCCTCCATTCATGGCTCCTATCCTCAAGAAAAAGAAGGAGAAGCTACTGCCTCTCAACCAAGGGAAGTAGAGGAAGGGGAGCATGGAGAAGAGGAACATGAAGAAGAAGAAGAAGAGGGAGATGAAGAAGAAGAGGATGAAGAAAGTGAAAATGATGATTAGACTTTAGGATTATTGTTTGCTATCACATTGTACCTATGTTTATTTAATCAATGAAATTATTATTGATTTTTGTTTAATGAAATTGCGTTTTGGTTTCTCATTAATGACATTGCGTTCAAATTGCACGTTTTCTTTTCTTACCTTGGTCAAAGGGGGAGAAAAACATGAAAATTGAATAAAAATTGAATAACTAATTACATTGAACTGGAAAATTAAATAAAAACATTGTAAATAATCAATTCAAATGAAGCATTCATTAAGGGGGAGCATATTGAACATTTTTTACACTTTTAAATTCAATTTAATTTTCAAAGTTAAAAAGGGAGAGATTGTTAACCAAACCCTCCTATTTCTTTTATCTTAGGCAATCAAATTGAATTTAACTAACACTTGCACCAAGTTAAATTTTACAGGAAGTTATTTCTTTTGAAGAATCCATGACAAGTCTTATTGGACTACCTAGAAGTCTGACTAGAGGATTGATGACCAAACAAACCAAAAGACATAGAAGGTTTCACGGTGGAGAGTACTCCCAAAATCTCACTGTACCACATCAAGTCTGGCCGGACCACATGTCATACCGACTAGACCTTTGAATGAGAAAAGTGCCAAAACATACAGAAGGATTCACAGTCAGAAGTACTCCTAATTTCTCAGAGTAACACAAAAGTGATCGAAATTCAAGAAATTTTGACCGGACCAGTGAAGCCAATTTTCTCCAAGTTATCTAGTAGGGTTCCTAACCAAAGGTATGCCCAAAAATTGGACAAACCAAGGATAGTCCGACCGGACTTTATGCAAGTCCGATTAGACTATTTAAAAAGTACACAAGTCAGAAGACGTTGCATCTCCACTCAATAAGTGGAAGCCACATGGACCAACTAGTGAAGAGCATTAAGTAGAATTTCAATTAATCCGATCGTACCATGCAAAATCCGACCGACATCACTAATTTTCGAGCAGACCTAGATGAGTCCAACCATGAAATTACTTTGGCAGAGAAATTAGTAGAAGACAAGAATCAAACATGATGGCCCCAACATCAAATGGCTATTTATTGGCTTGAAAGCTATAAAACCATAAGTAACTTCATTTTTAAGTAAGAATATGATTGTAATAGCCTACTTTAACATCTTTCTTTCCTTTGCATCAAAATCACTTTTTGTATTATTTGAGTGTTGGGTGTCAGCATTAAACACAATCTTAAGTTTGAGTTTGAGCTTGGAAACACTTAGGTTATGAGAGTGAGCTTGTGAAAACTCTTATAAGGGTTGTGAAGAGTGATCTCAAACCACTGTATTAGTTTGGTGTGAGCTAGAAAAAACACCAAGTTAGAGTTAAGCTTGTAAAAACTCAAAGCTAGTTGAACCTTAACAAGTTGTTAAGGAAGTGGATGTAGGATCAAGGTAAATCTGAACTGCTATAAATCTTTGTGTTCATTATTCCATCTTCTACTTAATATTCTTGTACATCCTCTATATTCTTGTCCTTTTTGGTTTTGAATTTGCCATCATCTTTTAAACCAAACCAACTTAAGCCCCTCTTGGTTGCTATCTTGGGACAATAACTAAGAAGCAAAAAGACAAGGGAAAGGCCAAGGTTGGTGAAGTGGCTATGGATGATGACAAAGTGATGATAGATGATGATGATTAGGCTTAATATTTCCAAGATTCTCAAGATAAGAAGAAAGAAGCAAAGACCGTGGAGAAGGTAACCGTGGAAAAGACTGAAACTTCATATGTGAAAAACTTGATTATTGATTTAGAAAAGAAGTTCAAAAATAAGCTAAAGGTTGATGAGATGTCAGAAGTAGACAAGTTGTTTGAACATAATGAGGTAGTCCCATACAAATTCAAGATGCCTTCTTTTGCTAAGTTCGATGGAACTAGTAACCCTTATCTTCATGTCAAGCAATACATCACTATTATGCAATCTGCTCAAGCAACTAAGGCCCAAACTCTAAGGTACTTTATGCTTTTATTGGATCCTTTTGTGCAAAACTAGTTCAACACCTTAGAGAAAAGTAAAAAGATTGGGATATGTTGTACAAAGCCTTCATGCAGCAACATGGTTACAATGTCGAATTAGAAGTGACCCTGATGGAGATGGAAACCATCAGACAAAAGCATAATAAGAATTTTGTTGACTATGTGCAGAGGTAGAGAAATAAGGCTACAATGCTTAAGAAGAGACCAGATGAGTCCGACCAGATTTGAATGATAGCAAGGGGTGTCCTACCTAGTCTGTGTGAATAAATGTCTCACACTCTCATAAGGTATTTCAAAGATCTTCTCCAGGCTAGCTTACATATAGAAGAATGGGAACGACATAAGGGAATTATCTGCCTGGCGGCCAGAGTACACAAAATGCAGTGAATGTTAGCGTGGCAACTGATCAAGCAAACAGAAGACAATTTTTAGAGTTGGAAAAACCTTTGTCTTGGGTTTTAAACAAGGTACAGAAGAAAGGGTTGTTGCTTCCATTGGCTCCTCGACCTTTGTCGAATCCTTTACAACCAAATTTTGATACTAATGTTTTTTTGTCAATTTTATCCGACACAAGGACATGAGACAGACAAATGCTTGTGACTAAAACAAGAGATCTAAGATTTGATTGATAGTGGAATGTTACATGAGCCCGATAAACCCAACACTAAGTGTAATCCTTTACCTAAATTTGGAAGAGTCTCTTGACTAACAACCTTCATGATAGGGGAAGAATTAAAGGAAAGTTTTGTCTTATTGACTTTTTAATATGTAGATGGAGGAATTAATAAAGAGGAGCTGTTACTAAGCAAGCTTAGACCAATTGCGGATGAGGAGGTGATGGCCATTGCCCTTGATATTTCCAAGTAGATGAAGCATCTTTGACTCCGACTCAAACAAGCTTCTCTTGGCCTTTTTGGCTTTTGTTTCATTTTCATTCTTTGGTGTTTTCAGAAACAATTATGTTTTTCAAATTAAGATTGTTTGAATAAATTACTTTAATTAAATTTTTTATATTGGTTTTTGTTCATTTTGGCACTTAACCATTGACATGTCTAGCTTGATATTCATGAATTAGTGTATCTATGTATTATAATTCGAATGACTTTACTAGGTGAGGGAATTCTTTCTATAGCATTGAGCTTTGTATGCTTACTTAGAAAGGGCTCCTGCATAATGACCTTTGTCTAGGTCCTAGTCCATCTTAGAATATCCTTTGACAAACTTTTGAGGCAAAATTGAATTCTGCTTATTTAAAGGAGAAATGATCTAGGCATTATTTTTTAAGCCAACAACTAGAATCCCCAATTAAATATCAATCCCTAATTGTCCTTTTGAGCCTTCATAAAAATTTTATCTTACATTTCTTTAGCTTGTAAGCCCGATAACCTACCCTATGTTGTTGTGACTCTTACGTCAAGTCAAATGATCACTAAGGTGAAGGGGCAAGAAGATCAAAGAAAGGGATGCATAGTCAGCACCATAAGGATAGTTGAAGTTCACTTATTCCGATCTATTAAGATGACATCAGGGCAACAAATGATTTAGCCTTGTTGAAGCAAACTCACTCTACTCCACTCATCCATAGTCAGAATCATGGAATGGTGCTGCTAAGATAACTTTCTTAAAGCTAAGACAAACAAAAATAAAAAAAAAAACAACAAGAAGAAAAGGGCAAAAAAGGAAGAAAGAAAAAGAACAAAAGAAAAATAATAATAATAAAACCCAAAAAGGTAGTTTAGAAAGCCAATCGAGTTCTTTTTTTTTTACCTAAAGCAGCATAAAACTTTCTCTTAGTTTACCTAAAATCAAAATTTTCTTTTTCTTACAATTCACCTAGGTTGAGAATCTCAAACCCAGGCTCTGATACAAAAACAATTTTAACACCCCTCTACCCCATATACATACACTACATACACCTACATGTAATATACATATACCAAATATAATGATGTCACGGTCTATTTGAAGCAAACCATTATTTAAACTCTAACATCAATTCATTATTAAAAATAGTAATAGATAAAACATTCCTTGTTAAAATACATATACAAGTATATCTTTATTACACTCAAAGTTTATCCAAAACATTTATTTAATAAGCAGCGGAAAATGTAGTGGAATATACATATGTATACATCAAAAACAATATTTATAAAAATATAGGGTTTATACATGCTTGGCAGTTTGTCTCTGATGTTGATGTCAAAAACTAAACACTGCTCTCACAAACTCAAGCCTAGACCCAACTCGGTTTAGATGAGCTCTCCGGCACAACCGGATCTACCCTGTCACCTGCACGATGAACCACAATCGCGCTAAGCCAACGGATTAGTGGTACAAACCATAATAACAATATGCTTCAAATGTAATGCTAATATCAAACTTTCAAGAATTACAAACAATACACAAGGATATCATATTTCATAACATAACATTTCGTTATATTGTTCATTTGTTTCATCATTCATGATTCACATTTAAGCAAAGACAAGCATGGGCCCAAAAGAAACTAATATGTCATTCAAATTCCAGAGTTAATGTTTTGGTCGAATAATCACATTGATCAAGCCCGTAGGTGAATCATTATCACAATGAGAAACATCTCATATGTAACATTCCAACTAGGCTTCAAGGACTAGGCCTAACTAAGCTTCAAGGGAAGCATAGCATCAACCCAACTTGGCTTCAAGGACCAAGCCCAACCCGGCTTCAAGGGAGTGTTACTTTTAGGCATGCCACCAATAACAAAACTCTAAAAATTGAATAACATACTAGGCATCCAATTCTTTCATTCTTTCATTATCAATTCCATTCTCATTTTCTCATAATCATCTAGGCACAATGCCTTAATATTTCATTTACATCATTATAGCCAACATCAATGGCTTCACATTTCATCATTAGGGTATTACATAACCAATTGCATTATACATACATTTTGAATGATCATTATATATTTCACATATGTAAATCATAACATTTATCAAATTTATCAACAATGTAATAGATTACTTAACACATCTATAACCAAATGTGTTAAGTTTCAAAGTCATATAAATGCATGCAACCATATAAGTTTTGTACTTACCTCTAAGAGCAACTCACACCAATTCCAAACTCCTCTTCCAAGAATCCTTCAACACTTGGATTAGGGCAACTCAAACTCTTATAAAAACATAATCTAAAGGTGATAATACACACTCACTTAATAATACACATAAGAAAATAAGAACAAGAATCAACTAGGGCAAACTCTACACATGACACACACAACAACACGGGTGTGCCCCCTGATCGTGCCCTAAATCCACAACACAGAAGCTTTGACACGCTCAGTGACATGGGCGTGTCACTGGCCGTGTCAATCCTCCCCCAACACAGAAGTTGTGACACGCTCAATGACATGGGTGTGTCACCGGTCATGTCCAAAAAATAGAACCATTGACACGCCTAAAGACTTGGCCGTTCTCATGGGCGTGTCAGGCAAAAACCCTGATTCCGACACCAACAACACCACATCAAACAAACATCTTACTTAACCCTTTTTCCACTCCAAACAATCTTACCCAAAACCATCAATAAACATAATAAACTTGCATAAACACCAAAACAACTCAATACATACATCAAACACAAATCACATCCATAATCACAACTCAACCCATACACAATCCACAACACTTGCATTCCATCACCAAACTTAACCTTTCCTTCAAACCAACCCCAAAAATCTAAGTCAATTAGACAACACACTCTCAAACACATCAAAATTTACCCCACACACCTCAACAATAACCATTCACCAACCTCAATTCACAAACTTAAAAGAAAATCAAAGAAACAAGTTGGAAACTTACCAAAAGTGAGGAAAATCCTTAGAACTCCAACTTGATCTCTTGAAACACCCTCAAAACTTGAATTAGGAAGCAACAAAAATCCCTTTCCTTCTAGCTATGGTGATAGCCGGCCAAAGAAAAGAAAGAAGAAGAAGAAAATGAAAGTCAAACTACACACTTGTCTCTTAACCATAAAATTTCCATCTTTCAATATCAACCAGGCAATTTAATATAATAAAATATTACAAATAATGTAATTAATCAAAATATCACCTTCCACTTAATTAATTTCCATTATAAAATAATCAATAAATCTCATTTGACCATCTCATTAATTGACTTGTATATGTTGTTTATGTTGTATATATCTCTATGTACATAACATATACACACTCCTCTTAAGCATTATTACACACTTCTCTTTTCCTCCCTTACCACTTAATCATAAATATATACTTTATATCATTAAATCCAATTTCAACAATAAGCATTCCAAAATTTGGGGTATAGTTTGGGATATTAAAATTCTCCCCCTCTATAAATAAATTTCATCCTTGAAATTACTTGATCTCAAGTTTAAAATAATTGAGGATACTGGTCTCGCATCACTTGCTCACTCTCCCAAGTCGCCTCTTTCTTAGCATGATTCTTCCAAAGAACCTTCACAAGTGGCACTTTCTTATTTCTCAATTCTTTCACTTCATGTGCCAAAATAGCCATTGGTTCTTCTTCAAAAGTCATATCTGAACTCACTATGAGCGGGGATTTTTGCCCCAACTCCCAGTGGAATGGTTCTTGCCACTTTGGCTCTATTTAGGCTCAGGGCCTTAGAGAACACGGACCTAAGTCCGGAGAAAATGGAGTTGCCACTCGGACGGGCCGGGAGAAAGAAAGTGGTGGATGACTCGATTCCTAAAGAATCCCCAACCCCCCTAATGGTTTCGGAAAGTTGGGTACCTGTGGGGAAGGTGAGAAATGGCCCAGCACCCCCACAATGCCGGGTTCATTAGAACCGGCCTCCTTTACATGTCTTAATATTATAAAATTTTTAAATATAATAATATTATCCATATTACATGCAACAATTGAAATAAAGCATCATTATATAAAAATCAAAGCAATGCCCAACCAAAACAAATAAATGGACACCCATCAGAGGATGGAGACATGTCCTTACATCATCCATGTCTCAACTAATAGGACACCCACCGAAAGGTAGAAACATGTCCTTTACATTGGTCCAAAATATAAAAAGAAATTTAAATTACGTGATATTTAACTAATGAGGTACCCACAAAGTGGAAACATACCTCTTACAACATTTGAAAATAAAAAATAAATCGATAAAAGTAAATAACCATTCATAATAAATAAATCATTATCAAATATTTTAAACATCAATCAAAATATATAATAAGCATTCATCCATGATAAATTAAATAAATCAAGCATTGAAATTAAATAAATCAAAGCATATAATAAACTACATAATCAAATCTAAAATTAAATAAAGCAATAAATATATAATTTAGGGTTAGCATCTTAAAATAGGATTTTAGAATTTTAATTACGAAATTAGGGCTATGAAAAAAGGAAAGTTAAATATGCGGACTCACAATACACAAATGAATATTGACCCCTACGATGAACCCATATGGCGGTCCCACTAGCCAGTTAGCGGGCGGAGGTCAAGGGGATAGAGACCCTTGCGGGGTCGGGGATAGCGCCCCATAAAATTTTAGAAACTGGCTTCTAGAATTGTAGGTTTCAGTGTTGAAAATTAAGATTTTAGGGTTTAGAATTTAAAAAAAATAGGGTTTTGAAATTGGAAGAAACTAATGTTATTTTCAAAAGAATAATGCTTTCTGTGTGATTTTGGAAAGAAAGATTAATTAGGGTTAAAGCTTTTTATGCTTAAAAATATAAGGCTACTGAATTTTGGAATAGAGATTAGGGTTTTGGGAATTAATAAAATGATTTAGGGTTTTTTGTGTCCTAGAAAATATGTTTGGTTTTAAAATTTGTGAAAACAGTTTAGAGTTTTATAAAGTTTTTGGAAATAAGCAAAACGGTTTAAGGTTTTTGGAAATAGAAAAGTAACAAATTAAGGTCTTTTGGACATAGAAGAAATAAATTTAGGGTTCTTAGGGTTTAGAAGAAACAGAAAAGTATTTTTAGGGTTCTTAAGGTTATTGGAAACAGAAAGTATTTTTTTAGGGTTTTGGAAATAGAAGAATCAATTTAGGGTTTTATTGTTTTAAAGAAACAAAAGAAACAATTTTCAATTTTTAGCGATGAAGCTACTGTAAATAAAATAAATAAAGAAATTAGAAATTCAAACCTCCATTCATTGGTTCCACCAAAAATTATTTTCAGGATGAACAAAGACAAAGGCAAGATTGCTGCCTTTGATGGCTTGATTGCTTGCTTGCTTATTCCTCTCAAATCTGAAGTCCCAAGTTCAAAGTTCTCTCTTGTTCCTCCCAAGTCCGATAGTTCATCCTCCTCCTTTTATGTGTCTTTTTAGTCCTATTTATAGGAAATTTAGAAGATTAATTTAATTGTTTAAGGAAATTATAATTAATTAGGAAAAGGAAACCGAAACTAAATAGAATTTGGTTTGGAAAAAAATGCGTTGGAAAAAAATTCGCTGGCGAAAACTACGACGGGCTGCGAGAGCTGCGAGCGAGAATGGACGTGAAAATTGTGAGCTGCCCAACACTTTCGAAGATGAATTTTTTTCGTCGCCGATTTTCCATTGCCGATTTTCATTTTTATTTTTATTTTGGTTTATTTATTTATTATTATTTTTATATTATTAAAACTTATAAAAAATAAATAGTTAAATAAATATTATTTAATTAAAATAACATAAAAATTATTTTATACTATATAAAATATATTAGACCGGACCGGGTCAAAAATTAAGGGTCTACACTCACCTCAATAGATTCCACTGACAAGATATGAGATCGATCTGACCTGTACCTCTATAGCATAGAGACATGAAATACATAATGAATTATATCCAATTTAGGCGGCAAAGCAAGGCGATAAACAACTGGTCCAACTCTTTCCAGTACCTCATAAGGTCCAATGAAACGTGGACTCAACTTGCCATTGCAACCAAATCTCAAAATTCTCTTCCAAGGAGACACTTTCAAGAATACTTTATCTCCAACACTAAACTCTATGTCTCTACTCTTCAAATTTGAAGAGGATTTCTATAGGTCTGAAGCTGCTTTCAACCGATCTTCAATTATCTTCACCTTCTCTTCCGTTTCTTTAATCAAGTCGAGACCAACCAATTTACCTTCTCCAATTTCATCCCATCATAGAGGCATCCTGCATCTTCTACCATACAATCCCTCATAAGGTGCCATTCTAATACTGGATTGATGACTGTTGTTATAAGCAAATTCCATCAATGGCAAAAATCTGTGCCAACTTCCAGAGAAATCAATGACAGCTTCTCAACATATCCTCCAAAATCTGTATCACTCTCTCTGACTAACCATCTGTCTGAGTATGAAAAGTAGTGATAAAATATAACTGAGAACCTAAAGCATTATGCAAACTCTTCCAAAACCTTAAAGTAAACCGGGGATCTCGATCAGACACTAAAGAAATTGGGACTCCATGCAACTTCACTATCTCACTAATATACAACTCAGCAAACTTCTCTAGAGAATAGTCCATTCAAACTGGAAGAAAATGAGCTGTCTATGTCAGCTGATCAACAATCACCCAGATGACATCATGCTTCTTTTGAGTCAATGGCAAACCAGTCACAAAATCCATCGTTACACGATCCCATTTCCATTTTGGTACTATTAAAGGTTGGAGCAACCCTGTTGGAACTTGGTGCTCGGTCTTCACTCTCTGACAAGTGAGACATTTAGATACAAACTTCGCTATGTCCTTCTTCATACCTAACCACCAATAATGTTGGTTCAAATCATGATACATCTTGGTACTTCCAGGGTGCATAGCAAAAGCTGACTGATGTGCTTCCTCCAAAATTATCTTTTTCAATCTTGCATCATCAGAAACACACAATCTATCTTTGAACCAAAGACTACCATCACTTCTCACATGAAAATCTCTACTCTCACCCTTCTGGCAATCCAAAACAATCTTTTGAATTCTCTCATCTGCCAATTGAAACTCTCTAATATGATCCAACAATACTGGTCTCAATTGTAACAATTTAGGGTGAGAGAATTAGATTGTGTGAAATTACACCCTAATTTTTTCTATAATATTTCATTAGTTTCTCTAATAAGAAATTGCAATCCATAAACATATAAAGAATTATAAAATTAGGGCAAAACTAATGAAATTAAGATCAACCACAAAAATTGCAATCCACAAGTAAATCTTAAAATTAACCCCTTAAGAAATTATAGTGCACAATGATTTACAAGATAGGGTTTTTTTTTTTTAGAAATAGGGTTTTGCTGTGAAATTAGAGTTTAATTGTAGAGGTAGGGTTTTATAGCACCATTTAGGGTTTTGATTGAAAAGGTAGGGTTTATTTATTTAATTAAACAAAGTTAAGATAATAAATTGAAATGGATCTATAATACTGATAAATAATAATTCATTGAATATAATTATTGAAAATCATACCTTCGTTTATTGGTTCCACCAAAATATGTTTTATTAAACCAAGCTCAGGTTATTTGATTTTGTACAATTGCAGTAAGCCTTGGATAGTCTGGATCAACTAATGTCTTGGTTGAGTAATATTGCTCAAAAAGCTTCTGTACTTTCCACCTCTCTCTTGCTTTTGTGTCCTTTAGGGTTTCTGTGTCTTTTAGGGTTTGATAATTATCACTGTTTAATTTGCTAACCATAGCCTTTTTTATTTTTTTATTCTTTTCTATTGCTCTCTATCCCTTTTTTTTTAATTTCTCACCGTAACTGCTGATTGTCGCTTTTGATCACCCCCCGATGGCTCCTGAATGCAGTTTTATACTTATAGGCTATAATTATGGCGACCTTAGCTGGAAAATCCTCATCCAACTCAAATTGTCTCTGCTTATCCAAATCTTATTTAAATTTAATCACAATTAGGGATGCATTTGGACTAAATTGAGGCTAGATTTAGGACTCATGCCAAATTGGCTTAGCCAAATTTAACTTGAGATAGCCTCATGTTGAATTTGGCAAGCCAAATTAGACATAAGGTATCTGGCCAATTTGATATTAGGTAGCTCATATCGAATTTGGCATAGCCAATTCAAGGCCAAACAGAAAATATTTGATCTGTATAAATAAATTGGCTCAACTCAACCGGACCAGACTTAATTCAAACAAATTAAATCTTGATAAATTTAATTTGGGCCATTAATTAAAATCAAATTTAATCTGGCCACTTTTAATTATTGCCAAATTTGATGTGGCCCAAAATTAAGGGTCTATAGTAGTAAATGATGAAGTTAGAGTTTTATTGGGAATTTTGATGGAAATTGTGCAATTAAAGGTTGTTTGATATAAATTAAGCATGGAAGCGATATTCATTGAATAATTGTGTTTATTGTATGATTTGTATGTGCTTAGGCCAAGCTGGTGCAATTGGTGAAGTGTAGGATTTATTGGAAGTAAAGTTTGGAAAAAGATTTTGGAGCAAAAGGAGGTTAGTACATATATTTATAACTTGTATTTTCATAAAAAGTGATTCAACATAATATGTATTTGGTTATTTCGAAGTGTGGGAATTCACATAACTTATACAATGTTGTATAGCTATGTGATTAGTATTATATTAGGCATTTTTCCAATGTAAATTGATGTTTGTACATGACATTCCTGAAATTTATTAATCTTATGTGATATGGTATGCATTATGGATGTGTATGCGAAATGTGAGGAATGAGTCACATTGTGAATGTGACTCATGTTTAAGTATAGTGTAAGGTGGAAATGGTCATGGAAGGTGTGGTTGGTACATTTGTGCTAAGGAGACGAATTTTGAGTGATATTGAGCACTTTGTCTCTGGTGTCGATAGAGGGTGGCCTTCTGGTTATATATTTAACACTTTGCCATCGGTGTCGAGAGGAAGTGGCCTTCGGGAGATAGTTGATGCTTGCCACTAGTGTCAGTAGGGGGCGGCCTAGTGGTGGTATGTGACACTATGTCCCCAGTGTCAGACCTTTTGGTCACTTTAAATGGAATGTTGGGCCCAGTGTGTGTGTGTATATATGTGTTTATGATATGTTGGTGTGTAGTATTAGTTAATGAAGGATTGGTTAAAATAATGCATTTTATAAAATGTAATTAAGTATTGAATTTTAAAGTTTATTATTATTAAATATGTACCACTAAGCTATATGCTTAGCGCGGTTAGCTGTATTACGCAGGTGAGAGGACTGTAGAGCAAAGCAGTCCAGAGTGAGTTGGAGATTGGTATCTATTTTTCCAAAAGACCATCCGTGCCAGGACTGCATTCATGTATAATTTTTCATACCGCGTACTTTGGTTTTTTGTAAATTTTGGACATAATATATGTAAATTATAAATATTTTGGTATTGTTCTATCTGTAAATATATAGATACACATGATGAGAAAGGTTTTGGATATAAAATCTTGTTATGTAAATTAATGAAGTGGTGTTTTAGAGAGTTTTTGGAGATAGGATTTATAAATATTTGGGAGTGAAATTTTATTTGCAGGTTGTGTTTGTTGAACATTGGGAATATTAAAATTATAGAAAAAACTTTGGCAAAATTTTGCTAGATAATTTTATTTATAAATTTGTAAACTATTTTTAATATAAAGTGAGGGTATTTATAAATATTTATTGTAGTACTTTGTATCCTATATATGTATTTTATGTATACGGGGTATATATGTATTATACATTTATATGGTATAAGGGTAATGCAATATTTACAATACTTTAACCAAACATTTATTTCAATATATTTTTTCTTTACATTATAACATAATGTATATAATTATTAAAAAGTTTATCAATAGATATTTTCATGATATGCAAATGGCTCTGATATGGTGGCAACCTAGCAGACTTCAAGTACAACTCCAAAATTTAGACTTAGTTTTGTCCTTGTTTGGCATATTAGAACTATCCATCTCTAACGTGTCACCAGCACAATGAAATTTGGTATATACTATGGTAATAAAATAATTTAAGAATTATGCAGTATGAATTTCTTTACAACATAACATGAATGATGTCATTATGAACATACAATTTTGTAAATTCCATCAAGATGCCATAATCACATACATTGGGCCCAAGTAATCCTATATAATATTTAAGTTTAGAGATATTATTCTGGTCCATCATGATACCTCCGTGTCTATCCCTAAAGAAAAATATTATCATAAATAGTGACACTTAGTGTCTAGTGCCAAAGGCAAATAAAGTTATAAGTGATGCCCAGTGTGAGTGGGGACTTTTGCCCCCACTCCCATGTGGAATGGTTCTTATGACTTTAGCACTGTTAGGCTCAGAGCCTTAGAGAACATGGGTCTAAACTCGGAGAAAATGGAGTTACCACTAGACAGGCCAGAAAAAAAAGGGGTGGATGACTCGATTCCTAAGGAATCCATAACCCCCTAATGGGTTTGAAAAGTTGGGTACATGTGGGGAAGGTGAGAATGACCCAGCACCCCTACAGTGCCCGGTTCATTAGAACCGGCCTCCTTTTCGGTCTTAATATTATAGAATTCTTAATTGTTATGATATAATCCATACTACATACAATAATTAAAATAAAGCATAATTGTATTAAGATAAAAGCAATGCTCGAACAAAACAAATATATGGACACTCGTCCAATAATGGAAACTTGTCTTTACACCGTCCAATGTCTAAACTAATACGACACCCACAAAAAAGGTGAAAATGTATCCTTTACATTAATCCCCAAAATATGAAAATAATATAAATTACATGAATTTTAATTAATGAGGTATCCACAAAGTGGAAACATACCTCTTACATTATTAAAACCAAGATAAAGAAATAATAATAATGATAAAGAAAACATCCATCCTTGATAAATTAAACAAATCAAACATCAAAAATCAAATAAATCAATCATCAAAACATATAATAAGCTACATAATAAAATCTAAAACTAAATAAAGTAATAATTGTATAGATTTAGGGTTTTAGAACTTTGATGACAAAGCTAAGGATTTTAGGGTTTTGAAAAACAAGGCTAGGGTTTAAGTAAATAAGATTGAAGCTTATGAAAATAAGATTAGAGCTTAGAAATTTGAAAGCAATAAGCTACTGTGATGGTTTAGAAAACAGAATTAACATCATTATTATTTAAAAATACTAAGCTACTTTGAAAGTTTGGAAGAAGAAATAATTAGGGTTTTATGGTTTTGGTGTTGAAAACTGATTTTTAGAATTTTATTTAACAAGAAAAAGGGATGTTAAGGCTTAAGAAATTATTTGGCTATTGGACTAAACAACTTCAATATGTTAAACAAAAAATTTCATGATATAGGATTAAAAACAATTGTAAAATACTATAAACTTAAATAAAGTAAACATAAAATAGTGCGCCTTCGTTTGCTGGCTCCACCACAATTGCATGTTCTGGATGAGCAAGACTAAGACAGTGTCACTGCCTTTGTAAAGTTGTTCCTCTTGTTTGATGCTTTTGTTCCCCTATTTATTGCTAGGGTTTCTCTTCTTTATATTGCTTTTAGTGATAATGGTTGCTACCGTTCTAAGTCTCAAAGTCCCCATCTCAGAAAAAATACAAAGTCAGTGAATAATTGCTATCCTCCTTTATTTTCTGTGTTTAATACTGTTATTTATAGGAAAGTAAAACAAAACTTAATATGTTAAGAAAATTAAAAAGTGGTCAAGAAATAAATTGAGGTTTTCGAGTAAAATAAGGTTTTGGCAAAAATTAGCCAACGAGATAGAATGCTGGCCCGAGGGCTGCTGGGCGAGCTACTGGGTTAGCGAGGCTGTTGGCACACTAGAAATGGGTGAGTGAGGCTCCTGGAATGTGAGCAACGGGCGAGGGAGAGAGCAAGCTGTGAGGATTGGGCAAGGGCGAGGGTGAGCTGGCAAGTGATCCACCACAGGCCAAGGCCTGTGGTGGATCACTTGCCACGCTGCCGCTGCCACTACCGGGCATCATTTGCAGATTTGTCTGATTTTTGTTTTTTATTTTTTTATTTTTTTTATTTTTTATATAACTTTTTTGTTTTTATTATTAAAAATGAATATTTATAAAAAAAATTTCATTTTAATTTTTTAAATAATAAATATTATATTATTTTTAAAATAAATAATAAATATTATAAAAATATTATATTATTATTTTTGGACTGGACTTGGTAAAAAAATAAGGGTATGCAGTTTGCCCCCTGGTTGAACAATCTGAGACTTTAGAAGAAAAGAGTGAAAAGTAACATGATTTTGAGCAGATTTTGAATGAGGGTGGGTTCTCAACCTGAGATTGGCAATGGTTTGATTCTCGACCTGATGTTGGGTTTTCAACCCTAAACTGGATTTGAATTCTCAATCCAAGACTAGATTTTGGGTTTTTGACTCGAGATTATATTTTGGGTTCTCGACCCAAAACTAAATTTTAGGTTCGCGACTTGAAATTGAATTTTGGGTACTCGACCCGAAACTAGATTTTGGGTGCTCGACCCGAAACTAGATTTGGAGTTCTCGACTTGAAATTAGATTTTGGATTCTCGATCCAAGAATGGATTTGGATTCTCAATCAAAAAATGAATTTACATTCTTGACCCGAGACTAGATTTTGGATTCTCGATCCAAGACTGGATTTGGGTTCTAGACCCGAAATAGTATTTTGGATGCTCGACCTAAAACTAAATTTTGGATGCTTGACCTAAAATTGGATTTGGGTTCTTGAGCCAAGATTGAATTTTGATTCTCAATCCAAGGCTGGATTTGGGTGCTCAATCTGAAACTAGATTTTGGGTGCTCGACCCGAAAATGAATTTTGGGTGCTCGACCAGAAAATGAATTTTTGGTGCTCTATCTAAAACTTAATTTTAGGTGCTTGCCCAAATTTGGATTTTGAATACTCGACCCAAAATTGGATTTGGGTTCTCGACGTGAGACTAGATTTTAGATTATCGATCCAAGACTAGATTTGGGTTCTCGACCCAAAACTGGATTTTGGTTCTCGACCCGAAACTGGATTTTGTGTGCTCGACCTAAAATTGGATTTTAGGTGCGCAACCCAAAATTGATTTTTGAATACTCGATCCTAAATTGGATTTGGATTCTTGATCTAAAACTGGATTAGGTACTTGGACCCGAGACTGAATTTGACTGACCTTTTTTATCTGTTGAGAATTCTGGCTGAACTAGCTTTTCCATTCTTTTTGTTCTTCCTTTTGCAAAAAAATTAGCTATTTTTTAGCTGGCCCTCATATTTTCTCCTTGACCCCTGAGTGACAAATTATTTTAAAGTGAGTTTGAAAATGCTTTGTACACGCACAAACTCAAAAAATTAAAAGGAGAAACTTTGCCCCCTGTGTAGGCTCAAACCAATGTGTCGACTCTTAATTTTTGACCCAGTCCTATCTGTTATTTTTTATATAGTCCCATTTTTTTTTTGGCCAAGCCAATTTCGCTGCAGGAATTTCTTGCGGTGAAATTGGCTGGCCACACCAATCCTTGAAGCCAAGCACGGCCAGATCTCGCAATTTTGTACCAATCATCGCAGTTTTGGCCAGCGCTCATAGTTTTTGCTAGCGAAATTTTTCCAATGCAATTTTTTCCAAAACCAAATTCTATTTGGTTTCGGTTTCTTTTCCTAATTAATTTTAGTTTCCTTAAACAATTATACTTAATCATATAAATTTTCCTATAAATAACTCTTTAAAAGACAGAAAAAGGGACTAGAACTTGGATATCAGATAGTGGGACTTTGATTAGGTGATCGAAACTTGGATTACAGAAAACCCTAGCAATAAGCAAGCAATCAACAATTCATCAAAGGCAGCAACCTTGTCTTTGTCCTTGTTCATCTAGAAAGCAATTTTTGGTGGAACATTTCTTCTAAGCCTTAAAACCATAAATTGTTACTTCTATTTTTAAAAAAACCCTGAAAAGTACTTTTCTGTTTCCAAAAACCTTAAGAACCCTAATTTATTTCTTTTGTCTTTAAAAAACCCTAATTCATTTCTTTTGTTTCCAAAAACCATAAATCATTTCTCTTATTTCCAAAAACTTTAAAAAACCCTAAACTATTTTCCTCTAACTTTTCAAAATTTCCAAATGTTTAGCTAAATCTCCAAACTCTAACTTATTTTACATTTTCTGAAAATCATAATTACTTTTATAAAACTCTAAACTGTTTTCTCAAATCCTAAAACTAAATATGTCTTCTAAAATATCAAAACCCCTAATTCTCTCAAAACTAATATAGTAAACCCTAATTTTCCTAAACCCTAATTCATAAAACCTTAAAATCTTATAAATCCAAACCTTAAAGCTCAATACAGTAAGCCTAAAATCACAAGCCAATAAACATGAATTATAAAACTAATATCTTAAGATTCCAAAACCCTAATTTCATATATTTACCCCTCAAACCCTAATTTGATCAACCAAAGGACCTTACTAATTTCTTAAATTTATAAAACCCTAATCCATTCCAATTTTCCAAAACCTTTATAGTAGGTTAAACAAATAACAATAATAATACTAAAATTCGAAAACCCTAAATGTTCATTAAAGAATTTTAAATAGAAACAGTAAACTTTAATTTGTATCTTTACTTCCTTTATTTTTAGATTTGATTATGTAGTTCATTATATGCTTTGATGCATGATTTATTTAATTTATCATGGATGAATGTTTATTATATATTTTGATTGATGTTCAATATTTTTGATGAATGATTTATTTATGATGAATGGTTATTTACTTTTATCGATTTGTTTTGATTTCCAAATATTGTAAGAGATATGTTTCCACTTTGTGGATACTTCATTAATTAAGTTCTATGTAATTTAAATTGCTTTTTTATTTTGGATTAATGTAAAGGACATGTTTCTACCTTTTGGTGGGTGTCCTTTTCAGTATAGACATGGATGATGTAAGGGCATGTTTCCATCTTTGGATGGGTGTCCATTTATTTGCTTTGTTTGGACATTGCTTTGATTTTAATATAATGATGATTTATTTCAATTGTTGCGTGTAATATGGATAATATTGTTATACTTGAGAATTTTATAATATTAAGACCTGTAAAGGAGGTCGGTTCTAATGAACCGGGAGTTGTGGGGGTGCTGGGCCATTTCTCACCTTCCCCACATGTACCCAACTTTTCGAACCCATTAAGGGGTTGGGGATTCGTTAGGAATTGAGTCATCCACCCCTTTCTTTTTCCTGACCCGTCTGGGTGGCGACTTTATTTTCTCTAGACCTAGGTCCGTGTTCTCTAAGGCCCCAAGCCTAAACAGTGCTGAAGTCGCAAGAACCATTTCACCGGGAGTGGGGGCGAAAATCCCCGCTCACAGTGGTGACTCCACTGGGGATAAGAGAAGTTGATTCTGTTGGTCTTTATATTATTCTATTATTTCTTATAATGATATTATCCATTGCATCATATTATACTGCATCGTGTACGTGAGTTAGGATGCCCGTGTTACCCGTGTTGTGTTATGTAAGGGATACCATACTTTCACTCAAGGTATGGAGATCAAGCATGGCATAACCACTCATAGCCTCATACCATTGTTATATACTTGCTATGGGAACCTAAGCCTTTTTACCCAAAAACTAAAGCTCATGTAATTGGCCTAGTTACTTTCCTTAGGTTTTTACCCTAAATGCTTGTTGGTTGACTATGGTTAGTTTATCTTGGTTTAAATCATGGCTTATTTGGTTTGTTCTTTTTCTAATATGACCTAAGTACATTGTAAGCTCAAAATAAATTTTTCTTTAAAGTCCAAAAGACCAAAGCTATTTTCAAAACTTTTTCAAAATGGTCTTTGGACATAAATCTTTTCTAAAAACAAATCAAAAATTCTTTTGCTCAAGACTCAAATACTAAGCCCAAAATCTTTTTTTTCTAAAATCTTTTTACAATTGGCTTAGCAACAAAATTTTTTTAACCCAAAAGAGCTTACAAATATTTAGGTCAATTAAGAAATACCAAAAATAAATTGTGAGCCTAGTTTATACTAAGAAATAATTAATCATGGGCTTGTTTTTGGCATGAATCCTTACTTACTTTTTTTTAAAAGTGAGATATCTATTTATAATAAACTTCTTAATTTAGTTTTAATCCAATATAGCATATAAGCTACTTCAGTTGGTTGAATGGATTAAAACCTAATTAATGGGAATTATCATGAACTGATTTTCATTTTTGAAAATATAACTATTGGTTGAAACATCTGAGTGAATTATTTGAAAACAAGATACCCCATGTTGGTATTTTGTTAACCATATACCTAGGAAAAGAGACTCGCCATTCATGTGTGGATGTTATAAGGTTGGAAGGAACGTCCTACTTATCTTTGTTTATTGTTTGTGCATACATGCATACATTTGCATCTCATATCATTGATCCTCTCTGGCTTATAGCCCTGGATTACCACAGCTCAAAAGCTTACGACAATCCAACCTACTCCGGAGATGAAGAATCTAGCAATGACTCAATCACTTGCTCACAAAAAGCAATGGAGCCCGAACAAATTCAAAGAATGGTGGATGATGCCATCAATGCCAAGATGGAAGAAATAAAAGAGGCCCTACCTGAGACCATGAAGAACCAATTGGCTGCAATTTTAGGAAATCATGCTGAAGCATCTGCTAACACTAAGAAGCCAAAGGAGAAGGGGAAGGCTAAAGTTGGTGAAGTGGTTTTTGATGATGACAAGGTAGTCATTGATGATGATGACGACTGGGCTCAATACTTCTAAGATCCTTAAGACAAAAAGGATCCAAAGGTTGCTGAGAAGATAACTTTTGAAAAGACTAAAAATTCTGATGTTGAGAAGATGATTGCTGACTTAGAAAAGAAATTTGAGAAGAAGCTGAAAACCGAAGAGATGTCCGAGATCGACAAACTATTTGAACAAGATGAGTAGGTCCCTTATAAGTTCAAGATGCCTTCCTTCGCTAGGTACAATGGTACTGGAAATCCTCATCTCCATGTGAAGTAGTACACCACTGTTATGCAGTCTGCTCGAGCTACTAGGCTCAAACTCTAAGATATTTCATGCTCTCATTGGACCCTATTGTCCAAAATTGGTTCAACACCTTAGAGGACAGAACTAAAAAAGATTGGGACATGTTGTACAGGGCTTTCATTTAACAATATGAATACAACATCGAGATGGAAGTTACCAACTGACATGCTGAATCATAATTTAAAATGGATGTATCTCTACTGTTTGGGGCCTCCATTATTCATATTTTCAACATCTTGAAGATAAAAGCCATAAATGTGAAGCATCCTGTCGTTCCAGTGCAAGAACTGAATGGGCATCTTAAAGGAGTCAATGAGAACACTTCTGCTGAACACCTCAGTCTGTGGGTTGATGGAACGGCTATAAGTATCATTCATGCATATCATGCATACATGAGCATATCACATCGCACTTTCTTGTCTTGTATTGTCTATTACTTATTAAAGTGAACAGGAAACACCCTGTGAAGTAAACAATCAAAAGAAGATATCAAATCAGGGAGGCATGGAAAGCCCATTGCTTCAGAAAGTTCCAGTAATTTTGTAAAGAGAAGAAATGCGTGCTTTTGCGAAGAACTAGACAACAAGAACATCAATCAGAGCTTGCATAGAAAAATCATGGTGTGAGCGGGGATTTTTGCCCCCACTCCCGGTGGAATGGTTCTTATGACTTCGGCACTGTTTACGCTCGGGGCCTTAGAGAACATGGACCTAAGTCCGAAGAAAGTGGGGTCTCCACCCGGACGAGCCAGGAAAAAGAAAGGGGTGGATGACTCGATTCCTAAGGAATCCCCAACCCC
The DNA here is from genome assembly GCA_947685225.1 of Garcia nutans. Taxonomy (NCBI): domain Eukaryota; kingdom Viridiplantae; phylum Streptophyta; class Magnoliopsida; order Malpighiales; family Euphorbiaceae; genus Garcia; species Garcia nutans. The sequence goes on along the minus strand of CANTUV010000005.1, from coordinate 31,083,859 downwards.
CTAATGGGTTCGAAAAGTTGGGTACGTGTGGGGAAGATGAGAAATGGCCTAGCACCCCCACAATACCCAGTTCATTGGAACCAGCCTCCTTTACAGGTCTTAATATTATAAGATTCTTAAATATAACATCATTATCCATATTACACACAATAATTAAAAAGAAAGCATCAATATATTAAAATCAAAGCAAGGTCCAAGAAAAACAAATAAATGGACACCCATCCGAAGATGAAAACATGTCCTTACATCACATGCCTAAATAGGACACCCACCGAAAGGTAGAAACATGCCCTTTACATAAGTTCTAAGATAAAAAAGTAAATTAAATTACATGATATTTAACTAATGAGGTACCCACCAAGTGGAAACATACCTCTTACAACATTTAGAAACCTAAATAAATTGATAAAAGTAAATAATTATTCATCATAAATAAATCATTCATCAAAGATGTTGAAATATCAATAAAAGGTAAACATCCATGATAAGCTAAATAAACCAAGCATTGAACTTAAGTAAATTAAAGCATATAAAATAAATCAAAGCATAATCAAATATAGAATTGAATAAGGAAAATAAAAATCCAAATTATAGCTACTGTTTCCATTTTGGGTCCTTTATTTCATGTGTCTATGGTTTTGTAATTCATAGAATTAGGCTACTGTGACTTTTTAAGAAAATAAAATAGATTAAGGTTTTATGTTTTAAAAGGTTGGTAAGACTCTTTGATTAACCAAATTAAGGTTTGAATGGTGAAATCATGAAACTAGGGTTTTGGACACTTTAAAATACTTTTGATTTGTGATTCACGGTTAATAGATTGTTATTTTGAGCTTACTGTGTAAAATTATGTTTATATGATTTTTAAAGTTTTAAGGAATTAGGATCTAGAAAAATTAAGGTTTAAGGTTTTAAAGGGGTTAGGGTTTATTATTTTGAGTTTTGGAATTGAATTAGGGTTTTAAAGCTTTTGAATTAGGGTTTCGGGTAATGAATTTATTTTAGGATTTGGAAAGGCAGTTTTCAATTTTCATGAAGTTTATGAAAGTAAACCAATGATTTAAAGTTTATAAAGTAAAAAAGGATATTTTTTAAAGCTTTTATAAAGAAACAGAATCAAATTTTGGTTTTGTTGAAAAACATGTTCAATTAGGGTTTTGGAGTTTTGAAAAAAATTAAATTAATAACTTTAAATTCTTGGGAAAAATAAAGCAACAAATTTAGTGTTTTAAACCTTAGAAAAGCTAAATTAAAGGTTTTGGGATTTTTTTTCTTTGATGAATTAAGCTACTGTAAACAAAAAGAATTTAGAATTCAAACCTTTTTTCGTGGGGTTGCACCAAAATTGCTTCTTATATAAACAAAAACAAAGGCAGTTGATGCCTTTGATGAATTGCTTGAATTGTTTTTTGGCTCTCTCGCAAAATTAGCTTAGTTGCACTGCTTTCCTTCACAGATTCGGTTTCAACTTTGTTTCCAATTTCCTCCCTAATTTCTGAGTACTTTTCCTTTTTTTTGTGTTATTATTTATAGAGATTATTTATGGTTTTTTTCCTAGTTACTCACAGCATATAATATTTAATAAGAAAAGGAAATCGAAACCTAATTCTATTAGGTTTCGAAAAATTTACATCGGAAAATTTTGCTGGCAAAAAAAAATTGCTGCAGAAAAATTGAACTGGCAAAAAAAATCTGCCGCAGTTGGCTGCGGCAGGGACAAGGAATAGACCTACAGGTCATTTCGCCCACAGGAAATTCCTACAGGCGAAATGGCCCACTGCTAAGCCCGCTGGAATTTTCGGCAACGATTTTTCCATCACCGATTTTTATTTTTATGTTTATTTTTTTTATTTTTATTTGTTTATTTTTATTTTTTATTAATAAAAATTAGATAATAAAGAAAAAAATTATTTAATTAAGATAACAAAAATTATTTTGGACTAATTAAAATATATTAGACAACACAAGAATTATTTTAGACTAAACAAAATATATTGGGCCGGACTGAGTAAAAAATTAAGGGTCTAAACATGGGTTTGAGCCTACACAGGGGGCAAAGTTTCTCATTTTAAATTTTAAGTTTATGCATGAACAAAATATTTTGACTCACTTCTAATATTTTACCACCCTAGCTAAAAAGGGCTGAATTTTTTGCAAAAGTGCAAAGAAAGAACAAGAAAGAATGAAAAAAATAAGAAAAATAGAATTCTCAAAAGAATGAAGATACAAAAGACAAAAAATCAGTTCAGCTAAAAGAGCTGAAGCCATGGTAAAGACCCGACCTCCAATGGATAAAGATCCATGTTTCAAGGGTAAAGACCCGACCTCCAATGGATAAAGATCCATGTTTCAAGGGTAAAGTCCCGACCTCCAGTGAGTAAAGATCCATGTTTCAAGGGTAAAGACCCGACCTCCAATGGATAAAGATCCATGTTTCAAGGGTAAAGACCCGATTTTCAATGGATAAAGATCCATAATTTAAGTGTGAAGACCCGAAGTCCAAAGGATGAAGATTCATTTTCAAGGGTGAAGACCCAATCTCTGAGGATGAAGATTCATTTTCAAAGGTGAAGACTCGATCTCCAAGGATGAAGATCCATTTTCAAGGGTAAAGACCCAATGTCCAAAGGATGAAGATCAATTTTTCAAGGATGAAGACCCAATCTCAAAGGATAAAGATCCATTTTCAAGGGTGAAGACCTGATCTCCAAGGATGAAGATCCATTTACAAGGGTGAAGACCCGATCTCTAAGGATGAAGATCCATTTTCAACGGTGAAGGTCCGATGCTAAGGATGAAGATCCAAGGTCCAACGATGAAGATCCATTGTGAGGGTGAAGAACCACAATTCATAGAACAGCCGGAGCAGTCAGACTTCTCAACTGATAAAAGATTAGTCGAACTCAGTCTTGGGACCAAACACCCAAATTCAATTCAGTATCGGGTCCAAGTACCCAATCTCAAGTCCAAGTACCCAAATCAAATCAATCTCGGGACCAAGTACCCAAATCCAATTCAATCTCGAGTCCAAGTACCCAAATCCAATTCAGTCTCGTGTCTAAGTACCCAAATCCAATTCAATCTCGGGTCTAAGTACCCAATCTCGGGTCCAAGCACCCAAATTCAATTTAGTCACGGGTTCAAGCATCCAATCTCGGGTCCAAGTATCCAATCTCGGGTCCAACTACCCAATCTCGGGTCTAAATACTCAAATCAAACCTAATCTTGGGTCCAAGTACCCAAATCAAATTCAATCTCGGGTCCAAGTACCCAAAGCAAATTCAATCTCGGGTCCAAGTACACAAATTAAATTCAATCTCGGGTCCAAGTACCTAGACCAAATTCAATCTTGGGGCCAGGTACCCAATCTCGGGTCTAAGTACCCAAATCAAATTCATTCTCGGGTCCAAGTACCTAATCACGGGTCCATGTATCCAATCTCGGGTCCAAGTACCCAAATCAAATTCAATCTCGGGTCCAAGTACCCAAATAAAATTCAATCTCTGGTCTAAATACCCAATCTCGGGTCCAAGTACCCAAACCAAATTCAATCTCGGGCCAAGTACCCATTCTTGAGTCCAAGTACCCAAATCAAATTCAATCTCGTGTCCAAGAATCCAATTTCGGATCCAAGTACCCAATCAAATTCAACCTCGGGTCCAAGTACCCAAATTCAATCCAGTCTCGGGTGTAAGTATCCAAATCAAATTCAATCTCGGGTCTAAGCACCCAAATCAAATTCAATCTCAGGTCCAAGTACCCAGTCTCGAGTCCAAGTACCTAAACCAAATTGAATCTTGGGGCCAAGTACCCAAATCAAATTCAATCTCAGGTCCATGAATCCAATTTTTGATCCAAGTACCCAAATCAAATTCAACCTCGGGTTTAAGTACCCAATCTCGGGTCTAAGCACCCAAATTCAATCTAGTCTCAGGCCCAAGTATCCAAATCAAATTCAATCTCGGGTACAAGTACCCAAATCAAATTCAATCTTGGGTCCAAGTACCAAATCAAATTCAATCTCGGGTCCAAGTACCGAGTCTCGGGTCCAAGTACCTAAACCAAATTGAATCTTGGGGCCAAGTACCCAATTTCATTCCAAATACCCAAATCAAATTCAATCTCGGGTCCATGAATCCAATTTTGGATCCAAGTACCCAAATCAAATTCAACCTCGGGTTTAAGTACCCAATCTCAGGTCCAAGCACCCAAATTTAATCCAGTCTCGGGTCCAAGCACCCAAATCAAATTCAATTTCTGGTACAAATACCCAAATCAAATTCAATCTCAGGTCCAAGTACCCAAATCAAATTAAATCTCGGGTCCAATTACCCAAATAAAATTTAATCTCAGGTCCAAGTACCCAAATCAAACCCAATGTCGGGTCCAAGTACCCAAATTCAATCCAGTCTCGTGTCCAAGTACCCAAATCAAGTTCAGCCTCAGGTTCAAGTACCCAAATCAAATTCTAGTAACCATCTCATCAAAATTATGTCTTATTGCTTTTCACTCTCTTTTGCCGTAGTCTCAGATCGTTCAAGCAGGGGGCAAACTATAGACCCTTAATTTTTTACCCATTCAAATCCGATAGCCCAAAATAATTTTTGTGGTATTTTATTTATTTTAATAATATCTTAATTTCTAATAATATTTAATAGTTATTTTTAATAAAAATAAAAAATATAAAAAAATTAAAAATGGAAAAAATAAAAAATCGAACGGATCAGTGAGCGTCGGTCTACAACGATGCCATTCGGCAGCCCATTTCGCTGCAGAAATTATCTGCGGCGAATTGCGCTATCACAAATTTGCCGCAGATGGCATCTGGGGTGAATTGGACACTGCCCAATTCACCGCAGATGGCATCTGGCATGAATTGGCCCGTTGCGCCTGTTTTTACTAGCGCAATTTCTGCCAGCACAGCCCACGGGCCCGACAGCCCGCACGCTGCTGATTTTTTTACCATACCTTGTTTTACTCAGTTTCCTAATTTTTCCTAAAAAATTCATATTTGCTTATTAAAATAGGATTAGGACTCTCTATTTTCCTATAAATACCACATTAAAACAACAACAAAAAAAACAACAACAAAAAAATGAAAAATAATAAAAACAAGAAAAGAAAAGAAAGAATAATTACCTTGCTCTTTTGATTTGAACTACGATGAAGCGGCATCCCGGCTAGTAGACCTAAATTTTCATCTTCCTGATGCCGAATAAACTCCAATAACTCAGCACTAGAATTAATTCCTAATCTTGAAGCATGCATTTTTTTCAAAACTATATGATAAACATGAAATGCTTATAGTTATAAATGAATGGAATGAAATGTTTGCTGTGAATGAAATGAAGAAATCATTCATTTATATAAAGGAACGACAAAGGAAAAAACAAAATTCAAAAAGTAAATTTCACTATTGATAAATAGTAAATTACTATTTACAAATAGTAGGTTACTATTTATAAATAGTATGATACTATTTGCAAATAGTAGGTTACTATTGACAATAGTAGGATACTATTTATAAAAAAAATAGGAAACGCAATTATTCAATTTAATCATTCAAATACTTGCGTGTATATAAATATTTTTACACTTTTAAAATATTTTTACACGCAGGGGGCAAGGAGAAGATATGTGCATAAAAAATTAGCTAAATTTTTTGCAAACAAAATTTATATTCTACTAACTTGAACATAGAACCCAAATTATCATTAGTTCCAGAACCTAAAATCTCTTTTAAGTCCAAAACTTAGATAGGGTCCAGAACCCAAATTATCATTAGGTCCATAACCTAAAATTTCTTTTAAGTCCAGAACTTAGCTCGGGTCCAGAATCCAGATTATCATTAGGTTCAGAACCTAAAATCTTTTTCAAGACCAGAACCTAGATCAGGTCTAGAACCCAAATTATCCTTAGGTCCAGAACCTAAAATCTCTTTTAAGTCTAGAACTTAGCTTGGGTCCTGAACCCAAATTATTCTTAGGTCCAGAACCTAAAATATCTTTTAAGTCCAGAACATAGCTTAGGTCCAGAACCCAAATTATCATTAGGTCCAGAACATAAAATCTCTGTTAAGACTAGAACTTAGATCGGGTCCAGAACCCAAATTATCATTAAGTCTAGAACCTAAAATCTCTTTTAAGTCCAGAACTTAGCTTGGGTCCAGAACCCAAATTATTATTAGGTCCAGAACCTAAAATCTCTTTTAAGACCAGAACTTAGATCGGGTCCAGAACCCAAATTATCATTAGGTCCAGAACCTAAAATCTATTTTATGTCCAGAACTTAGCTTGGGTCCAGAACCCAAATTATCCTTAGGTCTAGAACCTAAAATCTCTTTTAAGTCTAGAACTTAGCTTGGGTCCAAAACCCAACTTATCATTAGGTCCAGAACCTAAAATCTCTTTTAAGTCCAGAACTTAGATTGGGTCCAAAACACAAAATATCATTAGGTCCAGAACCTAAAATCTCTTTCAAGTCCAGAACTTAGCTCGGGTCCAGCACCAAAATTATCATTAGGTCTAGAACCTAAAATCTCTTTTAAGTCCAGAACTTAGCTTGGGTCCCAAATTACCATTAGGTCCAGAACCTAAAATATCTTTTAAGTCCAGAACTTAGCTCGGATCCAGAACCCAAATTATCATTAGGTCCAGAACCTAAAATCTCTTTTAAGTCCAGAACTTAGCCCCGGTCCAAAACCCAAATTATCATTAGGTCCGGAATCTAAAATCTCTTATAAGATCAGAACTTAGATCGGGTCCAGAACCCAAATTATCCTTAGGTCTAGAACCTAAAATCTCTTTTAAGTCCAAAACATAGCTTGGGTCTAGAACCCAAATTATCCTTAGGCCCAGAACCTAAAATCTCTTTTAAGTCCAGAACTTAGCTTGGGTCCAGAACCCAAATTAGCATTAGGTCCAGAACCTAAAATCTCTTTTAAGTCCATAACTTAGATCAGGTCCAGAACCCAAATTATCATTAGGTCCAAAACCTAAAATCTCTTTTAAGTCTAGAACTTTGCTCGGGTCCAGAACCCAAATTATTATTAGGTCCAGAACCTAAAATCTCTTTTAAGTCCAGAACTTAACTCGGATCCAGAACCCAAATTAGCATTAGGTCCAGAACCTAAAATCTCTTTTAAGTCCAGAACGTAGCTCTAGTCCAGAACCCAAATTATCCTTAGGTCCAGAACCTAAAATCTCTTTGAAGTCCAGAACTTAGCTCGGGTCCAGAACTCAAATTATCATTAGGTCTAGAACCTAAAATCTCTTTGAAGTCCAGAACTTAGCTTGGGTCTAGAACCCAAATTACCATTAGGTCCAGAACCTAAGAACTCTTTTAAGTCCAGAACACAAATTATCCTTAGGTCCAAAATCTAAAATCTCTCCAATGTGCAGAACTTAGCTTGGGTCCAGAACCCAAAATTACCCTTAGGTCTAGAACCTAAAATTATCCTTGAGTCCAGAACTCAAACCGAGTCCAGAACCCAAAACCTCAACCATCTCAGAAAAATTAAGTCTTATTGCTTTTCACTCTCTTTTACTGAATTCTGAGATCGTTCAAGCAAGGAGCAAACTGTAGACCCTTAATTTTTGGCCCAGTCCGGTCCATTATTTTTTATACAGTCCAAAATAATTTTTGTGGCATTTTAATTATATAATATTTATTTTAGTATTTATTGTTTTATAATTTTTAATAAAATAAAAATAAAAAATAAAAATAAATAAATAAATAAATAAAAATAAAAAATAAAAATTGGGCGACGAAAAATTCATCGCCGAAAGTCAAATTGGCCAAGCCAATTTCGCCGCAGGATTTTCCTGTTGCGAAATTGGCTGGCCACACCAATCCTCACAGCCAAGCGTGCCCAGCTCTCATAATTTCGCACCAATCCTCGCAGTTTTGGCCAGTGCTCGCAGTTTTCGCCAGCAAAATATTTCCAATGCAATTTTTTCCAAAACCAAATTCTATTTGGTTTCGGTTTCTTTTGCTAATTAATTTTAGTTTCCTTAAAAAATTAGACTTAATCATATAAATTTTCCTATAAATAACTCTTTAAAAGATAGAAAAAGGGACTGGAACTTGGGGCAGCAACCTTGTCTTTGTCCTTGTTCATCGAGAAAGCAATTTTTGGTGAAACCAACGAACAGAGGTTTGAATCTCAATTTTCTTTATTTATTTCTTTACAGTAGCTTCATCACTCAAATTGAATAAATTGTTTCTTCTGTTTCTTCTAAAACTTAAAACCTTGAAATGTTTCTTCTAAACATTAAAACCCTAAATTGTTCCTTTTATTTCCAAAAAACCCTAAAAAGTACTTTTCTATTTCCAAAAACCTTAAGAACCCTAATTTATTTCTTTTGTCTCTAAAAAACCCTAATTCGTTTAATTTTTTTTTCTAAAAACCTTAAATCATTTCTCTTATTTCAAAAAACTTTTAAAAACCCTAAACTGTTTTCCTCTAACTTTTTTCGAAAATTTCCAAATGTTTTGCTAAATCTCCAAACTCTAACTTATTTTACAGTTTCTGAAAATCATAATTACTTTTATAAAACTCTAAACTATTTTCTCAAATCCTAAAACCAAATATGTCTTCTAAAATATCAAAAACCCTAATTCTCTCAAAACTAATATGGTAAACCCTAATTTTTCTAAACCCTAAGTTTAAAACCTTAAAATCTTATAAATCCAAACCTTAAAACTCAATACAGTAAGCCTAAAATCACAATCCAATAAACATGAATTATAAACCTAATATCTTAAGATTCCAAAGCCCTAATTTCATAATTTTACCCCTCAAACCCTAATTTGATCAACCAAGGAACCTTACTAATTTCTTAAAGTTATAAAACCTTAATCCATTCTAATTTTCCAAAACCTTTATAGTAGGTTAAACAAATAACAATAATAATACTAAAATCCCAAAACCCTAATTGTTCATTAAAGAACTTTAAATAAAAACAGTAAACTTTAATTTGTATCTTTACTTGCTTTATTTTTAGAATTGATTATGTAGTTCATTATATGCTTTAATGCTTGATTTATTTAATTTATCATGGATGAATGTTTATTATATATTTTGATTGATGTTTAATATCTTTGATGAATGATTTATTTATGATGAATGGTTATTTACTTTTATCGATTTATTTTGATTTTCAAATGTTGTAAGAGGTATGTTTCCACTTTGTGGGTCCTCATTAATTAAGTTCCATGTAATTTAAATTGCTTTTATATTTTGGACCAATGTAAAGGACATGTTTCTACCTTTTGGTGGGTGTCCTATTTTGTTTACACATGGATGATGTAAGGACATGTTTCCATCTTCGGATGGGTGTCCATTTATTTGCTTTGTTTGCACATCACTTTGATTTTAATTTAATGATGCTTTATTTCAATTGTTGCATGTAATATGGATAATATTATTATACTTAAGAATTTTATAATATTAAGACCTATAAGTGGAGGTGCTGGGCCATTTCTCACCTTCCCTACAAGTACCCAACTTTGCAAACCCATTAGGGGGTTGGGGATTCCTTAGGAATCGAGTCATCCACCCCTTTCTTTTTCCCGGCCCGTCCGGGTGGCGACTCCATTTTTTCATACCTAGGTCCGTGTTCTCTAAGGCCTCGAGCCTAAACAGTGCTGAAATCACAAGAACCATTCCACCGGGAGTGGGGGCGAAAATCCTTGCTCACACAATGATTTTTTTCATGCAAGCTCATATTGATGTTTGCATTGTCTAGTTCTTCGCACAAGCATGCACTTCTTCTTTTGCAAAATGACTAGAGCTTCCTCAAGTAGTGGGACTTCCATGCCCCTTGATTCTATACCCGCTTTAGGTTTGCTTCATGGAGTATTGTTGTTTACTTTTGACCAAGAATAGATAACACAAGACACAAATAATGTATGATATGCTCATGTATGCATGGTATGCATGGATAATACTTATAGTGGTTCTATCAACTCACAGACTGAGGTGCTCAGCTAAAGTATTCTGCGTTGTCTCTTTCCAAATTCTCTTCCAGGTCTTGCTTTGGAATGATAGAAGACTTCGCGTTATGGCTTTTATCTTCAAGATTTTGAAAACATGAGCAGTGCAGGCCTAAGCAGCAGAGATGCATCCACTTCAAATTAGGATTCAGCATGCTACTTGGTAACTTTTTCACAACCTTGACAATAATCCTTTATTTTGGCCAATGTGTCCTTCGAGGTTCGATGGTTCAACAAACTTCTCTTAACTTGAAGGCTTTGTATGACAAAAACATTTTTTAAAAATCTTAAAATCATATTTTGGCTTTGTCAAATCAGTGTCATTATACCTCAGGACTCAATTTTTAAAATTAACATATCTATAACATGACAACCCTAGTTACCGTACTAAACTCGGGAATCATTTCTATTTGAGCAAGAACTGTTGCACTTCAGATAGGCACATACACATTACTTGGCCAAAGGTCTCTTTGATTTTGAAAATTGTCTATCTCACATGCATGCTTATTAAAAATATCTTAACTAATAGACTCTATCTACCAAGGGAGATCAACAGGTCTTAGATAGGCTTGAAATGGGTCTATAAGGGACACATGTTAAATGAAAGTTATATTTGAGCTGGGGCTGATGTGACACTGTTGACAAAGCTTCACACTATAATCTTCTATTGGAGCAGCAATCTTGCTAGACTCCAATTTCCTTCTATCTCCTTGGAAAAAATATACAACTAATTAAGACTATCTTCATCTTTTCCTTTCACTTTTGCACAAACTCATAACCCTTTTTTTTTCCTTTTTTCTTTTTTTTTGTTTTTTTCCTTTTTTTCTCTTTTTCCTTTTTGTTTTTGCCTTTTTCTTCTTCTTTTTTTATATTTTTTTTTGGTCCAACTTTAAGAAGGTTGTTCTATCTGTGCCATTCTATGCTTTTGATTATGGTTGAGTGGAGTTGAGTGAGTTTGCTTCAATAAGGATAAATCATTTGTTGCCCTTATGTCATCATAATAAATTGGAGATAATAGATCTAATATCAGGTGAACTTCAACTACCCTTATGGTGTTGACAACTTCAGCTATCCTCATGGTCTTGGCTATGCATTCCTTTCTTTGATCTTCTTGCCTCTTCACCTTAGTGATCAAAAGACTTGTCAAAAGTATTATAACAGCTCAGGGTAGGTTATCAGGGTTTACAAGCCAATAAAAAGCAAGCTAAAATCTTTTGAAGGCTCAAAGGGAAAAACTAGGGATTGATGTTAACATGGGTGGATACTAGTTATTGCCTTATCAAAAAATGCCTAGATCGTCTCTCCCTTAAATAAGTAGAGTATAATTTCACCTCAAAAGTTCATCAAAGCATGTTCTAAGACTGACTAGGACCTAGACGCTCATAATTATGTAGGAGCTCTCTCTAAGTAAGTATTCATAGCTCAATGCTAAGTTCCATCTTCTAAGGTATTGAACCAATTTTAGACAACAAGGTCCAATGAGAGCATGAAGTACCTTAGAGTTTGGGCCTTAGTAGCTCAACCAGACCTCATAGCTATAATGTATTGCTTCACATGGAGATGAGGATTTCCAATTCCATCAAACTTTTCAAAGGAAGGCATCTTGAACTTGTACAGGACCTCTTCGTCTAGCTCAAACAACTTGTCAACTTCAGACATTTCTTTAGTTTTCAACTTCTTTTCAAATTCCTTTTCCAAATCAGTAATTAACTTCTCAATATCTGAAGTTTCAATTTTTCCATGGTTGATCTTTCAATGACCTTTGGTTCCTTCTTCTTGTCTTGAGGCTCTTGAAAGTATTGAGCCCAGTCGTCGTCGTCATCAACGACTACATTGTCATCATCAAAATCTACTTCACCAACCTTAGCCTTCCCTTTGTCCTTTGGCTTCTTGGTGATAGCAGATGCCTCAATAGTGTTTTCCAAAAGTGCAGCCAGTTGGTTCTTCATGGTCTCAGCTAGGGCCTCCTTTATTTCTTCCATCTTAGCATTGAGGGCATCGTCCATCATTCTTTGATTTTGTTCGGGATCCATTTCTCTTGGAGAGAAGGTAATTGAATCATTGCTAGATTTTACATCAGTGGCATAGGTTGGGTTGTCGTACGCTCTTGAACTGCTGTACTCTAGGTCTGTGACCCATAAAGGATCAATAACATATTATGTAATGCGTGTATGAATGTATGCATGTATGCATAAATAAAAAACAAACAAAGATAATTAGGACATTTCTTCCAACCTTATAAATTTTAGACACGAATGGCGAGTCTCTTTTCCTAGGTATATGGTCAACAAAAATACCAACATGGGATATTTTATTCTCGAAAAATTCCCTCAGACGATTTAACCAATAGTTGCATTTTCTAACATAGAAGTTGATCCATGATAATTCACATTAATTAGGCTTTAATCCATTGAATCTCAACTAAAAATAGCTTTTATGCTCTATTGAATTAAAGCAAAATTAATAGGTTTATCATAAATTGATTTATTATTTAGAAAAAGTAAGTAATGATTCACACCAAAAACAAGCCCATGATTAATAATTATTGGTATAAACTAGGCTCACAATTGATTTTTGGCATTTTTTTAATTGACCTAAATATTTGTAAGCTCTTTTTAAGAAAAAGGTTGTATTTTTAGATGAAGTGAAAGATAATTTTGTTTGTTTGAGCCATATGGTGTAAAAAGATTTTTAACCCATCTTGAAAGGTTTCACTGTCCAAAGACCTTCTTAAAAATTTTTAAAATTGTTTTGGTCTTTTGGATCTTAAAGAATTATTTTTGAGCTTATAGTATAGGTAGGTCATATTAGAAAAAGAATAAACTAAATAAGCCATGGTTTAAACCAAGATAAATTAACCATAATAAAACAACAAGCATTTAGGGTAGAAACCTAAGAAAAGTAACTAGACCAATTACATGAGCTTTAGTCTTTGGATTGAAAAGCTTAGGTTCCCATAGTAAGTATATACCAAAAGGTACAAAGCTATGGGTGGTTATGACATGCTCGATATCCATACCTTAAGTGAAAGTATTGTATCCCTTACATAACACAATATGGATTACACAGGCGTCCTAACTCATGCACACGATGCAATCTAAATGATGCAATGGACAATATCATAATAAGAAAGAATAAAATAATATAAAGACTAACAAAATCAACTTCTCTTATCCCCAGTGGAGTCGCCATTGTGAGCAGGGATTTTCGCCCCCACTCCTGTGTGGAATGGCTCTTGCCACTTTGGCACTGTTAGGCTTAAGGCCTAAGAGAACATGGGCCTAAATTCAGAGAAAATGGAGTCGCCACCCGGACGGGCCGAGAAAAAGAAAGGGGTGGATGACTTGATTCATAAGGAATCCACAACCCCTAATGGGTTTGAAAAGTTAGGCACATGTGGGGAAGTTGAGAATGACCCAGCACCCCCACAATGCCCGGTTTATTAGAACCAACCTCTTTTTTTGGTCTTAATATTATAGAATTCTTAATTGTTATTATATAATCCATACTACATACAATAATTAAAATAAGGCATCATTCCATTAAGATCAAAGAAATGTTAGAAAAAAAATAAATAAATGGACACCCGTTCGAGAATGGAAACATGTCCTTACATCATCCAATATCTAAACTAATAGGACACCCACCAAATAGGTGAAAACATATCCTTTACATTAATCCCAAAATATGAAAATAATTTAAATTACATGAAGCTTAACTAATGAGGTATACACAAAGTGGAAAATATACCTCTTACATTATTAATACCAAGATAAACAAATAATAATAATTATAAAGAAAAATCCATTCATGATAAATTAAACAAATCAAACATCCAAAATCAAATAAATCAATGATCAAAACATATAATAAACTACATAATCAAATCTAAAACTAAATAAAGCAATAATTGTATAGATTTAGGGTTTTAGAACTTTGATGACCAAACTAAGGTTTTTAAGGTTTTAAAAAACAAGGCTAGGGTTTAAGTAAATAACATTGACGCTTATGAAAATAAGATTAGAGCTTAGATATTTGAAATGAATAAGCTATTGTGATGGTTTGGAAAAAAAATTAACATTATTATTATTATTTAAAAATACTAAGCTACTGTGAAAGTTTGGAAGAGGAATTAATTAGGGTTTTATGGTTTTGGTGTTGAAAACTGATTTTTAGAATTTTAATTAATAAGAAAAATGCATGTTAAGGCTTAAGAAATTATTTGGCTACTGGACTAAACAACTTCAATATGTTAAACCAACAATTTTATGATATTGGATTAAAAACAATTGCGAAATACTATAAACTTAAATAAAATAAATACAGAATAGTGCACCTTCGTTTGATGGCTCCAGCACAATTGCAAGTTCTAGATGAGCAAGACTAAGACAGTGTCACTGCTTTTGTAAAGTTGTTCCTCTTGTTTAATGCTTTTGTTCCCCTTTTTATTGCTAGGGTTTCTTTTGTTTTATGTTGCTTTTTGTTGATAATGGTTGCTGCCATTCTATGTCTCAAAGTCCCTATCTCAGAAAAAAATACAAAGTCATTGAATAATTGCTATCCTCCTTTTTTTCTATGTTTAATACTATTATTTATAGGAAAGTAAAACAAAACCTAATAGTTTAAGGAAATTAAAAACTATTCAGGAAATAAATTGAGGTTTTCGATTATAATATGTTTTTGGCAAAAATTGGCCAACGCACTGGAATGCTGGCCCGAGGGCTACTGGGCGAGAGAGGTTGCTGGCATGCGAGCAATGGGTGAGCGAGCTACTAGCATTTGAGCAACGGGTGAGGGTGAGGGTGAAGGCGAGCTGGCTAGTAATTCACCACAGGCAGCCACTGCCGCGCGTCATTCTCCGATTTGTCTGATTTTTTATTTTTATTATTTTTTCTTTTTTATATATTTTTTTATTTTTATTATTAAAAATAAATATTTATAATTTCTTTTTTTCTTTTTAATATTATAAATAATAAATATTATATTATTATTAAAATAAATAATAAAAATAATAAATATTATTTTTGGACTGTTTTAAAATATTGGACCGAACTTGGTCAAAGATAAGGGTCTACATCTAGTGTCTAACCCCAAAAGCAAATCATATAAAAAGGCATGCCATATCCTTATTACCAAAAATAAATCTATGGAATATGATATTATATAAGGTAATCACACATCATTTCATACTATCATTCAAACATCGCTAATTTATCAAACCCCAAATTTCAACACTTTTCCCGTCAATTATCTCAATTATACATATTCTTATAATAGATATCACATTTGATATCGTAAATGACCATTTTAAAATGGCTTAAAATTTATAGATTATGCTTATCACACTTTTAACACATAACTATGCACTTTACATGTGAATACTCTCATTAAAGTATCATAGTACAAACATTAACATAAAACATGTCCATTCAATGCATTTTAATACAAGATTAACAAAGTATGTACTAATCTTCACTTAAGGCATCTTCCAAGTCAAGTTCATTCCCTTTCCTTCACTAAAATGCTCTTCACCTCTTGGATGGACAATCCCACACTACTCAACTCCTAAACACATTGTAAGTTTAAATAATTCATTCGAAGTATAATTCTACTAACTTTAACAATTCAAAGTTCATTTATCACATTTCTTTCAAATTTCCAACATTTGCCCTAACATTCTTTAATTTTAGAATTCTACTGTAATCAATTCTAAATTAAGTTTTAAGCTTAATTACATCACTAGAATCATTTTCTAACGTAATTTAATCATTCAAATGCCATTTACATCCATTCTTTACAAATTTCACTAAAAACCCTAAATTAATTACTTCTTCTCCCAAACTTCAACCAAACCTAATCAAATCAATCATCTAACCTTAAAATCATTATTCTACCATCAAAATAACATCATCCAACACCATTTAAAAAATTATAACATCTTCCTTCAAAAATCAAAATTTCACATTAAAACTAACTTAAAGAAATCTTTCAAAGAACAAAAGAAAACTTACTTTTTACTTGAGAAATCTTTAAAACTACTCTTAATCCTTGGAAATTCTTATAGCATTTGATGTATGGAAGAAGAAAATTTACTGCTTATTCATCTATGGTATTTAGCCATGAGAAGGAAGAGAGAAAGAATATGATAAAAATTAGCCTTTTGACTTTTTCTTCTTTCTTTGTCTAACCATATAATTAATTAATTAATTACTGATTATAAATTATTTGATATTTTCTCTCTTCTGTCCAAAAGTATTTTATTTTTTAATGTTTTTAAACTTTTTACCTTTTAACTTTTTAACTTATACCATTTTACTTTTAACTTTTTTGTTTTTTAATGACATTGATATTTATTGTATATTTCATTTACATCCTACTTATACATTATGTATCAATGCCTCACTTAGCCCTACCTAATTATTTATTTAATTATATTTAATAAAATTGTGGGTGTTACAACTCTCTTCCTCTTAAATAATTTCTTCCTCGAAATTACTTTGTATTTGTTCGGAAGAGTTAAGGGTACTGGCTCCGCATGATCTCCTCGCTATCCCATGTTGCCTTCTCAGTGGAATGATTTTTTCATAAGACTTTAACCAATGGTACCCTCTTAATTCTCAATTCTTTCACCTCTCATGCCAAAATCGCCACTAGTTCCTCTTTGTAGGTAAAATCTAGATTCACCTCTATGGATTCAACTGATAGTATATGAGACAGATTCAATCTGTACCTCCTAAGCATAGAGACATAGAAGACATTATGAATTTTATCTAACTCAAGTGGCAAAGCTAGTCTATATGAAACTGGGCCAACTCTTTCTAGTACCTCATATGGTCCATTGAAATGAGGACTCAACTTACCCTTCTGGCTAAATCTTAATATTCTCTTCCATGGAGACACATTCAGGAATACCTTATCACCCACATTAAACTCTATATATTTTATTTTCAAATTTGAGTAGGAATTTTGTCAGTCTAACGCTATTTTCAATCAATCTCAAATTACTTTAACCTTTTCTTCTATTTCTTTGATCAAATCATGACTTACCAGTTTTCCTTCTCTGACTTCATCCCAGCATAATGGTATCCTACACATTCTACCATACTAGGCCTTATAAGGTGCCATCCCGATGCTAGACTGATAAATGTTGTTATAAGTGAATTTAATCAGTGGTAAATGCCTACCCTAGCTCTTAATAAAGTCAATTATACAACTCCTTAACATATCCTCTAGGACTTGTATCACTCTCTCTAATTGTGTACATGTCTATAGATGGAAAGCAATGTTGAAATGCAATTGAGTACCTAATGTATCCAGCAAACTCTTCCAAAATCTAGATGTGAGCCGTGGATCTCAGTCAGATACCAAAGAAACTAGGACACTATGCATCATCATGATCTCATTCGCAAACAACTCAGCCAGCTTGTCAAGAGAATAATCCATCCTAATCAAAAGGAAAATACTTAACTTCATCATCTGGTCCACTATTACCCAGATTGCATCATGCTACATCTGGGCCAAAGGTAGTCCAGCTACAAAATCCATAGTCACTCACTCCCACTTCCACTCAAACACTGATAATGGATGCAACAACCTAGTGAGCTTCTACTCTTTAACGAGTGTGACACCTTGATACAAATTCTACTATGTTTATCTTCATACCTGACCATCAATAATGCTGGTTTAAATCTTGATACATCTTATTACTCCTGGGGTGCATAGCATAAGGTGACTAATGTGCTTCCTCTAATATCGTCTTCCTAAATTTAACATCATTAGGAACACATAATCGATCTCCATACCATAAATTGTCATAATCTATAACATGAAAATCCCTACTGTTCCCCTTATGACAATCTTCCATAGTCTTTTCAAGTTTCACATCTACCTTCTGTGCTTCTTTAATCTGATCAAGCAGTAATGGTGTAATATCCCAATGTGTGCCCTAGAAGTTGGATACAATTGTTGTTTTGATTTGAATTAAATGTATATAGGTATTTGCAAAGGAAATGAGAGTGTGTTAAGAGAATGTATATGTTGTGTATATTTTAATATATATAACATATAAGTTGGTCAAATGAGAAGTCAAGGTAAGAGGATATTTTAATTGTGAGAAGTGAAATTACCTAAATGGGCATATAAGAGACAAAGGTTAAGTTAAATGATTGAGGGCAATTAGGTAATTGCTTGGTTAAATTGCTTGGTGGATATTTAAAGAAGAAGAGAAGTTGAATTTGTATGGTTTTTCTCTCTTCTTTGTTGGTGTGGCCGGCTATCAAAGGGAAAGAGAGAGCAAGAGAGGTCTTCTAAATCCTAACATCAAATTGAAGGAGGAAGCAAAGGATTAAGTTAGAGATTGGTGAAATTTCTTCAATTGAGGTAAGTACTCACTTGTTTTCCCTTGTTAATTTTTGAAGTGGTGTTTGAGATAAATTGTGATTGATTAATTTTATGATTTGGTGTGTTATAGATGTGTTTACAAGTATTGAAATTGATTGTAAGCTAAAGGATTGAATTGGTGTTGGTTTTGTTGTGAAGATGGTAAGTTAAGTGGATTTGGATAGTGAAAGATCAAGAGTGATGATGGTCTTAGAGTTTTGAAATGGTAGATGATTCAATGTGTTGTTAATGTGCAATATTGTGATTAACATGCTAAATAAGTGTTAATGACATGGTTTAATAGCATTTGAATGAAGTTGTGTTGTGTATAATGTGTTTAAATGCAATTGAAAGAAGTTTGGCCACACTTAGGGTTTTGTTTATGTGAGACACGGCCAAAATAAGAATGGAACACGGCCAAGACCTATTAATTTTGGGAGACACGGCCAAGTTGAGGGAAGTTTGGCCGTGTTGGATGGATTTTGGAGAGACACGGCCACAAGCTTGGCCGTGTCCCTTGCCCATGTTTGCTACTGCCTGAATTTTGTTGAGAGACACGGCCGTGTCCTCTTGCCCGTGTCTGCCTCGGTATGAATTGATGTTGAGAGACACGGCCACAAGCTTGGCCGTGTCCCTTGGGTGTGTTGGCTACTGTGATGTTCTTTTGCTCTTCTTGTTTTGTGGAGAATGAACACACATTTGATGATGCATATGATTATGTATGAACAATGTTATGTTATGCATTGTGAATCATGTGAATGGTAGTATGTTATATGAACAATGTGACTAATATTATGACTTGTATAGTGTGGAAGAGATGAGGATCATCCAAAAAGGTATGTGCAATGCAATTCATTATGATAAATGTTTTACTAATGAATGGTATCAATGTGTCTTGAGAAAGGATGAAATGTGATATCATCATGGTTGATAATAATGATTGAAATGTTATAAAGGAACATGTTGTTAATATGATGATTCAATTGTAATAAATGAGGCATGCTTGCCTAGATGATGATTCAATTGTGAATGAAATGGATAATGAGATAATAAATAAATTGTGTAACTAATGTGTTATTCCATTTTCAGAGTTTGTTGTTGGTGGCATGCCTAATGATGGTAACAATCTCTTGAAGTTAGGTTGGCTAAGTCCTTGAAGCCTAATTGAGATGTTACAACCCTTGAAGCTAGGTTGGATTGGTTCTTGAAGCCAAGTTGGGTTGATGCTTAGCATGCTTTGCTCCCCTTGAAGCTTGGTTGAACCTAATCCTTGAAGCCTAGTTGAGTCTATGATAATGATAAATGTGATGATTGAACCAAAGAATTACTCTGAAAATTGAATGGCATATTAGTATCGTTTGGGCCCGAGTCTGTCGTTGTTGTCAATATGATATATATAAATGTTGTAATAAACGAGTAATGAGATTTATGGTTGAATTGGTTGGAAATGTGATTCATGATTTGTGAATTGTGAATAAAATAATGACATGAAATGATATGTAATATGTACATTGAAATATTGATTGTGAGAAGTAATGTTGGATCGGTGATTGGTGATAATGATATGATATGTGATTGGTGATAATGATATGATATGTGATTGGAGATAATGATATGGGTATTACTATGTTGATGGTGATTATTAATGATGAATTAGTGTCGGTGAAAATGATATGTATATGTTGTATGAAATTTGTTAAGATATGTGAAAGATGCAATTTAAAAAGGAAAACATGATAAGAAACTAACGGTACGTCAAATTAATATGTCATTATATGTTAGTATTTTTATAATGTATGTTTATATGTTATATTTGTATTACTAAGCTCTCGAGCTTAGCGCGGATGTATAATCGCGCATGTATCTTGGTGGAAGATATGAAGTCTTTTGTTACGCCACAAGAAGAGTAAGAGTTTGTCGAGACCAACTAGAGGGTAATGCATACATGTTTAATTTTAAGTATGATGTATTTCTGATGAGTGAATATTTATATGTATAAATGGAGTTTTAATTAAGACAATGATTTTGTAAATGATATTTAAATTAACGTAATATGGTTTGAACTCGGTTGCAGGTTTTTAAAAGGTAACATCAAGTGGCATCTTTATACTTTATATACTTACTGTATGTATACTAGGTATATGTACAGTACTTATATAGGGTATCGGGGTGTTACAATTATTTTGGTATCAGAGCTTAGGTTCGAGATTCTCGGCCTAAGTGAAATTAAAAAGAGAAAGTTTTGAAAAACAAAAAGGAAATTAAAAAGAAGAGTTTTGAAATGAAATTGGTAATACATGTATATGCATTGACACCTAGGTTGGTCTCGAATGTGGCATTATATGAATTGTAGAATATCTGTGTTATATGAGATGGATGCTAGTGTGTGAATGATGTTTTACATGAATGTAAAGCTAGAGAAAGAAATGATATGAAAACTAAAATAAAATAAAAATATTGGTTAATGTAAGGAAATATAATGGTGTTGTTTGCATGGTTGTTTTAATGCAAACATTGTGAATCTAATGTGATAATGTGATGTAATATGATAATGATCAAAGACTGAGTTGATCACATGAAAATGTAATGTACGTATAGTATTGCATGTTTGAATCTATATAATTACTTGCCTATGAATGTTGAGGATGATTATGCTTGCATTGACAACTTGTGCAAAGTCAGGTCGTGTGATAAATTGATAGTGAAAATTGGATTGAGTAACGTTGGTTTAAGAAACTGGGAATTGTGATAACTAGACTTGGAAAGTGTATAGAAGTTATTGGGCTCAGTGTGTATATGATTGGATGTAATGTACATGTGTATATTTATGTGAGTGATATATATATGTTGAATAGAAAACAAATGGATATATAAAGTTAAGGTTTTGTTTAAAGGAAAAAGAGATGATATTGGTTGAGTAAGGATATAAATTGGTATTTTTATTGTAATGCAAATATTGTGAATTCAATGTTAGAAATGTGAGATGCTTGGATATTGTGAAAGCTCATGGTAATGGTGATAATATGTGATATTTGTGATTCTCTTTAAAATGAGCTTAATAATTGGGGAAAATTTTATGTTTTGATGTTGTTTTGTGATATACATCTATAAGATGTTTTTAACGTAATATTAAGAAAAGATGAGTTTGACAAATTGAAGTTTAAGTGAAGTAGTAAGTTGAAAAGTTAAAGTTTTAATGGAAATTGATAACGATTATTTGGATGTTGATGGTTTAGTGTATATACCATACATGAGTTAGATGAAATGATTAATATTGCATATGAAAGTATTATGAATTGGGTAATGTGATTGATAGTATGAAAATTTGTCTTGAAGTAAAAAGGGAAGTGAATAAGCAAATGAAGATGAGCTATTTTAAGTCACTATATTAAAAAGGGGTAAAAGTGGATATGGAAATATATTAAATGATTTTAAAGATGAAAGTGAAAAAGATGTTACATTGGGAATGTGGTTAAGATGGATGTAAAGTGCTATTATAGTTAGAATGTATATATATATGTATGTTATGTGAATCAATATTTTATATCATATTGGAAGATTTGGTACTGGATGATTTTCGCTGACTCTCTTAAGGGGGAGATCAGGTGTTCAATCTAGAGAGGCGACTTGCACTCATGTGTCTTGGGTGTAAGTCAAATAAACGAATTCTGTTGGAAGGCCGTGAGGGTAGTTTAGTACTGTAGCAGCCCAGCCCAGAGGCCCTGAGGGTTTCTCTGGATAGGAATGGCTCAGCAGGTGGACTGGGACGGTTGTTACAGTTATAAAGGAAAATTTGTGTTGAATGTATGATAAATAAGAGCATCTAATTAAGTGTATACAAGTATATGGTATGTGAATTGAACTTTCAATGTAAATAAAATTATTTATATAAATAAATGTGTGAATCACATTATGAGGGTGACCTATGAAAATGTATGTGGTATTATTATGGAATTAGTGATATGGAAACGATGTTGTATGTCTTATTGGACTTAAGAGAGATTAGGTTTTGAATTATGTAAAGCTAAGTGGATTATGTGATGGAAGTGAGTATGGAATGAACTTGAATAGTATTGGACAGTTGAAATTGTTATGATGAGCATTGAACTTGATGATCATGTGATATTTAGAGTTCTAAAGTATTCACAAATGAAAAGTTCTATGTATATATATATTATAAGAGATTGTAAATGGATTAGAAATGAAGTGACGAATAGAAATTGAATAAGAATTGCATATGATTGAATATATATATATAGAAATATTGTTGGAAAATGAATTAAGTTGATAAAGATCATATAATCGAGTGTAAATTGGTTTGAAACGGAGTTGAAATGTGTTAACTTCTGATATAGCAAAAATGTAAAGAAATGAATATGTAATTCTTGAAATACACCTTAGTCTAGTATTTGTAAAGACTAAAAATAAAATTATAAAAGAATATTATTGATTTGGAAGTTTTAGGCTTGAATATTAATCTCTTAAAGCCATGTGTTTTGTTCAGTATATATGATTGGTTAATGTGTTATCCATGGTTTTGGATCTTAGATAACATGATTGTAATATATATTTGGTGAGATTGAAAATTTTGTTGGAAAAGTATAGTTAAAAATTATGATGGATAAAGTTGTATCTTATCATTTTATGTTAAGAATTTGGTTATAATTATGAAGATAAAAAGGGAAAAGAAAATTATGGAAATGTGTTGAGTTATGGGTAATATGACTGAAAGTTATACTAGATATGTTTATGGTATGTAATGAATAAATGAATGGACTTGAGATTTAAGTGAAAGAACTATTGATAGTAAATATAGTATAAAATTATTATGAGAATTGGTGAGAATGATATTAAGATAATTTGAAATGATTGGTTATCATAATAATTTGATTGAATAAGAATCGGAAGAGATCAAGAATTGTATATAAGTTTGTCCTAATGGAATTAGGTTATATATATACATATATGAATATTGTGAATTTTCATGATGAATTTGGATAAATTAATGGTTGGTTGGAATTGAACAAGATTGGAATGTGAGTATATTGTGATAGATAGATCAATTGATCTGGTCTTGGCTAAGAATATGAATCATTGTTGAGATTTAATGTGTATAGTTGTACCAAGAGTGTAATTATTTACATGATGATGTATATGATGTAAATTTTAAAGTACGATTGGATATGAATAAAAGGGGGGTTATAGTAATTATAAATCATGCTGTAAAGGGAAAAGATTTGGTTATTTATAAAATAAGTTGAAAGGTAATGTATTAATACGTAAGTTAAGTGAATAGCGTGCTAAAGAAATAACTCTATTTATGTAAAATAAGGAACTTGTTATCAATTGAGGATTGATAAATGTCTATTTGGACAGTGATTGTGATGATGGGATAATTAATGCTCAGATATTAACCAATGGTTTCTAAGGTTAAAGTTAAGATAGTAATATCAATGGGGTGAAGGAACAAAATATATGAAATATAATAATTGGACGAGGTATAAGTGTGTTATAAATGATCTGATTTTTTGTATCAAGATATTAATAGGAAATGTAATGAGTTCTTTTGAATGTTTGATCAAGGAAGTAATAAGATATATAAACATATAGAATGACGAGTTATGAAATTTAAAGAAGGTGGTTGATTCTAAAGAGGAGAATTGAAGTTGTATGATTTGATGATATAATAACTTAAGAATTTAATTAACTTCATATGGAAGTTAAGATAGTATTTTGTTAAGAATGAATTGTTATGATACTGATAATTTCGAGGACGAAATTATTTAAGGGGGAGAGAATTGTAATATCCCAATGTGTGCCCTAGAAGTTGGATACAGTTGTTGTTTTGATTTGAATTAAATGTATATAGGTATTTGCAAAGGAAATGAGAGTGTGTTAAGAGAATGTATATGTTGTGTATATTGTAATATATATAACATATAAGTTGGTCAAATGAGAAGTCAAGGTAAGAGGATATTTTAATTGTGAGAAGTGAAATTACCTAAATGGGCATATAAGAGACAAAGGTTAAGTTAAATGATTGAGGGCAATTAGGTAATTGCTTGGTTAAATTGCTTGGTGGATATTTAAAGAAGAAGAGAAGTTGAATTTGTATGGTTTTTCTCTCTTCTTTGTTGGTGTGGCCGGCTATCAAAGGGAAAGAGAGAGCAAGAGAGGTCTTCTAAATCCTAACATCAAATTGAAGGAGGAAGCAAAGGATTAAGTTAGAGATTGGTGAAATTTCTTCAATTGAGGTAAGTACTCACTTGTTTTCCCTTGTTAATTTTTGAAGTGGTGTTTGAGATAAATTGTGATTGATTAATTTTATGATTTGGTGTGTTATAGATGTGTTTACAAGTATTGAAATTGATTGTAAGCTAAAGGATTGAATTGGTGTTGGTTTTGTTGTGAAGATGGTAAGTTAAGTGGATTTGGATAGTGAAAGATCAAGAGTGATGATGGTCTTAGAGTTTTGAAATGGTAGATGATTCAATGTGTTGTTAATGTGCAATATTGTGATTAACATGCTAAATAAGTGTTAATGACATGGTTTAATAGCATTTGAATGAAGTTGTGTTGTGTATAATGTGTTTAAATGCAATTGAAAGAAGTTTGGCCACACTTAGGGTTTTGTTTATGTGAGACACGGCCAAAATAAGAATGGAACACGGCCAAGACCTATTAATTTTGGGAGACACGGCCAAGTTGAGGGAAGTTTGGCCGTGTTGGATGGATTTTGGAGAGACACGGCCACAAGCTTGGCCGTGTCCCTTGCCCATGTTTGCTACTGCCTGAATTTTGTTGAGAGACACGGCCGTGTCCTCTTGCCCGTGTCTGCCTCGGTATGAATTGATGTTGAGAGACACGGCCACAAGCTTGGCCGTGTCCCTTGGGTGTGTTGGCTACTGTGATGTTCTTTTGCTCTTCTTGTTTTGTGGAGAATGAACACACATTTGATGATGCATATGATTATGTATGAACAATGTTATGTTATGCATTGTGAATCATGTGAATGGTAGTATGTTATATGAACAATGTGACTAATATTATGACTTGTATAGTGTGGAAGAGATGAGGATCATCCAAAAAGGTATGTGCAATGCAATTCATTATGATAAATGTTTTACTAATGAATGGTATCAATGTGTCTTGAGAAAGGATGAAATGTGATATCATCATGGTTGATAATAATGATTGAAATGTTATAAAGGAACATGTTGTTTATATGATGATTCAATTGTAATAAATGAGGCATGCTTGCCTAGATGATGATTCAATTGTGAATGAAATGGATAATGAGATAATAAATAAATTGTGTAACTAATGTGTTATTCCATTTTCAGAGTTTGTTGTTGGTGGCATGACTAATGATGGTAACAATCTCTTGAAGTTAGGTTGGCTAAGTCCTTGAAGCCTAATTGAGATGTTACAACCCTTGAAGCTAGGTTGGATTGGTTCTTGAAGCCAAGTTGGGTTGATGCTTAGCATGCTTTGCTCCCCTTGAAGCTTGGTTGAACCTAATCCTTGAAGCCTAGTTGGGTCTATGATAATGATAAATGTGATGATTGAACCAAAGCATTACTCTGAAAATTGAATGGCATATTAGTATCGTTTGGGCCCGAGTCTGTCGTTGTTGTCAATATGATATATATAAATGTTGTAATAAACGAGTAATGAGATTTATGGTTGAATTGGTTGGAAATGTGATTCATGATTTGTGAATTGTGAATAAAATAATGACATGAAATGATATGTAATATGTACATTGAAATATTGATTGTGAGAAGTAATGTTGGATCGGTGATTGGTGATAATGATATGATATGTGATTGGTGATAATGATATGATATGTGATTGGAGATAATGATATGGGTATTACTATGTTGATGGTGATTATTAATGATGAATTAGTGTCGGTGAAAATGATATGTATATGTTGTATGAAATTTGTTAAGATATGTGAAAGATGCAATTTAAAAAGGAAAACATGATAAGAAACTAACGGTACGTCAAATTAATATGTCATTATATGTTAGTATTTTTATAATGTATGTTTATATGTTATATTTGTATTACTAAGCTCTCGAGCTTAGCGCGGATGTATAATCGTGCAGGTATCTTGGTGGAAGATATGAAGTCTTTTGTTACGCCACAAGAAGAGTAAGAGTTTGTCGAGACCAACTAGAGGGTAATGCATACATGTTTAATTTTAAGTATGATGTATTTCTGATGAGTGAATATTTATATGTATAAATGGAGTTTTAATTAAGACAATGATTTTGTAAATGATATTTAAATTAACGTAATATGGTTTGAACTCGGTTGCAGGTTTTTAAAAGGTACATCAAGTGGCATCTTTATACTTTATATACTTACTGTATGTATACTAGGTATATGTACAGTACTTATATAGGGTATCGGGGTGTTACAAATGGGCTAGCCTACAATTGAGCCATAAGGGCACCACCATCACATACCTCAAATCTAGCATGAAGTTGGACAATTGACTCTATTTTGATCATTGACAATCAAATTAATGTATGCTAATTATTTCAAACAAGTTTGTTTTATAGGTACTAAACTTTTAGGCCTCATGCGACCACGTCACAGGTAGCATGACCGCACAAAGCCTGATGGAAGAAATACCTTAAAAGCACAGAAGGAATCATGGTCTCTGGTGCATAAGGCAAGCATAAGGCATTGTCTCACACATTGTTCCCCACTTCGTGCAGAAGAATTCAAATGTTTTTGGTGTGACACAGCCAAGCCAAGAGTAGCTTGGCCGCGTCTCTTGATCTTTTCTTTCTTTCCATGAGGTGACACGGCCAATCTAGTGGCCGTGTCCCTCAATTTTCATGGGACACGGCCAAGCTAACTAGCCGTGTCCTTCACTGCTTGCTTCTTTCTTTTCATTTTTCCTTTTGGTCTCAAAGGGTGACACAGCCAAGCTTGTGGCCTTGTCATGCGACACGGCCACTGGCTTGGCCGTGTCATGTGGGTGTGTTTGCTTTTGCTTCTTTTCTTTCCTTCTTTGTAACACCCTGATACTCCATATAAGTACCATACATATACCTAGTATACATACAATACATATATGTAGTATCAGAATGTCACGTAAATTTTCAGTTTATTTACCTTTAACCGAATTCATAAAATTTTACATTACTTTGAAACACATTTATAAAATCATTGCTCTTATTAAAAATGCAACATAATTAAAATCATATATGTATGCATCACCTTCTAGTTGGTCTCGAGACACCCTTACTCTTCTCGTGGCACCACAGCTAAACTTCCAAATTAACCTCATAAATACCTGCGCGATTAAACATCCGCGCTAAGCCCGAGAGCTTAGTAGTACTAAATAAAACAATAATAAAATAAACTTTGCCAAAAGAATCATACCTTAAATTTTTAGCATTTAGTTTTATTGTTTTCTTACCACGTATTCCTTTCTCAATGCATTCTTCAGAAGTTCTCACTATCTTTGCAAATTTGATATATAATTACATGGAACATTCATAACACAATTCTTGCCCTTTCTATTTCATATATATATATATAACATACATCATTTTAACAAAACACCATTCAATGATCTATCCAAATTTTCATAATAGCAATTCTCACAAATTCCACCTTCATATACATTTTACACATCATACAACATGTTCATAAGCCCATATCTCAACAAAGTCCCTCAAAACACATTCCTCTTCAATACATCAATGCACATATTACAAAATCATACTTCATAACATCATTTTATTCACAATTCATCAAGCATGAATCACATTGACAACAAAGACAGACTTGGGCCCAAACAACATACTAATATGCCATTCAATTTTCAGAGTAATGCTTTGGTTTAATTATCACATTTATCATTATCATAGACCCAACTAGGCTTCAAGGATTAGGTTCAACCAAGCTTCAAGGGGAGCAAAGCATGCTAAGCTTCAACCCAACTTGGCTTCAAGAACCAATCCAACCTAGCTTCAAGGGTGGTAACATCTCAATTAGGCTTCAAGGATTTAATCCAACCTAACTTCAAGAGATTGTTACACTTCTTAGGCATGCCACCAACAACAAACTCTGAAAATGGAATAACACATTAGTCACACAACTCATTTATCAATTTTATTCTCAATTGAATTATCATAACCAATAACAATGGTTCACATTTTATTTGAATCATCATAGCCAATCACAATGGCTTCATCACATCACATTAAAATCACCATAGCCAATAACAATGGCTCACATCTCATTTGAATCATCATAGCCAATAACAATGGCTTCATATTTCATTTGATTTCAACTCACATTTCATTTGTCATCACAATATCACATATTTTATATTTCATGCTTCATCACAACATCACATCATTCATATAACACATTACAATTTACAAAGCATAGAACATAACATTATTCATATAGTATCATCAAATCATATTGATCAATTCATCACTCAAGTATACATGATCATTATATCTTCCACATTTCCTATACCATCATTGTTAGATACATCACACTTTACATTATTCATGGATTTATAATCTTCTATATACTTTTGGTTGGATCATTATTGTTTTAAGTGTGTTTAGGTACCAAAAGACCCTTTTAAAGATCCAACAATATAAGAAGAATATATAACAATGTAAGAAGGACAAAGAATAAAACATTACTTAACACATTTGAGGGACACGGGCAGCACACTTGAGGGACACGGCCAAGCTTGTGGCCGTGTCTCTCAACACAATTTTGGCAGTAGCGAACACGGGCATGGGACACGGCCAAGCTTGTGGCCGTGTCTCTCATCACAATTTCAAACAGACTCAGACACAGGCAGAGGACACGGCCGTGTCTCTCAACAAAAGTCAGGCAGTAGCAAACACATTCAAGGGACACGGCCAAGCTTGTGGCCGTGTCTCTTCAAAATCCATCCAACACGGCCAAGTTGCCCTAACTTGGCCGTGTCTCTCATAATTTGGCCGTGTCCTTCAAGAACTCAAAGACCAAACCATTTCCAAAATTCATACCACAACCCTTTTAATCATCATCTTTGTTCATATTTATCAATTCCATATCACTTTAACATTTATATAACTTCATTATATCACCATAACAATCAATATATATACATCACTATAATCAATTACTCAAAATACCATTTCATTCATATCAAATCCTAACTCAACAATTCATCATCATCATCACAAATACCCCAAATTATCAACACTTAAATACCAATTCAACACAATTACATACTTCAATCTTTCATTTCCATCATCTTAAACACCAACCATACCTCAATCCAAAGAAACCCAAAACAAGAAGATAAAAACATATATATACATAATCAATAAAATCAACTCAAGAGAGAAGTACTTACTTGAATAGCTTGCCAAATCTTCAATATCCATTTGCAAGCCTCTTGATAACCTTAATCTTTGGTGTAATTAGAAGTAAAATCCCCTTTCTCTCTCTAGCTTCTCTCTCTCTCTCTCTCTCTCTCTCGTTTACTAAGAAGAAGGAGACGAAGGAGAAGAAGAAAGAACGTTCTCATTCTTTCCTTCATCCTTATCATATATATAATAATAATAATAATAATAATAATAATAATAATAATGCAATTAAATCTCCTCCACACAAACTTCTTTTTGCTTTCCTCTTTATTTTCCTTTTTGTCCTTATTATCATTATTATTATTATTAACTAATCATACAAATATATATATATACAACTCACTTTTCCTACACCATTTTATACCTCATATATATGTTACATTTTATAATTCCCATATCTTCTCTTCACTTCTTTTCTCTTACCCTTCAATACACACATTGAATCCAAATACAACAATAATCCCAACACTTTTAGGGTATATTTTAGGATATTACATTCTTTGCTTGCTCCAAGTGTTGTTGGCATGAAATGGGACACGACCAAGCTTGCTCTTGGCTTGGCCGTGTCATGTGACACGGCCAGTGGCTTGGCCGTGTCACTGAGTGTGTCCACCTCTGTTTACTTCTTTTCCTTCTCTCCTTTGGCTCAAGGTGGGACACGGCCAAGCTTGCTGGCCATGTCATGTGACACGGCCAATGGCTTGGTCGTGTCACTGAGTATGTCTCTTCCTGCTTCATCATTTTTGCTCTTTCTTTGTGGTTTCTTTGTTTTGCTCCTTGGATGAGACACGGCCAGTGGCTTGGCCGTGTCTCTTGGCCGTATCAAGCTCTGCCAACTTCATTCTTTGAGGGACATGGCCAAGCTAGTTTTGGCTTGGCCATGTCTTGCTTGGTTCATGCTTTTCTTGCACTGTTTTGATCTTCCAAGGGTGTTTTTGCACCTAAACCTAAAAGCAACACTTTAAACACACTTAAAACAAAAATTAATCAAAACATTAACTAAGACACATATAAAATCATACTAAAAACTAGTACAAAAATGATCTAAACAGTTCTAGACCCGAGGTGACTTCTCCACTCAAAAATAATTTGGTTATAGAACCGAGGTGAGTTCTCGACTCAAAAATAATTTGGGTTCTTGACCTGATGTGAGTTCTGGACTTAAAATAATTTAGGTTCTAGACTCGAGGTGAGTTATGGACTAAAAAATAATTTGGGTTTAGGACTCAAAAATAATTTGCATTCTGGACCCGAGGTGAGTTCTTGAGACAAAAATAATTTGGGTTCTGGACCTTTGGTGAGTTATGGACTTAAAAATAATTTTGGTTCTAGACACGATGTGAGTTATTGACTAGAAAATAACTTTGGTTCTGGACCCAAGCATAGTTCTGAACTAAAAAATAATTTGGGTTCAGGACCCTAGGTGAGTTCTAGACCCAAAAATAATTTGGGTTCTTGACTCAAGGTGAGTTCTGGAATCAAAAATAATTTTGGTTCTGGACCCGAGGTGAGTTCTTGACTAAAAAATAATTTGGATTCTGAATCCAAGGTGAGTTCTCTACTCAAAAATAATTTGGATTCTGGATCCGAGGTGAGTTTTGGACTTAAAAATAATTTAGATTCTGGATCCGAGGTGAGTTCAGGACTCAAAAATAATTTGGGTTCTACACTCGAGGTGTCTGCAAAAAATAATTATAGTCAGTAGAATATTAATAAAAAAATCTATAAAAAATTTACTATTTTTTATCATACATATACCCTCTTGCCCCCTGCTTGGAAAAATGTTTTAAAAGTATAAAAAATATTTTTAGACACGCAAATTTCTGAATAATTGAATTTACCATTTACTTTACTGTTTATTCACTATTTATTCACTATTCATTAACAGTGATCATTCATGTGAACTTTTTTTTAAAAAACTATTTGCCTTCTTTCTTTGTCTTTTCCTTTCTCCTTTGCTCATATAAAGGACCACTTCCTTACCATTTCATTCACTTACACTTTCAATCACAAATCACTTACATATATATTTTCATAGTTTGAGTGAGAAGAGAGTTGAGCAGCAAATGGAGGGAATGCAAGCTTCGAGATCAGGGCCTCGATCCAATGCAGAGTTGCTAGAATTTATTTGACAAGACGAAAATTGAAATGTCGATCTGCTAGTTGGGATGTAGCATCACCGCAGTTCAAGTCAAAAAACTAAGTTAATGCTGTAATTTAATATTTTAACAGCACAAATATTTATTTTATTTATTTATTTGTTTTTATTTCTTTCATTTTATTATTTTATTATTTTATTATATTATTATTTTATTTATTTTATTTTTAGCTATAATTTAATTATTAATGGTAAAAATTTAATAAATAAATAAATTTAAACAGAAAGTAATGAGTAATATAAGACTTTGAAATAATAGTATTTGTGAGATGATATACTTACCTCATATTGGCTTACCTGGTTCAATGTTACAGTGATCATTGTGTTGTTCAGGGCAAAGGTGTGTTTATAAAGCCCAGGAATGGTATGATGTAACGTCTTGTCGGGCAAAACGGATCATCCGAGATTGCGATTTTGAAAGCTTTATTCTGAATTACCATCCGAGGAATGTCCAATAGATAGGAGCATAGTTCAAGCGTTATCGGAATGGTGGATGGACACGACTCATACGTTCCACCTTCCAATGGGAGAGATGACCATTGGCCCAGTTGATTTTGTTGCCATTACTGGTCTTCGGTACTATTGCCTTTTGGTCCCTCTTACTAACGATATCCTCACACATGATGAAATTCAAGAGTTATTCGGTATGGAACCTTCACTAAAAGAGCCATTCAAGATAGAAATTAAGCCGACTTGGAATCATTACATGAACTATGCTGGACGAGTTCGAGGAGAAATGGTCGAGCAATACGCTTAGGGATTTTTACTATATTTGCTCGGATCGACCATTTTATGTAGTACTGAGTTTGCCATCCATTTGTCAGTGTTGAGGGCCCTTGAGGATATGGATCTCTTACAGCTTTACGGTTAGGGTGAAGCTAGACTTGCTTATCTCTATCATGGTCTCGACAAGATTTGCAGAAATAAAAAGTCTTTTATTGGCTTTATGGTGATTGTCAAGGTACCATCTCTCACCACTGTCAATTCCATTCATGTATTTGTATGAATTTGATTTTCATTGTTATTTGCAGGTATGTGCATATGAGCATAATCTCATGAGGCTGCCTGGCATTTCCTGAGAGAGAGTTGGGTATGCAAGGTTTAATTTTTGGTTGTCCAAGCAGACGACAATTCCCAGCTCTCAACTTGTGCACTCCCAGCGCTATTAGCTAAGTTGTTTAACTTGGGA
Organism: Garcia nutans; assembly: GCA_947685225.1. Lineage (NCBI taxonomy): Eukaryota > Viridiplantae > Streptophyta > Magnoliopsida > Malpighiales > Euphorbiaceae > Garcia > Garcia nutans. Next base: position 31,050,726 of record CANTUV010000005.1, on the reverse strand, counting down.
CCAGGTAAAATAATGTTAGTATATTTTAAAATTTATGTAAAAGCCTACTTACCTTTTGTCATCTTGTAAGTCAATTTGGCTTGGTGGAACGCTGAAGAACAGGTGAACTATACTGCTTACAAGGATGTCGTTCTGCCTTATCAGCATACCCACCAAGTCATTGCTGGTCCTGTGTCCAGTGGCTGATTTCTTGGGGAGAGGGTGTATGACTGGTTCCTTGGTCCGGAGCGATGGAGGATTTTGATGAACTGCCCAGCGTATACTTTAAACATTACTGTGAGTGGGGATTTTTGCCCCCACTCCTGTGCGGAATGGTTCTTGTAACTTCAACACTATTAGGCTCGGGGCCTTAGAGAACACAGGCCTTAATCCGAAGAAAATGGAGTCGTCACCCAGACGGGTTGGGAAAAAGAAAGGGGTGGATTGACTTGATTCCTAAGTAATCTGTGAGTAGGGATTTTTGCCCCCACTCCCAGTGGAATGGTTCTTGTGACTTCGGTACTGTTTAGGCTCGAGGCCTTAGAGAACAAGGGCCTAAGCCCGGAGAAAATGGAGTCGCTACCCGAACGGGCCTGGAAAAAGAAAGGGCGGATGACTCAATTCCTAAGGAATCTCCAACCCCCTAATGGGTTCGAAAAGTTGGTACGTGTGGGGAAGGTGAGAAATGGCCCAGCACCCCCACAATGCCCGATTCATTGGAACTGGCCTCCTTTGCAGGTCTTAATATTATAAAATTCTTAAATATAACAATATTATCCATATTACATGCAGTAATTAAAATAAAGCATCATTATATTAAAATCAAGGCAATATCCAAACAAAGCAAATAAATGGAAACCCATCCGAGGATGGAAACATATCCTTACATCGTTCATGTCTAAACTAAATAGGACACCCACCAAAAGGTGGAAACATGTCCTTTACATTGGTCCAAAATATAAAAGCAATTTAAATTTCATAAAATTTAACTAATGAGGTACCCACAAAGTGGAAACATACCTCTTACAATTTTTATACTAAAAGAAACAAATAATAATCATAATATTAAAAAAAATCCATCCATGATAAATTAAATAAATCAAGCTTTGAAATTAAATAAATCAACCATCAAAACATATAATAAACTACATAATCACATCTAAAATTAAATAAAGCAAATAAAGATACAAATTTAGGTTTATGTATCAATTTAGAGTTCTTTAATTAACATTTAGGGTTTTGGGATTTTGGAATTATTATCATTATTATTTAGGCTACTGTGAAGATTTTAGAAAATTGGAATTGATTAGGGTTTTATAAATTTAAGAAAGTAGTAAAGGTTTTTGGTTAAACAAATTAGGGTTTAGGGCTAACATCATGAGGCCTCCTTTTTTGGTCTTAATATTATAAAATTCTTAAATATAATGATATTATCCATAATACATGCAATAATAAAAATAAACAAATACTTAAAAAAAAACCCACAATAATGTCTAAACAAACCAAACAAATAGGCACCAATCCATGGGTGGAAACATGCCTTTACAATTGTCCGATGTCCAAAAGAAAATAAATAAAATAGGATACCCACCAATTAATGGAAACATATCCTTTACATTGATCTAAAACTTAAAATAAATTAAATTATATGATGCTCAATACATGAGGTATCCAAAGACATGGAAACATACCTCTTACAATGTTTTGAAACCAAAGAAAATCAATAAAAATAACCCACCATTCATCATAAATAAATTATTAATCAAAGATATAAATAAACCATTAATCAAAACATATAATAAATATACATCTAATTTAAATAAAGTAATAAACATATAAATTTAGGGTTTATATCTTAAATTAGGGGTTCTTGAACCGAGTTAAGGGTTTTTAGGGTTTACAAAAATAAAGCTAGGGTTTTGAATAAAAAAACTATAACTATTATTTTAAGAGGAATAATGGCTGCTGTGTTAATTTTTCAAAAATTTAAACGAAGCCACTAAAGCTACTATGATGTATTTAAACTTTAAATTTAAAATTTTTTGTGAATTAATTTAGGTGAAGAAGGAACATATTCAATATTTAAAACAATCAAAGTAATTATATTTATTTATTTTGAAACATACCTTCGTTGTTGGTTCCTCCACAATCTATTGAGTGAAATTCTGGGTGAACTTATCCAAGTTAATGAGTGCACTGCCTTTATGAATTTTCATGTATTGTTGATCTCCTTTGTCTCTCCTTTGTTGATGAAAAATTGCTAAAGCTCCGTTGTTCTCTGCTTCTTTTTTTTTTATGTTTCTTCCTGAAAAAAGAAAAAAGCAAAACTCTAATTGTAACACCCTTATACTTTATATACGTACAATACATAATTTTAGCATATGTAAGACAAGCATATACTGTATAAAAATGTCAAAGACCGATTTAATAAAATCTTTTTACATTTCTATTTTAAGATTTCAAACAATAACATAAAAAATAAATAGTATATAAATATTCTTTACTTGTTATAGGAATCCAAAATAAATATTTTATATGAAAATCTCTGGAAAAAATTCGCAAGAGTTTTGTTTGTAATTTGAACGTTTCCAAAATTTAGCAAAACACAACCTGCATAAAGCAAACACTCCCAATAAAAATCAATTCACCATTTCACCAATACTTCTCAATTTCTCCATATTTTTTCAAAATACTTATATATAGATATATAAATTAACAACACATATAAAATCTCATCTAAACAAATTATTCAAAACATTCTTTACAATTTACATTATATACTTCCAAAAACATATCATAACATATATAATATCAAAATACATTGTAACATCAAATATCTGCATGCTGGCAACTGACTCTGATCTTGATGTACCCAAAAACAACTCTTCAAGCTTAATAAATACAAACCTAGACTCGACCAGGTCTAGTAGAACTCTCCGGCTCTACCAAATCATGCATGACACCTGTGCGACGAATTACAATCGCGCTAAGCCGAAACCTAGTGGCACAAACTTTGATAATAACAATAAAAATCAATGCAATGCCAATGCACAATGCATATAGATGTCACATCATTCTACTTTCTTATATTTTTCAAATATTTTATAATCACAACTCATAGCATTATATTGCTCAATTGTATCACAATTCATAATTCACATTAAAGCAAAGACAAGCATGGGCCCAAAAAGGATCTAATATGCTATTCAAATTTCAGAATTACTGCTTTGGTCCATAATGACACCATGTGTCTAGCCCCATAGGCAATATATCCATGGATAATGTAACAACCCCAGTCTCTTGGACCTCAACCCGGCTAGACCCTTAGGCCCCAATATCTTGGTCCTCAACCCAGCTAGACTGCTACAATTTTTAAGGCTTACGACCTAGTCTTTTCACCCCAAAAATATCATATTTCTCAGCTGGCCTAGCTTACGACCCAGACTTTTCACCATTCCAACGTTTAGCCCATAGGTAATCATAGGTATGCCACCAAACCCAGAACTCTAAAAATTGAATAACATATTAGGCACACAATTTATTCATATTGCTCATTATCAAATTCTTTCATAATTCCTTTATCAAAACTTTTCTCATTTTCTCATGATCAAACTAGGCACATTGCCTTATTATATCATCTTTTTCTCACTTTTTTTTTATTTATTCATTTTTCTCAATATAAATCTCTTTCTCATTGTCACATATTCAATCTAGGCACATTTCCTTATTTTCACATTTTTTTTCTCATTTTTCACATTTTTCACATCTTTCTAATTTTTCTCACTTTTCTCATTTTTATCAATATCAGTTCATTTCATTATTCCACATATCTCATTTTTGCATTCATAACACATTACCCAATTACTTTGGGCATTTTTAAATAATATGCATATTTCACATTTTATACAATTTAGCCATTATCAATGGCTTTTCACAATGCATTTAACACATATATGACATTACAAATGTCATAGCATATTATTCATACACAATCAATGAACCAAGTAGCTTAACACATTTTCCAACCAAAATGTGTTAAGTCCAAATGTCATGCAAATATAAATAATATATTCAAAGTTTTTACATACCTCTACTAGCAACCCAAAGCAAGCTTAACACAACCTCCAATCCTATCCTTCCAACTTGCCCTTCACCGCATGGATGAAGCAAATCAACCTCCCTCAATGCCTATACCAAATGTGATCATATATAATAATTTAATATCACATTCTAAGGTATTCTCAACATCAAACCATAATTAAACATCACTCTAAACCAAATCTCAAAATTAAGCTTCACCTCACTTTAACTTTGAAAAACCATATCAAGCCATTTAAATTAGTGTTTTAAGTTTATTAATATCATTAGAAACATGTTTTAGCAAGTTTAAATCAATTACATTAATTAACCACATGCTTACGTCCAAAACCCTAAAATGACATAACCTTCACCATTGAAGGATCTCCATTCCAGCTCAATCCAATTATCATTTCAATCTTATTTCCACCACTTATATCCTTAAATAACATGATTTAAGCATTAAAATCAAATAATTAATCATTCTTTGAAAATTCACTTTTTCAAAACTCTAAATCAATACTACCCTCTTCAAACTCTAACCAAACACAACCAAATCCGATATTTGACTTTAAAATACTTGTTTATGCATCAAAACAACTCATTTGGAATCAATTTGCAAAATTAAAAATCATGATTTCAAAAACTCAAATGTTCCATAACCCCAAATTCTCTCTCTTCACCAATCTTACCTAAACTCAACCATTTCTTTAATCCAACCTTAAAATCATTATTTACTCATCAAAAGAACATCTTCCATACCCATTCCAACAATTATAACATGCTCTTTCAAAAACTCAATTCATACATATTCATAAGCTTTAAAGAACTTCATAATTTTGGAAATAAAGCTTGTTGAAAAATCACCAAAACTACTCTTATTCCCTTGAAAGCCTGAAGAATTTGATGATGGAAGAAGCTAAAAATCTCCCTCTTTGGCCATGAAATTCGTCCTTGAAGGAAAGAAGAAGAAGAAGACTTCATTTTTTTTTTATTTCTCTTTCCTTTCACCCTTTAATTTTAAACCATATATATATTAAAATAATATAATAGTTAATTATTTATTTATTTATTTAATAAAATAAAAGTCCTAAATTTCCTCTTCAATTCAAAAATAATTTATTTTTGAATTATTTTATTAATTTTAAATTTCTAATATTTAATTACCAAAATACCCTTTTACTTTGACTTTTCTTTTAAAAAGTGTTGACTTTTATATGTTGTATATATTTTATATATATATCACATATATGTTCCACTTTTTCTTTTAAAACCCCTTCATTTTTCATTTAAAACCATTAATTTAATTTATCCATTTAAATTATAATTTATTTTATCAAATTTCCATAAATTAGAACTTTTCAAAAATTTGGGATATTACACATATGCACAAGTAATGTGTATCTTATATACACATCAAATGTACCTTATATGTGTATCAAATATTAATTATGTAATGTATTAATCCAACATATATAATTAATATATCATATGTATATGTTATATATACTCTAGATATATATTGACTATATGCAATTTATATCTCCAAATACTTATTTAATTTCTCCAAAATCACGGATGTTATAATTTTCTCCCCCTTAAATAATTTCGTCCTTGAAATTATCCAGTATAGTAATAAATCATCCAAATCATTATTTTATCAAATTATATAATTTCTATTCTCCAACTTAGGTACATTCTCAATTACCTTTTACCATTCCATAACTCATCATTATACTATCTATTTACTCAAACAGTCACAACAGATTATCATATCTTCAATAGATTTGTCATTAGATAAAATTAGTTCATCTCCTTAATATATATACACCACACACCTATTGTACTCAAGATATCTGATCACTTCATTATCTTAAAAATATACTCTCATCACCTTAAATTCAAATGCTAATAACTTTTATCTTAACACAATAATTTTTCACATCTTCACTTTGATCCTACTCTTTATAAAATTACCACATATTAATTTAATATCACCATTATACAATAACAAAATCTTATTTTCTTATTAAAATTTATTCCAATTATACTATAACTAACACTTTTCTCTTATAATTATTTGAAACTAATATAACTTAGCTCCTTTTATATGCATATACATATCAAAATGTTGTATTATGCACATTATCATATAGCTTGCATATTCTTAATACAACTACACATTGAATTTCAGCAAATACTTGTAAACTTATTAAATTTCGGATCAATTGATCTAACTATCATAATATGACCATCACAACCTTATTCTATTCTAACCAACCTTTAGTCTATTTTAAATTCATCAATCTGTTTTCAATTCATGACCTAATTCTATTTGGTCAAATTTATTCTCAAATTTTAATTCTCTTCGAATTCATCATTACAGATAATATTCACTTCCCCTAGTCTCGTTTACTTTACACATCATTTTCATAAATTTATTCATTTTATACCACCTTCAAATACATTCATTATAACTCTTACTCACATTTCATAATTCCTTTCATTTACCATTTTCTCACATTTCTTATAGTTACCCTATTTACACAAATTACTTTTCTTACACATCATTTAAAGCTCATCATATTTTCACAACTCTCTTCTGTTTCCACACTTTTTATAATTATAAAAATATTTTTAACATAAAATTATAAGATCCAACTACGCAAACCATAATTTTTGACCATATTTCTTGAAGCATAACTATCAATCTCACCAAAATTATTCAATGGTCATGCCATAATAATGGTCACGTTTATGGCTTATAAATAAATACTGCCCTTCTATCATTCTTCTTCAAACATTTCCAATCACAATGTTAAGTTCGTATCTCAAAAAATCACATATTCATTTTCTAATCTTTTAATACACAAAAAGTTAACACGTTTCAGCACTGTTTCAAAGCAATTTACTCTTGATCACTTGATCATCATTGGCCTAACTCATGTTTCAATAATATTATCATTAACATCTCTTATATATACACATTCGTTCATATGCTAATTTACACAATTTCCATTTATTACTCCATTTATAATCTATCTCTTATAAAAATTTTCATTCATTTTTTTTTCACTTCCATACTTTCTTCATTATCCTTTCCTTTTTTCTTACAATCTCTTATTTATACGCATATACTTTAGGCCCAAAATACTATACAATCATCAAGTTCAATTGTTAAAATAACAATTTCACCGTCTAGCTCTGTTCAGGTCCATTCTCAATCTCAATTCATCACATGACCTAACTCTATGCAGGTCAATACCTAATCTCTCTTAGGTCTATTAATACATGCAATATCATTCTCAATATCACCAAACACGTATTTGTATAAGGTAGTAAACACTTGATAACATTTTTTTAATCATCCACACACACCTTCATAAGTCATAATCACAATGTGACTTTGTAATATCCTAAAGTATACCCTAAAAGTGTTGGGGTTATTGTTGTATTTGAATTCAATGTGTGTATTGAAGGGAAAGAGAAAAGAAGTGAAGAGAAGATTTGGGAAATATAAATGCAATATATATGACATATGCATATACTTACATATACATCACATATACATGATATATATAATGGTGTAGGAAAAGTGAGTTATATATATATATATATATGTGATTAATAATAATGATAATAAGGACAAAAAGAAGAAAAAGAAGAAGAAAGTCAAAAGAAATGGTGTGTGGTGGAGATTTAATTGTATTAATATTATTAATATTATTATTATTGTTATTATTATTATTATTGTTATTATTATTATTATTATTATTATTATATATATGATAAGAATGAAAGAAAGAACAAGATCTTTCTTTCTTCTTCTTCTCCTTCGTCTTCTTTTTCTTAGTGAACGAGAGAGAGAGAGAGAGAGAGAGAAGCTAGAGAGAGAAAGATGATTTTGCTTCTAATTACACCAAAGATTGAGGATATCAAGAGATTTGCAAGTGGAGTTGAAGATTTGGCAAGCTATTCATGTAAGCACTTACCTTTTTAGTTGATTTTATTGATTATGTATATATAAATCTTTCTCTTCTTGTTTTGGATTTCTTTTGGATTGAGGTTATGATTGGTGTATAAGATGATGGAAATGAAAGATTGAAGTATGTAATTGTGTTGAATTGATAGTTAAGTGATGATATTGGGGTAATTGTGAAGATGGTGATGAATTGTTGAGTTAGGGTTTAGTATGAATAAATTGGTATTTGGAATAATTGATTATAGTGATGTATATATATATATTGATTATTATGATGATATAATGAAGATATATAAATGTTAAAGTGATAGGGAATTGATAAATATGATTAAAGATGATGATTAAAAGGGTTGTGGTATGAATTTTGAAGGGCTTGGTCTTTAAATACTTGAAGGACACGGCCAAGATATGAGAGACACGGCCAAGTTAGGGCAAACATGGCCGTGTTGGATGATTTTTGGAGAGACACGGCCACTGGCTTGGCCGTGTCCCTTGACTGTGTTTGCCACTGCCTATTTTATGTTGAGAGACACGGCCGTGTCCCTTGCCCATGTCTGCTACTGGATTTTTGGTGTTGAGAGACACGGCCACTGGCTTGGCCGTGTCCATTGCCCGTGTTTGCTACTGTTTGAATTGGTGTTGTGAGACACGGCCACAAGCTTGGCCGTGTCCCTTGAGTGTGTTGGCTAAGGATATTTATTCTTGATTATTCTTACATTGTTGAATCCTCCAAAGGTCTTTTTGTATCTACACTTTAAATAAACTTGGACAAAGATGACCTAAACTAATGTATATTGAGGATTCCAAATCTATGAATAAGGTAAATTATATATGTGTATATCAATGATTGATCATACTTTTGATGGTAATGAAGATGCATATGATATTATATAAACAATGTTATGTTATATGCATTGTGAATCTAGTGAATTGTAATGTGTTATATGAATGATGTACTTTATAATGTAAAGGATATGATGAGATAATTGATTATGTATAATTGAATAATGAAATATTATAGTATGATTTGAGACATGATATGATGTGAAGCCATTGTGATTGACTATGATGATTCAAATGAGATATGAAGCCATTGTGATTGGCTATAGTGATTCAAATGAGATGTCAAGCCATTGTTATTGGCTATGATAATTCAATTGAGAATGAAATGAAAATGAAAGATTTTGTGTCTAATATGTTGATTTAATTTTCAGAGTTCTGGATTTGGTGGCATGTCTAGAAAATGTGAAAATGTAACAGTCTTGCCGGGTTGAGGATCTCTTCAATTTGAGTGAATTGAGGTCCAAGAGACTGGGTCTGTTACACTATGTGAATTATTGATACGAAATACATGAAAGGTAACAGTCTTGCCGGGTTGAGGATCTCTTTGCATTGAGATGAATTGAGATCCAAGAGACTGGGTCTGTTACTTGATAAAATATGAAATGTGAATTGTAGTAACAGTCTAGCCGGGTTGAGGATCTCCTCGAGTTTAGCCGAGTTGATGATCCAAGAGACTGGGTCTGTTACGCTATCCATGGATAGAGATATGAGATATATTGCCTACGGGCTTGATCATTGTGATTATGGACCAATGCAGAAACTCTGAACTTTGAATAACATATTAGTGTCTGTTGGGCCCGAGTCTGTCTTTGTTGTCAGTGTGATCTTTAAATGTTGAAATAAATGAGAAATGAGATCTATGGTTGCCTTTATTGCAAATGTGATTCATGATTGGTATGAAAATATAATATGATGTGTAAATGTATATGAATGTGGAACTTGTAAGAATTGTTTTCATGAAGGTTTGGATAAATCATTGAATGGTGACTTGTTGAAATAACGTATATGGATATGTATATGAGATAGAAATGGTAAGTATTGCTTAGTGAATGTTCTGTGTAAATATGTGTATAATTTATGAGATTAGTAGGAATATGTGAAGAAGGCATTGAGAAAGGAAAACGGGGTAAGAGAAAGAAAATAAAATATGATGCTAAAAATATGAGGTATGATTCTTTAGTAAGGTATATTTTATTATTATTTTGTATTACTAAGCTTTCGGGCTTAGCGTGGTTGTGTAATCGCGCAGGTGGTTGCGGTTGATCTGGAAGTCCAGCTTTTTACCACGAAAAAGGTATGAGTGTCTCGAGACCAACTAGAAGGTGATGCATACATGTGTGATTTTAAATTATATTGTATTTTTGAGTTAATATATATTCATATGGATGAATGAAGTTTTGATAAATAAGAATACTGACTTTTGTAAATGTGTTTTAAATTAATGTTCAATTTTATGAATCTGGATAAAGGTTTTTAAATTGAAACTAAAAGTAACATTCTTATACTTTATATACGTATTGTATATATACTAGGTATATGTATAGTACTTATATGGAGTATCAGGGTGTTACAATTATTTTGGTATCAGAGCTTAGGTTCGAGATTCTCGGCCTAAGTGAAATTAAAAAGAGAAAGTTTTGAAAAGCTTAAAGAGAAGTAAAAAGAAAAGTTTTGAATTGAAGTTTGTAATACATGCATATGCATTCACACCTAGGTTGGTCTCGAACGTGGCATTATGTGATTTGTGATGATTCTGAACAATAGGAGATGGATGATAGTGTGTAAATGAGGTTTCATATGAAAGCAAATTTTGAAATGTTGATAACTGAGAGGTGATTGTGATATAAAGAATTGATATGGAAGGTATAAGTAAAAAGTTTGATTATTAATATGTGTATGACATTTAAAGAAATGAGTTAGAAAAAAAAATTAAGATTAAAGTATGTAATCTTTCCTTTATTATTTGAATCTCTTTCTAATAAACTTTATTTTTGGATTTCTAGAAAGAGGAAATATTGTTGGATGGGTAATATGGAAAGATACATTATTTAAATGCAAAGAGTACAGTGAAATATTGAATGAGTTGATTGGTATAGATTAAGTGTGATAATTTAAAGTGTGGATATGTAAAGTTAAGGTTTTGTTTAAAGGAGAAAGAGATGATGTTGGTCAAGTATGAAGACATATTGGTGTTGTTTGTATTGTTATTTCAATGCAAACATGGTGATTTCAATGTTAGAGATGCGATAGGTTTGAATATAGTGAAAGCTCATATTAATGGTGGTAATATGTAACATTTAGATTTTTGGAATGAGCTTAATAATTGTGAAACTTATATGTATTGATGTTGCTTTGTGGCATATACATATAAGATGTTTTTAAAGTTGAAATTGAGAGAATGAGATGAATAAATTGAAGTTTAAGTAAATTAGTAAGTTGAGATTTATAGTTTTAATGGAATGTGGATAAAGACCATTTATATATTGATAGTTTAATGTATTTAATACATGAGATATATGAAATGAATATTAGTGCACATGAAAGTATTAGGAATTGGGAGATGTGATTGTTAGTAGGAAAATTTGGTTTGAAAGTAAAGAAAAGGAATTGAGCAAAAGAAAGTGAGTTACTTTAAGTAATTTGATTGGAAAGGATGAAAAGGACTATGAAAGATGTGTTAAAGATATTTATAAACAAATGTGAGAGAGATATCACATTGGAAATGTTATTAAGCTCCTTGTGAAATAATATTATAAGTAGAGTGTATATATTTATTGAAGTTAATGAATAACTTAAGTTATGATAAACAAATGAGAATGATAATAGTCAAAGGAAAGTGATAACTATTAAATTTGTATAAACTTTATGCAAAAGGGAAATTTAATAAATTGCATAATTATGTGTTTATATAAAGTGGATTTGTGAAATGAACTTTTTGATATGAATGTAATGGTTATATGTAAGAAAGGTGGGAAGTGAATCACATTATGAACGTGACCTATGAATGTGTATATAATATGTTTATTATTTTATACCAATACATGTTTAATGGTATTAGAAATGAGAATGGACTTGGGTAATATTGAACAGTGAAATTGTTATGTCAATAACTAAATGAGGCTATCATAAGATGTTTTGGAATTCAAAGTATTTGTGTGTGAAAATGTTTTATGTATAAGCGTATAATAAGAAATTGTAAGGAAAGAATATTGTATTTGAAAATTTTTAGAAGAGATGGTTTGGAAATGGAGTAATGAATGAAACTTGTGTAAGATTTGTATCTGATTAAAAGATAGGCGAAAAAAATGTTAAAGACAATATTATTGAACGTGAGTTGGGTTAATGATGATTAAATAATCAAAAGCAAACTGTTTTGAAATGGAATTAAAATGTGTTAATTCTTGGTGTAATACAAGTTTGGAGAATATATATAATTTTTGTGATACAATCTAGCCTTATAATCGTAAAGGCTGAAACTCGAATAATAGAAGAACAATATTGAATTACAATCCCTAAGTGTGATTGTTAATATATTATGGTCATATGACTTGGTTAGTGTGATTAGTAGTTAGTTTTATTATCTTCATAGTTAGAACTGAGATGATATGATTGTAATACCGATTTGGTGAAACTGAAATTTTGTTTGAAAAGTATAGTTAAAAGTTATGGTAGATAAAGTTGTACCTTAACATTTTATGTTAAGAATTTGGTTATAAATTATGAAGGTAAAGAGAGAAAAAGGAAAATTATGGAAATGTGTTGAGATATGGATAATATGACAAAAAGGTAATCAAAATAAATATAACAATGTTTTGTAATTGATTATATTGTTAATATAATGTGACTAGTGTTATGACTTATATAGTGTGAAAGAGGCGAGGATCATTCAAAAGGTACGTGTAATGTAATTTGTTATTATAAATGTTTTAATAAAATAATGATGTTAATGTGTTTTGAGAAATGATGAAATGTGATATCATCATGGTTGATGATATAATTGAAACATGTCTAGATGATACGATTGAATAATGAGATATTCAATATAGTTGATGATATACGTGTATACTATTTCGATGTGATGAGAAACCATGATTGTTGACAATGATGTTAGAAATAAATTATAATTGAGGTATAATGCCTAAATGATTATGAAAAATGAATTGTGAAAAGACAATTGAGCGAACTTATCTGCCTCCTGCGGAACCATGCGGACCCATTGTGTTGGGCAACCGAACTTGGACTACCGACCTGGTTGGGGAAAAGTTCGTATTTGAAGCCATAGTTGTTGGCTATATTGATAAAGTTTGAATGAGTATGAGAGATGATGATATAATTATAATAATAATGAAATGTATATTTATAAGCAGGATTCTTATTGATTGAATATATGAATCTGAAAAGATTAGAATTTGAAAATAAGTTTGACCTAATGGAATTAGGTTGTATATATATATGTATTGTGAAATCCAATGATAAATTTCGATAAGGTAATTGTTGGTTTGGATTAAATAAGGTTGAAATGTTAGTATGTTGTGATAGGTAGATCGATTGATCTAGATTTCGCTTAAGTTGCGAGTCAATATTGAGATTTAATACGTACTGTTGTATTGGGAGTGTAAAATTGAAATGGTAATGTGTATGATGTAATATTCTGCTTTATGAATGAACATAAATTGAATTATATCAATTGTACTTGGTGAGAAAAAGGGAAATGTTGTTTACCTGTTAGGTAAGTTTAAAAGTATTGTATTAATATGTATATTAAATGAGAAGCAAGCTAAAGAAAGTAAGGATATTGTTATTCATTGAAGTTTGGTAAATATTTATTTTGGAAGTGATTGTAAGAACGGAATCAGCAATGCTAAGATATTAATTAATGATTTTTGAGGTTAAAGTTAAGAGAATATCTATAACCAGATAATGTGATAATTTGACTCATATACAAAGATAAAATTCATTGGAAATGTAATAAGTTATCTTGATTGCTTTGTTGAGAAAGTACTAAGATATAAAGATATATATATATCTATACAATGATGAATTATGAAAGTCAGAGAAGATGATTGTTTCTAAGGGGGAGAGTAGAAGTTATGTGACTTGATGAAATCATAATGTAAGAATACGATTATTTTCATATGATGGTGATTTGTTTTAAATGAGTTGTTATTATGCTGGATAATTTCGAGGACGAAATTATTTAAGGGGGAGAGAATTGTAATATCCTAAAGTATACCCTAAAAGTGTTTGGGTTATTGTTGTATTTGAATTCAATGTGTGTATTGAAGGGAAAGAGAAAAGAAGTGAAGAGAAGATTTGGGAAATATAAATGCAATATATATGACATATGCATATACTTACATATACATCACATATACATGATATATATAATGGTGTAGGAAAAGTGAGTTATATATATATATGTGATTAATAATAATGATAATAAGGACAAAAAGAAAAAAAAGAAGAAGAAAGTCAAAAGAAATGGTGTGTGGTGGAGATTTAATTGTATTAATATTATTAATATTATTATTATTGTTATTATTATTATTGTTATTATTATTATTATTATTATTATTATATATATATATATGATAAGAATGAAAGAAAGAACGAGATCTTTCTTTCTTCTTCTTCTCCTTCGTCTTCTTTTTCTTAGTGAACGAGAGAGAGAGAGAGAGAGAGAAGCTAGAGAGAGAAAGATGATTTTGCTTCTAATTACACCAAAGATTGAGGATATCAAGAGATTTGCAAGTGGAGTTGAAGATTTGGCAAGCTATTTATGTAAGCACTTACCTTTTTAGTTGATTTTATTGATTATGTATATATAAATCTTTCTCTTCTTGTTTTGGATTTCTTTTGGATTGAGGTTATGATTGGTGTATAAGATGATGGAAATGAAAGATTGAAGTATGTAATTGTGTTGAATTGATAGTTAAGTGATGATATTGGGGTAATTGTGAAGATGGTGATGAATTGTTGAGTTAGGGTTTAGTATGAATAAATTGGTATTTGGAATAATTGATTATAGTGATGTATATATATATATATATTGATTATTATGATGATATAATGAAGATATATAAATGTTAAAGTGATAGGGAATTGATAAATATGATTAAAGATGATGATTAAAAGGGTTGTGGTATGAATTTTGAAGGGCTTGGTCTTTAAATACTTGAAGGACACAGCCAAGATATGAGAGACACGGCCAAGTTAGGGCAAACTTGGCCGTGTTGGATGATTTTTGGAGAGACACGGCCACTGGCTTGGCCGTGTCCCTTGACTGTGTTTGCCACTGCCTATTTTATGTTGAGAGACACGGCCGTGTCCCTTGCCCGTGTCTGCTACTGGATTTTTGGTGTTGAGAGACACGGCCACTGGCTTGGCCGTGTCCATTGCCCGTGTTTGCTACTGTTTGAATTGGTGTTGTGAGACACGGCCACAAGCTTGGCCGTGTCCCTTGAGTGTGTTGGCTAAGGATATTTATTCTTGATTATTCTTACATTGTTGAATCCTCCAAAGGTCTTTTTGTATCTACACTTTAAATAAACTTGGACAAAGATGACCTAAACTAATGTATATTGAGGATTCCAAATCTATGAATAAGGTAAATTATATATGTGTATATCAATGATTGATCATACTTTTGATGGTAATGAAGATGCATATGATATTATATAAACAATGTTATGTTATATGCATTGTGAATCTAGTGAATTGTAATGTGTTATATGAATGATGTACTTTATAATGTAAAGGATATGATGAGATAATTGATTATGTATAATTGAATAATGAAATATTATAGTATGATTTGAGACATGATATGATGTGAAGCCATTGTGATTGACTATGATGATTCAAATGAGATATGAAGCCATTGTGATTGGCTATAGTGATTCAAATGAGATGTCAAGCCATTGTTATTGGCTATGATAATTCAATTGAGAATGAAATGAAAATGAAAGATTTTGTGTCTAATATGTTGATTTAATTTTCAGAGTTCTGGATTTGGTGGCATGTCTAGAAAATGTGAAAATGTAACAGTCTTGCCGGGTTGAGGATCTCTTCAATTTGAGTGAATTGAGGTCCAAGAGACTGGGTCTGTTACACTATGTGAATTATTGATACGAAATACATGAAAGGTAACAGTCTTGCCGGGTTGAGGATCTCTTTGCATTGAGATGAACTGAGATCCAAGAGACTGGGTCTGTTACTTGATAAAATATGAAATGTGAATTGTAGTAACAGTCTAGCCGGGTTGAGGATCTCCTCGAGTTTAGCCGAGTTGATGATCCAAGAGACTGGGTCTGTTACGCTATCCATGGATAGAGATATGAGATATATTGCATATGGGCTTGATCATTGTGATTATGGACCAATGCAGAAACTCTGAACTTTGAATAACATATTAGTGTCTGTTGGGCCCGAGTCTGTCTTTGTTGTCAGTGTGATCTTTAAATGTTGAAATAAATGAGAAATGAGATCTATGGTTGCCTTTATTGCAAATGTGATTCATGATTGGTATGAAAATATAATATGATGTGTAAATGTATATGAATGTGGAACTTGTAAGAATTGTTTTCATGAAGGTTTGGATAAATCATTGAATGGTGACTTGTTGAAATAACATATATGGATATGTATATGAGATAGAAATGGTAAGTATTGCTTAGTGAATGTTCTGTGTAAATATGTGTATAATTTATGAGATTAGTAGGAATATGTGAAGAAGGCATTGAGAAAGGAAAATGGGGTAAGAGAAAGAAAATAAAATATGATGCTAAAAATATGAGGTATGATTCTTTAGTAAGGTATATTTTATTATTATTTTGTATTACTAAGCTTTCGGGCTTAGCGCGGTTGTGTAATCGCGCAGGTGGTTGCGGTTGATCTGGAAGTCTAGCTTTTTGCCACGAAAAAGGTATGAGTGTCTCGAGACCAGCTAGAAGGTGATGCATACATGTGTGATTTTAAATTATATTGTATTTTTGAGTTAATATATATTCATATGGATGAATGAAGTTTTGATAAATAAGAATACTGACTTTTGTAAATGTGTTTTAAATTAATGTTCAATTTTATGAATCTGGATAAAGGTTTTTAAATTGAAACTAAAAGTAACATTCTTATACTTTATATACGTATTGTATGTATACTAGGTATATGTAACACCCCCACATCCAATGCACACACACTACAACCACAACAATGTAGCATAAGTGCACCAAACATAGGGATGCTACGGTTTTCTTAACATTCAAAACATTGTAAACTTGATACAATACCCTTATCGTTATATATTAGAGAAAAGTAAATCATTTACTTATAAACAAAACATATTAAATATATATATACATACATTTAAATATTACACAGCGGAAGATATAAAATAGGTACATATATGAAAACATTTGAATACATATTTACAATTATACATATATTTACATTATAAACAAAAAATTTTCAAAATATAAAGAAGTAGTACATGATTGGCAAATCTCCTCTGATCTTTAAGTCCCAAAATCCACTCTTCACTGTCTACTTTCTCTGGGTCTCGAAGAACTCTCGGGTTCAACTCTATTACCTGCGCGATTAAACACTATCGCGCTAAGCCAAGGGCTTAGTAAGACAATTCATGCTTATGTTATGCTTTAGTGCCATGCAATGTTTCATATATGTATTAACAAATCAACATCAATGATGCTCACTCAACCAATAAAGATCATATTCAACAGACAATATTCCGTGAATAGTCCGTTTCATCATTTAAGTAATATTAACATTTCATTACATTAGAACATCATTTATGATATACATAAAACCTAGACACCTATGGGCCCATCAAGTACTTAATACGATATTCAGAATTCAGAGTTACTGCTTTGGTTCATAACCACCATTATCAAGCCCGTAGGCAACATATACATATATATATTTCTATCCATGGATAGCGTAACAGACCCGGTCTCTTGGATCATCAACTCATCTAATTTGAGAAGATCCTCAACCCGGCAAGACTGTTACAAATCAAATATCTCATAATATCAATTATCATTGTGTAACAGACCCAGTCTCTTGGACCTCAATTCAACTCAATTTGAAGAGATCCTCAACCCGGCAAGACTGTTACCTTTCATTAAATAGGCATGCCTCCAAAAACCAGAACTCTGAAACTGAATATCATATTAAACACACACTTATTTCATTATTCTCTTTATCAAACTCTTTCTCAATCTTCCTCATCAATTAGACAAACATGCCATACATCATTCAATTATATCATCATAGCCACTCATAATGGCTTTACATCACGTTTCACATCTCAATTCATATTTTGCATATAGCATCTCAACATACATTATTCATAACACACATTATCATTTACAAGATTCACATTACATATAACATACTATTGTTCAATCTCAACAATGCAATTAGGGAAAAGAACAATTGATATGATTCATAGCTTTGGGATCTTCCACATATGTTTGATTAGGTCATTCTTGTGTTTGAAGTATGTTTAAAGTGTTTATGTTTAGGTTTAGGAGCAATACAACCTTTGAAGAATCAAAACAATGCAAAAAGAACCAAAAATAAAAACATTAACCAATACATTTGAGGGACACGGGCAGCACATTTGAGGGACACGGCCAAGCTTGTGGCCGTGTCTCTCAACCATAAAATCTAGTAGCCAACACGGGCATAGGACACAGCCGTGTCTCTCAATCCAACTTGGGCAGTAGCAAACACATTCAAGGGACACGGCCAAGCCAGTGGCCGTGTCACTCCAAAACCTATCCAACACGGCCAAAATCCCTCCACCTTGGCCGTGTCACCCAAATTTCTCAAGTCTTGGCCGTGTCTCTCATTGATTCTGGCCGTGTCACTCAAAAATACAACCCTAATCAAAACCAACACTCTTCCAAATGCATTTTCACACCCTTTGCACAACAATAACTTCATTCAATTGGTTTTAATCAATGTTATTAACACATACCATACATATTCATCACATTAACCACTTAAACAACACATAAACATTACATTAAAACATTCATCAATACAAAACCCTAAAACCAACTTCCCACTTGATCTTCCACAATCAACCTCCACATATCTAACCATATTCACAACCAAACCAGCACCAATTCCATCTTTTAACTTACAATCACTTTAAACACTTATAAACACATATCAAACACACCAAATCATCACATCAACAAAATCACAATTTCATTTAGACACAACCTCATAATTAACAAAGGAATTCAAGAGATTTCTTACCTAAGATGAAGAAATTCCATAATTCTCTTGTCAAATCCTTTGATTGCTTCTTCAATTTGCTTCTAGCACCATGAATACCTCTCTTGCTCTCTCTTCTCTTCAATGGCCGGCCTCTTCAAGAAAGAAAGAAGAAAAAATGCACAAGTCAAACACCTTTTCTTCTTTTAATCTCCACCATGCATTCCACTTCAAGCAATTACTCAAATACCCCTCATCATTTAACTTAGCTTTTGTCTCTTATAAGCCCAATTAAGTAATTGCACATTCCACATAAAATATCCTCTTACATTGACCAACCCTTTTGACCAATGTATATGTTATATATATCATCATATACACAACATATACCACTCTCTCTAAACCCTAAATTCTTTCTCAAAACACATATACACAAACATCTTTCCTCATTTCTTTCCCTTGCAATAAAAAAACAACAACAATAACAACAACATAACCAAGACTTCTAGGGCATATATGAGGATATTACAGTATATGTATAGTACTTATATGGAGTATCAGGGTGTTACAGACTTACTTTCCACATTTTCTTACATATCATATTTGTGCTCATATAGAAAAAAAATTTCATCACACGAATCATACAATTATACTCAATTCCTCTTTTACATATAACCTATACAAAGTTAACATTTATAACCTTTCAGAGAACATTATCATTTCTCATTCTTTTGACATTACTTAGGTTATTCATCAATTCAACATATATATATACTCTGACCACAACATAATTAACAACTTCCTTATTTAATCGCCCATTTCTTAAATAAGTTTCTTATTATATATATATATATATTTTTAACACCTCACATAAATCTTAGTCACATTTCCAATGTGACATCTCTCTCACATTTTTTTATGCATTTATCATACCTTTCATAAACCTTTTCATCATTTCCAATTCAATTACCTAAAGTAACTCATTTTTACTTACTTAATCATTTCCCTTTTATTTCATAACAAGTTTCTATATTATCAACCATATTACACCTTACATGATATTTTCACAAATAATATTACTCATTCAAAATTACTCCCATGCTTATTAAACATTAAACTATTAACATCTAAACAATCTTCATCTAAATTCTCTTACAACTCTAAATTTCCATCTTATTACTTTACTTAAACTTCATTCTATTAATCTCATTTTCAAGAGCAAACTTTATAAACTTTATTTTTATATTAATATAACATCAAAACACATCACTTTCACAATTATGGAAACCCATTTCAAAAATTCAAATTTCATATATTGCAACCAACAACATGAATCTCACCAAATCTCATCCATGTCATATTTCCAATCTTAAAATCATAACATTTACATTTAAACAACACTAATTTATTTCCTTACACTAATTAACATCATCAATTAGATATTATACTTTTACGTACTCAAACCCTAAATCATGCATTATTGTTCTATAATAAATAATTAGCTATCATATGTGATTTCGCTCTTTGATTTTAATTATGAACTCTTTGTTGAAAATTATTAAAAACTCCAAATTCCTTCTATACTTATACCCATATGCATATAAATTTTTATAATTTTCTTCATTCTTTTGTCTCATAAAATTAATTTATTACTTACTTACACAAAAATGCATGACTTCCTCAGCTTCATGTCAATCTCACTCAATTTTTATATTCCTTACCAATTCTTTATAAAAGATTGTAAACTTTTATCCATGTGCACTTGACACATATATGGACTTATATTTAAAGTTTTAGATTTTTCCAAGTTGATTTAATATATTTAAAAATTAAATCTTCTAAAATCAGAGAATCTGTCTCTTTAATAATTTCTCTGGCAATACCCGGTTGTCCATTTTTTTCAGGTACCAAACCTTAATACAAATTCATGAAATTTTAACCATATGTTATAGGAATACATATAATATTGTGTGTAAATTGTTATATTTTTTCTGGGTTGGTTTACCATAGTTTCTAAATTTATTTATTTCTCAATTTCTACAGATTCTGAGTTGCTGGAATTACTCCAACAACCTGTGTTCTTCTATTTTTCTTAATTAGAGATCCATCTTTAAAATTTATAAAATTTTATACATTGGATTCTAACATATAGAAAAACTTTCTATTAAATGTTCAAACTCATCCAACATTTCTAGATTTGTCCAAAAATTCAGACAATATCACTTTGCAATACATCTATAAAATTTTCTGTAACTATCATGCTCATTTCTCAAACTTTTTATTTTTATATCTTAAATCATTTTCTAGATTATTTTTCTAATTTCACTTATTCATCAATTGAATCAACTATGAATTTTAAATTTCAAATAAAAGTTCCAAAAATTCTTAATCCATAATCTTTAGAATGACGCTTCCACTGCGCCACTCTGATCTATGCAATCCAGACATCATCTCAACTTATATCCATTATATCAAATGGACATTGCCACATCAGGGATAAGATAAATTGCCAGTGCCAATGCATGCATCATAGTCGAAAAATAATTTTTTTATTCCAATTTTCTCACTCTATCATCCCACTTAGGTCGAGAACCTCAAACCTAGGCTCTGATACCAAAATAAATGTAACACCCTTATACCCTATATACGTACAATACATATTTTTAGCATATGTAAAATATGTATATATGGTATAAAAATGTCACAGACCGATTTAATAAAAATTTTCACATTTTTGTTTTAAGATTTCAAATATTAACATATAAAATAAATAGTATATAAATATTCTTTACTTGTTATAAGAATCCAAAATAAATATTTTATATGAAAATATCTGGAAAAAATTCGTCAGAGTATTGTTTGTAATTTGAGCATTTCCAAAATTTAGCAAAACATAACCTGCATAAAGCAAACACTCCCAATAAAAATCAATTCACTATTTCACCAATACTTCTCAATTTCTCCATATTTTCTCAAAATACTTATATATAGATATATAAATTAACAACACATATAAAATCCCATTTGAACAAATTATTCAAAACATTCTTTACAATTTACATTATATACTTCCAAAAACATATCATAACATATATAATATCAAAATACATTGTAATATCAAATATCTACATGCTGGCAACTGGATCTTATCTTGATGTACCAAAAAACAACTCTTCAAGCTTAATAAATACAAACCTAGACTCGACCTGGTCTAGTAAAACTCTCCGGCTCTACCAAATCATCCATGACACCCGCGCGACGAATTACAATAACGCTAAGCCGAAGCCTAGTGGTACAAACTTTGATAATAACAATAAAACTCAATTCAATGCCAATGCACAATGCATATAGATGTAACATCATTCTACTTTCTTATATTTTTCAAATATTTCATAATCACAACTCATAGCATTATATTGCTCAATTGTATCACAATTCATAATTCACATTAAAGCAAAGACAAGCATGGGCCCAAAAAGGATCTAATATGCTATTCAAATTTCAAAGTTACTGCTTTGGTCCATAATGACACCATGTGTCTAGCCCCGTGGCCAATATATCCATGGATAATATAACAGCCCCAGTCTCTTGGACCTCAACCTGGCTAGACCCTTAGGCCCCAGTATCTTGGTCCTCAACCGGGCCAGACTGCTACAGTTTTTGAGGCTTAAGACCCAGTCTTTTCACCCTAAAAATATCATATTTATCAGCTGGTCTGGCTTACGACCCAGTCTTTTCACCATTCCAGCGTTTAGCCCGTAGGCAATCATAGGCATGCCACCAAACACAAAACACTAAAAATTGAATAACGCACGCAATTTATTTATATTTCTCATTATCAAATTCTTTCATAATTCCTTTATCAAAACTTTTCTCCTTTTCTAATGATCAAACTAGGCACATTGCCTTATTATATCATCTTTTTCTCACTTTTTTTATTTATTCATTTTTCACATTATAAATCTCTTTCTTATTGTCACATATTCAATCTAGGCACATTGCCTTATTTTCACATTTTTTTTCTCATTTTTCACATATTTCTAATTTTTCTCACTTTTCTCACTTTTCTCATTTTTATTAATATCAATTCATTTCATTATTCCACATATCTCATTTTTGCATTCACAACACATTACCCAATTACTTTGGGCATTTTTACATAATATGCATATTTCACATTTTATACAATTTAGCCATTATCAATGGCTTTCCACAATGCATTTAACACATATATGACATTACAAATGTCATAGCATATTATTCATACACAATCAATGAACCAAGTAGCTTAACAAATTTTCCAACCAAAATATGTTAAGTCCAAATGTCATGCAAATATAAATAATATATTCAAAGATTGTACATACCTCTACTAGCAACCTAAAGCAAGCTTAACACAACCTCCAATCCTATCCTTCCAACTTGCCCTTCACCACTTGGATGAAGCAAATCAACTTCCCTCAATGCTTATACCAAATGTGATCATACATAATCATTTAATATCACATTCTAAGGTATTCTCAAAATCAAACCATAATTAAACATCACTCTAAACCAAATCTCAAAATTAAGCTTCACCTCACCTTAACTTTGAAAAACCATATCAAACCATTTAAATTAGTGTTTTAAGTTTATTAATATCATTAGAAACATGTTTTAGCATGTTTAAACCAATTACATTAATTGACCACATGCTTATGTCCAAAATCCTAAAATAACATAACCTTCACCATTGAAGGATCTCCATTCCAACTCAATCCAATTATCATTTCAATCTTATTTCCACCACTTATACCCTTAAATAACATGATTTAAGCATTAAAATCAAACAATTAATCATTCTTTGAAAATTCACTTTTCCAAAACTCTAAATCAATACTACCCTCTTCAAACTCTAACCAAACACAACCAAATCAAATATTTGACTTTAAAATACTTGTTTATGCATCAAAACAACTCATTTGGAATCATTTTGCAAAATTAAAAATTATTATTTCAAAAACTCAAATGTTCCATAACCCTAAATTCTCTCTCTTCACCAATCTTACCCAAATTCAACCATTTCTTTAATCCAACCTTAAAATCATTTTTTACTCATCAAAAGAACATCTTCCATACCCATTCCAACAATTATAACATGCTCTTTCAAAAACTCTATTCATACATATTCATAAGCTTTAAAGAATTTCATAATTTTGGAAATAAAGCTTACTTGTTGAAAAATCACCAAAACTACTCTTATTCCCTTGAAAGCTTGAAGAATTTGATGATGGAAGAAGCTACAAATCTCTCTCTTTGGCCATGAAATTCGTCCTTGAAGGAAAGAAGAAGAAGAAGAAGACTTTATTTTTTTTATTTCTCTTTCCTTTCACCCTTTAATTTTAAACCATATATATATATATATATATATTAAAATAATTTAATAGTTAATAATTTAATTATTTATTTAATAAATTAAAAGTCCTAAATTCCCTCTTCCATTCAAAAAAAATTTATTTTTGAATTATTTTATTAATTTTAAATTTCTAAGATTTAATTACCAAAATACCCTTTTACTTTGACTTTTCTTTTAAAAAGTGTTGACTTTTATATGTTTTGTATATTTTACATATATATCGCATATATGTTTCACTTTTTCATTTAAAACCCCTTCATTTTTCATTTAAAACCATTAATTTAATTTATCCATTTAAATTATAATTTATTTTATCAAATTTCCAAAAATTAGAACTTTTCAAAAATTTGGGATATTACACATATGCACAAGTAATATGTATCTTATATACACATCAAATGTACCTTATATATGTATCAAATATTAACTATGTAATGTATTAATCCAACATATATAATTAATATATCATATGTATATGTTATATATAATCTAGATATATATATATATATTGAGTATATACAATTTATATCTCTAAAATCACGGATGTTACACTAATAGCTACTGCCTTCGAAATTTCAGTCCGAATAAAATCTCATGTCCAAAGGAAAATCAAAAATCCATCTTTCTGTGTGTTTTTGTCGTGCTATTTATAAGAAAAAATAAAAACCTAATACTAATTACTTAAGGAAATAAAACTGTCTAGGAAAATAAAATTAAAAATCGAGATTAAAAAGGTTTCGTCAAAAAAATTACGCTGGCCCGGGCGAGACTAGCGCTAGGCGTTGTTGCGTGCGGGACTACATTGAGCTGCTGGCACGCGGTGTAATATCCCAATGTGTGCCCTAGAAGTTGGATACAATTGTTGTTTTGATTTGAATTAAATGTATATATGTATTTGCAAAGGAAATGAGAGCGTGTTAAGAGAATGTATATGTTGTGTATATTGTAATATATATAACATATAAGTTGGTCAAATGAGAAGTCAAGGTAAGAGGATATTTTAATTGTGAGAAGTGAAATTACCTAAATGGGCATATAAGAGACAAAGGTTAAGTTTAATGATTGAGGGCAATTAGGTAATTGCTTGGTTAAATTGCTTGGTGGATATTTAAAGAAGAAGAGAAGTTGAATTTGTATTGTTTTTCTCTCTTCTTTGTTGGTGTGGCCGGCTATCAAAGGGAAAGAGAGAGCAAGAGAGGTCTTCTAAATCCTAACATCAAATTGAAGGAGGAAGCAAAGGATTAAGTTAGAGATTGGTGAAATTTCTTCAATTGAGGTAAGTACTCACTTGTTTTTCCTTGTTAATTTTTGAAGTGGTGTTTGAGATAAATTGTGAGTGATTAATTTTATGATTTGGTGTATTATAGATGTGTTTACAAGTATTGAAATTGATTGTAAGCTAAAGGATTGAATTGGTGTTGGTTTTGTTGTGAAGATGGTAAGTTAAGTGGATTTGGATAGTGAAATATCAAGAGTGATGATGGTCTTAGGGTTTTGAAATGGTAGATGATTCAATGTGTTGTTAATGTGTAATATTGTGATTAACATGCTAAATAAGTGTTAATGACATGGTTTAATAGCATTTGAATGAAGTTGTGTTGTGTATAATGTGTTTAAATGCCATTGAAAGAAGTTTGGCCACACTTAGGGTTTTGTTTATGTGAGACACGGCCAAAATAAGAATGGAACACAGCCAAGACCTATTAATTTTGGGAGACACGGCCAAGTTGAGGGAAGTTTGGCCGTGTTGGATGGATTTTGGAGAGACACGGCCACAAGCTTGGCCGTGTCCCTTGCCCATGTTTGCTACTGCCTGAATTTTATTGAGAGACACGGCCGTGTCCTCTTGCCCGTGTTTGCCTCGGTATGAATTGATGTTGAGAGACACGGCCACAAGCTTGGCCGTGTCCCTTGGGTGTGTTGGCTACTGTGATGTTCTTTTGCTCTTCTTGTTTTGTGGAGAATGAACACACATTTGATGATGCATATGATTATGTATGAACAATGTTATGTTATGCATTGTGAATCATGTGAATGGTAGTATGTTATATGAACAATGTGACTAATATTATAACTTGTATAGTGTGGAAGAGATGAGGATCATCCAAAAAGGTATGTGCAATGCAATTTATTATGATAAATGTTTTACTAATGAATGGTACCAATGTTTCTTGAGAAAGGATGAAATGTGATATCATAATGGTTGATAATAATGATTGAAATGTTATAAAGGAACATGTTGTTTATATGATGATGAATTAAATGAATGGTGAAGCCATTGTGATTGACTATGATGCTTCAAATGTGATGTGAAGCCATTGTAATTGGCTATGATGATTCAATTGTAATAAATGAGGCATACTTGCCTAGATGATGATTCAATTGTGAATGAAATGGATAATGAGATAATAAATGAATTGTGTAACTAATGTGTTATTCCATTTTCAGAGTTTGTTGTTGGTGGCATGCCTAATGATAGTAACAATCTCTTGAAGTTAGGTTGGCTAAGTCCTTGAAGCCTAATTGAGATGTTACAACCCTTGAAGCTAGGTTGGGTTTGGTTCTTGAAGCCAAGTTGGGTCTATGATAATGATAAATGTGATGATTGAACCAAAGCATTACTCTGAAAATTGAATGGCATATTAGTATCGTTTGGGCCCGAGTCTGTCGTTGTTGTCAATATGATATATAAATGTTGTAACAAACGAGTAATGAGATTTATGGTTGAATTGGTTGGAAATGTGATTCATGATTTGTGAATTGTGAATAAAATAATGACATAAAATGATATGTAATATGTACATTGAAATATTGATTGTGAGAAGTAATGTTGGATCGGTGATTGGTGATAATGATATGATATGTGATTGGTGATAATGATATGATATGTGATTGGTGATAATGATATGGGTATTACTATGTTGATGGTGATTATTAATGATGAATTAGGGTCGGTGAAAATGATATGTATATGTTGTATGAAATTTGTTAAGATATGTGAAAGATGCAATTTAAAAAGGAAAACATGATAAGAAACTAACGGTACATCAAATTAATATGTCATTATATGTTAGTATTTTTATAATGTATGTTTATATGTTATATTGGTATTACTAAGCTCTCGAGCTTAGCGCGGATGTATAATCGCGCACGTATCTTGGTGGAAGATATGAAGTCTTTTATTACGC
Source organism: Garcia nutans (assembly GCA_947685225.1). Classification (NCBI taxonomy): domain Eukaryota; kingdom Viridiplantae; phylum Streptophyta; class Magnoliopsida; order Malpighiales; family Euphorbiaceae; genus Garcia; species Garcia nutans. The sequence continues at coordinate 31,023,017 of CANTUV010000005.1, read as the reverse complement.
CACAAGAAGAGTAAGAGTTTGTCGAGACCAACTAGAGGGTAATGCATACATGTTTAATTTTAAGTATGATGTATTTCTGATGAGTGAATATTTATACTTATAAATGGAGTTTTAATTAAGACAATGATTTTGTAAATGATATTTAAATTAACGTAATATGGTTTGAACTCGGTTGCAGGTTTTTAAAAGGTAACATCAAGTGGCATCTTTATACTTTATATACTTACTGTATGTATACTAGGTATATGTACAGTACTTATATAGGGTATCGGGGTGTTACACGCGGGCTTGGTAATTGATGTTGCGGAGTGCGAGGATCTGCTGGCAATTGCACTGGGGTGCAATTTCACTGGGCAGCACTTCAAGCCTACGGCTAATTGGCTACTGCTAGCCAATTCGTTGTAGGCTCAGGTTGCAGCAAATTGGCTGCTAACCATTGGTTCCTCGCGAATCAGTTCAATTTTTTATTTTGACTTTTTTATTTTGTTTTATTTATTTATTTATTAATTTTATTATTAATTTTTATTATTAAAAATAGATATTTACAATTTTCTTTTTTTTCTTTTTTCTATATTAAATAATAAATATTATATTAATAAAATAAATACTAAATACTAAAAAAAATTATCGCAGACCATTTTAAAATTCTGAACTGGACCTGGTAAAAAATTAAGGGTCTACAGTTTGTCCCCTGCTTGAATGATCTGAGACTTTCAGTAGAAGAGAGTGAAAAGCAACATGGCATTGAGTTGATTTTGGATGAGGATGGGTTCTCGACCTGCGATTGAAAATGGTTTGGGTTCTGAACCTGGAATGAGTTTTGGACTCAATAAATATTTGGGTACTTGGACTCGAGAGTAAATTTTGAATTGGGTACTTGGACCCAAAAAAGATTTGGGTACTTGGACCTAAGATTGAATGGGGTATATGGACCCGAGATTAAATTAAATTTGGATACTTGGACCTGAGACTGGGTACTTGGACCTAGGATTGAATTTTTGGTGCTTGGACACGGGATTGAATTTGATTTGGGTACTTGGACCCAAGGCTGAATTTGATTTACCTTTTATTAGTTGAGAATTCTGGCTGCTCCAACTGTTCCATTCTTTAATGGATTGTGGGTCTTCACCCTTAAAATGGATCTTCATCCTTGGACCTTTAATCTTTATCCTTGGCATCGAGTCTTCACCCTTGAAAACAAATCTTCATCCTCAGAGATCGGGTCTTCACCCTTGAAAGTGGATCTTCATCCTTAGAATCAGGTCTTCACCATTGAAAACAGATCTTCATCCTCAGAGATCAGGTCTTCACCCTTGAAAGTGGACCTATATCCTTGGAAATTGGGTCTTCACCCTTGAAAGTGGATATTCATCCTTGGCATCGGGTCTTCACCTTTGAAAATGGATCTTCATCCTTAGAGATTGGGTCTTCACCCTTGAAAATGGATCTTCATCCTTTAAGCTGGATCTTCATCCTTGGCAGGGTCTTCACCCATCAAAATGGATCTTCATCCTTGGAGATTGGGTCTTTACCCTTGAAAGTGGATCTTCATCCTTGGCATCGAGTCTTCAACCTTAAAAATGGCTTCATCCTTGGAAATCGGGTCTTCACCCTTGAAATTAGATCTTCATCACTTATGTTGTATCTTCATCCTTGGTAGGGTCTTCACCCTTCAAAACGGATCATCATCCTTGGAGATCGGGTCTTTACCCTTGAAAGTGGATCTTCATCTTTGGCATCGGGTCTTCACCCTTGAAAACAGATCTTAATCCTCAGAGATCGGGTCTTCACCTTTGAAAGTGGATCTTCATCATTGGCATCGGGTCTTCACCTTTGAAAATGGATCTTCATCTTTGGAAAATGGGTCTTCAACCTTGAAAGTGGATATTCATCCTTGGCATCGGGTCTCCACCTTTAAAAATGGATCTTCATCCTTAGAGATTAGGTCTTCACCATTGAATGTGCATCTTCATCCTTTAAGCTGGATCTTCATCCTTGGCAGGGTCTTCACCCTTCAAAATGGATCTTCATCCTTGGAGATCGGGTCTTTACCCTTGAAAGTGGATCTTCATCCTTGACATCGAGTCTTCACCCTTGAAAATGGATCTTCATCCTTGGAAATCAGGTCTTCACCCTTGAAATTGGATCTTCATCCCTTAAACTGGATCTTCATCCTTAGTAAGGTCTTCACCCTTCAAAATGGATCTTCAACCTTTGGACTTCGGGTCTTCACCCTTTAAATTTGATCTTCAACCTTTTGAACTTTTGTCCTATATTGGATTCAGCTCTTCTAGCTGGACTAATCTTTTGTCTTTTGCATCTTCATTCTTTTAATAGTTCTAATGCTCCATTCTTTTATACTTTTTGCAAAAAAAATCAGCCAGTTTTTAGCTGGCCCCTTATATCTTGTCCTTGCCCCTGTGTGGCAAAAATATTGAAAGTGAGTTTACAAATTTTTTGTACACGTATAAACTCAAAATTTGAATAGAGCCCATTGCTTGAGCAAGCTCCAGTCATTTTGCAAAAAGAAGAAATGCATGCTTGTGCGAAGAACTAGACAACAAAAACATCATTCCATGCCACCTCATTCCATTTCCGCTCCATGTTTGCTTCATAGAGTATTATTGTTTACATTTGACAAAGAAAAATGCATTGTGATATGCTCATGTATGCATGATATGCATGAGTAATCCATACAATGGTTCTATCGATTCACAGACTGAGGTGATCAGCTGAAGTGTTCTCATTGTCTCCTTCCAAATGCCTATTCAGATCTTGCATTGGAATGATAGAAAGCTTTGCATTTATTGCTTTTATCTTTGAGATGTTGAAAACATGAGTGGTGAGGCCCAAGCAGCGGAGTCAGGGATATATCCATTTCAAACTATGATTCAACATGTTAACTGGTATCTTCTTCAGAACCTTGCCAATAATCATTTCCTTTGCCCAATGTGTCCTTCGATGTTTGATGGTTCAACATACTTCCCTTAACTCAAAGGTTTTTACAACAAGAAAGCATTTTTTTTTAAATCAAATGCTGACTTTGTCAAATCAGTTTCATTGTAACTTAGAACTCAATTTTTCAAATTAACATATCTATAACATGACAACACTAGTTACCATACTAAACTCGGGAATTATTTTTATTTGAGGAAGAACTATTGCACTTCAGAAAGATACATACACATTACTTAGCCAAAGGTCTCATTGAGTTTGAATATTGTCTATCTCATATGCATGCTTATCGAACTATCTCCACTAATAGACTCTTCCTACCAAGAGAGATCAACATGTCTTTAATAGGCTTGAAACGGGGTCTATAAGGGACATGGGTTAAATGAAGGCCATTTGTAATTTCGAGCCGTTGTGACACTATGGGCAAGCCCTCACACTACAAATTTCTTGTTTGAACTTTAGGTAGTTGGGAGCATGAAAAGATAGAGCTTTGAATGTTCTCCCATCTTCTTGGCATTAATCTAGATCTTGATTGGGATAGTCTTTGCCTTTGCAAAAGGTTTGGCACCCATATTCATTTTTTTTCTTCTTTTCCCTTTTCTTTTTCTTTCTTTTTCTTACTCCTTTTCTTTGAGCATTTTTATCAATTTGTCCTTCTTCCCTGTAGGACTATCAAGTAAAGGACTTTCGAGAACTAGATGACCTTTCTCCTTTTTCTCTGATTTTGATTGAATCTTTAGTTGGATTGGACCAATTCAAGTCAAACTGTCCTTATAAACCAAATGGATGTCTTTTGTTGCTTTAGGTAAAAGAGAACTAGGTTGGCTTTCTTAACTATTTTGAGTTTTATTTTATTTTCTTTTTCTTCTTCTTTCTTTTTTTTTCTTTTCCTTTCTTTTCCTTTCTTCTTGCCTCTTCCCCTTATTGATCTTCAGAATTGTCAAAAGTATCACAACAGCTCAAGGTAGGTTATCAGGCTTATAAGTCAATAAAGAGAAAGTTGAAATCTTATGAAGGCTCAAAGGGACAACTAGGGATTGCTATTTAATTGGGTGGATGCTAGTTGTTGGCTAACCAAACAATGCCTTGATCATCTCTCCCTTAAATAAGCAAATTCAATTTTTCCTTGAAAGTCTATCAAAGCATGTTCTAAGATTGACTAGGACCTAGACAAAGGTCATTATGCAGGAGCCCTCTCTAAGTAAGCATGCACAACTCAATGCTATAGAACAATTCCCTCATCTAGTAAAGTCATTCAAATCATAATGCCTAGATACATTAATTTATGAACATCAAGCTAGATTCCTCATTGGTTGAGCACCAAAATGAGCAAAGACCAACAAAAATTTAGCAAAAATAATTTATTCAAGCAACTTTAAATTTGAAAAACACGATTGTTCCATAAAACACCAAATAAAGAAAATAAAACAAAAAACCAAACAAGCCAAGGGAAGTTTGTTGAGTTAAGCTTCTTCTCCTTTCACATCTTCAATATTTCCATCTTGAAAAGAGCATAAGATAAGATCTTCCTCCAATCCTCCTCCTACCATGAAAGTTGTTGGTGGTGGCACTCTATTGAACCTAGGCAGAGGATTGCTTTTGATATTGGGCTTACTAGGCTCAGGCAGCTTTCCACTGTTAATCAATTCCTGGATTTTATGCCTCACTCAAACATATTTATCTGTCTCATACTCTTGCACTTGATGGAATTGACAGAAGACCTTGGTATCAAAAATTGCTAGTAGAGGCTTATGTAGAGGTCGAGGTGCTAATGGTTGTAGTAAATCCATCTTCATTAGATTTTCAAACATCTTTGATAAAAGGCTCCCTTAAGTCAGAAAATTTATGCTTCTTTGCTGGTTCAGTTGCTGCATTTTTCTTAATAGCTTCTCTTTCCCTTTGTCTTTGCCCACTAGGGTGCTAGCTGCCCTTATTGCTCCACTTAGACAGCACATGGTTCGGATGGTCTTGTATAATAGGGATTGATCCCTCATTTTTCATTCAATCTCTATTAGTGAACATGTTCCCCATTAATGTTGCCTTTCCCTTCTTTCTTATGTCAATGGGAGATGCCTCATTAGCATTGTTGATGATCTATAGAATTTCAATCAACTGGACTTCATGATTTCAACTAATTGATCTCGTAGCTCAGCCATCATAGCTTTGACAACTTCATCGACTATGTCCCTTAGCTGGTTTTCATCCATCCTTCCAATGAAGCACTTGAATCAAAATCAATGTTGTGGGTGGTATCGTTGTATGCTCTTGAATTGTCGTACTCTAGGTCTATAAGCCAGAAAGGATCAATGCCATGTAATGCAATTATTGTATGCATGTATGCATAAACAACAATCAAAGAAAGATAATTAGGATGTCTCTTCCAAACTTGTAGCTTCTACACATGAATGGTAAGTCTCTTTTCCTGGTATTTGGTCAACAAAATACCAACATGAGATATTTTATTTTTCGCAAAAATTCACTTGGACGATTTAACTAAAATTGCATTTTCTAACTTAGAAGTCGGTCCATGAAAATTTCCATTATTAATCCATTGAATCTCAATTACACAGTTTTTATGCTATATTGGATTAAAACTAAATTAAGAGGTTTATCATAAATATATTTCTTTTTTTTAAAAAGCAATCATTGATTCATGCCAAAAACAAGCCCGTGGTTAATAATTCTTGGTATAAGCTAGGCTCACAATTGATTTTTGCTATTTCATAGTTGACCTATATAATTTGTAAGCTCTTTGTAAGAAAAGGTTTGTATTTTTAGATGAAGTGAAAGATAATTTTGTTTGTTTGGGCCATAAGGTGTAAAAGGATTTTTGATCCATCTTGAAAGGTTTTAATGTCCAAAGACCTTCTTGAAAAATTTGAAAATAGTTTTGGTCTTTTGGATCTTAAAGGAAAATAATTATTTTTGAGCTTACAATATAGGTAGGTCATATTAAAAAAAGAACAAACCAAATAATCCATGGTTCATGCCAAGATATATAAATCATAGTCAAACAATAAGCGTTAGGGTTAAAACCTAAGGAAAATAACTAGGGCAATTACATGAGCTTTAGTCTTTGGGTTGAAAAGGCTTAGGTTCCCATAGCAGGTATATACCAAAAGGTATAAGGCTATGAGTGGTTATGCCATGCTCGATCTCCATACCTTGAGTGGAAGTATGGTATCCCTCACATAACACAACACGGGCATCCTAACTCACACACACAATGCAAACTAAATGATACAATGTAGAATATCATAATAAGAAAGAATAAAATAATATAAAGACCAATGGAATCAACTTCTCTTATCCCCAGTGGAGTCACCACTGTGAGTGGGGATTTTCGACCCCACTCCTGTGTGGAATGGTTCTTGCGACTTCAATACAATTAGGCTTAAGGACATAGAGTACACAGGCTTAAACCCGGAGAAATGGAGTTGCCATCTGGACAGGCCGGGAAAAAGAAAGGGGGTGGATTGACTTGATTCCTAAGGAATCCCCAATCCGCTATTGGGTTCAAAAAGTTGGGTACATGTGAGGAAGGTGAAAAATGGCCTAGCACCCCCACAACGCCTGGTTCATTAGAACTGGCCTCCTTTTCAGGTTTTAATATTATAAAATTCTTAAATATAATGATATTATCCATAATACATGCAATAATAAAAGTAAGCAAATACTTTTTAAAACCACAACAATGTCCAGACAAAACAAACAAATAGGCACCCATCAATGGATGAAAATATGCCTTTATAATTGTCCAATGTTCAAAAGAAAATAAATAAAATGGGATACCCACCAATTGGTGGAAACAAATCCTTTACATTGATACAAAACTTGAAATAAATTAAATTATATGGTGCTCAATACATGAGGTACCCAAAGAAATGGAAGCATACCTCTTACAATGTTATGAAACCAAATCAAATCAATAACCAACCATTCATCATAAATAAATTACTCATCAAAGATATAAATAAACCATTAATCAAAACATATAATAAATATACATCTAATTTAAATAAAACAATAAATATATAAATTTAGGTTTTACATCTTAAATTAGGGTTTCATGAACCGTTAAGGATTTTTAGGGTTTAGAAAATAAAGCTAGGGTTTTGATTAAAAAAACTATAACTATTATTTTAAGAGTAATAATGGCTACAGCGTTAATTTTTCAAAAATTTAAATGAAGCCTCTGAAGCTACTGTTATGTATATAAACTTTAAATACATAATTTTTATGAACTAATTTTGGTGAAGAAGGAACATATTCAGTGCTTAAAATGATCAAAGCATATTATATTTATTTATTTTGAAACATACCTTTGTTGTTGGTTCCTCTACAATTTATTGAGTGAAATTATGGGTGAACTTATCTAAGTCAATGAATGCACTTCCTTTGTGAATTTTTGTGTTGTTGATCTCCTTTGTTGATGAAAAATTGCTAAAGCTTCGTTGCTCTTTGCCTCTTCTTTTGTTTTTATGTTTTTGCTTGAAAAGGAAAAAAGCAAAACTCTAATAGCTACTGCCTCCAAAATGTCAGTCCGAATAAAATCTCTTATCCGAAGAAAAATCAAAAGTCCCTCTTTCTGTGTGTTTTTGCCATGCTACTTATAGGAAAAAATAAAAACCTAATACTAATTGGTTAAGAAAAAAAAACTGTCTAGGAAAATAAAATTAAAAACTGAGATTAAAAAGGTTTCGACGAAAAACTGCGAGGGCCCGGGCGAGACTGGCACTAGGCATTACTGTGTGTGAGACTGTGCTGGGCAAACACTGCTATGGGGCATGAGGATCTACTGGTAATTGTGCTGGGGAGCAATTTCACTGGGTTACAGTTCGCCGCAGGCCTAGGCTACTGCAAATTGGCTGCCAGCCAATGGTTCCTTGTCAAGCTGCAGCAAGGCAGTGTTGCCGCGCATTGCTTGCAGATCCATTCAATTTTTTATTTTGATTTTTTGATTTTTATTTATTTTTTATTTTATTATTAATTTTTGTTGTTAAAAATAAATATTTACAATTTTCTTTTTTACTTTTTTCTATGTTAAATAATAAATATTATTTTACTAAAATAAATAGAAAATATTGCAAAAAATTATTTTGGACCGTTTTAAAATTCTGGACTGGACCTGGTAAAAAATTAAAGGTCTACAATTACATCAATGCTGGAAAATTCATGGCGGCTAGCTCAGAATGGCTATGATGTTGAAACTTATCTTTGTCCACTGGATGAGTCATATGTCCAATTTATTCGAGCACGACATTTTAACTTTGATGTGTCTCCTATTGGCATCCGCGGAATTTTTGAGTAAGAAGGCAGAAGGGATGATAAAAATAGTGATGAAGAGGAGTATGAAGGAGAGGGGAGATGGTCCATCCCTTATCCCGGGCCTAGCACCTATCAGGTAAACCTTTACCATCCTATCATTGCAACTACTTCTTCTTAGCTGGTTTTGACTATTTTCATGATTATTGTAGGCTGCCAGTTTATTTGGTTACGAGGCTAGACCTTCCTCTGTTGTTACAATTTAGCAACAATTTTCACTAGTGTAATGACAATTTTCTCCATTTGCTCCTTCTTTCCAATCAAAAGTGCCATCTCATCCACAAGGCATCGATCTGAGTTACCTGGTTTGTCTTTCTGTTCCATGATGATTTATGCTATATGTATGCATGATTATGTATGCTCTTATCCTTTCTTTTTTCTAACTCACAGCGGATGCTTAAGGAGCAAAATAAGAAATTGCAAGAAGAATTAAATGCTAGCCATCAACAGGTCACCCATTTTGAAGGGTTGTATTAGTAGTCGGAGCAAAACTTTCAAGACTTTCGGTTCTAGGGAATCAAAGATCTTGGTGCTTCATCTTCTAAGAAGCCCCTAACTGATGACCACGAGATCCTTTCTTCTGCTTTGGATGATGACTATTACAGGCTTGAATTTTAGGAAAATAGGAACATGGGTATTTTTCCTCCGAGTGGATTCCAAATGGGTGATATGCCTCCTCCTCCATTAGGCAATGACTTTTTTAGGGCTTTATTTGATAAAGGCATGCCTCCTCCTTCTCAGTGATCGACCATTGTATTTATTGAGAAAGTATTGTATTAACAATAATAATAGTAATAATAATAATAATAATAATAATTACAATGATAGTTTTTTTCCTGTAACTTTTGACTTTTCCTTTTTTTATCTATTTATCATTATTATTATTACTGTACACACCAAATCATTCTTTTACAATATAGGAATCCAAAATCATTTTAGATTAACAAAAACATGAAAAGTGTGGCAAATTGCTTCAACATAAATTCCCTTGCCTTGTGCATCTCGGTCTCAAGCCATTGCCCAATCCTTGTCAACTTCGGTTTATCAACCAAACTCTTATATAAACCTTCTTTCATGCCATAATGCCAACAGAAACTAAGAAATTCTTTACAAATTTTATTATGGCAACAAGATCATCTTTCAACAATCTTGAGTTTTTTTTAAATTCATGTATGATAGAGCTAAATTTGATGAAAATCAAAGGTTTGTTTGAAAATATGAAAGCTATTCATTAGGAACAAATATCTTGATCTCAAATTAACACTTTAAAGTGCTTTCAAAATGTTAAATTTGACCATTCTTTTCTACATCCCATGGGTTCCTTTTGGGATGTGAGATCTAGGACATTTAAGATAAATGACTTTGAGATACGTCCTATGATCGAAGAATTTGAGGCCATCCTTGGATATCCAAGCATTCAATCAATGGCATTGCCCATACTGACTTCCAAAACTCATTAAAAGATGCAAATGTTGTTTCAACTTCCAAAGCCCGAGGTTCTATAGCTGACAAGAGGTGAGAAAATTTTGCTCAACCCCTTGATTGACTTTTGCACTTCTCATTTGGCTCCTACAAAAACTTGGGGATGCATGCTTTGTCTATGCTTGCTTGGCCAATTCTTACTTGTTTCTTCTGATGGCTACATCAATCCACGAGTATTGGATATCATGGACCAAATGGAAGGAGGCTTGTTGGATTGGACCAATTCAAATCAGAATCTTCAAGGAGATCGGCCAGAAGTCCCTTGCTACTACAGATAATTAACTAAATTTCCCTTTTCGGGTTTTCAATTTAGGCCTTTTATTTCTTTTGCTCTAATTTTTGCCTAGTCTGCCCTTGCAGGTTTTTGAAACTAGCAAGTTGTACTCATTTTTACCTAAGCTGCCCTTGTGGGTTTTCAACTTAGTGGATCTTTTTTTTATATTGGTTCTAATTTTTACCTAGATCGCCCTTACATGTTTTTGGAACTAGCGAACCACCCTAATTTTTTCTTAGGCCTCCGTTATGGGTTTTCAACCTAACATGCATCATTTTTTTTATAATTATTTTCTTGTGCTTATAGATTTTGCTTCAGGAGAGCATTTGCTTACTCGACACTCCATCCATGGATTTCTCCAGATATTTTCCACAACATCATTCTACCAGTAAACTTCGCCATCGAGCTTCTTCATATGCCGACCGGATTGACTGGATTTGCTCTGGAGCTATGGTTAACATCTGATGTTTGGTACCTTGGTAGAAGATCACTTGTGTCACCATTTAGACTTATTTGATGTATGTTCCTCTTACTACTCTTCGTCAAGGTACTTACTATGATCCTTACTGTCTTGAGTGCCAGTATGAAGCCGAGCCTCGAGGTTCTAAGTTTACTCTTGATTTGGACATGCCTTGTTTGACTAAGGCCTTCTTATATTGATTGAAGCAATGTCGGCCTGCATGCTACACTTATCGTCTACCATAGATTTTACATTTGTCAATTCTTTAGAAAAAATAATATTAGGATGAACAATAATGAAAATAATAAAAGTTGTTTCTCTTCTTTTTATAATTCATCATCAGCTTTTGCTATTGTGTTATTTACTTTACCATATTTGGTCAAATACTTGAATAGTAAACATAGAACAATTTTAATATTAACTCCATTTTATTAAATTGGGGAACAATAAAACTTAAAGTCAGTATACACAAGATCACTCCTATCGCCAACTAGCCTTTTCGGGTTTTCTAATTAATAATTTTCTCTCATTTAGCCCTAATTATTTCCTAGTCCGCCCTTTCGTGTTTTCAAAACTAGCGAACTGCTGTAACTTTTACCTAGGCTTCCCTTTTAGGTTTTTAACCTAGCGAGCTCTTTTTTTATTATACATAAAACCTCTTCAATCTGTCAATGTTCATTGGCTCAGTAAACTCGTTCCCGTCTATATCTGATAGCTTGATTGCACCCTTGTTCATGACTTGCTTCACAACATATGATCCTCCTCAACTAGGTCTAAACTTTCCTCTTGGGTCAGGGACATTAGGCTTACACTGCTTTAATACTAAGTCACCAACTCTGAACTTCCTGATCTTAACCCCTCTATTGTAGGCCTGAGCTATCTTTCATTGATACAACTGATGATGATATAGTGCCTTTAACCTCCTCTCTTCTAATAAAGCTAACTGTGTGTATCTTCTTGCTACCCATTCCATCTCAAGTAATTCAGCTTCTAGGACCACTCTTAATGACTTGATCTCTATCTCAATCGACAATCATAAACCAAGGAAAACAATGTCATTCCAGTCGAGGTTTGCACACTTATTTTGTATCCCCACAAAGCAAAAGGAAGCATCTCTGACCAATCCTTATATGTCTTGATCAGCTTGGAAAGAATATGCTTAATTGTCTTATTTGTTGCTTCCATTGCACCATTAGCCTTCGGTCTATAAGGGGAGGATCGGTGATGATAGATTTGGTACTTTAAGAATAAGTCCCTAACTACTCCTTGAAAATGTACCCTGTTGTCCGATATCACACTGAATGGGACCCCATATTTGTAGATGAGATTCTTTTCAATAAATCTACCCATTTGCCTTGCCTCCAACTTGTTGAAAGATTCAGCTTCAATCAATTTTGAAAAATAATCCACTGCTACTACAATAAAATGGTGACCGTCTGAAGTCATCAGATGTATCTCTCCTATAATGTCAATCCCCCAAGTTGCAAAAGGCCAGGGTGAAGACAGAGAATGCAATTCTTCAGGAGGCATGTGATTTAAATTACCATATATCTGGCATTGCTTGCACTTCTTCATAAACTCAATGCAATCTCTCTCCATGGTCAACTAGTAGTAACCTTGTCAAATTACCTTCTTAACTAGGGCTAAACCATTCATGTGTGGACCATAACTTCCCGCATGTATTTTCGACATGATGTACTCAACTTTAGGCTTCCTTAAGCATCTCAAGTGCACCCCATCAGGCCATGTTCGATACTACTCTCCATGAAAGGTGATGTATTGTAAGGACCATCACCTTATAGCTCTTCTCCCTTCCCTTGTTGCCCCTAATGGGTATTCCTTATCCTCCAAAAATCATCTTATAGTGTCATATAATGCATCATGGTCTGTATCAGTTTCCATGATTATTTCATTTTCACAGTAAGGAGTTGATGAGCTAGTAAAAACTAGAGGCTTAAGAAAAAGGTTGACAGGATTTTCCCATACCGAAGCCAATGTGGCTACGGTATCAACCATCTAGATTTCTTCTCTTGGTATGTGTATAAATTTGCACTCCTTAAAATTCTTCTTCATCATGGTCAAGTAATGGTGGTATGGTTTTAACTTCTCTTCTTTTAACTCCCACTCTACGTTTACTTGGGATACTACCGGCAATGAATCACCAAAGACTTGCACCTTATCCACCTTCATAATCATCAGGGTTTCTAAATGAAAAAATGCATGCTTCATATTCCACCATATTATTGGTTGCCCTGAACATCAATTTCTTAGTTGAAGGGATAAGCTTCCCTTCTATTGATTATAGTATGACTCCCAAACCTACTCCTTTTCTTTTCACTGCTCCATAGAAATACATCTTTCATCCTTGTACTTCTATGGCCTCTAAATGTTCATCAGGAAATTCCAAGACTACCTCTTGACTATTCGGCAAAGGTTGTTGAGCAAGGAATTCTGCCACCGCTCAACCTTTGATTATTTTCCTGGTTACATGTTCAATCTCAAATTCTTTTAAAATTATTAACCATTGACCATATTTCCCTATCAAAGAGGGTGTCTCCCTTAAGTACTTCACTAGATCCAACCTGTAAATCGCTTGCACACTATAAGATTAAAAGTAATGCCACAACTTCTTAGAAGACCAACCCACAGTTATACAGATCTTTTCAATGATAGTAAACTTAATTTCATAAGGTAGGAGCTTTCTAAATAAATAGTAAACTACGTGCGCAACCCCTGATTCATCTGCTTGGGCTAGCATAGCTCCTATTGACTCTTCCTCTACTGCTAAGTATAGTAACAAAGGTTTACCCAGTTTAGGTGGTTTCAAAATAGGTGGAATTAGCAAATATTCTTTTATATTCTCAAAGGCCTTTTGACACTCTTCATTCCACCTGACTGGCTGGTTCTTTTTAAGCAATTCGAAAGATAGGTTCACAGATTTTGGTGAGCTTTGCTATGAACCTACTAATGTACCGCAACTTGCCAATAAACACTTTTTCTGTGTTAGGGGCTGGCATATCCCGTATTGTCTTAACCTTCTTAGGGTCAATCTTAATCCATTTGGACCAATCACATTTCCCAACAACTTGCCTGAAGTAACCCCAAACACACATTTAATATCCCAAATTATACCCTAAAAGTTTTGAAATAATTATTGTTGTATTTGGATTAAATGTATATGTAACACCCCTTCCCGATCTATAATAAGCCGAGGAGGAATGCTACATCAAGATACGAGCTCTGGTTATGTCAGCTTACTTAATGTTCCTTATAAAAATTTTTCAAAAAAAAAAAAATTTGACGGAGTCTCCCTTAAAATTCTAGGTCCCAAGTGTCGACAAAACTGATTTTTCTTATATTTGAAAAACATTTTGTTTCACAATTCAACTCAAGTACACTCCCAATAATCCACCCTTATAACCTCAACTACAATCCTGCAAGAAGAATTCACACTTCTATATTCACAATCCAACTCAATTTAAAACCATACAGTTATTATACATTACTAGATTTATAATAGAGTTCAAACCATAATACATTAATTTAAATAACATTTACAAAGTCATTATCTTTATTAAAACTTCATTTATACATATAAATACTCTCTCGTCAGAAATACATCATAATTAAAATTTATACATGTATGCATAACCCTCTAGTTGGTCTCGACAAACTTTACTCTTCTTGTGGCATAACAAAAGACTTCATATCTTCCATCTAAATACCTGCGCGAATAAACACCCGCGCTAAGCCCGAGAGCTTAGTAGTACAAATGAATAATATAAACATACAATACAGAAATTCTAACGTATATCCATATACTAACTTTAAGTACTATTAGTTTCTTATCGTAGTTTCCCTTTTCAATTACACTTTACACATATCTCAACTAATCTCATATATTACATACATGCATACATATCAATAACACCAACCACAATTCCATCACTACTACTCACAAGGAACATATCAATATACATATTACATAACATATTTCATAACATTTCATTTCCAATTAAGGCAACTATAAATTTCATTATTCATTCATTTCACGTTTCATAAACTACATCGAAAATCAAGACAGACCTGGGCCCAGAACACACTAATATGTTATTCAAAGTTCAGAGTTACTGCTTTGATCCATAATCACAATAATCAAGCCCGTAGGCAACATATATCATATCTCTATCCATAGATAGTGTAACAGACCCAGTCTCTTGGACCATCAACCCGACTAATCGAGAAGATCCTCAACCCGGCAAGACTGTTACTTTTCATATATTTCACATTTATAATTCATATAGTGTAACAGACCCAGTCTCTTGGACCATCAACTCAACAACTTGAGGAGATCCTCAACCCGGCTAGACTGTTAACACTTCATATGTTATAGGCATGCCGTCAAATCCAGAACTCTGAAAGTTGAATTAACATATTAGACACAACTCTTTTCATTTATATCTTTGTACATTTCTTTCTCAATTCATTTCATATTCAAAACAGGCAACCATGCCTCAATTATAATTCATTTACATTCTCATAGCCAACACAATGGCTTCACATCTCATTTGATTCATCATAGCCAATCACAATGGCTTCACCTCTTATCATATTTCAATTCACATTATAGCACTTCATCATTCAAGTATACATAAACAATTATATTGAGCATATATTTTAAATTCATCATCATATAATCAACATGTCTATTTATTTCATTTCAATCATTATTACCAACCACAATTACAATACATTTCATCATTTCTCAAAACACATTAGCACAATTCATCATTACAATATTTATCATAACAAATTGCATTGTACATACCTATTTGAATGATCTTCATATCTTTCACATCATCCAATCATAACCTTAATCAAATTATATTGACAATATAGTAATTCACTTAACACATTTACAAACAAATGTGTTAAGTCTTAATTCATGTAAATAAGTGCAATCATATAAACTTTGTACTTACCTTAAAACCAACTTACACCACTCTATACACCTACTCTTCCAAGAATCCTCAACACTAAGATTAGGGCAATTCAACCTCTTCACAACCTAATCCAAAAGGAATATTAGCAAAATGACCATATGAATAGTAAATTCTGGTTTTAGACTAAATTTTATCCTTATTTTGAAAATTTGTATAAAATAATATACTTGACTAAAAACTCTAACATTTTTACAGAAATTAATTTTACATCTTAAAATCATTCCTTTAAAATTTCAGATTAAACTGAACACAAAATCTTGGTCAAATAGTTCACCCAAACAGACTGCCCCAATTGCCCTGCATCCTGGCAGCAGTTCTAAACTTTGTGAATTCCATAAATTAAATTCAATCAACTTGGTTCCAAATTATTTTTCTCAAATACTAGACTCATTAAGCAACAACATATCCAAAATTCAATTGAATATAATTTTTCTACATTTTATTAAAAATCCCGAAATATAGCTATCTCAGTTAAGGTACCTGCTGGAACAGTTCTACTAAAAATAATTTTTCTAAACTCATAACCATTCCAAAATCGAATCAACATATTTTTCAGTCATTCTAGACTCATAGATTCACAACATATCAAAAATTCACTTCAAGAACATTTTTCTATAATTAATTAAAAATCGTACAAGTCACAGCCTTTACTAATTGTAAAACAGAAAAGAAATTCCACTAAACACAACTCTTGCTCTTCAATCACCAACACCAACCTAATTAAATCAAACATACTCCAACATACTACAATAATACAACCCTAATTTCAATTATCAACAATCAAACCTTCATACAACTTCAAATAAACCAAAGAAATCAAGAAAGAGAACTTACTTGGATTTTTAGCCAAATCTTTACTATCCACTTGAAATCCTTAAGTATTTGGTGTAAATAAAAGCAAAATCACCTCCTTCTCTCTCTAGCTTCTCTCTCTCTCTCTCTCTCTCTCTCTCGGCCAAAAAGAAGAAGAAGAAGAAGAACACGTTTTTTTTTTTTCCTTTTCTTCTCTTTTTATTCTTATCTCAAGTATATATATAATAATAATAATAATAATAATAACAATAATAATAAAAACAATAAATCTCCACCACACACTCTCTTCCAACTTTTGACTTTCTTTTCTCTTTTTCTTTTTGTCCTTATCACCATAATTATTAATTAATTAATTATAAAAATATATACATAACTC
The DNA here is from genome assembly GCA_947685225.1 of Garcia nutans. Classification (NCBI taxonomy): domain Eukaryota; kingdom Viridiplantae; phylum Streptophyta; class Magnoliopsida; order Malpighiales; family Euphorbiaceae; genus Garcia; species Garcia nutans. Next base: position 31,006,329 of record CANTUV010000005.1, on the reverse strand, counting down.
ACTTTCCCTACACCACTTTATATCCCATGTATATGTGATGTATATGTATATATCTTTTATATGGTATTTATATTCCCATATTTCCTTATATATATATCATCTTATAATATTTCCCCTTTTTACTTCCATTAAACATATACATTAACTCCAAATATAACAATAATTCCAAAACTTTTAGGGTATAGTTTGGGATATTACAATTCTCTCCCCCTTAAATAATTTCGTCCTCGAAATTATCCAGCACAATAACAATTCATTTATAATAAAACACCATCTTAATTCATATGAAGGTAATCGTATTCTTATATTATGATTTCATCAAATTACATAACTTTTACTCTTCCACCTTTAGTCAATCATCTTTTCCCAATTCACAACTCATCATTATATAGCTATATTTATCTTATTACTTTTTCAACAAAACACCCAAAATAACTCATTACATTTCAAAGAAATTTTCTTTTATACAATAATCAAATCATCTTATAATCTATAAATATACCATTCATCTATTACATTCAAGATATTTATCACTTCATCTTTTTATAGGCAATCTCTTAACTTTAATCTTGGAAATTATTGAATTAAATCTTACTATAGATTATCCTGTTATTACAATCACTTTTGAAAATAACCACTTATCAAATCTTGATTGATAACAATATTTTCATTTCTTATACTTAAATCCCTCTTTACCATGTTTTTCACTTAATATTAATATCGATACAATCTTTATAAACTTACTTTACAGATAATCAACCTTTTTCCTTTCATTATCTTTAATAACTGATATATCATAATTCATTCATGTATCAGCATATCCCTTCATATATACATTATCATATATATCTTATACTCTTAGCATAACTATACATATTAAATCTCAATAATAATTCACAATCTTAATGAATTCTAGATCAATTGATCTAGCTGTCATAAAATAACAACATTTCAATCTTATTCCATTCAAACCAACCATTAACTTATTTAAGTTTATCATCACATATCAATATACATAACACAATTCTATTAGGTCAAACTCATTCTCAACTTCTAATCCCTTAGGATCCATCTGTTCGACTCCTTACTAACAAATTACTTCAAATTATCTTTCAATATTCATATATATCTTCTGCTTTCAATAATAGCAGTGCAATCTCCCATAATTCTCATAATTTTTTCTCATACTATAATTATTACCCATAGTTCATTCACTTAACATTGTTTCCATCAATTAATTCATCTTATAACAAAAATATATTCAGTATCATTTTCAATCACATTTCATAAATTTCTCCCATTTATCATATTCTCACATTATCATACCATTACTATGATTACATAATCACTTTTTATTCATTCTTCACAATTCAAGACATTTACACGGTTCTCTTCTCTATTCATATTTTTCATAATTATAAACAAATTTCTAACATAGAATTGATAAGATACCACTTTACCAATCACAACTCCTAACCATATTTCTTGAAACAAAATTATCAATCTCACCCACATAATACTACAATCATATCACCTTAGGCCCAAATCTGCTGATAACAAAATTAACCAGCCAATTACACTAAACAAATTATATAGCCAGAGTATATTAATAGTCACATATGTAGTTTATAAATCAATATTGTTCCTCTAATATTCTTCTTCAAACATTTCCAACTATCTCAAAAGTTGACATAATTCAACTTTGTCTCCAAAACAATTTGTTCTTGATCATATGATTATCATTAGCCTAACTCACATCAACAATATTACTTATAACACTTATGTGTACAACATTCAATCATATACAAACTTTATACAACTTCCATTTCTAACCTATCTCTTATAAAACTTTTCATACATTATACTTTCCATCTTTATTAAACACATATACATATAATATATTTCCACAAGCATAATCCTTCAACCAGAAAGCATTATATGATAGTCTAGCTCAGTTATTATCATAACAATTTCATCGTCCATTGTTACTCGAGTCCTTTTTCACTTTCCATTACAATCCATAGTCTAACTCTTCATAAATCAAAACTTAATTTCTCATAGATCCACTAATACATGCCATATCATTCTTCATACCACTATACAAATAATTATACCACATTCACATACATAGGTCACGTTCACAATGTGACTTGCTTTCATATTTCTTACACTTTACAATTATATTTAATTCCTCTTTTTCATACCATCAATACACATTTAACATTTATTATTTTTCATTGAACAACACCATTTTCATCTTTTTTTTTTACATGACTTAAATTATTTATATATATCTCACATATTTATACATATGTCCCTTACATCCAATCATATACACATCGCCCATTAATCCCTATAAAATTTCCAAATTTCGTTATCACAAATCCCAATTTCTTGAACTAACATTGCTCAATCCAATTCTCACTATTAATATTATCACATGACCTAACTTTGCACAAGTTTATCAATGCAAGAGTACTCATTCTCAACACTAATAGATATGTAGTTGTATAGGTTACAAACACGCAATACTACGCGTACATTACACTTTCAAGTGATCAACTCAATCCTTGATCACTAGCATCTTACATCCCATTATCACCTTCCAAGTAGTCAACCTTATCATGATTACTTCATCACTTGCCAACTTTTAGTTCATCAAATTACATATCTGTAAGTCATTCTTAATATGCAAAAATTTTCATTCCACTTAACTCATATACGTACTATACATTAAATTTTCGATATTTAAATAATCTTTATCCAAATTCCGTTAACATTATAAATTCTCCTCTTACTACTTTGCTTAAACTTCAATTTACTCATCTCGTTTTATTAATATAAACTTAAGTAAACATCTTATATATACATACTACAAAGCAACATCAAAATATATCCTTTTTACAATCATTAAAGCTCATTTCAAAAATCCAAATGTTACACATTATCACCATTAACATGAGCTTTAACAATACTCAAGCATATTATATTCCTACCATTCAAACCACAATGTTTACATTAAATTAACAATACTAACAACACCATTTTATCTCCTTGCTTAACCCCTATTATTTTTTTTTAATCTTAACTTTACATATTCAAACCTTAAGTTATCACACTTTGTCTATATCAATCAACTCATTCAATATTCCACCATATTCTCTTCATTATAATTACATATCCATCCATATTATCCATCAACAATATTTCCTCTCCCTTGCAATCCAAACATAAGCTTTATTAGAAAGAGATTCAAATAGTAGAGGAAAGATTACATACTTTGATTTTGATTTTGTTTTTAATTCATTTTTTTTAACTTTATTTTCCTGATCATTTCTTTATATTATAATCATATTTCACATTTTCTTTCCTCAAGGAAACTACCATTCTTTAATTTATCACTTAAACTTACATAAATTTTTTTCCATCTCATTGCTTTCTTTAAATTTCCATTCATATAGAACTTTATCCACACATTATTATCCATTTCATACAATTCAATACATTTCAATTCATATAATACCACATTCGAGACCAACCTAGATGTTAATGCATATGCATGTATCAAAAATTTCATTCTTTTCATTTTCATTCATCATCATTTTTCTTTTTAAAACATTTCCTTTATAAATTTACTTAGGCCGAGAATCTCGAACCTAAGCTCTGATACCAAAACAATTGTAACACCCCTTCCCGACCTATAATAAGCCGAGGAGGAATGCTACATCAAGATATGAGCTCTGGTTATGTCAGCTTACTTAATGTTCCTTATAAAAATTTTTCAAAAAAAAAAATTGACGGAGTCTCCCTTAAAATTCTAGGTCCCAAGTGTCGACAAAACTGATTTTTCTTATATTTGAAAAACATTTTGTTTCACAATTCAACTCAAGTACACTCCCAATAATCCACCCTTATAACCTCAACTACAATCCTGCAAGAAGAATTCACACTTCTATATTCACAATCCAACTCAATTTAAAACCATACAGTTATTATACATTACTAGATTTATAATAGAGTTCAAACCATAATACATTAATTTAAATAACATTTACAAAGTCATTATCTTTATTAAAACTTCATTTATACATATAAATACTCTCTCGTCAGAAATACATCATAATTAAAATTTATACATGTATGCATAACCCTCTAGTTGGTCTCGACAAACTTTACTCTTCTTGTGGCATAACAAAAGACTTCATATCTTCCATCTAAATACCTGCGCGAATAAACACCCGCGCTAAGCCCGAGAGCTTAGTAGTACAAATGAATAATATAAACATACAATACAGAAATTCTAACGTATATCCATATACTAACTTTAAGTACTATTAGTTTCTTATCGTAGTTTCCCTTTTCAATTACACTTTACACATATCTCAACTAATCTCATATATTACATACATGCATACATATCAATAACACCAACCACAATTCCATCACTACTACTCACAAGGAACATATCAATATACATATTACATAACATATTTCATAACATTTCATTTCCAATTAAGGCAACTATAAATTTCATTATTCATTCATTTCACGTTTCATAAACTACATCGAAAATCAAGACAGACCTGGGCCCAGAACACACTAATATGTTATTCAAAGTTCAGAGTTACTGCTTTGATCCATAATCACAATAATCAAGCCCGTAGGCAACATATATCATATCTCTATCCATAGATAGTGTAACAGACCCAGTCTCTTGGACCATCAACCCGACTAATCGAGAAGATCCTCAACCCGGCAAGACTGTTACTTTTCATATATTTCACATTTATAATTCATATAGTGTAACAGACCCAGTCTCTTGGACCATCAACTCAACAACTTGAGGAGATCCTCAACCCGGTTAGACTGTTAACACTTCATATGTTATAGGCATGCCGTCAAATCCAGAACTATGAAAGTTGAATTAACATATTAGACACAACTCTTTTCATTTATATCTTTGTACATTTCTTTCTCAATTCATTTCATATTCAAAACAGGCAACCATGCCTCAATTATAATTCATTTACATTCTCATAGCCAACACAATGGCTTCACATCTCATTTGATTCATCATAGCCAATCACAATGGCTTCACCTCTTATCATATTTCAATTCACATTATAGCACTTCATCATTCAAGTATACATAAACAATTATATTGAGCATATATCTTAAATTCATCATCATATAATCAACATGTCTATTTATTTCATTTCAATCATTATTACCAACCACAATTACAATACATTTCATCATTTCTCAAAACACATTAGCACAATTCATCATTACAATATTTATCATAACAAATTGCATTGTACATACCTATTTGAATGATCTTCATATCTTTCACATCATCCAATCATAACCTTAATCAAATTATATTGACAATATAGTAATTCACTTAACACATTTACAAACAAATGTGTTAAGTCTTAATTCATGTAAATAAGTGCAATCATATAAACTTTGTACTTACCTTAAAACCAACTTACACCACTCTATACACCTACTCTTCCAAGAATCCTCAACACTAAGATTAGGGCAATTCAACCTCTTCACAACCTAATCCAAAAGGAATATTAGCAAAATGACCATATGAATAGTAAATTCTGGTTTTAGACTAAATTTTATCCTTATTTTGAAAATTTGTATAAAATAATATACTTGACTAAAAACTCTAAAATTTTTAAAGAACTTAATTTTACATCTTAAAATCATTCCTTTAAAATTTCAGATTAAACTGAACACAAAATCTTGGTCAAATAGTTCACCCAAACAGACTGCCCCAATTGCCCTGCATCCTGGCAGCAGTTCTAAACTTTGTGAATTCCATAAATTAAATTCAATCAACTTGGTTCCAAATTATTTTTCTCAAATACTAGACTCATTAAGCAACAACATATCCAAAATTCAATGGAATATAATTTTTCTACATTTTATTAAAAATCCCGAAATATAGCTATCTCAGTTAAGGTACCTGCTGGAACAGTTCTACTAAAAATAATTTTTCTAAACTCATAACCATTCCAAAATCGAATCAACATATTTTTCAGTCATTCTAGACTCATAGAGTCACAACATATCAAATATTCACTTCAAGAACATTTTTCTATAATTAATTAAAAATCGTACAAGTCACAGCCTTTACTAATTGTAAAACAGAAAAGAAATTCCACTAAACACAACTCTTGCTCTTCAATCACCAACACCAACCTAATTAAATCAAACATACTCCAACATACTACAATAATACAACCCTAATTTCAATTATCAACAATCAAACCTTCATACAACTTCAAATAAACCAAAGAAATCAAGAAAGAGAACTTACTTGGATTTTTAGCCAAATCTTTACTATCCACTTGAAATCCTTAAGTATTTGGTGTAAATAAAAGCAAAATCACCTCCTTCTCTCTCTAGCTTCTCTCTCTCTCTCTCTCTCTCTCTCTCGGCCAAAAAGAAGAAGAAGAAGAAGAACACGTTTTTTTTTTCCTTTTCTTCTCTTTTTATTCTTATCTCAAGTATATATATAATAATAATAATAATAATAATAATAACAATAATAATAAAAACAATAAATCTCCACCACACACTCTCTTCCAACTTTTGACTTTCTTTTCTCTTTTTCTTTTTGTCCTTATCACCATAATTATTAATTAATTAATTATAAAAATATATACATAACTCACTTTCCCTACACCACTTTATATCCCATGTATATGTGATGTATATGTATATATCTTTTATATGGTATTTATATTCCCATATTTCCTTATATATATATCATCTTATAATATTTCCCCTTTTTACTTCCATTAAACATATACATTAACTCCAAATATAACAATAATTCCAAAACTTTTAGGGTATAGTTTGGGATATTACAGTATATGTTTAAATGGAAAGAGAAATGAGGTAAGGGAAGAGTGAATATGTTGTATATATAGTGATATATACAACATATACAAGTCAAAGAAATGGAAGTCAAAGAAGATTAATTAATTAAATTAATTAAATGGAAAATTGAATTAGTGAGTGGATGATGATATTTGTAATATTATATTACTATAATTGCTTGGTTGAGAACTAAAGAGAGAAATTGAATGGTTGAGAGAAGAGTTGAATATTGACTTTGCTCTTCTTTCTTCATCTTCTTCTTCTTCTTTCCTTGTTGGCCGACCATCACAATAGCAAGAGACGAAGAGAGTTTTTGATTTTCCAAACTCAAGATTGAAGGATGTTTCAAGTGATCAAGTTGGAAATCTAAGAAGTTTCATCATTTTTTGTAAGTTTTCCACTTGATTCCCTTGTTTTCTTTTAAGTTTGTGTTTTGAGTTTGGTGATTGATTGTTGATGGTATGTGTATACTTGGTTGTGGAGTATTTGAGAGTATTTGGTTTATTTGATTTTGATTTTGGAGTTTGATTGAAGAGATAGAGTTAAGTTGGTGTTGGAAGAGTAAGTGTTGTGTTTGATGTATGCTTTGAATTGTTTTGGTGTTTTTGCAAGTTATTATGGTTTATGGGTGTGTTTAGTTATGTTTGTTTGAAGTGGAAAATGGTGGAAGTAAGTGGTTTGTTGGATGTAGTGTTGATGTTGCCGAAATTTGCATTTTTGGCTTGACACGCCCATGAGCACGGCCAGGTCTTTAGGCGTATCAATGGTTCTGTGTTCTTGGATGGGTGACACGAGCAGTGACACGCCCATGTCACTGAGCGTGTCACAGCTTCTGTGTTGTAGTAGCATTGACATGGCCAGTAACACGCCCGTGTTATTGAACGTGTCATAGCTACTGTGTTGGTGAAGAATTGACACAGCCATGAGCACGCCCGTGTTGTTGGTCGTGTAAATGTTTCTATGAGATAGAATGTATTACACGTTCAGTGACATGCCCGTGGTTCTAAGCGTGTCAAAGCTTCTGTGTTGTAATTTTAGGGCACGGTCAGGGACACGCCCGTGTTGTTCAGCGTGTCATGTGTAGAGTTTGCCCTAGTTGGTTCTTAGCCTTATTATCTCATGTGTATCTTTAAGTGAGTATGTATTATCACTTTTGGATTAGGTTTTGAAGAGTTTGAGTTTCCCTAATCCAAGTGTTGAAGGATTCTTGGAAGAGGAGTTTGGTGTGGAGTGAGTTGCTCTTGAGGTAAGTACAAACCCTACATTATTGCATACACTTACATGACATTGGGACTTAACACATCGGGGTTGTAAATGTGTTAAGTAATTTATTACATTGTTATTACATTTGATTAATGTTATGATTTGCTTAATGTGAAAGATATGATGATCATTCAAAATGTATATCTAATGCAATTGGTTATGTATACTCTAATGATGAGAGGTGAAGCCATTATTGTTGGCTATAATGATGCAAATGAAATGATTGAGGCATGGTTGCCTAGATGATTATGATGAAATGAGAATGGAATTGATAATGAAATAATGAAAGAATTGTGTGTCTAATATGTTAGTCAATTTTCAGAGTTTTGTTGTTGGTGGCATGCCTAATAGTAACAATCTCCTGAAGCTGGGTTGGGCTTGATCCTTGAAGCCAAGTTGGGTTGAAGTTTAGCATGCTTAACTCCCCTTGAAGCTTGGTTGGGTCTAGTCCTTGAAGCCTAGTTGAGATGTTACAAACCCTTGAACCTAGGTTGGGTTTGGTTCTTGAAGCCAAGTTGGGTTGATACTTAGCATGCTTCGCTCCCCTTGAAGCTTGGTTGAGCCTAATCCTTGAAGCCTAGTTGGGATAATGATAAATGTGATAATTAAACCAAAACATTAACTCTGAAAGTTGAATGGCATATAGTTTCTTTTGGGCCCATGCTTGTCTTTGTTTAAATGTGATTCATGAATGGTAAAACAAATAAATACTATGATTTAATGTAAGGTTTGAAATGTGATATATGAATGTGTGACATTAGCATTACATTAAAGCGTATTGTTATTGTGGTTTGTATCACTAAGTCGTTGGCTTAGCGCAATTGTGGTTCATCACGCAGGTGATAGGGTAGAACCGGAGAGTTCATCTATACTGAGTCGAGTCTAGATTCTGAAGTGTTGATTGTGGGCTTAAAGATCAGAGATGAATTGCCAAACATGTATAAACTTTATGTTTTGTAAACATGGATTTTGATATATATGTATATGTAAATACCACTACAATTTCTGCTGCTTAATAAATAAATGTTTTATTTGTTATGTTCCATAATATATATATATGAAATGTTTTAAATTTTCCTCATATTATTGTAGAAGAGAAAAATTGGGTTGTCTTATATAAATCGTGGCACTCCTGTATCCGGTATACGTATAGTACAGATGTAGTAGTATGTAGTGTGCGTATACGGGGTATAGGGGTGTTACAACACACTTTTTCGGGTTCAACCTAAGCTTATACTTTACTGCTCTCTCGAAGAATAACTCTAGGTTTTAGAAGTGTTGTTCCCTTGTATCTGACTTTACCATCATATCATCAACATAGGCCTCAACTTGTTTGTGCATCATATCATTAAACAAGGAGGTGGCCATCCTTTGGTAGGTTGCTCCAGTATTCTTTAGCCCAAACGACATCACCTTATAACAAAATATACCCTACAAAGTAATGAATGCAGTTTTAGCTTTATCCTCTTGGGCCATTAACACTTAATTGCATCTGGAAAATCCGTGTATAAATGAGTGTAGCATGCTAGAGGCTGCACTATCAATAAGGACATTTGTATGGGGTAAAGGAAAATCATCTTTAGAGGAAGCCTTGTTCAAGTCTCTATAGTCGACACAGACCTTAATTCTTCCATCTTTCTTTGGCATGGGAACTATGTTGGCTAGTCAATCTAAATAGTCTATCACTTTAAGGAACTTTATTTGTATTTGTTTAGTGACCTCTTCTTTAACCAATTTAGACCATTTTGATCTTAACCATCTAAGCTTTTGTTTGACATGTTTCATGTGAGTGTAAGTAGGAATCAGATGCTCGGCTATGTCTTGATCTATTCTAGGCATGTCCTCATAAGACGAAGCAAAAACATCTTCATATTTTTTAAATATTTTTTCAAATCTCTTTCTCTCATCAGGAGTAAGGTCAGATGCCATGCTAATGTTTTTAGGATTATCAGTTGTTCTCAAGTTTAATGATTGTGTATCAACGGAGTTAATATTAAAAATGCTCATGTAACCACTATTTGAATGTACACAACCATCAAGAAAAACATCACACAAGTAAGCGAAATCAGACTTTTTTGCATTCATTTTAGATAAGACAACATCATCATCCTCAGACAAAGCAGATAAATTAAAATCAAAATCAAAATCATAAAGCAAGACATCTTCAAATTTCTCTTCAACTAGAGTAGCAATCTCCTCAAAAGTCTTTTTGGCTTTCATGATAGCTTCCTTCTTTATTTCCGGATTAGACACCTTGTCAGCCATCATGATGAGCTCTTTCTTTACTTGCTCAACCAGTTCAGCAACATCAACAAAAATCTCAAAACTCGGGATTAATTTTTCCATGAACATGACTAGCTCGGGCTTCCCTTGGAGTGGTCCCATGTCTAGAGCTTTGACCAAAATCTCTTCAAGTGGAGGGAAGCTCATCTTCTTATTCATCTTTGGCTGAATATTTTTGTTGTCTTCTCCATATCCCAACCATTTCTTGGAAGCTTGAGTCTTAAAGTCTGGAAGTTTTTTCACACCCGTCTTACCCTTTCCAAGACCAACACCAGGAAGGTGGTTCATTTTCTTCATCATATTCAAGATCTTGGAGTCTACTACTTCAACATCAGAAATTAAAGCTACCTGGAAACCATTGAGAGGCCTCTCAATCATCAAAGTATTTACCACTTCATTATCCTCGACTTCAATGACCACTGTCTTATCCCTGATTGGAAACTTGATTTTTTGATGGAGTGTAGAAGGAACTCCACCAAGAGGATGAAACCAGGGTCATCCCAATAGTAGTGCGAAAGTGACAGGGATATCCAAAACCGTAAACTCCACCATAGATTCAATTGGAGTAGCCTTCACAATAGCTTTAAAAGTCCATTTGGCGTGCCTCTTAGTATTGTCATAAGCACTAATGGTCACTTCGGTTAGGCTTAGATCCATTGTTGACATAGTAAGCTTTGGCAAGATCCTAAGTGGGCAGACATTTAGGGCGAACCCATTGTTAACCATCACACATGGAGTCCTTTTCTCTTTGACCTTTGTCTGGATAAAGAGAGGGCAGATGTGATCTCTTCCCTCTTCTGGAAAATCCACATCTGAAAATGATACCATTCCCACATTAACTTTGCTCTTCTTTTGAATATCTTTGCATTTCATCACTCCTTCATTTTTCACAAAATTAACCAGCTCATCTGGTGTTATAGAAGTAGAAATTGGCATGCTAGCTAAAGCCTTGGCCATAGTTTCACAGTGCTTCTTAGATGTGGCCAATAGATCCCAAATACTAACACTTTCTTGGGTCCTTTTCAATTGCTTAAGGACTATGTCATCATCTTCTTTTTTGTTTCCAGCTTCAACTTCCTTTCCCTTATTAGTTTCTACTTCTTTTGTTGTGGCCTTGCTTAAGGTATACCAGATCCGATGTTCATAACTTCATCTTCTTCTTTAGGCTCGGACAAGGTCCACTCTTCCTTCTTTGGCTCAAAATCATCTTCACTATCACTTGAGTCCCAAAACTCATTTACAACAGAGATTGCTACTTCTTTACCAACTATAGCTTGTTCAATTTTGCTAAACACCACTTCTTCTTTAGTTGCCTCTTCAACTACATCTTGGAAAGAAGACATGACAAAACTTTCATGCAAACCTCCTCCAATCATGAAGGTTGCCAGTGGTACCTTGTTGAACTTTTGAAGTGGATTATCCTTTGTAGTAGGCTTGTTGGGTTCAGGCAGCTTCCCATTGTCAATCAAATTTTGGATCTCATGCCTCAGCCTTAAACATCTATCCATGTCCTGCCCTTGCATTTGATGGAATTTGCAAAATGCCTTAGCATCAAAGATAGGTGGAAAAGGATTAGGCAAGGGATGAGGAGTCAAGGGTTGTAACAATACCTTCTTTCATAGCTTATTTAGAACCCAAGACAGCGGCTTCCCCAATTCTAAAAATTGCCTCCTTCCTCCTTGACCAGTTGCATTAACGTCAACCACCTTTTGTGTGCATTGGTTACCGGACTAATAGTTCCCTTTCTCATTCCCTCTTGCCGAAAAGCGGTTCTTCTCTCTTTCCCACTCCTCAATTTTCAAACCAACTTGCAAAAGGTTCTTGAAGTCTTGGATGAGTGTATGATACATCCTTTCATGAAGACTAGGCAACACCCTTCTCACAATCATCCTAATCTGATCTGATTCATCGGGCCTCCTCTTGAGCAATGGAGCCTTATTCCTCCACTTCTTCACATAGTCCACAAAGTTCTCGTTTGGCCTTTGTTTAAAGGACTCAACTTCCATTAAAGTAACTTCTAATTCCACATTATACCCATATTGTTGGATGAAGGCCTTGTATAGCAAATCCTATCTATTTTTAGTGTCAACTTCCAAGGTGTTGAACCAATTTTGGACAATAGGGTCCAATGAGAGCATGAAGTACTTTAGAGTTTGAGCCCTAGTAGCTTGAGCAGGCTGAATAGCTGTGATGTATTGCTTCACATGGAGATGAGGATTTCCAGTTCCATCAAACTTTGCAAAGGAAGGAATTTTGAACTTGTACAGGACCTCTTCATCTAGCTCAAACAACTTGTCAACTTCGGACATTTCCTCAGTTTTCAACTTCTTTTCAAATTTCTTTTCCAAATCAGCAATCCACTTCTCAACATCTGAGGTTTTAGTCTTTTCCACAGCTGGTCTTTCAATAACCTTCAGCTCCTTTTTCTTGTCTTGAGGATCTTGAAAGTATTGAGCCCAGTCTTCATCATCATCAATGACTATTTTGTCATCATCAAAGGCTACTTCACCGACCTTAGCCTTTGCTTTGTCCTTTGGCTTACGTGCTAGCAGATGCCTCAACAGTAATTCCAAAAGGTACAACCAATTGGCTTTGACAGCGTCATCCACCAGCCTCCTTTAGTTCTTCCATCTTGGCATTGACAGCGTCATCCACCATCCTTTAAATTTGCTCAGGATCCATTGTTCTTGGTGAAAAGCTAATTGAGTTGCTGCTGGATTCTATGTCACTGGCGTAGGTGGGGTTATCGTATGCTTTTGTACTACTGTACTCCAGGTCTGTGAGCCAAAAACGACTAATGACATATTATGCAATGCATGTATGCATGTATAAACAAACAAAGATAATTAGGATGTTCCTTCCAACCTTATAACTTTCACTCACGAATGGTGAGTCTTTTTTCCTAGGTATGTGGTCAACAAAATGCCAACATGGGATATTTTGTTCTCAAAAAAATTCCCTCAGACAGTTTCAACCAATAGTTGCATTTTCTAATATAAAAGTCGGTCCATGCTAATTCCCATTAATTAGGTTTTAATCCATTGAATCTCAACTATAACAGCTTTTATGTTATATTGGATTAAAACTAAATTAAGAGGTTTATCATAAATTGATTTCTTATTTGAAAAAGTAACTAGTAATTAATGCCAAAACAAGCCCATGGTTAATAATTCTTGGTATAAGCTAGGCTCACAATTGATTTTTGGTATTTTCATAATTGACCTAAATATTTGTAAGCTCTTTGAAATTTTAACTTTGTTGCAAAGCTTTTTGCATGGGTGTGGACTTTGATCTATTTTTTCATGCACATGTATGGGCATATGAACACAATCTAGTGAGGGCTCCCACTATTACTAGGTCATGAGTCAGATACCCATAACTAAGCTTTTAGCTATTGGGCTATAGAGAAGTTCGTGAAAGCCACCACGTACACGCTCACTACTATCACATGAGTCACTTAACCTAGGACCAAGTAAGAAAAATGTCAATATAAATATCAAAACTTATGAGTAAAACAACTTACCTGTTTGCTTTTCTATAGGTGAATGTAGCTTTGTGGAATGCCAAAGAAAGAAACAACTGGACTACGTGTATGATCGATGCAATGCCCTTGCAAGAGTCTCATCGGATCATTGCTGGCCTGGTCTCTTATGGTTGGTATCATGGTGAAAGAGTGTATAACTGGTTTCTCGGCCCAGACCAGAGGAGGGTACCGGAAGATTTTCCATCTTTTATGTTGAATACCATATCCATGTGGGAACCATATTGGAGTCATGCTCACAATGGTTTCGATATTGGAGACCTTCTGCTTTCATCGGAGGTATCATATGTCCAATTCATTCGGGATCAACTTCTAAAATTTAAGGGAGTCTCCTACTGGTGTTTGTGGGCTTTTGGAGATGAAGATGGAGATATAGAAGTGTAGGAAGGAAAGCAAGAAGAATACGAAGGAGAGGATGAAGACGAAGAGGAGGAGGATGAGCCTTCTTCCTATTCTCGCAGTTATTTCACGACTGGCACTTCTCAAGTAAACATTTACCATTTTATCATTGCAACTATTTCTCCTTAACTTATTATGACTATTTTCATGATTATCGTAGACAGCTGGCACATTTAGTAATGAGGATGGACCTTCCTCCATTGTTCCAGTTCAACGGCAATTTTCACCAGTTCAACGGCAATTTTCTCCATTTGCTCCTTCTTTTTAGCCAGATGTGCCATCTTATCCGCAAGGCTTTGATCTGAATTACCTAGTCTGTCATCTTGTTTCATAATGATATATGATTACATGTATGCGTGAAAATGTACGTACTTACCTTTTCCTTGCCTGGCTTGCATCCGGTGCTCAAAGAGCATAATAAAAAACTGCAGGAAGAGTTAGAAGCCAGTCATCAACACGCTGCCCATTTTGATGGATTATACCATCAGGAGGTGCAAAACTTTCAGGATTTTTTATTTTAATGTATGAGGGATCAGCATGCTTCTTCTTCGAGAAGGCCCCAGACCAACGACCGTGGTGCACCCCCTACATTTTCAAGTGATGACTATTACAGAACCAACTCTCAGGGTAATAGAGGTTTAGGTGCTTCCTCTTCGAATGGACATGGAACAGACAATATGCCTCTGCCTCCAACAGGAGATGACTTTTTCAGGGCTTTGTTTGATCATGGACCACCCCTATCTTAGTGAATGAAAATGTATTGACCAGTCATGTAAAATGAATAATAAGTTTTTACTTTCATAACTTGGACTTTTTCCCCTCTCTCTTTTTTTTACTTAATAATCAAATGTTGGCTTTGTCAAATTAGTCTCGTTATACCTCATGGCTTGGTCTTTTTAAGTTAACATATCTATAGAATCATAACCCTAGTTACCATACTAAACTCAAGAATTAATTCTATTTAAATAGGAACCATTGCACTTTAGATAGGCACATACACAATACTTAGCTCAGAAGGTATCATTGAGTTCGTATAATATCTATCTCATATGCATGCTTATTCAAACAATCTCCACTAATAGACTCTACCTACAAAAAAGAGATCAATAGGTCTTTAATAGGCTTGAAATGGGGTTTACAAGGGACATGGATTAGATGAAGGCCATTTGCAAATTGAAGTTGATGTAATACTGTTAACAAATCTTCACACTATAAACTTTCAGTTGGAGCGGCCGACAACTAGGAGAAATCATAAACTTTAGGCATTTTAAACTATGGATCATTGTTGTCTTGCTTCATGAAAAGATAGACTTCAATTTCATTATAACATCTTGAGAGAAATCTAGATCTAATTTAGGGCGATCATCGTCTATTCCTCTTGCTTTTTCACAAACTCAAGACTCTTTTTTTTTTTGCTCTAAGAAAGCCACCTTATTTGTGCTATCCTATGCCTCTAATTATGAGGTAGCATGAATTTGCCTTAATGAGGATGGATCATTTTGTTGCCTTGATGCCACCATAAAGATGAAATATATCTAAGAAATTAGGTCTAGTTTGGATAAAATTTTAACTATCCTTATGGTCTTGACTAAGCATCCTTTTCCTTGATCTTCTTATCCCTTCATCTCAGTGGTCATCAGACTTGCATAAGTGTTACATCACCATAGGGTAGGTTATTGGGCTTATAAGCCAATAAAAAGCAAGCTAAAATCTTATAAAGGCTCAACATGACAAACTATGGAATGACTTTAACAAGTTAGATTTTAATTGTTGGCTTATCAAAAAATGCCTAGATCATTTCTCCTTTAAATAAATAGAGTTCAATTTTGCCTTGAAAGTTTGTCAAAGCATATTCTAAGACTGACTAGAATTTAGACATGGGTAATTGTGCATGAGCCCTCTCTAAGTAAGCATATATAATTCCATTCTACAGAATAATTTCCTCACCTAGTAAAGTCATTTGGATTATGATTTATAGATACCCTAATTTATGAATATCAAGTTAGACTCATCATCGGTTTCCCCAATTTTGAAAACTGCCTCCTTTCTCCTTGACCAATTGTTTTAACATCGACTGCCTTTTGCATGCTTTGGTTGCCGGACTAGTAGTTCCCTTTCTCATTCCTTCTTTCCAAAAAGCGGTTCTTCTCCCTTTCCCACTTGCAGAACATTAATTTTTGACTAAGTCCAGTCTAAAGATTTTAAAACAATTCAAAATAATTTTTGTAGTATTTATTATTTAATATTTATTTTATTATTTATTTCAATATATATTTATTTTATAATAATTATTTTAATAATAATATTTATTATTTATTTCTTAAATATAATGTTTATTATTTATTATTTATTTTAATAATATAATTAATTATAAATATTTATTTTAAATATAATGTTTATTTTTTAAAAAATAAAAATAAAAATAATAAATAAATAAAAATTGGACTAATCGGTGAACGACGAGCGACGAACGACAGCCGCCGATGAATTGAGCTGCGGCGAATTGTGCCCAGTGTGCAATTAGCCCAGCGCAAGCTTGCCCAGCCTCGTTGCCTTGGATCCCAAACTCGCAACAATCCTTGCCAATCCTCCCAATGCCCCAGCACCCCAGCATGCAGGCCCCAGCAGCCCAGTGCCCCTCTCAATTCTTGCAACCTGTAGGCTCATGTGCCAATGCGCCTGTAGATTTTGTAAATCCTTCTTAAGCTCGATTTTAATTTTTATTTCCTGAATAGGTTTTATTTTCCTTAACAAACTAGGTTTTTTTTTAATTAAATTGCTTATAAATAACGGGATTAAACGTATTAGAAGGGACTTTGGATTTTATGAGATTTTAACTTGAACGACAGTGACTTTTGCAATTTTTTGGAGAGACTCGGACTCTTGAACTTTGAGAAATAGAAAGCAGAAATAAGGGAGAAACCTTAAGCAATCAAAAGTAAAAAAGAAACGATTCAAGGCAGCACGCAGTCTTCTGTGTTGATCTATTTCATTTAGAATTTTCATCCAACGATTTTGGTGGAGCCTTCAAACGTAGGTATGTTTATTTTATTTTATTTATCTAAAATCATCTTCATCCATTAGCAATTAATCCATTAAAATTGTTAATTGCAACTCTAAAAACCTGTGAAGTAATCTAATAAAATCAATGGACAGTGGTTTTTAATTTTTGAATTCACAATAGCTTATTTCTTTCCCACTCCAAAACTTTGATCCTATTTTTATAAATTCCAAACCCTAATTCAAACAAATAATTTTTCAAAGGACCTTTAATTACTACAATAGCATAATTTAAAGAATTTTACAAATAATTCACTAAAATCCTAAATTCCTAGTTAAATTCTATTTCTTTGTAATTACACAGTAGCCATAATCTTTTTAAAAGAATAATAATAATATTGGTCTTTTAAAATCAAAACCCTATTTTCTAAGTCTAAATCTCAAAACCCTAATTGTTAAAAAACCCTAAATTTGTATATTATTGCTTTATTTAAGTTAGATGCATGTTTATTATATGTTTTGATTGATGGTTTATTTAATCTACAATGAATGGTTTATTTTATGATGGTTTATTTAATCTATGATGAATGGTTTATTTTATGATGAATGGTTGATTGTTTTTATTGGCTTGTTTTAATTTCAAAAATTGTAAGAGGTATGTTTCCATGTTATGGGTACCTCATGTATTGAGCATCATGTAATTTAATTTCTTTCAAGTTTTTGATCAATGTAAAGGATACGTTTCCACCAATTGGTGGGTATCCTATTTTATTTATTTTCTTTTGGACATTTATAAAGGCATGTTTCCATCCATGGATGGGTGCCTATTTTTTGTTTTGTTTGAACTTGTTGTGATTTTAATAAAGTAATTATTTATTCTGATGATCACATATAGTATGGATAATATTGTATTAATTAAGAATTTTATAATATTAAGACTAGAAAAGGAGGCCGGTTCCAATGAACCGGGCGTTGTGGGGTGCTGGGTCATTCTCACCTTCCCCACACGCACCCAACTTTCTAAACCTATTTGGGGTTGGGGATTCCTTAGGAATCTAGTCATCCACCCCTTTTTTTTCCTGTCCCATCCGGGTGGAGACTTTATTTTCTCAGGGGCTTAGGCCCGTGTTCACTAAGGCTAGAGCCTAATAGTGCCGAAGTCACAAAAACCATTCCACATGGGAGTGGGGACAAAAATCCTAGCTCACAGTGGTGACTCCACTTGGGATAAGAGAAGTTGATTCCATTGGTCTTTATATTATTTTATTCTTTCTTATTATGATATTGTCCATCACATTGCATTGTATACGTGAGTTAGGACACCCGTGTTGTGTCATGTAAGTGATACCATACTTTCACTCAAGGTATGAAAATGAAGCATGGCATAACCACTCATAGCCTTGTACCTTTTGGTATATATTTGCTATGGGAACCTAACCTTTTCAACCCAAGACTTAAGCTCATGTAATTGACCTAGTTATTTTTCTTATGTTTTTACCCCAAATACTTGTTGTTTGACTATGATTAATTTATGTTGGTTTAAACAATGGCTTATTTGGTTTGTTTTTATTTTCTAATTTGACCTACCTATAAGTAATTCTTTAAGATCCAAAAGACCAAAACTCTTTTCAAGAAGGTCATTGGACATTAAAACTTTTCAAGATGGGTCAAAAATCTTTTTACACCTTATGGCCCAAACAAACAAAATTATTTTTCGCTTCATCTAAAAATACAACCTTTTCTTAAAAAGAGCTTACATATATTTAGGTCTATTAAGAAATACCAAAAATCAATTGTGAGCCTATTTTATAACAATAAATATTAATCATGGGCTTATTTTTGGCATGAATCATTAGTTACTTTTTCTAAATAAAAATCTATTTATGATAAACCTATTAATTTTGATTTAATTCAATAGAGAATAAAAGCTATTTTAGTTGAGATTCAATGGATTAAATCTCAATTAATGGAAATTATCTTGGACTAACTTCTATGTTAGAAAATGCAACTATTGGTTAAATCGTCCGAGGGAATTTTTTTAGAAAAAAATATCCCATGTTTGTATTTTTGTTGACCATACACCTAGGAAAAGAGACTCGCCATTCGTATGTGAAAGTTATAAGGTTGGAGGGAATGTCATAATTACCTTTGATTTTTGTTTGTTTGTCGTTTGTGCATACATGCATACACGCATTGCATAACATGTCATTGATCCTTTCTGACTCACAGACCTGGAGGACAGTAGTTCAAGAGCGTACGACAACCCCACGTATGCTAGAAACTTAGAATCAATTAGCGACTCAATTAACTTCTCACCAAGAGCAATGGATACCAAATAAATTCAAAGAATGGTGGACGACATCCTCAATACCAAAATGGAAGAACTAAAGGAGGCCCTGGCTGAGACCATGAAGAGCCAATTGGCTGCACTTTTGGGAAACATTGTCGAGGCATCTGCAAGTACTAAGAAGCCAAAAGACAAAGGAAAGGCTATGGTTGGTGAAGTAGCCTTTGACAATGACAAAGTAGTTGATGATGATGATGATAACTGGGCTCAATAGTTTCAAGAACCTCAAGACAAGAAGAAGGAGTTGAAGGTTATTGAAAGATTAGCCGTGGAAAAAACTGAAACTTCAGATTTTGAGGAGTTGATTGCTGACCTGGAAAAGAAAATTGAAAATAAGCTAAAAACCAAAAAAATGTCTGAAGTTGACAGGTTGTTTAAGCTAGATGAAGAAGTCCCGTACAAGTTTAAGATGCCTTCTTTTGTAAAGTATAATGGGACTGGAAACCCTCATCTCCATGTGAAGCAATACATCACAACTATTTGTAGACCCTTAATTTTTGGCCCAGTCTGGTCTGATATTTTTTATATAGTCCAAAATAATGTGTGGTATTTTAATTAAATAATATTTATTTTAGAATTTATTATCTATAATTTTTAAATCAAATAAAAATGGCAAAGTTAATAAAAAAATAATAATAAATAAAATAAAATCGACGACGAAAAAATTGGCAACGGAAAAAATTCGTCGACAAAAGTTGAATTGGCCAGGCCAATTCGCCCGCAAGGAATTTCCTACTGCGAATTAGCTGGCCGCCCAGCACTCTCCTGTAGCAGCTCGCTCCCTCGCAGTTTTGACCAACAATTTTTTTTGCCAGCGCAATTTTCCAACGTAGTTTTCTTCGAAACCAAATTCTATTTGGCTTTGGATTCTTTTCCTAATTGGTTTTAATTTCCTTAAACAACTAGAAGTAGGTTGATGATTTTTCCTATAAATAACACATTAAAACTCAGAATTAAAGTACTTTGATTGGATTGGAAAGATTAGTCTTTATTGGAGTAAAAAAGAGACAGAAAAACCCTACAAGCGACATTAACAACAAGATAGCAATCAACAATCCATTCAAAGGAAGCAACACTGCCTTTGTCTTTGTCTTTGTGCATCCAGAAGCAAATTGTAGAGGAACCAACAAACGAAGGTTTGATTATAAAATTTTGAATTAATGTTATTTACTATGTTTCCATCATTTGTTTTTTTAAGTAACTAAAATTATTAAACTTAATAATATATTTTACATTAAGTCATACATTCATCCAGTAGCCATTAGTCAGTGATCAAAACTTCAAAACCCTAAAACTGTTCTTCTCTTTCTAAAAACCTTAAAACCCTAAAATATTTCTCTCCCATTTCCAAAACTCCAAAAAAATCCTAAATTATTTCTTCTGCTTCCAAAAACCTTAAAAACCTAAAGTGTTTCTTCTGTTTCCAAAAGCTTTAAAACCCTAAAATTATTTTCCCAACTATTTTCATCTACACCATAACCTTTTGTTCAAAATCTCCAAATGTTTTCTTAAATCTTCAAACCCTAGTTCTCATTGTGGGGGTGCTGGGCCATTTCTCACCTTCCCCACACGTACCCAACTTTCCGAACCCATTAAGGTGTTGGGGATTCCTTAGGAATCAAGTCATCCACCCGTTTCTTTTTCCCAGACCGTCCAGATGGCTACTCTATTTTCTCCAGGCTTAGGTCCGTGTTCTCTAAGGCCCCGAGTCTAACTAGTGCCGAAGTCACAAGAACCACCGGGAGTGGGGGCAAAAATGCCCGCTCATAGTGGCGACTCCACTGGGGATAAGAGAAGTTAATTCCGTTGGTCTTTATATTATTCTACTCCTTCTTATAATGATATTATCCATTGCATCATATTAGATTGCATCGTGTGAGTGAGTTAGGATGCCCGTGTTACCCGTGTTATGTTATGTAAGGGATACCATACTTTCACTCAAGGTATGGAGATCGAGCATGGCATAACCACTCATAGCCTCGTACCATTTGGTATATACTTGCTATGGGAACCTAAGCCTTTTAACACAGAGACTAAAGCTCATGTAATTGGCCTAGTTATTTTCCTTAGGTTTTTACCCCAAATGCATGTTGTTTGACTATGGCTAATTTATCTTGGCTTAAATCATGGCTTATTTGGTTTGTTCTTTTTCTAATATGACCCAAGTACATTTGTAAGCTCAAAATAAATTTTTCTTTAAAGTCCAAAAGACCAAAACTATTTTCAAAACTTTTCAAAATGGTCTTTGGACATAAATTTTTTCTAAAAAACAAATAAAAAATTCTTTTGCTCATGACCCAATTACTAAGCCAAAAATCCATTTTTTCTAAAATCTTTTTACAATGGGCTTAGAAACAAAATTATTTTCAAAAGAGCTTACAAATATTTAGGTCAATTACGAAATACCAAAAATCAATTGTGAGCCTAGTTTATGCTAAGAAATAATTGATCATGGGCTTTTTTTGGCATGAATCATTAGTTACTTTTTCAAGTGAGAAATCTATTTGTAATAAACCTCTTAATTTAGTTTAAATCCAATATAGCATAAAAGCTACTTTAGTTGGTTGAATGGATTAGAACCTAATTAATGGGAACTATCATAAACTGATTTCCATTTTTAAAATATAACTACGGTTGAAACGTTCGAGGGAAATATTTAAAAACAAGATGCCCCATGTTGGTATTTTGTTAACCATATACCTGGGAAAAGAGAATCGCTATTCGTGTGTGGATGTTATAAGGTTGGAAGGAACGTCCTACTTATCTTTGTTTATTGTTTGTGCATACATGCATACATGCACATCTCATATCATTGATCCTTTCTGGCTCACAGCCCTAGATTACGATAGTTCAAAAGCATACGACAATCCAACCTATGCTGGAGATGAAGAATCTAGCAACAACTCAATCACTTGCTCACCAAAAGCAATGGAGCCCAAACAAATTAAAAGAATGGTGGACAACGCCCTCAATGCCAAGATGGAAGAAATAAAAGAGGCCATGGCCGAGACCATAAAGTATCAATTAGCTGTAATTTTAGGGAACAATGCTGAAGTATCTACTAGCACTAAGAAGCCAAAGGACAAAGGGAAGACTAAAGTTGGTGAAGTGGTTTTTGATGATGATAAGGTGATCATTGATGATGATGATGATTGGGCTCAATATTTCCAAGATCCTCAAGATAATAAGAAAGAACCGAAGATTGTTGAAAGATCAGCTATGTAGAAAACTGAGACTTCTGATGTTGAAAAGATGATTACAAATTTAGAAAAGAAAGTTGAAAAGAAATTGAAAACCGAAGAGATGTCCGAGATCGACAAACTATTTGACCAAGATGAGGAGGTCCCTTATAAGTTCAAGATGCCTTCCTTTGCTTGATACAGTAGTACTGGAAACTCTCATCTCCATTTGAAGCAGTACATCACTGCTATGCAGTCTGCCCAAGCCACTAAGGCTCAAACTTTAAGGTACTTCATGCTCTCATTGGACCCTATTGTTCAAAATTGGTTCAACGCCTTAGAGGAAAGTACTCAAAAAAAATTGAGACATGTTATACAAGGCTTTCATTCAGCAATATGGGTACAATGTCGAGCTGGAAGTTACCTTAATGGAAGTGGATTCCATTAGACAAAGGCCAAATGAAAATTTTGTGGACTATGTGAAAAGGTGGAGAAATAAGGCTGCTTTGCTAAAGATGAAGCCCGATGAATCTGATCAAATAAGGATGATTGTGAGAGGGGTATTGCCTAGTCTTCATGAAAGGATGTCCCATACACCCATCCGTGATTTCAAAGATCTTATTCAAGCTGGTCTTCAAATTTAAGAATGGGAAAGAGAGAAGAACCATTTTTCAATAAGAAGGAACGAGAAAGGAAACTACGAATCGGGTAATCAAAGCCCACAAAAAGAAGTTGATGTTAATGCGATTGGTCAAGGAAATAAAAGACAATTTTTAGAATTGGGGAAACCTCTATCTTGGGTTTTTAGAAGCTACAAAAGAAAGGGTTATCACAATCGTTGGCTCCTCGACCACTACATAATCCCCTGCCACCAAACTTTAATACTGAGGCCTTCTGTCAATTTCATCAAATGCAAGGGCATGAGACGGATAAATGTGCTCGTCTAAGAAATGAGATCCAAGATTTGATTGACAGTGGTAAGCTATTCGAGCCAGACAAGCCCAAAACCAAGAACAATCCTTTGCCTAAATTTGGAAGAGTGCCACCACCAGCAACCTTCATGGTGGGAAAAGGATTGGAAGAAGATTTTGTCTTATCCTCTTTTCAAGATGGGAATATTGAAGATGTGAAAGGAGAAGAAGCTTAACTCAACAAACTTCCCTTGGCTTGTTTGTTTTTCTTATTTTCTTTCTTTAATATTTAATTGGAACAATTATGTTTTTCAAATTTAAATTTATTTAAATTACTTTCATCAAAATTTTTGTTGGTCTTTGTTCATTTTGGTGCTCAACTAATGAGGAATCTAGCTTGATGATTCATGAATTAATATATTTATGCATAATGACTCAAATGACTTTACTAGGTGAGGGAATTACTCTATAGCATTGAGTTGTGTATGCTTACTTAGAGAGGGCTCCTACAATATGACCTTTGTCTAGGTCTTAGTCAGTCTTAGAACATACTTTGACAAACTTTCTAGGCGAAATTGAACTCTGCTTATTTTAAGGGAGAGATGATCTAGGCATTGTTTGGTTAGCCAACAACTAGTATCCACCCAATTAAATATAAATCCCTAGTTGTCCCTTTGAGCCTTCATAAAATTTTAGCTTTCTTTTCATTGGCTTACAAACCCCAACAACCTACCATGAGCTATTGTGATATTTTTGACAAGTCTTACGATCATTAAGGTGAAGAGGCAAGAAGATCAAAGAACGGAATGCATAGCCAAAACTGTAAGGATAAGTTGATGCTATCAAGACCATGGGGATAGTTGATGTTCACCTAGTATCTCCAATCTATCAAGACAACATTAGAGTAACAAATGATTTATCCCTGTTAAAGGAGATTTATGTCACTCCACTTATCAATTATAAGAAACCCAAGTTGGTACAAACAAGACAACTCTTTTAGAGCTAGAACAAAAAAAATATAAATAAAAGAAAAAGAAAAAAAAGAAGAAAAAAGGACAAAAGAAAAAAAAGGAAAAGAAAAGAAGAAAAGAAAAGAAAAGAAAAGAAAAAAGGGTAAAACCTAAAAAGGCGGTTCAGAAAGCCAACTGAGTTCTCTTTTACCTAAAGCAACAAAAGACTTTCATTTAGTTTATAAGGATTGTTTGACTTTAATTGGTCCAACCCAACCAAAGATTCAATCAAAATAAGAGAAAAAAGAGAAAGGTCACCCAGTTTTTGAAAGTTCTATACTTGACAGTCCTATAAGGAAGAAGGACCAAATGATAAAATGCTCAAAGAAAGGGAAGAGTAAGAAAAATAAAAAGAAAGAAGAGGGAGAAGAAGAAAAGAAGTAAATTTTGGCAAGACTGTCCTAATCAAGATCCAGATTAATGTCAACAAGATAGAAGAAATTTGGAGTCTAGCAGGATTGCCTCCAAGCTACCTAAAGTTCAAATAATAAGTTTGTAGCGTGAGGGTTTGTCCATTGTGTCACATCAGCTCCAATCTCAAAATGGCTTTCACTTAAACCCGTGTCCCTTATACACCCCATTTCAAGCCTATCAAAGACATGTTGATCTCTCTTGGTAGGTAGAGTCTATTAGTGGAGATAGTTTAAACAAGCATTCCTATGAGATAGACAATATTCAAACTCAAATAAGACCTTTGGCCAAGTAATATGTATGTGCCTATCTGAAGTGCAACAATTCTTGCTTAAATAGAAATGATTCCAAAATTTAGTACGGTAACTAGGGTTGTCATGTTATAGATATGTTGATTTGAAAATCAAGTCCTGAGGTAAATAGACATTAATTTGGCAAAGCCAACATTTGATTACAAAATCAAAAATCAAAAATCAAAAATTCAAATGTTTTTGTTATGCAAAACCTTCAAATTAAGGGGAGTATGTTGAACTATCGAACCTCGAAGGACACATTGGGCAAAGGAAATGATTATTGGCAAGGTTATAAAGAAGCTACTAACTGACATGCCAAAACATAGTTTGGAATGGATGTAGCTCTACTGTTTGGGGCCTCCATTATTCATGTTTTCAATATCTCAAAGATAAAAGCCATAAATGTAACACCCCTATACCCCGTATACGCACACTACATACACCTATAATATATGTATACCGAATACAGGTGTGCTATAGTGTATAATAAGCAAACCGATCTTTCAATTTAACAACATTATAAGAAAACTTAAAACATTCAAATCATATTATAAAGTACAATAGATAAAACATTTATTTGATACGCAGCGGAAAAATATAGCGGTATTTACAAATACATATACATCAAAATCCATGTTTTACAAAACAAAAAATTTATACATGTTTGGCAGTTTGTCTCTGATCTTTAAGCCCACAATCAACACTTCAAAGTCTAGACTCAACTCAGTCTAACTGAACTCTCCGGTTCTATCCTGTCACCTGCGCGATGAACCACAATCGCGCTAAGCCATAGGCTTAATGGTACAAACCACAATAACAATATGTTTCAATGCAATGTCAATGTCACACATTTCAACAATAAAGACAATATTCATAAATGATATATTAATATTTTTCATAACACTACATTCCATTATTTTATTCAATTGTTTCACCATTCATGAATCACATTGAAACAAAGACAAGCATGGGCCCAAAATACACTAATATGTTATTCAAAGTTCAGAGTTACTGCTTTGGTCCATAATCACAATCATCAAGCCCATAGGCGATACATATATATCTATCCATGGATAGTGTAACAGACCCAGTCTCTTGGACCTCAACCCGGCTAGACCCTAGGGCCCCAGTCTCTTGGTCCTCAACCCGGCTAGACTGTTACTGTTTTTGAGGCTTACGACCCAGTCTTTTCACCCGAAAAACATCATATTTCACATTTTTCAGCTGGACTCGGCTTACGACCCGGTCTTTTCACCTATCCAGCGATTCATAGGCATGCCGCCAAACTCAGAACTCTGAAAATTGAATAACATATTATGCACACAATTATTTCATTTATCTCTTTATCATCCTCTTTCTCAATTCATTTCTCATTTCATATTCCATAATCAAATAGGCAACCATGCCCCAATTATTTCATTTGCATTATCATAGCCAACAATAATGGCTTCACATCTCATCATATTTCAATTCACATTAAAGCAATTCATCATTAAAGTATACATAACCAAATGCATTGAACATACATTTTGAATGATCAACATATTTTCCACATTATACAAATCATAACTTTAATCCAATATATTAACAATGTAATAAATTACTTAACACATTTACAACCAAATGTGTTAAGTCTCAAAATCATGTAAATGTATGCAACCATGTAAGTTTGTACTTACCTCAAGAACAACTCACACCAATCTATACACTTCCTCTTCCAAGAATTCTTCACTACTAGGGTTAGGGCAACTCAACCTCTTCACAACCTAATTCAAAAGGAATAATACACACTTATTTAAAGATACACATGAATTCCAATACAATTATTCACCTATTAGTCTCATACTAAACCCATAGATCACAAATTATAAGCCAACACATCTATCTAGGTCCCACGGTCGTGGCCTCACACCCCCACGGTCGTGGCCTCAGAAACCCCCACGGTCGTGGCCTCACAAACCCCCACAGTCGTGGGTTAGCAAACAAATCTGTCCAATTTGCTTAACACCCCCACGGTCGTGGCATCCAAGGGCCACGCCCACGGTCGTGGCATCCAAAATGCTTCTGTTTCGGACCAAACTCATGTATTCTAGGCTTCCAACTTCAAAAAACACAAACACATAGAAAATCTAAGATAATAATTTGATCAAACTCACAACATACATCAATTACCAACTCAAAACCATAACATAAACACAACTCTTACTCTTCCATTCAACTCCAAAATCAAAATCAATTAAACCCAACACTCTCAAACACACCACAATCAAACATATTCATGCTCTTAATAATCCAACACCAAACATAAAATAAAGCAAGAGAATCAAGAGAAAACTTACCAAAGTTAATGAAATTTCTTAAATTTCCCACTTGATTACTTGAAATCTTCTTCAATCACAAGCTTGGAAAACTCAAAAACTCTCCTCCTCTCTTGTTTAGGTGATGCCCAGCCAACAAGGAAAAGAAAAGAAAAATAAGAAGAAAAAATGAAGAGACAAAGAGGCAAAGTCAAACACTCTTCTCCACTTAAACCTCCACCAAGCAAATTAAATAATATAATAATCAAATATATCCTCTTCCACTCACTTATTTTCTATTTTCCACTAATTAATTAAAATCAATTATTTCTTCTTTTGACCATATAATAATTTGACTTGTATATGTTGTATATATCTCTATATATACAACATATGCACATCTCTCTTTTCATCTTTAATCTTCCCACTTAAACATATACATTAAATCTAAATACAATAATAATGCCAAAACTTTTAGGGTATACTTTGGGATATTACAATAAAAGTGAAACCTTCTGCTATTCCAGTGCAAGACCTGAACAAGCATTTGAAAGGAACCAATAAGAACACTTCTGCTGATCATCTCGGTCTTTGAGTCGATGGAACCATTATGAGTATTATTCATGCATATCATGCATACATGAGCATATCACATCGCACTTTCTTGTCTCGTATTGTCTGTTCTTTGTCAAAGCGAACAACAAACACTCTATGAAGCAATGATGAAGAAGATATTGAATCAGGGGGCATGGAAGACCCATTGCTTGAGAAAGCTCTAGTCATTTCGCAAAAGAAAGAAAAAATGCATGCTTATGCAAAGAACAAGACAAAATACAAACATCAATCAGAGCCTGCATGAGAAAAATTATTGGTTTGAGCCCACACAGGGGGAAAAGTTTCTCCATTTTAATTTTTGAGTTTATGTGTATACAAAAAATTTTCAAGCTCACTTTCAAATATAGTTTAGGATCGAGCATCCAATTCAAGTATAGGATCGAGTATCCAAATGTAGTTTAGGCTTGTGCATCCAAATCTAGTTTACGATCGAGTATCCAAGTCTATTTTACGATCGAGCATCCAAACCTAATTCAGGATCGAGTATCCAAATCTAGTTTAGGATCGAGTATCCAAATCCAATTTAGGATCGAGTATCCAAATCCATTAGGATTGAGTATCCAAATCCAATTAGGATCGAGTATCCAAATCCAGTTTAGGATCAAGTATCCAAACCAAGTTTAGGATCGAGTATTCAAATCCAATTTAGGATCGAGTATCCAAATCCAGTTTAGGATCGAGTATCAAAATACAATTTAGGATCAAGTATCCAAATCCATTTAGGATTGAGTATCCAAATCGAAATCCAATTTAGGATTGAGTATCCAAATCCATTTAGGATCGAGTATCCAAACCCAGTTAGGATCGAGTATCCAAACCCAGTTAGGATCGAGTATCCAAAACCTAGTTTAAGATCGAGAATCCAAATCCAGTTTAGGATCAAGTATCCAAGTCCACTTTAGGATCGAGTATCCAACTAGAAGTAGGTTGATGATTTTTCCTATAAATAACACATTAAAACTCAGAATTAAAGGACTTTGATTAGATCGGAAAGATTAGTCTTTATTGGAGTAAAAAAAGAGACAGAAACCCCTAGCACAAGAGACATTAGCAACAAGAAAGCAATCAACAATCCATTCAAAGGCAGCAACACTGCCTTTGTTTTTGTCTTTGTTCATCCAGAAGCAAATTGTGGAGGAACCAATAAATGGAGGTTTGATTATAATTTTTTGATTTAATGTTATTTACAATTTTTCCATCATTTGTTTTTTAAGTAACTAAAATTATTAAACTTAATAATATATTTTACATTAAATCATACATTCATCCAGCAGCCATTAGTCAGTGATCAAAACTTCAAAACCCTAAAACTGTTCTTCTCTTTCCAGAAACCTTAAAACCCTAAAATATTTCTCTCCCATTTCCAAAACTCTAAAAAACCCTAAATTATTTCTTCTGCTTCCAAAAACCTTAAAAACCCTAAAGTGTTTCTTCTGTTTCCAAAAGCTTTAAAACCCTAAAATTGTTTTCCCAACTATTTTCATCTACACCATAACCTTTTGTCCAAAATCTCCAAATGTTTTCTTAAATCTTCAAACCCTAGTTCTCTTTACGTTTTCTAAAAATTATAATTATTTTTATAAAACTCTAAACTGTTTTCTTAAGCCCTAAAACTAAACATGTTTTCTAAAATACCAAAAACCCTAACTTTCTCAAAAACCAAAATAGTAAACCCTAAGTTATCCTAAACCCTAATTCAATGAACTTAAAACCCAATTTAATTAATCTAAACCCTAAAACCTTGATCCAACAAACTTAAAATAACAATCCAGTAATAATGAATTATAAATCTAATATCTTAAGATTTCAAAACCCTAATTTCATGATGTTAACCCTAAACCCTAATTTGATTAACCAAAACCCATACTACTTTATAAAATTTATAAAATCCTAATCTATTTCATTTTTTCAAAATCTTCACAGTAGCCTAAATAATAACAACAATAATTTCAAAATCCCGAAAACCCTAATTATTAATTAAAGAACTATAAATTAAGACATAAACCTAAATTTATATCTTTATTTACTTTATTTAATTTTAGATGTTTTTATGTGATTTGTTATATGTTTTGATGGTTGATTTATTTTCAATGCTTGATTTATTTAATTTATCATGGATGGATTATTTTCTTTATTATTATGATTATTATTTGTTTGTTTTAATATTAAAATTGTAAGAGGTATGTTTCCACCTTGTGGGTACCTCATTAGTTATGTATTATGCAATTTAAATCGCTTTTATATTTTGGATCAATGTAAAGGACATGTTTCCATCTTCCGATGGGTGTCCTATCTAGTTTAGATATGGATGATCTAAGGACATGTTTCCATCCTCGGATGGGTGTCCATTTATTTATTTTGTTTTGGATATTGCTTTGATTTTAATATAATGATGCTTTTATTTTAATTGTTGCATGTAATATGGATAATATTGCTATATTTAAGAATTTTATAATATTAAGACTTGCAAAGGAGGTCGGTTCCAATGAATCGGGCGTTGTGGGGGTGCTGGGCCATTTCTGACCTTCCCCACACGTACCCAACTTTCCTAACCCATTAGGGAGTTGGGGATTCCTTAGGAATCGAGTCATCCACCCCTTTCTTTTTTTCGGCCCGTCCGGGTGGCGACTCCATTTTCTCCGGGCTTAGGTCTATGTTCTCTAAGGCCCTGAGCCTAAATAGTGTCGAAGTCGCAAGAACTAATCCATCGGGAGTGGGGGCAAAAATCCCCGCTCACACTATGCAGTACTCCTGAGCTACTAAGGCTCAAACCCTAAAGTACTTCATGCTCTCATTGGATCCTGTCGTTTGAAATTTGTTCAATACCTTAGACGACGACACTCAAAAGAGCTGGGATTTGATATATAAGGCCTTCATCCAACAATATGGGTATAATATTGAACTGGAAGTTACTTTAATGGATGTTGAGTCCATTAGACAAATGCCAAATGAGAACTTCGTGGACTATGTAAAGAGGTAAAGGAATAAGGTTGCATTGCTCAAGAGGAGGCCTAATGAATCAGATCAAATCAGGATGATAGTGAGAGGGGTGTTGCCTATCCTTCACGAAAGGATGTCTCATACACTCATGTGGGATTTCAAGGATCTTTTACAAGTTGGTTTGCAAATTGAAGAGTGTGAAGGAGAGAAGAATTGCTTTTTGGTAGGAAGGAATCATAAAGGGAACTACCAGTTTGGTAACCAAAGCACACAAAAATCAGTTGATGTTAATGCAACTGATCAAGGAGGAAGGAGGCAGTTTTCAGAATTGGGGAAGCCACTGTCTTGGGTTCTCAATAAGCTACAAAAGAAGGGATTATTACAACCCATGAATCCTCATCCTTTGCCTACCACTCTTCCACCTAACTTTGACACTAAGGCATTTTGCCAATTTCATCAAATGCAATAACACGACATAGATAAATGTTTAAAGTTAAGACATGAGATCCAAAATTTGATTGATAATGGAAAGTTGTCCGACCCCAATAAGCCAAACACCAAGGACAATCCATTTCCATGGTTCAATAGAGTACCACCACTGGCAACCTTCATGATTGGAGGAGGTTTGCGCAAAAATTTTGTCATGTCTTCTTTCCAAGATTTAGATGGAGAGGCAACTAAAGAAGAAGTGGTTTTTAGCAAGATTGAAGAAGTTGTGGTTGGTAAAGAAGTAGTAGTATGTGTTGTGAGAGATTTTTAGGACTCAAGCGATAGTGATGATGATTCTGAGTCCAAGAAGGAAGAGTGGACCTAGTCCAAGCCTGAAGAAGAAGATAATGTTATGAACACCCGGTCTAGTAAGCCTTATGCATGGCCACCACGAAAAGAAGTGGAACTAATAAGGGAAAGGAAGTTGAAGCTCGAAGTAAAGAAGATGAAGATGACACTATTCTTAAGCAATTGAAGAGAACCCAAGAAAGTGTTAGTATTTGGGATCTATTGGCCACTTCCAAGAAGCACCTAGAAACTATGGCCAAGGCTTTGGTTAGCATGCCAATTTCCACTTCCATAACACCGAATGAGCTGGTTAACTTCGTAAAAGTTGAAGGAGTGATGAAGTGTGAAGATATTCAAAAGAAGAGTGAAGTTGATGTGGGAATGGTATCATTTTTTGATGCGGATTTACCGGAGGAGGGGAGAGATCACATCTGCCCTCTCTTTATCAAAGTTGAGGTCAAAGGGAAAAGGACTCCATGTGTGATGGGTGATGATAAGTCCACCATAAATGTCTGCCCACTTAGGATCTTGCCAAAGCTTTCTATGTTAATAAGGGATCTAAGCCTAACCAAGGTACCCATTGGGGCTTATGAAAATACTACGAGGCACGCCAAAGGGACTTTCAAAGCTGTTGTGAAGGCTAGTCCAATTGAATCCATGGTTGAATTTCTAGTTTTGGATATTGCTATTATTTTTGCACTACTATTAGGATGACCCTAGTTCCATCCTCTTGGTGGTGTTCATTCTACATTCCATCAAAAGATCAAGTTCCCAAATGGGGATTAGATGGTGGTCATCGAGGCCGAGGATAATGAGGTGGTAAATGCTTTGATGATTGAGAGGCCTCTCAATGGTTTCCAAGTAGTTGTAATTTTTTATGATGAAGTAGTGGACTCCAAGGTCTTGACTATGATGAAGAACATGAACTACCTTTCTGGTGCAGGTCTTGGAAAGGGTAAGGCTAGTATGATAAAACTTTCAGATTTTAAGACTCGGACTTGCAAGAAAGGTTCAGGTATGAAGAAGCAAGATAAGATGTTCTGCTAAAGAAGAACAAGAAGATGAGTTTCCTACCACTCGAAGAGATTTTTGTCAAAGCTCCAGACATGGGACAACTCCAAGGGAAGCCTGAGCCAGTCATGTTCATGGAAAAATTGATCCTGGGTTTTGAGATTTATGCTGATGTTGCCGAACTGGTGGAACAAGTGAAGAAAGAGCTCACCCTGCCAACTGCCAATGAGCCTAATCTGGAAGGGATGAAGGAAGCTGTCCTGAAAGCCAAGAAGACTCTAGAGGAGATTGCTGCTCTAGTTAAAGAGAAGTTTAAAGATGTCTTGCTTTATGATTTTGAGAACAATGATTTTGATTTTGATTTTAATTTGTCTATTTTTGTATAAAGATGATGATGTGTTCTTTACCAAAATGAATGCAATAAAGTCTAATTTTACTTACTTGTGTGATGATTTTCTTGATGGTTGCATACATTCAAATAGTGGTTACATAAGCATCTTTAATATTAACTCTGTTAATATACAACCATTAAATTTGGGAACAACCGAAAATCCTAAAAACATTAGCACATCATCTGACCTTACTCTTGATGAGAGAGAGAGAGATTTGAAAAAATATTTAAGAAATATGAAGAGGTTTTTACTTGGTCTTATGAGGAAATGCCTGGAATAGATCGAGACATAGCCGAACATTTGATTCCTACTTACAATCACATGAGACTTATTAAACAAAAGCTTAGACGTTTAAGACTGGAATGGGCTAAATTGGTTAAAGAAGAGGTCACTAAACAAATACAAGTAAAGTTCCTAGAAGTGATAGATTATCCAGATTGGCTAGCCAACATAGTACCCATGCCAAAGAAAGATGGAAGAATTAGGGTATGTATAGACTATAGAGACTTGAACAAGGCTTTCCCTAAAGATGATTTTCCTTTACCCAATATAGATGTCCTTATTGATAGTGCAGCTTCTAGCATGCTACACTCGTTCGTAGATGGATTTTTCGAATACAACTAAGTGTTAATGGCCCAAGAGGATAAAGTTAAAACTACCTTCATTACTACATGGGGGTATATTTTGTTATAGGGCGACGCCGTTTGGGTTAAAGAATGATAGAGCGACCTATCAGAGGATGGCCACCACCTTGCTTCATAATATGATGCATAAAGAAGTTGAGGTCTGCGTGGATTATTTGATGGTAAATTCGGATACAGGGGAAGAACACTTCCAAAACATAGAGTTATTCTTCGAGAGAGCAATGAAGTACAAGCTAAGGTTAAACCCGAAGAAGTGTGTGTTTGGGGTTACATAACATAAGTTGTTGGGACATGTGATTGGACCAAATGACATTGAGATTGACCCTGACAAGGTTAAGGCAATCAAGGATATGCCATCCCCTAAGATGGAGAGAGAAGTTTGGAGGTTTATTGGCAGGTTGCAATACATTAGCATGTTCATAGCAAAGCTCACCATGATCTGTGAACCTATCTTCAAATTGCTTAAAAAGAATTAGCCAGTCAAGTGGAATGAAGAGTGTCAGAGGGCCTTTGAGCGTATAAAGGAGTATCTACTAAATCCACCTATTTTGAAACCACATAAACCCGGTAACCCTTTGTTACTATACGTAGCAGTAGAGGAAGAGTCGATAGGAGCTATGCTAGCCCAAGAAGATTAGTCAGGGGTTGAGCATGCAGTCTACTATTTGAGTTGAAAGCTCCTACCTTATGAAATTAAGTATAGTATCATTGAAAAGACTTATATAGCTGTGGGTTGGTCTTCTAAAAAGTTATGGCATTACTTTCAGTCTTATAGTGTGCAAGCAATTTCCAAGTTGGATCCAGTGAAGTATTTAAGAGAGACAGCCCCTTTGATCATTAAATATGGTTGATGGTTGATCATTTTGAAAGAATTTGAGATTTAATATCTAACCAGGAAAACAATCAAAGGTAGAGTGGTGGTAGAATTCCTAGCTCAGCAACCATTATCGGATAAGGTGGTTATAGCAATCCCTTTCTTGTAGCTAGTTGACAATCCAAGATAAAGGCTTCCCCAATTCTGAAAACTGCCTCCTTCCTCCTTGACCAATTGTGTTAACATCGACTGCCTTTTGCATGCTTTGGTTACCGGATTTGTAGTTCCCTTTCTCATTCCTTCTTTCCAATAAAAAAGTCAACCATTCTCTCAGTCTCAACTCAATTGTATACCATGAAAAATATAGAACTAATAAATAATAAATCTAATACTTAAATTTTAATTATAATAAAAAAATTTAAATTTTAATAACCTTGTTTATAAAAATTCTCTCCTCGTCGCAACACCAAACTCAGATCTTCTAAGATTTTACTATCTCTTTTTATACACCAATCCAGCCGAACCAACAACACCTGTGGCCACCACTACTCCAATAGCAAATCTAGCCTTCTTTCCACTGCTCATTCTAGAAGATCCATTATCCTCATCACCGCCTGCTTATGCATTATCACTGTGATTAACGTGTAATAAAGATAATATTCATATTTAAGTAAATTTTACAAAGTTTAAAATATATACATGAGATGCAGATGGATATGGTCTGTGGCAGCTCGATAAACTCCAAGAGTAAACAATTATAATCTAGACCTGGTGTGGTCTAGCAGCATTCTCCGAATCAACTCTACCACCTGTGCGATATAATTCAATTGTACTAAGCATAATGCATATTGGTACATACCTTGGTATAATATCGTAAATGCATTATGATAAAAATGTCAAACAATTTATTTCTTCTTGCACATTTTGACAACACATTAATCATCCACATGCATTGGGCCCCAAAAATCCTTATATATTAGTCTAGTTCTAAAAATATTATCTTAAGCTAACTCAATCATCTGTGACACCAGTGTGTCTCACCCAATGGGGTATAAAATTTGTGACAATAGCGTGTCTCACCCAAAGGCACAATAATGTCTATGACACCAGTGTGTCTCACCCTAGGGCGTAACAATATTTGTAACACCAGGGTATCTCACCCAGGGGCGTAATAATATCCAACAACAATATTCTGGAACTAGACACTATATGTGGTGACTATGAGTGGGGATTTTCACCCCTACTACCAGTGGAATTGTTCTTTCGACTTCGGCACTGTTTAGCCCGTAGGTTAATTAAAATAGGGTTTCAGATGATTGGATGATTAGTCTGTAAGTAATTATAAAAATTGTTGCAAAATCCTATCCATGAATTATTAACACAGTAAGTTAAATGAATTAAGTATTGAAATTAATCAATGTATTTAACTGGATGGGTTAATGACAACATTACTTGTGTTGTAGGCTCCACCAAATTTATGTGCTGATCCAAGCTATCTTTTCCTTTTCTGCCTAGAACAATTGATTCTTGGTTGAAGACATTTTGATCAAAAGATTAGCCACTGCCACTTTGTGTAACACCCTTATACTTTATATACGTACAATATATATTTCCAGTATATGTAAAATACGCATATACAATACAAAAATGTCACAAACTGGTTTAATAAAAATTTTCACATTTCTGTTTTAAAATTTTAAATACTAAATATATATAAAATTAAATAGTACGTAAATATTCTTTACTTGCTATATTAATCCAAAATAATATTTTATATGAAAATCTCTGGAAAAAAATTTGCCAGAGTTTTGTCTATAATTTGGACGTTCCCAAAATTCAGCAAAACACAACCTATATAAAACAAACACTCCCAATAAAATCAATTCACCATTTCACCAATACATCTCAATTTCTCCATATTTTCTCAAAATACTTAAATAAAATAGGATTAGGTAAAAAAAATTAAGCTAATAAAGGCGAACTGGGCAGTGCCCAATTTGTTGTTGTGGCAAATTGGGCAGTGCCCAATTCACTACAAATAATTGCTACGGCAAATTGGAGAGTGCCCAATTTGCCGCAGATAATTATTGCAATGAATCCCCTTGCTGGAGCGCTGCCGCGCGTCGCTTGCTGATCGATTTGATTTTTTATTTTTTATTATTTTTATTATTAAAAATAACTATTAAATGTTATAAATATAAATATTATAAATAGTAAATAAAATAAATACCATAAAAATTATTTTGGACTGTTTAAAAATATCGGGTTGGATTGAATAAAAAATTAAGGGTCTACATTGACATGCAATTATATTTTCACAATTTCCACTTTTCACATTCTTCTTCATATTTTCAGTGCATCTTTAACATTAACATCATATACAATGCAAATGTTCCTCATTTCTACATGGTAGTGCACAATTTGTATTTTTCACATATTGCACACACATCCCATTTAGCTACTCTCAAATGACTTATCATGCAATAATCATCATAAAAGAAGCATTGTTACTCTAAAAAAAGCAACATACACACACATTCACAAATATCAAGTAACATAACACATTCAAAATAACCGGTGTGTTATGCTAAAAATCATTGGAATCAAATACATTATAAACCAAAGTATGTACTAACCTCTATTAAGCAACAAATGGAGTTAAAACTCCACTCCACTTCAAAAATCTTCTAATGCCATTCACTACTAGGTTGATGAAATTACAACCTACTCAACACCTATTGAAAATGAGAATGCAAATGGTCAATTAGTCACACATTTCTAGATATTTAAGCATAAAACATAAATTTAGGCACATTCCTTCAAAAACACTAAAATGTGCCCCAACGGACTCCAACTTCCAAACTTCACTATGATCCATCCCAATTTGATTCTAGAGTTTAAATATGTCATAAAAATCATATTTTAACACATTCCATGCAATAAAATACAATGTACCACTTTTCCATCAAAATTCCAAAATTTTGCCCTAAGACTCTTTGATTTTGGGTTTTCATTCTAACCAATTGCAAATAGTAATTTGAGCTCATTTATATAATTAACAACACAAAATAACACAATTCAAATCATAAAACCAAATGCATTATTACTTTTTACCAAAAACCTTCCCAAAACCCTAACTTCTATACTACCTCTTCCAAACTCTAACTAAACCTAGCCAAATCCAGTATTTAACCATAAAATCTTTACTTACTCATCAAAATAACATCTTACATCCATTCCAATAATTATAATACACTCTTTCTAAAACTCAATTCATACATATTTATATTTAACAATAAAACTCCAAAATAATGAAGGAAAACTTGCTTACTTGATGGAAAATCACCAAAACTGTGAGCGGGAATTTTCGCCCCCACTCCCAGGTGGAATAATTCTTGCGACTTCTGCACTGTTAGGCTCAGGGCCTTAGAGAACATGGGCCTAAACCCAGAGAAAATAGAGTCGCCACCCGGATGGGCCAAAAAAAAAAGAAAGGTGTGGATGACTCGATTCCTAAGGAATTCCCAATCCCTTATTGGGTTCAAAAAGTTAGGTATGTATAGGGAAGGTGAGAAATGGCCCAGCACCCTCACAATGCACGGTTCATTAGAACCGGCCTCCTTTTCAAGGCTAAATATTATTGAATTCTTAAATATTATAATATTATCCATACTACTTGAAATTTATTAATAAAATAGATTCATTCATAAAACAAGATAAAACAGCACATCACAAAAAAAAAACATGGGTACCCATCCTTAGATGGAAACATACCCTTACAATCTTTAAATGTTCATAAAGAAAATAAATAAAATAGGACACTCAACCAAAGGTGGAAACATGTCCCTTACAATTGTCTCAAAGTCTTTAAATAAATTAAATTGCATAAACTAAATAAACAAGGCACTCACAATAGATGAAAAATGCCTTTTATAAGCCTATTAAAAAATACATATAAATCTAACGAAAAGAATAAAGCAAAGGAAAAATAATACAACGTATATAAAAATATTTGAATAATAAAAAAGAAAATAAACAAACACATCTGAATATTATCCATTAAAGAAATATAGGGCATGACGACGAGGGTCGCGCTTATGGCGGCCTCGCGGGTCAAAGGGGCAACGCCCCCAAAAGGTAAACAATTTACATGATTTATTTTTGTTAGGGAATTAGGATTTCTATGTATGCTAGGGTTTTATGTTTATAGAAATTAGGGTTTTGTATTTTAAGTAAATTAAGGTTTAAGGTTTGTGACAATTAGGGTTTTGAAAAATAATAGTTTAAGGTTTCAAAACAAATAATTGCTTAGCTCCTGTGATATTAGATATTTAATATAATTTGATTAAATAGGTTACTTATGATGATAAAATAAATATTGAATGTAAAGTAGTTGGTGATTGGATGGTTAAATGAGTTTACTAGATATTTTATAAAAGAATAGAATAACGAATAACGAAGTAAAATATTTCGACGAAATAATATGGGATGAGCTGCTGGAACTTTTAAACATATTAGAACAAATTAATTAAAGAGTTTCAAACCTCCGTTTGTTGATTCCACTAAATTTAAACATTTGTACAATACTCTTGCCTCCACCAACTTGGAACTCTTAGTTGAATAAAACCTAGACAGTGAGCCACTACCGTATTTGATAATGTTCTCTATGTTTAATCATTGGTTTTCCTTTTATTGATCAAGATGTTGCTCCATGAGGCTGCTAATCCTTGGTAAAGGTTGCTCAATCGTTGCTGAAGTTTTTTTCTTTTGAAGTTTTTAAAACTTGTATTTATATGAGCCTGCTAGGTTAACATCGTGAAACCATTTCGTTTTAAAAATGGATTCTTGATGCATATCGAATTAATGATTTTTAAATTTGACGCAAACTACCACCATGTCGGATTAAAACCAAGGCAAACCCAGACCATATCGAATTTAATTGATCCTAATTTGACATGGATTCAAAGTCCATATCGAATTGACAATCAAATTTGACATGGTATTGATTTGCCTTGGTTTTAATCCAACATGGTGGCAGTTTGTGTCGAATTTAAAAATCATTAATTTGACATGCATCAGGAATCCATTTATAAAATGGGAAGGTTTCACATTGTTAACCTAGCATGCTAAAAAATTCACTTCAATCTTTTAAAATCCTTTAAAATTTGATGTTTGGAAGAGCAAACAAACTCCCCTTAACCCTTCAAAATTTGTCCATCGCTTAGAGAGAATGAAGAAGATGATAGAAAATTTATGTTACTAAAGTTCCTATTTTATCCTTAACCTTTTTACATAATTAAAAAATTATTAATTAATAAAATATTAATATTTTAATTAATTCTTTGGTTAATTATTATTAAATTTCAATTCTTATCCTTCATCCAAAATAATTTTTTTGAATTTTTTAATAAATTACCTTTTTACCCCTCCGTTTACTTTGTACTTTTGTCTTTTTCTAACTTTTTTTTTACTTTATATGTAATGTATATTTTCTTTATATTTCATAAATAAATTACCTATTTCTCACTTCCAACACTTTTAACTCTTCAACTTATTAATTTAATTTAATTTAATTTTTGTAAAATAACGGATGTTACAACTCTCTCCCCCTTAAGTAATTTCGTCTTCGAAATTACCTGACATCAGCTCTAAAATAGTTGAGGATACCGGCTCCTCATCATCTGCTCACCCTCCCATGTTGCCTCCTCAGTGGACTGGTTCTGCTAAAGAACTTTAACTAATGTCAAATTTTTGTTTCTTAATTCTTTTACTTTCCATGCTAAGATTGTTATTGGTTCCTCCTTATAAGTTAGATTTGGATTCACCTTGACAGACTCCACTGTGAGATGGATCCTATCTATACCTCTAAAGCATAGAGACATGGAAGACATTATGCATCTTTTCCAATTCAAGTGTCAAAGCCAGTATGTAGGCCACATGTCCTACTCTCTCTAGTATTTCATATGGCCTAATGAATATGGGACTCAATTTCCCTTTCCCACAAAACCTCAAAATCATTTTTCATGGAGACACCTTCAGAAACACCCTATTAACCATAATGAATTCTATATCTTTCCTCTTCAAATCTAAATAGGATTTATGTCGGTTTGAAGCTACTTCCAAATGATCCCAAAATACCTTTACTTTCTCTTCTGTTTCCTTGATCAATTTGGGACCTACCAATTTACCTTCTCGAACCTCATCCCAATATAATGGTGTCCTGCACTTCCTGCCTTACATAGCCTCATATGGTGCCATCCCAATACTGGACTGATGACTGTTACTGTAGATGAACTCTATCAGTGGCAAATATCTATCCCAGCTCCCAGAAAAAATAATGATACAGCTCCTCAATATATCCTCTAGAACCTGTATCACTCTCTCTGACTATCCATCTTTCTGCGGATGAAATGCAGTACTAAAGTGCAATCGAGAATCCAACGCATCCTGTAACCTCCTCCAAAATCTCAATGTAAAATAGGGATCTTGATCTGACACTAATGAAACTGGGACTCTATACAATCTTACTATGTCACTGATTGCATCATGCTTCTTCTTGGTCAAAGGCAGTGCAGTCACAAAATCCATGGCCACTCGCTCCCATTTCTATTCAAGCATTAACAATGGCTAAAGCAATCCAGAAGGAACTTGGTGCTTAGCCTTCACTCTCTGGCAAGTGAGACATCTAGATATAAATTCTTCTATATCCCTCTTCATACTTGACCACCAATAGTGCTACTTCAAGCCTTGATACATCTTGGTACTTCCAGGGTGCATAGCAAATGAAGATTGATGTGCTTCCTCCAAAATCCTTTTTTTTTTCAATTTCACATCATCAGGAATACATAATCTATCTCTATACCATAAGATATCATCATCCTTCACATGAAAATATTTGGTCTCCCCCTTTTTGTACCTTTTTGTAGTCCTCTACAATTTGCTAGAGTTTCATATCTTACTTCAAGTAGTAATGGCCTTATCTGCAACTGGGCCATTAAAGCACCATCCTCAAAAAATCTCAAATTTGGTATGTAAAGCTTGAGTCAGCATGTCTCTCAATTACTCAAAGCTTGCCTGACATTGATCCGTCCACACAAAATTCACATCTTTCTGAAGCAATCTAGTAAGTGGCAAAGATATCATGGAAAATCCTTTCACAAACTGACGGTAATAACCAGCCAATCCTAGAAAACTTCTGTTCTCT
Source organism: Garcia nutans (assembly GCA_947685225.1). Taxonomy (NCBI): domain Eukaryota; kingdom Viridiplantae; phylum Streptophyta; class Magnoliopsida; order Malpighiales; family Euphorbiaceae; genus Garcia; species Garcia nutans. The sequence goes on along the minus strand of CANTUV010000005.1, from coordinate 30,964,098 downwards.
GTCACATTCTTTAGTTGACTCCAATTCATGATTGCCTTAACTTTGCTCAGATCAACTCTAATCCCCTATGTTGAAACCATATGCCCGAGGAAAGTCACTTTGTAGAGCCCTAATTTATGACCCAGTCCGATCCAAAATATTTTATATAGTCCAAAATAATTTTTGTGTTATTTTAATTAAATAATATTTATTTTAGTATTTATTTTTTATAATTTTTTTAAAAAATTATAATAATGAAAAATAAAAATAAATAAAAATTCATCGCCAAAAGTAATTGGTCGAAATGGCCAAGGCCATTTTGCCACAAGAAATTCCTGCAGCGAAATGGCCTGGCAGCCCGCTAGTGCGCCAATTCTCGCTCGCACCAAGCGCAATTCCTCGCAGCCCATTGCAAATTTCGCCAGCGAGATTTTTCCAAAGCAATTTTTTTCGAAAGCAAATTCTATTTGGTTTCAGTTTTCTTTTCCTAATTAATTATAGTTTCCTTAAACAATTGGAATTAATCTTCTAAATTTCCTATAAATAACACTAAAAAATACAGAAAAGGGGATCAGACTTGGCAGTGAAACAAGGGATGAACGGGAGAGAACTTTGGACTTGGATCGGATAGTGGAACTTCAGATTTGAGAGGAATAAGCAAGCAAGCAATCAAGCCATCAAAGGCAGCAATCTTGCCTTTGTCTTTGTTCATCCAGAAAGCAACTTTTCGGTGGAACAAACTACAGAGGTTTGCTCCTTAATTATACATTGCTCATGATCACAGTAGCTTTGTTTCTTTGATTCATAAGAATATAGACACAAAACCTTGATCTATAAGTATGTAGAAACATTGATCTTTGTTTCAATAACATAAATGATTTCTTCTGTTTTCAAATAATTCATTTCTTTTGTTTCCAAAAACCTAAAATGATTTCTTCTATTTCCAAATATCTTAAAAATTCTAATTTGTTTCTTTTGTTTCCAAAAAACCTTAAATTGTTTTTGTCTATTTCCAAAACTTAAAAAAACCATAAACTGTTTTCTTCTAGTTATTTTCCAAAATTTCCAAATGTTTGTTAAATCTCCAAACCCTAACTTACTTTACAGTTTCTAAAATTCACAATTACTTTATAAAACTCTAAACTATTTTCTTCAATTATAAAACCAAGACAGTAAACCCCAAACTAGTTAATCTAAACCCTAAGTTTTCATAAACCCTAATTCCCCCAAAACAGTAAACCTTAGTTTTCCTAAACCCTAATCCTTTAAACCTTAAAACCTTATAAACCTTAGTAAATCCAAAAAAAATTACCCAATAGCTAAGAATTATAAAGTTAAATGTTTTAAAGTGTCCAAACCCTAATTTCATAATTTTACCCCTCAAACCCTAATTTGATTAATCAAAGAACCTTATTAATTTCTTAAATTATAAAACCCTAATCCATTTCAACTCTCTTAAAACTTACAGTAGCCTAAATAAATAACAATAATAATATCTTAAGGTTCCAAAACCCTAAATATTAATTAAAGAACTTTAAATGGAAACAGTAAACCTCAATTTGCATCTTTACTTGCTTTATTTGATTATGTAGTTCATTATATGCTTTGATTTATTTTCAATGCTTGATTTATTTAATTTAACATAGATGAATGTTTATTATATATTTTGGACCAATGTAAAGGACATGTTTCTACCTATTGGTGGGTGTCCTATTTAGCTTAGACATAGATGATGTAAGGGCATGTTTCCATCTTCGGATGGGTGTCCATTTATTTGCATTGTTTGGACATTTCTTTGATTTTTAATTTAACGATGCTTTATTTCAATTGTTGCTTATAATATGGATAATATTATTATACCTAATAATTTTATAATATTAAGACCTGTAAAGGAGGCCGATTCCAATGAACCGGGCATTGTGGGGGTGCTGGGCCATTTCTCACCTTCCCCACACATACCAACTTTTCGAACCCATTAGGGGGTTGGGGATTCCTTAGGAATCAAGTAATCCACCCCTTTCTTTTTCCCGGCCCGTCTGGGTGGCTACTCCATTTTCTCTAGACTTAGGTCCGTGTTCTCTAAGGTACCTAGCCTAAACAGTGCCAAAGTCGTAAGAACCATTCCATTGGGAGTGGGGGCGAAAATCCCCGCTCACACACTTGATCTAACTAGAATTCACACTAGGATTGTAACACCCCTTCCCAGCCTACATGTGTAAGCCGAGTAGAGGCGCCACACTATCCTAATGTTGCTACCAATTTTACTTAATTCGAATTTTAGTTTCAGTTTTACAAAAATTTTGCCAAAGGTTCGCCTAGAAATTGGATCCCAAGTGTCGACAAAACTGGTTTTTCTGATTTTTGAAAACATTTTTACACAAACCAATGCAATCAGTTTCAATACACTCCCAATGAATCCACCTTGTACCCTCAACTACAAACCTGCAAGAAGAGTTCACACTTCTAATACAAAATAAGTAGAGGTTTATTATTATCACATACTACTAACGTACAGTATAACTGTAACACCCCCATACTCTATATAAGTACTATACATATACCGGGTATACATACAGTACGTATATAAAGTATAAGAATGTCACTTTTTGTTACAGTTTAAAAACCTATATCTGAGTTCAAATAATATTACATTAATTTAAATATAGAACATTTACAAAATCATTATACTTTCAATAATCTTACATATATATGATAATCTTGTCTTTACCAAAATTTCATTTATACATATGAATACATTCTTGTCAGAAATACAACATGACGAAATTATACATATATGCATCACCTTCTAGTTGGTCTCAAAATACTCTTACCCTTCTCGTGGCATAACAGTTTGACTTCCAGATCAACCACCTACTCACCTGCGCGATTTATACAACCGCGCTAAGCCCGAAAGCTTAGTAGTACAAATAAATATTATAAACATACATAACAGACAATCATACTTATATGTTAACTTCATATATTATTATTTTCTTATCATATTTTCCCATTTCAATTACACCTTATATATATTTCTACTAATCTCATAATTATATACATATGCACGTATTTCATTAATACAACCCACAATTCCATGACTTATTAAAACATTCATAAAATAATACTCACAATGTCCACAACCACATCCATATTATACGTCATATTGTATTTTCATGTAGTACCTTCAGATCTCATCATTCAACATAGTTTTTCAATCCACATTCACCTTCAATAATTTACTTATACATTGTAATCATCTCATTTCATAATTATCATCATATATCTCATAACATTACATCTTATTCCATAATTCACATTTAAACGAAAATAATCATTGGTTTCATTATTCATTCATTTCACGTTTCATGAATCACATTTAAACAAAGACAAGCATGGGACCAAAAGACACTAATATGCTATTCAAAGTTCAGAGTTACTGTTTTGGTCTATAATCATAATCATCAATACATTTATCCATGGATATTCAACTAGATTTGAGCTTACGACCCAGTTCACATTTTCCAACTGGAATCGGCTTACGACCCGGTCATTTCACCTATTCAGTGATTCATAGGCATGCCGCCAAAAACAGAACTCTGAAAATTGAATTAACACATTAGGCACACAATCATTTCATTTATCTCTTTATCAATCTCTTTTCATTTCATTTCTCATAATTAATTAGGCAACCATGCCTCAATTATATATTTCATTTGCATTATCATAGCCAACAACCATGGCCTCATATCTCATATGATCTCAAATCATCTTAATCAATTCAAATGTATATAATCAATGGCATTAAAACACATTTTACATACTCATCACAACATTCATATTATACCAAACATAACATTATTTATATACATCAACAATGCATTACATTTCCTAATATTAATATACATCAACAATGCATTACATTTCCTAACACATTTACAACCAAATGTTTATCAAGTCTCAAAGTCATATGCATTTATGCAATAATGTAGTTTGTACTTACCTTAAAACCAACTCACACCAATCTATACACTTACTCTTCCAAGAATCCTCAACACTTAAATTAGGGCAATTCAGCCTCTTCACAACCTAATCCAAAAGGAATATTAGCAAAATGACCATATGAATAGTAAATTCTGGTTTTGGACTCAACTTAATCCTTATTTTGAAAACTTGTATAAAATATTCTACTTGACTAAAAACTCTAAAATTTTTACAGAATTTAGTTTTACATCTTAAAATCATTCCTTTACAATTTCAGATCAAACTGAACACAAAATCTTGGTCAAATATTTCACCCAACCAGACTGCTCCAATTGCCCTGCATCCTGGCAGCAGTTCTGAACTTTGTGAATTCCGTAAATTAAATTCAATCAACGTGGTTCCAAATTATTTTTCTCAAATACTAGACTCACTAAGAAACAACATATCCAAAATTCAATTGGATATTATTTTTCTACATTTTATTAAAAGTCTCGAAAGATAGCTGTCTCAGTTAAGGTACCTGCTGGAACAGGTCTAATAAAAATAATCTTTCCAAAATCATAACCATTCCAAAATCAAATCAACATATTTTTCAGTCATTATAGACTCAGAGGCACAACATATCAAAAATTCACTTCAAGAACATTTTTCTATATTTAATTAAAAATCATACAAGTCACAGCATTTACTAATTGTAAAACAGAAAATTTTCACTAAACACAACTCTTACTCTTCCATCACCAACACCAACCTAACTTCTTATCTTTAGTTCCATTTCAACACTTTTACACACACCATACACAAACACACTCCAACCATCAACAACACTCCATCAAACTCAAACAAAATTCCAAATAGAACAAGAGAAATCTAAAGAAAACTTACTTGAATTATGCCAAATCTTCAACATCCATCTTCAATTCTCTCAAAATCCCTATGGATTTGATGTGTATATAAGTAAAATCACTTCTCTCTCTCTCTCTCTCTCTCTCTCTCTCTCTCTCTCTCTCGTGTAAGAAGAAGAAGAAGATGAAAAATATCTTTTCCCTTCTTCTTTTCATGTTTATCATATATATATATATATAATAATAATATATAATAAATTATTTCTAAAAACCTCCACCACACACTTTTCTCCCTCTGACTTTTCTTTCTTCTTTCTTCTTTTATTATTATTATTATTATTATTATTATTAATTATATAAACTTACTTTTCCTACACCACTTTATACATTATGTATATGTAATATATATGTTGGTATATGTATATCTCTTTTATATTTCCTTTATATTTTCCATATTTTTCAAATACCACATAAATATATATCATCCCTCATATACACCTATTTCTTTTAATATTTTCCTTACATATTTAACCAACATATCTTCTCACATCTACCATTCCAATGTACACCAAAATCGGGTATTTAATTAATTCATTTATCTTCTTTTGACTTTCATTAGTTTAACTTATATATGTTATATATACCTTCACTTCTTTTCTCCTTCCATTAAACATACTCCTTAAATCCAAATACCACAATAATTATTCCAAAACTTTTAGGGTGTACCTTGGGATATTACAATTCTCTCCACCTTAAATAATTTCGTCCTCGAAATTATCTAGTACAATAGCAATCCATTCTTAACATAATACCATCTTAACTTTCATATGAAGTTAATTATATTCTTAAGTTATTATGTCATCACATCATATAACTTTTACTCTCTCCCTTAGAGTCAATCATCTTCTCTAAATTTCATAACTCATCATTAGATCTATTTAGATATCTTATTACTTTTTTATCCAAACATTCAAAATATCTCATTACATTCCCAATTAATTTATCTTGATGCAAGAATCAGATCATCTTATATTATACATGTACTTTGTCTAATTATTACATTCAAGATATTTTATTACTTCATCTCTTTATAATTACTCTCTTAACTTCAATTCTTAAAAATCATTGATTATCTCATCATTAAAATCACTTCCAGATTAGACATTTATCACACCTTAATTGATAACAATATCCTTATTTTTCCTACACTTTTTTTTAGCATGCTTCTCACTTAACATAAATATTAGTACAATGCCTTTCAAATTACTTTACAGGTAATTAATTAATTTTTTCCCTTTTTTTCATCATTTACAACTGATTTAACTCAATACATTCACGTTCATTTATTTATTAGAATATTACATCATATACATTATCACTTAAATCTTATGCTCCTAGTACAACTGTACACATTAAATTTCAATAATGATTCATAATCTTCATAGAATCTAGATTAATTGATCTATCTGTCACAATATACCCACGTTTCAATCTTGTTTAATTCAAATAAACAATTAATTTATTTAAACTTATCATGAAATTTCACAATATATATATAACTTAATTCCATTAGAGCAAACTTATATTCAAATCCTGATATCTTCAGATCCATATTCAGTAAAATTATCATGATTACAAATCACTTTAAATTATCTATCAATATACACATAGTTTATTTTCTACTATCTTAGTATAATTTCCACCAATTCTAATGATAATCTCATACCATACTTTCTATCCATAGTTCACTCACTTAAACCTTAAATCCATTCACTTATTCACTTTATACCATAAACATATTTAGTATAACTTTCCATCACATTTTGTAATTTCCCCTTTTTAATATCTCCTCACATTTCATACCATTAAGATCTTTATATAATCAGCTTTCTATCACATTAGCCATAACTCAAAACATTTTACATTTCTCTTTTCTTTCCTTAATTTTCATAATTATAACCAAATTTCTAACAAAAAATGATAAAGTATAACTTTACCAGTCATAATTCTTGACCATGTTTCTAGAAACATAATTATCAATCTCACCAAAACTGCACTACAGTCATGTTATCTCAGTTCCAAATCTGTGGATAACAAAATTAATCGACCAAAATATACTAAACAAATCATAGAATTATAGGAGATTAATGGTCATGCCTGAAGCTTATAAATCCATACTGTTCCTTTATTATTCAACTTGCAACCTTTCTAATTACAATGCTAAATCATATCACAAGAATTACATATTCATTCTCTAAACTTTTGCTACACCAAGAGTTAACACATTTCAACTCTATCTCAAAACAATTTGCACTCGATTATGTTCATCATTAGCCTAACTCATGTTCAAGAATATTATTATTAACATCTCTTATGTATACATATTCAATCATATGCAATTCTTACACAATTTCCCTTTTGTTACTCCATTTCGAATCTATTTCTAATCCATTTACAATCTCTTATTATACACATATACATAAAACCTTCCCACATGTGGATACCTTGGGACTCAAAATATTATATAATCATCAGGTTTAGTGATTACCATAACAATTTCACCATCCAATATTACTCGAGTCCATTCTCACTCTTAATTTCCTTACATAATCCATCTAGCTTTGCACAGTTCAAGACTTAATCTCTCTTAGGTCCACTAATACATGCAATATCATTCTTAATATCATTATACCAGTAATTATACCACCTACATATTCATAGGCCAAATCCATAATGTGACTCACTTCCCACATTTCTTACATAATACAATTACATTCATATCGAAAAACTCATCTCACATATCCTATGCATGTATACACTTAATCATGTAATTTTATTTAATTTCTCTTTTGCATACAATCTGTACAAATTTAATGTTTATCATTTTTCTTTGAACATTATCATACTCATTCTTTTGACATGATTTAAATTATTCATCAACACAAAAAATATATACATTCTAACCATAATAACACTTCACATATATTCAAGTCACATTTCTAATGTGACATCTCTCTCATTTTTTTAAAGCATTTAATGTACCTTCATATCCATTTTCACCCTTTCCAGTCAAATGACTTAAAGTAACTCATTTTCACTCGCTCAATCACTTTTTTTTTTATTTCAAAACAAATTCTCATACTATCAATCTCATTACCCAATTCGTAGTATTCTCATATGCAAGAATATTCATTGCAAATAGCTCATATGTTTAATATCTAAATAATCTTTATCAACATTCCATTAAAATTCTAAATTCTCAAATCAATATTTCACCTAAACTTCAACTTACAATTCTCATCTTTTCTTAATATCAACTTTAAAAACATCTTATATATATACCACAAAGCAACATCCAAACATATAATTTTCACAATTATTAAGCTCATTTCAAAAATCCAAATGTCACATATTACCACCATTAACATGAGCTTTCACAATATTCAAACATATCACATTTCTAACATTGAAATCACAATGTTGCATTAAAATAACAATAGAAACAATACCAATATATCTTTTTACTTAACCAACATCATCTCTTTTTCTTTTAAACAAAACTTTAACTTTATACACCCAAACCTTAAATGATCACATTTTGTCTATACCAATCAACTCACTCAATGTTCCACCATATTTCCTTCAAGTTAAAAATTTCCATTCTTTAATTTATCAATTAAACTCATATGAATGTTTCCATATCATTTTTCATTTTTTTTCCTTTCATGTAGAACTTCATCCACATACTATCATCCATCTCATCTAATTCAAATACATTACAATTCACATAATGCCACATCCGAGACCAACCTAGGTGTCAATGCATATGCATGTATTACAAATTTCATTTCAAAACTTTTCTTTTTAATTCTCTTTAAGCTTTTCAAAACTTTCTCTTTTTAATCCTACTTAGGCCGAGAATCTCGAACCTAAGCTCTGATACCAAAAATTGTAACACCCCTTCCCAGCCTACATGTGTAAGCCGAGTAGAGGCGCCACACTATCCTAATGTTGCTACCAATTTTACTTAATTCGAATTTTAGTTTCGGTTTTACAGAAATTTTGCCAAAGGTTCGCCTAGAAATTGGATCCCAAGTGTCGACAAAACTGTTTTTTCTGATTTTTGAAAACATTTTTACACAAACCAATGCAATCAGTTTCAATACACTCCCAATGAATCCACCTTATATCCTCAACTACAAACCTGCAAGAAGAGTTCACACTTCTAATACAAAATAAGTAGAGGTTTATTATTATCACATACTACTAACGTACAGTATAACTGTAACACCCCCATACTCTATATAAGTACTATACATATACCGGGTATACATACAGTACGTATATAAAGTATAAGAATGTCACTTTTTGTTACAGTTTAAAAACCTATATCTGAGTTCAAATAATATTACATTAATTTAAATATAGAACATTTACAAAATCATTATACTTTCAATAATCTTACATATATATGATAATCTTGTCTTTACCAAAATTTCATTTATACATATGAATACATTCTTGTCAGAAATACAACATAACGAAATTATACATATATGCATCACCTACTAGTTAGTCTTAAAATACTCTTACCCTTCTCGTGGCATAACAGTTTGACTTCCAGATCAACCACCTACACACCTGCGCGATTTATACAACCGCGCTAAGCCCGAAAGCTTAGTAGTACAAATAAATATTATAAACATACATAATAGACAATCATACTTATATGTTAACTTCATATATTATTATTTTCTTATCATATTTTCCCATTTCAATTACACCTTATATATATTTCTACTAATCTCATAATTATATACATATGCACGTATTTCATTAATACAACCCACAATTCCATGACTTATTAAAACATTCATAAAATAGTACTCACAATGTCCACAACCACATCCATATTATACGTCATATTGTATTTTCATGTAGTACCTTCAGATCTCATCATTCAACATAGTTTTTCAATCGACATTCACCTTCAATAATTTACTTGTACATTGCAATAATCTCACTTCATAATTATCATCATATATCTCATAACATTACATCTTATTCCATAATTCACATTTAAACAAAAATAATCATTGGTCTCATTATTCATTCATTTCATATTTCATGAATCACATTTAAACAAAGACAAGCATGGGCCCAAAAGACACTAATATGCTATTCAAAGTTCAGAGTTACTGTTTTGGTCTATAATCATAATCGTCAATACATTTATCCATGGATATTCAACTAGATTTGAGCTTACGACCCAGTCATTTCACTCAATCTAGTTTCAATAATTTGTTTTTGAGGTTTACGACCCGGTCATTTCACCCCAAAAACATCACATTTCACATTTTCCAACTGGAATCGGCTTATGACCCGGTCATTTCACCTATCCAGTGATTCATAGGCATGCCGCCAAAAACAGAACTCTGAAAATTGAATTAACACATTAGGCACACAATCATTTCATTTATCTCTTTATCAATCTCTTTTTATTTCATTTCTCATAATTAATTAGGCAACCATGCTTCAATTATATATTTCATTTGCATTATCATAGCCAACAACCATGGCCTCATATCTCATATGATCTCAAATCACCTTAATCAATTCAAATGTATATAATCAATGGCATTAACACACATTTTACATACTCATCACAACATTCATATTATACCAAACACAACATTATTAATATACATCAACAATGCATTACATTTCCTAATATTAATATACATCAACAATGCATTACATTTCCTAACACATTTACAACCAAATGTGTATCAAGTCTCAAAGTCATATGCATTTACGCAATAATGTAGTTTGTACTTACCTTAAAACCAACTCACACCAATCTATACACTTACTCTTCCAAGAATCCTCAACACTTAGATTAGGGCAATTCAACCTCTTCACAACCTAATCCAAAAGGAGTATTAGCAAAATGACCATATGAATAGTAAATTCTGGTTTTGAACTCAACTTAATCCTTATTTTGAAAAATTGTATAAAATATTCTCCTTGACTAAAATCTCTAAAATTTTTACAGAATTTAGTTTTACATCTTAAAATCATTCATTTAAAATTTCAGATCGAACTGAACACAAAATCCTTGTCAAATAGTTCACCCAACCAGACTGCTCCAATTGCTCTGCATCCTGACAGCAGTTCTGAACTTTGTGAATTTCGTAAATTAAATTCAATCAATGTGGTTCCAAATTATTTTTCTAAAATACTAGACTCACTAAGAAACAACATATCCAAAATTCAATTGGATATTATTTTTCTACATTTTATTAAAAATCCCGAAAGATAGCTGTCTCAGTTAAGGTATCTGCTGGAACGGGTCTAATAAAAATAATCTTTCCAAAATCATAACCATTCCAAAATCAAATCAACATATTTTTCAGTCATTCTAGACTCATAGAGGCACAACATATCAAAAATTCACTTCAAGAATATTTTTCTGTATTTAATTAAAAATCATACAAGTCACAGCATTTACTAATTGTAAAACAGAAAATTTTCACTAAACACAACTCTTACTCTTCCATCACCAACACCAACCTAACTTCTTATCTTTAGTTCCATTTCAACACTTTTACACACACCATACACAAACACACTCCAACCATCAACAACACTTTATCAAACTCAAACAAAATTCCAAATAGAACAAGAGAAATCTAAAGAAAACTTACTTGAATTATGCCAAATCTTCAACATCCATCTTCAATTCTCTCAAAATCCCTATGGATTTGATTTGTATATAAGTAAAATCACTTCTCTCTCTCTCTCTCTCTCTCTCTCTCTCTCTCTCTCTCTCGTGTAAGAAGAAGAAGAAGATGAAAAATATCTTTTCCCTTCTTCTTTTCATGTTTATCATATATATATATAATAATAATAATAATAATAATAATATAATATAATAAATTATTTCTAAAAACCTCCACCACACACTTTTCTCCCTCTGACTTTTCTTTCTTCTTTTTCTTTTATTATTATTATTATTATTAAACTTACTTTTCCTACACCACTTTATACATTATGTATATGTAATATATATGTTGGTATATGTATATCTCTTTTATATTTTCATTTATATTTTCCATATTTTTCAAATACCACATAAATATATATCATCCCTCTTATACACCTATTTCTTATAATATTTTCCTTACATATTTTACCAACATATCTTCTCACAACTACCATTCCAATGTACACAAAAATCGGGTATTTAATTAATTCATTTATCTTCTTTTGACTTTCATTAGTTTAACTTATATATGTTATATATACCTTCACTTCTTTTCTCCTTCCATTAAACATACTCCTTAAATCCAAATACCACAATAATTATTCCAAAACTTTTAGGGTGTACCTTGGGATATTACAATTCTCTCCACCTTAAATAATTTCGTCCTCGAAATTATCTAGTACAATAGCAATCCATTCTTAACATAATACCATCTTAACTTTCATATGAAGTTAATTATATTCTTAAGTTATTATGTCATCACATCATATAACTTTTACTCTCTCCCTTAGAGTCAATCATCTTCTCTAAATTTCATAACTCATCATTAGATCTATTTAGATATCTTATTACTTTTTTATCCAAACATTCAAAATATCTCATTACATTCCCAATTAATTTATCTTGATGCAAGAATCAAATCATCTTATATTATACATGTACTTTGTCTAATTATTACATTCAAGATATTTTATTACTTCATCTCTTTATAATTACTCTCTTAACTTCAATTCTTAAAAATCATTGATTATCTCATCATTAAAATCACTTCCAGATTAGACATTTATCACACCTTAATTGATAACAATATCCTTATTTTTCCTACACTTTTTTTTAGCATGCTTCTCACTTAACATAAATATTAGTACAATGCCTTTCAAATTACTTTACAGGTAATTAATTAATTTTTTCCCTTTTTTTCATCATTTACAACTGATTTAACTCAATACATTCACGTTCATTTATTTATTAGAATATTACATCATATACATTATCACTTAAATCTTATGCTCCTAGTACAACTGTACACATTAAATTTCAATAATGATTCATAATCTTCATAGAATCTAGATTAATTGATCTATCTGTCACAATATACCCACGTTTCAATCTTGTTTAATTCAAATAAACAATTAATTTATTTAAACTTATCATGAAATTTCACAATATATATATAACTTAATTCCATTAGAGCAAACTTATATTCAAATCCTGATATCTTCAGATCCATATTCAGTAAAATTATCATGATTACAAATCACTTTAAATTATCTATCAATATACACATAGTTTATTTTCTACTATCTTAGTATAATTTCCACCAATTCTAATGATAATCTCATACCATACTTTCTATCCATAGTTCACTCACTTAAACCTTAAATCCATTCACTTATTCACTTTATACCATAAACATATTTAGTATAACTTTCCATCACATTTTGTAATTTCCCCTTTTTAATATCTCCTCACATTTCATACCATTACGATCTTTATATAATCAGCTTTCTATCACATTAGCCATAACTCAAAACATTTTACATTTCTCTTTTCTTTCCTTACTTTTCATAATTATAACCAAATTTCTAACAAAAAAATGATAAAGTATAACTTTACCAGTCATAATTCTTGACCATGTTTCTAGAAACATAATTATCAATCTCACCAAAACTGCACTACAGTCATGTTATCTCAGTTCCAAATCTGTGGATAACAAAATTAATCGACCAAAATATACTAAACAAATCATAGAATTATAGGAGATTAATGGTCATGCCTGAAGCTTATAAATCCATACTGTTCCTTTATTATTCAACTTGCAACCTTTCTAATTACAATGCTAAATCATATCACAAGAATTACATATTCATTCTCTAAACTTTTGCTACACCAAGAGTTAACACATTTCAACTCTATCTCAAAACAATTTGCACTCGATTATGTTCATCATTAGCCTAACTCATGTTCAAGAATATTATTATTAACATCTCTTATGTATACATATACAATCATATGCAATTCTTACACAATTTCCCTTTTGTTACTCCATTTCGAATCTATTTCTAATCCATTTACAATCTCTTATTATACACATATACATAAAACCTTCCCACATGTGGATACCTTGGGACTCAAAATATTATATAATCATCAGGTTTAGTGATTACCATAACAATTTCACCATCCAATATTACTCGAGTCCATTCTCACTCTTAATTTCCTTACATAATCCATCTAGCTTTGCACAGTTCAAGACTTAATCTCTCTTAGGTCCACTAATACATGCAATATCATTCTTAATATCATTATACCAGTAATTATACCACCTACATATTCATAGGCCAAATCCATAATGTGACTCACTTCCCACATTTCTTACATAATACAATTACATTCATATCGAAAAACTCATCTCACATATCCTATGCATGTATACACTTAATCATGTAATTTTATTTAATTTCTCTTTTGCATACAATCTGTACAAATTTAATGTTTATCATTTTTCTTTGAACATTATCATACTCATTCTTTTGACATGATTTAAATTATTCATCAACACAAAAAATATATACATTCTAACCATAATAACACTTCACATATATTCAAGTCACATTTCTAATGTGACATCTCTCTCATTTTTTTAAAGCATTTAATGTACCTTCATATCCATTTTCACCCTTTCCAGTCAAATGACTTAAAGTAACTCATTTTCACTCGCTCAATCACTTTTTTTTTTATTTCAAAACAAATTCTCATACTATCAATCTCATTACCCAATTCGTAGTATTCTCATATGCAAGAATATTCATTGCAAATAGCTCATATGTTTAATATCTAAATAATCTTTATCAACATTCCATTAAAATTCTAAATTCTCAAATCAATATTTCACCTAAACTTCAACTTACAATTCTCATCTTTTCTTAATATCAACTTTAAAAACATCTTATATATATACCACAAAGCAACATCCAAACATATAATTTTCACAATTATTAAGCTCATTTCAAAAATCCAAATGTCACATATTACCACCATTAACATGAGCTTTCACAATATTCAAACATATCACATTTCTAACATTGAAATCACAATGTTGCATTAAAATAACAATAGAAACAATACCAATATATCTTTTTACTTAACCAACATCATCTCTTTTTCTTTTAAACAAAACTTTAACTTTATACACCCAAACCTTAAATGATCACATTTTGTCTATACCAATCAACTCACTCAATGTTCCACCATATTTCCTTCAAGTTAAAAATTTCCATTCTTTAATTTATCAATTAAACTCATATGAATGTTTCCATATCATTTTTCATTTTTTTTCCTTTCATGTAGAACTTCATCCACATACTATCATCCATCTCATCTAATTCAAATACATTACAATTCACATAATGCCACATCCGAGACCAACCTAGGTGTCAATGCATATGCATGTATTACAAATTTCATTTCAAAACTTTTCTTTTTAATTCTCTTTAAGCTTTTCAAAACTTTCTCTTTTTAATCCTACTTAGGCCGAGAATCTCGAACCTAAGCTCTGATACCAAAAATTGTAACACCCCTTCCCAGCCTACATGTGTAAGCCGAGTAGAGGCGCCACACTATCCTAATGTTGCTACCAATTTTACTTAATTCGAATTTTAGTTTCGGTTTTACAGAAATTTTGCCAAAGGTTCGCCTAGAAATTGGATCCCAAGTGTCGACAAAACTGTTTTTTCTGATTTTTGAAAACATTTTTACACAAACCAATGCAATCAGTTTCAATACACTCCCAATGAATCCACCTTATATCCTCAACTACAAACCTGCAAGAAGAGTTCACACTTCTAATACAAAATAAGTAGAGGTTTATTATTATCACATACTACTAACGTACAGTATAACTGTAACACCCCCATACTCTATATAAGTACTATACATATACCGGGTATACATACAGTACGTATATAAAGTATAAGAATGTCACTTTTTGTTACAGTTTAAAAACCTATATCTGAGTTCAAATAATATTACATTAATTTAAATATAGAACATTTACAAAATCATTATACTTTCAATAATCTTACATATATATGATAATCTTGTCTTTACCAAAATTTCATTTATACATATGAATACATTCTTGTCAGAAATACAACATAACGAAATTATACATATATGCATCACCTACTAGTTAGTCTTAAAATACTCTTACCCTTCTCGTGGCATAACAGTTTGACTTCCAGATCAACCACCTACACACCTGCGCGATTTATACAACCGCGCTAAGCCCGAAAGCTTAGTAGTACAAATAAATATTATAAACATACATAATAGACAATCATACTTATATGTTAACTTCATATATTATTATTTTCTTATCATATTTTCCCATTTCAATTACACCTTATATATATTTCTACTAATCTCATAATTATATACATATGCACGTATTTCATTAATACAACCCACAATTCCATGACTTATTAAAACATTCATAAAATAGTACTCACAATGTCCACAACCACATCCATATTATACGTCATATTGTATTTTCATGTAGTACCTTCAGATCTCATCATTCAACATAGTTTTTCAATCGACATTCACCTTCAATAATTTACTTGTACATTGCAATAATCTCACTTCATAATTATCATCATATATCTCATAACATTACATCTTATTCCATAATTCACATTTAAACAAAAATAATCATTGGTCTCATTATTCATTCATTTCATATTTCATGAATCACATTTAAACAAAGACAAGCATGGGCCCAAAAGACACTAATATGCTATTCAAAGATCAGAGTTACTGTTTTGGTCTATAATCATAATCGTCAATACATTTATCCATGGATATTCAACTAGATTTGAGCTTACGACCCAGTCATTTCACTCAATCTAGTTTCAATAATTTGTTTTTGAGGTTTACGACCCGGTCATTTCACCCCAAAAACATCACATTTCACATTTTCCAACTGGAATCGGCTTATGACCCGGTCATTTCACCTATCCAGTGATTCATAGGCATGCCGCCAAAAACAGAACTCTGAAAATTGAATTAACACATTAGGCACACAATCATTTCATTTATCTCTTTATCAATCTCTTTTTATTTCATTTCTCATAATTAATTAGGCAACCATGCTTCAATTATATATTTCATTTGCATTATCATAGCCAACAACCATGGCCTCATATCTCATATGATCTCAAATCACCTTAATCAATTCAAATGTATATAATCAATGGCATTAACACACATTTTACATACTCATCACAACATTCATATTATACCAAACACAACATTATTAATATACATCAACAATGCATTACATTTCCTAATATTAATATACATCAACAATGCATTACATTTCCTAACACATTTACAACCAAATGTGTATCAAGTCTCAAAGTCATATGCATTTACGCAATAATGTAGTTTGTACTTACCTTAAAACCAACTCACACCAATCTATACACTTACTCTTCCAAGAATCCTCAACACTTAGATTAGGGCAATTCAACCTCTTCACAACCTAATCCAAAAGGAGTATTAGCAAAATGACCATATGAATAGTAAATTCTGGTTTTGAACTCAACTTAATCCTTATTTTGAAAAATTGTATAAAATATTCTCCTTGACTAAAATCTCTAAAATTTTTACAGAATTTAGTTTTACATCTTAAAATCATTCATTTAAAATTTCAGATCGAACTGAACACAAAATCCTTGTCAAATAGTTCACCCAACCAGACTGCTCCAATTGCTCTGCATCCTGACAGCAGTTCTGAACTTTGTGAATTTCGTAAATTAAATTCAATCAATGTGGTTCCAAATTATTTTTCTAAAATACTAGACTCACTAAGAAACAACATATCCAAAATTCAATTGGATATTATTTTTCTACATTTTATTAAAAATCCCGAAATATAGCTGTCTCAGTTAAGGTATCTGCTGGAACGGGTCTAATAAAAATAATCTTTCCAAAATCATAACCATTCCAAAATCAAATCAACATATTTTTCAGTCATTCTAGACTCATAGAGGCACAACATATCAAAAATTCACTTCAAGAATATTTTTCTATATTTAATTAAAAATCATACAAGTCACAGCATTTACTAATTGTAAAACAGAAAATTTTCACTAAACACAACTCTTACTCTTCCATCACCAACACCAACCTAACTTCTTATCTTTAGTTCCATTTCAACACTTTTACACACACCATACACAAACACACTCCAACCATCAACAACACTTTATCAAACTCAAACAAAATTCCAAATAGAACAAGAGAAATCTAAAGAAAACTTACTTGAATTATGCCAAATCTTCAACATCCATCTTCAATTCTCTCAAAATCCCTATGGATTTGATGTGTATATAAGTAAAATCACTTCTCTCTCTCTCTCTCTCTCTCTCTCTCTCTCTCGTGTAAGAAGAAGAAGAAGATGAAAAATATCTTTTCCCTTCTTCTTTTCATGTTTATCATATATATATATAATAATAATAATAATAATATAATATAATAAATTATTTCTAAAAACCTCCACCACACACTTTTCTCCCTCTGACTTTTCTTTCTTCTTTTTCTTTTATTATTATTATTATTATTAAACTTACTTTTCCTACACCACTTTATACATTATGTATATGTAATATATATGTTGGTATATGTATATCTCTTTTATATTTTCATTTATATTTTCCATATTTTTCAAATACCACATAAATATATATCATCCCTCTTATACACCTATTTCTTATAATATTTTCCTTACATATTTTACCAACATATCTTCTCACAACTACCATTCCAATGTACACAAAAATCGGGTATTAAATTAATTCATTTATCTTCTTTTGACTTTCATTAGTTTAACATATATATGTTATATATACCTTCACTTCTTTTCTCCTTCCATTAAACATACTCTTTAAATCCAAATACCACAATAATTATTCCAAAACTTTTAGGGTGTACCTTGGGATATTACATGGATAATTTAGCATACAGCTGCTTTTCTCTCAATGTCTGCAATACAATTCGCAGATGTTTATCATGCACTTATTTACTGCGGGAGTATATAAAAATTTCATCAATAAACACCACTACAAATTGATCCATGTACGGTCTAAACACCCGATTCATCAAATTCATAAATGCAGCTGGTGCATTCATCAATCCAAAAGGCATCACTAAGAACTCATAATGCCTATACCTTGACAGGAAGGCAGTCTTAGGTACTTCTACATCTTTAACTCTCAACTGCTGGTACCCATATCTCAAATCAATCTTAGAAAATACCGTTGCTCCCTTCAACTGATCCAACAAATCATCTATGTGAGACAATGGGTATTTGTTCTTAATGGTCACTTTATTCAACTGCCGGTAATCAATGCACAACCGCATCATGCCATCCTTCTTTTTCACAAACAGTACCAGTGCTCCCCATGGTGATATACTAGGGCGAATAAACCCTTTATTAAGTAACTCTTGTAACTTCACATTTAACTCCTTTAATTCTACAGGTGCCTTTTGATAAGGGGCAATAGAGATGGGAGTGGTACCGAGCATCACATCGATACCACACTCTACCTCTCTGTCTCTAGGGGTAACCCTGGTAACTCCTCAAGAAACACATCTGGAAACTCTGCTACTGTAGGTATATTGTCCAACTCGGACCCTACTACTCTGGTATCTGCCACATGATCAAAATAAGCCTCACACCCCTTCCGAATCATCTTTTTAGCTGATATAGCTGAAACAAACATGGATGCGAGGTGTCTCCGCTCACTAGATACCGCTACTTCTCTCCCATTACGTGTTTCAGAGTAATACATTTTTATGCACAGTTTACTACAGCCCTGTGTCTAGATAACAAATCCATACCCAGAATCAAGCCATACACCCTAAAGGGAATCTCAATTAGGTCACTAAGAAATTCCTCATCCTCAACAACAATTGGACTATTCAGTATACCCTGCTAACTACCACACTATTCCCCAGAGAGTTGGTCACCAGAACATCAAACCCTAATGTCTCAAAATGCATATCACCCACACACAGAATGGATGCACTAATGAACGAATGTGTTGATCCAAGATCAATCAATGCATGCACAGGAATGTCAAATAAAAGAAATGCACCAGCTACAACATTCGAAGCATTTACCTATCTCTGCATCATATATACTCTCATGATGATCCTGCCTGATCTGGTCCACTAGTCCCTGCCGCAGATCTCCCTTTTTGAACAAATCCAAGCCTGCCACCTCTGCCACCATGACCTCCTCTGTCACTTGGTCTAGAAACTGTTATCACAGTCTATCTATCTGTGGGTGGCACTGGACAATCTCTAAGAAAATGATCAGTGGAACCATACCTAAAACAAATTGGTGTACGGGTCCCCCAACAGACATCCCTATGTGTCCATCCACACTGAGCACAAATAGGTAGAGGAAATCTCTGGGGAACGGGGCTCGGGGCACTAGCTACTAAGACTATAGGTCTTTGCCTCTGCTGCTGAAATGATCTGCCAGACTGCCCTTGACTCCCACTAAACCTCTGAGGAAAACTCCCTCAGCCTGGGATCTCCTGCCTCTGCTCCCCTCTGCTCTGGCAGCTGCTGCAAGTCGTTGTGCCTTCTCTACATTTCTAGCAGCTGAAACAATGTTGGAAAATTCCTCATAATGAGAGGCTACCACAATACACATGATAGATGGTCTTAGACCCTCCTCAAAACTCCTGCATCTGCCAATCTCATCTGATAATAAATCCTCTGTATACTTACTCAATCGGATGAATTCCTTCTCGCATTCTATAACTATCTTCCTTTCTTGCTTCAGACTAATAAAGTCCTTCTTCTTGGCATCTTTATTCTCTCGGGGGATGTGCTTCTTCTCAAATTCTCATAGGAAATCAATATAAGTCAACAACAGTGGTTCATCCATCCCATGGGGTACAGTCTTCCACCAGTCGTAGCCATCACCCTACAAAAGTGACAAGGCATAATCAAACTTCTCCTCTGTAGTGGCCTATAGCTAGATAAAAAGACTTTGCACTCTGTCTAACCACTACTAAGCCATAATTTCGTAACTTGCAGTACTTTCTAGTCTATGGCGACTGCGGCTATGGCTACTGCTGCTGCACTGGGGCCTAATGGAGTAGCTCCACCATCTGCTGCACTCAAACTGGTGGAATCCTCGGTCCTGCTAATCCAGCTGACACTGATGCCTCCCCAGCTCCGCAGACCTAATATCTCCCTCACCAGAAGCAAAGCTCACAGCGCTCACCTCACCATAAACATGCTCCTGAGATGCCATAACAACTAATATCTATAATTAAAGAAGAAATTGCCACATCAAGAACCATATATAATGCCAGTGGAAATGCATATATATTATGAAAAATCACATTTAAAATACCATTTTCTCTCTTCAAAAATCCACCTAGGTCGAGAACCTGAAACTAAGGCTCTGATACCAAAATAAATTGTGACACCCTTATACCCTATATACATATAATACACGCATCCTATATGTATAAAATATGTATATAGAGTATAAGAAAGTCACGTATATTTTTTTCTTCATTTAAAAACTTCCACATTTCTAAAATAGTTATTTAGAACACTTTATATGTTTCTTACTAAATAGAGAAAAAATATTTCTCAATAATTTAAATATAAAAAGACACATTTTAAAGGAAAATCATTGGGAAAAATTCACCAAAGCTTTGTTTGTATTTTGGATATTACCAAATCCCAATTTACACAACCTACATTTAAAATACATTCCCAAATATTCATCCAACACATTCATTTCTCCAAAATCTCCAACATAACCACATAATACACAAGTGTTTATATATATATCAATTCATATAATCCATCTCTCAAACTTTCAATATTAAAAACCAAACATCCTTTTATAATTTACATCATATACATGTAATAAACATAATATTCATATTTAAATAAATTTCACAAATTTAAAAATATATACATGAGATGTAGATGGCTTTGGTCCGTGGCAGCTCGATAAACTCTAAAAGTAAACAACTATAATCTAGACCTGGTGTGGTCTAGCAGCACTCTCCAAATCAGCTCTATCACCTGCGCGATGTAATTCAATCACGCTAAGCATAATGCTTAGTATTACATACCTTGGTATAATAAATAAATGGTATAACTGTAATACAAGAATGTTCAGCCTTTTTAAACAATCAAATCATCATTTATAAAACCTATATAATCTTAAAACATTCAATTGATATCATATAAAAAATAAATGAAACAATACTTGTTAAAACACACACACACACACATATATATGTATACTTCATTACCAAAGATTTATCCAAAAAAATTTTGATTGCAGAAGCGAAATATACATATTTATATATATCAAAGTCAATATGAAATAGATATGTAAAAAAATATGAAATATATACATGCTGGCAGTTTGTCTCTGATCTTAATGTCCACAATCAACACTGCACTCACAAACTCAAGCCTAGACTCGACTCGGTCTAGCTGAACTCTCCGGCACAACCGGATCTATCCTGTCACCTACACGATGAAACACAATCTCGCTAAGCCAAAAGCTTAGTGGTACAAACTTTAATAACAATATAGTTCAAATACAATGTCAATGCACACACATGTGAATATCACAACTAATATCATTATATATCATTATATTACTCAATTTTATCTCAATTCATAATTCACATTACAGCAAAGTCAAGCATAGGCCCAAAAAGGATCTAATATGCTATTCAAATTTCAGAGTTACTGCTTTGGTCCATAATGACACCTTGTGTCTAGCCCCATAGGCAATATATCCACGGATAATCCAACTAGATCTAAGCTTACGACCTGGTCTTTTCACTCAGTCTAGCTTCAAGGATTTGTTTTTGAGGCTTATGACCCAATTTTTTCACCCCAAAAACATCATATTTATAAGCTGGACCAGGCTTACGACCCGGTCTTTTCACCAGCCCAGCGTCTAGCCCATAGGCAATTCATAGGCATGCCTCCAAACCAGAACTCTAAAAATTGAATAACATACTATGCACACAATTTAGTCGTATTTCTCTTTATCAAATCCTTTCATAATTCCATTCTCAAATCCTTTCTCATTTTCTCGTGATCAAACTAGGCACATTGCCTTATTATATCATCTTTTTCTCACTTTTCTCACTTTTCTCTTTTATATCAATATCAATTTATTACATTATGATTTCACATATCTCATCACACTATTCCACATTTCTTTTCATTTACAACACATTACTTTTGATACTTCAACACAATTAACATTATGCGTATCATAACATATTCCTCATTCATCAACAATATATTAAGTAAGTTAACAAATTTTTCCAACCAAATGTGTTATGTCCCAATGCCATGCGAATATATGCAATCATTCAAAGCTTGTACTTACCTTTAAAAGCAACAACACCACTTCAACTTCCTCTTCCATGATATCCCTCAACACTTGGATTGATAAATCAATTCTCTTTAAAGCCTAAATCAAAGTTGATTATAAATACTCACTTAGCGATACACACAAGAAATAAGGAAAAGCACTATCTAGGGCAAACTCTACACATGACACGCTCAACAATACAGGCGTGTCCATGACCATGCCCTAAACCCATGACATAGAAGCTTTGACATGCTTAGTGACATGGGCGTGTCACTACAAATGTCAATTCTTAACAACACAGTAGCTATGACACGCTCAGTGACATAGGCATGTCACTGCACATGTCAATACTACAACAACACAGTAGATATGACACGCTCAGTGACATGGGCATGTCATTGCTCATGTCACCAACACCAAAAATAGAACCATCGACACACCCAAAGACATGGTCGTGCCACCAGGCGTGTTAGGCCAAAAACCTGATACCGACAAAAAAATTTCACATCCAACTATCATCATTCAATAACCTTATCAACTCCACACAAACTCAACCAAATCCATCAATATACCATATTATACTTGTATAAACATCAACGCAACTCAAATACAAGCAAAAATTTACAATCACAACCAAGACTTCTCAACCCAAAAGTTACAAAACTCAAAACTCTTATTCTCTTCACCAAATTTAGCCTTTTCTTCAAACCAACCACAAATTCAAATTTATTTAGACACAAGAACTTCAAACATACCCAAAATCAACCATAAACATAACTACACCAAACATCCAATAAACTCACATACAATTTTCAAAAGAAATCAAAGAAACAAGTTGGAAAATTACCAAATATGAAGAAAAATTCGTAAAACTCCAATCTGATCACTTGAAATCCTTCAATTGCTTGAGTTAGCAAGAAGCAAAATCTCTTTTCCTTTGGATGAAGATGATGGCCGGCCCTCTTGGAGAAGAAAGAAGATGAAAATAGTCATTCTCCACTCAAACCAACCACTCCTCTATTTAACCACATAAATATCCTCTTTTAATCTCCGCCAAGCATTAATAATATTATAATATAATATCATCTTCCACTATCATAACATACTAATATCCTAATAATTTAAAATATCATTTGACCAACTAAACATGTTGACTTGTATATAATGTATATATCTACATATGCGTAACATATACACATCTCCTTCATTTTTCCTTTCTTTTTCACTTAATCAAATATATACACTTTTAAATCCTTTAATTAATTTTCAACAATTAATATTTCAAAAATTTAGGGATATTACAATAACACATATAATGTCATAAATGCATTATGATAAGCATGTTAGACAAAATTTATTTCTTTTTGCACATTTCAACAACACAGTAATCATCCATTTGCATTGGGCCACAAAAATCCTTATATATTAGTCTAGTTCCAAAAATATTATCTTGGGATAACTCAATCATCTATGACACCAGCGTATCTCATCCGAAGGCATATAAAATCTATGGTACCAGCGTGTCTCACCCGGGGGTGTAATAATATCCAACAACAATATTCTAAAACTAGACCCTATATAAGGTGACATGTAATTATATTTTCACAATTTTTGCTTTTCACATCCTTTTTCATATTTTCAATGCATCTTTAACATTATCATCATATACAATGCAAATGTTGCTCATTTCTACATGTTAGTGCACAATTTGCATTTTTCACATATTGCACATACATCCCATTTAGCTATTCTCAAATGGCTTATCATGCAATAATCATCACAAAACAAGCATTGCTACTCCAAAAAATGCCACACACATACATTTATAAATATCAAGTAACATAACACATTCTACATATCCAATGTGTTATGCTAAAAATCAATGCAATCAAATACATTATAAACCAAAGTATGTACTAACCTCTATTAAGCAATAAATGGAGTTAAAGCTCAACCCCACTTCCAAAATCTTCTAATGCCCTTCACTACTAGGTTGATGAAATTATAACCTACTCAACTCCTATTGAAAATGTGAATGCAAAAATAGTCAATTATTATCACATTTGTAGGTGTTTAAAGCATAAAACAAAAATTTAGCCACATTCCTTTAAAAACACTAAAATGTGCCCCAACACACTCCAACTTCCAAACTTCACTCTAATCCATATCAATTTGATTCTAAAGTTTAAATATGTCATAAACATCATATTTCAATACATTTCAAGCATTAAAATATAATATACCACTTTTCCATTAAAATTCCAAAATTTTGCCTTAAGCCTCTTTGATTTTGGCTTTTCATTCTAACCAATTCCAAATGATAATTTGAGATCATTTATATCATTAAAAACACAAAATAACACAATTCAAATCATAAAACCAAATGCACCATCACTTTTTACAAAAAGCCTTACCAAAACCCTAACTTCCATACTAACTCTTCCAAACTCTAACTAAACTTAACTAAATCCAATATCTAACCCTAAAATCTTATCTCATCAAAATAGCATCTTACATATCCATTCCAATAATTTTAACACACTCTTTAAAAAATCCAATTCATACATATTTATGTTTAACCATAAAACTCCAAAATAATAAAGGAAAATTTACTTGATGGAAAATCACAAAAACCCACTTCAATCTTTTAAAATCCTTTAAAATTTGATGTTTGGAAGAGAAAAAGCCGTCCCCTTAACCATTCAAAATTTGGCCATGGCTTGGAGAGAAGAAAGAAGATGATATAAAATTTATATTACTAAAGTTTCCATTTTACCCTTAACCTTTTTACATAATTAGAAAATTATTAATTAATAAAATATTAATATTTTAATTAATTATTTAGTATTTATTATTATATTTCAATTCTATCTTTCATCCAAAATAATTTTATTTTTGAATTTTTTATTATTTTTTATTAAATTACCATTTTACCCCTCCTTTTACTTTGTACGTTTGTCTTTTTTTAACTTCTTTTTGAATTTATATATAATGTATATTTCCTTTATATTTCACATATACATTACCTATTTCTCACTTCCAACACTTCATTTAACCCTTCAACTTATTAATTTAATTTAATTTAATATTTATAAAATAATGAATGTTACAAGTAGAGTAGAGTGAGTTTGCTTCGACACAAATAAATTATTTATTGCCCTGATGTTATCTTAATAGATTGGAGATAATAGGTCTAGTATTAGGTGAAATTCGACAATCCTTATGGTCTTGACTATGCATTCCTTTATTTGTTCTTCTTGCCTCTTCCCCTTAGTGATCATCTTATTTGTCACAAGTAACACAACAACTTAGGGTAGGTTATTGTGGTTTGTAAGCCAATGAAAAAAAAGCTAAAATCTAAAGAAGGCTCAAAGGGACTAATAGGAATTGATATTAATAGGGTGGATACTAGTTGTTGGCTAACCAATACATGCTTAGATAATCTCTTCCTTAAATAAGCAAAGTTTAATTTATCCTCAAAAGTTTGTTAAAGCATGTTCTAATTGACTAGGACCTAAATAGAGGTAATTATGTAGGAGCCCTCTCTAAGTAAGCATATACAACTCAATGGTATAGAATAATTCCCTCACTTAGTAAAGTCATTCAAATTGTAATAAATCGATATACTAATTTATGATTATCAAGTTAGACTCGTCATTGGTTGAGCACCAATATAAACAAAAATTTGATGAAAGTAATTTATTCAAATAATCTTAATTTGAAAGATATAAGTGTTCCAAAAAATATTAAAGATATAAAATAAAATAAATAACCAAATAAGCTAAGGGAATAAAAAAATGTTTAGTTGGAATAAAAAAAATGTGTCATTTTCTTAGACAAGTTAGGGGCAAAAGCCAAAACTAGCAAGCCCTTCCTCAATAGTTTCTCCATCTATATCTTGAATAGACGATAGGACAAAACTTTCCATCAACCCTCCCTTTATCATAAAAGTCACTAGCAGTGGCACTCTTTCAAATTCAGTCAAAGGATTGCTTTTGGTGTTGGGCTTGTTAGGTTCAGGCAACTTTCCACTGTTAATAAAATTTTAGATCTCATGTTTTAGTCGCAAGCAATTGTCTATCCCATGTCCTTGTGTATGATGAAATTGACATAAGGCTTTAGTAAAGGATTCAACAATGGTTGAGGGGCCAACGGTTGTAATAGCCGATTTTTATGTAACTTATTAATAACAAAAGATGAAGGTTTTCCTAGATATGAAAACTATCTTCTATTTGTTTGACCAGTTGTATTGACATCAATAACATTTTGTGTACCTTGACTGCTAGATTGATAATTTCCTCTATCATTCCTTCTTATAGAAAATGGTTCTTCTCCCTTTCCCATTCTTCTATTTGCAAGCCAGCTTGGAGAAGATCTTTGAAATTCCTTATGAGAGTGTGAGACATCCATTTATGCATGCTGGGTAGGATACCCCTTACTATCATTTGAATCTGGTCAGACTCATCTGGTCTCTTCTTAAGCAATGCATCTTTGTTTCTCTACCTCTTCACATAGTCAATAAAATTCTCATTTTGCTTTTATCTGATAGTTTCCACCTGCATCAAGGTCACTTCCACTTTAACATTGTACCTATATTGGTGGATGAAGGCTTTGTACAACAAATCCTAGTTCTTTTGAATACTTTCCTCTAAGGTGTTGAAAAATTTTTTCACAAGAGGATCCAATGAGAGCATGAGATACCTTAGAGTTTGAGCCTTTATAGTTCTGATAGACTGCATAGCAGTGATATACTGCTTAACATGCAAGTGAGGATTCCCTGTACTATTACACCTAGCGAAAGAAGGCATCTTAAACTTGTAAGAAACTTCTTCGTCTTGTTCAAATAGTTTGTCCACTTCCAACACCTCTTCGGCCTTCAACTTCTTCTCTAAATTAGAAATCATCTTCTCCACATCTGAAGTTTCAGTCTTTTCAACAGTTGATTTTTCCATAGCCTTTGGTTTTTTCTTCTTATCTTCAGAATCTTGGAAATACTAAGCCCAATCATCATCATTAGTCATTACTTTGACATCATCCTTAGCCACTTCACCAACCTCTACCTTTCTCTTATCTTTTTGCTTCTTAGTACTAGCAGATGTTTTTCATGGTCTCAGTTCTTCCATCTTGGAGCTGATTGCATCATCTACCATCTTCTGAATCTATTCAGGTTCCATTCCTTTTGGTGAGAAACTAACTAAGTTGTTACTGAATTCTACATCACTAACTTAGGTTGGATTTTCATAGGATCTTGAACTGCCATACTCTAGGTCTGTGAGCCAAAAAGGATTAATGCCACGTAATGCAATGCATGGATGTATGTATACATGGATGCACAAACAATAGATAAACAAATATAATTAGGACATTCCTTCCAACCTTATAACTTCCACACATGAATGGCGAGTCTCTTTTTCTAGGTATATGGTCAACAAAATACCAACATGGGATATCTTGTTTTCAAAAAATTCACTCGAATGATTTAACCAATAGTTGTATTTTCAAACTTAAAAGTCAGTCCATGATAGTTCCTATTAATTAAGTCTTTATCCATTGGGCCAATAAAAGGATAGCTTTTATGCTATATTGGATTAAAACTAAATTAAAAGGTTTATCATAAATAGATTTCCCATTTGGAAAAACAACTAATGGTTCATGCCACAAACTAGCCTATGATTAATAAGTCTTGGTATAAACAAGGCTCACCATTTATTTTTGATATTCCACAATTGACCTAACTAGTTGTAAGCCCATTAAAGAAAAAGAATTTAATTTGGATGAAGTGAAAAAATAGTTTTGTCCCAAAGTCCATTGTAAAAAAAAAAAGGATTTTGGGCTTTAAGCTTGGGCTATGAGGTGAAAAAGAATTTTTTTTTGTTCATCTTAAAAAGGTTTTATGTCCAAAGACCATCGTAAAAAGTTTTGAAAATAATTTTGGTCTTTTAGGTTTATAATAATAATTTTTTTTGAGCTTACAAAATAATTACATCATATTTAGAAAAAAGAACAATCTAAATAAGTCAAGGTTCACACCAAGATATATCAATCATAGTCAAATAACAAGCATTAGGGTAAAATCCTAAGGAAAGTAACTAGGCCAATTGCATGAGCTTTAGTCTTTGGGTTGAAAAGTTTAGGCTCCCACAGTAGGTATATACCAAAGTTACAAGGCTATGAGTGGTTATGCTATGCTCAATCTCCATACCTTGAGTGAAACTATGGTGTCCCTTACACAGCACAACACAGGTTACATGAGGCATCCTAACTCATGCACATAATCCAATCTAAATGATGCAATGGACAATATCATAATCAGATAGAATAAAATAATATAAAGACCAATGGAATCAACTTCTCTTATCCATAGTGGAGTCGCCACTGTGAGGGGGATTTTCACCCCACTCCTAAGTAGAATAGTTCTTGCGACTTTAGCACTATTAGGCTTAGGGCCTTAGAAAACACAGGCCTAAACCCGGAGAACATGCAGTCACCACCCAAGAGGGCCAAGAAATAGAAAGGGGCGGTTGAATCGATTTATAAGGAATCCCCAACCCCCTAATGGGTTAGGAAAGTTGGGTACACTTGGGGAAGGTGAGAATGGCCCAGCACCCCTATAGCCCCCGGTTCATTGTAATCGGCCTCTTTTTAGGTCTTAATATTATTAAATTCTTAACTTATTAAAATATCATCCATAATACATGCAATGGAAATAAAGAAATATTTATTAAAATAAACAAAGTCCAAACTAATAAAATGGGCACCCATACAAAATGGAAGTGTGCCCTTACAATAATGTTCCATATTCAAAGTAGAAGTAAATAAAAATAAGACACCCACCAATTGGTGGAAACATGTCTCTTACAATTATCCCAAAGTCTTTAAATAAATTAAACTACAATAAATAAATAAATTAAACAAATAAGGCATCCACGAGTGAAAACATGCTTTTTACAAGTTTATTAAAAGTATAATCAATAAATAATTAATAATCATCCGTGGACAAGCAAGTAATCAAATCAATAACCAATCATTGCATAAACAATGGTAAATTAGGCCTAACTAATGAAGTTAAAGTTAATTATAAAAAATACAATTTATAAATAAATCTTAATATTAACTAATTAATGAAATATAAGGCATGACAACGAGGGTCGTGCTTACAAACGGTTTATAAGATATGGTTTTGTTAGGGAGTTAGGGTTTCTATGTAAGCTATGGTTTTATATTTATAAAAATTAAGGTTTTTAGGGTTTTAAAAAATTAAGGATTAGGAAAATAATAGTAGAGTTTTAAAATATTGTAAACTTTAAATAGGGAATAGGGTTTTAGTATAAGCTACGACCACTTAAATTCTTATGACATAGATTAAATACTTTACTGGACATTCAAATAGGCTACTGTGAAATCTGATTCTTATAGATATAAACAAAGCAAATTACTGAATATTTAATAGGCTACTTGTAACACCCCGATATTCTATATAAGTACCATACATAAACCTAATATACATACAGTAAGTATATAAAGTATAGGGATGTCACTATTCAAAATCCATTAAAAATCTTTGCCTTTACCAAAATTTAGGTTATAAATTTAGATACAATCTTATTAAAATAAAATCATGATTAACTTGTACATGAGTGCATCACCTTCTAGTTGGTCTCAAACTACACTTGCCCTCTTCGTGACATAGTGGTTTGACTACAGCTCCATCACCTACTCACCTGCGCGATCAACGTAACCGCGCTAAGCTCAAAAGCTTAGAAGTACAATTGAATATTAAAATATACTTTACAAAAGAATCATACCTCATATTTTTAGCATCATGTTTTATTGTTCTCTTATCTCGTTTTTCCTTTCTCCATGCATTCTTCATATATTCCCACTCATCTCATAAATTATACACATTTTTACATAGAACATTCACAAAATGATACTTACCATTTCTATCTCATATACATATTACATGTCATATTATACTTTCAGAATCACATATTTCAACATAGCTTCTAAAACCATATCTCTTTTCAATAATTTATTTATGCAATATTATCATGCCATACTTTATAACATTACATCTCATTACACCATTCAATTTAATCATTATCCAAAATTCAACCTTCATGAATCACATTTAAACAAACACAAGCATGGGCCCAAGAGACTCTAATATGCCATTCAATTTTCAGAGTTAATGCTTTGGTTCAATCATCACATTTATTATTATCCCAACTAGGCTTCAAGGATTTAGGTTCAACCAAGCTTCAAGGGGAAACAAAGCATGCTAAGTATCAACCCAACTTGGCTTCAAGAACCAATCCAACCTAGCTTCAAGGGTTGTAACATCTCAATTAGGCTTCAAGGACTAGACCCAACCAAGCTTCAAGGGGAGTAAAACATGTTAAACTTCAACCCAACTTGGCTTCAAGGATCAAATCCAACCTAACATCAAGAGATTGTTACTAATAGGCATGCCTCCAATAACAAAACTCTGAAAATGAATAACATATTAGTCACACAATTCATTTATTATTTTATTATCATTTTCATTTTCAATTCTCCTCATCATGTAGGCAAACATGCCCCATTTATCTCAATTGGATCATCATAGCCAATCACAATGGCTTCACATCTCATTTGAATCATCATAGCCAATCACAATGGCTTCACATTTCATTTGATTCATCATAGCCAATCACAATGGCATCACATCTCACTTCAACATATAACACTTCATTATTCAAGTACTCATAATTCATTACATTGAACATATATCTTAAATTCATCATCATATAGGCAATATGCTCTATTCATTTTATTTCAATCATTATATCTCAAATCACATTAATCAATTCATCATTATACATATAGCACATTACATTTCACAAGATTCACATTATAATACCTCATTATTGAAATATACATAATCAAACACATTAAACATCCATTAAGAATGATCATTGTTGATATACACATATATAATTTACCTTATTCTTAGATTTAGAATCCTCAATATACATTTGTTTAGGTCATCTTTGTTTTAAGTATATTTAAAGTGTAGATACAAAAAGACCTTTGGAGGATCCAACAATGTAAGAATAGTCAAGAATAAATATCAATAGCTAACACACTCAAGGGACACGGCCAAGCTTGTGGCCGTGTCTCTCAACCAAAAGCTCCAACAAGGCCAAGACTCCCCTAGCTTGGCCGTGTCTCTCAACCAAAATCAGGCAGTAGCAGACACGAGCAAGGGACACGGCCAAGACAGTGGCCGTGTCTCTCCAAAAATCATCCAACACGGCCAAGTTTCCTCTAACTTGGCCGTGTCTCCCATAACTTGGCCGTGTCTTTCAATAATTTAAACCAAACACTTCAAAATTCATACCACAACCCCCTTAATCAACATCTTTGTTTATATCTATCAATTACATATTACTTTAACACTTATATAACTTCATTATATCATCATAATAATCATTATATACATCACTATAATGAATTACTCAAATTCCCAATTCATTTATACTAAACCCTTATTCAACGATTCATCATTATCCTCACAAATACCCCAACTTATCATCACTTAGATACCAATTCAACACATTTACATACTTCAATCTTTAATTATCATCATCTCACACACCAACCATATCAAACATAACCTCAATCAAAAGAAATCAAGACAAGAAGATGAAGTCTTACATATATATATAATCAATAAAATCAACTCAAGAAATGAATACTTACTTGAATATCTTCCAAATCTTCAAACTCCATCTTCAATCTTCTTAAAACCCTTAAGAAATTTGATGTGAAGATTACTAAAATCACCTCTCTCTCATTCTCTCTCTCTCTCTCTCTCGACCACGAAGAAGAAGAAGAAGAAAGAAAGAATTTCCTGTTTCTTTTGTTCTTATCTTAAATATTTATATATATATAATAATATAATTAATTATTTCTAAAATATCTTCCACCACACACCTTTCACTCTCTTTAACTTTCCTTTCCTCTTTCTTTTATTATTATAATTATTATTATTATTATCAATCAATTATATATATACTTACTTTTCCTACACCACTTTATACATTAAATCCAAATACAACAATAACTCCAAAACTTTGAAGGTATACTTTGGGATATTACACTACTGGACATGTTAATCCGATTATTATGCAAGGATGATTCAAAGGGTTTGCATAATTATTATAAACAAAATTAACTTACTGCTCGTTTATATTTAAAATTTTAATTACTACTGCTACCATGATATATAAACATAACATAAATGAAAAATAAAATAACTAGCCACTATAAATTCAAAGCAAATTAAATGCAGAATTTCAAACCTCCATTTGTAGGCTCCACCAATATTTTACATTGATTCAAATTTTGTGCTAGCACCTGTATCAAATCTTGATTGATCGAAGTGAAGGCAATGTCCATTGCCTTCTATTTTATTGATGGTTAATATTCTATGTCTCTTTCTTGCCTTGGTTGTTGGTTGCTCTTCAGCTGCTCCTCTTTTTGTCTATAAATTATTTTTGGTTGCTAGGTCATCCATGTGTTGCCAATCCTCCTTTTGATATTTCTTGGTTGCTCCATTCCCCCTCTCTTTATTTTAAGCTTCTGTATTTATAAGTACAATTAGGTAAAATGGTTCCAAGATTTTCTCTCCTTATCCGTGCCTTATTAGGATTCTGAATGCAAAAATGCCTAATTAAGGAATTAAAACTGCCTAATTAAGGACTTGCGGCGAAGTTGGGCCTTGTTCCATGCCCCCTGTGGTGAATTGGCAAGGCCAATTTACCCCAAGTATGGCCTCTAGTGAATTGGCAAGGCCAATTCACCATGTCCAGTCTGGCAGTGAGACCGGATTGCTTTGGGATTGTAAGGTTGGATCAGAACATTTTAGGGCTTTAAAGGTTGAACTAGCTTATTTAAGCCTTTTAAAATTGGACCAACCTAATTCAAATCTATAAGCTAGGTTTAAGCTTTTAAAATTGAATGAAATTCGGCTCGGCCTTCTTTAATTGGGATCGGGCTAGCTTAGGGCCAAAATTAAGGGTCTACATTGCCATAAGAGGGGGAGTAGAGATATTGAAATTTAAGGTGAAAGTTGGTTTTTTAAGGAGTTTGGAGTTGTAATTCGTTTGGATGGTTTAGTTTACTACAGTCTGTAATTTTGAGGACGAATTTATTTTAGAGGGAGAGAGTTATAACGCCCGTAATTTCTATGAAATATAATTAAATAAATAATTTACAAGGTTAAATAAAATATTGGAAGGTAAGAAAGATAAAATGTATATGTGGAATATATGTTAAATATTCATAACATATAAATGCTATTAGTAAATGAAAAAGTCAATGATTAAATAGTAAAAAAAGGTAAAAAGTCAAAAGATAAAACTTAAAAACTTAAAAAATAAAAATAATAAATAAATAGATAATAATAAATAAAATAAATTAAAATTAAAATATATTTTAATGGTAGTGGACAATTACGGATTTTTAATTATTAATAAATTATTTAATTAAATATTTAAATATATATATTTGTGGTTAGAAATAAAAGAAGAAAATAAAACCAAAATTCCCATCTTCTTCTTCTTCTTCAAGAAATCGTTCACTATAGCCAAGAGAGGAAAAAAATAATTGGAAAAAAAATTATTCTTTCAACATCCAACCCAAATTTTCTAAAGAAATCAAAGGAATTAAAGAGTTTTTGAAGAAAGATTAGGTTCAAATAAGTAATTACTATTTTAAATTTGGTTTTGATGAATTTTAAGATTATATGAAAATTTGATTTTTGATGGAGGATTTTATAATTATTAATATAAATTGTTTGAAGTTATGTGGACGTGTATGCAATGATTTTAATGTTGATGATTAAAATGATTAGGTTTGGTTGAAGTTTAAGAGAAGTAGTAATTAAATTTAGGATTTTGGGAATAATCTTGGGTAGAATAAATATAATTGTTGTTTAATTGATTAAAATGTCTTAAAATAAGATGATAATAATATATTTTGGTATAAAATATGATTTAGAATTGATTATAACAAAATTTTAAAATTAAAGTCTGCTAGGGTGAATATTCGAAATTGGGTAGAATTAAAGAATTAGAAGTTTGATTGGTAGAAATGAGTAGAATTATGTTTCTAATGATATATTTATAATTATAATTTATGTAGACCCTTAATTTTTTCCCTAGCTAGTTCGATCCCAATTAAAAAGGCCAAGCTATATTTGGTCTGATTTTAAAAAGCTTAAACCTAGCTTATAGCTTTTAGATAGGTCGGTCCAGCTTTTAAAGGCTTAACATAAGTTGGTTCAATTTTTTAAAGCCCTAAACCTAGTTCAATTTATTATTTAAAGATCAAAATAAGTTTGATCCAATTTTAAAATACAAAATTAAGTCCGACTGGACTGTAAAAGTAAAACCATGACAAATTGGCTCTCAATTCGCCATGAACCATGGCTCATGGTGAATTGGGGAATCTAGATTTGCCATGGTCTTTAAAATTTTGTTTTTAATTGTTATTACCCGGCCTTAACTCGGTTTATTAAGTTTCCTCATTAAGATTGGACTTGGTTTGACTGTAGGATTAACATATTAGGTTTTTTTGTTTTAAATTTTCTTTGCCTATAACTAACATGGAGTAATACTACAACAGTGATTGATAAGATTCAACACGAAGGCAAATAGGAGCTTAGAGCAACAGAAATCAAAACACAATTAAAATATATAACAACCAAAGAGGCAGGAACCATTGTCTCAACCTTGCTTCATTCATCCAAGATTGAGGTTGGTTAGGTAGTAGCTAGAGTTTGGATCAACACATAATTTTGGAGGAACCATCAAAAGAATGTACGTTATAAGTTCTGTTCATTTTAATTCAACACATAAAGCTTTTGATGATAGTTTTTAACATTGATCATATTTATTCTTCATCCAAATAATTCCAACAGTCCAATAGCTTATATTCATCAATTCTAATTCATATTTATTTTATTAACACATATCCAGCAGCTTGAATTCATTAATTGATGTGTGCAGTAGCTTGAATCCTTTATTTTCAAGTTCATAGTCAGTTATTCATTCAATTTGGTTTCCTCTAGTAGCCAACCTTTATTTATTTTAGTATCATAATAATTTAAGACTTGATTTAAAACCTTTATTTAATTACTTAAAATACTAGCTTGCATATTTTGAAAAACCAAAATCTTAAATTATAGTTTTAAATTCCTAATATCAAAAAAAACCCTAATCATACTTTCAAAACACTAAAATCCCAACTTTTATCCATAAACCCTAAAATCCTAATCATTATACTAAAAGCCTAATTTCAAGAATAAAACCCTAAATTTTCACTATTTTCTAAATCAAAACACTAATTTCCAAACAAAGACCCTAAATTTCAAATCAAAATCCTAATTTCCAAATTAAAGACCCTAAAACCCTAATTTTCCTTAAATACCCTAGTTTTCATTTAAAAACCCTAATCATGTTTTCCAAAGTATTAAAATCCTAATTTTGCCCTAAAGTCCTATATTTCCATCTCAAAAGCTTAAAAACCCTAAGTTTGTATATTTGATGTCATATTTAAGATTAAAATTATATTTTTTTTTATGATTGTGATTAAGGATTTATTTATTGATGTTTTATTTATTATTGATAATTTGTTCTATCTTTTAATTATTGTGAATGTTTGAATGACTTAATTTATTTTGTTAATTTTTTTAATATTGATTATTTTGATTTCAAGGATATAAGAGGTATGTCTCCATTGTGTGCGTACCTCGTTAGTTAAATGTAATTTTATTTATTTTGAGTTTTTGAATTATTGTAAAGAACATGTTTCCATCAAATGGTGGGTATCTTATTTATTTATTTATGGACATTGACAATTATTTTAAGAGCATGTTTCCATCCTATATGGGTGCCCATTTTTTATTTTATTTGATTATCTGGACCTTCTTTGATTTCAATACAATGAATATTTATTTACTTTAACGTGTATGTAATATGGAAGATTTTTCAATAAGTTAAGAATTTAATAATATTTTGACCTAAAAAGGAGGTTGGTTCCAATTAACGGGGCATTGCAGGGGAGTTGGGTCATTCTCTCCTTCCCCACACGCACCCAACATTTCAAACCCAATAGGGTGTTAGGGATTCTCTAGAAATCGAGTCATCCACCCTTTCTATTTTTTCGGCCTGTCATGGTGTTGAATCCATTTTCTCCAGGTTTAGGCTCATGTTCTCTAAGGCCCTAAGCCTAACAATGCCAAAAGTCACAAGAACCATTCCACATGGGAGTGGTGGGTAAAAATCCCCACTCACAGTGGTGACTCCATTTTGTTTATAAGGAAAGTTTGACTTGAATCAAAAAGAAAAAAGGAAAAAAGAAAAGAAAAAAAGAAAGGAAAAAAAGAAAGATAAAACCTAAAAAGGCGGTTCTGAAAGCCAACTGAGTTCTCTTTTACCTAAAGTAGCAAAAGGCTTCCATTTTGTTTATAAGGAAAGTTTGACTTGAATTGGTCCAAGGCAACCAAAGATTCGATCAAAATCAGAGAAAAAGTAGAAAGACCATCCAGTTCTTAAAAGTTCTATACTTGACAGTCTTACAACGAAGAAGGACAAAATGGTAAAATGCTTAAAGAAAGGGAAGAGTAAGAAAAATAAAAGAAAGAAAAGGGAGAAGAAGAAAAGAAATGAATTTGGGTACCAAACTTTTTGCAATGGCAAAGACTATCCCAATCAAGATTCAGGTTAATGCCAAAAAGAAAGAAGAATGTTCAAAGCTCTTTCTTTTCATATTTCCAATTGCCTATGGCTCCAACAAAAAATCATGGTGTGAGCATTTGGCCATAGTGTCACAATGGCTCCAACTCAAAATGGCTTTCATTTAACCCGTGTCCCTTATAGACACCATTTCAAGCCTATCAAAGACCTATTGATCTCTCTTGGTAGGTAGAGTTTATTAGTGGAGATAGTTTGAATAAGCATGCATATGAGATAGACAATATTCAAACTCAAATGTGACCTTTGACCAAGTATTGTGTATGTGCCTATCTGTAGTGCAACAGTTCTTGCTAAATAGAAATAATTCCCGAGTTTAGTATGGTAACTAGGGTTGTCATGTTATAGATATGTTAGGGGATCTGGCTGAAGGGGGGGCTGAGGGAAAAACAGAGGTGCATGGCACTGGCAGGGGATCTGGCTGAAGGGGGGGCTGAGGGGGGGCTGGGACTGAAGGTTTGAAGGGCTGAGAGGGAGTTGAAGACTGAGATTAACATCTCCGGCGGCCGGCAGGGGGGGTCGTCAGCCCCCACACGACCCCACCTGCCTCCGCCCCTACTCAGGTCTAAGTACACAATTCAATCATGGGTCCAAGTACCCAATCTCGAGTCTAAGTACCCAAAGCCAATCCAGTCTCAAGTCCTAGTACCCAAATCAAATTCAATCTCGGGTCCAAGTTCCCAAATCCAATTCAATCACGGGTCCAAGTACCAAATCAAATTTAGTCTCGGGTCCAAGTACCCAATCTTGGGACCAAGTACCCAAATCCAATTCAATCATGGGTACAAGTACCCAAATCAAATTCAATCTTAGGTCCAAGTACTCAATCTTGCGTCCAAGTATCCAATCTTAGGTTCAAATACCCAAACTCAATATAGTCTTGGGTCCAAGTACCCTAATCAAATTCAATCTCAGGTCCAAGTACCCAATCGCGGATCCAAGTACCCAATCTCGAGTCCAAGTGCCTAATC
Source organism: Garcia nutans (assembly GCA_947685225.1). Classification (NCBI taxonomy): domain Eukaryota; kingdom Viridiplantae; phylum Streptophyta; class Magnoliopsida; order Malpighiales; family Euphorbiaceae; genus Garcia; species Garcia nutans. Next base: position 30,925,027 of record CANTUV010000005.1, on the reverse strand, counting down.
TTAGGTGCCAAAATCCAAACCAATTTAATCTTGGTCCAAGTACCCAAATCATACTCAATCTCGGGTCCAAGTACCCAGACTCGGGTCCAAGTACCCAAATCAAATCCAAGTACTCATCCTAATTCTAAATCTGCTCAAAGTCATATTGGTTTTCACTCTCTTCTACTGAAAGTCTCAGATCATTCAAGCAGGGGGCAAACTATAGACCCTTAATTTTTGACCCAGTCCAATTCGATAGTCCAAATAATTTTTGTGGTATTTTAATTATTTTAATAATATTTTAATTACTTATAATAATTAATAGTTATTTTTAATAAAAATAAAAAAATAAAAAATAAAAAATAAAAAATAAAAAAATTGGATTGTTACAACCTTTGACATCTCGTCCTTTGCCTAATTCTCTTCCACCTAATTTTGATACTAATGCATTTTGCCAATTCCATTAAAGGCATAGGCACAAAACAGACAACTGTATGAAGTTGAGGCATGAGATCCATAATTTAATTGATAATGGAAAGTTGCCTGAGCCTGACAAGCCTAATACCAAGAACAATCCTTTGCCTAAGTTTGGAAGAGTACCTCCACTGGCAACCTTCATGGTGGGAAAAGGATTGGAAGAAGATTTTGTTTTATCATTTCTTTAAGATGGAAAAATTGAAGATGTGAAAGGAAAAGAAGCTTAACTCAACAAACTTTCCTTAGCTTGAATGTTGCATTTCAATTTTGCTTTCTTTAATATTTAATTGGAATAATAGTGTTTTTCAAATTTAAATTTATTTGAATAAATTACTTTCATCAAAAATTTTGTTGGTCTTTGTTCATTTTGGAGCTAAACCAATGACGAATCTAGCTTGATGTTCATAAATTAGTGTATCTAGGCATCATGACTTGAATGACTATACTAGATGAGAGAATTTCTCTATAGCATTGAGTTGTGTATGCTTACTTAGAGAGGGCTCTTGCATAATTACCTTTGTCTAGGTCCTCATCAGTCTTAGAACATGCTTTGACAAACTTTCGAGGTGAAATTGAATTCTACTTATTTTACGAGATAAATGATCTAGGCATTGTTTGATAAGCCAACAACTAGTATCCACACAATTACATATCAATCCCTAGTTGTTCCTTTAAGCCTTCATACAATTTTAGCTTTCTTTTCATTAGCTCACAAACCCCAACAACCTACCCTGACCTGTTGTTACACTTTTGACAAGTCTTATGATCACTAAGATGAAAAGGCAAGAAGATCAAAGAAAGGAATGAATACTCAAGACCATGAGGATAGTTGAAGTACTCAAGACCATAATGGTAGTTGAAGTTCACCTGAATTAGACCAAATATCACAGATAAAGTCAAGACTGAAGCAGATTGATACCACTCCACTCATCCATTATTAGAAATACAAGTTGGTACAAACAAGACAACTCTTTTAGAGCTAGAACCAAAAAAAGAAAAGAAAAAGAAAAGAAAGAAAAGAAGAAGAAAAGAAGAAGAAAAAAAGCAAAGAAAAAAAGAAAAGAAAAAAAGGACAAAAGAAAAAAGGAAAAAAGAAAAGAAAAAAAGAAAGATAAAACCTAAAAAGACTGTTCAAGAAGCCAACTGAGTTCTCTTCTACCTAAAGCAGCAAAAGGCTTCCATTTGGTTTACAAGGAAAGTTTGACTTGAATTGGTCCAACCCAACCAAAGATTTGATCAAAATCAAAGAAAAAGGAGAAAGACCATCCAGTTCTTGAAAGTTCTATACTTGACAGTCCTTCAAGGAAGAAGGACAAAATGATAAAATGCTCAAAGAAAGGAAAGAGTAAGAAAAATAAAATAAAAAGAAAAGGGAGAAGAAGAAAAGAAAAGAATTTGGGTACCAAACTTTTGCAAAGGTAAAGACTATCCCAATCAAGATTCAGGTTAATGCCAAAAAAAAGAAGAATGTTCAAAGCTCTTTCTTTTCATGTTTCCAATTGCCTAGGACTCCAACAAAAAATCATGGTGTGAGCATTTGGCCATAGTGTCTGTAGACCCTTAATTTTTTACCCAGTCCGGTTCAATATATTTTTGTTAGTCCAAAACAATTTTGTTATCTTAATTAAATAATATTTGCTTTAGTATTTAATTTTTATAATTAATAAAAAATAATAACAATAAACAAATAAAAAAATTGGCGACGAAAAATTTCATCACCGAAAGGGGTTGGGCCATTTCGCCGGCAGGATTTACCAATTTTCGCCCGCAGTATTTTTCTGCAGCAGTTTTTTTTTTCCAGCAAAATTTTTCCGACGCAAATTTTTCCGAAACCAAATACAATTAGGTTTCGGTTTGCTTTTTTTAATTAATGTTAGATTCCATGAATAACTAAAATTAATCATAAAAATCTTCTATAAATAAGGACTAAAACAACATAGAAAGAGGAGGTGAATTTTGAGACCAAAATTGAGAGGAAAACTTTGAAAGATTTGAAGAATTCCTTCTAGCAGTGAAATCTATCGGACTTATTGAGAGAGCAAACAATCAATTCAATCCATCAAAGGCAGCAAAGCATGTCTTTGTTCTTGTTCATCCAAGAGGAAATTTTTGGTGGAACCAACAAACGGAGGTATGAATGTCTAACTTCTTTCACAGTAGGTTAAATAATCCAATTGTCTCTTTTGATTCAAAAAACCCTAGAACTTTAATTTACCTTTTCTAAAACTTAAAAACCTTAATTTGTTTCTTTATTTTCCAAAAATCTTAAAATTGATAGTTTTTGTTTCTTCAAAATCTAAAAACCCTAATTTGCTTTCCAATTCTTCAAAATCTTAAATTGAATCTGTTTCTTTCCAAAACACTAAAAAAATATCATTTTTGTTTCTATAAACTTTAAATCATTTTGTTTATTTTTATAAAACTTCATAAAACTATAAATTGTTTCTCCAAATTCTAAAATAAAATATATTCTCCGAAAACACTAAACCCGAATTCAACTTTAGAATCAAGATAGTAACCTCAAACCAAATTATTCTAAACCCTAGTTTTCTTAAACCCTAATTCCCTTTAATTTTTCTATATCCTAATCTTTAAAACCTTAAAACCATATAAATTTAAATGTTATAATTCTACAAAGTAAGTAACCGTAAATCATAAATCCAATATTTTAAATTATTCAAACCCTAATTTCATGATTTCACTCCTCCAACACTAATTTGCTTAATTAAAGAATTTTATCAACCTCTTAAATTATAAAACTTTAATCCATTTCAATTCCATTAAAACTCACAGTAGCTTAAACCCATTAAATAAAGAATCTTAAATAGAAACAGTAGCCCTAATTTGAATCTTTATTTTTCTTTATTCAATTTTATATTTGATTATGCTTTGATTTATTTTATATACTTTAATTTATTTAAGTTCTATGCTTGGTTTATTTAGTTTAACATGGATGGATGTTTACGTTCTATTGATGTTTAATATCTTTGATGAATGATTTATGATGAATGGTTATTTACTTTTATCGATTTATTTAGATTTCCAAATATTGTAAGAGGTATGTTTCCACTTGGTGGGTACCTCATTAGTTAAATATCATGTAATTTACTATTTAGGCATGGATTATGTAAGGGCATGTTTTCATCTTCGGGTGGGTGTCCATTTATTTGTTTTGCTTGGACATTGTTTTGATTTTCAATATATCGATGCTTTATTTTAATTATTGTGTGTAATATTGATAATGTTGTTATATTTAAGAATTTTATAATATTAAGACCTGTAAAGGAGGCCGGTTCCAATGAACCGGGCATTGTGTGGGTGCAGGGACATTTCTCACCTTCCTCACATATACCAAACTTTCCAAACCCATTAGGGGGTTGGGGATTCATTAGGAATCAAGTCATCCACCCCTTTCTTTTTCTCGACCCGTCTGGGTGGCGACTCCATTTTCTCCGAACATAAGTCCGTGTTCTCTAAGGCGCTGAGCCTAAACAGTGCCGAAGTCACAAGAACCATTGCACAAGGAGTGGGGGCGAAAATCCCAGCTCACAGTGGCGACTCCACTAGGGATAAGAGAAGTTGATTCCGTTGGTCTTTATATTATACTATTCTTTCTTATAATGATATTATCCATTGCATCATATTAGATTACATTGTGTGCGTGAGTTAGGATGCCCGTGTTACCCATGTTGTGTTATGTAAGGGATACCATACTTTCACTCAAGGTATGGAGATCGAGCATGGCATAACCACTCATAACCTCGTACCATTTGGTATATACTTGCTATGGGAACCTAAACCTTTTTACCCAAAGACTAAAGCTCATGTAATTGGCCTAGTTACTTTCCTTAGGTTTTACCCCAAATGCATGTTGTTTGACTATGGTTAATTTATCTTGGCTTAAATCAGGGCTTATTTGGTTTGCTCTTTTCGAAAATGACCCAAGTACATTTGCAAGCTCAAATAAATTTTTCTTTAAAGTCCAAAAGACCAAAGCTATTTTTAAAACTTTTCATGATGGTTTTTGGACATAAGACTTTTCTAAAAACAAATCAAAAATTCTTTTGCTCATGGCCCAAATACTAAGCCCAAAATATGTTTTTCTAAAATCTTTTTACAATGGGCTTAGAAATAAAATTGCTTTTATCCAACCTTTTCTTACAAAGAGCTTGCAAATTATTTAGGTCAATTAAGGAAAACCAAAAATAAATTGTGAGCCTAGTTTATACTAAGAATAATTAATCACGGGCTTGTTTTTGGCATGAGTCATTAGTTACCTTTTTTAAGTGAGAAATCTATTTATAATACCTCTTAATTTCGTTTTAATCCAATATAGCATAAAAGCTACATTAGTTGGTTAAATGGATTAAACCTAATTAATGGGAATTATCATAAGTTGATTTCCATTTTCAAAAATATAACTATTGGTTGAAATGTCTGAGGGAATTATTCAAAAACAAGATACCCCATGTTGGTATTTTGTTAACCATATATGTAGGAAAACAGACTCGCCATTCATGTGTGGATGTTATAAGATTGGAAGCAATGTCCTATTTGTCCTTGTTTATTGTTTGTGCATACATGCATACATGCATCTCATATCATTAATCCTTTTTGGCTCACAGCCCTAGATTACGATAGTTCAAAAGCTTACCTATGCCGGAGATGAAGTATCTTGCAGCGACTAAATCACTTGCTCACCAAAAATAATGGATCCCGAACAAATTCAAATAATGGTGGATGATGCCCTCAATGCCAAGAAGAAATAAAAGAGGCCCTAGCTGAGACTATGAAGAACCAATTGACTACAATTTTAGGAAATAATGCCAAAGCATCTGCTAGCTCCAATAAGCCAAAGGACAATGGGAAGGCTAAAATTGGTGAAGTAGCTTTTAATGATGATAAGGTGATCATTGATGATGATGATTGGGCTCAATACTACCAATATCCTCAAGACAAAAAGGAGCCGAAGGTTGTTGAGAAGGTAACTATTGAAAAGATCGAGACTTCTGATGTTGAAAAGATGATTGCTGATTTAGAAAAGAAATTTGAGAAGAAACTAAAAACTGAAGAAATGTCCGAAGTTGACAAATTATTTGAGCTAGATGAAGAAGTTACGTACAAGTTCAAGGTGCCATCTTTTGCGAAGTTTGATGGAACCGGTAATCCTCATCTGCATGTGAAGTAGTATATCACTGCTATGCAGTCTACCCGAGCAAATAAGGCTCAAACTCTAAGGTACTTTATGCTCTCATTAGACCCTGTTATCCAAAATTGGTTCAATACCTTAGATGAAGGAACACGAAAGAGTTGGGATTTGCTATACAAGGCCTTCATCCAACAATATGGATAAAATGTCGAGTTGGAAGTTACCTTAATGGAAGTTGAGTCCATTAGGCAAAGGCCAAATGAAAATTTTGTGGACTATGTGAAGAGATGGAGAAATAAGGCTGCTTTGCTCAAGAAAAGGCCCAATGAATCTGATCAAATAAGGATGATCGTGAGAGGCGTCTTGCCCAATCTCCGAGAATGGATGTCTCACACCCTTATAAGGGATTTCAAAGATCTTCTCCAAGCTGGTCTACAAATTGAAGAGTGGGAAAGGGAGAAGAATCGCTTTTCAATAAGAAGGAATGAGAAAGGTAATTACCAGCCTAGCAATCAAAGCACACAAAAAGAAGTTGATGTTAATGCCACTAGTCAAGGAGGAATGAGGCAGTTTTAAGAATTAGGGAAGCCACTGTCTTGGGTTCTCAATAAGCTACAAAAGAGGGGATTATTATAACCCTTAACTCCTCGTCCTTTGCCTAATCCTCTTCCACCTAACTTTGATACTAATGCATTTTGTCAATTCCATCAAAGGCCTGGACACGGACTAGACAATTGCATGAAGTTGAGAGATGATATCCAGAATTTAATTGATAATGGCAAGTTTCCTGAGCCGGACAAGCCCATTACCAAAGGTAATCCATTTCCAAGGTTCAACAAGGTGCCACCACCAGCAACCTTCATGGTAGGAAAAGGATTAGAAGAAGATTTTGTATTATCATCCTTTCAAGATGGGGATATTGAAGATGTGAAAGGAAAAGAAGTTTAACTCAAAAAACTTGCCTTAGCTTGAATGTTGCTTTTCAATTTTACTTTCTTTAATATTTAATTAGAATAATCGTGTTTTTCAAATTTGTTTGAATAAATTACTTTTATCAAAAATTTTGTTGGTCTTTGTTCATTTTGGTGCTCAACCAATGAGGAATCTAGCTTGATGTTCATAAATTAATGTGTCTAGGCATCATGACTTGAATGACTTTACTAGGTGAGGGAATTGCTCTATAGCATTGAGTTGTGTATGCCTGCATAATTACCTTTCTCTAGGTCGTAGTCAATCTTAGAACATGCTTTGACAAACTTTCAAGGTGAAATTGAACTCTACTTATTTAAGGGAGAAGTGATCCAGGCATTGTTTGATGAGCCAACAACTAGTATCCACCCAATTAGATATCAATCCCTAGTTGTACCTTTGAGCCTTCTTAAAATTTTAGCTTGCTTTTTATTGGCTTAAAAACCCCAATAATCTACCCTGAGCTATTGTGATACTTTTGACGAGTCTTATGATCGCTAAGATGAAGAGGCAAGAAGATCAAAGAAAGAAATGAATACCATGAAGATAGTTAAAGTTCTCAAGAACATGAGAGCAGTTGAAGTTCTCAATACCATAAGGGTAGTTGAAGTTTTCTTAGTATTTCTAATATATTAAGACAACATCAGAGTAACAAATGATTTATCCCTATTAAAGATGATTTATATTACTTCACTCATCCATTATTGGAAGCCCAAGTTGGTACAAACAAGAAAACTCTTTAGAGCTAGAACCAAACCAAAAAAACAAACAAAAAATTAAAAAAAAAAAGAAAAAGAAAAGAAAAAAAGAAGAAAAAAGGAAAAGAGAAAAGAAAAGAAAAAGAAAAAAAATATAAATCATAAAAAGGCGGTTCAGAAAGCCAACTAAGTTCTCTTTTACCTAAAGCAGCAAAAGGCTTCCATTTGGTTCATAAAGACATTTTGACTTGAATTGGTCCAACCCAATCAAAGATTCGATCAAAATTGGAGAAAAAGGAGAAAGACCATTCAGTTCTTGAAAGTTCCATACTTGACAGTCCTACAAGGAAGAAGGACAAAATTATAAAATGCTTAAAGAAAGGAAAGAGTAAGAAAAATAAAAAGAAAGAAAAGGGAGAAGAAGAAAAGAAACAAATTTGGGTAACAAACATTTTGCTAGGGCAAAAACTGCCGTAATCAAGATCCAGATTAATGCCAAGAAGATAGAAGGAATTTGGAGTCTAGCAAGATTGCCTCCAAGCTTCCTAAAATTCAAACAAGAAATTTATAGTGTGAGGGTTTCTCTATTGTGTCACACCAGCTCCAATCTCAAAATGGCCTTCATTTAACCCATGTCCCTCATAGACCCCATTTCAAGCCTATCAAACACCTGTTGATCTCTCTTGGTAGGTAGAGTCTATAAGTGGAGATAGTTTGGATAAGCATGCATATGAGATAGATAATATTTAAACTCAAATGAGACCTTAGGCCAAGTAATGTGTATGTGCCTATCTGAAGTGCAACAATTCTTGCTTAAATAGAAATGATTCCCGAGTTTAGTATGATGACTAGGGTTGTCATGCTATAGATATGTTAATTTGGAAAAATCAAGTCCTGAGGTACATTGACATTAATTTGGCAAAGCCAACATTTGATTTCAAAATTAAAATTCAAAAATTCAAAAAAAAATATTTTGTCATACAAAGCCTTTAAGTTAAACGAAGTATGTTGAACCTCCAAAGGACACATTGGGCAAAGGAAATGATTATTGGCAAGGTCATGAAGATGCTATCAACCGACATGCTGAAACATCGTTCGAAATAGATGAATCCCTGACTCTGCCGCTTGGAGCCTCCATTATTCATGTTTTCAATATCTCAAAGATAAAAGTCATAAATGAGAAGCATTCTTTTATTCCAATGCAAGACCTGAACGAGTATATGAAAGGAACCAATGAGAACACTTCTACTGAACACCTCAGTCTGTGAGTCAATGGAACGACTGTAAGTATCCTTCATGCATATCATGCATACATGAGCATATCACATTGCACTTTCTTGTCTTGTGTTGTCTATTCCTTGTCAAAATGAATGGCAAACACCCTACGAAGTAAAGAATCAAAAGAAGATATTGAATCAAAAGGGCACGGAAAGCCTGTTCGCTTGTGGAAGCTCTAGTTGTTTTGCAAAAGAAGAAATACGTGCTTGTGCGATGAACCAGACGACAAAAACATCAATCAGAGCCCGCATAGAAAAATCATGGTTTTGAGCCTACACAGGGGGCAAAGTTTCTCCTTTTCAATTTTTTGAGTCTATATATAAAATATTTTCAAACTCACTTGCAAATATTTTGCCACGTAGTGGGCAGGAGAAGATATGAGAGCCAACTAAAAATAGCTGAATTTTTGCTAAAAGGAAGAACAAAAGAATGGAACATTAGAACTATCAAAAGAATGAAGATGCAAAAGACAAAAGATCAGTTCAGCTAAAAGAGCTGAAGCCAGGGTAAAGACCCGACCTCCAATGGATAAAGATCCATGTTCCAAGTTTGAAGACCCAATCTACAAAGGATGAAGATCCATTCTGAGGGCGAAGAACCACCATTCATAGAACAGCCGGAGTAGTCAGACTTCTCAACTGATAAAAGGTTAGTCAAACTTAGTCTCGGGTCCAAGTACCCTTAAATCAAGTTCAAACTCGGGTCCAAGTACCCAAATCCAATCCAATCTCGAGTCCAAGTACCCAAATCAAATTTAATCCGGGTCCAAGTACCCAAATCAAATTTATTCTTGGGACCAAGTACCCAAATCAAATCAATTTCGGGTCCAAGTACCCAATCTCGGGTCCAAGCACCCAAATCAAATCAATCTCAGGTCCAAGCACCCAATCCTGGGTCTAATACCCAAATTCAATCCAATCTTGGGTCCAAGCATCCAAATCAAATCAATCTCGGGTCCAAGTACACAATCTCGGGTCCAAGTACCCAAATCAAATCAATCTTGGCTCCAAGTACCCAAATTCAATCCAATCTCGGGTTCAAGTACCCAAATCAAATCAATCTCGGGTCCAAGTACCCAAATTCAATCTAGTCTCGGGTCCAAGTATCCAAATAAAATCATTCTCGGGTCTAAGTACCTAAAATAAATTTAAGTTACCATCTCATCAAAAATTAAGACTTATTGCTTTTCACTCTCTTTTACTAAAGTCTTAGATCGTTCAAGCGGGGGCAAACTGTAGACCCTTTATTTTTGACCCAGTCCGGTCCAATATAATTTTGTTAGTCCAAAACAATTTTTGTTATCTTAATTAAATAATATTTGCTTTAGTATTTAATTTTTATAATTAATAAAAAATAAAAAATAATAATAAACAAATAAAAAAATCACTGACGAAAAATCGGCGAAGAAAAATTTCATTGTCGAAAGGAGTTGAGGCGAAATGGCCCGCAGGAATTTCCTGCGAGCAAAATGGCCTGTAGGCCAATTTTCTCCCACAGCCCACAGCCAGCTGTGGCAGCTTTTTTGCCAGTGCAATTTTTCAGCTGCAATTTTTTTTTTGCCCGCGTAATTTTTCCGCAGCAGTTTTTTTTAGCCAGCAAAATTTTTCCGATGCAAATTTTTTTGAAACCAAATACAATTAGGTTTCTTCGGTTTCCTTTTTTTAATTAATGTTAGATTCCATGAATAACTAAAATTAATCATAAAAATATTCTATAAATAAGGACTAAAACAACACAGAAAGAGGAGATGAAATTTGAGACCAAAATTGAGGAGGAAAACTTTAAAAGATTTGAAGAATTCCTTTTGGGACTGAAATTGATCAGACTTATTGAGAGAGCAAACAATCAATTCAATCCATCAAAGGCAGCAAAGCTTGTCTTTGTTCTTGTTCATCCAAGAAGAAATTTTTGGTGGAACCAACAAACGGAGGTATGAATGTCTAACTTCTTTCGCAGTAGCTTAAATAATCCAATTGTCTCTTTTGATTCAAAAAATCTTAGAACTTTAATTTACCTTTTCTAAAACTTAAAAACCTTAATTCGTTTCTTTGTTTTCCAAAAATCTTAATGTAACACCCCTATACTCCGTATATGTACATAGCATGCTAATACGATCGTAATATACGTATACTGAATACAGAAATGCCACGGTTTACAAGACACACAAATCATTCCTTTTAATATAATATGAACAAATTTGAAACATTTAAAAGAAATTCTAAAACATAAAAGATAAAGTGTTCGTTTAAAACGCAACGGAAAATATAACAAATATTTACAAATACATATACATCAAAACTCAAGTTTTATAAAATATATACATGGTTGGCAGTATGTCTTTGATCTTTAAGCTCCACTATCGACACCTCAAAATCTAGACTCTACTCGGCTTAGAGTAACTCTCCGTTTCTTCCCTGTCACCTGCGCGAAGAATCACACTCGCGCTAAGCCAACGGTTTAGTGGTACAAACTACAATACTATGATGCTGCAATGCCATGCTAATGTCATACAATCCAGTTTCAATAACAATTTAAAAGAATACTATATTTCAAACCTTACATTCTTCAATAACTTATCACACTATTTATGAAGTAACATTCACAATTAAACAAACACAAGCATGGGCCCAAAAAGAATCTAATATGTTATTCAAAGTTCAGAGTTACTGCTTTGGTCCATAATCACAATCATCAAGCCCGTAGGCGATATATATATATATCTATCCATGGATAGCGTAACAGACCCAGTCTCTTGGACCTCAACCCGGCTAAACTCGAGGAGATCCTCAACCCGGCTAGACTGTTACTGTTTTTGAGGCTTACGACCCAGTCTTTTCACCCCAAAAACATCACATTTCACATATTTCACATTTCTCAACTGGAATCGGCTTACGACCCGGTCTTTTCACCTATCCAGTGTTTCATAGGCATGCCGCCAAACCCAGAACTCTAAAAATTGAATAACATATTAGGCACACAATCATTTCATTTATCTCTTTATCAATTTCTGTCTCAATTCATTTCTCATTTCATATATCACAATCAACTAGGCAACCATGCCTTAATTACCTCATTTGTATCATCATAGCCAACAACCATGGCCTCATATCTCATATTATCTCAAATCACATTTAGACAATTCATTATATCATCATATCTTTCACATTTCACATTTCATATTCCATATATGAAATCATGCTTCAATCATCTCATTATGTCTCAATTCATCATTGATGTCTACATAGCAATTTACATTATTAATAGATTTAGAATCTTCAACATACATTCCACATAATTCCCATTGTGCACAACATAGCATTATCAATATGCATCAACAATGTAATAGATTACTTAACACATTTATATCCAAATGTGTTAAGGTCCAAGACATATAAATATATGCAATCAAATATGGTTTATACTTACCTCAAAGACAATTCACACCAATCTACACTCTTCCTCTTCCAAGAATTCTTAACACGTAGGTTAGGGCAACTCAAACTCTTCACAACCTAATCCAAAAGGAAGAATATACATAAGATAATAAGACTAAGAACCAACTAGGGCAAACTCTACACATGACACGCTCAACAACACGGGTGTGTCCCTGACCGTGCCCTAAACTCACATCACAGAAGCATTGACACGCTCAGAACCACGGGCGTGTCACTGGACGTGTAATACATTCTGTCTCCCAGAAACATTGACACGTCCAACTACACGAGCGTGCTCATGGCCATGTCAATTCTCCAACATCACAGTAGCTATGACACTCTCAGTGACATGGGCGTGTCACTGCTCGTGTAAATGCTACTACACACAGAAGCTGGGACACGCTTAGTGACATGGGCGTGTCACTGCTCGTGTCACCCATCCAAAAACACAGAACCATCGACACGCCTAAAAACCTGGCCGTGTTCATGGGCGTGTCAGGTCAAAAATGCAGATTCCGGCCACAACAACACTACATCCAATAATTCACTTCCTTCCACCCTTTTCCACTTCAACCCAACTCAATTAAACACCCCCAAAAACCATAACAAACTTACAAAAATACCAAAACAACTCAACACATATATCAAACACAAATCATAATCATCACCACAAACCCCAAAACACAACCACGATACTATCACTTCTAACAAACTTACTCTTTCCTTCAATCCAACCCCAAAAATCCAAAATCACTTGAACCAAACACTCTTAAACACACCACAATCAAACAAATACATATCAACCACAATCTCAACTCACAAACTCAAAGAAATCAAAGAATCAAGTGGAAAACTTACCAAGGATGAAGAAACTCTTAGATTTCCAACTTGATTACTTGAAAGCTTCCTTCAATCATGAGTATGGAAGATCAAACCTCTCTCTCTTGCTCTCTTGCTATGGAGGATCGGCCAAAACAAAGAAAAGAAAAGGAAAGGAAAGTGACTCACGAAGAAGAAAGAAAGAAAGAAGAAAACAAAGAAAACCAAGTCAACCTTCAACCACTCACTTCCTGAAAACCCTCTCCTCCAAGCATTAAACATTAAAATATTCAAAATATCTTCTTCCACTCATACCACTAACTCAATTTCCAATTAATTAATTTCCTTATAATTAATTAATTAATGACAATTAGTTCTTTCTTTGACTTTCATTTATTTGACTTGTATATGTTGTATATATATCCCAATATATACAACATATACACTCTACTCAAAAAACCCTTCTCTTTCCAATTAAACACATATACACTTAATTCAATTACAACAATTATTATACCAAACTTCTAGGGCATACTTTGGGATATTACACTTAAAATTGTTAGTTTTTGTTTCTTTAAAATCTCGAAACCCTAATTTGCTATCCAATTCTTCAAAACCTTAAATTGAATCTGTTTCTTTCCAAATTCTAAAATAAAATATATTCTCCGAAAACACTAAACCCTAATTCAACTTTAAAATCAAGACAGCAACCTCAAACCAAATTATTTTAAACCCTAGTTTTCTTAAACCCTAATTCCCTTAAAACCTTAAACCCTAATTTTTCTATATCCTAATCTTTAAAACCTTAAAACCATATAAATTTAAATGTTATAATTCTACACAGTAAGTAACCGTAAATCATAAATCCAATATTTTAAAATGTTCAAACCCTAATTTCATGATTTCACTCCTCAAACACTAATTTGGTTAATCAAAGAATTTTATCAACCTCTTAAATTATAAAACTTTAATCCATTTCAATTCCATTAAAACTCACTGTAGCTTAAACCCATTAAATAAAGAATCTTAAATAGAAATAGTAGCCCTAATTTGAATCTTTATTTACTTTATTCAATTTTATATTTAATTATGCTTTGATTTAATTTATATGCTTTAATTTATTTAAGTTCAATGCTTGGTTTATTTAGTTTATCATGGATGGATGTTTACATTCTATTGATGTTTAATATCTTTGATGAATGATTTATGATGAATGGTTATTTACTTTTATCGATTTATTTAGATTTCCAAATATTGTAAGAGGTATGTTTCCACTTGGCGGGTACCTCATTAGTTAAATATCATGTAATTTAAGTTGCTTTTTTATTTTAAAACCAATGTAAATGACATGTTTCTACCTTTCAGTGGGTGTCCTATTTAGGCATGGAATATGTAAGGGCATGTTTTCATCTTCGGGTGGGTGTCCATTTATTTGTTTTGCTTGGACATTGTTTTGATTTTCAATATATCGATACTTTATTTTAATTATTGTGTGTAATATGGATAATGTTGTTATATTTAAGAATTTTATAATATTAAGACCTATAAAGGAGGCCGGTTGCAATGAACCGGGCGTTGTGGGGGTGCTGGGCTATTTCTCACCTTCCCCATACGTACCCGACTTTTCGAACCCATTAGGGGGTTGGGGATTCCTTAGGAATAAAGTCATCCACCCCTTTCTTTTTCCCGGTCTGTCCGGGTGGCGACTCCATTTTCTCCGGACTTAGGTCTGTGTTCTCCAAGGCCCCGAGCCTAAATAGTGCCAAAGTCGCAAGAACCATTCTACCGAGAGTTGGGGCAAAAATCCCCGCTCACAGTGTTACAACGGCTCCAACTCAAAATGGCTTTCATTTAACCTGTGTCCCTTATAGACCCCTTTTCAAGCCTATCAAAGAACTATTGATCTCTCTAGTAGGTAGAGTCGATTAGTGGAGATAGTTTGAATAAGCATGCATATGAGATAGACAATATTCAAACTCAAATGAGACCTTTGAACAAGAATGTGCATGTGCCTTTTTGAAATGCAACAGTTCTTGCTTAAATAGAAATAATTCTCGAGTTTAGTACGGTAACTAGGGTTGTCATGTTATAGAAATGTTAATTTGAAAAATTAAGTCCTGAGGTAAATTGACATCGATTTGGGAAAGCCAACATTTGACTTCAAAATCAAAATTCAAAATTTAAAATTCAAAAAAAAAAGAAAAAGGAAATTTTACAAAGCCTTCAAGTTAAGGGGAGTATGTTGAACTATCAAACCTCGAAGGACACATTGGGCAAAGGAAATGATTACTGGAAAGGTTATGAAGAAGCTACCAATTGACATACTGAATCATAATTTGAAATGGATGTCTGTCTACTATTTGGGCCTCCATTATTCATGTTTTCAACATCTTGAAGATAAAAGTCATAAGTGTGAAGCATTCTGTCATTCCAATGAAAGACCTAAACAAGCATATGAAAGGAACCAATGAGAACCCTTCTGCCGATAACCTCAGTCTGTGAGTTAATGGAATCACTGTAAGTATTACTCATGCATATCATGCATACATGAGCATATCATATGAAGTAAAGAATCAAAAGAAGATATCAAATCAGGGGGGCATGGAAAGCCCATTGCTTGAGAAAGCTCTAGTAATTTTGCAAAGAGAAGAAATGCGTACTTGTGTGAAGAACTAGACAGCAAAAACTTCAATCAAAGCTTGTATGAAAAAAAAATCTTTAGTTTGAGCCTACACAGGGAGCAAAGTTTCTCCTTTTCAATTTTTTGAGTTTATATACAAAACATTTTCAAACTCACTTGCAAATATTTTGCCATGCAGGGGGTAAGGAGAAGATATGAGGGCCAACTAAAAATAGCTAAATTTTTGCAAAAGCAAGAACAAAAGAATGGAACAACCAGTTAAGATAGAATGCTCAACTGATAAAAGGTCAGTGAAATCAAATTCAATCTCGGGCAGAGTACCCTAATCAAATTCAATCTTGGGTCCAAGCAACCAATCTCAAGTCCAAGTGCCCAATCTCGAGTCCAAGTGCCCAATCTCGAGTCCAAGTACACAAATCCAATTCAATCTTGGGTCTAAGTACCCAGTCATGTGTCCAAGTATCCAAATGCAATCCATTTTCGTGTCCAAGCACCCAATCACGGGTCCAGGTAACCAAATCCAATCCAGTTTTGGGTCCAAGTACCCAAATTCAATTCAGTCTCGGGTCCAAGTATCCAGTCTCAGGTCCATGTACCCAATTCAGTCATGGGTCCAACAATTCAGTCATGGGTCCAAGTATCCAGTCTCGGGTCTAAGTGTAACACCCCTATATCCCGTATACGCAAACTACATACCACCACGATCGTAATACACGTATACTGAATATAGGAATGCCACAGTTTACTAAATAAACAAATCATCCCTTTATACAATGATATGAGCAAACTTAAACATTTAAGTTATATTATAAAACACAACAGATAAAAATGTTCATTCAATACGCAGCAGAAAATGTAGCTGTATTTACAAATACATAAACATCAAAAAAATCAAATTTTACAAAATATAAAGTTTATACATGTTTAGCAGTTCCTCTCTGATCTTTATGCCCACACTCAACACTTCATAGTCTAGACTCGACTCGGTCTAGATGAACTTTCTGGTTCTACCCTGTCACCTGCGCGATGAACCACAATCATGCTAAGCCAACGGCTTAGTGGTACAAACCACAATAACAATATGCTTCAATGAAATGCCAATGTCACACATTTCAAGAACAAAGACAATATTCATAAATGATATATTCATATATTTTTTTAATAACACTACACTCCATTATTTTATTCAATTGTTTCACCATTCATGACTCACATTGAAACAAAGACAAGCATGGGCCCAAAAGACACTAATATGCCATTCAACTTTCAGAGTTAATGTTTTGGTTTAATTATCACATTTATCATTATCATTATCCCAACTAGGCTTCAAGGATTAGGCTTAACCAAGCTTCAAGGGGAACAAAACATGCTAAGTATCAACCCAACTTGGCTTCAAGAACCAAACCCAACCTAGCTTCAAGGGTTGTAACATCTCAACTAGGCTTCAAGGACTAGACCCAACCAAGCTTCAAGGAGAGTTAAGCATGCTAAACTTCAACCCAACTTGGCTTCAAGGATCAAATCCAACCTAGCTTCAAGGGATTGTTACCATTAGGCATGCCACCAACAACAAAACTCTGAAAATGGAATAACATATTAGACACACAATTCATTCATTATTTCATTACCAATTCCATTCTCATTTGCTCATAATCATTTAGGCAACCATGCCTCAATTATCTCATTTGCATCATTATAGCCAACAACAATGGCTTCACATCTCATCAATAGAGTATACATAACCAATTGCGTTGGACATATATTTTAAATTCATCATCATCTAGGCAAACATGCCCCATTTATTTCGTTTGAATCATTATAGCCAACCACAATGGCATCACATCTCATCATATCTCAATTCACATTAAAGCAATTCATCATTAAAGTATTCATCATAACCAATTGCATTGCACATACATTTTGAATGATCATCATATCTTTCACATTATACAATTCATAACATTAATCAAATTGTATTAACAATATAGTAAATTACTTAACACATTTACAGCCAAATGTGTTAAGTCTCAAAATCATGTAAATGTATGCAACCATGTAAGTTCGTACTTACCTCAAGAACAACTCACACCAATCTATACACTTCTTCTTCCAAGAATTCTCCAGACTTAGGTTAGGGCAACTCAACCTCTTCACAACCTAATCCAAAAGGAATAATACACACTTATTTACAAATACATGAATTCCAATGCAATTATTCACCTATTAATCTCATACTAGACCCATAGATCACAAATTAAAAGCCAGCATAACTATCTAGGACCCCACGGTCGTGGCCTCACAACCCCCACGATCGTGGGTTAGCAAACGAACCTGTCCAATTTGCCTAACACCCTCGCAGTTGTGGCATCCAAGGGCCACGGTCGTGGCATCCATTATGCTTCTGTTTCATACCAAACTCATGTATTCTATGCCTTAAACATAATTAAACACAAACAACTTAAAGATATACCAAAAATAATTAATCAAACTCAATATTGACATCAATTACCAATTCAAAACCATAACATAAACACAACTCTTACTCTTCCATTCAACTCCAAAATCACAATCAATTAAACCCAACACTCTCAAACACACCACAATCAAACATACTCAAATCAATCATCAAACTCAAATACAACCTAAAATAAAACAAGGAAATCAAGTGAAAACTTACCAAAGTTGATGAAATTTCTCAAATTTCCAACTTCATCATTTGAAATCTCCTTTAATCTTGAGCTTGGAAAACAAAAACTCTCTTTCTCTCTATTGCTTTAGTAATGCCCGACCAAGAAGGAAAAGAAGAAGAGAAGAAGAAAAATGAGAAGCAAAGTCAAACACTCTTCTCTACTTAAACCTCCACCAAGCAATAATAATATTAAAATATTCATAAAATCTTCTTCCACTAACTTAATTTTCCATTTTCCACTAATTAATTAAAATCAATTATTTCTTCTTTTGACCATATAATAATTTGACTTGTATATGTTGTATATATCTCTATATATACAACATATACACATCTCTCTTCTCATCTTTAATCTTCCCACTTAAACATATACATTAAATCCAAATACAACAATAATGCCAAAACTTTTAGGGTATACTTTGGGATATTACAATTCTCCCCCTCTAAAAAGAAATTTTGTCCTCGAAATTACCTGATCTCAAGTCTGAAACAGCTGGGGATACTGATCTCGCATCGCTTGTTCATTTTCCCATGTTGCCTCTTCCTTTGCATTATTCTTCCAAAGAACCTTTACAAGTGGCACTTTTTTATTTCTCAACTCTTTTACTTCATATGCCAAAATAGCAACTGGTTCTTCTTCAAAAGTCAGATCTGGACTCACCTCAACAGATTCAACAGACAGAACATGAGATGGGTCTAATCTGTACCTCCGCAGCATAGAAACATGGAAGACATTATGGATTCTATCCAACTCAGGTGGCAAAGCAATTCGATAAGCAACTGGTCCAACTCTTTCTAATACTTCATAAGGTCCAATAAAACGAGGACTTAGCTTCCCTTTTCTACCAAATCTCAAAATCTTTTTCCAGGGAGACACTTTCAAAAATACTTTATCTCTAACATCAAACTCTATGTCTCTCCTCTTCAAATCTGAATAAGACTTCTGCCGATCTGAAGCTTCTTTCAACCGATCCTGAATTATCTTCACTTTCTCTTCCGTTTCTTTAATCAAATCAGGACCAACTAATTTTCCTTCTCCAACTTCATTCCAACATAGAGCCGTTCTACATCTTCTACCATACAATGCCTCAAACGGTGCCATTCCAATATTGGATTGATGACTGTTATTATAAGCAAATTCCACAAGTAGCAAAAATCTGTTCCAACTTCCAGAAAAATCAATGACATAGCTTCTCAACATATCCTCTATAATCTGTATCACTCTCTCTGACTGCCCATCTGTCTGCGGATGAAAAGCAGTGCTAAAGTGCAATCGAGAACCCAAAGCACCATGTAAACTTTTCCAAAACCTCGAAGTAAACTGGGGATCTCAATCAGACACCAAAGAAATTGAGACTCCATGCAACTTTACTATTTCACCGATATACAGCTCAGCCAACTTCTCCAAAGAGTAGTCCATTCTAATTGGAAAAAAATGAGCTGTCTTTGTCAACCGATCAACAATCACCCAGATAGCATTATGCTTCTTCTGAGTCAACGGCAAACCAGACACAAAATCCATTGTCACACGTTCCCATTTCCATTCAGGCACTAATAAAGGTTGAAGCAACCCTGTTGGAACTTGATGCTCAGCTTTTACTCTCTGACAAGTGAGACACTTAGATACAAACTCCACTATATCTCTCTTCATACCCGACCATCAATAATGTTGCTTCAAATCCTGATACATCTTTGTACTCTCAGGGTGCATAGCAAAACCCAATTGATGTGCTTCTTCTAAAATAATCTATCTTAAACTAGCCTCGTCAGGAACACACATTCTATCCTTAAACCAAAGGCTACCATCGCTTTTCACATGGAAATCTCGGCTCTCCCCATTTTGGCAATCTGACACAACTTTCTGAATTTTCTCATCAACCAATTGAGCCTCTTTAATCTGATCCAACAACATCGGTCTCAAATGCAACTGAGCCAACAACGCACCATCATCACATGATTCAAAACTAGCATGCAACGCTCTTAACTCAACAAGCAATGAGAGCGAATAAACAGTCAAACCTGCTAAAGACTTCCGACTCAAGGCATCAGCAACAACATTCGCCTTACCAGGATGATAATCAATCAAACAATCATAGTCTTTGATCAGCTCCAACCATCGTCTTTGCCGAAGATTAAGTTCTTTCTGAACACCCAAATATTTCAGACTCTTATGATCTGTATAAATAAAACACTTCTCCCCATACAAGTAGTGTCGCTAAATCTTCAAAGCAAAAACTATGGCTGCTAATTCCAAATCATGCGTCGGGTAATTAAGCTCATACAGCTTCAACTGCCGAGAAGCAAAAGCTATAACTTTGCCCTCTTGCATCAAAACACAACCTAAACCATTATGTGAAGCATCACTGTAAATCACATATGGTTTATCTTCCACAGGCAATGTAAGAACAGGAGCTTGAGTCAACATCTCTTTCAACTGCTCAAAGCTTGCTTGACACTGTTCTGTCCACACAAATCTAATTCCCTTTTGAAGTAATCTGGTGAGTGGAGTAGCTATCAAAGAAAAACCTTTCACAAAGTGTCGATAATAGCCTGCCAAACCCAGAAAACTTCTAACTTCAATTACAGACTTCGGTGGACTCCAATTCAAAATGGCTTCAACTTTACTTGGATCAACTCTTATACCATCTGCTGAAACTGTATGACCAAGAAAAGTTACTTGAACAATCCAAAACTCACACTTCGACAGCTTAGCATACAATTGCTTCTCTCTCAAGGTCTACAACACAATCCGCAGATGCTTGTCATGCTCCTCTTTATTACGCGAATACACCAAAATATCATCAACAAAGACCACTACAAACTGATCCAGGTAGGGCCTAAACACCCTATTCATTAAATCCATGAAAGCTGCAGGTGCATTGGTTAATCCAAAAGGCATCACTAAAAACTCATAATGCCCATATCTTGTGCGGAAAGCTATCTTAGGAACATCTTCAGCTCTGACTCTCAACTGATGGTACCCTGATCTCAAATCAATCTTGGAAAACACTGCTACTCCCTTTAATTGATCAAAGAGATCATCAATCCGAGGCAAAGGATACTTATTCTTGATAGTCACCTTGTTCAATTGCCTATAATCAATGCACAACCTCAAAGTACCATCCTTCTTCTTTACAAACAAAACAGGAGCTCCCCACGGAGAAACACTAGGGCGAATAAACACTTTATCCAACAACTCCTGCAACTGCACCTTCAACTCTCTCAACTCAGCAGGTGCCATTCGATAAGGAGTAATAGAGATGGGAGTGGTACCAGGCAACAAATCGATACCAAACTCAACCTCTCTCTCAGGGGGTAACCTTGGCAACTCCTTAGGAAGCACATCTGGAAATTCAGCAACTGTGGGTATACTATCAAGTGGAGAACCCACTACTCTGGTATCCAAAACATAAGCATGATAAGCATCACACCCTTTCATAATCAACTTCCTAGCTGTAACAACTGAAACAAACAAGGATGCAAGTTGTCTCAGCTCACTAGATACCTTCACACTTCTACCATCACCGGTTCTCAAAGTAATACACTTCTTTTGACAATCTACTACTGCTCCATGCTTAGACAATGAATCCATGCCTAAGATCAAATCATATTCCTTAAAAGGCATTTCAATCAAATCACCAAGGAACTCCTCACCTTGTACCACCACTGAACTATCACGATGCACCTTACTTACCACAACACTATGTCCTAAAGGATTTGTCACCAAAACATCAAATCTTAAGGACTCAGAATGCAATTCAGACACAGGCAAGATAGATGCACTTATGTATTAATGAGTAGATCCTAGATCAATCAAAGCAAGAACTAAAATGCCAAATAAAGAAAATGTACCCGCAATAACTACCGAAGCATTTGGCTGCCTCTGCATCACATACACTCTCTGAGAAGACCCAGCCTCATCTGGCCTACTGCCTCCGGATGTAGAGCCTCCTCTCTGACTGATTCTAGGTCGACCACCTCTACTGAAACCTCTGCCCCCTCGACCACCTCTGCTAAAACTAGGTCGAGAAGCTGCAGTATCAGTCTGTCTATCCTCCTGTAGCTCAAGGCAATCTTTGATGAAGTGAGCTGGTGATCCACATCTAAAACATACTCCTGATCCACCCTTCTTCCAACAAGCACCCCCATGTGTCCTACCACAATGAACACATGTAAGCGGAGTAGATCTCTAAACCACTGGAGTCGGAGCACTCGCTACAGAAACTGTAGGTCTCGGTCTCTACCTCTGATACTGAACTGACCTACCTGACTGCCTCTGGCTCCTACTAATTCTCGAAACAAAACTTGCTTGGCCTCTCTTCATAGATGAAGACCCTACCTCAAACTGGGATCTCCTAACTCTGGTCTCCTCCTCGGTAGTAGCTGCTGCAATAGCCTGTGCTCTCTCAACACTTCTAGTTGCTGCAACTAATTGAGAAAAATCCTGATACCGAGAACCAGCAACAATGCACGTAATAGAGGGCCTCAACCCCTCCTCAAATCTCCTACACCTGTCAATCTCATCTGCAATAATCCCCCCGGCATAGTGACTCAACCGGATAAACTCTACCTCATACTCTGTCACAGTCCGGTTATCTTGTCTCAAATTCAGAAATTTCATCTTCTTAACATCCTTATACTCCCTCGGAGTATATTTCTGCTCAAACTCCCGCAGAAAATCACCATAAGACAAAGTAGGTGGATCATCCATGGCATGAGGAACCGTCTTCCACCAATCATAATCATCTTTCTGCAGAAGGGATCTAGCATAATCAAATTTCTCTTCAGGAGTGGCTTGCAACTGAATAAATACCCTCTGCACTCTATCCAACCACTTCTCAGCTACTGCAGGATCTGTAGTACCAAGAAAATCCTCAGCCCCATACCTCCTCAATTTATCATAATGTCTCACTGGCACTTGAGGTTGTGGTGGCGGCTGCACTGGAGCTTGCCTCAATAATTCTACCACATGCCGTAACCAAACTGGCGGAACCTCATCAGCAGTCGATCTCTCTGGCACAAGAGCAGGTGCCTCACTAGCTCTCTCAACCCTAGGTCCATCTCTACCCTCTTCAGGAGCTACACTCTCAGCACTACCATTTATAGACTGACGTGACTGAGATGCCATCACTACCTATATCTACAAACACAACAGAATATACCTCATCAAAGATCAGAGACTGCCAATACCAAAACATGTATCTTATTTAAAAACCATGTTTTAAAATCAAAATTTTCTTTTTTTACAATTTACCTAGGTTGAGAATCTCAAACCTAGGCTCTGATACCAAAACAATTGTATCACCCCTATATCCCGTATACGCATACTACATACCACCACGATTGTAATACACGTATACTGAATATAGGAATGCCACAGTTTACTAAATAAACAAATCATCCCTTTGTACAATAATATGAGCAAACTTAAACATTTAAGTTATATCATAAAACACAACAGATAAAAACGTTCATTCAATGCGCAGTAGAAAATGTAGCTGTATTTACAAATACATAAACATCAAAAAAATCAAATTTTACAAAATATAAAGTTTATACATGTTTGGCAGTTCGTCTCTAATCTTAAGCCGACACTCAACACTTCAGAGTCTAGACTCGACTCAGTCTAGATGAACTTTCTGGTTCTACCCTGTCACCTGCGCGATAAACCACAATCGCGATAAGCCAACGGCTCAATGGTACGAACCACAATAACAATATGCTTCAATGAAATGCCAATGTCACACATTTCAACAACAAAGACAATATTCATAAATGATATATTCATATATTTTTTTATAACACTACATTCCATTATTTTATTCAATTGTTTCACCATTCATGACTCACATTGAAACAAAGACAAGCATGGGCCCAAAAGACACTAATATGCCATTCAACTTTCAGAGTTAATGTTTTGGTTTAATTATCACATTTATCATTATCATTATCCCAACTAGGCTTCAAGGATTAGGCTCAACCAAGCTTCAAGGGGAACAAAGCATGCTAAGTATCAACCCAACTTGGCTTCAAGAACCAAACCCAACCTAGCTTCAAGGGTTGTAACATCTCAACTAGGCTTCAAGGACTAGACCCAACCAAGCTTCAAGGGGAGTTAAGCATGCTAAACTTCAACCCAACTTGGCTTCAACGATCAAATCCAACCTAGCTTCAAGAGATTGTTACCATTAGGCATGCCACCAACAACAAAACTCTGAAAATGGAATAACATATTAGACACACAATTCATTCATTATTTCATTACCAATTCCATTCTCATTTGCTCATAATCATTTAGGCAACCATGCCTCAATTATCTCATTTGCATCATTATAGCGAACAACAATGGCTTCACATCTCATCAATAGAGTATACATAACTAATTGCATTGGACATATATTTTAAATTCATCATCATCTAGGCAAACATGCCCCACTTATTTCATTTGAATCATTATAGCCAACCACAATGGCATCACATCTCATCATATCTCAATTCACATTAAAGCAATTCATCATTAAAGTATTCATCATAACCAATTGCATTGCACATACATTTTGAATGATCATCATATCTTTCACATTATAAAAATCATAACATTAATCAAATTGTATTAACAATATAGTAAATTACTTAACACATTTACAACCAAATGTGTTAAGTCTTAAAATCATGTAAATGTATGCAATCAAGTAAGTTTGTACTTACCTCAAGAACAACTCACACCAATCTGAACACTTCTTCTTCCAAGAATTCTCCACACTTAGGTTTGGGCAACTCAACCTCTTCACAACCTAATCCAAAAGGAATAATACACACTTATTTACAAATACATGAATTACAATGCAATTATTCACCTATTAATCTCATACTAGACGCATAGATCACAAATTAAAAGCCAACACAACTATCTAGGACCCCAAGGTCGTGGCCTCACAACCCCCAAGGTCGTGGGTTAGCAAACGAACCTTTCCAATTTGTCTAACACCCCCACGGTCGTGGCTTCCAAGGGCCACGGTCGTGGCATCCATTATGCTTCTGTTTCGGACCAAACTCATATATTCTATGCTTTAAACTTAATTAAACACAAACATCTTGAAGATCTACCAAAAATAATTGATCAAATTCAATATTGACATCAATTACCAATTCAAAACCATAACATAAACACAACTCTTACTCTTCCATTCAACTCCAATAGTATAAAGAGGTCTTGGGATTGAAACGAGGGAGGTGACTCTTAATTGAGCCAAATAAACAAATCCTACTGTGGAACTGTGAGGGAAAGTAGTACTATAGCAGTCCCTTGAAGTGGGCTAGGTGAAAATATCGAGTGGTAAGCCCAGGGCCGGTGGGATGTTACAGTTAAAAACGTGCCTTTTTAATGCGCCTTGAAAAGACTGAGTAGAAGAAATGGTGCTCTTTTAGTGATAAAGACACTCTTAAGGAGGTCTTGGAATTGATACGAGGGAGGCGACCCTTGACTTGGGCCAAATAAACAAATCCTGTTGTGGAACCGTGAGGAAAAGCAGTATTGTAGTAGTCCCTTGAAGCGGGCTTGGTGAAAAGACCGAGTCGTAAGCCCAGGGCCATTGGGATGTTACACTTCCAAAGTCTTTTGGAGTTTCACATCTACCTTCTGTGCTTCTTTAATCCGATCAAGCAGTAATGGGCTAACCTACAATTGAGCCATAAGGGCACCATCATCACATACCTTAAATCTAGCATGTTGTTGGACAATTAACTCTCTTTTGATCATTGATAATCAAATTGATGTATGCTAATTATTTCAAACAAATTTACTTTATAAGTACTTAACTTTTAGACCTCGTGTGACCACCCACAGACAGCAAGATCATACAAAGCCTGAGGAAAGAAACACCTTGAATGCATTGAAGGAATCACAGTCTTTAGTATGGCCAAGATAGATCACAAGCTTATTGTGTGACCTCACTAGGTTCTCAAGCTACTACACAAACCTATGGACAAAAACTCAAAATCTCTGAGAAGCAATAGTGGTCATCGTGTACGGTTGAGCTTCGACTCACAACCCTTTGTAGGACTACTCTATACCTCGGGTGACCCCACCATCAAGAACCAAAACTTCCACCAAGTCACGGTAGAGATAGTGGTGATGTAGTATGGCAAGAAAATAAATTCTTGAGACTGTACAAAACTAGCAGATTTGAATTTTATCACCAAACATACTAGAGCAATGAAAATTGGACATATGGAAGAAGAATTTCAAATTTAATGGTAACATTGAATTGTGTGACCTCACAAAGTCTTTGTGCAACCACAAGATATGGCAGGATGGGAAATATGATTTGATCATGCACTCAAAATTTACCGTTGGAAATAGCCGTTGGATAAAAATTAAATTATGTGACTTCACAAGATGCATGGCGACTGTACAAAGTGTCTTAGACACAAATTTAAGTGAAACTAAGAATCAAACATGTGGGAACCACTTCAAATGGCTAGTAAGAGTACTAATGTTATAAATACCTTAAGAAACCTCTTATTTGTGCGTAATTGTGATTGTAATAGCCAAGCATAACAACTTTCATTTCATTGCATAAAAATTTCTAATTGTATTGCCTTGAGTGTTAGGTGTAAGCATTAAACACCATTGTAGGTTTGAGTGTGAGCTTTGAAACACTTAAGTTTTAGAGTGAACCTGGGAAAACTCTTGTTTGAGCTGTGAGAAAAATTCTCAAACCTTGTAAAAAGAAGGTGTGAGCTTGTGAAAACACCAAGTTAGAGTTAAGCTTATAAAAACTCAAGATTAGTGGACCTTAACAAGTTATTGAGGAAGAGGATGTACGATTGAGGTAATCCAAACCATTATAAACTCCTTGTGTTCATTCTTCCTTACTCTACTATTTTCTTGATTTACTTTGCATTTGATTTTTAATTTGCCATCATTTCTTCAAACAACCAATTCACCCCCCTCTTGGTTGCCATCTTGGGACAACAGATGCAAAGCTCTCCACTTAACTAAAAAGAAGAGAGAGTAGGAAGTCAACCTTGTCGTAGACTTCCAATTCATGGTACCTACAACAAAATTTACCTTTCCTGGGTGGTAGTCAATCAGACCATCGTAGTCTTTTATTAGCTCTAACCACTATCTTTGCCGAAGATTCAGCTCCTTTCGGATGCCCAAATACTTGAAACTCTTATAATTAATATAGATGAAACATTTCTCCCCATACAAGTAATGTCACAAAATCTTCATTACAAGCACTATGGTTATCAACTCCAAATCATGAGTCAGATAGTTTAACTCATAAGACTTCAACTGTCTGAATGTGTAAGCAATAACTCTACCCTTCAGTGAAGTATCACTATATATCACATATGGTTTACCTTCTACAGGTGGAGTAAGGATAGGAGCTTGCATCAACATGTCTTTTAACTGCTCAAAACTCACCTGACATCAATCTTTCCACACATATTTTACTTCTCTCTGAAGTAATCTAGTGAGTGGCATAGCTAACATGGAGAACCCCTTCACAAACTGGCGATAATAACCTACCAATCCTAGAAAACTCCTAACTTCTATCACATTCTTTGGTGGACTCAAATTCAAGATTGCCTCAACCTTACTTAGAAAAACTCTAATGCCCTCTGCTGAAACCACATGTCCGAGATAAGTCAGCTGATCCACTAGAGCTCACATTTGAATAATTTGGTGTACAATTCTTTCTCTCTCAACATCTTCAACACAATCCATAGATGCTTATCATGATCTTCCTTGTTACCCAACTAAACAAGAATATGATCAATAAACACCACCCTAAACTGATCTAGGTATGGCATAAAAACCCAGTTCTTCAAATCCATAAATGTTGTAAGTGCATTCATCATCTCAAATGGCATCACCAAGAACTCATAGCCACTAGACCTCATGTGGAAAGCAGTCTTAGGTACATCTATATCTTTAACTCTCAACTTATGGTACCCTGATCTCAAATCAATCTTTGGAAAATATAGCTGCTCCCTTCAACTGATTAAAGAGATCATCAATGCAAGGCAATGGATACTTATTCTTTATGGTCACTTTATTCAATTATCGGTAATCAATGCACAATCTCAAAGTTCTAGCTTTCTTTTTAACAAATAGCACGGGTGCTCCCCATAGTGAGACACTAGGGTGAATGAACCATTTATTAAGCAACTCCTGCAACTGTACCTTAAACTCTTTCAATTATGTAGGTGCCATCTGATAAGGGGTAATAGAGATAGGAATGGTACCATGCATGAAATCAATACCAAATCCATCTCTCGAACTAGAGGTAGCCCTGGTAACTCTTCTGGGAACACATCAGGGAACTCTGCCATTGTAGGAATTTTGTCAACCTTAGACACCACTGCTTTAGTATCCACTACATGGGCCAAGTAAGCTTCACACCCTTTCAAATCATCCTCCTTACTGAAATAGCTAAAATAAACATGGATTAGAGATGTCTTTGCTCACTTGATACCATCATATTCTTCTCATCGCTTGTTTTTAGAGTAACACATTTTTTCTAGCAATCTACCTGTGAGTGGGGATTTTTGCCCTCACTCCAATGTGGAATGGGCCTATGGTGGAATGGTTCTTGCAGCTTCGGGCCTAAACCCGGAGTAAACGAAGTCACCACCTAGAGAAGCCAAAAAAAAGAAAGGGTTGGATGACTCGATTCCTAAGGAATCCCCAATCCCCTAATGGGTTCAAAAAGTTGGGTACGCGTGGGGAAAGTGAGAATGACCTAGCACCCCCACAGTGCCCAGTTCATTGGAACCAGCCTCCTTTTCAGATCTTAATTTATAACATTCTTAGTTAATATGATATTATCCATACTACATGTAATCATAAGAATAAATAATCACTTTATTAAAATCATAATTAGTTCATAACAAAATAAATAAATAGGCACCCATCCATGGATGGAAACATGCCTTTATAATTGTTTGATATCCAAAAGAAAATGAATAAAATAGGATACCCACTAATTAGTGGAAATGTATCCTTTACATTGATCCAAAACATGAAGTAAATTGAATTACATGAAACTTAAAAATTGAGTTACCCAATCATGGAAACATACCTCTTATAATTTCTTAAAACTAAAAATAAATCAAATCATTAATTCGAGCATTCATCAGAAAATCAAATAAGAATAAATCATTCACTAAGACACATAATAAATCATACATCAACACATATAACGAGCATGCATCCAAAATTAAGTAACGCAGTGGATATATAAATATAAATTTAGACTTAAATTAGGGTTTAAGAAAATAAGGTTTTAAGGTTTATATTCGGAACTAGGGTTTTAATTTATAGAACTAACATTATTATTTTTTAAAAATATTAAGCTACTGTGAAGGTTGGAAAATAGAATTTGGAAAAGACTAAGCTACTGGGAAAAAAAACCAAGAATAAATTAGAGTTGATTTAAGGTTTGAGTAAATTAGGGTTTCTGACATTGGAACTATTTTTATATTTATAAACTTTGGGCTTATAGGAATAATATTGACTTATAACAAATAATTACATAACGCATGCTCTTATATGGATGGCTGTGGATGAATTTATACAAAGAATAAACATGTTCAATATTTAAAACCATCAAAGTATTTATATTGAATTAATTTAAAGTGTACCTTCATTTGTTGGCTCCACAACAATTGAATGTTTGATCAAACCTCTGCTGGCAACAATCTAAAATTTAGGCTGAGCAAGACCACCAAGATAGTGTGTCACTAAATTTGTGAGATTGTTCTTAGTTGCCAGGATTTTTTGATCCTTCTCCTCTGTTTCTTTTTGCTAATAGTTATTGCCGCTTCAAAGTCAAATTTATGCAAAAAAAATAAAGAAAGTCCTCTTTTAAAAGATGTTAAGAAGATGGAATTCCTAAATTTGAGGCAAGACAACCGGACAGTGATAGAATATGAGATTGAGTACATCCGGTTGAGTCACTATGCCGGTGGGATTATCTCTGATGAAATAGACCGGTGTAGAAGATTTGTGGAGGGGTTGAGGCCCTCTATTATGTGCATTGTTGCTGGTTCTCGGTACCAGGATTTCTCTCAGCCAGTTGCAGCAGCTAGAAGTGTTGAGAGAGCACAAGGTATTGCAGCAGTTGCTGCTGAGGAGGAGACCAGAGTGAGAAGATCCCAGTTTGAGGTAGGATCTTCATTGATGAAGAGAGGCCGAGGAAGTTTTGTGCTGAGGATTAGTAGGAGCCAAAGGCAGTCGAGTAGGTCAGTTCAGTATCAGAGGCAGAGGCCGAGACCTATAGCTTCTGTAGCTAGTGCTCCGACTCCAGTGGTTCAGAGGTCTACTCTACCTACATGTGAGCTTTGTGGTAGGAACCATGGGGGGTGTTTGTTGGAAGGTTGGTGGATCAGCTGGGTGTTTCAGATGTGGGTCACCAACTCATTTTATTAAAGATTGTCCTGAGATACAGGAGCATAGGCAAGCCGATACTGCAGCTTCTCGACCCAATGTCAGCAGAGGTGGTCGAGGGGGCGGAGGTTTCAGTAGAGGTGGTAGACCTGGGTTTAGTCAGAGAGGAGGATCTTCATCCAGAGGCAGTAGGCCAGATGATGCCAGATCTTCTCAGAGAGTTTATGTGATGCAGAGGCAGCCAGATGCTACAGTAGTTATAGCGGGTACATTTTCTTTATTTGATATTCCAGTTCTTGCTTTGATTGATCCAGGATCTACTCATTCATACATAAGTGCATCCATATTGCTTGTGTCTAAATTGCATTCAGAGTCCTTAGGATTTGATGTTTTGGTGACAAATCCTTTAGGACATAGTGTTATGGTGAGTAAGGTGCATCGTGATAGTGCAGTTTTGGTCCAAGGTGAAGAGTTTCATGGTGATTTAATTGAAATGCCTTTTAAGGAATATGATTTGATCTTAGGCATGGATTGGTTGTCTAAGCATGGAGCTGTGGTAGATTGTCAAAAGAAACGTGTTGCTTTGAGAACCAGTGATGGTAGAAATGTGATGGTGTCTAATGAGCAGAGACAACTTGCATCCATGTTTGTATCAGCTGTAACAGCTACAAGGTTGATTAGAAAAGGGTGTGATGCTTATCTTGCTCATGTTGTAGATACCATAATAGTGGGTTCTCAACTTGATAGTATACCCACAGTTGCAGATTTTCCAGACGTGTTTCCTGAAGAATTGCCAGGGTTACCCCCTGAGAGAGAGGTTGAGTTTGGTATCGATTTGTTGCCTGGTACCACTCCCATCTCAATTACTCCTTATTGAATGGCACCTGCTGAGTTGAGAGAGTTGAAGGTGCAGTTGCAGGAGTTGTTGGATAAAGGGTTTATTCACCCTACTGTTTCTCCGTGGAGAGCTCCTGTTTTGTTTGTGAAGAAGAAGGATGGTACTTTGAGGTTATGCGTCGATTATAGGCAATTGAACAAAGTGACTATCAAGAATAAGTATCCTTTGCCTAGAATTGATGATCTCTTTGATTAGTTAAAGGAAGCAGCAGTGTTTTCCAAGATTGATTTGAGATCAGGGTACCATCAGTTGAGGGTTAGAACTGAAGATATTCCTAAGACAGCTTTTCGCACAAGATATGGGCATTATGAGTTCTTGGTGATGCCTTTTGGGTTGACGAATGCACCTGCAGCTTTCATGGATTTGATGAATAGGGTGTTTAGGCCCTACCTGGATCAGTTTGTGGTGCTCTTCATTGACGATATTTTGGTGTATTCGCGTAATGAAGAGGAGCATGACAAGCATTTGTGGATTGTATTGCAGACTTTAAAAGAGAAGCAATTGTATGCTAAGCTGTCGAATTTGAGTTTTGGCTTGACCAAGTTACTTTTCTGGGTCATATAGTTTCAGCAGATGGTATTAGAGTTGATCCAAGTAAAGTTGAAGTTATTTTGAATTGGAGTCCACCGAAGTCAGTGACTGAAGTTAGAAGTTTTCTGGGTTTGGCAGGCTATTATCGACGTTTTGTGAAAGGTTTTTCTTTGACAGCTACTCCACTCACAAGATTACTTCGGAAGGGAGTTAGATTTGTATGGACCGATCAGTGTCAAGCTAGTTTTGAGCAGTTGAAAGAAATGTTGACTCAAGCACCTGTTCTTACTTTACCTGAGCAAGATAAACCATATGTGATTTATAGTGATGCTTCACATAATGATTTAGGTTGTGTTCTAATGTAAGAGGGTAAAGTTGTAGCTTATGCTTCTCGGCAGTTGAAGCCACATGAGATTAATCATCCGACGCATGATTTGGAGTTGGCAGCTATCGTGTTTGCTTTGAAGATTTGGCGACACTACTTGTATGGGGAGAAGTGTTTTATCTATATGGATCATAAAAGTTTAAAATATTTGGGTGTTAAGAGGGAGTTGAGTCTTTAGCAAAGACGATGGTTGGAGTTGATCAAAGACTACGACTGTTTGATTGATTATCATCCGGGTAAGGCGAATGTTGTTGCTGATGCCTTGAGTCGGAAGTCTTTAGCAGGTTTGACTGCTTATTCGCTCTCGTTGCTTGTTGAGTTGAGAGTGTTGCATGCTAGTTTTAAATCATGTGATGATGGGGCATTGTTAGCTCAGTTGCAGTTGAGACCGATATTGTTGGATCAGATTAAAGAGGCTCAATTGGCAGATGAGAAAATTCAGAAGATTGTGTCAGATTGCCAAAATGGGGAGAGCCGAGATTTCTTTGTGAAAAGTGATGGTAGCCTTTGGTTCAAAGATAGATTGTGTGTTCCTGATGATGATAGTTTGAGAAAAGTTATTTTAGAGGAAGCACACCAATCGGTCTTTGCTATGCACCCCGGAAGTACAAAGATTTATCAAGATTTGAAGCAGCATTACTGGTGGTCAGGTATGAAGAGAGACATAACGGAGTTTGTGTCCAAGTGTCTCACGTGTCAGAGGGTAAAAGCTGAGCATCAAGTTCCAACAGGGTTGCTTCAACCTTTAACAGTGCCTGAATGGAAATGGGAACGTGTGACAATGGATTTTGTGTCTGGTTTGCCATTGACTCAGAAGAAACATGATGCTATTTGGGTGATTGTTGATCGGTTGACAAAAACAGCTCATTTTCTTCCAGTTAGAATGGACTATTCTCTTGAGAGATTGGCTGAGCTGTATATCAATGAGATAGTGAAGTTGAATGGAGTCCCGATTTCTTTAGTGTCTGATCGAGATCCCCGGTTCACTTCAAGGTTTTGGAAGAGTTTGCATGGTGCTTTGGGTTCTCGATTACACTTTAGTACTGCTTTTCATCCGCAGATAGATAGGCAGTCAGAAAGAGTGATACAGATTATTGAGGATATGTTGAGAAGCTGTGTCATTGATTTCTCTGGAAGTTGGGACAGATTTATGCCACTTGTGAAATTTGCTTACAACAACAGTCATCAATCCAGTATAGGTATGGCACCATTTGAGGCATTGTATGGTAGAAGATGTAGGACGCCTCTATGTTGGAATGAACTTGGAGAAAGCAAGTTGATTGGTCCTGATTTGGTTAAAGAAACGGAAGAGAAAGTAAAGATAATTCAGGATCAGTTGAAAGAAGCTTCAGATCGGCAGAAATCTTATTCATATTTGAAGAGGAGAGATGTAGAGTTTGATGTTGGAGATAAAGTATTTTTAAAAGTGTCTCCTTGAAAAAAGATTTTAAGATTTGGTCGAAGAGGGAAGCTGAGTCCTCATTTTATTAGACCATATGAGATATTAGAAAGAGTTGGATCAGTTGCTTATCATCTTGCTCTGCCGCCTGAGTTGGATAGAATTCACAATGTCTTCCATGTTTCTATGTTGCGGAGGTACAGATCAGATCCATCTCATGTTTTACCAGTTGAATCCATTGAGGTGAGTTTAGATATGACTTTTGAGGAAGAACCAATTGCTATTCTGGCATATGAAGTGAAAGCGTTGAGGAATAAGAAAGTGTCATTGGTGAAGGTTCTTTGGAAGAATCATGCAAAGGAAGAGGCAACTTGGGATAGTGAGCAAGCAATGTGAGATCAATATCCTCAACTATTTCAGACTTGATATCAGGTAATTTCGAGGATGAAATTTCTTTTTAAAGGGGGAGAATTGTAATATTCCAAAGTGTCTCCTATAAGTTTTGATATAATTGTTGTTTTATTTGGATTTAATGTCTATATTAAATTGAGAAGAGAAAGGAAGTGAAGAGAGAGTGTATATGTTGTATATATGGAAATATATACAACATATACACAAGTCAATATGGAAAAGTCAAGAGAATATATTTTGTTATTTTTTATTTTTAATTAAGTAATTAAAAAGGAATTAAATAAGTGGAAGAGGAAATAATTGAATATTATATTATTAAATACTTGGTGGAGATTTAATTGAAGAACAAATATTTGACTTTGCTTCATTTGTCTTCTTCATTTTCTTCTTTTCCATTTGGGTGGCCGGCTATCAAAGACAAAAGAGAGCAAGAGAGGGTTTTTGATTTCTAAGAGCAAATTGAAGGAAGATTCAAGAGATTAAGTTGGAATTTTGTGAAGTTTCATCAACTTTGGTAAGTTTCCTCTTGATTTCTTTTGTTTTAGTTGAAGTTGTGATTGAGTTTGTGAGTTGAGATTGTGGTTGATATTTGTTTGTTTGATTGTGGTGTGTTTGAGGGTGTTGGTTCAATTGATTTTGGATTTTGGGGTTGGATTGAAGGAAAGAATAAGTTTGCTGGAAGAGAAAGTGTTGTGGTTGTGTTTTGAGTTTGTGGTGATGATTATGATTTGTGTTTGATGTATGTTTTGTATTGTTTTGGTGTTTTTGCAAGTTATTATGGTTTTTGGGTGTGTTTAGTTAAGTTTGTTTGAAGTGGAAGATGGGGGAAGTAAGTGGTTTGTTGGATGTAGTGTTGATGTTGCCGGAATCTGTATTTTTGGCCTGACACGCCCATGAGCACGTCCAAGTCTTTGGGCGTGTCAATGGTTCTGTGTTGTAGTAGCATTTACACGTCCAGTGACATGCCCATGTCACTGAGCGTTTCATAGCTACTGTGTGGGTGAAGGATTGACACGGCCATGAGCACGCCCGTGTTGTTGGACGTGTCAATGTTTCTGTGAGACAGAATGTATTACACGTTCGGTGACATGCCCATGGTTCTGAGCGTGTCAAAGCTTATGTGTTATGAGTTCAGGGCATGGTCAGGGACATGCCCATGTTGTTGAGCGTGTCATGTGTAGAGTTTGCCCTAGTTGGTTCTTAGTCTTATTATCTCATGTGTATTTTCTAAGTGAGTGTGTATTATTTCTTTTTCAATTAGGTTGTGAAGAAGTTGAATTGCCCTAACCTAAGTGTTGAGGATTCTTGGAGGAGGAAGTGTATAGATTGGTGTGAGTTGGTTTTGAGGTAAGTACAAACTACATGGTTGCATAGATTTATATGATTATGATACTTAACATATTTGATTGTACATATGTTAAGTAATTGAATACATTATTAAAACATTTGATGAATGTTATGATTTGTATAATGTGAATGATTGATGAGCATTTAAAATGTATGTTAATGCAATTAATTATGTATACTCTATCTTGATGAGATATGAAGCCATGGTTGTTGGCTATAATGATAATGATGCAAATGAGATGATTGAGGCATGATTGCCCAAATGATGATGAGGAAATAAGAATGACATTGATAAATGAATTGTGTGCCTAATGTGTTATTCAATTTTCAGAGTTATGGGTTTGGCGGCATGCCTATGAATCACTGGATAGGTGAAAAGACCGGGTAGTAAGCTGATTCCAGTTGAGAAATATGAAATACGTGAAATATGATGTTTTTGGGGTGAAAAGACTAGGTCGTAAGCCTCAAAAATAGTAATAGTCTTGCCAGGTTGAGGATCTCCTCGGGCTTAACCGGGTTGAGGTCTAAGAGACTGGGTCTGTTACACTCAAAAATAGTAACAATCTTGCCGGGTTGAGGATCTCCTTGGGTTTAACAGGGTTGAGGTCCAAGAGACTGGGTCTGTTACACTATCCATGGATAGAGAGATATATATATATATCGCCTACGGGCTTGATGATTGTGATTGTGGACCAAAGCAGTAACTCTGAACTTTGAATAACATATTAATGTATTTTGGGTCTATGCTTGTCTTTGTTTGTAATGTGGTTTGGAAAAAAATTAATTTGAGTAATAAAACTAAGAAGATACTACATGATGTGTAATATGTTTATGGATGTGATAAATTGTGAGTATTATCTCATGAACATTTTGATTAATTATTGAATTGTTTATGATATTTGATTGTGTGATATTGGCATTGCATTGAAGCATAATATTATTGTAGTTTGTACCACTAAGCCGTTGGCTTAGCGCGAGTGTGATTTGTCGCGCAGGTGGCAGGGAAGAACCGGAGAGTTCATCTAGGCCGAGTAGATTCTAGATTTTGAGGTGTTGATAGTGGAGCTTAAAGATCAAAGATATACTGCCAAACATGTATATATATATATTTTATGTTTTGTAAAACTTGAGTTTTGATGTATAAGTATTTGTAAATATTTGTTATATTTTCCGCTGCGTTTTGAATAAACATTTTATCTATTATGTTTTATAATATAACCTAAATGTTTTAAAATTTGTTCATATTATTGAAAAATGATGATTTGTGTGTTTTGTAAACCGTGGCATTCCTATATTCAGTATACGTATATTACGATCGTAGTAGCATGCAGTGTACATATACGTAGTATAGGGGTGTTACAGATCTACTAGTTGGGATGTAGCTTCACCGGAGTTCAAGTCAAAAAACTAAGTTAATGTTGCAATTTAATATTTTAACATCACAAATATTTATTTATTTTATTTATTTGTTTGTTTTTATTTCTTTCATTTTATTGTTTTATTTTTATTTTATTTATTTTATTTTTTAGCTATAATTTAATTATTAATGGTATATTAGCAAAGATTAGGAAATATTCTAATGCTAAAAATAAATTAACTAATGGACCATTAACCAAAATTTAATAAATAAATAAATTTAAACTGAAAGTAACGAGTAATGTTAGTCTTTCAAATAATAATATTTGTGAGATGATATACTTACCTCATATTGGCTTACCTAGTTCGATTTTAGCGTGATTGTTATGATGTCCGGGGCAGAGGGTGTGTTTATAAAGCCTGGCAATGGTATGATGTAGCGCCTCCCTAGGTAAAACGGATCATCTGAGATTTTGGTTTTTAAAGCATTATTCTGCAATTACCATCCGAGGAATGTCCAAAAGATAGGAGCATAGTTCAAGCGTTATCAAAATAGTGGATGGACACGTCTCATACGTTCCACCTTCTCATTGGAGAGATGACCATTGGCCCAATTGATTTTGTGGCCATAACTGGTCTTATGTACTATGACCTCTCGACCCCTCTTACTTATGATATCCTTACACATGACAAAATTCAAGAGTTAATCGGTATGGAACCTTAACTAAAACAGCCTTTCAAGATAAAAATTGAACCGATTCAGAATCATTGGATGAACTTTGCTGGATAGGTTTGAGGAGAAATGGCTGAGCGATACGCTCAGGGAATTTTACTATATTTGCTCGGATAAACCATTTTATGCAGTATTGAGTTTGCCATCCATTTGTTGGTGTTAAGGGCTCTAGAGGATATGGATCTCTTATAGATTTATGGCTGGGGTGAAGCTGGACTTGCTTGTCTCTATCATGGTCTTGACAAGATTTAAAGAAATAAAAAGTCTTTTGTTGGCTTTATGGTGATTGTCGAGGTACCATCTCTCACCACTGTCAATTCCATTCATGTATTTGTATGAATTTGATTTTCATTGTTATTTTTAGGTATGGGCATATGAGCACAATCTCGTGAGGGTGCCTAGAATTTCATGAGAGAGAGAGTCGGGTATCCAATGTTGAATTTTTTATTGTCCGATCACACAGCAGTTTTTGGCTCTCATCATGTGCACTCCCAGCGGTATCAGCTAAGTTGTTCAACTTGGGGCCAAGTAAAATAATGTTAGTTCATTTTAAAATTTATGTAAAAGTCTACTTACCTTTTGTCCTCTTGTAAGTCAATTTGGCTTGGTGGAACGCTAAAGAACAGGTGAACTAGACTCCTTCCATGAATGTCGCGCTGCCTTATCAGCATACCCATTGAGTCATTGATAGTCCTATGTTCGTGGCTGGTTTCTCAGGGAGAGGGTGTATGACTGGTTCCTTGGTCCTGAGCAATGGAGGATTTCAATGAACTACCCATCATATACTTTAAACATTACATCAATGCTGAAGAATTTGTGGCATCTAGCTTGGAATGGCTATGATGTTGAAACTTATCTTTGTTCACCGGATGAGTCATATGTCCAATTTATTTGAGCTTGGTTTTTGAACTTTAATGAGTCTCCTATTGGCGTCTGGGGAATTTTTGTGGAATAAGATAGAAGGGATGACAAAGATAGTGATGAAGAGGAGTATGAAGGAGTGGGAAGAGGATCCATTCCTTATCCTGGGGCTAGACCTCTCAGGTAAACCTTTTACCATTCTATCATTGCAACTGCTTCTTCTTAGATGGTTTTGACTATTTTCATGATTATTGCAGGCTGCCAGTTCATTGGGTCACAAGGCTGGACATTCCTCTATTTTTCTAGTTCAACAACAATTTTCACCAATGCGATGACAATTTTCTCCATTTGCTCCTTCTTTCCAACTGGAAGTGCCATCCATCCACAAGGCATCGATCTGAGTTACCTGGTTTGTCTTCCTGTTCCATGATGATTTTTTCTAAATATATGCATGATTATGTATGCTCTGACCCTTTCTTTTTTTTACTCATAGCGGATGCTTGAGGAGCAAAATAAGAAAATGCAAGAAGAATTAAATGCTAGTCGTCAATAGGTCACCCATTTAGAAGGGTTGTATTAGCAATAGGAGCAAAACTTTCGAGACTTCCAATTATGGGGAATCAGAGATCCTGGTGCTTCATCTTCTAAGGAGCCCCTAACTGATGACCATGAGATCCTTTCTTCTGCTTTGGATGATGACTATTACAGGCTAGAATTTCAGGAAAATAGGGACATAGGTATTTTTCGTCCAAGCGGATTACAAATGGGTGATATGCCTCCTCCTCCATCAGGCGATGACTTTTTTAGGGCTTTATTTGATCTAGGTTTGCCTCCTCCTTCTTAGTGATCCACCATTGTATTCAGTGAGAAATTATTATATTAACAATGATAATAATAATAATGGTTACAATAATAGTTTTTTTTCTTGCAACTTTTGACTTTTCCTTTTTTTATATATTATTATTATTGTACACACCAAATCATTCTTTTATAATTTAGGAATCCAAAATTATTTTAGATTAATAAAACCATGAGGGGTGTGACAAATTGCTTCAAAATAAATTCCCTTGCCTTGTGAGTCTCGATCTCAAGTCGTTGCTCAATCCTTGTCAACTTCGGTATATCAACCAAACTCTTAGATAAACCCTCTTTCATGCCATAATGCCAACAGAAGTAAGCAATTCTTTGTGAATTTTATTATGGCAACAAGATCATCTTTCAACAATTTTGAGTTTTTTTTTTAACTTCAAGTATGACAGAGCTAAATTTGAAGAAAATCAAAGGTTTGTTTAAAAGTATGGAAGCTATTCATTGGGAACAAATATCTTGGTCTCAAATTAACACTTTAAAGTGCTTTCAAAATGTTAAATTCGACCATTATTTTCTACATGTCATGGTTTCCTTTTGGGATATGAGATCTAGGACATTGAAGATAAATGACTTTGAGATATGTCCTATGATCGAAGAATTTGAGGCCATCCTTGGATATCCAAGCAATCAACCAATGGCATTGCCCATACTGACTTCCAAAACTCATCAAAAGATGCAAATAATATTTCAACTTTTAGAGCTCGAGGTTCTGCATTTGACAAGAGGTGAGAAAATTCTACTCGGTCCCTTGATTGACTTTTACACTTCTCATTTGGCTCCTATCAAAGCTTGAGGATGCATGCTTTGTCTATGCTTGCTTGGCTAATTCTTGCTTGTTTCTTCTTATGGCGACATTGATCCTTGAGTATAGGATATCATGGAATGTAACACCCTTATGCCCTATATACGTACAATACATACACCCAACATATGTAATATACGAATATAGGATACAAGAATGTCACAACCCATTTTAATAAAAACACCCTTTCTTTTTGAATCTGTATAAACTTAAATCATTTAATTGATATAATGTAAATAATAGATAAAATATTACATGCTAAAATGCATATGTAACTTCATTACCAAATGTTTATCCAAAACATTTTTGATAGTTTGCGATAAATGCATATATATACATAAAAATATAACATAATATACATGAAGTCAAAATGTACAAAAATATAAAATATGTACATATTAACAGTTTGTCTCTGATCTTGTGTTCAACAATCAACTTTGCACTCAAGATCTCAAGCCTAGACTCGGCTTGGTCTAGACAACTCTCCGGCTCAACCAGATCTACCCTGTTACCTACGCAATGAATCACAATCGCGCTAAGCTAAAAGCCTAGTAATACAAACTTTGATAACAATAAAGTTCAAATGCAATGCCAATGCACAATGCATAAGGATATTATATCTCATAACACTATATCTTAATATATTACTCAATTGTTCAACAATTCATAATTCATATAAAAATAAACACAAGCATGGGCCCAAAGGATCTAATATGCTATTCAAATCCCAGAGTTACTGTTTGGGTCCAAGTTGACACCATGTGTCTAGCCCTAAAGGCAAATAAAGTAATTGCTTAAAAGCGAGCCCCGAAGCAAAATGATATCACAATGAGGATAACCTCATAAGTAACATCCCAACTAGGCTTCAAGGGTTAGGCCCAACCCAGCTTCAAGGGACTGCTACATCATAGGCATGCCACAAAACATAGAACTCTCAAAATTGAATAACATACTAGGAACACAATTCTTTCATAATTCCACTATCAATATCTTTCTCATTTTCTCATGATCAATCTAGGCACAATGCCTCAATTATCTTATTTATATCAATATAGCCATCACTAATTGCTTTACATAACACCTTTAATGCATGCATAACATACCGCATTATCCAAATATTTTGGGTCATTATCATATCTTGCACATAGTTCACATTACATATAATGCATTTATGACATTATACAAATCATAGCATATTACTCATGCACAAACAATGTAGTAAGTAACTTAACACATTTCCAACCAAAATGCGTTAAGTCCAAATGTCATGCAAATATAATCAATTATTCAAAGTTTGTACTTACCTCTAAAAGCAACAAAACAAGCTCAAAGAACAATTTATGTTATTCATAGCTTTAGGATCTTCCACATGTATTTGATTAGGTCATTCCTTGTTTTAATTATGTTTAAAGTGTTTATGTTTAGGTTTATGTACCACAACTACCTTTGAAGAATCAAAACCATACAAAAAGAACAAAGAATAAAAACAGTAACCAACACATTTGAGGGACACGGCCAAGCTTGTGGCCGTGTCTCTCAAATTAATTTTGGCAGTGACAGACACTGGCATGGGACACGGCCGTGTCTCCCAAAAACCAACCCAACACATCCAAAATTTCCATGACTTGGCCGTGTCTCTCCTTGCTTTTGGCCGTGTCACTCATGGACAAAACCCTAACCAAAACCAACACTCTTTCAATTGCACTCAAACACAATATACACCATATAACATGTTTCAAATGAATATAATCAAGGTTCTAAACACATATTCATCACAAGAATCACTTCACAATACAATAGTATTACATTTAAACATATACCATCTCAAACCCTAAAATCACCATCCTTTTCCATCTTCCAAAATCAACATCCACCACTTCCAACAACAACACTTATTTAAACTATTAACTTAAAATAAATTTTAACACTTGAAAACACATCACAAACACCTCTCATCATCAAATCAACAAACCCTAAATTTACTTCCAATACCACTTCAAAGGAATAAAAGAAATCAAAGAAAAGAACTTACCTTAAATGAAGAAATTTCACAAATCTTTACCCAAATCCTTTGCTTGCTTCTTCACTTTGCTTCTAGCATCAAGAACACCTCTCTTGCTCTTTCTCTTCTTGGATGGCCGGCCAACAATAATGGAGAAGAAGAAATTATGAAGAAACAAAGTCAAATTTTCCTTTTAATCTCCACCAAGAGTTCAATTCAAGCAATTACCAAAACACCCTTTAACCATTTAACTTAACTCTTGTCTCTTATATGCCCAAATAAGTAATTTCACATATCACAAAATAAATATCTCTATTGCATTGACTCTCCCTTTGACTTATGTATATGTTAATTATACAACCATATAAACAACATATACATTTCTCTCTAAACCCACTTTTCTTTCCCAAAACACATATACATAAGCATTCACTTTCAAATTCCTTTTCTCTTGACAATTGACACATACATTCTATCCAATCTAAAACAACAACAACAACATTCACAACTTCTAGGGCATACATTGGGATATTACAATTCTCCCCCTCTAAAAAGAAATTTCATCCTCGAAATTACCTGATATCAAGTCTGAAACAATTGAGGGTACTGATCTCGCATGGTTTGCTCACTTTCCCAAGTTGCCTCTTCTCTCCCATGATTCTTCCACAAAATCTTCACAAGTGGCACTCTCTTGTTTCTCAACTCTTTCACATCACGTGCCAAGATAGCAACTGGTTCCTCTTCAAATGTCAAATCTGGACTCACTTCGATAGATTCAATTGGCACAATATGAGATGGAACCGACCTGTATCTCCTCAACATAGAAACATGGAATACATTATGGATACGATGGCAATGCAAGTCGATAAGCAACTGGCCCAATTCTCTCCAAAACTTCATACGGTCCAATGAAACGAGGACTCAATTTCCCTTTCCGACCAAACCTCAAAATCTTCTTCCAAGGAGACACTTTAAAAAATACCTTATCCCCCACATTATATTCAATGTCTCTCCTTTTCAAGTCTGAATAAGATTTCTGTCGGTCTGAAGCTGCTTTCAACCTATCTCGGATCACTTTCACTTTCTCTTCAGTTTCTTTAACCAAATCAGGACTAATCAACTTACCCTCACCAAGTTCACTCCAATATAGAGGTGTCCTACACCGTCTACCATACAATGCCTCAAATGGTGCCATACCGATGCTGGATTGATGACTGTTATTGTAAGCAAATTCCACAAGTGGTAAGAATCTATCCCAACCTCCAGAGAAATCAATGACACAGCTTCACAACATGTCCTCGATAATCTGTATCACCCTCTCAGACTACCCATCTGTCTGCGGATGGAAAGCAGTGGTAAAGTGCAGTCGAGAACCCAAAGCACCATGTAAACTCTTCCAAAACCTGGAAGTAAACCGGGGATCTCGATCAGACACTATAGAAGTTGGGACAACATGCAACTTCACAATCTCATGAATATACAGCTCAGCTAACCTCTCCAAAGAGTAATCCATCCGAACCGGCAGAAAATGAGCTGTCTTAATCAACCTGTCAACAATCACCCAGATAGCATCATGCTTCCTTTGTGTCAATGGTAAACCAGACACAAAATCCATAGTCACTTTATCCCACTTCCATTCAGGCACTGACAAAGGTTGAAGCAACCCTGTTGGAACTTGATGCTCAGCTTTTACCCTCTGACATGTGAGACATTTTGACACAAAATCTGCAATGTCTCTCTTCATACCGGACCACCAGTAATATTGTTTCAGATCATGATACATATTGGTATTGCCCGGATGCATAGCAAATACTGACTGATGTGCTTCTTCTAAAATA
Organism: Garcia nutans; assembly: GCA_947685225.1. Classification (NCBI taxonomy): domain Eukaryota; kingdom Viridiplantae; phylum Streptophyta; class Magnoliopsida; order Malpighiales; family Euphorbiaceae; genus Garcia; species Garcia nutans. Next base: position 30,881,061 of record CANTUV010000005.1, on the reverse strand, counting down.
ATTCTTCTTAAATTAACATCATCTGGCACACACAATCTGTTCTTAAACCAGAGACTCCCATCATCTCTCACAGCAAAATCTCTACTCTTTCCATTCTGGCAATCTGAAATAATCTTCTGAATCTTCTTATCAGCCAATTGAGCCTCTCTAATCTGATCCAACAAAAATGGTTTCAATTGCAACTGTGCCAACAATGCACCATCATCACAAGATACAAAACTGGCACACAATGCTCTCAACTCAACAAGCAACGAGAGCGAATAAACAGTCAAACCTACTAAAGACTTCCGACTCAAGGCATCAGCAACAACATTTGCTTTACCTGGATGATAATCAATCAAACAGTCATAGTCTTTAATCAATTCCAACCATCTCCTCTGTCGAAGATTCAGCTCCTTCTGAACACCCAAATATTTCAAACTTTTGTGATCCGTATAAATACAACACTTCTCCCCAAACAAATAGTGTCGCCAAATCTTCAATGCAAACACAATGGCTGCCAACTCTAAATCATGGGTCGGATAATTGAGCTCATGCGGTTTCAATTGTCGAGAAGCATAAGCTATAACTTTACCCTCTTGCATCAGCACACAACCCAAACCATTATGTGAAGCATCACTGAAAATCACATATGGTTTGCCTTCCACAGGTAAAGTAAGAACAGGCGCTTGAGTCAACATTTCCTTCAACTGCTCAAAACTAGCTTGACACTGATCCGACCACACAAACCTAACTCCCTTCCAAAGCAATCTAGTGAGTGGAGTAGCTATCAAAGAGAATCCTTTCACAAACCGTCGGTAATAGCCTGCCAAAACCAGAAAACTTATAACTTCAGTCACAGACCTTGGTGAACTCCAATTCAAAATAGCTTCAACTTTACTCGGATCAACTCTAATACCTTCTGCTGAAACTATATGACCGAGAAAAGTAACTAGGTCAAGCGAAAACTCACATTTCGACAGTTTCGCAAACAATTGCTTCTCTCTCAAGATTTGTAGCACAATCCGCAAATGTTTGTCATGTTCCTCCTCATTACGTGAATACACTAGAATATCATCAATAAAGACCACAAAAAACTGATCCAGATAGGGCCTAAACATCATATTCATCAAATCCATAAAAACTGCAGGTGCATTCGTCAGACCCAAAGGCATTACTAGAAACTCATAATGCCCATACCTGGTCCGAAATGCGGTCTTAGGAACATCTTCAGCTCTGACCCTCAACTGATGGTACCCTGATCTCAAATCAATTTTAGAAAACACTGCTGCACCCTTCAATTGATCAAAGAGATCATCAATTCTAGGCAACGGATATTTATTTTTGATAGTCACCTTGTTCAATTGCCTATAATCGATACACAATCTCATAGTACCATCTTTCTTCTTTACAAATAAAACAGGAGCTCCCCACGGTGAAACACTAGGGCGGATAAAACCTTTATCTAGCAACTCCTGCAACTGCACCTTCAATTCTCTCAGTTCAGCCGGTGCCATTCTGTAAGGAGCAATCGAGATAGGACTGGTACCAGGTAACAACTCGATACCAAACTCCACCTCTCTCTCAGGAGGCAATCCTGGCAACTCCTCTGGAAACACATCTGGAAACTCTGCAACTGTAGCAATGCTATCAATTGGAGAACCCTTCACTCTAGTATCTACCACATGAGCAAGATAGGCATCACACCCTTTTCTAATTAATCTCCTGGCTGCAACAGCTGAAACAAACAAGGATGCTAACTGTTCCTGCTCATTATATACTATCACATCTCTATCATCAACAGTTCTCAAAGTAACAACTTTCTTTTTACAATCTACCACAGCTCCATGTCTGGATAACCAATCCATGCCTAGTATCACATCATATTCCTTAAAAGGCATCTCAATAAGATCTCCAAGAAACTCCTCACCTTGCACCACTACTGCACTATCTCGGTGCACCTTACTAACAATCACACTATGCCCTAAAGGATTTGTTACCAAAACATCAAATCCTAGGGATTCAGCATGCAAATCAGACACAGGCAAAACAGATGCACTAATATATGAATGTGTGGAACCCGGATCAATCAAAGCAAGTACTGAAGTACCAAATAAAGAAAAAGTACCGGCTATGACTGCCGAAGCATCTGGCTGCCTCTGCATAACATATATCCTCTGGGAAGATCTAACCTCCTCTGGTCTACTCTCCCTGGATGTAGAACCTCCTCTAGAACTGAACCCAGATCTGCCTCCTCTGCTAAAACCTCTGCCTCCTCGACCTCCCCTCATGCTAGGCCGAGAAGCTGCAGTATCAACTGACATCTGCTCCTGTCTCTCAGGACAATCTCTAACAAAATGATCGGGAGACCCACATCTGAAACATACCCCTGCCACACCAGTCTTCCAACAAGGACCTCCATGTGGCCTACCACAATGAGTGCAGATGGGTAGAATGGATCTCTGGGTCACTGGGGTCGGAGCACTCGCCACTGAAGCTGTAGGTCTAAATCTCTGCCTCTGAAACTGCACTGACCTACCAGCTGACCTCAGACTCCTACTGACCCGAGGAGCAAAGCTTCCTTTACCTCTCCTTACAGAAGAAGACCCTGCCTCAAACTGGGGCCTCCTAACCCTAACATCTTCCTCTGAAGCAGCTACAATACCTTGAGCTCTCTCCACGCTCCTAGCCGCTGCCACAAGCTCGGAAAAATCATGATATCTGGATCCAGCTACCAGACACATGATAGAAGGCCTCAATCCCTCCTCAAATCTCCTACATCGATCTATCTCATCAGAAATAATACCCCCAGCATACTGACTCAACCGGATAAACTCAACATCATATTCAGTTACGGTCCGGTGATCTTGCTTCAAATCTAGAAACTCTCTTTTCTTCCCATCTTTATACTCCCTTGGAGTATACTTCAATTCAAACTCTCTCAGAAAATCTGTATAGGATAAGGTAGGTGGATCATCCATAGAATGGGGCATTGTCTTCCACCAACTATATGCATCCTTCTGCAACAAGGATCTTGCATAATCAAACTTTTCCTCTGGAGTGGCTTGCAACTGAACAAATATTCTCTGTACTTTGTCTAACCACTGCTCAGCCACTGCTGGATCAGTAGTGCCTATAAAATCTTCAGCTCCATACTTCCTCAGTTTGTCATAGTGCCTCACTGATACCAAAGGCTGTGGAGGTGGCGGCGGTGGTTGCACTGGTGCTTGCCTCAAAGCCTCTACCATATGCCTAAACCAACCTGGTGGGACCTCCTCACCAGCTGGTCTCCCCGACACCGAAACAGGTACCTCCCCAGTACTATCAACTCTAGCTCCCTCATCTGGAGCTATACTCTCAGCACTACCCTCGACTGACTGGCGTAAGTGAGAGTCCATCACAACCTATGTCTGCAAACACAGTAGAATACAACTTATTAAAGATTAGAGACTGCCAATCCCAACCATTCAAAGTACATTATTCATAATACACATCACCATTCACAAGCCTCACAATGCACAATACATAACCATTCACAATGCATAACATAACATTGTTCAATCTCAACAATGCAAGAAGGGCAAAGAACAATTTATGTTATTCATAGCTTTAGGATCTTCCACATGTATTTGATTAGGTCATTCCTTGTTTTAATTATGTTTAAAGTGTTTATGTTTAGGTTTATGTACCACAACTACCTTTGAAGAATCAAAACCATACAAAAAGAACAAAGAATAAAAACAGTAACCAACACATTTGAGGGACACGGCCAAGCTTGTGGCCGTGTCTCTCAAATTAATTTTGGCAGTGATAGACACTGGCATGGGACACGGCCGTGTCTCCCAAAAACCAACCCAACACATCCAAAATTTCTATGACTTGGCCGTGTCTCTCCTTGCTTTTGGCCGTGTCACTCATGGACAAAACCCTAACCAAAACCAACACTCTTTCAATTGCACTCAAACACAATATACACCATATAACATGTTTCAAATGAATATAATCAAGGTTCTAAACACATATTCATCACAAGAATCACTTCACAATACAATAGTATTACATTTAAACATATACCATCTCAAACCCTAAAATCACCATCCTTTTCCATCTTCCAAAATCAACATCCACCACTTCCAACAACAACACTTATTTAAACTATTAACTTAAAATAAATTTTAACACTTGAAAACACATCACAAACACCTCTCATCATCAAATCAACAAACCCTAAATTTACTTCCAATACCACTTCAAAGGAATAAAAGAAATCAAAGAAAAGAACTTACCTTAAATGAAGAAATTTCACAAATCTTTACCCAAATCCTTTGCTTGCTTCTTCAATTTGCTCCTAGCATCAAGAACACCTCTCTTGCTCTTTCTCTTCTTGGATGGCCGGCCAACAATAATGGAGAAGAAGAAATTATGAAGAAACAAAGTCAAATTTTCCTTTTAATCTCCACCAAGAGTTCAATTCAAGCAATTACCAAAACACCCTTTAACCATTTAACTTAACTCTTGTCTCTTATATGCCCAAATAAGTAATTTCACATATCACAAAATAAATATCTCTATTGCATTGACTCTCCCTTTGACTTATGTATATGTTAATTATACAACCATATAAACAACATATACATTTCTCTCTAAACCCTCTTTTCTTTCCCAAAACACATATACATAAGCATTCACTTTCAAATTCCTTTTCTCTTGACAATTGACACATACATTCTATCCAATCTAAAACAACAACAACAACAACAACAACATTCACAACTTCTAGGGCATACATTGGGATATTACATATTAAATATCAATAGAAAGTAAACATCCATCCATGATAAATAAAATAAACCAAGCATTGAACTTAAATAAATTAAAGCATATAAAATAAATCAAAGCATATCAAATATAGAATTGAATAAGACAAATAAAATTCCAAATTATAGCTACTGTTTCCATTTAGGGTTCTTTAATTCATGTGTTGGGGTTTTGGAATTCATAGAATTAGGCTACTGTGACTTTTTATGGAATTAAAATAAATTAAGGTTTGTTTTAAAAGGTTGGTAAGACTCTTTGATTAACCAAATTAAGGTTTGAATGGTAAAATTATGAAACTAAGGTTTTGGACAATTTAAAATACTTTTGATTTATGATTTTCGGTTATTGCATTGTGTTTTTAAGCTACTGTGTAAAGTTGAAATATTTGTGTTTATATGATTTTTAAGGTTTTAAAGGATTAGAGTTTATAAAAAATTAGAGTTTAAGTCTTTAAAGGGGTTAGGGTTTTACTATTCTAGGTTTGGAGTTGAGTTAGGGTTTAGTATTTTAAAATTAGGGTTTCGGTGGATGCATGAAGTTTTTTAGGGTATGAAAGTCAATTTGATGCTTTTATGGAGTTTATGAAAATAAACAAACGATTTAAAGTTTTTTAAAAGCAAAAAGGAAGTTTTTAAAGTTTTTAAAGCTACTATAAACAAAAAAACAAGAATTTAGAATTCAAACCTTCTTTCATGGGGTTGCACCAAAATTGCTTCTTGGATCAACAAAAACAAAGGCAGTTGATACCTTTGATGAATTGCTTGAATTTTTTTCGGCTCTCTCGCAAAATCAGCTTGGTTCGACTGCTTTTCTTCACAGATTCGGTTTCAACTTTGTTTCCAATTTTCTCCTTAATTTCTGATCCCCTTTTCACTCTCTCTGCCTCCTTATTTATAGAAGTTTTTTCATAGTTTTTCCTAGTTACTCACGGCATACCTTATTTAATAAGAAAAGGAAACTGAAACCTAATTGTATTAGGTTTTGAAAAATTTGGGTCGAAAAAATTTTGCTGGCAAAAAAAACCGCTGCAGAAAAATCGCGCTGGCCAAAAAATTTGGCCGCAGAAAAAATGCGCTGGCTAAAAAAGCTGCAGCAACTGCGGGTGAGACAAGCTTGCGGGCCATTTTGCCGCAATCCAACTTTTTTTTTTTGATTTTTGATTTGTTTATTTTTATTTTTATTAATAAAAATTAGACACTAAACCAAACATGATTTAATTAAGATAACAAAAATTATTTTAGACTAATTAAAATATATTAGACAACAAAAAAATTATTTTGGACTAATTAAAATATATTGGACTGAACTAGGTCAAAAATTATGGGTCTACAGTTTGCCCCCTGCTTAAATGATCTGAAACTTTAGTGAAAGAGAGTGAAAAGCATTAAGACTTAATTTTTGAGATGGTGGAGGTTTTGGAATCTGGAGCCGGTTCGAGTTATGGACTCAAAGATAATTCAAGGTTTTGGACCTAAGGAGAATTTGGGTTCTGGACCCGATCTAAGTTTTAGGACTTAGAAATAAATTCTAGGTTCTGGACGTAATGGAAAATTTGGGTTCTGGACCCTAGCTAAGTTCTGGACTTAGAAATAAATTCTAGGTTCTGGACCTAATGGAAAATTTGGGTTCTGGACCCTAGCTAAGTTCTGGACTTAGAAATAAATTCTAGGTTCTGGACCTAAAGAAAATTTGTGTTCTCGACCCAGTTCGAGTTCTGGACTCAAGGATAATTCTAGGTTTTGGACCTAAGGAAAATTTGGGTTCTGGACCCGAGCTAATAATTTTTTATTTCAAAAAGTTTGGCTAATTTTTATGCACTTATTGCCCCCTGGGTGTAAAAATATTTATAGGCCTGCAAGTATTTGAACGATTAAAGTGAATAAATGAATTTACTGTTTATTTACTGTTCATACACTATTTACTATTCAAAAATAGTAAATTCACTATTTGCAAATAGTATCAAATAGTATTTACTATTGGAAATAGTACTTTTACTATTCATCAATAATAACACTATTCATAAATAGTAAAATTTACTATTCAACAATAGTAATACTATTTATGGATAGTAAAATTTACTATTTATCAATAGTAAAATTACTATTCATGAACAGTTTTAAGTTTTGTTTTTTTTCTTGCCGTTTCTCTATAAAAAAGCCACCATTCCTTCATTTCATTTTACAGCACAATTTAAATTTTGTAATTCTCTCAAATTTCTTTTCAATTTTAGCATATATTTTTTAAAAACAATGCATGCTTCGAGGTTAGGGACTCATTCTAATGCCAAGTTATTAGAGTTTATTCGGCACCATGAAGATGAAAATTTAGATATACTAGCCGGGATGCTGCTCCATCGCAGTTCCAACCAAAAGAGCGAGGTAATTATTTTTTATCTCTCTTGATTTATTATTATTTTTATTTTTATATTTTCGTTGTTTTATTATTTTTTTTATTTTTTATTTTTTATGTTTAATATTTTTTGTTATGCTCTTTTATTATTATTTTATTTGCCTTTATTATTATTTTGTATGTTTATTTTGCATTATTATTTTTAGAAAAATAAATTAAATTAAGCAGATAAAATAATATGTACCTACCTGGTATTAAATTACCTGGGTCTGTGTTAGCATGATCGTTGCGTTGTTCGGGCTTGAGGGTGTATTTACAAAGCCTGACAATGGTATGATGTAGTGCCCTCTCGGGTAAGGCGGATTATCCGAGATTGCGGCTTTGAGCAGTTCATCTTACAATTGCCATCCGAGGAATATCAGATAGACTGGAGCGTAGTCCAGGCGCTTGCAGAGCGATGGTTGGATACAACCCACACTTTTCACTTGCCCATTGGGGAAATGACAATTGGTCCGGTCGATTTTACTTCCATAACTGGCCTTCGATATGATGGTGCTCCGGTTCCCCTAACCAACGATATTTTAACATTTGAAGAAATTCTGGAATTAATTGGTATAGAACCGTCCTATAAAGGGCCTTTTAAGATAAAAATCGAGCCAATTTGTAGTTATTTGATGAACTATGAAGGACAGGTTGGCAGAGACACGGCCGAACAGTACGCTCGAGGATTTTTATTATATCTACTCGGGTTGGCCATCTTAGGTAGCACTGAATCCTCCATTCACTTGTCAGTGCTGAGTGCCCTTTCCTATCTCAGAATGGTACCATCTTATGGCTGGGGCGAAGCTGGTCTCGCGTGTCTTTACCATGGTCTTGATAAGCTTTGCCGAAACAAGAAGTCTTTTGTCAGCTTGATGGCGGTTGTCGAGGTATTCTTTTCCTTCACCAATGTTATTTCCACTTTTTCTTGCATGAATTTGATCTGTAACATTATTATTGTAGGTATGGGTATATGAACATAACGTCATGAGGGTACCCAGTATTTCCCAAGAGAGAGTCGGGTATCCGAGATTAAACTATTGGTTGTCCGATTGTGTGGACATTCCCGGCTCTCATCATGTGCATACTCACTGCTATGTGTTGAGTCGCTTAACCTGGGACCAGGTAAAACAACATTAGTATGCTTTAAATTTTATGTGAAAGTTTTACTTACCTTATGTTATTTTGCAGGTGAATTTGGCCTGGTGGAGCCCAGAAGAGTGAGCAAACTAGTCTCCTTTGATGAGGGCTGCACTGTCTTTCCAACATTCTCACCGAATTATTGCTGGCCCATGTCTAGTGGCTGGTTTCTCGGGGAGAGAGTTTATGAATGGTTTCTCAATCCAGAGCAGTGGAGGTTTCTGATGCAAATCCCAAAATATACTTTAAATATTATTTCAATGCCGGAGGATACATGGTGGTTGGCCTGGTATGGTTATGGTGCCGAGTCATTTCACCATTTACCAGGTCCATTTTATGCCCATTTTATTCAAAGAAGACTCTTGAACTTTGATGTATCTCCTATCGTTGTGCGGGAGATTTCCGATGAAAATGAGGGTAGAGATGAGAAGGAACATCACGGAGATGCAGGAGAGTCTGTTCCACCTCTCGGGGCTAGTACTTCTCAGGTAAAACTTTTACCACTTTTCCCTTGCAACTGCTTTTTTCTTTCCTTGATTCTTTAATGATTGCTGCAGGCTGTTGGCTCGTTTGATCATGAGGCTGGACCTTCTTTTACAGCCCCTTCATCTGCTCATTCTAGCCCGCCAGGATATGCCATCTCATCCACAGGGCATTGATATGAACTACCTGGTACGTTCCTTATTTCATGGTAACTTATGCTATATGTATGCATGATTATGTATGCTCTTACCTTTTTCCTTCTTGGCTCACAGCGGATGCTCGAAGAGCAAAATAAGAAACTTCAAGAAGAGTTGGCTGCAAGTCGTCAGCAGGCTTCTCATTTTGAAAGTTTATATCATCAATCCGAACAATATTTCTGAGACTTCCGATTTCAGGGGATGAGGGATCCCGGTGCTTCTTCATCAAGAGGCCTCCAGACTGACGACCATGAGATCCTTTCGTCAGCTTCTGATGAGGACTATGACGGATCGAAACTTCAAGGTAATAAAGATTTTGGTGCTCCCACTTTGGGTGATCTCGGTATGAGTAATCTACAGAGTTTTGGTGCTCCCGCTTTGGGTGGACTCGGGACGAGTGATTTGCCCCCTCCTCCAATAGGCGATGACTTTTTCAAGGCTTTATTTGATGACCTCCCACCACCCTCTTACTAATATTCAAATATTGTAGCCATTGTAAAATATTATACAATAATGAAAAAAAATTACAATTCTCCTCTTTACTGTAACTCTCTTTTTTTTTTCGTTACTGCACCTCTTTTCCTCTCTTTTTTTTTGTTTTTTTTACAGTACATAATTTCATAATTCACATCTACTTCATTTGCTAAACCAAATCCAACGTGGTAAAGGAATTTCATTGCCAATTCCTTTCCTTATGCCATATGGTCTTACCCTTTCCCATCACCTTTTCCTTTTTACTTTAGGAAAAGGTTTATTTCTTCTATATAAATCACCCTTCATGCCATATTTTAATACATAAACCAAAATTTTTTCTTTCAATGTGAAGACTCCCTTCAATAATTTTAATATTTTCTTTATTCATTCACCATGACCGAGCATTATTCAAAGAAGATAAAAATTCTATTTAAGAATATGGATGCCATACATTGGAAGCAAATTTCATTGTCAAAACTTGATGTTTTAAAATGTTTTCAAAATGTCAAATTGGACCACTCCTTCTTACATGCCATGGCTTCCTTTTGGAATATGGATTCCAGGGTATTTAGAATTAATGGCTTTGAAATATGTCCTTTGATTGAAGAATTTGAGGCCATCCTTGGATATCCTAATAATCAACAAATGGCATTACCCACATTGATTTCTAAGACTCAACAGAAGATGCAGATGTTATTTCAAATTCCAAAACCCGAAGTTCTTCGGTTGATGTGAGGTGAAAAAATTCTACTTGCTCCTTTGACTGACTTTTGTCTCTCTCATTTGGCCCCTACTAAGGCATGGGGACGCATGCTTTGTCTTTGCTTGCTCGGCCAATTCTTGCTTGTTTCTTTTGACGGCGATATTAATCCACGAGTATTGGATATTATGGACCAAATGGAAGGAGGATTGTCGCCAGTACCTGTGATTTTAGCCGAGACCTTAGTTGGATTAGACCGATTTAAATCAGGATTGTCAAAGAGACTAACTGGGAGTCCATTGTTGCTTCAACTAATTACCTAAACTGCCCCTTTCGAGTTTTCAATTTAGGTTTTCCTTTTCTTTTTATTGCTCTAACTTTTGCCTAGTCTGCCCATGTGGGTTTTTGGAACTAGTGAGTTGTCCTAATTTTTGCCTAAGCTGCCCTGGCGGGTTTTCAACTTAGCGGACCTTTTTCTTTTCATTTTTTTCTTTCTTCACAGATTTGGCTTCAGGAGCATCTTTGTTTGTTTGATACTCCATCCATGGATTTTGCCAGATACCTACCACATCATCATTCTGCTAGGAAGCTACTCCATCCTGCTTCTTCATATGCTGACTGGGTTGACTGGATCCATTCGCGCTCTGAAGTCAATATCCGTTGTTTGGTACCTTGCAGGAAGATTTCTTGTATCACCATGCGGACATACTTGATGTATGTTCCCCTTGCCACTCTTCGTCAAGGTACATGCTATGATCCTCGCTGACTTGGCCGCCAGTATGGAGCTGAGCCTCATGATTCTGACTTTACTCTCGATTTAGACATGCCTTGCTTAACTGAAGCCTACCTGGATTGGCTGAGGCAAAGCTAGCCTGCACGTTACACTTATCGACTGCCATAGATTTTGTAATATCCCAAAATATACATTAGAAGTTTGGTGTAATTATTGTTGTAATTGAATTAAGTGTATTCGTGTTTTATTGGAAAGAGAAAGGAAGTGAAGAGAGAGTTTATATGTTGTACATATGTAAATATATACAACATATACACAAGTCAAAGAGGAAGTCAAAGGAAGATATTTATTATTTGATTAATTGTGTTTAAGGGATTATTTAATTATTTGTTTTTGGGTTAGAGTAAGTGGAAGAAGATATTTGAATATTTTATTGTATTTTGCTTGGTGGAGAGGAATTTAAGGAAAAGTGGATTTAACTTTGGTTTTCTTCTTTCTTTCTTTCCTTGCCGTGGATCATTTCTTTCCTTCTTTTCTCTTTTCTTTTCTGTGTTGTTCGGCCATCTAGAACCAAAGGAGCAAGAGAGAGATTTAATCTTCTAAGTTCAAGATTGAAGATAGTTTTCAAGAGATCAAGTTGAAGGTTTAAGAGTTCTTCATTTTGGGTAAGTTCTCTCTTGATTTCTTGTGTTGTTTTTGAAGTTTAGTTTGGGTTTGTGAGTTGAAGTTGTGATGGATATGTGTTTGGTTTGATTGTGTTGTGTTTATAAGTTTTTCATTTAAGTGGTTTAGGATTTTGGAGTTGGATTGAAGAAATGAGTAAGTTGATTTGTATAGATTGAGTTGTGGTTGTGTTTAGAGTTTTGATGAAGCTTGTGATTTATGTTTGTGTATGTTTTGGGGTTGTAGTAAGTTTGAGATGATTTTTGGGTATGTTTTGTTAAGTTTGTTTGAAGTGGATGTTGGTGGATAGAAGTGATTTGTTGGTTGTGGTGTTGTTTTGGCCGGAATCTGGGTTTTTGGCCTGACACGCCCAGGAGCACATCCAAGTCCTTAGGCGTGTCGATGGTTCTGTGTGGCAGTAGGATTGACATGGTCAGTAACACGCTCGTGTTATTGAATGTGTCATAGCCACTGTGTTGATGGGGGTTTGACACGACCAGTAACACGACCGTGTTATTGAGCGTGTCATAGCTACTGTGAGTTTTAAGAATTTACCACGGCCATGAACACGCTCATGATGTTGGACGTGTCGATATTACTGAGACACAGAATGTATTACACGCCCAGTGACACGCCCATGGTTCTGAGCGTGTAAATGTTTCTGTGTTGTTGAGTTAGGGCACGGCCAGGAACACGCCCGTGTGTGTGAGTGTGCCAAGTTTAGAGTTTGCCCTAGTTGATTTTTAACCTTATTATCTCATGTGAGTTTTCTCATTCTTTTGGAATAGGTTGTGAAGAAAGTGATTTACCCTAACTCGAGTGGTGAAAGATTCTTGATAGAGGAGGTGATTAGAATTGTGTGGATTGCTTTTGATGTAAGTACAAACATTGCATTTTTGTATACATTCATGTGAGTTTGGGACTTACACATTGGGATATGAATGAACTAAGAAACCTTATTGCATTGTTGCATTCATTCATATGATGTTGAGATTGAACATACATTTGATGATATTAATGATGTATATGAATAGTGTTATGTTATGCACAATGTGGGATATAATGTGAATTGAAATAATATGAGATATGGGCCATGGTTGTTGGCTATGATGTTGAAAAGGAGATAATTAAGGCATGGTTGCCTAGTTAATTGTGAAATATAGAATGAGAAATGATTTGAGAAAGAAATTGATAAAGAGATAAATGAAATCATTGTGTGCCTAATATGTTTATTCAATTTTCAGAGTTCCGGTGTTGGCGGCATGCCTATGAATAACTGGATAGGTGAAATGACCGGGTCGTAAGCCGATTCCAGTTGATAAAAGTGAAATGTGATGTTTTTGGGGTGAAATGACTGGGTCGTAAACCTCAAAAAAAAAATATTTGAAACTAGATTGAGTGAAATGACTGGGTCGTAAGCTTCAATCTAGTTGATTATCCATGGATATATATATATATATTGCCTACGGGGCTAGACACAAGGTGTCACTATGGACCAAAGCAGTAACTCTGAACTTTGAATAACATATTAGTTTCTTTTTGGGCTCTTGCTTGTGTTTGTGTAAATGTGATTTATGAATGGAGAAACAATTGAATAATAAGATCTAATGTACAATTATGAAATGTGATATGCTTAGGTATGGTTTATGAAATGTAAAAATTGTGGCATTTGCATCGCATTAAAGCATAATGTTAGTATAAGTTGTACCACTGAGCTGTTAGCTCAGCGCGATTGTGGTTCATCACGCAGGTAACAGGGTTGAACCTGAGAGTTCATCGAGACCAAGTGAGTATAGACACTGAAGAGTTGAGTTTGGACTTAAAGATCAGAGAAGAGCTGCCAATCATGTATATATTTCATTTCTTGTAAATTTGGATCTTAATGTATTTGTATTTGAAAATAATTGTTATATTTCCGCTGCTTTTAAATGAACACTTTATCTTTTGTTTTTTATAATTTAATTTAAATGATTTAAATTTGGTTATGTTTTTAAAAAGGGATGTGTCATTTGTTAATTATAACGTGGCATTTCTATATCCAGTATACGTATATTACGATCGTATAAGCATGCTGTGTACGTATACGGGGTATAAGGGTGTTACAATTGTTTTGGTATCAGAGCCTAGGTTTGAGATTCTCAACCTAGGTAAAATGTAAGAAAAAGAATATTTTGAGTCTAAAAATGATTTTTGAAATAACATACATGCTTGGTATTGGCAGTCTTTGATCTTTAATAAGATGTATTCTGCTGTGTTTGCAGATATAGGTTGTGATGGATTCTCACTTGCGTCAGTCAGTTGAGGGTAGTGCAGAGAATGTAGCTCCAGATGAGGTTAGAGAGGGAGCTAGAGGGGTTAGTGTTGGAGTTGGTGAGGCACCTGCTTCTATGTCAGGGAGGCCAGTTGGTGATGAGGTTCCACCAGTTTGGCTTAGGCATATAGTAGAATTGATGAGGCAAGCCCCAGTACAGCAGCCACCGCCATCACCCCCACAGCCTTTAGTACCGATGAGACAATATTATAAATTAAGGAAGTTTGGAGCAGAGGATTTCTTGGGTACTATTGATCCAGCTGTAGCTGAGCAGTGGCTAGATAAAGTACAGAGGATATTTGTTCAGTTACAAGCCACTCCAGAAGAAAAGTTTGATTATGCAAGACCATTGTTACAGAAAGATGCATACGATTGGTGGAAGACTGTGCCTCATGCTATGGATGATCCACCTACCTTGTCCTATTCTGATTTCCTCAGAGAGTTTGAATTGAAGTATACTCCAAGGGAGTATAAAGATGTGAAGAAGATGGAGTTTCTGAGCTTGAAGCAAGACCACCGGACTGTAACAGAATACGAGGTTGAGTTTATTCGGTTGAGCCATTATGCTGGGAGTATTATCTCTTATGAGATTAATAGGTGCTGGAGATTTGAAGGGGGATTGAGGCCCTCTCTTATGTGCCATGTGGCTAGTTCTCGGTATCAGGATTTTTCCCAGCTTGTGGCAGTAGCTAGGAGTGTGGAGAGAGCTCAGAGTATTGCAGCATCTGCTAACCAGGGTTAGGAGACCCCAGTTTGAGACAGGGCCTTCATCTGTGATGAGAGGCAGGGGAAGCTTTGTTCCCAGGATCAGTAGGAGTCAGAGGCCTACTGGTAGGTCAGTTCAGTTTCAGAGATAGAGATCGAGACCTACGGTTTCAGTGGCGAGTGCTCCGACCCCAGTGATTCAGAGATCTACTCCACCGATTGGGGTATTTGTTGGAAGATTAGAGGATCATCTGGATGTTTTAAATGTGGATCGCCTGATCAATTTATTAGAGAGTATCCAGAGTTGCAGGAGCAGAGGCCGGTAGATTCTGCAGTTTCTCGACCTAGTATGAGAGGAGGTCGAGGGGGCAGAAGTGTCAGCAGAGGGGGTAGATCTGGGTTCAGTCCTAGAGGAGGTTCTACATCCAGGGAGAGTAGACCAGAGGAGGCTGGATCTTCTCAGAGGATTTATGTGATGCAGAGACAGCCTGATGCTTCAGCAGTCATAGCTGGTACTTTCTCTTTATTTGGCATTTCAGTACTTGCTTTGATTGACCCAGGATCTACTCATTCATATATTAGTGCATCTGTATTGCCTGTCTGAATTGCATGCGGAATCCCTAGGATTTGATGTGTTGGTGACAAATCCTTTAGGGCATAGTGTGATTGTTAGTAAGGTGCACTGAGATAGTGCAGTAGTGGTTCAGGGTGAGGAGTTCTTGGGTGATCTGATTGAAATGCCATTTAAAGAATATGATTTGATCCTAGGCATGGACTGGTTGTCTAAATATGGAGCTGTGGTAGACTGTCAAAAGAAATGTGTTACATTGAGAACCGATGATGGTAGGATTGTGATGGTATCTGGTGAGCAGAGACAGCTTGCATCCTTGTTTATTTCAGCTGTTTCAGCTAGGAGGTTGATTAGAAAAGGGTGTGATGCTTATCTTGCTCATGTTGTGGATACTAGAGTAGTGGGTTCTCGACTTGACAGTATACCCACAGTTGCAGATTTTCCAGATGTGTTTCCAGAGGAGTTGCTAGGATTGCCTCCTAAGAGAGAGGTGGAGTTTGGTATTGAATTGTTGCCTGGTACCACTCCTATCTCTATTACCCCCTTATAGAATGGCACCTGTTGAATTGAGAGAGTTGAAGGTGCAGTTGCAGGAGTTGTTAGATAAAGGGTTTGTTCGCCCTAGTGTTTCACCGTGGGGGAGCTCCTGTGTTGTTTGTGAAGAAGAAGGATGGTACTATGAGATTGTGCATCGATTATAGGCAATTGAACAAGGTGACTATCAAGAATAAATATCCTTTGCCTAGAATTGATGATCTCTTTGATCAATTGAAGGGAGCAGCAGTATTTTTCAAGATTGATTTGAGATTAGGGTACCATCAGTTGAGAGTCAGAGATGAAGATGTTCCTAAGACAGCCTTTCGTACAAGGTATGGGCATTATGAGTTTCTAGTGATGCCTTTTGGTTTGACGAATGCACCTACAGCTTTTATGGATATGATGAATAGAGTGTTTAAGCCCTATCTAGATCAGTTTGTTGTGGTTTTCATCGATGATATTTTGGTGTATTCACGCAATGAGGAGGAGCATGACAAGCATCTGCGGATTGTGTTGCAGATTTTGAGAGAGAAGCAGTTGTATGCTAAGCTGTCAAAATGTGAATTTTGGCTTGATCAAGTGACTTTTCTCGGTCATATAGTTTCAGCAGATGGTATTAGAGTTGATCCGAGTAAAGTTGAAGCTATTTTGAATTGGAGTCCACCTAAGTCGGTAACTGAAGTTAGATGTTTTCTGGGTTTGGCAGGCTATTATCGACGCTTTGTGAAAGGATTTTCTTTGATAGCTACTCCACTTACTAGATTACTTTGCAAGGGAGTTAGATTTGTGTGGACAGATCAAAGTCAGGCTAGCTTTGAACAGTTGAGAGAGATGTTGACTCAAGCACCTGTTCTTACTTTGCATGTGGAAGATAAACCATATGTAATCTACAGTGATGCTTCACATAGTGGTTTGGGTTGTGTCTTGATGCAAGAAGGCAAAGTGATAGCTTATGCTTCTCGACAGTTGAAGCCGCATGAGCTTAATTATCCGACCCATGATTTGGAGTTAGCAACCATTGTGTTTGCATTGAAGATTTGGCGACACTATTTGTATGGGGAGAAGTGTTTTATCTATACGGATCATACAAGTTTGAAATATTTGGGGGTTCAGAGAGAGCTTAATCTTCCGCAGAGACGTTGGTTGGAGTTGATTAAAGACTATGACTGTTTGATTGATTATCATCCTGGTAAGGCAAATGTTGTTGCTGATGCCTTGAATCGGAAGTCTTTAGCAGGTTTGACTATTTATTCGCTCTCGTTGCTTGTTGAGTTGAGAGCGTTGCATGCTAACTTTGTACCTTGTGATGATGGTGCATTGTTGGCACAATTGCAGTTAAGGCCGGTATTGTTGGATCAGATTAAAGAGGCTCAGTTGGTTGATGAGAAAGTTCAGAAGATTGTTTCAAATTGCTAAAATGGAGAGAGTCGAGGTTTTCTGGTAAAAAGTGATGGGAGCCTTTGGTTTAAGAACAGATTGTGTGTACCTGATGATGCTAATTTGAGAAGGATTATTTTGGAAGAAGCACACCAGTCAGTTTTTGCTATGCATCCGGGCAATACGAAGATGTATCATGATTTGAGACAGCATTACTGGTGGTCAGGTATGAAGAAAAACATAGCGGAGTTTGTGTCCAAATGTCTCACATGTCAGAGGGTAAAAGCTGAGCATCAAGTTCCAACAGGGTTACTTCAACCATTACCAGTGCCAAATGGAAATGGGAAAGAGTTACAATGGATTTTGTGTCTGGTTTTCCATTGACTCAGAGGAAACATGATGCTATTTGGGTGATTGTGGATAGGTTGACAAAGACAGCTCATTTTCTCCCTGTTCGGATGGATTATTCTCTTGAGAGGTTGGCTGAGTTGTATATCCATGAGATTGTGAAGCTACATGGTGTCCCAATTTCTTTAGTGTCTGATCGAGATCCTCGGTTTACTTCTAGGTTTTGGAGGAGTTTACATGGTGCTTTGGGTTCTCGATTGCACTTTAGTACTGCTTTCCATCCGCAGACAGATGGGCAGTCAGAAAGAGTGATACAGATTATTGAGGATATGTTGAGAAGCTGTGTCATTGATTTCTCGGGAGGTTGGGACAGATTTTTGCCACTTGTGGAATTTGCTTACAATAACAGTCATCAATCCAGCATTGGAATGGCACCATTTGAGGCATTGTATGGGAGACGGTGTAGAACGCCTCTATGTTGGAATGAATTTGGAGAAGGCAAGTTAACTGGTCCTGATTTGGTTAAAGAAACTGAGGAGAAAGTGAAAGTGATTCGAGATAGGTTGAAAGCAGCTTCAGACCGACAGAAGTCTTATTCAGATTTGAAGAGGAGAGACATTGAGTATAATGTGGGAGATAAAGTATTTTTGAAAGTGTCTTCTTGGAAAAAGATATTGAGATTTAGTCGAAGAGGGAAGCTGAGTCCGCGTTTCATTGGACCGTATGAAGTTTTAGAAAGAATTGGACCAGTTGCTTATCGGCTTGCTTTGCCACCTGACTTGGATAGGATCCATAATGTTTTCCATGTTTCTATATTGAGGAGATACAGATCAGATCCATCTCATGTGTTGTCAGTTCAATCTATTGAGGTGACTTCGGATCTGACATTTGAAGAGGAACCAGTTGCTATCTTGGCACATGAAGTGAAAGAGTTAAGAAATAAGGAAGTGCCACTTGTTAAGGTTTTGTGGAAGAATCATGCAAAAGAAGAAGCAACTTGGGGAAAGTGAGCAAGCGATGCGAGATCAGTATCCTTAGTTGTTTCATACTTGATGACAGGTAATTTCGAGGACGAAATTTCTTTTTAGAGGGGGAGAATTGTAATATCCCAAAATATACCTTAGAAGTTTGGTGTAATTATTGTTGTAATTGAATTAAGTGTATTCGTGTTTTATTGGAAAGAGAAAGGAAGTGAAGAGAGAGTTTATATGTTGTACATATGTAAATATATACAACATATACACAAGTCAAAGAGGAAGTCAAAGGAAGATATTTATTATTTGATTAATTGTGTTTAAGGGA
This sequence comes from Garcia nutans, assembly GCA_947685225.1. Taxonomy (NCBI): domain Eukaryota; kingdom Viridiplantae; phylum Streptophyta; class Magnoliopsida; order Malpighiales; family Euphorbiaceae; genus Garcia; species Garcia nutans. The sequence goes on along the minus strand of CANTUV010000005.1, from coordinate 30,862,335 downwards.
TTATTTAATTATTTGTTTTTGGGTTAGAGTAAGTGGAAGAAGATATTTGAATATTTTATTGTATTTTGCTTGGTGGAGAGGAATTTAAGGAAAAGTGGATTTAACTTTGGTTTTCTTCTTTCTTTCTTTCCTTGCCATGGATCATTTCTTTCCTTCTTTTCTCTTTTCTTTTCTGTGTTGTTCGGCCATCTAGAACCAAGGGAGCAAGAGAGAGATTTAATCTTCCAAGTTCAAGATTGAAGATAGTTTTCAAGAGATCAAGTTGAAGGTTTAAGAGTTCTTCATTTTGGGTAAGTTCTCTCTTGATTTCTTGTGTTGTTTTTGAAGTTTAGTTTGGGTTTGTGAGTTGAAGTTGTGATGGATATGTGTTTGGTTTGATTGTGTTGTGTTTATAAGTTTTTGATTTAAGTGGTTTTGGATTTTGGGGTTGGATTGAAGAAATGAGTAAGTTGATTTGTATAGATTGAGTTGTGGTTGTGTTTAGAGTTTTGATGAAGTTTGTGATTTATGTTTGTGTATGTTTTGGGGTTGTAGTAAGTTTGAGATGATTTTTGGGTATGTTTTGTTAAGTTTGTTTGAAGTGGATGTTGGTGGATAGAAGTGATTTATTGGTTGTGGTGTTGTTTTGGCCGGAATCTGGGTTTTTGGCCTGACACGCCCAGGAGCACGTCCAGGTCCTTAGGCATGTCGATGGTTCTGTGTGGCAGTAGGATTGACACGGTCAGTAAAACGCTCGTGTTATTGAACGTGTCATAGCCACTGTGTTGATGGGGGTTTCACACGACCAGTAACACGCCCGTGTTATTGAGCGTGTCATAGCTACTGTGAGTTTTAAGAATTTACACGGCCATGAGCACGCTCATGATGTTGGACGTGTCGATATTACTGAGACACAGAATGTATTACACGCCCAGTGACACACCCGTGGTTCTGAGCGTGTAAATGTTTCTGTGTTGTGGAGTTAGGGCACGGCCAGGAACACGCCCGTGTGTGTGAGCGTGTCAAGTTTAGAGTTTGCCCTAGTTTATTTTTAACCTTATGATCTCATGTGAGTTTCCTCATTCTTTTGGAATAGGTTGTGAAGAAAGTGATTTACCCTAACTTGAGTGGTGAAAGATTCTTGATAGAGGAGGTGATTAGAATTGTGTGGATTGCTTTTGATGTAAGTACAAACATTGCATTTTTGTATACATTCATGTGAGTTTGGGACTTACACATTGGGATATGAATGAACTAAGAAACCTTATTGCATTGTTGCATTCATTCATATGATGTTGAGATTGAACATACATTTGATGATATTAATGATGTATATGAATAGTGTTATGTTATGCACAATGTGGGATATAATGTGAATTGAAATAATATGAGATATGGGCCATGGTTGTTGGCTATGATGTTGAAAAGGAGATAATTAAGGCATGGTTGCCTAGTTAATTGTGAAATATAGAATGAGAAATGATTTGAGAAAGAAATTGATAAAGAGATAAATGAAATCATTGTGTGCCTAATATGTTTATTCAATTTTCAGAGTTCTGGTGTTGGCGGCATGCCTATGAATAACTGGATAGGTGAAATGACCGGGTCGTAAGCCGATTCCAGTTGATAAAAGTGAAATGTGATGTTTTTGGGGTGAAATGACTGGGTCGTAAACCTCAAAAACAAAATATTTGAAACTAGATTGAGTGAAATGACTGGGTCGTAAGCTTCAATCTAGTTGATTATCCATGGATATATATATATATATTGCCTACGGGGCTAGACACAAGGTGTCACTATGGACCAAAGCAGTAACTCTGAACTTTGAATAACATATTAGTTTCTTTTTGGGCCCTTGCTTGTGTTTGTGTAAATTTGATTTATGAATGGAGAAACAATTGAATAATAAGATCTAATGTACAATTATGAAATGTGATATGCTTAGGTATGGTTTATGAAATGTAAAAATTGTGGCATTTGCATCGCATTAAAGCATAATGTTAGTATAAGTTGTACCACTGAGCTGTTAGCTCAGCGCGATTGTGGTTCATCGCGCAGGTAACAGGGTTGAACCCGAGAGTTCATCGAGACCAAGTGAGTCTAGACACTGAAGAGTTGAGTTTGGACTTAAAGATCAGAGAAGAGCTGCCAATCATGTATATATTTCATGTCTGGTAAATTTGGATCTTAATGTATTTTGTATTTGAAAATAATTGTTATATTTCCGCTGCTTTTAAATGAACACTTTATCTTTTGTCTTTTATAATTTAATTTAAATGATTTAAATTTGGTTATGTTTTTGAAAAGGGATGTGTCATTTGTTAATTATAACGTGGCATTTCTATATCCAGTATACGTATATTACGATCGTATAAGCATGCTGTGTACGTATACGGGGTATAGGGGTGTTACAGATTTTACATTTGTCAATTCAGAAAGTATATTGTTAGGATGAAAAAATAATTAAAGTAGTCAAAGATGCTTCTTTTCCATTTAAAATTTGTCATCACCTTTTGCAATTGTGTTTATTTATTTCATCCATATCTGGTCAAATACCTATAACAGTGCACATAGAACAATTTTAACATTAATTTTATTTTATTAAATTGGGGAACAACCAAACATAAAGCCAGCATATACAAGATTACTCCCGTTGCCAACTAGCCCTTTCGGGTTTTCTAATTGACGATTTTTTATCATTTAGCCCAAATCGTTGCCTAGCCCGCCCTTTCGGGTTTTCGGAACTAGCGGACTGCTCTAACTTTTGCCTAGGGCACCCTTTTTGGGTTTTCAACCTAGCGAGCTCTTTTTTCCTTTTTTTTATCATACATAAAACTTCTTCAACTTGTCAATGTTTACTGGCTCACTAAATTCGTTCCCATCCATATCTATCAGCTTCACCGCGCCTTTGTTCATGGCTTGTTTCACGACATATGGACCTTCCAAGCTAGGTCTGAACTTCCCTCTTGGATCAGATACATTAGGCTTACAATATGTCAACACCAAATCCCCAACTCTAAATTTTCTGACCTTAACCCTTCTATTGTAGGCCCAAGCTATCTTCTTTTGATACAGTTGATGATGATACAGTGCCTTTAACCTTCTCTCTTCTAGTAGAGCTAACTGTGTGTATCTGCTTGCTACCCATTTCATTTCAGGCAGTTCAGCTTCCAAGACTACTCTTAATGACTTGATCTCAATTTCAATAGGCAACACTGCTTCCATCCCATAAACCAAAGAGAACGGTGTCATTCCAGTAGGTGTTCACACACTTGTCCTATATCCCCACAAAGCAAAGGGAAGCATCTCTGACCAATCCCTGTATGTCTTGGTCATCTTGGACAGAATTTGCTTAATTTTCTTGTTTGTTGCTTCCACGGCGCCATTAGCCTTTTGTCTATAAGGAGAGGATCTATGATGATGAATTTGGTACTTCGAGAATAAATCCTTAACTACTTCTTGAAACTGTACCCCATTGTCTGATATCACACTATGCGGGACCCCATATTTGCAGATGAGGTTCTTTTCAATAAACCTAGCCATTTGGCTTGCACCCAGTCTATTGAAGGATTCGGCTTCGACCTATTTTGAAAAATAATCTACTACTACCACAATGAAACAGTGACCGTTTGAAGTTGTCGGATGTATCTCTCCTATAATGTCAATACCCCAGGTGGAAAATGGCCAAGGTGAAGACATTGAATGCAATTCTTCAGGAGGTATGTGATTCAAGTTACCATACATCTGACATTGTTGGCACCTCTTTACAAACTCAATACAATCTCTCTCCATGTTCAACCAATAGTAACCTTGTCGAATAATCTTCTTAACTAGGGCCAAACCATTCATGTGCGGACCGCAACTTCCCGCATGTATTTTTGACATGATGCGCTCCACTTCAGGCTTTCTTAAACATCTCAAATGCACTCCATCAGGCCATCTTTGATATAACTCACCATGGAAGGTGATGTATTGCAATGACCACCGCCTTATGGCTCTTTTCTTTTTCTTTGTTGCCCCCGGTGGGTATTCTCTTTCTTCCAAAAATTGTCTTATAGTATCATACCACGCATCATGGTTTGTATCAACTTCCATGATTGTCTCATATTCATAGCAAGGAGTTGATGAACTGGTCAAGATTAGAGGCTTAAGGAATAGGCTAACAGGGGTTTCCCATACCGAAGCCAATGTGGCCAGAGCATCAGCCATCTATTTTTTTTCCCTTGATAGGTGTATAAACCTACACTCCTTAAAGTTCTTTTTCATCATGGTCAAGTAATGGTGGTATGGTTTCAATTTTTCTTCTTTCAACTCCCATTCTCCATTTACTTGGGATACAACTAGTAATGAATCACCAAAAACTTCCACCTTATCCACCTTCATTATCATTAGGGTTTCCAAACTGAAAATACAAGCTTCGTACTCCACCATATTATTGGTTGCCCTAAATTAAAATTTTTTTGCTAAAGGGATGAGTTCCCTTTCGGGTGATTCTAGTATAACTCCCAAACCTACTCCTTTCTTGTTTACTGCTCCATCAAAATACATTTTCCACCCTTGTACTTCAATTGCTTCCAAATGTTCATCTGGAAATTCCAAGATTACCTCTTCGCTTTCTAGTAATGGTTGTTGGGCCAGAAATTCTGCCACCCCTCTACCTTTGATTGTTTTCCTGGTTACTTACTCAATCTCAAATTCCTCTAATATTATCAACCATCGACCATATTTCCCAATTAAAGAGGGCGTTTCCCTTAAGTACTTCATTGGATCCAACTGGAAATTTCTTACATGCTATACGATTGATAGTAATGCCACAACTTCTTAGAAGACCAAACCACGGCTATACAGGTCTTTTCAATGATACTATACTTAATTTCATAAAGTAAGAGTTTTCTACTTAAATAGTAAACTGCATGCTCAATCCTTGATTCATCTACTTGGGCTAGCATGGCTCCTATCGACTCTTCTTCTACTGCTAAGTATAGTAATAGAGGTTTGCCAGGTTTAGGTGGTTTTAAAATAGGCGGATTCAACAAATATTCTTTTATTCGGTCAAAGGCCTTTTGACATTCTTCATTCCATACAACCGACTGATTCTTTCTAAGCAATTTGAAGATAGGCTCACAAATTGTTGTGAGATTTGCTATAAATCTGCTAATGTACTGCAGTTTACCAATGAATCGTCGAACTTCTCTCTCCATCTTTGGGGCTAGCATATCCCTGATTGCTTTGACTTTGTCAGGATCTATCTCAATGCCATTCGGACCAATTACATGTCCCAATAATTTGCCTGAAGTAACACCGAATACACACTTCTTCGGGTTTAATCTTAGCTTATATTTCAAAGCTCTATCGAAGAATAATTCTAAGTTTTGGAAGTGCTGTTCTCTTGTATCCGATTTAACCATCATATCATCAGCATATACTTCAACTTCTTTGTGCATCATGTCATGAAATAGTGTGGTAGCCATCCTTTGGTAGGTTGCCCCAGCATTCTTTAAGCCGAACGGCATCACCCTATAACAAAATATACCCCATGTAGTAATGAAAGCAGTTTTAGCTTTATCCTCTTGGGCCATTAACACTTAGTTGTATCCGAAAAATCCATCTACAAATGAATGTAGCATGCTAGAGGCTGCACTATCAAAGAGAACATCTATATGAGGTAAAGGAAAATCATCCTTAGGAGAAGCCTTGTTCAAATCTCTATAATCCACACAAACCCTTATCATTCCATCATTCTTTGGCACGGGTACTATGTTGGCTAACCAATCTGGGTATTCTATCACTTCCAAGTGCTTCACTTGTATTTGCTTGGTGACCTCTTCTTTAACCAATTCAGCCTACTCAGGTCTTAATCGCCTATGCTCGGCTATGTCTCGATCTATCCCTGACATATCTTCATAAGACCAGGCAAATACTTCTTCATATTTTTTGAATATTTTTTCAAATCTCTCTCTCTCATCAGGAGTAAGGTCGGATGCTATGCTAATGTTTTTAGGATTTTCAGTGGTTCCCAAATTTAATGATTGTGTGTTAACAGAATTAATATTAAAGATGCTTATGTAACTACTATTTGAATGTATGCAACCATCAGGAGAAACATCACATAAGTAAGCAAAATCAGACTTTATTGCATTCATTTTGGAAAAGAAAACATCATCGTCCTCATACAAAGCAGACAAATTAAAATCAAAATTAAAGCCATTGTTCTCAGAATCAAAAAGCAGGATGTCTTTAAACTTTTCTTCGACCAGGGCAGCAATCTCTTCCGGAGTCTTCTCGGCTTTCATGACATCTTCATTCTTCTCTTTTAGATTGGATTCTTTGCTAGTTGACAGGGTGAGTTCTTTCTTCACTTGCTCTACTAGCTCGGCAACATCTGCAAAAATTTCAAAACCTGGGATTAACTTACCCATGAACATGATTGGCTTGGGCTTTCCTTGGAGTGGTCCCATATCTGGAGCTTTGACAAAAATCTCTTCAAGTGGTGGGATGCTCATCTTCTCACTCTTGTTTAGCCAGATATCATTGTCTTCATCATATCCCAACCCCTTTTTGGAAGTTTGAGTTCTAAAATCTGGCAACTATGTTAAACTGGCCTTACCCTTTCTAAGAACAGCTCCGGGAAGGTAGTTCATATTCTTCATCATATTCAAGATTTTGGAGTCTACTACTTCATCATCAGAAATTGCGGCTACTTGAAAACCATTGAGAGGCCTCTCAACCATTAGAGTGTTAATAATCTTATTATCTTTAGCTTCAATGACCACTGTCTCATCTCCGTTGGGGAACTTGATCTTTTGATGAATATTGGAAGGAACTCCACCAAGAGGATGAAACCATGGCCGCCCCAAGAGCAAGGCGAAGGTAACCGGTATGTCTAAAACAACAAACTCAACTCAACAATAGATTCAATTGGACCAACCTTGACAGCCGCTTTGAAAGTCCCTTCAGCATGCCTCTAGTTGTCATAAGCACGAATCGTTACCTCGGTCGGGTTTAGATCTCTTGTCAACATGGCTAACTTTGGCAGTATCTTAAGTGGACAAACATTTATGGCGGACCCATCATCGACCATTACACAAGGAGTCCTCTTCCCCTTGACTTCTATTTTGATAAAGAGAGGGCGGATGTGGTCTCTCCCCTCCTCCGGTAAGTCCGCATCCGAAAAAGAAACTACTCCCATATTAACTTCATTCTTTTCTTGGACCTCTTCACATTTCATTACTTCCACAATTTTTATGAAGTTGATCAACTCCTCCGGTGTTGTGGAGGTAGAAATGAGCATGCTAGCTAAGGCTTTGGCCATAGTTTCTCGGTGCTTTTTAGAAGTAGCCAATAAGTCCCAAATGCTAACACTGGCTTGGGTTATTTTTAATTGCTTGAGCACATTGTCATCTTCTTCTACTTCAACTTCCTTTCCCTTATTAATTTCTATCTCCTTAAGTGGTTGCCTTGCATAAGGCTTACCAGATCTAGTGTTCATTAATTCGTCTTCTTCGGGCTCAGACCAAGTCCACTCCTCCTTCTTGGATACAATATCATCATCACTATCACTTGAATCCTAAAACCCATTGACAACACAAATTGTTTCTTCTCCACCCACATCTTGAAAAAAATACATGAAAAAATCCTCATGCAAACCTCCTCCAATCATGAAGGTTGCCGGTGGTGGTACCCTATTGAATTTTGGCAATGGGTTGTCTTTGGTGTTTAGCTTGTTGGGCTCGGGCAGCTTCCCATTATCAATTAGATTTTGGATCTCATGTCGCAACCTCACACATCTATCGGTATCATGCCATTGCATTTAGTGAAATTGACAAAATGCTTTGGTGTCAAAATTAGGTGGGAGAGGGTTAGGCAAAGGATGAGGATTTAAGGGTTGTAACAATCCCTTTCTTTGAAGCTTATTGAGAACCCAAGACATTGGTTTTCCTAATTTTGAAAATTGTCTCCTCATTCCCTGGTTAGTAGCATTAACACCGATGGCCTTTTGCATGCTCTGGCTACCAGATTGATAGCTCCCTTTCTCTTGGCTCTTCTCCCTTTCCCATTCTTCAATTTACAAACCAGCATGGAGAAGGTCTTTGAAATCACGGATGAGTGTATGAGACACCCTCTCACGAAGATTAGGCAACACCCCTCTTACAATCATTCTTATTTGATCAGATTCATCGGGCCTCTTCTTGAGTAAAGTGGCCTTATTTATCTGCCTTTTCACATAGTCCACAAAATTCTCATTTGGCCCTTGCCTAATGGACTCCACTTCCATTAAGGTAACTTCTAACTCCACATTATATCCATATTGTTGGATGAAGGCTTTGTAAAGTAGATCCCAATTCTTTTGTTTTCCATCATCTAAGGTATTGAACCAGTTTTGGATAACATGGTCTAATGAGAGCATAAAGTACCTTAGGGTTTGAGCCTTAGTAGCTCGGGCAGACTGCATGGCAGTGATATACTGCTTCACATGGAGATGAGGATTTTCGGTGCCGTTGTACTTAGCAAAGGAAGGCATCTTGAACTTATAAGGGACTACTTCATCTTGTTCAAATAGTTTGTCGATCTCAGACATCTCTTCGGTTTTCAACTTCTTCTCAAATTTCTTTTCTAAGTCATCAATCATCTTTTCAACATCGGATGTCTCGGTCTTTTCAATAGTTGCTTTCTCAACAACCTTCGGTTCTTTCTTCTTCTCTTGAACATCTTGGTAGTATTGAGCCCAATCATCATCATCATCAATGATCAATTTTTTATCATCAAAAACCACCTCACCAACTTTAGTCTTCCCTTTATCCCTTGGTTTCTTAGTGCTAGCAGATGCCTCGGCATGATTCTCTAAGATTGTAGTCAATTGGTTCTTCATGGTCTCAGCTAGGGCCTCTTTTATTTCTTCCATTTTGGCATTGAGGGCCTCATCCACCATCCTCTAAATTTGTTTGAGCTCCATTGTTTTTAGTGAGCAAGTGATTGAGTCATTGCTAGATACTTCCTCTCCGATGTAGGTCAGATTATTGTAAGCTTTTGAACTATCGTAATCTAGGGTTGTGAGCTAGAGAGGATCAATGATATGATATGCAAATGTATGCATACATGCATGTATGCATAAACAATCAACAAACAAAGATAATTAGGACGTTCCTTCCAACCTTATAACATCCACACACGAATGGTGAGTCTCTTTTCCTTGGTATATGGTTAACAAAATACCAACATGGGGTACTTTGCTTTCGAATAATTCTCTCGGATGTTTCAACCAACAGTTATATTTTCGAAAATGGAAGTCCATTCATAGTAATTCCCATTAATTAGGTTTTAATACATTCAACCAACTATAATAGCTCTTATGCTATATTGGATTAAAATGAAATTAAGAGGTTTACTATAAATAGATTTCTCACTTGAAAAAAGGTAACTAATGATTCATGCCAAAAACAAGCCCATGGTTAATTTATTCTTATTGTAAACTAGGCCCACAATTGATTTTTGGTATTTCTTAATTGACTTAAATATTTTTGCAAGCTCTTTGTAAGGAGAGGTTGGATAAAAACAATTTTGTTTCTAAGCCCATTATAAAAAGATTTTAGAAAAATGGATTTTCGGCTTAGTATTTGGGCCATGAGCCAAAGAAAAGTTTTTTTTTTTTGTCCAAAGACCATCTTGAAAAATTTTTTAAATATCTTTGGTCTTTTGGATTTTCTAAAGAAAAGTTTATTTTGAGCTTACAATATACTTAGGTCATATTAGAAAAAGAACAAACCAAATAAGCCATAATTTAGACTAAGACAAACTAACCATAGTCAAACAACATGCATTTGGGGTATAACCTAAGGAAAGTAACTAGGCCAATTACATGAGCTTTAGTCTTTGGGTTAAAAGGCTTAGGTTCCCATAGCAAGTATACACCAAATGGTACGAGGCTATGAGTGGTTATGCCTTGCTCGATCTCCATACCTTGAGTGAAAGTATGGTATCCCTTACATAACATAACACTGGTAACACGGGCATCCTAACTCACGCACACGATGCAATCTAATATGATGCAATGGATAATATCATTATAAGAAAGAATAGAATAATATAAATACCAACATAATCAACTTCTCTTATCCCTAGTGGAGTCGCCACTGTGAGCGGGGATTTTTGCCCCCACTCCCGGTGGAATGGTTCTTGCGACTTCGGCACAGTTTAGGCTCAGGACCTTAGAGAACACGGACCTAAGTCCGGAGAAAATGGAGTAGCCACCCGGACGGGCTGGGAAAAAAGAAAGGGGTGGATGACTCGATTCCTAAGGAATCCCCAACCCCTTAATGGGTTTGGAAAGTTGGGTACGTGTGGGGAATGTGAGAAATAGCCCAGCACCCCCACAATGCCCGGTTCATTGGAACCGGCCTCCTTTACAGGTCTTAATAATATAAAATTCTTAAATATAACAACATTATCCATATTACACATAATAATTAAAAGAAAGCATTAATATATTTAAAATTAAAGCAAGGTCCAAGCAAAACAAATAAATGGACACCCATCCGAAGATGGAAACATGTCCTTACATCACATGCCTAAATAGGACACCCACCGAAAGGTAGAAACATGTCCTTTACATAGGTTCTAAAATAGAAAAGTAAATTAAATTACATGATATTTAACTAATGAGGTATCCAACAAGTGGAAACATACCTCTTACAACATTTGGAAATCTAAATAAATTGATAAAAGTAAATAACTATTCAAAATAAATAAATCATTCATCAAAGGTATTAAATATCAAATGAAAGTAAACATCCATCCATGATAAATAAAATAAACCAAGCATTGAACTTAAATAAATTAAAGCATTAAAATAAATCAAAGCATATCAAATATAGAATTGAATAAGACAAATAAAATTCCAAATTATAGCTACTGTTTCCATTTAGGGTTCTTTATTTCATGTGCTGGGGTTTTGGAATTCATAGAATTAGGCTACTGTGACTTTTTATGGAATTAAAATAAATTAAGGTTTTATGTTTTAAAAGGTTGGTAAGACTCTTTGATTACCCAAATTAAGGTTTGAATGGTAAAATCATGAAACTAAGGTTTTGGACTCTTTAAAATACTTTTGATTTATGATTTTCGGTTATTGCATTGTGTTTTTAAGCTACTGTGTAAAGTTGAAATATTTGTGTTTATATGATTTTTAAGGTTTTAAAGGATTAGCGTTTATAAAAAATTAGAGTTTAAGGCTTTAAAGGGGTTAGGGTTTTACTATTTTAGGTTTGGAGTTGAATTAAGGTTTAGTATTTTAAAATTAGGGTTTCGGTGGATGCATGAAGTTTTTTAGGGTTTGAAAATTAATTTGATGCTTTTATGGAGTTTTATGAAAATAAACAAATGATTTAAAGTTTTTTAAAAGCAAAAAGGAAGTTTTTAAAGCTTTTCGAAAGAAACAGAATATAATTTAAGGGTTTTGATGATTTGGAAAGTAAATTAGGGTTTTGGGGTTTTGAAGAAAATAAATTAATAACTTTAAATTCTTTGGAAAATAAAGCAACGAATTAGTGTTTTAAACCTTAGAAAAGCTAAATTAAAGATTTTGGGATTTTTTTCTTTGATGAATTAAGCTACTGTAAACAAATAAAATAAGAATTTAGAATTCAAACCTTCTTTAATGGGGTTGCACCAAAATTGCTTCTTGGATCAACAAAAATAAATGTAGTTGATACCTTTGATGAATTGCTTGAATTTTTTTTTGGCTCTCTCTCAAAATCAGCTTGGTTCCACTGCTTTCCTTCACAGATTCGGTTTCAACTTTGTTTCCAATTTCCTCCCTAATTTTTGATCCCCTTTTCACTCTCTCTGCCTCCTTATTTATAGAAGTTTTTCATGGTTTTTCCTAGTTACTCATGGCATACCATATTTAATAAGAAAAGAAAATCAAAACCAAATTGTATTAGGTTTCGAAAAATTTGCATCGGAAAATTTCGCTGGCGAAAAAAACTTATGCGGAAAAATCATGCTGGCGAAAAAATTGGCTGCGGAAAAAATGTGCTGGCGAGATAGGGCTGCGGGCCATTTCGCCCACAGGAAATTCCTACGGGCGAAATGGCCAAGCCATTTCCCCTGCAGATATTGTCTGCGGGTGAAATGGCCATTTCGCCATAATCCAACTTCTGTTTTACTTTTATTTTTTATTTTTATTTTTTATTAATAAAAATTAGACACTAACCAAACATGATTTAATTAAGATAATAAAAATTATTTTGGAATAATTAAAATATATTAGACAACACAAAAAATTATTTTGGACTAATTAAAATATATTGGACATGACTGGGTCAAAAATTAAGGGTCTACAGGGAGTTATATCGAAGATGGCCCAATGGGGTGCATTTGAGATGCTTGAGGAAGCCTGAAGTGGAGCATATCATGTCAGAAATACATGCGAGAAGTTGCGGTCCACACATGAGTGGTTTGGCCTTAGTTAAGAAGATAATCCGACAAGGTTACTACTGGTTGACTATGGAGAGAGATTGTATAGAGTTCCTAAAGAAGTGCCAACAATGTCAGATGTATGGTAATTTGAATCACATGCCTCCTGAAGAATTGCATTCTTTGTCTTCACCCTGACCCTTTGCCACTTGTGGTATCGACATTATTGGAGAGATACATCCGACAGCCTCAAACGGTCACCGTTTCATTGTAGTAGCCAGTGACAGGAATGAGTTTAGTGAGCCAGTTTACATTGACAGGTTGAAGAGTTTTTATGTATAAAAAAAAGAAGAAAAAAAAGAAAAAGGAAAAGATCTCGCTAGGTTGAAAACCAAAAAAAGGCGGCATAGGCAAAAGTTAGAGCAGTCTGCTAGTTCTGAAATTCCAAAAGGGCGGGCTAGGCAACAATTAGGGCTAAATGAGAGAAAATTGTCAATTAGAAAACCTGAAAGGGCTAGTTAGCAACAGGAATGATCTTGTGTATGCTGGCTTTATGTTTGGTTGTTCCCCAATTTAATAAAATAAAATTAACATTAAAATTGTTCTATGTGCACTGTTATAAGTATTTGACCAAATATGGATGAAATGAATAAAAACAATAGCAAAAGGTGATGACAAATTATAAAAGGAAAAGAAGCATCTTTTATTATATTTATCTTTTCATCCTAACAATACACTTTCTGAATTAACAAATGTAAAATCTATGGCAGACGATAAGTGTAACGTGCAGGCCAGTTTTGCTTTAACTGATCCAAGTAGGCTTCAGTCAAGCAAGACATGTCTAAATCGGGAGTGAATTCAGAATCGCGAGGCTCAATTCCATACTGACGGCTAAGCCGGCGCATATCATACCAAGTACCTTGACGAAGAGAAGCAAGAGGTACATACATCAAGTATGTCCACATGGTGATATGAGAAATCTTCCACCAAGGTACAAACCAACGGATATTGACTTCCGCGTGTGAATGGATCCAGTCAACCTAGTCAGCATAGGAAGAAGCAGGATGGTGTAGTTTCCTAACATAATGATGCCGAGGTATATATCTGGCAAAATCCATGGATGGAGTATCAAGCAAGCAGAGATGCTCCAGAAGCCAAATCTGTAAGAAAAAATTTAATTTAAAAAAAGGGGTCCGCCAAGTTGAAAACCCACAAGGGCTACTTTGGCAAAAATTAGGATAGCTCGCTAGTTTTGAAAACCACATGGGCAAACTAGGAAAAAATTAGTGCAATAAAAAAAAGAGGTCCGCTAAGTTGAAAACCCACAAGGGAGGCTTAGGCAAAAATTAGGATAGCTCGCTAGTTCTGAAAATTCACATGGGCGGACTAGGCAAAAATTAGAGCAATATAACAAAAGGAGGTCCTCTAAGATAAGGGCGGATTAGGTAAAAATTAGGACAGCTCGCTAGTTCCAAAAACCCACATGGGCGAATGTGAGCGGAGATTTTTGCCCCCACTCCCGGTGGAATGGTTCTTGCGACTTCGGCACTGTTTAGGCTCGGGGCCTTAGAGAACACGGACCTAAGTCTGGAGAAAATGCAGTAGCCACCCGGATGGGCCGGGAAAAAAAAGGGGTGGATGACTTGATTCCTAAGGAATCCCCAACCCCCTAATGGGTTCGAAACGTTGGGTACGTGTGGGGAAGGTGAGAAATGGCCCAGCACCTCCACAATGCCTGGTTCATTGGAACCGGCCTCCTTTACAAGTCTTAATATTATAAAATTCTTAAATATAACAATATCATCCATATTAAATTCAACAATTGAAATAAAGCATCGTTTTATTAAAAATCAAAGCAATGTCCAAGCAAAACAAATAAACGGACACCCATCAGATGATGGAAACATGACCTTACATCATCTAATAGGACACTCACCAAAAGGTAGAAACATGTCCTTTACATTGGTCCAAAATATAAAAGCAATTTTAAATTACATAGAACTTAATTAATGAGGTACCCACAAAGTGGAAACATACCTCTTACAACATTTGGAAATCAAAATAAATTGATAGAAATAAACAGCCATTCATAATAAATAAATCATTCATCAAAGATATCAATCAAAATATAAAATAAACATCCATCCATGATAAATTAAATAAATCAATCATTGAACTTAAATAATTCAAAGCATATAATAAACTACATAATCAAATAAGGTAAGCAAAGATACAAATTGAAGTTTACTGTTTCTCATTTAAAGTTCTTTAATTAATATTTAGGGTTTTGGAATTTTAGCATATTAAGGTTTATAATTCTTAACTACTGTAAAGGTTTAAGAAAATTAAAATTGATTAAGGTTTCATGAATCAAACTAAGGTTTATGAGTAACATTATGAAATTAAAGTTTTAGAATATTAAAACATTAGGTTTATGATTATTAGCTACTGGATTGTTGTTTTTAGGCTTACTGTGTTGAATTTTAATATTTAGGTTTATAAGGTTTTAAGGATTAGGGTTTTCAAAACTTAGGGTTTACGATTTTAGGGACCTTAGGGTTTAGGTTTGCTATTTTAGGGTTACTGTCTAGATTTTGGAATTGAAGAAAATAATTTAGAGTTTATAAAGTTTTTGGAAATTGGCAAGACGATTTAAGGTTTTTTGGAAACAAAAAATATATTTTTTAGGGTTTTTGGAAATTAAAAGGATCAATTTAGTGTTTTAAGGTTTTGGAAAATTGGAAAGCAGATTAGGGTTTTGTGAATTAATAAAACGATTTAAGGTTTTGGAAAGTTGGAAAGTAGATTAGGGTTTTAAGAATTTGAAGAAATAGATTAGGGTTCTTAGATTTTAGAAGAAACAGAAAAGTAATTTTAGGGTTTTTGAAAATAGAGAAACGAATTAAGGTTTTTTAAAATCAAAAGAAACAATTTAATGATTGAAGCTACTATAAGGAAAAAAGAGAGTAGATATTCAAACCTTCGTTTGTTGGTTCCACCAAAAATTGCTTCTTGGATTAACAAGGACAAAGGCAAAGTTGTTGCCTTTGATGAATTATGAATTGCTTGCTTATCGCTCCTTTCAAATCTCAAGTACTAAATTCCAAGTTTTAATTCTCCAAGTCCTGATCTCAAGATCTTTTAAAATCTAGTCCGATCATTCCCCAAAAGTTCATCCCCCTCTGTGTTGTTTTTTAGTCTTATTTATAGAAAATTTCATATGATTAATCTTAATTGTTTAAGGAATTTATCATTAATTAGGAAAAGGAAACCGAAACCAAATAGAATTTGGTTTCAAAAAACATTACGTTGGAAAAATTTTGCTGGCGGAAAAAAACTACTGCGGAAAAATTTTACTGGCAAAACAAACTGCTACGGGTTACTGTGAGGATTGCCGTGGAAACATGCAAGCGGCGGCCTGAGGCCAGTTTGCCTGTAGGATTTTCCTGCGGGCGAAATGGCATAGGCCATTTCGTCCAACCTTTTCTGTGATGAATTTTTCCGTAGCCGATTTTTATTTTTATTTTTATTTATTTGTTTATTATTTTTTTTATTTTTTATTTTTTATAAAAACTAAATACTAAAACAAATATTATTCAATTAAAATAACACAAAAATTATTTTGGACTAATTAAAATATGTTGGACAACACAAAAATTATTTTGGACTAATTAAAATATATTGGGCCGGGCTGGGTTAAAAATTAAGGGTCTAGAGTTTGTCCCCTGCTTGAACGATCTGAGACTTTAGTAAAAGAGAGTGAAAACAAGAAGACTTAATTTTTCTGAGATGGTTGAGGTTTTGGGTTCTGGACCCGGTTTGAGTTCTAGACTCAAGGATAATTTTAGGTTCTGGACCTAAGGGTAATTTTGGCTTCTGGACCCGAACTAAGTTCTAAACTTAGAAGAGATTCTAGGTTCTGAACCTAAGGATAATTTGGGTTCTGGAAATGAGCTAAGTTCTAGACTTAGAAGAGATTCTAGGTTCTGGACCAAAGGATGTTGGGTTCTGGACCCAAGCTATGTTCTGGACTTAGAAGTGATTCTAGGTTCTGGACCTAAGGATAATTTGGGTTCTAGACCCAAACTAAGTTCTGGACTTAGAAGAGATTCTAGGTTCTGAACCTAAGGTTAATTTGGGTTCTAGACCCGAGCTAAGTTCTAGACTTAGAAGAGATTCTAGGTTCTGGACCTAAGGATAATTTGGATTCTAGACCTGAGCTAAATTCTGGACTTAGAAGAGATTCTAGTTTCTGAACCTAAGGATAATTTGGGTTCTAGACCCGAGCTAAGTTCTGGACTTAGAAGAGATTCTAGTTTCTGAACCTAAGGATAATTTGGGTTCTGGACTCGTGCTAAATTTTGGACTTAGAAGAGATTCTAGGTTCTGGACCTAAGAAAAATTTAGGTTCTGGACCCTAGCTAAGTTCTGGACTTAGAAGATGTTCTAGGTTTTGGACCTAAGAAAAATTTGGATTCTGGACCCGAGCTAATAAAGATTTAATTATCTGCAATAAAATAAATTTTTTTTGTTTCAAAAAGTTTGGCTAATTTTTATGCACGTCTTCTTCTTGCCCCCTGCGTGTAAAAATATTTATATACTCGTAAGTATTTGAATGATTAAATTGAATAATAGAATTTACTATTTATTTACTGTGTAGTCACTGTTTAGGCACTATTTACTATTCATAAATAGTAACTTACTATTTATAAATAGTAGTTTACTATTATAAATAGTAATTTACTATTTATCAATAGTAATTTACTATTCATAAAGATTCTGGACCTAAGAGATTAGATACAAGCAAGCAACCAACCATTCATCAAAGGTAGCCACGCTGCCTTTGTTTTTGTTCATCTGGAAGTCAATTTTGGTGGAACCAGCTACACAGGTTTGATCTTTGATTATAGATTATATATTTATGTAGCTTTGTTTCTTTGATTAATAAGAACATGCACACAGTACTTTGATCCTTAAATATATAGTAATTTGATCTTTGTTTCAATAACCTAAATTATTTCTTCTGTTATCCAAAAACCTCAAAAACCCTAATTTATTTCTTCTGTCTTCAAAAACCCTAATTCATTTCTTCTGTTTTCAAAAACCTTAAAAACATTAAATCGTTTCTCCTATTTCCAAAAACTTTAAAGAATCCTAACCTACTTTACAATTTCTAAAAATCATAATTATTTTGTAATACTCTAAACTATTTTCTTAAAACATAAAATCAAATATGTTTCCCAAAATGTCAAAAACCCTAATTCTCTCAAACCTATTATGGTAAACCCTAGTTTTCCTAAACCTTAATCCTTAAAACCTTAAAATCTTATAAACCTAGACCTTAAAACTCAATACAGTAAACCTAAAATCACAATCCAGTAACCATGAGTTATAAACCTAATATCTTAAGATTCCAAAACCCTAATTTCATAATGTTACCCCTAAACCCTAATTGGATTCATGAAACCCTAATCCATTCCAATTTTTCAAAACCTTTACAGTAGGTTAAACAAATAACAATAATAATACTAAAATCCTAAAACCCTAAATGTTAATTAAAGAACTTTAAATAGAAACAGTAAACCCTAATTTGTATCTTTACTTGCTTTATTTAGTTTTAGATTTGATTATGTAGTTTATTATATGCTTTGATAGTTGATTTATTTAATTTCAATAGTTGATTTATTTTTTCATGGATGGATGTTTTCTTTATTATTATTATTCATTTGTTTTAGCATTAAAATTGTAAGAGGCATGTTTCCACTTTGTGGGTACCTCATTAGTTAAATATCATGTAATTTAAATCGCTTTTATATTTTGGACCAATGTAAAGGACATGTTTCTACCTTTTGGTGGGTGTCCTATTTAGTTTAGAAATGGATGATGTAAGGACATATTTCCATCCTCGGATGGGTGCGGTTATTTGCTTTGTTTGGACATTGCTTTGATTTTAATATAATGATGCTTTATTTCAATTGTTGCGTGTAATGTGGATAGTATTGTTATACTTAAGAATTTTATAATATTAAGACTAGCAAAGGAGGTCGTTCCGATGAACCGGACGTTGTGGGGGTGCTGGGCCATTTCTCACCTTCCCCACATGTACCCAACTTTCCGAACCCATTAGGGGGTTGGGGATTCCTTAGGAATCGAGGCATCCATCCCTTTCTTTTTCCCAGCTCATCGGGGTAGCGACTCCATTTTCTCCGGACTTTTGTCTGTGTTCTCTAAGGACCCGAACCTAAATAGTGCTGAACTCGCAAGAACCATTCCATCGGGAGTGGGGGAAAAAATCCCTGCTCACAGTGACGACTCCACTGGGGATAAGAGAAGTTGATTCCATCGGTCTTTATATTATTATATTCTTTCTTATAATAATATTATCCATTACATCATATTAGATTACATCGTGTGCGTGAGTTAGGATGCCCGTGTTACCCATGTTGTGTTATGTAAGGGATACCATACTATCACTCAAGGTATGGAGATCGAGCATGACATAACCACTCATAGCCTCGTACCATTTGGTATATACTTGCTATGGGAACCTAAGCCTTTTAACCCAAAGACTAAAGCTCATGTAATTGGCCTAGTTACTTTCCTTAGGTTTTACTCCAAATGCTTGTTGTTTGACTATGGTTAATTTATCTTTGCATAAATCATGGCTCATTTGGTTTGTTCTTTTTCTAATATGGCCTAAATACATGGTGAGCTTAAAATAAATATTTCTTTAAACTCCAAAAGACCAAAGCTATTTTCAAAACTTTTCAAGATGGTCTTTGGGTATAAAACTTTTCTAAAAATAAATAAAAAATTCTTTTCTCATAACCCAAATACTAAGCCCAAAATCCATTTTTTCTAAAATCTTTTTACAATGGGCTTAGAAACAAAATTATTTTATCCAACCTTTTCTTACAAAGAGCTTGCAAATTATTTAGGTCAATGACAAAATACCAAAAATCAATTGTGAGCCTAGTTTATACTAAGAATAATTAATCATGGGCTTGTTTTTTTCAGGAATCATTAGTTACTTTTTCAAGTGAGAAATCTATTTATAATAAACCTCTTAATTTAGTTTTAATCCAATATAGCATAAAAGCTACTTTAGTTGGTTGAATGGATTAAAACGTAATTAATGAGAATTATCATGAACTGATTTCTATTTTCAAAAATATAACTATTGGTTGAAACGTCCGAGGGCAATATTCGAAAACAAGATACCCCATGTTGGTATTTTGTTAACCATATACCTAGGAAAAGAGACTCGCCATTCGTGTGTGGATGTTATAAGGTTGGAAGGAATGTCCTAATTATATTTCTTCGTTGATTGTTTGTGCATACATGCTTACATGCATACATTTGCATCTCATATCATTGATCTTTTCTGGCTCACAGCCCTGGATTACGACAGTTCAAAAGCTTATGACAATCTGACCTACACCGAAAGTGAAGAATCTAGCAATGACTCAATCTCTTTTTCACCAAAAGCAATGGATCCCAAACAAGTTCAAAGAATGGTGGATGATGCCCTCAATGCCAAGTTGGAAGAAATAAAAGAGGCCCTAGCTGAGACCATGAAGAACCAATTGACTGTAATTTTAGGAAATCATGCCGAAGCATTTGATAGCACTAACAAGCCAAAGGACAAAGGGAAGACTAAAGTTGGTGAAGTGGTTTTTGAAGATGAAAAGGTGGTCATTAATGATGATGATTGGGCTCAATACTACCAAGATCCTCAAGACAAGAAGAAAGAACCAAAGATTATTGAAAGATTAGCTATTGAGAAAATTGAAACTTCTGATGTTGAAAAGATGATTACGGACTTAGAAAAGAAATTTGAGAAGAAACTGAAAAACGAAGAAATGTCCGAAGTTGACAAATTATTTGAACTAGATGAAGAGGTTTCGTATAAGTTTAAGATGCCATCTTTTGGGAAGTTTGATGGAACCGGAAATCCTCAACTCCATTTGAAGCACTATATCACTGCTATGCAGTCTGCCCGAGCTACTAAGGCTCAAACTCTAAGGTACTTTATGCTCTCATTAGATCCTGTTATCCAAAATTGGTTCAATACCTTAGATGATGGAACACAAAAGAGTTGGGATCTGCTATACAAGGCCTTCATCCAACAATATGGATATAATGTTGAAATGAAAGTTACATTAATGGAAGTTGAGTCCATTAGACAAAGGCCAAAAGAGAATTTTGGGGACTATGTGAAAGGATGGAGAAATAAGCCTGCTTTGCTCAAGAAGAGGCCCGATGAATCCGATCAAATAAGGATGATTGTGAGAGGGGTGTTGCCTAGTCTTCGTGAAAGAATGTCTCATATGCTCATCTGTGATTTCAAGGATCTCCTCCAAGCTGGTCTGCAAATCGAAGAATGGGAAAGAGAGAAGAGCCATTTTCAACAAGAAAGAACGAGAAAGGAAATTATCAATCTGGTAGTCAAAGCATGCAAAAGGCAGTTGGTGTTAATGCTACTAACCAAGGAACAAGAAGGCAGTTTTCAGAATTAGGGAAACTGATGTCTTGGGTTCTCATTAAGCTTCAAAGAAAGGGATTGTTACAACCCTTAAATCCTCGTCCTTTGCCTAACCCTTTCACACCTAATTTCAACACTAAAGCATTTTCCCAGTTTCATCAAATGCAAGGGCACGATATGGATAGATGTGTGATGTTGAGGCATGAGATCCAAAATTTGATTGATAGTGGGAAGCTACCCGAGCCCAACAAGCCGAACACCAAAGACAACCAAGTTCAATAGATTACCACCACCAACAACCTTCATGATTGGAGGAGGTTTGCATGAAAGTTTTGTCATGTCCTCTTTCCAAAATGTGGGTGGAGAGGCAACCAAAGAAGAAGAGATGTTTTGCAAAATTAAACAAGCTATGGTGGGTAAAGAAGTAGCAATTTTGTTGTGAATGGATTTTGGGATTCAAGCGATAGTAGTGATGATCTTGTATCCAAGAAGGAGGAATGGACCTGGTTTGAGCCCAAAGAAGATAAAGTAATCAACACTAGATCCGGTAAGCCTTATGCAAGGCCATCGCCTAAGGAGGTGGAAATTAATAAGGAAAAGGAAGTTGAAGTAGGGAATAAAGAAGAGGAAGATGATACCATGCTCAAATAATTGAAAAGAACCCAAGCAAGTGCTAGCATTTGGGACTTATTGGCTACTTCTAAACAACACCGAGAGACTATGGCCAAGGCCTTGGATAGCATGCCAATTTCTACCTCTACAACACCGCAGGAGCTGATCAACTTAATAAAACTTGGAGTAAAAATGAATGTGAGGATATTCATGAGAAAAGCGAAGTTAATATGGGAGCAGTATCTTTCTCAGATGTAGATTTACTGGAAGAGGGGAGAGATCACATCCGCCCTCTCTTTATCAAAATAGAAATCAAAGGAAAAAGGACTCCATGTGTAATGGTTGATGATGGGTCCGCCATAAATGTTTGTCCACTTAAAATATTGCAAAAGCTAGCAATGTCAATAAGGGATCTAAACCCAACTGAGGTAACCATTCGAGCTTATGACAACACCAAGAGACATGCCGAAGGAACTTTCAAAGCTGCTATCAAGGTTGGTCCAATTGAATCTATTATTGAATTTGTTGTTTTGGACATACCTATTACCTTTCCCTTACTCTTGGGACGACCATGGTTTCATCCTCTTGGTGGAATTCCTTCTACCCTTCATCAAAAGTTCAAGTTCCCTAATGGAGATGAGACAATGGTCATCGAGGCCGAAGATAATGAAGTTGTTAACACTCTAATGATTGAGAGGCCTGTCAATGGTTTCCAAGTAGCTGCAATTTCTGATGATGAAGTAGTGGACTCAAAAGTCTTGAATATGATGAAGAACAAGAACTACCTTCCCGGAGCTGGTCTTGGAAAGGGTAAGGCCGATTTGATAAAGCTGCCAGATTTTAAAACTCAAACTTCCAAGAAGCGGTTGGGATATGATGAAGACGACAATGCCCAACTAAAGAAGAATGAGAAGATGAGCTTCCCACCACTTGAAGAGATCTTTGTCAAAGCTCCAGACATGGGACCACTCCAAGGAAAGCCCGAGCCAATCATGTTCATGGGAAAGTTGATCCCGGGTTTTAAAATTTTTGCAGATGCTACCGAGCTAGTGGAACAAGTGAAGAAAGAGCTCACCCTACTAGCCAACAAAGAATCCAATCGGGAAGAGAAGAAGGAAGTTGTCCTGAAAGATGAAAAGACCCCTGAGGAGATTGCTGCCCTAGTTGAAGAGAAGTTTGAAGACATTCTGCCTTATGATTCAGAGAATAATGATTTTGTTTTTTATTTTAATTTGTCTACTTTGTATGAGGATGATGATGTTTTCTTTTCTAAAATGAATGCAATAAAGTCTGATTTTGCTTACTTGTGTGATGTTTCTCCTGATGGTTACATACATTCAAATAGCAGTTACACGAGCATCTTTAGTATTAATTTTGTTAACACACAATCATTAAATTTTGGAACAATCAAAAATCCTAAAAACATTAGCATAGCATCCGACCTTACTCCTGATGAGAGAGAGAGAGATTCGAAAAAATATTCAAAAAATATGAAGAAGTATTTCCTTGGTCTTATGAGGATATGCTTGGAATAGATCGAGACATAGCCGAACATTTTATTTTTACTTACACTCACATGAAACCTGTCAAACAAAAGCTTAGGCGATTAAGACTTGAGTGGGATGAATTGGTTAAAGAAGAGGTCACTAAATAAATACAAGTAAAGTTCCTTGAGGTGATAGAGTATCCAGATTGGCTAGCCAACATAGTACCCTTGCCAAAGAAAGATGGAAGAATAAGGGTCTGCGTGGACTATAGAGATTTAAATAAGGCTTCCTCTAAAGATGATTTTCCTTTACCCCATATAGATGTTCTCATTGACAGTGCAACCTCTAGCGTGCTACACTTATTTGTAGATTGATTTTCCGGATACAACCAAGTGTTAATGGCCCAAGAGGATAAAGCCTAAACTGCTTTCATTACTACGTGGGGTATATTTTGTTATAGGGTGTTGCTGTTCGTTTTAAAGAATGCTGGAGCAACCTACCAAAGGATGCCTACCATACTATTTCATGACATGATGCACAAAGAATTTAATGTATATGTTGATGATATGATGGTGAAATCTGATACAAGAGAACAACACTTCCAAAACTTAGAATTATTCTTCGATAGAACATTGAAATATAAGCTAAGATTAAACCCGAAGAAGTGTGTGTTTGGGGATACCTCAGACAAATTATTGGGACATGTGATTGGTCCGAATGACATTGAGATTGATCATGACAAAGTTAAAGCAATCAGGGATATGCTAGCCCTAAAGACGGAGAGAGAAGTTTGGGGATTTATTGGTAAATTACAATACATTAGCAGATTTATAGCAAAACTCACAACAATTTGTGAGCCTATCTTCAAGTTGCTTAAAAAGAATCAGCCGGTCATATGGAATGAAGAATGTCAAAAGGCCTTTGAGGAAATAAAAGAGTATTTGTTGAATCCACCTGTTTTAAAACCACCTAAACCCGGCAAACCTCTATTACTATACTTAGCAGTAGAAGAAGAGTCGATAGGAGCCATGCTAGCCCAAGCAAATAAGCCAGGGATTGAGCATGCATTTTACTATTTGAGTAGAAAGCTCCTACCTTATGAAATTAAGTATATTATCATTGAAAAAACCTGCATAGCCGTGGTTTGGTCTTCTAAGAAGTTGTGGCATTACTTTCAGTCATATAGTGTGCAAGCAATTTCTAGGTTGGATCTAATGAAATACTTAAGGGAGACACCCTCTTCGATTTGGAAATATGGTCGATGGTTAATAATATTAGAAGAATTTGAGATTGAGTATGTAACCAGGAAAATAATCAAAGGTAGAGCAGTGGCAGAATTCCTAGCCCAACAACCATTACCAGATAGTGAAGAGGTAATCTTGGAATTTCTAGATGAACATTTAGAAGCAATTGAAGTACAAGAGTGGAAAATGTATTTTGATGGAGCAGCAAATAGGAAAGGAGCAGGTTTGGGAGTCATACTAGAATCGCCTAAAGGGGAACTTATCCCTTTAGCCAAAATGTTGAAATTTAGGGCAACCAATAGTATGGTGGAGTATGAAGCTTGTATCTTTCATTTGGAAACCCTAATTGTTATGAAGGTGGATAAGGTAGAAATTTTCGGCGATTCATTGCTAGTAGTATCCCAAGTAAATGGAGAGTGGGAGTTGAAAGAAGAAAAATTAAAACAATACCACCAATACTTGACCATGATGAAGAAGAACTTTAAGCAGTGTAGGTTTATACACCTATCAAGAGAAGAAAATCAGATGGCTGATGCCCTAGCCACATTGGTTTCGGTATGGGAAAATCCTGTCTGTATTAGTTTTCATGATTGTCTCATATTCATAGCAAGGAGTTGACAAACTGGTCAAAATCAGAGGCGTGGTATGATACTATAAGATGATTTTTGGAGAAAAGGGAATACCCGTCGGGGGCAACAAAGAAAGAAAGAAAAGCCATAAGGTGGTCGTTGCAATACATCACCTTCCATGGAGACTTATATCAAAGATGGCCTAATGGGGGTGCATTTGAGATGCTTGAGGAAGCCTGAAGTGGAGCATATCATGTCAAAAATACATGCGGGAAGTTGCGGTCCACACATGAGTGGTTTGGCCTTAGTCAAAAAGATAATTTGACAAGGTTACTACTGGTTGACCATGGAGAGAGATTGTATTGAGTTTGTAAAGAAGTGCCAACAATGTCAGATGTATGGTAACTTGAATCACATGCCTCCTGAAGAATTACATTCTGTGTCTCCACCCTGACCCTTTGCCATATGGGGTATCGACATTATAGGAGATACATCCGACAGCCTCAAACGGTCACCGTTTCATTGTAGTAGCGGTGGATTATTTTTCAAAATGGGTCGAAGCCGAATCCTTCAACAAACTGGGCACAAGTCAAATTGCTAGATTTATTGAAAAGAACCTCATCTGCAGGTATGGAGTCCCGCACAGTGTAATATCAGACAATGGGGTACAATTTCAAGGAGCAGTTAAGGATTTATTCTCAAAATACCGAATCCATCATCATAGATCCTCTCCTTATAGACCAAAGGCTAATGGTGTGGTAGAAGCAACAAACAAGACAATTAAGCAAATTCTGTCCAAGATAACCATGACTTACATGGATTGGTCAGAGATGCTTCCCTTTGCTTTATAGGGATATAGAATAAGCATACGAACGCCTACTGGAATGGCACCATTCTCTTTGGTTTGTGGGATGAAAGCAGTGTTGCCAATTGAAATTGAGATCAAGTCGTTAAGAGTAGTCTTGGAAGCTGAAATGCCTGAAACGGAATGGGTAGTGAGCAGGTACACATAATTAGGTTTACTAGAGGAGAGAAGGTTAAAGGCACTGCATCATCATCAACTGTATCAAAGGAAGATAGCTCAGGCTTATATTAGAAGAGTTAAGATCAGAAAACTCAAAATTGGGGATTTAGTGTTAAAACAATGTAAGCCTAATGTATCTAATCCAAGAGGCAAGTTTAGGCCTAGCTGGGAAGGGGCCATATGTTGTGAAACAAGTCATGAATAAAGGTGCAGTGAAGTTATCAAATATGGACAGGAACGAGTTTAGTGAACCAGTGAACAACGACAGATTGAAGAGGTTTTATGCATAAAAGAAAAAAAGAGGAAAAAGAAAAAAGCACGCTAGGTTGAAAACCCAAAAAAGTGTGGCCTAGGCAAAAGTTAAAGCAGTCCGCTAGTTTAGGCGGCCTAGGCAAAAGTTAGGGCGAGTTAGGTAACAATTAGGGTTAAATGAGAGAAAATCGTCAATTAGAAAACCTAAAAGGGCTAATTGGCAACAGGATTGATCTTGTGCATGCTGGTTTTAATTTTGGTTTTTCCCCAATTTATTAAAATAAAATTAATGTTAAAATTTTTCTATGTGCACTGTTATATCTATTTGACTAGATATGGATGAAATAAATAAACACAATGGCAGAAGTTGATGACAAATAATAAAAGGAAAAGAAGCATCTTTTATTACTTTAATTATTTTTTCATCCTAACAATACACTTTCTAAATTGACAAATGTAAAATCTATGGCAAACGATAAGTGCAACGTGCAGGCCAGCTTTGCCTCAGCTCATCCAAGTAGGCTTCAGTTAAGCAAGGCATGTCTAAATCGGGAGTGAATTCAAAACCACAAGGCTCAGCTCCACATTGACGGCCAAGTCGGCTGGGATCATAGCAAGTACCTTGACGAAGAGCAGCAAGAGGAACATACATCAAGTATGTCCGCATGGTGATACAAGAAATCTTCCACCAAGGTACCAACCAATGGATGTTAACTTCAGTGCGTGAGTGGATCCAGTCAACTCAGTCAGCATATGAAGAAGCAGGATGGAGTAGTTTCCTAGCAGAATGATGTCGTAGCAGATATCTGGCAAAATCCATGGATGGTGTATCAAGCAAGCAAAGACGCTCTTAAAGCAAAATCTATGAGGGAAAATTAAATTAAAATTAAAAAATAAAGAGTCCGCTAAGTTGAAAACCTACAAGGGCAGCTTAGGCAAAAATTAGGAAAGCTCGCTAGTTCCGAAAACCCACATGGGCAGACTAGGCAAAAATTAGAGCAATATAAAAAATATAGTAAAAAGAGGTTCGCTAAGTTGAAAACCCGCAAGGGCGGCTTAGGCAAAAATTAGGACAGCTCGCTAGTTCTGAAAACCCGCATGGGCAGACTAGGCAAAAAATAGAGCAATAAAATAAAAAAAGAAGAAGAAAGAGAAAACCTAAATTGAAAACTCGAAAGGGTAGTTTAAGTAATTACCTGAAGCAACAATGGACTCCTGGTTAGTCTCTTTGACAATCCTAATTTAAGTTGGTCTAATCCAACTAAAGTCTCGGCTAAGATCACAGGTATTGGTGACAAGACTCCTTCCATTTGGTCCATGATATCCAATACTCGTGGATCAATATCGCTGTTAGAAGAAACAAGCAAGAATTGGCCAAGCAAGCATAGACAAAGCATACATCCCTATGCCTTAGTAGGAGCCAAATGAGAGAGACAAAAATCAATCAAGGGAGCAAGTAGAATTTTCTCACCTCTCATCAACTGTAGAACGTCGGGCTTTGAAATTTAAAATAACATATGCATCTTTTGTTGAGTCCTGGAAATCAATATGGGTAATGCCATTTTTTGTTTATTTGGATATCCAAGGATGGTCTCAAATTCTTCAATCAAGGGATATATTTCAAAGCCATTAATTTTAAATGTCCTAGAATCCACATTCCAAAAAGAAGCCATGGTACGTAAAAAGGAATGGCCCAATTTAACATTTTGAAAACACTTTAAAGTATCAATCTTTGACTAAGACATTTGCTTCCAGTGAATGGCATCCATGTTCTTAAATAGAATTTTTATTTTCTTCAAATGGAGTTTGGTCACTGTGGAAGGTTGAAGGAAAATTAGAATTGATAAAAGGAGTTTTTGTGTTGAAGTGAAAAAATTTCTTGGCTTCTGTATGAAATTGTGGCTTGAAAAGTGATTTATGTAGAAGAACCCATGCTATTCCAAAATTGATAAGGAAAAGAGTGAGACCATGATGCATGAGGAAAAATAATTAGTGATGAAATCTCTTTAATTGCCGTGTTGCATTTGGTTTTAGATAATTGATGCGGCTATGAATGTAAAAAGGGAAATTGTTACGCAATAATTATGATATATATACATATATACATAAAAAAAAGTAAGAAAAGTAAAAAAGTTGCAGGAAAATAAACATTATATATTATGATTTTTACAATGTTCACAATGTTCATACATCGCTAAGAAGGAGGTGGTAGGTCAACAAATAAAGCTCTGAAAAAATCATCACTCGTCGTCGGAGGAGGCAAATCACTCGTCCCGAGTCCACCCAAAGCAGGAGCACCAGAATCCCTATTACCTTGGAGTTTCAATTTGTCATGATCCTCATCAGAAGTAGATGAAAGAATCTCATGGTCATCAGTTTGGTGGCCTCTAGATGAAGAAGCACCAGGATCTCTCATCCCCTGAAATCGAATGTCTCAAAAATTTTGCTCTAATTGATGGTACAAATTTTCAAAGTAAGAAACCTGCTGATGACTAGCGGCCAGCTCCTCCTGAAGTTTCTTGTTTTGTTCTTCAAGCATCCTCTATGAGCTAGGAAGGAAAAGAGTAAGAACATACATAAATCATGCATACATATAGCATAAGTTATCAGGGAACAAGAAAACTTACCAAGTAATTCATATCAATACCCTATGGATGAGATGGCATAGCCAGTGGACAAGAATGAGCAAATGAAGGAACAGTAAAAGAAGGTCGAGCCTCGTGATCAAATGGGCCAACAGCCTACAACAATCATTAAAAAGGTCAAAATAAGTCAAGAAAGAAGCGATTACAATGGAAAAGTGGTAAAAGCTTACCTGAGAAGTGCTTGCCTCGAGATGTGGAATAAACTCTCCTCCCTCTTCATGATGTTCCTCTTCATCTCTATCCTCATTTTCTTCGGGAATTTCCCATACACCAACAGGAGATACATCAAAGTTCAAGGCCCTATTTGAATAAAATGGGTATAAGATGCACCCGGTGGATAAAGAAATGTTTCAACATCATAACCGTGTCGGGCCAACCACCATGCATCCTCCGGCATTGATGTGATATTCAAGGTATACTCCAGACAACGCATTGGAATCCTCCACTGCTTGGGACCAAAAAACCACTCATATATGCGCTCTCCGAGAAACCAGCCATTAGACATAGGGCCGGCGATGACTCGGCGAGTATGTTGAAAAGGCAGTGCAGTATTCATGGAGGAAGTCCAGTTTGTCTGCTCTCCTGCGTTCCACTAGGCCAAATTCACCTACAAAATGACATAAGGTAAGTAAACTTTTACATAAATTTTAAAGTATACTAATTCTATTTTACCTGGTCCAAGGTTAGGCAGCTCAAGACAAAACATTGGGTATGCACATTGTGGGAGCCGGGAACTTCTACACACTCAGACAACCAAAAATTTTATCTCGGATACTCGACTCTCTCTTTGGAAATACCAGACACCCTCACAAGATTGTGCTCATATGCCCATGCCTACAATAATAAAAATCAAATCATGCAAGAATAAGAATGGAATTGACATTGATGGAAGAAGAATACCTCGATAACTGCCATAAAGCCAACAAAAGACTTCTTATTTCGGCAAATTTTGTCAAGACCATGGTAAAGAAAGGCAAGGCCATCTTCACCCCAGCTGTAAAGTGGTACTATCCTTATATAAGTAAGGGCCCTCAACACTGATAAATGGATGGCGAATTCAGTGCTACCTAAAATGGTCGACCCGAGCAAATATAACAAAAATCCTCTAGCATACTGTTGGGCTGTGTCTCTGTGAACCCGTCCTTCATAGTTCATCCAATAACTATGAATTGGCTCAATTTTTATCGTGAAATGCGCTTTATATGATGGTTCCATACCAATTAATTGTTGAATTTCTTCAAATGTCAGAATATCATTTGTAAGAGGAACCGGAAGACCATCATACCGAATGCCGGTTATAGCAGCAAAGTCGACTGGACCAATTGTCATCTCTCCAATGGGCAAGTGAAAAGTATGAGTTGTGTCCAACCATCATTCTGCAAGCGCCAGGACTATGCTCCGGTCTATCAAATACTCCTCGGATGGTAATTGTAAAATGAAGCTCTCGAAGCCACAATCTCGGATAATCTGCCTTACCCGAGAAGCGCTACATCATACCATTGTCGGGCTTTGTAGATACACCCTCCGCCCCGAATTACGCAACGATCATGCTAACACGGAGCCAGGTAAGTGAACACCAGGCAAGTATATCATTATTCTATCTACTTAAATTCTTAAATTAATATATTTTTCCTAAATTTTCTAAAAAATAGAAAATATAAAGAGAAAACAAATAAAAACAAAAACAAAAAAACTGAAAAAAAAAAGAAAAAAGAGAATAAATAATAAACAAATATACTAAAAAATAACAACAAAAAAAAACAAAAAAAAAGAAGAAGAAAAAAACCAAAGAAAAAATGAAAAAGAAAACAAAAATAATTACCTTGCTCTTTTGATTTGAACTACAATGAAGCAGCATCCTAGCTAGTAAACCTATATTTCCATCTTTATGCCGCTGAATAAATTCCAATAACTCAGTATTAGAATGAGTTCCTAATCTTGAAGCATGGATTTTTTTCAAAACAAAATGCTAAACTTGAAATGCTTATAGAATGAAAAGATTGCTGTGTAACACCCCCGTACCCCATATACGCATAGTACATACAACCACATCTGTAATATACGTATATCAAATACAGGAGTGTCACGATTTATATGAAACAACCCAATCTTTCAATTTAACAACTTATAAGAAAACTTAAAACATTCAAATTATATTATAACATATAATTAATAAAACATTTATTTATTGGGCAACGAAAAATGTAGCAGTATTTACATATATACATTTTCATCAAAATCAATATTTACAAAATATATAGAATTTATTCATGTTTGGTAGTTTGTCTCTGATCTTGAAGTCCACAATCAACACTTCACAAGCCTAGACTCGACTCGGTCTAGCTGAACTCTCCAGTTCTACCCTGTCACCTGTGCAATCAATCACAATCGCGCTAAGCCATAGGCTTAGTGGTACAAACCACAACAACAATATGCTTTATTGTAATGCTAATGTCACACATTCATATATCATAAACAATACATAAGAATATCATATTTCAAACCTTACATTAAATCTTATTATTCATTTATTTCACCATTCATGATTCACATTTAAACAAAGACAAGCATGGGCCCAAAAGAAACTAATATGCCATTCAACTTTTAGAGTTAATGTTTTGGTTGAATTATCACATTTATCATTATCCCAACTAGGCTTCAAGGATTAGGCCCAACCAAGCTTTAAGGGGAGCAAAGCATGCTAAGCATCAACCCAACTTGGCTTCAAGAAGCAAACCCAACCTAGCTTCAAGGGTTTGTAACATCTCAACTAGGCTTCAAGGACTAGACCCAGCCAAGCTTCAAGGGGAGTTAAGCATGCTAAACTTCAACCCAACTTGCCTTCAAGGATCAAGGCCAACCCAGCTTCAAGAGATTATTACTATTAGGCATGCCACCAACAACAAAACTCTGAAAATTGAAAAACACATTAGGCATACAATTCTTTCATTATTTCATTATCAATTCCATTCTCATTTCCTCATAATCATTTAGGAAAACATGCCCCAATTATTTCATTTGCATCATTATAGCCAACAACAATGGCTTCACATCTCATCATTAAAGTATACATAACCAATTGCATTAGACATACATTTTGAATGATCATCATATCTTTCACATTATGCAAATCATAGCATTAATCAAATATATTAATAATGTAATAGATTACTTAATGCATTTACAGCCAAATGTGTTAAGTCCCAATGTCATGTAATAATGTAGGTTAATGCCTCCAAATTGTCCTTCTCGTTTGACTGGCTCAACTCCTCAATGTTGGTTTGTATCTCCTCGCCATTATCTTCTTGATTAGTGCCTGCATCCAAAGAATCACAAAATATATTATATATTGCTTGTTCCCTCCTCAAATTTGTGATTACCTTGACTTGCTCCAATTGGCTAGGAAATTCCTCTTCTTGGTGTGCTTGGAGTTGATGTGCCAGTTGCCCAACTTGCATTTCCACCCTCTTCAATGATTCCTCTAAAGAATCAAACCTCTCATTGCTTCCTTCTTGATTTTCTTTGCTAATTTGAAGGTAAGCATTCACATCATCTTCCACTGTGGATTTCTCGAAATGATCTTGGTTCTGTGCGCTAATTTGAATGAAGGCATTCAAACTATCTTCCAAAGTGGGTTCCTTAAGTTTATCTTGATTTTGTGCACTAATTCGAATGAAGGCATTCAAACTATCTTCAAGTGTAGGTGTCGTAAGGTAATTTTGATTTGAATATTGCTCTTGAGAGTAAGAGTCTCTTTGGTAAGGTTGAAAAAAATTTGGAGGTGAAATGTGCTGCTGATTTTCCCAAGAAACATTTGGTTGGCCTCTCCAGTTGGGATTATAAGGATTGGAATATGTGTCATTTCTACCCATTTGCTGGAAACCTTGGTAGTCATATTCTTCCTCTTGCCATTCTTGGTATCGTCCAAAACCCATTCAACACGTATTTGCACTATGGCTTACATTGCCACATGCTGCGCATATCTCTTGGCGTGGCATAAGTGCTCTTCCTCTTGCATTTAGCACCTTAAGTTGATTCGTCAATTCTGCTAATTGCCATGCCATTTCAGAATCATCATTCCTATCATAAACTCCCCCGTGCCTTGAAAACTTTATCTTTTCAAAAGGCACTTAGCAACTTAAAGAAAAACAAACAAATAATTAAATTAAAAGAAAATCAAACAAAACAAACAAACAATTCAAATAAAAAAAACAAATAATTAAATAAAAAAAATCAAACTATCACTGCTTAAACAGCCTTCCCCGGCAGCGGTGCCAAAAACTTGTTGCGCTCTAATTAACACTACTAGAACTACACTCGTAAGTATACGAGGTTGCTGTAGTATCTTGGTGAACACATCAAGGTCATCTCACAAGGAAGCTAGATAAGCTAATTGATTATCAGATTGCAAATAACAAATTTTCAATAAATTTAAATTGCTAACAACTAATGAAGATAGATCGAGTGGAGTTTAAAACAATAAAAGTAAACTGAGCTGATATATTGATTCACTTAATATAAAGGTCTAGGGTTTGAACTTCTCTACTAACTTATATGTATGAACGGTTATTCCTCTCAACCAATTTAATTTCAAAGATTAGATTTCAAGCAACTTAATTAATCGAATCAAGGAAATAAGCTCTCGCATTCAAACCTCTTTCAAATAATCTTGTTACAATTGAAATGATCTTTTTCTTAGGTTTATATTTCAAATTCACCTAAGTCCCTAATTGAAATGTTCTATCATTAGACTTCATTTCTCAATCCTTCATCTAATACCTCAAACACATAATTGGTGGCCAATCAATTATATATTAACAGTAATCCATTCGATCAAGGCTAGAGAAATAATTCAGTTAAGAGCAATAACCATTTCATACAATCATAGTAGATCCATACAAACCCTAGACTAGATCAAATTAGTTCATAATAATGCTATCAAACATATTCATCTCATTAAAATTCAAAGAAATCAATTTAGACGTAATAGAATTCATGAATACAAATCCAATGAAACTTAAGAGATAATGTTTGAGAACAAAACCAAATTACAAACTTTCTTTAGCTTCTGAAGAATCTCTTGTTCAGATCTTTGCTAGAAGAATATTGCAGTGGCTTAAACTAATTTAATATAGACTATTTACATCAAAGTGTAATCAAAATTCTCCAAGAAAACTAATGGAAGCTCAAGGGTTTTGTTTGACGGCTGATAAAATTCTCCCCTCTTCAAAAACCCTAATCCTCTTATTTATACGAAGCCTCGCTCAAAATCCGCATTTTCTTTCTTCCTTTAGTCCCATGGAGTGACACGGCCAAGCTGGTGGCCGTGTCATGTGACACGGACAGTGGCTTGGCCGTGTCACCTGAATGTGTCAGCTCCTAAGTAATTCTTCATCTTTTCTTCTTTGGAATGGAGTGTGACATGGCCAAGCTCCTGGCCTTGTCATGTGACACGGCCAGTGGCTTGGCCATGTCACCTGAGTGTGTCACCTACTGATCTCTTCATTTTTTGCTCTTCTTTCTTTGGTCTTCTTCCTTGGCTAAGTATGGGACACGGCCAAGCTTGTGGCCATGTCATGTGACACGGCCAGTGGCTTGGCCGTGTCACCTGAGTGTGTCACTTGCTGCCAAATTTTCCTTCCTCTCTTGGTTCCTTGGTTTTGCCCTTAAGGTGAGACACTGCTTCATGCTATTCTTTCTTCCAAGGAAATATTTTGCATATTAACCTAAAACAAACACTTAAACAAACTTTAAACAAGAATCAAATAAACATTAACCAACAACACATAAACACCACACTAAAAACTAGGACAAAAATGACATAAACATTGAAATAAATTAAAACTACCAAAATTGATGAAATCACTAAATAAATAGATTAAAACTACCAAAATTGATGAAATCACTAAATAAATAGATTAAAACTACCAAAATACCTGAAGAAAACAATAATCATCATAATAAATAAGATACAATTCTATGACAAAAACTAATAAACATCAATCCTCCAACATCACAGTAGCTATGACACGCTCAGTGACATGGGCGTGTCACTGGTCGTATCACCCATCCAGAAAATAGATCCATTGACATGCCCAAAGACCTAGCCGTGCCCATGGGCGTGTCAGGCCAAAAATCCTGATTCAGGCAACAACAACATCACATCCAACAAACCTCTTACTTCCACCATTATCCACTCCAAACAACCTTAATAAACCATAATAACTTGCAAAAACACCAAAACAATTCAAAACATACATCAAACACCAATTCACAACCATCACATACACACAACTCAAACTCAACACTTACTCTTCCAACACCAAATCTCTTCAATCAAACTCCAAAATCAACACCAAGAAGATCACACACCCTCATATACACCATAATCAAATATACACATACTATCAAAAATCAAACACCACACTCAAAACACAAACTTAAAAGAAAACAAGGGAATCAAGTGGAAAACTTACCAAAAGTGATGAAAACCCTTAGAATTCCAACTTGATCACTTGAAACATCCTTCAATCTTGAGTTTGGATGAGCAAAATCTCACTTTCCTCTCTTGCCATGGTGATGGCTAGCCAACAATGGAAGAAGAAGAAAAAGATTAGAGAAAAGCAAAGTCAACACTCAACTTATCTTTCAACCACTTAACTTCTCTTTAATTCTCAACCAAGCAATTTATTAATAAAATATTCATAAATATCCTCATCCACTTCCTTTAATTTCCATTTCAATTAATTTAATAAATAATTAAATCTTCTTTTGCCCACCTATTTCTTTGACTTGTATATGTTGTATATATTTCTTACTGCATATCCAATACCTAGACAACACTAAGTCCACTTCTAGATCTATAAGTCAAAAATCTAACTATGGAAGCAGTTCTATATCTATCTTCTACCACCCATAAAAGAAGATGGCTCTGATACCAACAAACAGTTAGGATTAAAATATTTTTTAATCCTAACAAAAACCCGTGTTAGCCAATGGATAGGCGTTTAGGGCAGTAAGTCAGTGGTCGCTACAAAAACCACATTAATAAACTTTAAAATCTATTTTTCAAAAATTTAAAAATGGAACCATTTCTATGTAAATCTGCTAGTACAACTAAATCAGATAGTTCTGAGTCATCAAAAGTTAAAAGGATTATAAACAGAAATGAAGTAATTTTAGAAGATTTTAATAAAGCAATTGATAATTGGGTAATACCAAATATAGATAAAGAACATATTTATAAAATACCAAAATTAAACATATTTAAAAATGACTATATAATTAAAGCTGAAGAAAGGGATGTACAATTAAGTAAACCCTTTGAGAAGATAACTTTACTTTATGCAGAATCAATAAAGCATCATAAAAATAAAAAATAAAAGTATATACATATAGGATTAGTACAAATAGGTATAAAACCTTTAACTAGAGAAGAATTAAATACTAGTATCTTGGCAGTTGTCAGAGATGCTAGGTTTGTAAATTTTAATGACTCACTATTAGGAACTATAGAAACTAGTCTGAGTAGTGGACCTATCTCATTTGACTGTTTCCCTGATATAACAATTTCTTTAAATGATCCAAATATATTAAAAAGTGTAGTATTAGAGATTAAAACACATAATTATAAAATGCTTGAAGGATCTATTCCTGTAGCATTAATGTATAAAATAAAGTATAAAGCAATGGTATATGCCTTTGCTACGAAGAATATAATGCAACCTAAATTAGGAGAAACTAAATTCTTACAAACAGATTTAAGTAAAGCTAATACAGTAATCCCTAGGACTATTCAGTGAAAAGATATTAGTCTCCCTGATGAATGGGTCTTAGAGGACACTGTTCCTCTTCCTGAACCAAAGAATATAGTAAAGCCCAATATAGAACTTAGTAAAATAGAATAGTATGAAGACGGTAAAGTTAAATTAAAATTTAGTAGGCATAGTATAAGCAGTAGGTATTCAGACTCTTCCTCCTCTATTTCAACAGTAGATATAGGTAGAGCCTCACAGTTACCTTCTGTAATATATGCTTCATATAAAGAAAATGAACCTAAACATGTATTGCAAACAGTAGTAAAACCTAGGTATTCTACATCAGATATACCTGAATCAAGTAATAAATTAAAAGGTGTAGACTATAGTACAACAGTACCACATTTATATTATAATCCAACAAGAACAATGAACCCTTTGGAACCAAACCCTAATTATAATCAACCACAGAATATAGAACAGTCTCCTTCTCCACCTATGTCACCTACAGCTTCTTTCATGACAGAAAATGTAACAAACATAGATAGAAAATTAAATGTAATTAATAAAGAATTTGTTTTTAATTATGATAAATTAAATAAAGAATTAACAGCAGTAAAAAATAAAAATAAATTAGAAAATGTAATAAAAAAAGGTAAAAGATTTAGAATCAGTTAAAGAAGAATATGTTGACTTTATAAAATACTATGAAGTTAATATGAAATTCTTTGATTGGTTTAAAAGAATTTATAGAGGAAAACTTAAAGCATAAAAATTAATAAATCCAATAACTATTAGGAATAAAGATACATAATGGAAAGTAAAAGATAAAATTATACAGAGTGAACATCCACCTAGAACATCAAGTATATTTCTACATGGAGATAAAGAAATAAATATAGCACCATTTAAAATAGTATCTGAAGATAATCCTAATAGGAAAATATTAGAATAAAATAATTTTAGTAATGTACACCTATTAAGTATAGGACAACAATTAAATAGAATATAAGGTTCAATTAAAGAAAGTAAAATAGTAAAAATTAAAAAGGATGTAAAATATAAAAAACTTAAGTCTCATGTTTTTAAACCTTTCGAAGTTTCTAAAATAGGACAAAAGGAAGTCAAATCTAAGGATTCTGACTTTGTTAAAGCAATTAAAGAACAATTAAGTAAAATTGACTCTTCTTCTAGGTCAAAACAGGTAATTCAACAAACACCTCAATCTAAAGCATCTAAAACTATAAGTATAGTCACCCAAGAACAAGAATCATAATCAATTGAGGATTCTCAACTTGAATCTGAAGATATTGAAACCTTTAGTAAAGCCTTAGAACCACAAATAAATCGTATAACATATAATCAGTCTATAGTACCTAGAATGTCTGCTCCAGACTTAGTATTACAGATAGACCTAATACCTTAACACAATATAAGTATAATGCCTCTTCAGTATATGAATGGAACATTGATAGCCTATCAGAATACAATATTCTGAGTCTTCTACAGCAGATGACAATGGCTGCCAATGCTTATAGAACCCAAACAGAAACTTCAGATAAAACTATAGCTGAACTCCTTATAGCTGGTTTTACAGGACAACTTAAAGGTTGGTGGGATAATCATCTCACTGATGAACAACATTTAGAAATTCTAAATGCTATAAAAACTTATGAAGATGGTATACCTATATTAAATGAGTATGGTGATACTATTCAAGATGCAGTAGCAACACTAATCTTAACTATATCACTTCATTTTATAGGTGACCCTACTCACTTAAAAGATAAAAATGCTGAATAGTAAAGTAATCTTAGGTGTAAGAAACTTAGTGACTTTCAGTTCTATAAAACAACTTTCCTAACTAGGATAATGCTTAGAGAAGATTCCAACCAGGCTTTCTGCAAGAAAAAGTTCTTAGCTGGACTACCCTTTTTCCTAGGAGAGAAAGTTAGGAACCATATAAAACAGGAGTATGGAAATCCTATTCCTTATGACTTATTGACCTATGGACAACTATTTAGTATAGTTCAAAAAGAAGGATTAAAACTTTGTCAAGACATAAAACTACAAAAATCATTAAAATATGAAATGAGGAAGACTAAACAAGAACTAGTTTCTTTCTGTAAATAATTTGATTATAATATAACACAAAAACATAAAGATTGTGGTGGACAGTGTTCTACTACAAGAAAATATAAAAAACCTTATAAAAAATATCATAAAAAGAATTATAAGAAAAAATTTGATAAAGATGATTATTATAAGAAACAGAAACCTTATAAATCTTATAAATATAGAAGACCTAGTAGAAAAACATATAAACAAAAGGATAAAAAATTTACATCATATAAAGATGTAACATGTTATAAATGTGGAAGAAAAGGCCACACATCAAGATTTTGTAAATTTGATAAAAAAAAATTACAAGAACTAAATTTAGAAGAATCTGTAATAAATAAAATTCATGAATTATATTTAGATTATTCAGATTCTGAAGATTATTCGGATTCTGAAGAGATAAATCAAATAGATGATATAGGAATAGAAACTAGTTCTGAAAATAGTAGTAAATCATTAAATGTAATAACTAAAGAACAGGAATCTATATTAGAAGCAATAAAATATATTAGTGATCCTAAAATTCAAAAGAAAATGTTAAATAAAATATTAGAAGAAGATAAACCCAAACATTCCCTATTACTTAGTACTAGTAAACAAACATATGATTTAAATACAATATTAAATAAAAATAAAACAATAAAAAATAAACCAACTATAAATGATTTACAAAAGGAAATTAAAGAATAAAATTATAATTAAAAGAACAAAAAAATAAACAAGAACATGATTCACAAATAATAAAGTCATTATTAAATTCAACTTCTTCTGATGAAGAAGGAGAAGGAGATATTGAACAAATAATTAGTAAAGAAGAAACCAGTAATAATGAAATATGTTTAATAAGTAAAGATAAAATTCCTTATAATTTAATTTTTATGTTACATGAAATAACATCAAATAATTATAATATAGAAACTATAGCATTATTTGATACAGGAGCTGATTTAAACTGTATTAAACCTAATTTGGTACCTAAAAGTTTTTGGCAAGAAACTAAAGAAAGTTTATCTGCAATAAATCAATCTAAATTAAATATACTTGGTAAAGCAGAAGCATCAATAATAGATAAAAATTTAGAAATGAAGAATATATTTATTTTAACCAACATTCATCATATGGTAATCTTAGGAACACCATTTATGAATTTAATTACACCTTATTCTGTAAATGATGATAGTGTAAGTTTTAAAGTAAAAAATCAAAAGATAATTTTTTCATTTTTAGAAAAACCAAAAAAGAGAAATTTAAATCTTTTAAAGGCACATTTAATAAATGAATTACAAATAAATGCTCTTATAAAAGCAAAGTCTGAACAACTTTGTAATTTGAAAATAATTATCATCTACAAAAAATAAATGAACAATTAAAGGATAAATTTATGCAAAATAAAATTGATAAATTAAAATTACAGATAGAAAAAGATTTATGTGCTGATATTCCAAATTCATTTTGGAATAGAAAGCAACATATAGTTGACTTACCATATGAAATAGGCTTTGATGAAAAGTCTATTACAACTAAAGCTCGGCCCATTCAGATGGCGCCTGATTTAATTGAATTTTATAAAAAAGAAATAAATGATTTGGAAAATAAAGGATTAATTACAAAGTCTAGAAGCCTTTGATCTTGTGCTACATTCTATGTAAACAAGGCCTCTGAAATAGAAAGAGGAGCACCTAGATTAGTAATAAATTATAAACCTTTAAATAAAGCTTTAAAATGGATTAGGTATCCTATTCCAAATAAAAAAAAATTATTAGGAAGATTATATAAAGCAAATATTTTTAGTAAATTTGACATGAAATCAGGATTTTGGCAAATCCAGATTAACCCTAAAGATAGGTATAATACTGCATTCACTGTTCCATTTGGATAGTATCAATGGAATGTTATGCCTTTTAGCTTAAAGAATGCACCCTCTGAGTTTCAAAGAGTGATGAATGATATTTTTAATCCATATACTAAATTTTGTATTGTTTACATTGATGATGTATTAATATATTCCACAACTATAGATGAACATTTTAAACACTTAAAAACATTTTTTATGGTAATTAAACATAATGGTTTAGTATTAAGTAAAACGAAGATGTCTCTATTTCAGACTAAGATTAGGTTCTGAGGACATAACATAGAACAGGGAATTATAGAACCTATAGAAAGAAACATAGCCTTTGGGAATAAGTTTCCTGACCAAATAATAAATAAACCTCAACTTCAGAGATTTTTAGGTTGTCTGAATTACGTTATAGAATTCTTTCCCAACCTAAATAGAACTATAAAACCCTTACATGATAGGTTAAAGAAAATCCAGGCCCATGGACTGAAGTCCATTCTGGTATAGTTAGACAAGTTAAAGGCTTAGTTAAAACTATTCCTTGCCTACATATAGTTGATCCATTAGCTTCTAAGATAGTAGAAACTGATGCATCAGATATAGGTTTTGGTGGGATTTTAAAACAAGTTAAAGAGGGTAGAGAAGCCATAGTCCAATTTTAT
Source organism: Garcia nutans (assembly GCA_947685225.1). Taxonomy (NCBI): domain Eukaryota; kingdom Viridiplantae; phylum Streptophyta; class Magnoliopsida; order Malpighiales; family Euphorbiaceae; genus Garcia; species Garcia nutans. Next base: position 30,821,244 of record CANTUV010000005.1, on the reverse strand, counting down.
TTAGGACATTGTAGTCCAACCCAATTAAATTATTCTACTATAAAGAAAGAAATTTTGAGTATTGTTTTATGCATTTCAAAATTTCAATCTGATTTATTAAATAAAAAATTTCTATTAAGAATTGATTGTAAAATTGTAAAAGATGTTTTGCAAAAAGATGTTAAAAACCTTGCCTCAAAACAAATTTTTCCTAGATGGCAAGCTATTTTAAGTATTTTTTATTTTGATATTGAGTTTATTAAAGGAGAAAACAATAGTTTACCTGATTTTCTTACTCATGAATTCCTTCTCAGGAATCATGGGGAGAAAGAAGAAAATGGCCAATAAAGCTAAAGAAACCCTAGAGAATGATTCTCCTAAAGCCCTATCTAATCATTCAGATAGTATTCTTAAACCTAAACCAATAAAGTCTTGGGCTGATTGTAATATCCCCATATATGCCCTAGAAGTTTTGAATGTTGTTGTTGTTGTTGTTGTTGTTGTTGTTTTAAAAATTGGATTGAATGTAGGTGTCAATTTGCAAGAGAAAAGAATTAAAGGAAAGTGTATATGTTGATTATATTGTAATATATATAACATATAAGTTGGTCAAATGAAGAGTCAAGGGGGAAGAGATATTTATCTTGTTGAGTATGAAATTACTTAAATGGGCTTATAAGTTAAAAGAGAGTTAGAACAAATGGTTAAGGGCATTGAGGTAATTTTCTTTTGGAAATCACTTGGTGGAGATTTAAAGAAGAAGAGGAAGTTGACTTTATTTATTTTTCATTTCTTCTCTTTTCCTTAGTGGTGGCCGGCTCTCCAAAACCAAAGAACAAGAGTTGATTTTTGTTGTTCCAAAATCAAGATTGAAGGGAGAATCAAGGAATCAAGTTGGTGATTTGTGGAATTCAACAACTTTGGTAAGTTCTTTTCTTTGATTTCTTTTATTCTTTTGAAGTGGTATTTGAAGTGAATTAGGGTTTGTTGATTTGATGATGAGAGGTGTTTGTGATGTGTTTTCAAGTGCTAAATTTGGTTTTAAGTTAAGAGGTTAAATAGGTGTTGTTGTTGGAAGTGGTGGATGTTGATTTTGAAAGATTATGAATGATGTTGGATTTAGGGTTTTGAAGTGGTTGTGTTTAAATGTAATGTTAATGTGTTGTTAAAGTGATTATTGTGATGATTGTGTAAGATATGTGTTTATGTTATTGATTGAATCCATTTGAATGAGATTAATGTTGTGCAAAAAGTGTGTAAATGCAATTGAAAGAGTGTTGGCTTTGGTTAGGATTTTGTTCATGAGTGACACGGCCAAAAGCAAGGAGAGACACGGCCAATTCATGAGAGACACGGCCAAGTCAAGGAAAATTGAGCCGTGTTGGAGTGATTTTGGATAGACACGGCCGTGTCTTATGCATGTGTTTGCTACTGCCAAAATTGTGTTGATGCGTGTCTTATGCATGTGTTTGCTACTGCCAAAATTGTGTTGAGAGACACGGCCACAAGCTTGGCCGTGTCCCTCAAGTGTGCTGCCCGTGTCCCTCAAATGTGTTAGTTAATATTTTTAATCTTTGTTCTTTTTGCATTGGTTTGATTCTCCAAAGGTATTTTTGTACCTAAACCTAAACATAAACACATTTAAAACAATAATAATCCAAACAAATGTATGTGGAACATACAATCATATGATGTTGAGATGTTAGCACACATTTGATGATAATGATGAAGCATATGAACAATGTTAGGCTACATGCATTGTGAATGGTAATATGATATGTACTTTGAAATGTGGTATCAATAATGCATATGATATTACATGATTAAGGTTAGGTATTATGCATTGTAAACTTGTGAATGGCAATGTGTTATAGGAATAATGTATCTTGAAATGTTATACCAATGATGATGCTATGTGAATAACATGAATTGTGATTTGAGATATAGTGAGATGTAAGATCAATGTGTTGGTGATAATGATGCAAATGTAATTGAAGCCATTGTGATTGGCTATGATGATGCAATTGAAAGAAATAAGGCATGTTGCCTAAATGATGATGAGAATTGAGAATGGAAATGATAATTAAATAATAATTGAATTGTGTGGCTAATGTGTTATTCCATTTTCAGAGTATGTTGTTGGTGGCATGCCTAATAATGGTAACAATCTCTTGAAGTTAGGTTGGATTTGATCCTTGAAGCCTAATTGAGATGTTACAACCCTTGAAGCTAGGTTGGATTGGTTCTTGAAGCCAAGTTGGGCTGATGCTTAGCATGCTTTGCTCCCCTTGAAGCTTGGTTGAACCTAAATCCTTGAAGCCTAGTTGGGACTATGATATTGATAAATGTGATAACAAAACCAAAGCATTAACTCTGAAAATTGAATGGCATATTAGTGTGTTTTGGGCCCATGCTTGTCTTTGTTTAATGTGAGTCATGAATGATAACTTGATTGATTAATGAAGGAGATGGAAAGATGCTGAAATGTGGTATGTTTATATGGTTGTGGTTTGTGATGTGCAAAGGTGTGATGTTAGCTTTTCACCTATGTTGTTGCCTTTATTGATAACATGTGTGACATTGCATTGTACTAGAGCATAATATTAGCATGATTTGTCTTACTAAGCCGTTGGCTTAGCGCGATAGTGTTGATCGCGCAGGTAACAGAGTTGAACCCGAGAGCTCCTCGAGACCGAGTGAGAGTAGAAATTGAAGAGTTTATTTTGGGACTTAAAGATCAGAGAAAGCTACCAATCATGTATAACTTCTTTATATTTTGTAAATATTGTTTATAATGTGAATATATATATTTGTAAATATAGATTTAAATGCTTTCATATATGTAACTATTTTATAAATTCCGCTGCGTACTAATTAAACATATCTATATCTACTTTGTTTTATTTTACAAGTTAATTACTTATTATCTAAATTGTATACTGAAAAAGATTATGATATCATTTAAAAGGTGTTCTTGAATGTTAAGAAAAATCTGTAGCATTCCTATATTCGATACATGTATACTACATTGTGGTGTATGTAGTGTGTATGTATTGGGTATGGGGGTGTTACACTGATGCTGTCCAAGAAGAAGATAAAGCAAATATTGAGCTTTGGGTCTCCCAGCTGGCCCAATCACCTGAGGTGATTAAAGCTTTATTAAAAATGGGGCACGAACCTCCTCCAGTGGTTCCAGGTAAAGATTCTCTAATCCCTTATTTAAAAAATCAAATTGAGATAGGAGAATCTTCTTCTCAAAAAACCCTATCTCAAAATATTTCTAAAACTGAGTTGGATGTTTCAAATTCTTCAACTCAAATTATTTCATCAAATTTTCCATTAAAACAAAGATCTGTATGGTTTCATAAAAATTCTTATTTTACAGAATTAATTATTAAAAGTGGGCCTGCTCAGCAGAACCCATGGACTATTTTTAGTTTTGTTTACCATAAAGAATGGTTTTTCAAACCAACGGATTTTTCTAAAACCCAAGAGTATTATCTTAATATTCTTGTAGATTCTGGTTCACTATTTTTAAAGCACAACTATAATCAGCAGGATAAGGCTCTTATTGCCTATTCCTCTTTTAAAATTAAGGGAATCCTCCATCCTTCTGATTGGGGAAGACCTTTGCACACTCCTGTGCAATTTAAAACCCTTCATTCTAAAGACCATTGTTCTTCATATAATTATTGGGATTACATTGATGCCTGGACCAAAGTTTTGTTTTTCCAAAACCCTGGAAAAACTCACTCCTGACTTACCTATTGTGAGTCCAATATGAAATTAACCAATCTTCCATGCTGGTTTGTTGATTGGTGGCACTATTGTGGTAATGACGAAAGATGTCTTCCACAAGAAGTCCTATTAGCTTTCCAGTATTATAAAGCCCATTTAAATCCAATGCCTTATGAGAAGAGATTTCCTCCTCTTCTTCTTTTCTGTATGACTTTTAATATATCATGGGTTTACCAATGGTACTTTGACACCTCCTTTCAGTCAGGTACTATGATCCCTGTTGTATTAAGAAAGTCTAAAGTCAAATGGTGGACTGCCTTTCGCAATTCCACCACAGAGGAGACTGTTAAAAAATGGCTCTTAAAGAGGAACCATGGTGGCATTGATCCAAAGCTATCAACCTCTTTTGGAGCTCAAAGAGCCGAAAATATAGCCCTTCTTGCAGCTGCCAAAACTACATAAGAATATAAAGCCTTAATGGAATAGATGGTTGAATCTCTTCTTTCAACCTCTGAGCCCGTTAAGCCCAGCAGAACCTGCTCTGCTGGATCTTCCACTAAAGCGCATTCTAAAAAGTCTAAAGCTCCATCCAAAAGAAGAAAATCTCCTTCCTCTTCCTCGGATACTTCTTCATCTTCCATGATGTCATCCTCCACCGAGACCTCTGACTCAAATTACTGTCCTAGTAATGTAGATGACTGCTATGGTATATTGTCCCCCATTAGAGTAAAAAGTAAAGAAAAAATAAAAAGGAAAGAAAAAGAAAAGAAAAAAGATAAAGAAAAAAGAAAAGAAAAAGAAAAAATAAAGAAATAAAGAAAAAGAAAGAGAAAAGAAAGGAAAAATAAAGAAAAGTAAAAAGAAAATCGAATCAGAAGTTGAGTCTGATTCAAATTCATCTGATTAATGGCAGGAGAAACCTAATTTCTCTACTCAGTTTGTTAAAGTCAATAAAGGCGGTGCCCACTGATAGGATACTGTTCATCAACAGTATTCACCAGAGGAAAACCAACAATAAAGTCAAGAGAACTGTTCATCTACAGTTCTCAACAGTAAAAGCAAACAGTACCTCAGACAAGGTACTATTTATCCACAGTTCCAGCTGCGTGAAGGTACAGTAAAAGCAAATAGTAACGACAGATTACTATTCCTCTATAGTGCCAGACATGTGATCAAGAACAGTGAAGAATTAAAGCTTCTGTCTATATATGAGAGCTCATTCTGAAGCTAGAGGTAGATCCGAAATACTTCTCCCTCATCCAGAAGATACTGAGACACCTCAAGCTTAGTTTTAGCTTTCCTTCTTCCCTTTCCTCCCTCACTTATAACTTCTTCCAGTTCTGTAACCTCCTCACCTATTGATTCTCTTGTATAAGGTAGTTATATTTATAACTTGTATTTCATTTTTAAAATCTTATTTTGTATTATTATTCCATTTAAAAAAATTTAAATTTTATATTTCATCTCTCATTTTCATTTATAAGTACGCTCTGTTTTGATTCTTGCAAGCAATAAACGTGCAAGTTGAGCTTGATCTGGAATTAAAACATCAAAAATTGTATACACTACTTACAGCTGAAAAGGACCTCTATATTCTATCATTTTCTGTCTTCTCCTCTCTCTATTCAGCGCTGTATACTTATACGGGATTCGTATATTTATACCTCATATAGTATAATTAGGTATACTAAAAGAAATAGACTTAAAAGTGTGTTTTGATAAAACACAATTAAAATATTTTAGACTTAAAATACAAATTACTTAAAGAAAATATTTTGGGTAATATTGATACCAGAGCGTTAAAAACTGAAGTAAAAAATATATTTTGATTTTAATTAATCAAAATATATTCTTATGGGTTAGTGCGTGGAAATCTGGAGATCATTATAAGACCTGAATTATTTTCTATATATGTTTTTAATATATGCTTTTATATATTGTTAATATAGTCTTTACATTCTGCTCATTTAATCTGCTTGTTTATTATTTTAATCTGTTTATATCTATATTATTTATGCCTAACTGTTTATTGTTTTATTAATCCTTTTAAAAATTATTTTATCCCCTGTCAAAGATCCTTTCGTTTTTGTTGGTATCAGAGACATATATAACTGTTTATTATATATGTCTCTGATATTCTGCTTATTTTTGTTTCTATATATATAACATATACACATCTCTCTTCTCATCTTTAATCTTCCCACTTAATCATTATACCGTATAACATTAAATCCAAATACAACAATAAATATTCCAAAACTTTTAGGGTATACTTTGGGATATTACAATTCTCCCCCTCTAAAAAGAAATTTCATCCTCAAAATTACCTGATCTCAAGTCTGAAACAGTTGAGGATACTGATCTCGCATCGCTTGCTCACTCTCACAAGTTGCCTCTTCTTTTGCATGATTTTTCCAAAGAACCTTCACAAGTGGCACTTTCTTATTCCTCAACTCTTTCACTTCATGTGCCAAAATAGCAACTGGTTCTTCTTCAAAAGTCAGATTCGGACTCACCTCAATAGATTCAACCGACAAAACATGAGATGGGTATGATCTGTACCTTCACAGCATAGAAACATGGAAGACATTGTGAATTCTATCCAACTCTGGTAGCAAAGCAATTCGATAAGCAACTAGTCCAACTCTTTCTAATACTTCATAAGGTCCAATAAAATGAGGACTTAGCTTCTCTTTTTTGCCAAATCTCAAAATCTTTTTCCAATGAGACACTTTCAGAAATACTTTATCTCCAACATCAAACTCTATGTCTCTTCTCTTTAAATTTGAATAAGATTTCTGTCGATCTGAAGCTACTTTCAACCGATCCCGAATTATCTTCACTTTCTCTTCCGTTTCTTTAATCAAATCGGGACCAACCAATTTACGTTCTCCCACTTCATTCCAACATAGAGGCGTTCTACATCTTCTACCATACAATGCCTCATAAGGTGCCATTTTAATACTGGATTGATGACTGTTGTTGTAAGCAAATTCCATCAGTGGAAAAATCTGTCCCAACTTCCAGAGAAATCAATGACACAGCTTCTCAACATATCCTCTATAATCTGTATCACTCTCTGTGACTGCCCATCTGTCTGCGGATGAAAAGCAGTGCTAAAATACAATCGAGAACCCAAAGCACTATGTAAACTTTTCCAAAATCTTGAAGTGAACTGGGGATCTCTATCATATACCAAAGAAATTGGGACTCCATGCAACTTCACTATCTCATTGATATACAGCTCAGCCAACTTCTCAAGAGAATAGTCCATCCGAACTAGAAGAAAATGAGCTATCTTTGTCAACTGATCAACAATCACCCAGATAGCATCATGCTTCTTTTGAGTCAACGGCAAACCAGTCATAAAATCCATTGTCACTCGCTCCCATTTTCATTCAGGCACTGATAAAGGTTGGAGCAGCCCTGTTGGAACTTGGTGCTCAGCTTTTACCCTCTAACAAGTGAGACACTTGGATACAAACTCCGTTATATCTCTCTTCATACCTGACCACCAATAATGCTGCTTCAAATCATGATACATTTTAGTACTTCCAGGGTGCATAGCAAAAGTCGACTGATATGCTTCCTCTAAAATAATCTTTCTCAAAATAGCATCATCAGGAACTCACAATCTATCTTTGTGTAACACCCCTTAACCCGACTACTTCCAACCGAGCCAAGTGTGCGATAGTATATACAACATGGTATACAGAACATGTACTAAATAATTTTTTTCCTTTTTATTACAAATAATAATAATTTACACATTTCTTTAATTGTTATAATTACATTTTGAAAGTCCTTAACAGTACATGCCAAGCTAAACTTTGCTTTGCTCCTCACTTCGTCTCCTGTTATGCACTCTGGTGCTCCTTTGTAGCTTCCACTTTGTCAGCTTGGACTCCATAACCTACGAGTTTAGAAAACTAAACTCGCTAAGCATATAGCTTAGTGGGTACTTTAACCGTTAAGTAGAAATTAGATGCAAACCACACAATATTACAAATATGGCACCAGTGATTAAGAATCTGACTATTTTTATCCTAAATCAGCTCAATAGAACTAATTTGTGGTTCAAAGTTTTCACTCCGGGCCTTTGGGCCGGACTGCACTTTTTAGGCCACACCGGGTTTTACAATACTGCAAAAATCCCTTGTTGGGCTTTAAAATCTAAATAAAACACAATTGGGATGTGATTTTCAAAAAACGAAAACTGCTATCATGTTCTTAATTGGTCAAGCTTTCAAGTGCATATTTTTGATAATTTATTTCATTCCAAACGAATGTTTTATCTCAATTATGTCTCATTTATTTCTTGCCAAATGAACAGTGAATTCTAGCATTTAGTTTCTTATGTACCTTGTTATCTTATTTCCCTAATAACTTTTGTTCTACTAATCCGAATGTAAAAATTCTTATTTTCACATGAACTAGACTCATATGAATCCTTATGGTTAAATTTCTAGTTTTAAATTTGTTACACATAATTCTTGATGACTCCTTGAACTCTTCCCTGGCCAATTGGTTACTCAAGTATGTGCAATGCGTACTATTTCATTTATAACTTTACCTACACAACTCGGATTGAGACGATTCTTATCTTAAATTAAACTAGACACATAAGGCTATATTCATTAAACATTTCAGCTTAAAACAGGCAACACGTGATTTTTAGCACAATTTCTAATTCAGCCCTGTTGTCTGCTAGGGTCTGCCTGTGCATGGTTCGCTCATTCATGTGTAACTTCTACATTTTAAGTCCAATCGAGATGAATCCAACTCCTATGATTCACCAACATAAAATGGTTCATTTATATATTCTATCACAACATCCAATTCCTGAGGTAAATGGACCAAAATCTGGACTCAAGGCACAAATCTCAGTCTGTCCGGTTTCACAATTCCAGTGTGCATGAGTTATACTCTTTTGATCATATCTTTTTATCTACAAGTGGGATTTAGGAAATTCCAAATTCTATGGTTTTATAACACATAATTCTTATTTCACAGATTCTAAATGTGTCATTAAGGTCACCTAAACGTAGTCCCAAGTCACAGGATACTGACTGAGGAATCTCAGTTTTTCAGTTTGTACGCCTGGTATCATTTTGATCATAACTTTCATTCCACACATGCAAATGAGTTGGTTCCAAAGCCAATGGTTTACTGACTTAATGGAGAACAATTAAGTCATTTTGTCAAGTTCTAGTTCTATCATTTTTCTAGTCTAAATTTCGGTTGAAGTCCAGAAAAATGCAGGACACCTGGCTGGCTGCAACAAAACAACACAACATAGCACTCCCATATTTACCTCCCTTATAACCTCAACCCCAAAATCAATCAATACACAACAAACACTTCTATATCATCATAAATCTCAACCACATAACCACCACAACTCAAGCACATGAATAATTATAGCAATTACACATCCAAATGCAAAGGCAATAGAGATCACTAATTCAAGAAGGTTAAAGTACCAAACCTTTTTCCCCTTTGCTTTCCTTAGCTCATCTTTGATCTTTTTCTTCTTTTTCCTTTAGTTTTTCTTGATTTCCTACAAGAATTCCAGCATATACACTTTAAACATACATCCTATGGTTTGAAAACATAAGCTGCCAATTCATTTCTTGCCAATTTTTCCTCAATCTAATCTCCTCTAACCTTAAAACCATTATTTCTTTCATCAAATCCTTCAAATAATTATTTCTTGAATTTTCTCCAAATCTAGCTACATGAACCCTAATTTCAATCTCTTAAATTAACCATTAATCCATGAAATTAAAACTAGAGATAGGTTTCTCTTACCTTATAATCTTATTTGTCGCCGAAATCTTCAACCAAAAGCCTTAAACTTTGGAAAAATCACCTCCTTCTTCCTTATCTTATGGTTTGGAAGAGTTCACCATGTAAGAGAGAGCTTTTATTTTCTTTCCTTAGCTTATTTTGATCTAAATGGCAGCCATAAGTGGTGAAAATATGTTGGTATAGATGTTGACTTCCAATTGGTACACCTTATAGCAAAAATGGCCACTTTTAATTGGTGCACTTGCCTTTTTCTTTTATCTATTTATTTGGCAAGCCATTAGGCTTCCTTTTATTCATATTTTAACCCCCTCAACTTTCTTGTGCTATAATTTTATAGTCTAGGGTGTGAAAATATCAAAATATCCTCCAGCAATTAATCGATTGTAACTTTTAAACAGTGCGTTTTCGGGAAAAATTGAAACCCACGGTTATGACCCGATTAATCTTTAAAAACTTCCAACTCTTAATTTTTAATTTTACATAGTTTTCCCTAACTTTTGAGAAATTTTCACTTAGGTCCTTTCGATATCCTTTTCTGACCTTGCTGTCTTTCTTTACTAATATCTTTTTACTCACAACTCCAAATTAAGTAATTCTTATCCCCACTGAAACTAGACATCCGGGGCTACATTGTGTCAACATTTCAGGTCGATCTTAGCTATATATGATTTTTGACGGTCCTTCAAATTCAAGCCTACTATGCTGTCCCGAGGCAGCTTGCACATTGTCTACTAAATCCATCATATCTTATTCTGTACAACTCCAAATTGAGTAATTTCAAGTTATACATCTAGCTAAGACACAAATAAACAATTAAATCTTCTTTGAGACTCTCTAATTTTGTCATTAACTTGGATGAAATTCGAGCTCAAGTTATAGGTCATGTTCTAAACTTCTTTGTTCTAAGCCTAAATCATATCCTCTATGTTTGTTTCTTACCAATCTGGGATTCGGGATGTTACAATTCTATCCCCCTTAATTTAAGCTTTGCCCCGAAGCTTACTCATTCTATATACTTGATGTTCTTTAACTACTATCTATTGCTTTTGCCACTCTTTCACCTTATTCACTTGATTGCTCTCTGTCATCTCTCTATATTGTTTACGCATTGCCTTATTTTTACACTTATTCATTTACTGGGATTAACTATTTTAAGATTCAACATGTTTTACCTTTTGTATTCTATTTTCTTCCCATCTCTGCTCACTTGCTATTTATTATTCTACAAGATTGTCCAATAGACTATTATGTGGTTCAACATACTTTGACTTTTGTCACGATTTCTCATTCGAAGCGTTATTATTATTCACTTATGTTTTCTTTAACTTTGATTTAAATTTATTCTTTTCCATTCTTTCTTGTACAATTTTCATTCTCTGCTATATTCATTTCTAAGCTTCCTTCTCTTTGCATTGTGGTTATTCTTTATTTACTTTTTACTGAATTTGTATGTCCTATGTATATTCGTGCAGTGTGGTGGCATTCCTTAAGTATCGGCTCATCTGACTTTCCTTGTTTTGTCATATATACATCTCGAATAATAGCTCATGGGTGATCAGTCCATGATACCATTATTCTCGAAGTACTATTTATTTCATTACGTGTCTCGCTCTATGTTGGTTACGGCCGATCCCAACATAAGGTGAGAACATCTTTCCTTTTTTATTACATTTCAAACTCTTTCTTTCCTTTCTTTTTCGAATATGTTTCAATTCACTTTCTGTTTATTTTCATATATACTTTTTTTTTCATCTGTATATTATCACATATTTTTCTTACTTAGCTCCTCAAGGTAATAACAGTAGAATTAAAGTGGGATGAGGCAATACCATATGGAATCAGCATGGCACGGGTGGCCCTCACCACCGTTTCATTTCCATGGCACAGGTGGCCCTCACCGCCATTTTCATATCATAGGAGTGGCCCTCACCAATCTATAATCAACCAATGGCCCTCACCATTGGCACCAGTGGCCCTCACCACTAAGTTCATATCAATGCCATCATATCACAGGAGTGGCCCTCACCACTTTTTTTTCATCAAACCAATGGCCCTCACCATTGGCCCCAGTGGCCGTCACCACTGAGTATATATATTGGTGCCAAATAAATATCAAACCAGTGGCTCTCAACACTGGCCCCAATGGCCCTCACCATTGAGTATAAATGTTAATGCCATATAAATACACTCATCCCAACTCTGATTCAATCTGAATTACCAAGGTAAGCATATCTTTCTAATATTTTATTCTCTTTCCTTCATTCTTTCCTGCTTTCTATATGCACGGATTGCCATATGTTTCATATGTATTCACATCTGCATGGATGTCACCATATCATATCTCGAGCCATTTCTTAGCTCATTCACAATGCTCAGTGGCACATACTGTAACACCCCTATACCCCGTATACGTACACAGCATGCTATTACGATCGTAATATACGTATACTGAATATAGGAATGCCACAGTTTACTAACAAATGACTCACGTCTTTTAAAATATTATAAGCAAACTCAAAACATTTAAGTTATATTATAAAACACAAAAGATAAAATGTTTATTCAAAACACAGCGGAAAGTATAACAAATATTTACAATTAGATATACTTCAAAACTCAAGTTTTACAAAACATAAAATATATACATGTTTGGCAGTATGTCTTTGATCTTTAAGCTCCACTATCAACACCTCAAAATCTAAACTCTACTCGTCCTAGAGGAACTCTTCGGTTCTTCCCTGTCACCTGCGCGACGAATCACACTCGCGCTAAGCCAACGGCTTAGTGGTACAAACTACAATAATACTATGCTTCAATGCAATGCCAATGTCACACAATAAATTTTCATACACCATTCAAAAGGATAATTTATTTTAAAACCTTACATTGTTCAATATCATATCAAAACATTCATGTTGTATCTTTATAGTTTCATTACTCAACATAGCTTCCCATGCCACATTCATAAACATATTACACATCATGTATCTCATTATTCATTGGTTTCACAATTCAAAAATCATATTAAAAACAAAGACAAGCATGGGCCCAAAAAGAAACTAATATGCCATTCAACTTTCAAAGTTAATGTTTTGGTTCAATTATCACATTTATCATTATCATTATCCCAACTAGGCTTCAAGGATTTAGGTTCAACCAAGCTTCAAGGGGAACAAAGCATGCTAAGTATCAACCCAACTTGGCTTCAAGAACCAAACCCAACCTAGCTTCAAGGGTTGTAACATCTCAATTAGGCTTCAAGGACTAGACCCAACCAAGCTTCAAGGGGAGTTAAGCATGCTAAACTTCAACACAACTTGGCTTCAAGGATCAAGCCCAACCTAACTTCAAGAGATTGTTACTATAGGCATGCCACCAACAACAAAACTCTGAAAATGGAATAACACATTAGACACACAATTCATTCATTATTTCATTATCAATTTCATTCTCATTTTCTCATCATCACTTAGGCAACCATGCCTCAATCATCTCATTTGCATCATTATCATTATAGCCAACAACCATGGCTCCTCATCTCATCAATAGAGTATACATAATTAAATGCATTGAATATCATCATCTAGGCAAACATGCCCCACTTATTTCATTTGAATCATCATAACCAATCACATTGGCTTCACAATTCATTATTCAAATGTACATAACCAATTGCATTAACATATATTTTAAATGCTCATCAATCCCTCACATTATACAAATCATAACATTCATCAAATGTATTAACAATGTAATCAATTACTTAACATATGTACAACCAAATATGTTAAGTATCAAAATCATGTAAATGTATGCAACCATGTAGTTTTTACTTACCTCAAAACCAACTCACACCAATCTATACACTTCCTCCTCCAAGAATCCTCAACACTTAGGTTAGGGCAACTCAACCTCTTCACAACCTAAACCAAAGGTAATCATACACACCCACTTAAAGATACAAATGAAATAATAAGGCTAAAAACCAACTAGGGCAAACTCTATACATGACTCGCTCAACAACACGGCCGTGTCCCTTACCGTGCCCTAACTCCACAACACAGAAGCTTTGATAGGCTCAGAACCATGGGCGTGTCACTGAACGTGTAATACATTCTGTCTCACAGAAACATTGACACATCCAACAACACGGGCGTGTTCATGGCCGTGTCAAACCTTCACCAACACAGTAGCTATGACACGCTCAGTGACATGGGCGTGTCACTGGACGTGTAAATGCTACTGCAACACAGAACCATTAACACGCCCAAAGACTTGGCCGTGCTCATGGGCGTGTCAGGCCAAAAATACAGATTCCGGCAACAATAACCTCACATCCAACAATCCTCTTACTTCCATCATTTCCACTACAAACAAACTTAACTAAACACACCCAAAAATCATAAAAAACATGAAAAAACAAAAAAACAACTCAAAACATACATCAAACACAAATCATAACCATCACCACAAACCCAAAACACAACTACAACACTTTCTCTTCCAACAACCTTACTCTTTCCTTCAATCCAACCCCAAAATCCAAAAATCAATAGAACCAAACACTCTTAAACACACCACACCACAATCAAACAAACACATATCAACCCCAACCTCAACTCACAAACTCAAAGAAAATCAACGAATCAAGTGGAAAACTTACCAAAGATGAAGAAACTCTTAAATTTCCAACTTGATCACTTGAATACTTCCTTCAATCTTGTGCTTGGAAGATCAAATCTCTCTCTTGCTCTCTTGCTATGGAGTGCCGGGCAAAATAAAGAAAAGAAAAGGAAAGACAATGGCCACGAAGAAGAAAGAAAGAAAGAAGAAAACAAAGAAAACAAAGTCAAACACTCAACCTTCTCTCTCCTCAAAACCCTCTCCTCCAAGCATTTAATATTAAAATAATCCAATTAATTCTCTTCCATTCATTTAACTTTTTCCCAATTTCCATTAATTAAATAAAATCAATAAATATCTTCCTTTGACCATCCCATTTTGACTTGTGCATATGTTGTATATATTTCCATATACACAACATATACACTCTCTCTTAAATTCTTTTCTCTTTCCCATTAAACACATGTATTAAATCCAAATACAACAACAATTATACCAAAACTTTTAGGGTGTACTTTGGGATATTACACATACAGGCTCATTGGCATTTTTATTCACTCATACTGTCATATTATTTATTTCCCCTGTGCTATACTTTATGAGCCTTATATTTTTCAAGTATCAGGCTTTCCACTGTTTCATCTCTTTATTCTCTTTCTGCATATCTATTATTTAGCACGTCTTTATGTATGTATGGTATGTCTTTCTGTTTGTACAGTGTATGTTACGTTTTATGTGAAGACATTTAAATATTGTATGTATAGTACTCAGTATGTCTCACATAAGTATAGATATTATATGCACCGTGTTCGGTATGTCTCACATGGATATGCTTTGTACAATTTATGATATATCACATGTACATTGCGGGTCCAATCATTCGTAGCTTTATTTTCAATTCAGCAACCATAACATTCCCATAATAAGTCAATCACATAATATTGGCATGGTAATCAAACTCATTTAACATGATTGAATCACATTCATATCAATGCACACATAGGCACAAAAAAAAATTCTCAAGTTGTCAGAACACATTACCAAACATTTCCAACACAAGTTTAAATAGTTCATTATATAAGGAACACATGATTTCAACCAGGTAAAGCATTAATCTTGGAGAATCTAACTAGTTTTGCTTCCTTTTCTTAGTTCTCAATTTTATTTTCTATGATTTTTTTTCTTGTCGTACTATTATTCTTCACTCTTTCAATTTTAAACTCTTGTATTATGGTCGGTATTCTATTCGTTATTATTCTTTCGGTGCTTTTACTACTTACCTCTCATAATTGCCTTAACCTTTATTGCATATATTTCAGTCTTTAACATACTTGTTTTTGCCCTTATGTGTATTTATCTTGCTCACATAAATTTTTGGTTTCTATTCTTAACTTACTGTTCATTCTTTTTAACCTTATGAATGTCTGCCACTATCTAATTTCTTTCTATCATACTATGTATCTGTACATATATGCACCTTTCGGTCTACTTTATATCATTTCTTACTGATCGTCTATTCCAATTGTCATATATTTCTCAATTTCTAACTAGTACAGGGCTTACTGTTTCATGTTAATCATATTCACTCATTTCATTAACCTCTTTCTACCTGATATCTTTCTATCTCACTCCGTTTACCTTTCCTCCATATCCTAATTGGCACGTACTTTCCTATGGTTAACCGCCCAGAAACGGCTAAACCAATGCTCTGATACCAAAAATTGTAACACCCCTTAACCCGACTATTTCCAGCCGAGCCAAGTGCTACAGTATATGCAATATGGTATACAGAACATGTACTAAATAAATTTTTTTTTCCTTTTTATTACAAATAATAATAATTTACACATTTCTTTAATTGTTATAATTACATTTTGAAAGTCCTTAACAGTACATGCCAAGCTAAACTTTGCTTTGCTCCTCACTTTGCCTCCTGTTGCGCACTCTGGTGCTCCTTTGTAGCTTCCCATTTGTCAGCTTGGACTCCATAACCTACGAGTTTAGAAAACTAAACTCGCTAAGCATATAGCTTAGTGGGTACTTTAACCGTTAAGTATAAATTAGATGCAAACTATACAATGTTACAGATATGGCACCAGTGATTAAGAATCTGACTATTTTTCTCCTAAATCAGCTCAATATAACTAATTTGTAGTTCAAAGTTTTCATTCCGGGCCTTTGGGCAGGACTGCACTTTTTAGGCCACACCGGGTTTTACAATACTGCAAAAATCCCTCGTTGGGCTTTAAAATCTAAATAAAACACAATTGGGATGTGATTTTCAAATAACGAAAAATGCTATCTTGTTCTTAATTGGTCAAGCTTTCAAGAGCATATTTTTGATAATTTATTTCATTCCAAATGAATATTTTATCTCAATTATACCTCATTTATTTCTTACCAAATGAACAGTGAATTCTAACATTTAGTTTCTTATGTACCTTGTTATCTTATTTCCCCAATAAATTTTGTTCTACTAATCCGAATGTAAAAATTCTTGTTTTCACTCGAACTAGACTCATATGAGTCCTTATGGTTAAATTTCTAGATTTAAATTTGTAACACATAATTCTTGATGACTCCTTGAACTCTTCCCTGGCCAATTGGTTACTCAAGTCTGTCCAATGCGTACTATTTCATTTATAACTTTATCTACGCAACTCGGATTGAGACGATTCTTATCTTAAATTAAACTAGACACATAAGGCTATATTCAATAAAAATTTCAGCTTAAAACAGGCAACACGTGATTTTTGTAACAATTTCCAATTCAGCCCTACAGTCTGCTAGGGTCTGCCTGCGCATGGTTCGCTCATTCATGTGTAACTTCTACATTTTAAGTCCAATCGAGATGAATCCAACTCCTATGATTCACCAACATAAAAGGGTTCATTTATATCTTCTATCACAAAATCCAATTCCAGAAGTAAATGGACCAAAATCTGGACTCAAGGCACAAATCTCAGTCTGTCCGGTTTCACAATTCCAGTGTGCATGAGTTATACTCTTTTGATCATATCTTTTTATCTACAAGTGGGATTTAGGAAATTCCAAATTCTATGGTTTTATAACACATAAGTCTTCTTTCAAAGCTTCTAAATATGCCATTAAGGTCACCTAAACGTAGTCCCAAGTCACAGGTTACTGACTGAGGAATCTCAGTTTTTCAGTTTGTACGCCTGGTATCATTTTGATCATAACTTTCATTCCACAAATGAAAATGAGTTGGTTCCAAAGCCTATGGTTTACTGACTTAATGGAGAACAATTAAGTCATATTTGTCAAGTTCTAGTTCTATCATTTTCCTAGTCTAAATTTCTGTTGAAGTCCAAAAAAAGCAGGACACCTAGCTGGCTGCAACAAAACAACACAACATAGCACTCCCATATTTACCTCCCTTATAACCTCAACCCCAAAATCAATTAATACACAACAAACACTTCTATATCATCATCAATCTCAACCACATAACCACCACAACTCAAGCACATGAACAATTATAGCAATTACACATCCAAATGCAACGGCAATAGAGATCACTAATTCAAGAAGGTTAAAGTACCAAACATTTTTCCCCTTTGCTTTCCTTAGCTCATCTTTGATCTTTTTCTTCTTTTTCCTTTAGCTTTTCTTGATTTCCTACAAGAATTCCAGCATATACACTTTAAACATACATCCTATGGTTTGAAAACATAAGCTACCAATTCATTTCTTGTGAATTTTTCCTCAATCTAATCTCCTCTAACCTTAAAACCATTATTTCTTTCATCAAATACTTCAAATAATTATTTCTTGAATTTTCTCCAAATCTAGCTACATGAACCCTAATTTCAATCTCTTAAATTAACCATTAATCCATGAACCCTTTATCCAACAACTCTTGCAACTGTACCTTCAACTCTCTCAACTTAGCAGGTGCCATTTGATAGGGAGTAATAGAGATGGGAGTGGTACCAGGCAACAAATTGATACCAAACTCAACCTCTCTCTCAGGGGGTAACCCTGGCAACTCCTCAGGAAACACATCTGGGAATTCAGCAACTGTCGGTATACTATCAAGTTGAGAACCCACTATTCTGGTATCCACAACATGAGCAAGATAAGCTTCACACCCTTTTCTAATCAACTTCCTAGCTGCAACAACTGAAACAAATAAGGATGCAAGTTGTCTCTGCTCACTAGATACCATCACACTTCTACTATCACCGGTTCTCAAGGTAACACACTTCTTTTGACAGTCTACCACAGCTCCATGCTTAGACAACCAATCCATGCCTAAGATCAAATCATATTCCTTAAAAGGCATTTCAATCAAATCACCCAAAAACTCCTCACCTTGCACCACAGTTGAACTATCACGATGCACCATACTCACCATAACACTATGTCCTAAAGGATTTGGCACCAAGACATCAAATCCTAAGGACTCTGAACGCAATTCAGACACAGGCAAGATAGATGCACTTATGTATGAATGAGAAGATCCTGGATCAATCAAAGCAAGAACTGAAATGCCAAATAAAGAAAATATTTCCGCAATAACTGTTGAAGCATCCGGCTGCCTCTGCATCACATACACTCACTGAGAAGACTCAGTCTCATCTAGCCTACTGCCTCCGGATGTAGAGCATCCTCTCTTACTGATCCCAGGTCGACCATGTCTACTAAAACCTCTGCCCCCTCGACCACCTCTACTAACACTAGGTCGAGAAGCTGCAGTATCAGTCTGTCTATCCTCCTGTAGGTCAGGTCAATCTTTAATGAAGTGAGCTGGTGACCCACATCTAAAACATACTCCTGATCCGCCCGTCTTCCAACAAGCACCCCCATGTATCCTACCACAATGAACACATATAGGTGGAATAGATCTCTGAACCTTTGGAGTCAGAGCACTAGCTACAGAAATTGTAGGTCTTGGTCTCTGCCTCTGATACTGAACTGACCTACCAGACTGCCTCTGGCTCCTACTGATCCTCGGAACAAAACTTCCTTGACCCCTCTTCATAGATGAAGACCCTGTCTCAAACTAGGTTCTCTTAACTCTGGTCTCCTCTTCAGTAGTAGCTGCTGCAATACCCTGTGCTCTCTCAACACTTCTAGCTGCTGCAACCAACTGAGAAAAATCTTGGTACCGAGAACCAGCAACAATACACATAATAGAGGGTCTCAATCCCTCCTCAAATCTCCTGCATCGGTCTATATCATCTGAAATAATCCCACCAGCATAGTAACTTAACCGGATATACTCAATCTCATACTTTGTCACTGTCCTATTCTCTTGTCTCAGATTCAGAAATTCCATCTTCTTTGCATCTTTATACTCACTCGGAGTATATTTCTACTCAAACTCCCTCAGAAAATTACTATAAGTCAACGTTGGTGGATCATCCATGGCATGTGGAACCGTCTTCCACCAATCATAAGCATCTTTCTGCAATAAGGATCTAACATAATCAAATTTCTCTTTAGGAGTAGCTTGCAACTGAATAAATACCCTCTGCACTCTATCCAACCACTATTCAGCTACTGCAAGATCTGTAGTGCCAAAGAAATCCTCAGCCCCATACTTCCTCAATTTATCATACTGCCTCACCGGTACTTGTGGCTGTGGTGGCGATGGCTGCACTGGAGCTTGCCTCAACAATTCTACCACATGTCTTAGCCAAACTGGTGGAACCTCATTAGCAGCTAGTCTCTCTGGCATAGGAGCAGGTGCCTCTCTAGCTCACTCAACCCTAGCTCCATCTCTACCCTCTTTAGGAGCTACACTCTCAGCACTACCTTCTATGGACTGACGTGACTGAGATGCCATCACTACCTATATCTGCAACACAACAAAATATACCTCATCAAATATCAGAGACTGCCAATGCCAAAGCATGTATCTTATTTAAAAACCATATTTTAAAATCAAGATTTTCTTTTTCTTACAATTGACCTAGGTTGAGAATCTCAAACCTAGGCTCTGATACCAAAACAGTTGTAACACCCCCGTACCCCATATACACACAGTACATACAACCACATCTGTAATATACGTATATCAGATATAGGAGTGTCACGATTTATATGAAACAACCCAATCTTTCAATTTAACAACATATAAGAAAACTTAAAACATTCAAATTATATTATAACATATAATTAATAAAACATTTATTTATTGGGCAGCGAAAAATGTAGCGGTATTTAAATATATACATTTTCATCAAAATAAATATTTACAAAATATATAGAGTTTATACATGTTTGGCAGTTCGTCTCTGATCTTGAAGTCCACAATCAACACTTCACAAGCCTATACTCAACTCGGTCTACCTGAACGCTCCGGTTCTACCCTGTCACCTGCGCAATGAATCACAATCGCGCTAAGCCATAGGCTTAGTGGTACAAACCACAACAACAATATGCTTTATAGTAATGCTAATGTCACACATTCATATATCATAAACAATGCATAAGAATATCATATTTCAAACCTTACATTAAATCTTATTATTCACTTATTTCACCATTCATGATTCACATTTAAACAAAGACAAGCATGGGCCTAAAAGAAACTAATATGCCATTCAACTTTCAGAGTTAATGTTTTAGTTCAATTATCACATTTATCCTTATCCCAACTAGGCTTCAAGGATTAGGCCCAACCTAGCTTGAAGGGGAGCGAAGCATGCTAAGCATCAACCCAACTTGGCTTCAAGAACCAAACCCAACCTAGCTTCAAGGGTTTGTAATATCTTAACTAGGCTTCAAGGACTAGACCCAACCAAGCTTCAAGGGGAGTTAAGCATGCTAAACTTCAACCCAACTTGGCTTCAAGGATCAAGCCCAACCTAGCTTCAAGAGATTATTACTATTAGGCATGCCACCAACAATAAAACTCTGAAAATTGAAAAACACATTAGGCATACAATTCTTTCATTATTTCATTATCAATTCCATTCTCATTTCCTCATAATCATCTAGGCAAACATGCCCCAATTATTTCATTTGCATCATTATAGCTAACAATAATGGCTTCACATCTCATCATTAAAGTATACATAACCAATTGCATTAGACATACATTTTGAATGATCATCATATCTTTCACATTATGCAAATCGTAGCATTAATCAAATATATCAACAATGTAATAGATTACTTAACGTATTTACAACCAAATGTGTTAAGTCCCAATGTCATGTAATAATGTAGGTTTGTACTTACCTCAAGAGCAACTCACACTAATCTATCAACCTCCTCTTCCAAGAATCCTCAACACTTGGATTAGGGAAACTCAATCTCTTCAAAAACTAATCCAAAAGGGATAATATATACTCACTTAGAGATACACATGAGATAATAAGGCTAAGAACCAACTAGGGTCAACTTTACACATGACACACTCAACAACACGGGCGTCTCCCTGACCGTGCCCTAAAATCACAACATAGAAGCTTTGACACGCTTAGTGACATGGGCATGTCACTGGCCGTGTCAATCCTCCAACATCATAGTAGCTATGACACGCTCAGTACACAGAAGCTGTGACAAGCTCAGTGACATGAGCGTGTCACTTGTCGTGTCACCCATCCAGAAAACAGAACCATTGACACGCCCAAAGATCTGGCCGTGCCCATGGGCGTGTCAGGCCAAAAATCCAGATTCCGGCAACAACAACATCACATCCAACAAACCTCTTACTTCCACCATTATCCACTCCAAACAACCTTAAATAAACACAAGCATAAACCATAATAACTTGCAAAAACACCAAAACAATTCAAAACATACATCAAACTCCAATTCACAACCATCACATACAAACGACTCAAACTCAACACTTACTCTTCCAACACCAAACTTAACTTTATCTCTTCAATCAAACTCTAAAATCAACACCAAGAAGATCATGCACCCTCATATACACCATAATTAAATATACACATACTATCAACAATCAAGCACCAAACTCAAAACACAAACTTAAAAGAAAATAAGGGAATCAAGTGGAAAACTTACCAAAAGTGATGAAAACCCTTAGAATTCCAACTTGATCACTTGAAACATCCTTCAATCTTGAGTTTGGATGAGCGAAATCTCACTTTCCTCTCTTGCTATTGTGATAGCCGGCCAACAAAGGAAGAAGAGGAAAAATATTAGAGAAAAGCAAACTCAACACTCAACTTATCTTTCAACCACTCAACTTCTCTTTAATTCTCAACTAAGCAATTTATTAATAAAATATTCATAAATATCCTCATCCACTTCCTTTAATTTCCATTTCAATTAATTTAATAAATAATTAAATCTTCTTTTTACCACCCATTTCTTTGACTTGTATATTTTGTATATGTAACACCCCGATACCTTATATAAGTACTATACATATACCTGGTATACATACGGTAAATATATAAAGTATAAGGATGCCACTTTTTGTTACCTTTTTAAAAACCTGTAAAAGAATTCCAATCCATAATACGTTAATTTAAATAACATTTACCAAATCATTATCTTTATCAAAACTTCATTTATACATATACTTACTTTCTCAAACAAAATACATCAATATAAAAGTTATACATGTATGCATTACTCTCTAGTTGGTCTCGACAAACTTTTACTCTTCTTGTGGCATAACGAAAGACTTCATATCTTCCACCTATATACCTGCGCGAATACACACCCGCGCTAAGCCCGAGAGCTTAGTAATCCAAATATAAAATAGAAACATATAGTATAGAAGTATTAACATATAATGATATATCAATTCAATATATAATTAGTTCTTATCATACTTTCTTTTCTTTTTAATTTCATCTTTAATATATCCTAGCTAATTTCATATATGATGTACATATATACATAATATTATCACCAACCCCAATGCATCACCAATACTCAAAACCAATATATTAATACACCCACATTATATATACCATACCAATCATTATTGCAATACACACTTTACATATCATACCAATCATGAATCACATTTCCAATGAAGACAACCTTTATCATCAACCACAATTCATTTACATATTACACTTAATAACATTATATTATTCACAATTCACCAATCATAATTCATTATTAATACTCACAATCAATATTTCAATACTTGCATTTCACATTGACAATAAAGACAGACTCGGGCCCAAAACACTAATATGCCATTCGACTTTCAGAGTTAATGCTTTGGTTTAATTATCACATTTATCATTATCCCAAATAGGCTTCAAGGATTAGGTTCAACCAAGCTTCAAGGGGAACAAAGCATGCTAAGTATCAACCCAACTTGGCTTCAAGAACCAATCCAACCTAGCTTCAAGGGTTGTAACATCTCAATTAGGCTTCAAGGGCTAGACCCAACCAAGCTTCAAGGGGAGTAAAACATGTTAAACTTCAACCCAACTTGGCTTCAAGGATCAAGTCCAACCTAACTTCAAGAGATTGTTACTATTAGGCATGCCACCAACAACAAAACTCTGAAAATGAATAACATATTAGACACATAATTCATTGATCAATTCATCATCAATATCATTCACAATTCCCATCATCATTTAGGCAAACATGCCTCACATGTCTCAATTGAACTGTCATAGCCAATCACAATGGCTTCACAACATATCATATCTCAATCCATATGATACATATAACATTATTGATATAACATTTCAAAATATATTATTCATATAATACATTGCCATTCACAATGCATATAACATAACATTTCATCATTTCTCAAAACACACTAACACCATTCATTATTAGAACATTTATCATAACAAATTGCACATACCTTAAGAATGATCCTCTTTTCTTCCTCTCTTTCCATTTCATATTTCATCCTTTATATTTATATATATATAAAGTGATTTACATTCTTCATTTACATCCATAATATAATAGCTTATTTAACACTTTCATCCCAATGTGTAAATGTTCAAAGACATATAAGGATATACAATCAAATAGGGTTTATGCTTACCTTGTTAATGATCTTCACATCCTTCACATCATTATCATCACCTTAGTCCAATTATATTAACAATATAGTAAACCACTTAACACATTTGCAAACAAATGTGTTAAGCCTCAAATCATGTAAATAAATACAATCATATGTATGGGTACTTACCTCAAGAACTATTCCCATCCATCTATACATTTCCTCTTCCAAGAATTCTCAACAATTAGGTTAATGCAACACAATCTCTTCAAAACCTAATCCAAAGATCATTATTCATAGGTTTAGAATCATCCACATACATTTGTTTAGGTCATTCTTTGATTACAAAGTATTTAGAGTGTATATAAAATGTTTAGGAGCAAAAGACTTTTGAAGAATCAAACAATGCATGAAGAACCAAAAACCATCACAGTAGCAAACACACCCAAGGGACACGGCCAAGCTTGTGGCCGTGTCTCTCAAGACTAAAACTTCCCGAGGCAGACACGGGCAAGGACACGGCCGTGTCTCTTAACACAACTCAGGCAGTAGCAAACACATTCAAAGGACACGGCCAAGCTTGTGGCCGTGTCACCCCAAAACCTATCCAACACGGCCAAAATTCTCTAGACTTGGCCGTGTCTCTCAAAAATAATAAGTCTTGGCCGTGTCTCAACTTGCTTTTGGCCGTGTCACTCAAGAACAAAACCCTAATTGTGGCCAAAACACTTCTAATGGCATTTAGACACAATATGCACAACATAAACTCAATCCAATGGATGTAATGAAAGTCATTAACACTTATTTTGCATGTTTAACACAATATTCACAATTAACCATACATTTAATCATTCACCAATTCAAAACCCTAAAACCAACTTAACTCTTGATCCTTCACAATCAACATCCACTTAAACTTACAATCTTCACAACCAAACCAACACCAATTCAACCTTTTAACTTACAATCAATACTAACACTTATAACACAACTCAAACACACCAAATCACAAAATCAACAAACCCTAATTCACTTCACACAAAACTTCAAAATAACCAAGAAAAACAAGAGAGTACTTACCTTAAATGAAGAAATTCCACAAATCTTTAATCAAATCCTTTGTTTCCTTCTTCAATTTAATTCTTGCATCAAGAACACCTCTCTTGCTCTCTCCTTTCTTGAATGGCCGGCACACCAAAGAGAAGAAAAGAAAAATAAACAAAAGTCAACTTCCTCTTCTTCTTTAAATCTCCACCAAGAGATTTTAACCAAGCAATTACCTATATACCCTTTTCCATTTAACTTAACTTTTGTCACTTGTATGCCCATAATAGTAATTTCACATATCCAAATAAATATCCTCTTTTATTGACTCTCCCTTTTGACTAATGTATATGTTAGTTATACCACCATATACCCAACATATACATTTCTCTCTACACCTTACTTTCCTTTTTAAAACAACACATACACATTCTCTTTTAATTTCTTTCCTCTTTCAAATCAAATATACATTCAATCCAATTAAAACAACAACAATATTCAAGACTTCTAGGGCATACATGGGGATATTACAGTATATATTTCTCTATATACAACATATACACATCTCTCTTCTCATCTTTAATCTTCCCACTTAATCATTATACAATATAACATTAAATTCAAATACAACAATAAATATTCCAAAACTTTTAGGGTATACTTTGGGATATTACATGCTGTCTGTGAATGAAATGAAGAAATCAGTGGTTTATATAGAAGAACGGCAAAGGAAAAAACATAATTCAAAAAGTAAATTTCACTATTGATGAATAGTAGATTACTATTTACAAATAGTAGGTTACTATTTACTAATAGTAGGTTACTATTAATAAATAGTAAATAGTGCATGAACAGTGATTACACAGTAAATAAATAGGAAACTCAATTATTCAATTTAATCATTCAAATACTTGTGTGTATATAATATTTTTGCACTTTTAAAATATTTTTACATGCAGGGGGCAAGGAGAAAATATGTGCATAAAAATCATCTAATTTTTTTGCAAACAAAATTTATATACCACTGACTATAATTATTTTTTTTGAAGAGAACCTAAAATCTCTTTTAAACCCAGAACTTAGCTCGGGCCCAAAACTCAAATTACCCTTAGGTCCAAAACCTAAAATCTCTTTTAAGTCCAAAACTTAGCACGGGTCCAGAACCCAAATCACCCTTAGGTCCAGAACCTAAAATCTCTTTTAAGTCCAGAACATAGCTCGGGTCCAGAACCCAAATTATCTTTAGGTTCATAACCTAAAATTTCTCTTTTTTTAAGTCCAGAATTTAGCTCGGGTCCAAAACCCAAATCACCCTTAGGTCCAGAACCTAAAATCTCTCTAAAGTCTAAAACTTAGCTCGGGTCCAAAACCCAAATTACCCTTAGATCCAAAACCTAAAATCTCTTTTATGTCTAGAACTTAGCTCTAGTCCAGAACCCAAATTACCCTTTGGTCCAGAACTTAAAATCTCTTTTAAGTCCAGAACTTAGCTCGGGTCTAAAACCCAAATCCTTAGGTCCAGAACCTAAAATCTCATTTAAGTCCAGAACTTAGCTCGGGTCCAGAACCCAAATTACCCTTAAGTCCGGAACCTAAAATTTCTCTTAAAAGTGCAGAACTTAGCTGGGGTTCAGAACCCAAATTACCCTTAAGTCCAGAACCTAAAATTATCCTTGAGTCCAGAACTCGAACCAAGTCCAGAAACCAAAACCTCAACCATCTCAGAAAAATTAAGACTTATTGCTTTTCACTCTCTTTTACTGAAATCTCAGATTGTTCAAGCAGGGGGCAAACTATAGACCCTTAATTTTTGACCCAGTCCGGTCCGTTATTTTTTATATAGTGCAAAATATTTTTGTGGTATTTTAATTAAATAATATTTATTTTAGTATTTATTTATGATCTTTTATAAAAAATAAAAATGGTGAACTTAATAAAGAAAATAAAATAGAAAAATAAATAAACAATAATAAAAAATAATAAAAAATAAATAAAATAAAAATAAAAATCGGCAACGAAAAAATCGGCAATAAAAATTTCATTGCCGAAAGTGGAATTGGCCAAGGCCAATTCACCTGCAGGAATTTCCTGTGTGCGAAATGGCTTTGGCCAATTTCACCGTTTGGCCAATTTGGGCACAGGAATTTCCTACAGAGAATTGGCTAGCCGCCCAGCCAATTTCGCACTAGCTCTCGCAGTCCTCGCCAACACTCATAGTTTTCGCCAGCAAAATTTTCCAACGCAATTTTTTCCGAAACCAAATTCTATTTGGTTTCGGTTTCTTTTCCTAATTAATTTTAGTTTCTTTAAACAATTAGAATTAGTCTTATAATTTTTAGTATAAATAATACTTTAAAACTTAGAAAGGAAAAAAAAATTGGTGATCAAGAATTGGACTATTAAACTTGGATTACACAAAACCCTAGCCAGAGAAGATTAGCAACAAGCAACCAACCAACCATTCATCAAAGGTAGCCACACTGCCTTTGTTTTTGTTCATCTAGAAGTCAATTTTGGTGGAACCAACTACGCAGGTTTGATCTTTAATCATAGATTATATATTTACTTAGCTTTGTTTCTTTGATTAATAAGAACATGCACACAGTACTTTGATCCTTAAATATATAGTAATTTTATCTTTGTTTTAATAACTAAAATTATTTCTTCTATTTCCAAAAACCTTAAAAACCCTAAATTATTTCTTCTGTTTTCCAAAAACCTCAAAAACCCTAATTTTTTTCTTATGTCTCCAAAAACCCTAATTCATTTCTTCTATTTTCAAAAATGTTAAAAACATTAAATCGTTTCTCCTATTTCCAAAAACTTTAAAAAACCCTAACCTACTTTACAGTTTCTAAAAATCATAATTATTTTGTAAGACTCTAAATTGTTTTGTTAAAACCTAAAATCAAATATGTTTTCCAAAATGTCAAAAACCCTAATTCTCTCAAAACTAATATGATAAACCCTAGTTTTCCTAAACCCTAATCCTTAAAACATTAAAATCTTATAAACCTAAACCTTAAATCTCAATACAGTAAACCTAAAATCACAATCCAGTAACCAAGAGTTATAAACCTAATATCTTAAGATTCCAAAACCCTAATTTCATAATGTTACACCTAAACCCTAATTTGATTCATGACACCCTAATCCATTCCAATTTTCCAAAACCTTTACATTAGGTTAAACAAATAACAATAATAATACTAAAATCCTAAAACCCTAAATGTTCATTAAAGAACTTTAAATAGAAATAGTAAAGCCTAATTTGTATCTTTACTTGCTTTATTTAGTTTTAGATTTGGTTATGTAGTTTTCTTTTTTGTTATTATTCTTTTGTTTTAGTATTAAAATTGTCAGAGGTATGTTTCCACTTTGTGGGTACCTCATTAGTTAAATATCATGTAATTTAAATTGCTTTTATATTTTGGACCAATGTAAAGGACATGTTTCCACCTTATGGTGGGTGTCCTATTTAGTTTAGACATAGATGATGTAAGGACATGTTTCCATCCTCGGATGGGTGTCCATTTATTTGCTTTGTTTGGACATTGCTTTGATTTTTATATAATGATGCTTTATTTCAATTCTTGCGTGCAATGTGGATAATATTGATATACTTAAGAATTTTATAATGTTAAAGCCTACAAAGGAGGCCGGTTCCAATGAACCGGGCGTTGTGGGGGTGCTAGGCCATTTCTCACCTTCCCCACACGTACCCAACTTTTCGAACCCATTAGGGGGTTGGGGATTCCTTAGGAATTGAGTCATCCAACCCTTTCTTTTTCCTAGCCCGTCTGGGCGGTGACTCCATTTTCTCAGGACTTCTGTCCGTGTTCTCTAAGGCCCCGAGGCTAAACAGTGTTGAAGTCACAAGAATCATTCCACCGGGAGTGGGGGCAAAAATCCCCGCTCACAAAATGTTTCCTCTGTTATTTATATAATTTAAGTTAAATGTTTTAAGTTTATATAGATTTTACAAATGATGA
Source organism: Garcia nutans (assembly GCA_947685225.1). Taxonomy (NCBI): domain Eukaryota; kingdom Viridiplantae; phylum Streptophyta; class Magnoliopsida; order Malpighiales; family Euphorbiaceae; genus Garcia; species Garcia nutans. The sequence continues at coordinate 30,792,114 of CANTUV010000005.1, read as the reverse complement.
TTTAATTATTTTAAAAAGGTAGTGACATTCTTGTATCCTCTATACGTATATTACATATATGAGTATATGTAGTGTACGTATATTAGGTATAAGGGTGTTACATAATGCCCATACCTCGTGCGAAAAGCTATCTTAAGTACATCTTCTTCTCTGACTCTCAATTGATGGTGCCCTGATCTCAAATCAATCTTAGAGAATATTACTGCTCCTTTCAACTGATCAAAGAGATCATCTATCCGAGGCAATGGATACTTGCTCTTGATGGTCACTTTATTCAACTGTCGGTAATTAATGCACAATCTTAAGGTACCATCCTTCTTCTTCACAAACAAAATGGGGGCTCCCCATGAAGACACACTAGGGTGAATGAACCCTTTATCAAACAACTCCTGTAACTACACCTTCAACTCTCTAAACTCAGCAGGTGCCATACGATAAGGAGTTATAGAGATGAGAGTGGTACTAGGCAACAAATCGATACCAAACTCAACCTCTCTCCCAGGGGGTATCCTTGGCAACTCCTTAGAAAAAACACCTAGAAACCCAACAACTATGGATATACTGTCAAGCTGGGAACCCACTACGTTGATATCTACAACATGAGCAAGATAAGCTTCACATCCCTTTCGAATCATTCTCCTTGCTGAAACAGCTTAAACAAACATGGATGAAAGATGCCTCTGCTATTAGATACTATCACATTTCTACCATCACAGGTTCTCAAGGTAACACACTTTTGCTGATAGTCTACCACAGCCCCATGCCTGGATAACCAATCCATACCTAAAATCAAATCATACTCCCTGAAAGGCATCTCAATCAGGTCACTGAAGAATTCCTCATCCTGAACCACAACCGGACTATCTCGGTGCACCCTGCTAACCACAATACTATGCCCTAAATGATTTGTCACTAAAATATCAAATCCTAGGGACTCTGAATGCAAATCAGTCACAGACAAGATGGATACACTAATGTATGAATGAGTTGACCCAGGGTCTATCAAAGTAAGAACTGAAGTACGAAATAAAGAAAAATTACCAGCAATAACGACTGAAGCATCAGGCTTCCTCTGCATCACATATACCGGCTGTGATGGCCCTGCCTCATCTGGTCTATCTCCAACTGTAAAATGTCTTCTCTATCCAGACCCAGATCTACCAAACCTACCAAAACCTCTACTACTATGACCTCCTCTAACACTGGGTCGAGATACTACAGTATTTGTCTGCCTATCCTCTGGTGGCTCTATGCAATCTTTAAAGAATTGATCTGGTGACCCACATCTATAACACACTGTTGGTGCACCTGTCTTTCAGCAGGCACCCCCATGTGCCCTACTACAATGGACATAGAAATATGGAATTGGTCTCTAAACTACTAGGGTTAGAGCACTAGCCACTAAGACTGTAGGTCTGTGTCTTTGTCTCTGCTGTTGTACTAACCTACCAGACTACCTCTGGCTCCTACTAAATCTCTAAAGATATCCTTCTCAGCCTCTCTTCGTAGATGAAGACCCTGGCTCACACTAGGGTCTCCTAGCTCTAGTCTCCTCATCCCTAGCAGCTGCTGCAAGACCCTGTGCACTCTCAACACTCTTGGCAGTTGTGACCAATTGGGAAAAATTCTGATATTGGTCAATCTTATCAGAAATGATCTCACCAGCCTACTAACTCAACCAGGTGTGAGCGGAGATTTTTGCCCCCACTCCCGGTGGAATGGTTCTTGCGACTTCGACACTGTTTAGGCTTGGGGCCTTAGAGAACACGGACCTAGGTCCGAAGAAAATGGAGTCGCCACCTGGACAAGCCGGGAAAAAGAAAGGGGTGGATAACTTGATTCCTAAGGAATCCCTAACCCCCTAATGGGTTCGAAAAGTTGGGTATGTGTGGGGAAGGTGAGAAATGGCCCAGCACCCCCACAATGCCCGGTTCATTGGAACCGACCTCCTTTACAGGTCTTAATATTATAAAATTCTCAAATATAACAACATTATCCATATTACACACAATAATTAAAATAAAGCATCGATATATTGAAAATCAAAACAATGTCCAAGCAAAACAAATAAATGGACACCCATCTGAAGATGGATACATGCCCTTACATAATCCATGCCTAAATAGTACATCCACCGAAAGGTAGAAACATGTCATTTACATTAGTTCTAAAATAGAAAAGCAATTTAAATTACATGATATTTAACTAATGAGGTACCCACCAAGTGGAAACATACCTCTTACAACATTTGAAAGCCTAAATAAATTGATAAAAGTAAATAACCATTCATAATAAATAAATCATTCATCAAAGATATTAAATATCAATCAAAATAGAAAGTAAACATCCATCCATGATAAATTAAATAAAACAAGCATTGAACTTAAATAAATTAAAATAAATCAAATCATAATCAAATATAAAATTGAATAAAGCAAATAAAAATACAAATAAGGGCTACTGTTTCTATTTAAGATTCTTTAATTAATACTTTAGGGTTTTGGAATTTAAGGGTTTAAGCTACTGTAAATTTGAAAAGAATTTACATGGAGCAAAGTTTTACAATTTAAGAGGTTGATAAAGATCTTTGATTAACCAAATTAGTGTTTGAGAAGTGAAATCATAAAACTAGGGTTTAGACACTTTAAAACATTGGATTTATGATTTACGGTTAATAAATTGTTGTTTTGGCTTACTGTGTTTGAATTTTAATATTTATGTTTATAAGGTTTTAAAGTTTAAAGGATTAGGGTTTATAAAAATTAGGGTTTAAGGTTTTGAGGGAGTTAGGGTTCACAATTTTGGGTTTTGGAGTTGAATTAAGATTTTAGAATTTTAGAATTAGCGTTTCGGTGAATGCATTAGATTTTAGAATTTGGAAAAATAATTGATAATTTTATGAAACTTTATGAAAACAAACAAAACAATTTAAAGTTTATAGAAATAGAAAAGATGTTTTTTAGGGTTTTTGAAAAGAAACGGACTCAAATTATGGTTTTGAAAATTTGTAAAGAAAATTAGGGTTTTGAGATTTTAAAGAAACAAAAATAACAATTTTAAGCTTTTCGAAAAACAAAGCAATGAATTAAGGTTTTTAAACTTTAGAAAAGGGGAATTAAGGTTCTAGGGTTTTTGAATTAAAAGAAAAAATTGGATGATTTAAGCTATTGTGAAGAAATTAGACAATTGATGCATACCTCCGTTTGTTGGTTCCACCAAAAATTTCTTCTTGGATGTACTAAAACAAAGACAAGCTTTGCTGCCTTTAATGGATTGAATTGTTGTTTGCTTTCTCAAAAAACTCAGATTGATTCACTGCCAGAAGGAATTCTTAAAATTCAAAGTTTTCCTCCTCAATTTCGGTCTCAATTTTTTACTCCCAAATCCGATCAATTTCTCTCCCCTTTTTTGTGTTGTTTTTTGTCTTATTTATAGAAGATTTTCATGGTTAATTCTAATTATTCACGGAATATAACATTAATTAAGAAAAGAAAACCGAAACCTAATTGTATTAGGTTTTAGAAAAATTTACGTCGGAAAATTTCGCTGGCAAAAAAAACTGCTATGGAAAAATTGCGCTGGCCAAAAAAAAACTGCTGCGGAAAAAATGTGCTGGCGAAAAAGCTGCCGCAGGCGAAATTGGCTTGTCGGCCATTTCTCCGCAAGCCCTTTTTTTTAATTTTTTGAATTTTGATTTTGTTGTTTATTATTATTATTTTTTATTTTTTATTAAAAAAATTAGATATTAAAGCAAATATTTTTTAATTAAGATAACAAAAATTGTTTTGGACTAATTAAAATATATTGGATCGGACTAGGTCAAAAATTAAGGGTATGCACCAGGTAACCTCTATCGCATACTCCGACATTGTCCTAGTATCCTACCTCAAATTTAAGAACTCTATCTTCTTTGCATCCTTATACTTCTTCGAAGGATACTTCTACTCCAACTCCTGCAAGAAATCATTATAGGTCAGGACTGGTGGATCTTCCAGAGCATGTGGAACTGTCTTCCACCAATCATATGCATCCATCTACAAAAGAGATTTGGCACAATCAAACTTTTCCTCTAGAGTAGCTTGCAGCTGGATGAACACTCTCTAGACTCTGTCCAGCTACTGCTCTGCTACAGCAGGGTTTGTAGTATCAATAAAGTCCTCAGCTCCAAACTTCCTCAACTTATCATATTTCCTCATCAGCAACTGTGGTTGTGGCTGTGGTGGTGGCGGCGGCTGAACTGGAGCCTACCTCAATAGCTCCACCATATGTCGTACCCAGCCTGGCGGAATCTCATCAACTGCTGGTCTCTCTCGCACAGGAGCAGGTGCCCCTCTAGCTATCTCAACTCTAGCTCCATCTCTACCCTCAATAGGAGCCACACTCTCTGCACTACCCTCTGCAGACTGATGTGTTTGAGACACTATAACTACCTATATCTGCAATCACAGTAGAAATTACCACATCAGAGATCAGAAACTAGTAGTGTCAATGCATGTATCATATTAAAAAAATATATTTTAAAAAAATCTCCATTTTCTTTCTCTTACAACCCACCTAGGTTGATAACCTCAAACCTAGGCTCTGATACCAAAACAAATGTAACACCCTTATACCCTATATACGTACAATACATACACCCAACATATGTAATATATGAATATAGGATACAAGAATGTCACAACCCATCTTAATAAAAACACCCTTACTTTTTGAATCTGTATAAACTTAAATCATTTAAGTGATGTCATATAAATAACTGATAAAATATTTCTTGCTAAAACACATACATAACTTCATTACCAAATGTTTATCCAAAACATTCTTCATAATTTGTGATATATATACATATATACATCAAAATATAACTTAATATACATGAAGTCAAAATGTACAAAAATATAAAATATGTACATGTTGGCAGTTTTTCTCTGATCTTGATGTCCATCAATCAAGTCTGCACTCAAGATCTCAAGCCTAGACCCGACTTGGTCTAAATGAACTCTTTGACTTAACCAGATCTACCTTGTCACTGCGCTATTAAACACAATCGCGCTAAGCCAAAAGCCTAGTAATACAAACTTTGATAACAGTAAAGTTCAAATGCAATGCCAATGCACAATGCATAAGGATATTATATCTCATAACATTATATCTTAATATATTGCTTAATTGTTCCACAATTCATAATTCACATAAAAAAAAACACACGCATGAGCCCAAAATGATCTAATATGCTTTTCAAATCCTAGAGTTACTGCTTTGGTCAAAGATGACAAAGGCAAATCATAATCACAATGAGGATAACCTCATATGTAACATCCCAACTACGCTTCAAGGACTAGGCCCAACCCAGCTTCAAGGGACTGTTACATCATGTAACATCCCAACTAGGCTTCAAGGACCAAGCGCAATCTAGCTTCAAGGGACTGTTACATCTTAGGCATGTCGTCAAACACAAAACTCTAAAAATTGAATATCATACTAGGAACACAATTCTTTCATAATTCCATTATCAATATCTTTCTCATTTTCTCAAGATCAAGCTAGGCACAATGCCTCAATTATCTCATTTATATCAATATAGCCATCACCAATGGCTTTACATTCCATCTTTAATGTATAGATAACAAATGGCATTACCCATACATTTTGGGTCATTATCATATTTTGCATATAGTTCACAATATATAAAATGCATTTGTGACATTATACAAATCATAGCATATTACTCATGCACCAACAATGTAGTAAGTAACTTAACACATTTCCCAACCAAATGTGTTAAGTTCAAATGTCATGCAAATATAAGAATTATTCAATGTTTGTACTTACCTCTAAAAGCAACAAAACAAGTTCAAACACCACTTTCAACCTCCTCTTCCAAGATATCCCACAACACTTGGATTGGGTAACTCAAGTCTCTTCAAAGTCTAAATAAAATGTGATTATAAATAATCACTTAGTAACACACTTATAGACATATACAAAACCTCTCAACACAAGGATAAGAAACTGTGAGCGGGGATTTTTGCCCCCACTCCTGGTGGAATGGTTCTTCCGACTTCGGCGCTGTTTAGGCTTAGGGCCTTAGAGAATACGGGCCTAAGCTCGGAAAAAATGGAATCACTACCCAGACGGGCCGAAAAAAAGAAAGGGGTGGATGACTCAATTCCTAAGGAATTCCCAACCCCCTAACGGGTTCAAAAAGTTGGATATGTGTGGGGAAGGTGAGAAATGGCACAGCACCCTCACAACGCCCAATTCATTGGAACCGACCACCTTTTCAGGTCTTAATATTATAAAATTCTTAAATAAAATAATATTATCCATACTACATGCAATAATTAAAATAAAGCATCATTATATTAAAATCAAAGCAATGGTCAAACAAAATAAATAAATGGACACCCATCCAAGGATGGAAATGCATCCTTACATCGTCCAATGTCTAAAACTAAATATGACACCCACCGAAAGGTAGAAACATGTCCTTTACATTAATCCCAAAATATAAAAACAATTTAAATTACATAAAAATTAATTAATGTGGTACCCAATCATGGAAACATACCTCTTAGAATTTTAATAAATAAATAATAATTGAAAAAAATTCATCCATGATAAATTAAAAAAATCATGCATTGAAATTAAATAAATCATTCATCAAAATGTATAATAAACTACATAATCAAATATAAAATTAAATAAAGAAATAAATACATAAATTTAGATTTACATCTTGAATTAAGGTTTTTTAACTAACATTTAGGGTTTAGAATTTTTATAAAAACAATTTTAGGGTTTAGATAAAAAAAACTGTGATTTCATGGATACTTGGAATCAAATTAGGGTTTTGGGACTTTAGAAAATAACATTAGAGTGATAAGTTTTTTTTTTTATCAAAATTAGGGTTTGGTATTCTTATGAAAAAGAATTAGGGTTTATGAAAATAGGATTAAATGGAATTAGGGTTTAACTAATTTTAGGTTATGATCTACAAATTAGGTGTTTGAAAAATAATTTAGGATTTTAAATAAAGGCTAGGGCTTTGGTTAATTATAGCTCGACCATCCTAGCTTTGACAACTTCATCGACTATGTCCCTTAGCCGATTTACATCCATCATTCCAATGAAGTACTTGAATCAAAATAAATGTTGTAGGTGGTATCATTGTATGCTCTTGAATTGCTGTACTTCAAGTCTGTGAGCAATAAAGAATCAATGATATGTGATGCAAATGTATGTATGTATGCATGTATGCACAAACAATAAACAAACAAGGATAAATAGGGCGTTCCTTCCCACCTTATAACTTCCACACACGAATGGCGAGTCTCTTTTCCAAGGTATATGGTTAACAAAATGCCAACATGGGGTATCTTGTTTTTGAATATTTCCCTCGGACGTTTCAACCAATAGTTATATTTTCAAAAATGGAAATGAGTTCATGATAATTCCCATTAATTAGGTTTTAATCCATTCAACCAACTAAAGTAGCTTTTATGCTATATTGGATTAAAACTAAATTAAGAGGTTTATTATAAATAGATTTCTCACTTGAAAAAGTAACTAATGATTCATGCCAAAAACAAGCGTATGTTTAATAATTCTTAGTATAGACCAGGCTCACAATTGATTTTTGGTATTTCCATAATCGGCCTAAATAAGCTCTTTGTAAGAAAAGGTTGGATGAAATGCAAAAATAATTTTGTTTGAAAACATTGTAAAAAGATTTTAGAAAAAATGGATTTTTGACTTCGTATTTGCGTCATGAGAAAAGAATTTTTGATTTGTTTTTAGAAAAGTTTTATTTCCAAAGATTGTCATGAAAAACTTTGAAAATAGCTTTGGTCTTTTGTATTTTAAAGAAAATTTTATTTTGAGCTTATAATGGTACTTCAGTTATATTAGAAAAAGAACAAACCAAATATGCCATGATTTAAGCCAAGATAAATTAACCATAGTCAAACAACAAACATTTGGGAAAAGAACCTAAGGAAAGTAACTAGGCCAATTACATGAGCTTGTCTTTGGGTTGAAAGGCTTAGGTTCCCATAGCAAGTATATACCAAAAGGTATAAGGCTATGAGTGGTTATGCCATGCTTGATCTCTATACCTTGAGTGAAAGTATGGTATCCCTTACATAACACAACACAGGTAACACGGGCGTCCTAACTCATGCACATGATGCAATCTAATATGATGCAATAGATAATATCATGATAAGAAAGAATAGAATAATATAAAGACCAACGGAATCAACTTCTCTTATTCCCATTGGAGTCGCCACTGTGAGTGGGGATTTTTGCCCACATTGCCGGTGGAATGGTTCTTGAGACTTCGGCACTGTTTAGGCTTAGGGCCTTAAAGAAACAAGCCTAAGCTCGGAGAAAATGGAGTTGCCACCCGGACGAGCTGGGAAAAAGAAAAGGGTGGATGACTAATTTAAATTGAATGAATTAATGAAGATTTACCTGCATCGTAGCCTCTCCCAATTTGAATGTGTTGAATCAAACTCAATATTTATCAACTGCCTTAATTTGCTTGTAATTTGTGGAGGGAAATAGTTGCCTGAGACAATTGTTATATTCTTGCTATTACTCAATTGCTTTTTTTTGAGGATTTCATAAAATTGCTCTCGTCTCTGCCAATTTATTAATCAAAGTTCATGCCGATCTCTTCCTCTCCATTTCCCCCCCTCTTTTATTTGTGTTAATCACGTATTTATATGAAAACCAACACTTTAACCTAAACCTAATCCGACTCTCATAAGTTAATTAGGAAGTCTAATGGCTGGTACAATTACGTTTAGGACTTGGATTAAAGGCCAAAATTGCCTCATATCGATTTGGACTAGCCAAGTCAATTTGAAATTGCCTCGTATGATTTTGGCTTGCCAAAATCGATATGAGGCTTGCCCATATTGATTTGGCATGCTCAAATCAATATGGGCAGTACCCATATCAATTTGGCCCTCCAAAATCAATATGGGCAGTGCCCATATCAGTTTGGAAAAAACCAACTCAACTAAAACCATTAATTTTGACTCAAACTGGTCCAAAATAATTAAATTTTCAGCCAATATTTTTGTAATTTTGACATAACTTTTAATTTAATTCTAAAATTAGGTTTAAGAAATCTAAATTCATAATGGACCAACATAAACATTTTAAATTTAAACCGGTCCAAATTTAAGGGTCTACAAAAACACAAAGGAAAATAAGAAAAAGAACTATCTAGGGCAAAATCTACATATGACACACTAAAAAACACGGGCGTGTCAATGACCGTGCCCTAAACCCACAACACAGAAGCTTTGACATGCTCAGTGATATGGGCATGTCAATGACCATGTTCTAAGCTCTGTATTATAGCATATAAGACACGTCCAGAGACATGGACATGTCCCTGCTCGTGCCAAAACTCCTTCAACACAGTAGCTATGACACGCTTAGTGACATAGGTGTGCCACTGCATGTGTCAATATTATAACAACACAAAAGCTGTAACACGCTTAGTGACATGGGCGTGTCACTTCACTTGTAACCAACATTGAAAATAGAACCATCAATATGCCCAAATACATGGCCATGTCACCGGGCATGTCAGTCCAAAATCCTAATATCAACACATAATTGTCACATCCAAAATTATCTTTCTTTACCCTTTTCAACTCTATTCAAACTCAACCAAATCCATCATTTTACCGTAAAATACTTGTATATACATCACAACAACTCAATTAAAAGCAAAATACACAATTTAAAATGATGACTTCACAACTCAAAAGTTGCATAACCCAAAACTCTTATTCTCTGCACCAAACTTAACCATTTCTTTAATCCAACCCTAAATTCATTGTTAACTGCTCAAAAGAACTTCAAACATACCAATACAACCATTAACACATTCTACACTAAACAACCAATTCACACAAATACAAACTTTCATAAAAAAATCAAGGAAACAAGTTGGAAACTTACCAAATATGGAGAAAATTCTCAAAACTCCAACTTGAACACTTGAAATCCTTCAATTACTTGAGCTTACAAGAAGCAAATTTCTCCTTTCCTTTAGTGGAGATAGCTGACCTTCATTGGTGAAAGAAGAAGAAGAAAATAATCACCAACTCCTCTTTATCCAACTAATCCCCTTTTAACCACACAAATATCTCACTTTCACTCTTCACCAAGCAAAACATATATATATATATAATTAATATAAAAATATCATCTACCACTAACAACATAATTAATTTAAAATAACATTTGACTGTATTAAATGTTGACTTATATTTATTATGTATATCTACATATACATATCATATACACAATTTCCTTTTTCACATAAATATATATATACCTTTAAATCATTTATTTAATTTTCAAAAATTAATATTTTCCAAATTTTGGGATATTACACATTTTCTCATGATCAAGCTAGGCACAATGCCTCAATCATCTCATTTATATCAATATAGCCATCACCAATTCTTTACATAACATCTTTAATGTATACATAACATACCGCATTATCCAAACATTTTGGGTCATTATCATATTTTGCACATAGTTCACATTACATATAATGCATTTATGATATTATACAAATCATAGCATATTACTCATGCACAAATAATGTAGTAAGTAACTTAACACATTCTTCAACCAAAATGTGTTAAGTCCAAATGTCATGCGAATATAATCAATTATTCAAAGTTTGTACTTACCTCTAAAAGCAAGAAAACAAGCTCAAACACCACTTTCAACCTCCTTTTCCAAGATATCTGTGAGCAGGGATTTTTGCCCCTACTCCTGGTGGAATGATTCTTGCGACTTCAGCATTGTTTAGGCTCAGGCCCTTAGAGAACACGGGCCTAAGCCTGGAGAAAATGGAGTCACCACCCGGATGGGCCAGGAAAAAAAAAGGAGTGGATGACTCGATTCCTAAGGAATCCCGAATCTCCTAATGGTTTCGGAAAGTTGGGTACGTGTGGGGAAGGTGAGAAATGGCCCAGCACCCCCACAACGCCCGGTTCATTGGAACCGGGCTCCTTTGCAGGTCTTAATATTATCAAATTCTTAAATATAACAATATTATCCATACTACATGCAACAATTAAAATAAAGCATCATTATATTAAAATCAAAGCAATGTCCAAACAAAACAAATAAATGGACACCCATCTGAGGATGGAAACATGTCCTTAGATCGTCTATGTCTAAAACTAAATAGGAGACCCGCCGAAAGGTGGAAACGTGTCGTTTGCATTGGTCCAAATTATAAAAGCAATTTAAATTACATGATGCTTAATACATGAGGTACCCAACATATGGAAATATACCTCTCACAAAATTTTGAAATCAAAACAAATCAATAAAAGTAAACATCCATTCATGATAAAAAAATCAAATATCAAAATTAAATAAATCATTCATCAAGGAAATCAAACATCAATCAAAATATATAATAAACATTCATCCAATTTAAATAAAACAGTAAGTATATAACTTTAGGGTTTATGTATCAATTAGGATTTCATGTATTTTATGTTTAACAATTACGATTTAAGTAAATAAGATTGAAGCTTATGAAAATAAAATAAAATCTTTAGATATTTGAAAGGAACAACCTACCGTGATAATTTGGAAAATAGAATTAATTAAGATTTATGGTTTGAATAAAATAAGGTTTAGGTTTGTATTTTGAATAAAGCTACAGTATTTTGAATAATCATAATAAAGGAAATTAAACATAAAGACTTATAATACACAAATAAATATTGAGCCCTTCGACGAGCCCATATGACCGTTTCGCTAGCTAGTTAGCGAGCGGGGGTCAAAGGGGCAGCATCCCTTGCGGGGTTGGGGACTGCGCCTTGAAAGATTTTGAAAATTGGCTTTTAGGGTTGTAGTTTTTGGTGTTGGAAATTAAGATTTTAGAGTTTAAGATTTAGAAAATAGGGTTTTGAAATTGGAAGAGACAAGCTACTGTAAATCTTAGAAAATAGGTTTGGTTAGGGTTTTAAAAAATTAGATTATTGTTTTGTGGTTTTAGAAAAGTGTACTAAGGGTTTTATATTTCAAAAGTTAGTTTTATAGGTACTAAGGTTTTTAGGGCTTTAAAAAATAGTTTTTAGGGTTTCAAATAGAGTTTGGATGGTAAGTAGAACAATTGATCATCTATTGCACGTTTAAACAATTAATCCAATTTGAATGATGAAGCTACTGTAAAGATAAGTAAAGAAATAGAGATTCAAACCTCCGTTGTTTGTTCCACCATAATCTTTTAAATTTTGGTTGAACAATAATAATGACAGTATAGGCTGCCTTTGATGGATTATTGTTGCTTGCTCACTACCTCTTGCTCCTTCAAGGTTCTCTTTTTTTTTTTTTGCCGAGAAAATCCAAAAGTCCAAAGTCCAATAAAAAATTTCAGATCCAAAAATTTTGAGAGCTCCTTAAATCTATGTCTTTAATGTAGTATTTATAAGAAAAAATAAAAATGTAACACTATTTGGCTAAGGAAATAAAAAATGTTTTAGGAAACAAAATTAAAAACCAAGTAGAATATGATTTTGGCAAAACCGTTCGAGGACCGGGCTTGTGAAAGTGCACTGGCGAAGAAAATCTACGGGTGCTGGGCTTTGGTGCTGCTGGCTCAAGCACGGGCCAGGCCAACTCGCCGCAAGATTTTTCCATCGCTAATTTTTATTTATTTATTATTTATTATCCGTTTTATTATTACTTTTTTTATTTTTATTAAAATAAATTAAAACACCATAAATATTATTATTTTGGGCTGTTTGAAAATATCGGATTGGACTGGTTCAAAAATTAAGGGTCTACAGTTTGCCTAGATCATCTCTCCATAAAAATTATTAAAACACCATAAAAATTATTTTTTTTTGAAGATTTAGTAAAAATAAATTTATTAGAGGACTATATTTAAGAATTTAATAGACAAATAGATAGATAGATTAAAATAGAACATAAGGAATAAATTTAGTCTATAAATCAATGGTATTGATATGATGATATACTTACCTTGTGTTAACTTACCTGGCTCCGTGTTAGCACGATCATTATGTTATCCGGAGAGAAGGGTATGTCTATAAAGCCTGACAATGGTATGATGTAGCACCTTCTCGGGTAAAATGGATTGCCCGAGATTATGATTTTGAAAGCATTATCTTACAATTACCATCTGAGGAGCATTCGATGGACAAGAGTGTAGTTCAAGCATTGTCAGAGTGGTGGATGGACACGACCCATACTTTTCACCTACCTATAGGAGAGATGACCATTGGCCCAGTCGATTATACAACCTTAACTGGTATCCAATACTGTGGCCTTCCGATCCCTCTTACCAATGATATTTTGACATTCGAAGAAGTCCAACAGTTAATCGGTATAGAATCATCATTAAAAGGGCCTTTGAAGATAAAAATTTAGCCTATTCGGAGTTATTGAATGAACTATGAAGGAAGGGTTCGTAGGGAAACAACCAAGCAATATGCTCAAGGATTTTTTACTGTATTTGCTCGGGATGACCATTTTATGCAGCACTGAATCTGCCATCCATTTGTCGGTGTTGAGGGCCCTTATTGACATGAGTATGGTACCGCTTTACGGCTAGAGTGAAGATGGCCTTGCTTGCCTCTATCATGGACTAGATAAGATTTGTAGGAATAAGAAGTCTTTTGTTGGTTTCATGGTGGTTGCCGAGGTACTCTTCTTCTACCAATGTCAATTCCATTCTTATACTTGCATGAAATTGATTTTTATTATTGTTGTAGGTATGGGCATATGAGCAAAATCTTGTGAGGGTGCTTAGCATTTCCAGAGAGAGAGTCGGGTATTAGAGATTAAATTTTTTGTTGTCAGATCGTGTAGAAGTTCTCGGCTCTCACCATGTGCACACCCAGCGCTATCTCTTGAGTTGCTTAACTTGGGGCCAGGTAAAATATTATTAGTATACTTTCAAATTTATATAAAAGTTCACTTACCTTATGATGGTTCTATACAACCATAACTGGTATCCAATATTGTGGCCTTCCAGCCCCTCTTACTAATGATATTCTGACATTCAAAGAAGTCCAACAGTTAATCGGTATAGAACCATCATTAAAAGGGCCTTTGAAGATAAAAATTGAGCCTATTTAGAGTTATTGGAAGAACTGTGAAGGAACGGTTCGTAGGGAAACAACCAAACAATATGCTCGAGGATTTTTACTGTATTTGCTCGAGATGACCATTTTATGCAGCACTGAATCTGCCATCCATTTGTCGGTGTTGAGGGCCCTTATTGACATGAGTATGGCACCGCTTTACGGCTGGAGTGAAGATGGCCTTGCTTGCTTCTATCATGGGCTAGATAAGATTTGTAGGAATAAGAAGTCTTTTGTTGGTTTCATGGTGGTTGCTGTGGTACTCTTCTTCTACCAATGTCAATTCCATTCTTATACTTGCATGAAATTGATTTTTATTATTGTTGTAGTTATGGGCATATGAGCATAATCTTGTGAGGGTGCCTAGCATTTCCTGAGAGAGAGTCGAGTATTAGAGATAAAAAATTTTGTTGTCAGATGGTGTAGAAGTTCTCGGCTCTTACCATGTGCACACCCAGCGCTATCTCTTGAGTTGCTTAACTTGGGGCCAGGTAAAATAGTATTAGTATACTTTAAAATTTATATAAAAGTTCACTTACCTTATGTCATTTTGTAGGTCAATTTGGCTTGGTGGAACACAGAAGAGAGGATGAACTGGACTTCTTCCATGAATGCATATTGCCTTTTCATCATACTCGCCGAGTCATTGTCGGCCCTATACTCGCCGAGTCTAGTGGCTGGTTTCTCGGGGAGAGAGTGTATGAATGGTTCCTTGGTCCCGAGCGGTGGAGAATCCCGATGAGTTGCCTAGAGTATATTTTAAATATCACATCAATGTCGGAGAACACGAGGTGGTTAGCTCGGCATGGTTATGATGTTGAAACCTTTCTCTATCCACCGGGGGCATCATATACCTAGTTTATTCGAGTAGGACTCTTGAACTTTGATGTATCTCCTGTTGGCATCCGGGAGATTCCTAAAGAAAAGGAGGATAGCGATGAAGAGGAGTATCACAGAGAGGGAGGAGGGTCTATCCCGCATCTCGGGGCTAGCTCATCTCAGATAAACTTTTACCATTTTGCCATTGTAATTACTTCTTTCTTAACTTGTTTTGACTGTTTTAATGATTATTTTTAGGCTACTGGCTCATTTGGTCATGAGGCTAGACCTTCCTTTACCACTCCTCCATTTGCTCATTCTAATCAATCAGAAATCCCATCTCATCCTCAGGGCATTGATATGAATTACTTGGTAGGTTTTCCTATTCCATGATAATTTATGCTACATGTATGCATGGTTATGGATTCTCTTACTCTTTCCCTTCTGACTCACAGCGGATGCTTGAGGAACAAAACAAGAAAATTCAAGAAGAGTTAGCTGCTAGTCGTCAATAGGTTGCCCATTTTGAAAAATTGTATCACCAGTCAGAGCAAGATTTTCGAGACTTTCAATTTTAGGGGGTGAGAGATCTTGGTGTTTCATCATCTAGGGGACCCCAAGCTGATGACCATGAGATTCTTTCATCTACTTTGGATGAGGACCCTTACAAATCTGAATTCCAAGGTAATAGAGATTCAGGTGCTCCTTCTTCGGGCAGACTCGGGATAGGTGATATGCCTCCTCCTCCAACAGGCGATGACTTTTTTCAGGACTTTGTTTGATCATGATCCACCACCTCCTTCTCAGTGATATATTATTGTATTAATTGAAGAAATATTGTATAATAAAAATAATGATAAAAATAATAATGATGATATATAATTTGCACTTTTATTGTAACTTTTGACTTTAAAATGTTTTCTTCTTTTTTTTTATCTTCATTATTGTTTCTACGCTACAATTATTGTCCTTTCCTCTTCACATTCAAAATTTCCGTAGTAGCACTAATTTACAAAAACAAAGGCAACGCGGCAACTCAAAACCATTTCGTAGCTAATTTTCTATCTTTGCACATCTCGGTCTCAAACTATTCCTTGTCAATTTTGGAATAGCCAATCATCCTATATAAAACTCTTTTCATGCCATGATCTCATACAGAAGCCAAAAATTTTTCCACAAATTTTCAATTTCAGCATCAAAATTCCTTTTAACAATTCTAATTTCCCTTCAATTGTCAACAATGACTGAACTCAATTTGAAGAAAATAAAAGGTCTATTTAAAAATATGAATGCCATTCATTGGAAACAAATATCTTGGTAAAAAATCGATACTTTTAAGTGTTTTCAAAATATTAAATTGAACCATTCTTTTTAACATGCCATGGATTCTTTTTGGAATGTAAATTCTAGGACATTTGAGATTAATGGCTTTGAGATATGTCCCATGATTGAATAATTTGAGGCCATCCTTGGATATCCAAGCAATAAACTAATGGAATTACCTATCTTGATTTCCAAGACTCAACAAAATATGCAAATGTTATTTCAACTTTCAAAGCCCGAAGTTCTATAGTTGATGAGAGGTGAGAAAATTCTACTTGGTCCCTTAATTGACTTTTGCCCTTCTCACTTAGCTCCTACTAAGGCATGGGGATGTATGCATTGTCTATGCTTGCTTGGCCAATTCTTGCTTATTTCTTCTGATGGCGATATTGACCCACGAGTATTGGATATCATGGACAAAATGGAAGGAGGCTTGTCACCGATACCCGTGATCTTAGCTGAGACTTTAGTTAGATTGGACCAACTTAAATTAGGATTGTCAAGGAAATTGGCAGGGAGACCATTGCTGCTTCAGGTAATTACCTAAATTGCCCTTTTGGGTTTTCAATTTAGGTTTCTTTTTTTTATTATTATTGCTCTAATTTTTGCCTAGTCTACCCTTGTGGATATTCAGAACTAGGGAGTTTTCCTAATTTTTGCTTAAGCGGCCCTTGCGGGTTCTCAACTTAGCGAACCCCTTTTTTTAATTCATTTCTTCTGCTTATAGATTTGGCTTCATGAGCATCTCTGCTTGCTCAATACTCCATCTATGGATTTTGCCAGATATCTGTTATGACATCACTCTGCTAGGAAACTACTCCACCCTGCTTCTTCATATGCTGACTGGGTTGACTGGATTCATTCTCGTGCTAAAGTCAACATCCATTGGTTAGTACCTTGGTGGAAGATTTCTCATATCACCATTCAGACATACTTGATGTATGTTCCTCTTACTGCTCTTCGTCAAGGTACTTATTTTGATCCTCACCTGCCCGATCGTCAATATGGAGCTGAGTCTCGAGATTCTAATTTTACTCCTGATTTGGACATGCCTTGTCTGACAGAAGCCTACTTGGATCAGCTGAAGCAAAGTTGGTCTGCACGTTACACTTATCGTCTGCCATAGATTTTACATTCATCAATTTCTTTAGAAAGAGTATTGTTAGGATGAAAAAATAATAAAAGTAATAATAAGAGATGTTTCTTTTCCTTTTATAATTTTTCATCACTTTTTGCTATTGTGTTTATTTATTTTATCCATATCTGGTCAAATACTTAAAATAGTGCACATAGAATAATTTTAATATTAATTATGCTTTATTAAATTAGGGAACAGCCAAACATAAAGCCAGCATACACAAGATCACTCCTGTTGCCAATTAGCCCTTTCGAGTTTTCTAATTGACAATTTTCTCTCACTTAGCCCTAATTGTTGCCTAGCCCGCCCTTTCGGATTTTTGAAACTAGCGAACTGCTCTAACTTTTGCCTAGGCTACCCTTTTTGGGTTTTCAACCTAGTGAGCTCCTTTTCTCTTTTCTCTTTTTTTTTATACATAAAACCTCTTCAACCAGTCAATATTCACTGGCTCACTAAACTCGTTCCCATCCATGTATGATAACTTCACTGCACCCTTATTCATGAATTGTTTCACAACATATGGCCCTTCCCAGCTAGGCCTAAATTTTCCTCTTGGATCAGATATGTTAGGATTACATTATTTCAACACTAAATCACCGACTTTTAGTTTTCTAATCTTAACCCTTCTATTACAGGCCGGAGCTATGTTTCTTTGATACAGTTGATGATGATACAATGCTTTTAACCTTCTCTCCTCTAGTAAAGCTAACTATGTGTCTCTACTTACTACCCACTTCATCTCAGGTAGTTCAGCTTCCAAGACAACTCTTAATGACTTGATCTCAATTTCAATTGGCAACACTGCTTCCATCCCATAAGCCAAAAAGAACGGTGTCATTCCTGTCAGCATTCGCATAATTGTTTTGTATCCCCACAAAGCAAAAG
The DNA here is from genome assembly GCA_947685225.1 of Garcia nutans. Classification (NCBI taxonomy): domain Eukaryota; kingdom Viridiplantae; phylum Streptophyta; class Magnoliopsida; order Malpighiales; family Euphorbiaceae; genus Garcia; species Garcia nutans. The sequence continues at coordinate 30,773,778 of CANTUV010000005.1, read as the reverse complement.
GAAGAATTTCTGACCAATCTCTGTATGTCTTGTTCATCTTGGATAGGATCTGCTTAATTATCTTATTGGTTGCTTCTACTGCACCATTAGCATTTGGCCTATAAGGAGAGGATCGATGATGATGGATTTGGTACTTCGAGAATAAGTCCTTAACTACACCTTGAAACTCTATGCCATTGTTTGATATAACACTGTGCGGGACCCCATATCTGCGTATGAGATTCTTTTCAATAAATCTAGTCATTTGTCTTGCCCCCCGGTTTGTTGAAAGATTCAGCTTTGACCCATTTTGAAAAATAATCTACCACTACTACAATAAAACGGTGACTGTTTGAGGCTGTTGGGTGTATCTCTCCTATAATGTCAATCCCTCAAGTGGCAAAGGGCCAGGGTGAAGACATAGAATGCAATTCTTTAGGAGGCATGTGATTCAAATTACCATATATCTGACATTGCTGGCACTTCTTTACAAATTCAATACAATCTCTCTCCATGGTCAACCAGTAGTAACCTGCCGAATTATCATTTTAAGTAGGGCTAAACCACTCATGTGTGGATTGCAACTTCCCGCATGTATTTCTGACATGATATGCTCCACTTCAAGCTTCCTCAAGCATCTCAAGTGCACCCCCATCAGGCCATCTTCGATATAACTCTCCATGGAAGGTGATATAATGTAAGGACCACCACCTTATGGCTCTTCTTTATTTATTTGTTGCCCTCAGCGGGTATTCCTTCTCCTCTAAAAATCATCTTATAGTATCATATCACGCATCATGGTCTGTATCAGTTTCCATGATTTTCTCATATTCATAGCAAGGAGTTGATGAATTGGTCAAAATCAGAGGCTTAAGGAATAAGTTGACAGGATTTTCCCATACCAAAGCCAATGTGGCTAGGCCATCAGCCTTCTGGTTTTCTTCTCTTAGTAGGTGTATAAACCTACATTCCTTAAAGTTCTTCTTCATCATGGTCAAGTAATGGTTGTATGGTTTTAATTTCTCTTCTTTCAACTCCCACTCTCCATTTACTTGGGATACTACTAGCAATGAATCGCCAAAGACTTTCCTCTTATCCACCTTCATAATTATTAGGGTTTCCAAACCAAAGACACTTGCTTCATATTCCACCATATTATTGGTTACCTTGAACCTCAACTTCTTGGCTAAAGGAATAAGTTCCCCTTCGGGTGATTCTAGTATGACTCCTAAACCTACTCCTTTCGTATTCACTGCCCCGTCAAAATACATTTTGCATCCTTGTATTTCATTGGCCTCTAAATGTTCATCTGAAAATTCCAAGACTACCTCTTCGCTATCTGGAAATGGTTGTTGGGCTTGGAATTCTGCCACTGCTCTACCTTTGATTATTTTCCTAGTTACATACTTAATCTCAAATTCTTCCAATATTATCAACCATCGCCCATACTTTCCAATCAAAGAGGGTGTCTCCCTTAAGTACTTCATTGGATCCAATATGGAAATTGCTTGCACACTATAAGATTGAAAGTAATGCCGCAACTTCTTAGAAGACCAAACCACAGCTATATAGGTCTTTTCAATGATACTATACTTAATTTCGTAAGGTAGGAGCTTTCTACTCAAATAGTAAACTGCATGCTCAATCCTCGACTCATCTGCTTGGGCTAGCATGGCTCCTACTGACTCTTCTTCTTCTGCTAAGTATAATAATAGGGGTTTACCCTATTTAGGTGGTTTCAAAATAGGTGGATTTAGCAGATACTCTTTTATTCGCTCAAAGGCCTTTTGACACTCTTCATTCCACAGGACTGGCTGATTCTTTTTAAGTAATTTAAAGATAGGTTCACAAATTGTGGTGAGCTTTGCTATAAACCTGCTAATGTGATGTAATCTACAAATGAAACCCCAAACTTCTCTCTCCATTTTAGGTGCTGGCATATACCTGATTGCTTTAACTTTGTTAGGGTCAATCTTAATGCCATTTGGACCAATCACATGTCTGAACAATTTGCATGAGGTAACTTCGAACACACACTTCTTCTGGTTTAATTTTAGCTTATACTTCAATGCTCTATCGAAGAATAATTGTAAGTTTTGGAAGTGTTGTTCCCTTGTATCTTCAGAGACATTCTGTATCTTGAATGTGTCACATATTTCCAAAAAAGTTTCTATGTGTGCATTAGGATCTTCGTCTGGGAACCTATCAAACTGACAAGTCTGCTGCACCATTTGAATGACATTTGTCTTTATCTCAAATTTATTTACAGCAACCACCGGTGTTTGCATACTTGATTCAGCCCCATTAAGAGTAGCCCTAGCAAACTCTTGCATTGTCCTTGGCTCATTTTCTGCCATTTCTTCTTCTAAGATTAGATCTTCAAAGTTTGGTTTCGTCTCTGCCAGAACTGTTTCCTCTTCTTCCTTTTGCTTTAAGTAGATCTTGCATTAAGAACAAGGAATCACAAACCAAAGGATCTTGTAAGTCTATCTCTAGCACTCAAATCAATCCTCAATCCTTATGAATATTCAATTCATATCAAGCTTTCTCAAGTCAATAATATGAAAATTGTAACCAATCAATAAGCATGCTATTATCAATTGGAAACAAATCATTAAGCATCATGAGAATAAAACAACTTAATCAAATGATTTAATTAAATAAAATTATTCAATCCATACAATAAATCTAGGGTTCATCAATATCTAGATAGAGAATGAGTTAGTTCATGTTCAAAACTAGAAAACCAGAACAAGAGAAATAAGAAAAAGAATCCAAACAATCCATGGAAAATAATTTGTATTTTATCACTTGAGTCCTTGAGTCTTGGTTTAGATCATGTTTAGGATGTGTCTTCACCTTTAATATCAGCTCCAAAACTCTCTTTTTCACTCTAGAAGTTGGCTCTAGGTTATAAAATATGAAAATCGGATCCCTAATTTGTGCTTCAGCTCAACTTTTATTGTAACACCCCTTCCCGACCTACGTGTGTAAGCTGAGTAGAGGCGCCACACTATCCTAATGTTGCTACCAATTTTACTTAGTCAAATTTTAGTTCCGATTTTTATAGATATTTTGCCATAGTTTCGCCTAGAAATTGAGTCCCAAGTGTCGACAAAACTGGTTTTTTTTTCTGATTTTTGAAAACATTTTTACACAAACCAATGCAAACAAAATCATTCTCAGTACAATCCCAATAAATCCCCCTTATAACCTCAACTACAACCTGCAAAAAGGATTTACACTTCTAGTACAAAATAAAGTAAAGGTTTATTATGAAACACAGTAAATAAAATATTTGTTCACTATGCAGCGGAAAGTAACAATATTTACAAATTCATATACATCAAAACTCAAGTTTTACAAAACATAAAGTTTATACATGTTCGGCAGTCAGTCTTTGATCTTTAAGCTCACTATTCACACATCAGAATCTAAACTCTACTCGGCCTAGAGGAACTATCCGGTTCCACCCTGTCACCTGCGTGATAAACAACAATCGCGCTAAGCCAACGGCTTAGTGGTATAAACAACTATAATATTATGCCTCAATGCAATGCCAATGTCACACAATCAAGTTTCATAAACAATTCAAAAGAATATTATATTTCACAATCTTAAATTATTTAATAATTAATCAAAACATTCATGATTCACATTGAAAACAAAGACAAGCATGGGCCCAAAATACACTAATATGTTATTCAAAGTTCAGAGTTACTGCTTTGGTCCATAATCACAATCATCAAGCCCGTAGGCAATATATATATATCCCTAACCATGGATAGTGTAACAGACCCAATCTCTTGGACCATCAACCCGGTGAAACCCGAGGAGATCCTCAACCCGGCTAGACTGTTACTGTTTTTGAGGCTTACGACCCGGTCTTTTCACCCCAAAAACATCATATTTCACATTTATCATTTCACATTTTTCAACTGGAATCGGCTTACAACCCGGTCATTTCACCTATCCAGTGATTCATAGGCATGCCGCCAAACTCAGAACTCTGAAAATTGAATTAACATATTAGTCACACAATCATTTCATTTATCTCTTTATCAATTTCTTTCTCAATTCATTTCTCATTTCATATTCCACAATCAACTAGGCAACCATGCCTTAATTACCTCATTTGCATCATCATAGCCAACAACCATGGCCTCATATCTCATATTATCTCAATTCACATTAATCAATTCATCACTCAAGTGTATATAACCAATGGCATTAACACACATTTTACATGCTCATCACAACATTCGCATTATACCAAACATACATTATTAATATGCATTAACAATGCATTAGATTTCTTAACACATTTACAATCAAATGTATGTTAAGTCTCAACATCAGATGAATGTATGCAATAATGTAGTTTGTACTTACCTTAAAACCAACTCACACCAATCTATACACTTATTCTTCCAAGAATCCTCAACACTTAGGTTAGGGCAATTCAACGTCTTCACAACCTAATCCAAAAGGAATATTAGCAAAATGACCATAAGAATAGTAAATTCTGGTTTTGGACTCAACTTAATCCTTATTTTGAAAAATTGTATAAAATAATCTACTAGACTAAAAACTCTAAAATTTTTAAAGAATTTAGTTTTACATCTTAAAATCATTCCTTTAAAATTTCAGATCAAACTGAACACAAAATCTTGGTCAAATAGTTCACCCAACCAGACTGCTCCAATTGCCCTGCATCCTGGCAACAGTTCTGAACTTTGTGAATTCCGTAAATTAAATTCAATCAACGTGGTTCCAAATTATTTTTCACAAATACTAGACTCAGTAAGAAAAAACATATCCAAAATTCAATTGGATATTATTTTTCTACATTTTATTAAAAATCCCGAAAAATAACTGTCTCAGTCAAAGTACCTGCTGGAACAGGTCTAATAAAAATAATCTTTCCAAAATCATAACCATTCCAAAATCAAATCAACATATTTTTCAGTCATTTTAGACTCATAGAGTCACAACATATCAAAAATTCACTTCAAGAAATTTTTTTCTATATTTAATTAAAAATCATACAAATCACAGCATTTACTAATTGTAAAACAGAAAAATTTCACTAAACACAACTCTTACTCTTCCATCACCAACACCAACCTAACTTCTTATATTTAAACTAAAATCAACACCACAATCATTTAATCCAACACACTTCAACATACTACAATTAACACAACCCAACCTTCCATTATCAACACTCAAACTCATACACCACTTCAAATCAAACAAGAGAAATCAAGAGAGAACTTGCCAAAGTTGATGAATCTTCAAAATTTTCCAACTCAATCTATTGAATCTTCCTTCAATTTGAAACTTGGAACTCAAAACAACCTCTTGCTCTCTTGTCTTGGTGATGCCCGGCCACCCTAAAGAAAAGAATAAAATGAAAGAGACTAAAGAAGCAAAGTCAACTTTCTCTTCTCTTTAAACCTCCACCAAGCATTCCAAAATAAGAAATTACTTAAATACCCTCTTCTATTTGTTTTAATTCTCTTTCACTTATTGCCCTTTTTAGTAATTTCATAATTAACAAATAAATATCCTCTTCCTTTGACCATCCATTTTGACTTGTATATATGTTGTATATATTTCCATATATACAACATATAAACTCTCTCTTCAATTCATTTTCTTTCCAATTACACATATACATTTAATTCAAATAAAACAACAATTATATCAAAACTTCTAGGGCACACTTTGGAATATTACAATTCTCCCCCTCTAAAAAGAAATTTCGTCCTCGAAATTACCTGATATCAAGTCTGAAACAGTTGAGGATACTGATCTCGCATCGCTTGCTCACTCTCCCAAGTTGCCTCTTTTCTACCATGATTCTTCCAAAGAACCTTTACCCGTGGCACTTTCTTGTTTCTCAACCCTTTTTTTCAAATCCAAATAAGATTTCTGCCGATCCGAAGCTGCTTTTAATCGATCCCGAATAATTTTCACTTTTTCTTCAGTCTCTTTAACCAAATCAGGACCAATTAACTTGCCCTCTCCAATTTCATTCCAACATAAAGGTGTTCTGCATTTCCTACCATACAATGCCTCAAATGGTGCCATACCAATACTGGATTGATGACTGTTGTTGTAAGCAAATTCTACAAGTGGCAAAAATCTATCCCAACTTCTAGAGAAATCAATGACATAGCTTCTCAACATATCCTCGATAATCTGTATCACTCTCTCTGACTGCCCATCTGTCTGTGGATGAAAAGCAGTGCTAAAATGCAATCGAGAACCCAAAGCACCATGTAAACTCTTCCAAAATCTTGAAGTAAATCTAGGATCTCGATCAGACACTAAAGAAATTGGGACTCTATGCAACTTTACTATCTCATTTATGTACAACTCAGCTAACTTCTCAAGTGAAAAGTCCATCCGAACCGGAAGAAAATGAGCTGTCTTTGTCAACCTATCAACAATCACCCAAATGGCATCATGCTTCCTCTGTGTCATAGGCAAACCAGACACAAAATCCATTGTGATTCTCTCCCATTTCCATTCAGGCACTGATAAAGGTTGAAGCAACCCAGTTGGAACTTGATGCTCAGCTTTAACCTTCTGACAAGTGAGACATTTGGATACAAATTCTGCTATATCTCTCTTCATACCTGACCACCAGTAATGCTGTTTCAAATCATGGTACATCTTTGTACTTCTGGGATGCATAGCAAAAACCGATTGGTGTGCTTCTTCCAAAATGATCTTTCTCAAACTATCATCATCAGAAACACACAACCTATCCTTGAACCAAAGACTACCATCACTTTTCACATGAAAATTTCGGCTCCCCATTTCGGCAATCTGATACAATCTTCTGAATTTTCTCATCTGTCAACTGAGCCTCCTTAATCTGATTCAACAATACTGGCCCCAACTGCAATTGAGCCAATAATGCACCATCATCACATAATTCAAAACTAGCATGCAAACCTCTCAACTCAATAAGCAACGAGAGCGAATAAACAGTCAAACCGGCCATAGACTTCCGACTCAGGGCATCAGCAACAACATTTGCCTTACCAGGATGATAATCAATCAAACAGTCATAGTCTTTAATCAATTCTAACCATCGCCTTTGCCGAAGATTCAACTCCTTCTGAACACCCAAATATTTCAAACTTTTATGATCTGTATAAATAAAACATTTCTCTCCATACAGGTAGTGTCGCCAAATCTTCAAAGCAAATACTATAGCTGCCAACTCTAAATCATGCGTCGGATAATTGAGATCATGCGGCTTCAACTGCCGAGAAGCATAAGCTATAACTTTACCCTCTTGCATCAAGACACATCCTAAACCATTATGTGAAGCATCACTATAAATCACATAAGGTTTATCTTCTACGGGTAAAGTAAGAACAGGTGCTTGAGTCAACATCTCTTTCAACTATTCAAAACTAGCTTGACACTGATCCGTCCACACAAATCTGACTCCCTTCTGAAGCAATCTGGTGAGTTGAGTAGCTATTGAAGAGAAACCTTTCACAAATTGACGATAATAGCCTGCCAAACCCAGAAAACTTCTAACTTCAGTCACAGACTTTGGTAGACTCCAGTTCAAAATAGCTTCAACTTTGCTGGGGTCAACTCTAATACCCTTTGCTGAAACTATATAACCGAGAAAAGCTACTTGGTCAAGCCAAAACTCACACTTTGACAGCTTAGCATACAATTGCTTCTCTCTCAAAATCTGCAATACAATCCGTAAATGTTTGTCATGTTCCTCTTCATCACGCGAATACACCAGAATATCATCGATGAAAACTACCACAAACTGATCCAGATAGGGCGTAAACACCCTATTCATCAAATCCATAAAAACTGTAGGTGCATTTGTCAACCCAAAAGGCATTACCAAGAACTCATAATGCCCATATCTTGTGCGGAAAGTTGTCTTAGGAACATCTTCAACTCTAACCCTCAACTGATGGTACCCGGATCTCAAATCAATTTTGGAAAACACTGCTGCTCCCTTCAATTGATCAAAGAGATCATCAATTCTAGGCAAAGGATACTTATTCTTGATAGTTACTTTGTTCAATTGCCTATAATCGATGCACAATCTCAAAGTACCATCCTTTTTCTTCACAAACAACACAGGAGCTCCCCACGGAGAAACACTAGGGCGAATAAACCCTTTATCCAACAACTCCTGCAACTGCACCTTCAACTCTCTCAATTCAGCAGGTGCAATTCGATAAGGAGTGATAGAGATGGGAGTGGTACCAGGCAACAACTCGATACCAAACTCAACCTCTCTCTTAGGGGGTAACCCTGGCAACTCCTCAGGAAAAACATCTGGAAACTCCGCAACTGTGGGTATACTATCAAGTTGAGAACCCACTACTCTGGTATCCAAAACATGAGCAAGATAAGCATCACACCCTTTTCTAATCAACTTTCTGGCTGAAACAGCTGAAACCAACAAGGATGCAAGTTGTCTCTGCTCACTAGATACCATCACACTCCTACCATCACTGGTTCTCAAGGTGACACACTTCTTTTGACAATCTACCACAGCTCCATGTTTAGACAACCAATCCATGCCTAAGATCAAATCATATTCTTTAAAAGGCATTTCAATCAAATCACCAAGAAACTTCTCACCTTGCACCACAACAGCACTATCTCGATGCACCTTACTCACCCCAACACTATGTCCTAAAGGATTTGTCACTAAGACATCAAATCCTAAGGACTCTGAATGCAATTCAGACACAGGCAAGATAGATGCACTAATGTATGAATGAGTAGATCCTGGATCAATCAAAGCAAGTACTGAAATGCCAAATAAAGAAAATGTACCCGCTATAACTGCTGAAGCATCCGACTGCCTCTGCATCACATATACTCTCTGAGAAGATCCGGCCTCATCTGGCCTGCTGCCCCTAGATGAAGATCCTCCTCTCTGAATAGACCCAGGTCTACCATCTCTACTGAAACCTCTGCCCCCTCAACCACCTCTGCTGACACTAGGTCGAGAAGCTGCAGTATCAGCCTGCCTATACTCCTGCATCTCAGGACAATCTCTAACAAAATGAACTGGTGACCCACATCTAAAACACCCAACTGATCCACCAATCTTCCAACAAACACCCCCATGAGTCTTACCACAATACTCACATACAGGTGGAGTAGACCTCTGAATCACTGGAGTCGGGGCACTAGCTACAGAAACTGTCGGTCTTGGCCTCTGCCTCTGATACTGAACTGATCTGCCTGACTGTCTTTGGCTTCTACTGGTTCTCAAAACAAAACTTCCTCGACCCCTCTTCATAGATTAAGACCCTGCCTTAAACTGGGGTCTCCTTACCCTGGTCTCTTCCTCAGTAGCAGCTGCTGCAATGCTCTGCGCTCTCTCAACACTTCTAGCTGCTGTGACTAGCTGAGAGAAATCTTGATATCGGGAACCAGCCACGATTCACATAATAGAGGGCCTCAATCCCTCCTCAAACCTTCTGCACCGGTCTATTTCATCAGAAATAATTCCCCAGGCATAGCGACTCAACCGGATGTACTCAATCTCATATTCTGTTACCGTCCGGTTGTCTTACCTCAAATTCAAGAATTCCATCTTCTTAATATCTTTATACTCCCTCGGAGTATATTTCTGCTCGAACTATCTCAGAAAATCCCCATATGATAATGTAGGTGGATCATCCATGGCATGAGGAACCGTTTTCCACCAGTCATAGGCATCTTCCTGTAAGAGGGATCTGGCATAGTCAAACTTCTCATCCGAAGTGGCTTGCAACTGAATGAATATCCTCTGTACCTTATCCAACCACTGCTCAGCCACTGCAGGATCGGTAGTGCCTAAGAAATCTTCAGCCCCATATTTTCTCAACTTATCATAATGCCTTACCGGCACCTGAGGCTGTGGTGGTGGCTGCACTGGAGCTGGCCTCAATAATTCTATCACATGCCTTAACCAACACGATGGAACCTCCTCTGCAGCTGATCTCTCTGGCACAGAAACAGGTGCCTCACTAACTCTCTCAACCCTAGCTCCCTCTCTACTCTCTTTAGGAGCTACACTCTCAGCACTTCCTTCTACAGTCTGACGTGAATGGGACTCCATTACTACTTATATCTGCAAACACAACAGAATATTCCTCATTAAAGATCAAAGACTGCCATACCAAAACATATATTTTACTCAAAAACCCACTTTTAAAATCAAAATACTCTTTTTCTTACAATTGACCTAGGTTGAGAATCTCAAACCTAGGCTCTGATACCAAAAATTATAACACCCCTTCCCGACCTATGTGTGCAAGCTGAGTAGAGGCGCCACACTATCCTAATGTTGCTACCAATTTTACTTAGTCAAATTTTAGTTCCAATTTTTACAGAAATTTTGCCATAGTTTCGCCTAGAAATTGAGTCCCAAGTGTTGACAAAACTGGATTTTTTTCTGATTTTTCAAAACATTTTTACACAAACCAATGCAAACAAAATCATTCTCAGTACACTCCCAATAAATCCCCCTTATAACCTCAACTACAACCTGCAAAAAGGATTTACACTTCTAGTACAAAATAAAGTAAAGGTTTATTATGAAACACAGTAAATAAAATATTTGTTCACTATGCAGCGGAAAGTAACAATATTTACAAATTCATATACATCAAAACTCAAGTTTTACAAAACATAAAGTTTATACATGTTCGGCAGTCAGTCTTTGATCTTTAAGCCCACTATTCACACATCAGAATCTAAACTCTACTCGGCCTAGAGGAACTCTCCAGTTCCACCCTGTCACCTGCGGAATAAACCACGATCGCGCTAAGCCAACGGCTTAGTGGTACAAACAACTATAATATTATGCCTCAATGCAATGCCAATGTCACACAATCAAGTTTCATAAACAATTCAAAAGAATATTATATTTCACAATCTTACATTATTTAATAATTAATCAAAACATTCATGATTCACATTGAAAACAAAAACAAGCATGGGCCCAAAATACCCTAATATGTTATTCAAAGTTCAGAGTTACTGCTTTGGTCCATAATCACAATCATCAAGCCCGTAGGCAATATATATATCTCTATCCATGGATAGTGTAACAGACCCAGTCTCTTGGACCATCAACCCGGTGAAACCCGAGGAGATCCTCAACCCGGCTAGACTGTTACTATTTTTGAGGCTTACGACCCGGTCTTTTCACCCCAAAAACATCATATTTCACATTTATCATTTCACATTTTTCAACTGGAATCGGCTTACGACCCGGTCATTTCACCTATCCAGTGATTCATAGGCATGCCGCCAAACTCAGAACACTGAAAATTGAATTAACATATTAGTCACACAATCATTTCATTTATCTCTTTATCAATTTCTTTCTCGATTCATTTCTCATTTCATATTCCACAATCATTTAGGCAACCATGCCTTAATTACCTCATTTGCATCATCATAGCCAACAACCATGGCCTCATATCTCATATTATCTCAATTCACATTAATCAATTCATCACTCTAGTGTATATAACCAATGGCTTTAGCACACATTTTATATGCTCATCACAACATTCACATTATACCAAACATACATTATTAATATGCATTAACAATGCATTAGATTTCTTAACACATTTACAATCAATTGTATGTTAAGTCTCAACATCATATGAATGTATGCAATAATGTAGTTTGTACTTACCTTAAAACCAACTCACACCAATCTATACACTTACTCTTCCAAGAATCCTCAACACTTAGGTTAGGGCAATTTAACCTCTTCACAACCTAATTCAAAAGGAATATTAGCAAAATGACCATATGAATAGTAAATTGTGGTTTTGGACTCAACTTAATCCTTATTTTGAAAAATTGTATAAAATAATCTACTTACTAAAAACTCTAAAATTTTTACAGAATTTATTTTTACATCTTAAAATCATTCCTTTAAAATTTCAGATCAAACTGAACACAAAATCTTGGTCAAATAGTTCACCCAACCAGACTGCTCCAATTGCCCTGCATCTTGGCAGCAGTTATGAACTTTGTGAATTCCGTAAATTAAATTCAATCAACGTGGTTCCAAATTATTTTTCTCAAATACTAGACTCATTAAGCAACAACATATCCAAAATTCAATTAGATATTATTTTTCTACATTTTTATTAAAAATCCTGAAAAATAACTGTCTAAGTCAAAGTACCTGCTGGAACAGGTCTAATAAAAATAATCTTTCCAAAATCATAACCATTCCAAAATCAAATCAACATATTTTTCAGTCATTTTAGACCCATAGAGGCACAATGTATCAAAAATTTACTTCAAGAACGTTTTCCTATATTTAAATAAAAATCATACAAGTCACAGCATTTACTAATTGTAAAACAGAAAAATTTCACTAAACACAACTCTTACTCTTCCATCACCAACACCAACCTAACTTCTTATCTTTAAACTAAAATCAACACCACAATCATTTAATCCAACACACTTCAACATACTACAATTAACACAACCCAACCTTCCATTATCAACACTCAAACTCATACACCACTTCAAATCAAACAAGAGAAATCAAGAGAGAACTTACCAAAGTTGATGAATCTTCAAAATTTTCCAACTCAATCAATTGAATCTTCCTTCAATTTGAAACTTGGAACTCAAAACAACCTCTTGCTCTCTTGTCTTGGTGATGGCCGGCCACCCAAAAGAAAAGAAGAAAATGAAAGAGACAAAAGAAGCAAAGTCAACTTTCTCTTCTCTTTAAACCTCCACCAAGCATTCCAAAATAAGAAATTACTTAAATACCCTCTTCTATTTGTTTTAATTCTCTTTCACTGATTGCCCTTTCTAGTAATTTCATAATTAACAAATAAATATCTTCTTCCTTTGACCATCCATTTTGACTTGTATATATGTTGTATATATTTCCATATATACAACATATAAACTCTCTCTTCAATTCATTTTCTTTCCAATTACACATATACATTTAATTCAAATAAAACAACAATTATATCAAAACTTCTAGGGCACACTTTGGGATATTACATTTATATTGCAGATATTTTCGCCTGACATGCCAGTGACACGCCCATGTCACTGGGCTTGTCGTTGCCACTGGGATTATGAATATAAGGCATGTCCAGTGACACGCCCATGTCACTGTGCATGTCACAGCTTCTATGAATCATTACAATAGGCACACTATGTGCGTATGGCAGTATCAAGGGCATGTCCATTGACACGCCCATGTCCATGGTTGTGTCACTTGAAGAGTTTTGCTCTTTTCCTCTGCTTCCATCTGTAATTTCCTCCAAAATGACGAAAAGTCCCAAAATGCAAAGAATTCGTGAAATTGATCCTAAAAAGCACTTGAACAAACAAATTAAACTCAATTGGATCATAATCATATTACGAAATAGGGGCAAAATATCATCAATTGTGCACTTATCAACTTGCTTGGGTTCTTCTTAACTACTTAAGCAAAATATCATCCTCCTCTTATTTGTTTCCCACTTCAACTTCCTTTCCTTTATTATCCTCTACTTCTTTAGGTGGTGGCCTTGCATAAGGCTTACCAGATCTATTGTTCATTACTTCATCTTCTTTGGGCTCAAACTAGGTCCATTCCTCCTTCTTGTGTTCAAGATTGTCATCACTATCGTTTGAATCCCAAAACTCATTCACAACATAGATTGCTACTTCTTTACCCACCATAGCTCGTTTAACTTTACTAAATACCATTTCTTCCTTGGCTGCTTCTTCACCCACTTCTTGGAAAGAAGATATGACAAAACTTTTATGCAAACCTCCTCCAATCATGAAGGTCGCCGGTGGTGGTACTCTATTGAACCTTGGCAATGGGTTGTCTTTGGTGTTTGGCTTGTTGGGCTCTGGCAGTTTACCATTATCAATCAAATTTTGGATCTCATGCCTCAACCTCACACATCTATCCGTGTCATGCCCTTGCATTTGATGAAATAGACAAAATGCCTTAGTGTCAAAATTAGTTGGGAGACGGTTAGGCAAAGAACAAGGATTTAAGGGTTGTAACAATCCCTTCTTTTATAGCTTATTAAGGACCCAAGATAGCGGCTTTCCCAATTCTGAAAACTACCTTCTTCCTCCTTGGCCAGTGGCATTAACATCAATAACCTTTTGCATAACATTTGGACTTAACACATTTTGGTTGAAAAATTTGTTAAGCTACTTGGTTCATTGATTGTGTATGAATAATATGCTATGACATTTGTAATGTCATATATGTGTTAAATGCATTGTGAAAAGCCATTGATAATGGCTAATTTGTGTATCATGTGAAATATGCATATTATGTGAAAATACCAAAAGTAATTGGGTAATGTGTTGTGAATGCAAAAATGAGATATGTGTAATAATGAAATGAATTGATATTGATAAAAATGAGAAAAGTGAGAAAAATGAGAAAGATGTGAAAAATGTGAAAAGTGAGAAAAAAATTGTGAAAATAAGGCAATGTGCCTAGATTGAATACGTGACAAAGAGAAAGAGATTGATAATGAGAAATATGAATAAATTGTGTGCCTAGTATGTTATTCAATTTTTACAGTTTTGGGTTTGGCGGCATGCCTGTGATTGCCTACATGCTACACACTGGAATGGTGAAAAGAATGGGTCGTAAGCTAGGCCAGCGGATAAATATGATGTTTTTGGGGTGAAAAGACTGGGTCGTAAGCCTCAAAAACTGTAGCAGTCTAGCCAGGTTGAGGACCAAGATACTGGGGCCTAAGGGTCTAGCCGGGTTGAGGTCCAAGAGACTGGGGCTGTTACATTATCCATGGATATATATATTGCCTACGGGACTAGACACATGGCGTCATTATGGACCAAAGCAGTAACTCTGAAATTTGAATAGCATATTAGATCCTTTTTGGGCCCATGCTTGTCTTTGTTTTAATGTGAATTATGAATTATGAAATATTTGAAAAATATAAGAATGTGGAATGATGTGATATCTATATGCAATGGCATTGCATTGAGTTTTATTATTATTATCAAAGTTTCTATCACTAGGCTTCGACTTAGCGTGATTGTTTCCATCGCACAGGTGACAGGGTAGACTCAGCTGAGCCAGAGAGTTCTTCTAGATTAGGTCGGGTCTAGACTTGTAGTTAAGGTTGTTGAGTTGCTAAAGAGATCATAAACACTACCAGCAGCATGTATATATTTTTATGTTATTGTACATTTTGAGTATTATGCATAATATATTATGTTTTGGATGTTACGTATTGTATATTATAAAGAATGTTTGGGTCAAGTATTTGAAATGGGAGAGTAAGTGTGTTTTAAATTATAAATATATCTATATCTATAAATGTTTGAGAAACTTGGTGAAATTGAGAAGTATGGTTGAGATGGTGATTGGAAATTATTTGGGAGTGTTTTCTTTTTGTAGGTTGTGTTTTGATAAATTTTGGGATATCCAAAATACAAACAAAACTCTGGCAAATTTTTTCCAGAGATTTTTATATATATTATTTATTTTGGGTTCTTATAACAAGTAAAAAATATTTATATTCTATTTAATTTTTATATATTTAGATTTTGAAATTTTAAATTGGAAATGTGAAAATTTTTTATTAAATCGGTCTGTGACATTTTTGTACCGTATATGCGTATTTTACATATGCTAAAAATATGTATTGTACGTATATATGGTATAAGGATGTTACATTTGTTTTGGTATCAGAGCCTAGGTTTGAGGTTCTCGACCTAGGTGGGATGATAGAGAGAGAAAATGGGGAATTTGAAAAATAGTTTTTAATTGTAATACATGACACTGGTAGTTTCTGATCTCTGATATAGTATTTTCTGCTTTGTTTGCAGATATAGGTAGTTATGGCGTCTCGACCGCATTAGGCTGCTGAGAGTAGTCAGAGAGTGTGGCTCCAGATGAGGGTAGAGATGGAGCTAGAGTTCTATCTGCTGGTGAGGTATCTGTTTCTGTGCCTGTGAGACCAGCAGCTGATGAGGTTCCACCTGGCTGGGTATGGCATATGGTAGAGTTGTTGAGGTAGGCTCCAGTTCCGCAGCAGCCACAGCCACAACTGCAGTTACCCGTGAGGCAGTATGACAAACTGAGAAAGTATGGGGCTGAGGACTTTGTTGGTACTACAAACCCTGCTATAGCAGAGCAGTGGCTAGATCGGGTTCAGAGGATATTTATTCAGTTACAGGCCAGTCCAGAAGAGAAGTTTGATTATGCCAGATCTCTTCTGCAGAGAGATGCATATGATTGGTGGAAGACAGTTCTACATGCTCTGGATGATCCACCAGTTCTGACCTATGATTATTTCCTGAGGAAATTTGAGCAGAAGTATACTCCGAAAGAGTATAAAGATGAAAAGAAGATGGAATTCCTGAGTCTGAGATAGGATACTAGGACAGTGACCGAGTATGAGATCGAGTTTATCCGGTTGAGTCACTATGCTGGTGGGATCATTTCTGACGAGTTTGACAGGTGTAGGAGGTTTGAGAAGGGACTGAGACCCTCTATCATGTGCATCATCGCAGGCTCTTGGTATCAGGATTTCTCCCAGTTAGTTGCAGCTGCTAGGAGAGTTGAGAGGGTGTAGAATCTTGCTGCAACTGCCATGGTTGAGGAGACCAGAGTTAGGAGACCCCAGAGTGAGGCAGGGTCTTCATCAGTGAAGAGAGGCCGAGGGGGACATTTTCAGAGGTTTAGTAGGAGTCAAGGGCAGTTTGGCAGGTCAGTACAGCAGCAGAGACAGACAGAGACCTGCAATTTCAGTGGCTAGTGCTCCGACCCCAGTGGCTTAGAGACCTACTCCACCTACTTGCATTCATTGTGGTAGAGTACACGGAGGTGTCTGCTGGTGGAGAGGTGCCTTGGGAGTGTGTTTTAGATGTGGGTCATCAGACCATTTTATCAGAGATTGTCCCGAGCCACTAGAGGTTAGGCAGGCAGATACTGCATATTCTCTACCCAGTGTCAGAGGGGGTCGTGGTGGCAGAGGTTTTAGTAGAGGTGGTCGCCCTGGGTTTAGTCAAAGAGGAGGCTCTACATCCAGAGGCAGTAGGCCAGATGAGGCTGGGCCATCTCAACAGGTTTATGTGATGCAGAGGCAGCCGAATTCTTCAGCCGTCATTGTAGGTACATTTCTTTATTTGGTTTTTCAGTCCTTACTTTATTAGATCCTAGATCTACGCATTCATACATAAGTGCATCCATCTTGCCTGTGTCTAAATTGCATTCTGAGTCCCTAGGATTTGATGTCTTGGTGACAAATCCTTTAGGGCATAGTGTTGTGGTGAGCAGAGTGCACCGAGATAGTCCAATTGTTGTTCTGGATGAGGAGTTTTTCGGTGACCTGATTGAGATGCCTTTCAGGAAAAATGATCTGATTTTGGGCATGGATTTGTTATCCAAGCATGGGGTTGTGGTAGACTGTCAGAAGAAATGTGTTACTTTGAGAACACTTGATGGTAGGGATGTTATAGTATCTAGTGAGCAGAGGTATCTTTCATCTATGTTTGTTTCAGCTGTTTCAGCTGGGAGAATGATTCGGAAGGGATGTGAGGCTTATCTTGCTCATGTTGTAGATACTAGAGTAGTGGGATCCCTCCTTGAAAGTATACCCACAGTTGCTGAGTTTCCAGATGTTTTCCCTGAAGAGTTGCCAGGGGTACCTCCTGAGAGAGATGTGGATTTTGGTATCGATTTGTTGCCTGGTACCACTCCTATCTCTATTACCCCTTATCGGATGGCACCTGTTGAGTTGAGAGAGTTGAAGGTGCAGTTGCAGGAGTTATTGGATAAAGGGTTTATCCACCCTAGTGTGTCCCCGTGGGGAGCGCCTGTGTTGTTTGTGAAGAAGAAGGATGGCACCATGAGATTGTGTATTGATTATAGGCAGTTGAATAAGGTGACCATCAAGAACAAGTATCCTTTGCCTCAGATAGATGATCTATTTGATCAGTTGAAGGGAGCAGCAGTATTCTCTAAGATTGATCTGAGATCAGGGTACCATCAGTTGAGAGTCAGAGATGTGGATGTACCCAAGACAGCTTTTCGTACGAGGTATGGGCATTATGAGTTTCTGGTGATGCCCTTTGGATTGACGAATGCACCAGCAGCTTTTATGGATTTGATGAACAGGGTATTCAGACCATATTTGGATCAGTTTGTGGTAGTCTTCATTGATGATATCTTGGTGTATTCACGTAATGAGGAGGATCATGATAGGCATTGGCAGATCATATTACAGACTCTGAGAGAGAAGCAGTTGTATGCTAAACTATCTAAGTGTGAGTTCTGGCTTGATCGGGTAGCTTTTCTTGGTCATGTGGTTTCAGCAGAGGGTATTAGAGTTGATCCGAGTAAAATTGAGGATATCTTGAATTGGAGTCCACCGAAGACTATGATAGAGGTTAGAAGTTTTCTGGGATTGGCAGGCTATTATCGTCGGTTTGTGAAGGCTTTTTCTATAATAGCTACAGCACTCACCAGATTACTTCGGAAAGGAGTTAAATTTGTGTGGAAAGATCTTTGTCAGGCGAGTTTTGAGCAGCTGAGGGAGATGTTGACTCAAGCTCCTGTCCTTACCTTGCCTATGGAAGGTAAACCATATGTGATATATAGTGATGCTTCACAAAATGGTTTAGGTAGTGTTTTGATGCAGGAGGGTAGAGTCATTGCTTATGCCTCTCGACAGTTGAAACCGCATGAGCTGAATTATCCAACGCATGATTTGGAATTAGCAGCAATAGTTTTTGCCTTGATGATTTGGCGGCATTATTTGTACAGGGAAAAGTGTTTCATTTATACAGATCACAAGAGTTTGAAATACCTGGGTATTCAGAGAGAGCTGAATCTTCGGCAGAGGCGATGGTTAGAGTTGATTAAAGACTATAACTGTTTGATTGATTATCATCCTGGTAAGGCAAATGTTGTTACTGATTCTTTGAGTAAAAAATCTTTGGTAGGTTTGACTGCTTATTCGCTCTCGTTGCTTGTTGAGTTGAGAGCATTGCATGCTAGATTTGAGTCTTCTGATGATGGTGCTTTGATGGCTCAGTTGAAGTTGAGGCCAGTCTTGTTGGATCATATTAGGGAGGCTCAATTAGCACATGAGAGAATTCAGAAAATTATGCTGGTTTGTTAGAAAGGGGAAAGTCGAGACTTGTATGTGAGGGATAATGGCAGTCTATGGTACAGAGATAGATTATGTATTCCTGATGATGTAGAATTGAAAAGAATGATATTAGAGGAAGCACATCAGTCACTTTTTGCTATGCACCTTGGGAGTACCAAGATGTATCAGGACTTGAAGCGACATTATTGGTGGTCAGGTATGAAGAGAGACATAGCAGAGTTTGTATCCAGATGTCTCACTTGCCAGAAAGTGAAGGCTGAGCACCAAGTTCCTTAAGGATTGCTCCAACCATTATCAGTGCCAGAGTGGAAATGGGAGCGAGTGACAATGGATTTTGTGACTGGACTGCCTTTAACTCAAAAGAAGCATGATGCAATCTGGGTGATAGTTGATCGGATGACGAAGACAGCTCATTTTCTTCCAGTTCGGATGGATTATTCTCTTGAGAGATTGGCTGAGCTGTATATCAATGAGATTGTAACACCCCTTCCCGACCTACATATGTAAGCTGAGTAGAGGTGCCACACTAACCTAATGTTGCTACCAATTTTACTTAGTCAAATTTTAGTTCCGATTTTTACAAAATTTTTGCCATAGTTTCGCCTAAAAATTGAGTCCCAAGTGTCGACAAAACCGGTTTTTTTCTTATTTTTAAAAACATTTTACACAAACCAATGCAAACAAAATCATTCTCAGTACACTCCCAATAAATCCCCCTTGTAACCTCAACTACAACCTGCAAAAATGATTTACACTTCTAGTACAACATAAAATAAAGGTTTTGTGACAACCCCCATATTTAAATATTACACAGCGGAAGTTATAAAATATTTACATATTTACAAATTCATATACATCAAAACCCAAGTTTTACAACACATAAAATTTATACATGATTGGCAAGTCTGCTCTGATCTTTAAGCTCCCAAAATGGATTCTTCAAGGTCTACTCTCACTAGGTCTTGATGAACTCTCGGGTTCAACTCTATCCACTCTATTACCTGCGCGATTAAACACTATCGCGCTAAGCCAACGGCTTAGTAAGATAAAACATGCTAATAGTATGCTTTAATGCAATACAATGCCACATATGCTATTGATAAGATCAACATTATAAATATAAAGTTAACACATAATTATGCATTTCACAAATCATAGTCATATGAGCATACCACATTCAACATTACTCAACAACCAACATCTTATTTCATTAACTCATAACATTATTTAGGACATTCATATAACCTTGACACCTATGGGCCCAACAAGTATTTAATATGATATTCAGAGTTCAGAGTTACTGCTTTGGTTCATAGTCACAATAATCACGCCCGTAGGCAAGTGTAACAGACCCAGTCTCTTGGATCATCAACTCAACACATATGAGGAGATCCTCAACCCGGCAAGACTGTTACAAATCATATATCTCATAGTGTAACAGACCCAGTCTCTTGGACCATCAACTCAACACCTATGAGGAGGTCCTCAACCCGGCAAGACTGTTACCTTTCATCATTTCTTAGGCATGCCACCCAAATCCAGAACTCTGAAACTGAATAACATATTAAACAAACAATTCATTTCCATTCTCAATTCTCATCACATTTAGGCAAACATGCCTTCTTTCTTTCAATTACATCATCTTAGCCAATAACAATGGCTTCACATTTCATTTCACAATATAACATCTCATTATTCAAGTATATATATATATCTCATCCATGATCACATTATATCTCACATAGCATCATTCATAAATATCAACATTTCATTCCACATTACTCATGAAACACATTACCATTCACAAAGCACAACATAACATTGTTCAATCTCAACAATGCAATTAGGGCAAAGAACAATTGATTATAACATTCATTGATTCAAGTGTGTTTAAAGTGTTTAGGGTTTGGTTTAAGGACCAACCTACCTTTGGAAAACCAAAGCAATGCAAAAAGAACAAAGAATTAAAACCCTAACCATAAATAGTACATTCTGGTTTTAAACTCCATTTTATCCTTATTTTGAAAAATTGTATAAAATAATCTACTTGACTAAAAATTCTAAAATTTTTAAAGAATTTAGTTTTGTATCTTAAAATCATCCCTTTAAAATTTCAGATCAAACTGAACACAAAATCTTGGTCAAATAGTTCACCTAACCAGACTGCCCCAATTGCCCTGCATCCTGGCAGCAGTTCTGAACTTTGTGAATTCCATAAATCAAATTCAATCAACGTGGTTCCAAATTATTTTTCTCAAATACTAGACTCACTAAGAAACAACATATCCAAAATTCGATTGGATATGATTTTTCTACATTTTATTAAAAATCACGAAATATAGCTGTCCCAGTTAAGGTACCTGCTGGAACAGGTCTAATGAAAATAATCTTTCTAAACTCATAACCATTCCAAAATCGAATCAACATATTTTTCAGTCATTCTAGACTCATAGAGGCACAACATCTCAAAAATTCACTTCAAGAACATTTTTCTAAAATTAATTAAAAATCATACAAGTCACAGCCTTTACTAATCCTAAAACAGAAACAATTTCACTAAACACCAATCTTACTCTTCCATCACCAACACCAACCCAACTTCTCATCTATCAAGCAAAATCAATACTTACAATCATACCATAAGCAACTTAATCATACCACTTCAAAAGAATTGAAGAAATTAGAGAAAAGATCTTACTTTAGTTAAAAACTTCTTAAAGCAACACTTGAACACTTAATCTTTCTTCAATTTAAGCTTGAAATCATCAAAACCATCACTTGTCTCTTTCTTTCTCTTTGGCTATGGAGGGCCGGCCATCAACAAGAAGAAGAAGAAGAAATGGTGAAGAAAACACAAGTCAAACCTTCTTTAAATATCCACCATGTGATTTTATCCGAGCAATTACCAAAGTGCCCTTATTCACATAATTATCTTTTTGTCTTATATGTGCCCAATTAAGTAATTTACCAATCTCAAATAAATATCTTCTCTTGCCTTGACCAAGCCTTTTGACCACTTTATATGTCATATTTATTAACATATACACAACATATAAATTTGTCTCTAAACCCTATTTCTTCCCAAAATACATATACATATACTTTCTCTTCTCAATTTCTTTTCTCTTACAATTTAACACATATATTCAATCCAATATATAACAATAACAACAACAACAATATGCAAAACTTCTAGGGCATAAATGAGGATATTAGGAATTAAGTCGAATTAACAAATCTTGCTGGGTGGGCCGCGAGGGCTGTCCAGTACTGTAGCGATCGCTTGCCTCCTGCGGACTCCGTGCCCAGGTGGTGAAAAGGCCGGGCCGTAAGCCACTAGTGGGCCAGGCAGCCGACCTGGTCGGGGAGGGTCGTTACAGTTAAAAAGGCACCTTTTTAACTGTAACGACCCTCCCCAACCAGGTCGGTATCCCAAGGTCGGTTGCCCAGCCCTTGCCTCCTGCGGACCATGCGGACCCAGTGGGCTGGGCAACCGACCTTGGGATACCGACCTGGTTGGGGAGGGTCGTTACAGAGATAGTCAGGTTACATGGAGTCCCAGTTTCTTTGGTGTCGGATCGAGATCCTCAGTTTACTTCGAGGTTTTGGAAGAGTTTGCATAATGCTCTAGGTTCTCAATTGCATTTTAGTGCTGCTTTCCATCCTCAGACAGATGGACAGTCAGAGAGAGTGATACAGATTCTGGAGGATATGTTAAGGAGCTGTATCATTGATTTTGTCGGGAATTGGGACAGATTTTTGCCATTAATTGAGTTTACTCATAACAACAGTCATCAGTCGAGTATTGGGATGACTCCTTATGAGGCTTTATATGGCAGGAGATGCAGGACACCTTTGTGTTGGGATGAAGTTGGAGAAGGTAAACTGGTTGGTCCCGATTTGATTAAGGAAACAGAGGAGAAAGTGAAGGTGATTCGGGTTCGTTTGAAAGCAGCTTCAGACCGATAGAAATCCTATTCAGATTTAAA
Source organism: Garcia nutans (assembly GCA_947685225.1). NCBI lineage: Eukaryota > Viridiplantae > Streptophyta > Magnoliopsida > Malpighiales > Euphorbiaceae > Garcia > Garcia nutans. Next base: position 30,750,641 of record CANTUV010000005.1, on the reverse strand, counting down.
AAGAAGAGACATAGAGTTCAGTGTGGGAGATAAAGTGTTTCTGAAGGTGTCTCCATGGAAGAAGATTTTGAGATTTGGCCGCAAAGGAAAGTTGAGTCCTCGTTTCATAGGACCATATGAGGTGTTGCAGAGAGAGTTCATCCAGTGGCTTATGGACTAGCTTTGCCGCCTGAGTTGGATCGAATACATAATGTTTTCTATGTCTTGATGCTTTGGAGATATAGGTTTGACCCATCTCATATCTTGTCAGTGGATTCCATTGAGGTGAGTCCAGATCTGACTTACGAGGAAGAACCAGTGGCGATTTTGGCACGAGAGGTTAAGGAATTGAGGAATAAGAGGGTGCCACTTGTGAAAGTCCTTTGGAGGAATCATGCCAATGAGGAGGCGACATGGGAAAGCGAGCAGGCGATGCAGAGTCAGTTTTTCCATTTGTTCCAGACTTGAGGACAGGTAATTTCGGGGACGAAATTTGTTTTAAGGGGAGAGAATTGCAACATCCAAAAATTTTTGAAAACTTTTTATTTTTGAAAAATTGGATAAAATAAATTACAATTTAAAAGGATAAATTAAATTAATGGTTTTAAATAAAAAATGAAGGGATTTTAAATGAAAAAGTGGAATATATATGTGATATATATGCAAAATATACATAACATATATAAAAAGTCAACACTTTTTAAAAGAAAAGGGTATTTTGGTAATCAAATCTTATAAATTCAAAATTAATAAAATAATTCAAAAACAAATTAATTTTGAATGGAAGAGGGAAATTAAGACTTTTAATTTATAAAAAAAATAATTAAATAATTAAATATTAAATTATTTTAATATATATATATATATGTGGTTAAAAAAAATAGGAAAAGGAAAGAATATTTAAAAGTCTTCTTCTTCTTCTTCTTCTTCTTCTTCTTCTTCTCAAGAACGTGGTTTCCATGGATGATTGAAGACCAAGGATTTTAATTCTTCCATACTCCAAAATTAAAGGAATTAACAAGTTTCAAGTGGATTTTTGGTGATTTCAACCAAAATTAGTAAGTTTCCATCTCTTTTCTTTGAATTCCTTGGAAATTTAGATTATGTGAGAGATTGGATTTTTATGTAGGATGTTATAATTGTTGGAATTGGTGTGTATAATGTTATTTTGGGTAGTTAACAATGATTCTAAGGTTAGATTGAAGAGATGATGGAGTTTGGTTAAAGAATGGTGAAGAGAGAGAATTTAGGGTTATGGATTTTTGGGGTTTTGAAAACATGAATTTTAATTGTGCAAATTGATTCCAAATGAGTTGTTTTGATTCATAAAAAAGTATTTTAAAGTCAAATATTGGATTTGGTGGTGTTGGGTTGGAGTTTGAGAATGGAAGTGGAGATTTAGAGTTTTGGAAAAGTGATTTTCCAAAGTGGTTGAATTGTGTGATTTTATTTGTTTAAGCATGTTGTTTAGTGTTAAAAGTGATGAATATAAGCTTGGAATGGGTAATGGATTGTGTTGGAATGGAAAACCTTCAATGGGGGAAGGTTAGGCCATTTTTGAGATTTTGTATATAAGAGTGTATTTTTATAATGTAAATGATTTAAATGTATTAAAATATGTTTTTAATAATATAAATAAACTTAAAATACTAATTTAATTGTAGTAGAATGGAATTCTAATGTTGAAGTAAGGAAAGGCTAAATTTTTGAAAATTTATAGGAGTGATGTGTATTTATGATTTAATGTTGGAAATGCCATTAAATGTGATACTAAATTATTATTTGTTATCACATTTGGTTTAGGCATTGAGGCGGGTTGATTTGCTTCATCCAAGTGGTGAAGGGCAAGTTGAAAAGATTGGATTGAAGGCTGTTTTTTGCTTGCTTTGGGTTGCTAGTGGAGGTATGTAAAAACTTTGAATATAATGTATATATTTGCATAACATTTGGACTTAACACATTTTGGTTGAAAAATGTGTTAAGCTACTTGGTTCATTGATTGTGTATGAATAATATGCTATGACATTTGTAATGTCATATATGTGTTAAATGCATTATGAAAAGCCATTGATAATGGCTAATTTGTGTATCATGTGAAATATGCATATTATGTGAAAATACCAAAAGTAATTGGGTAATGTGTTGTGAATGCAAAAATGAGATATGTGTAATAATGAAATGAATTGATATTGATAAAAATGAGAAAAGTGAAAAAAATGAGAAAGATGTGAAAAATGTGAAAAGTGAGAAAAATTGTGAAAATAAGGCAATGTGCCTAGATTGAATATGTGACAAAGAGAAAGAGATTGATAATGAGAAATATGAATAAATTGTGTGCCTAGTATGTTATTCAATTTTTACAGTTCTGGGTTTGAATAGCATATTAGATCCTTTTTGGGCTCATGCTTGTCTTTGTTTTAATGTGAATTATGAATTATGAAATATTTGAAAAATATAAGAATGTGGAATGATGTGATATCTATATGCATTATGCAATGGCAATGAATTGAGTTTTATTGTTATTATCAAAGTTTGTACCACTAGGCTTTGACTTAGCGCGATTGTTTCCATCATGCAGGTGACAGGGTAGACCCAGCTGAGCCAGAGAGTTCTTCTAGACTAGGTCGGGTCTAGACTTGTAGTTAAGGTTGTTGAGTTGCTAATGTAACACCCCTTCCCGACCTACGTGTGTAAGCTGAGTAGAGGCGCCACACTATCCTAATGTTGCTACCAATTTTACTTAGTCAAATTTTAGTTCCGATTTTTACAGAAATTTTGCCATAGTTTCGCCTAGAAATTGAGTCCCAAGTGTCGACAAAACTAGTTTTTTTCTGATTTTTCAAAACATTTTTACACAAACCAATGCAAACAAAATCATTCTCAGTACACTCCCAATAAATCCCCCTTATAACCTCAACTACAACCTGCAAAAAGGATTTACACTTCTAGTACAAAATAAAGTAAAGGTTTATTATGAAACACAGTAGATAAAATATTTGTTCACTATGTAGCGAAAAGTAACAATATTTACAAATTCATATACATCAAAACTCAAGTTTTACAAAACATAAAGTTTATACATGTTTGGCAGTCAGTCTTTGATCTTTAAGCCCACTATTCACACTTCAGAATCTAAACTCTACTCGGTCTAGAGGAACTCTCCGGTTCCACCCTGTGACCTGCGCGATAAACCACAATCGTGCTAAGCCAACGGCTTAGTGGTACAAACAACCATAATATTATGCCTCAATGCAATGCCAATGTCACACAATCAAGTTTCATAAACAATTCAAAAGAATATAATATTTCACAATCTTACATTATTTAATAATTAATCAAAACATTCATGATTCACATTGAAAACAAAGACAAGCATGGGCCCAAAATACACTAATATGTTATTCAAAGTTCAGAGTTACTGCTTTGGTCCATAATCACAATCATCAAGCCCGTAGGCAATATATATATATATCTCTATCCATGGATAGAGTAACATACCCAGTCTCTTGGACCTCAACCTGGTTAGAACCGAGGAAATCCTCAACCCGGCTAGACTGTTACTGTTTTTGAGGCTTACGACCCAGTCTTTTCACCCCAAAAACATCATATTTCACATTTATCATTTCACATTTTTCAACTGGAATCGGCTTACGACCCAGTCTTTTCACCTATCCAGTGATTCATAGGCATGCCGCCAAACCCAGAACTCTGAAAATTGAATTAACATATTAGGCACACAATCATCCTATCTTTCACATTTCATATTCCATATTTCATTTCATCATCATATAGGCAAATATGCTTCAACCATCTTATTTACATCATTATAACCAAACACATTGGTTTTACATCTCATTATATCTCAAATCACATTAATCAATTCATCACTCAAGTGTATATAACCAATGGCATTAACACACATTTACATGCTCATCACAACATTCACATTATACCAAACATACATTATTAATATGCATTAACAATGCATTAGATTTCTTAACACATTTACAATCAAATGTATGTTAAGTCTCAACATCATATGAATGTATGCAATAATGTAGTTTGTACTTACCTTAAAACCAACTCACACCAATCTATACACTTACTCTTCCAAGAATCCTCAACACTTAGGTTAGGGCAATTCAACCTCTTCACAACCTAATCCAAAAGGAATATTAGCAAAATGACCATATAAATAGTAAATTCTGGTTTTGGACTCAACTTAATCCTTATTTTGAAAAATTGTATAAAATAATATAATTGAATAAAAACTCTAAAATTTTTACATAATTTTTTTTTACATCTTAAAATCATTCCTTTAAAATTTCAGATCAAACTGAACACAAAATCTTGGTCAAATAGTTCACCCAACCAGACTGCTCCAATTGCCCTGCATCCTGGCAGCAGTTCTGAACTTTGTGAATTCCATAAATTAAATTGGATCAACGTGGTTCCAAATTATTTTTCTCAAATACTAGACTCACTAAGAAACAACATATCCAAAATTCAATCAGATATTATTTTTCTACATTTTATTAAAAAACCCGAAAGATAGCTGTCTCAGTCAAGATACCTGCTGGAATAGGTCTAAGAAAAATAATCTTTCCAAAATCATAACCATTCCAAAATCAAATCAACATATTTTTCAGTCATTCTAGACTCATAGAGGCACAACATATCAAAAATTCACTTCAAGAACGTTTTTCTATATTTAATTAAAAATCATACAAGTCACAACATTTACTAATTATAAAACAGAAAAAAAATTTCAAAAGGAGTTCAATGGTTAAAGTACCAAACTCAGGTATTCTATGCTTTCAACTTCACTAATGTAATATCCTCATGTATGCCCTAGAAGTCTTGGTTATGTTGTTGTTGTAAATTGGATTGAATGTATATGTTATGTGTTAAGAAAAGAAATTGAGAAGAGAATGCTTGTGTATATGTGTTTTGGGAAAGAAAATAGGGTTTAGAGAGAAATGTATATGTTGTTTATATGAAGATATAACTAACATATAGATAAGTCAAATAGAGAGTCAATGCAAGAAGATATTTTATTTGAGACTTGTGAAATTACATATTTGGGCATGCAAGGGACAAAAGCTAAATTAAGTGATGAGGGGTGTTTTGGTAATTGTTTTGTTAAATTTTGTGGTGGAGATTTAAAGAAGAAGAAATGGTTGATTTGTATTCATTCTTCTTCTCTTCTCATGTGTGTGCCGGCCATTGAAGAAAAGAGAGAGCAAGAGAGGTGTGCTTGATGCTAGAACCAAATTGAAGAAGGAATCAAAGGATTTGGCTAGAGATTTGTGGAATTTCTTCATTTAAGGTAAGTATTCTCTTGTTTTCTTTACTTATTTTGAAGTTGTGTTTGAAGTGAATTAGGGTTTGTTGATTTTGTGATTTGATGGGTTTGAGATGTGGTTGTGTTGTGTTTTCAAGTGTTAAATTGGTTTTAAGTTAATAGTTTAAATAGGTGTTGTTGTTGGAAGTAGTATATGTTGATTTTAAAAGGTGAAGAAGGATGGTGATTTTAGGGTTTTGAGATGGTTTGTGTTTGAATGTAATATTAATGTATTGTAAAGCGATTCTTGTGATGAATATATGTTTAGAACATTGATTGTATTCATTTGAAATATATTATATGGTGTATATTGTGTTTGAGTACAATTGAAAGAGTGTTGGATTTGGTTAGGGTTATGTTCATGGGTGACACGGCCAATAGCAATGGAGAGACACGGCCAAGTCATGGAACATTTGGCCGTGTTGGGTTGATTTTTAGGAGACACGGCCGTGTCCCATGCTAGTGTCTGTCACTGCCAAAATTAAGTTGAGAGACACGGCCACAAGCTTGGCCGTGTCCCTCAAATGTGTTGGTTACTGTTTTTATTTTTGTTCTTTTTGTATGGTTTTGATTCTTCAAAGATATTTGTGATACTTAAACCTAAACATAAACACTTTAAATATACTTCAAAGATAAGAATGACCTAATCAAATGTATGTGGAATATACATTCATTGATGTTGAGATTATAGCACACATTTGTTGATATTGATTAAACATATGAACAATGTTAGGCTATATGCATTGTGAATGGTAATGTGGTATGTACTTTGAAATGTTGTATCAATGATGATATATGATTAATATGAATTGAGATATTGTTTGATTTGAGGCCATTGTGATTGGCTATGATGATTCAATTGAAAGATATATGGCATGTTTGCCTAATTGATGAAAATTGAGAATGAAATGTAAATGAATTGTGTGGCTAATGTGTTATTCCATTTTCAGAGTTGGTTATTGGTGGCATGCCTAATGATAGTAACAATCTCTTGAAGTTAGGTTGGATTGAATCCTTGAAGCCTAATTGAGATGTTACAACCCTTGAAGCTAGGTTGGGTTGGTTCTTGAAGCCAAGTTGGGTTGAAGCTTAGCATGCTTTGCTCCCCTTGAAGCTTGGTTGAACCTAATCCTTGAAGCCTAGTTGGGTATATGATATTGATAAATGTGACAACAAAACCAAAGCATTAACTCTGAAAATTGAATGGCATATTAGTGTGTCTTGGGCCCAATGCTTGTCTTTGTTTAGTGTTGTTCATGAATGGTTTATTGAGTAACTAATAAGGTATATAAAAAGATGTTGAAATGTGATATGTCTACATGTGTTGGATTATGAAACGTATAGGTATGTTGTTTGCTTTGCATATATGATGTTACATTTATAATATGGATTGACAATTTACATTGCATTGCACTAAAGCATAACATTAGCATGAATTATCTTACTAAGCCCTTGGCTTAGCGCGATAGTGTTTAATCGCGCAGGTGATAGAGTTGATAGAGTTGAACCCGAGAGCTCTTCGAGACCGAGTGAGAGTAGACGTTGAAGAGTTGATTTTGGGAACTTAAAGATCAGAGAATATTTGCCAATCATGTATAACTCTTTTATATTTTGTAAAGTTTGGTTTATAATGTAAATATATGTATAATTGTAAATATGTATTCAAATGTTTTCATATCGGTAAATATTTTCTAGATTCCGCTGCGTATTAACTAAATATATTTATATACCTATTTTGTTTTATATTACAAATTGATTATTTATTATCTATAATGTATATTGAGAAAGATGATGGTATTATATAAAATGTTCTTGAATGTTATAAGAATCCGTAGCATTCCTATATTCGATACATGTATACTACATTGTGGTGTATGTAGTGTGTATGTATTGGGTGTGGGGGTGTTACAATTGTTTTGGTATCAGAGCCTAGGTTTGAGATTCTCAACCTAGGTAAAATGTAATAAAAAGAATATTTTTATTTAAAAAGTGAATTTTTGAATAACATATATGTTTGGGATTGTCAATCTCTGATCTTTAATAGGATGTATTCTGTTGTGTTTGCAGAAATAGGTTGTGATGGATCCTCATTTGCATCAGTCGGTTGAGGGTAGTGAGGAGAGTGTAGCTCCGGAGGATAGAGCTAGAGTTGATAGTGCTGAGGAGGCACCTGCTTCGGTGTCGGGGAGACCAGTTGGTGAGGAGGTTCCGCCAGCTTGGCTTAGGCATGTGGTAGAGGCTTTGAGACAAGCACCTGTGCAACCACCACCACCCCCTCAGCCTGTGGTATCTGTGAGGCACTATGATAAACTAAGGAAGTATGGAGCGGAGGATTTCCTTGGTACAGTTGATCCAGCTGTAGCGGAGCAATGGCTTGATAAAGTACAGAGGATCTTTATTCAGTTGCAAGCCACCCCGGAGGAAAAGTTTGACTATGCAAGATCTTTGCTACAGAAGGATGCATATGACTGGTGGAGGACAGTGCCCCATTCTATGTATGATCCACCAACCTTGTCCTATGCTGACTTTCTGAGAGAGTTTGAATTGAAGTATACTCCGAGGGAGTATAAGGACATGAAGAAGATGGAGTTTTTGAGCTTGAAGCAAGACAGCAGGATTGTAACTGAATATGAGGTTGAGTTTATTAGATTGAGTCATTATGCTGGGGGCATTATAGCTGATGAGATAGAAAGATGCAGGAGATTTGAGGAGGGATTGAGGCCCTCTATCATGTGCTTAGTGGCTGGATCTAGATATCACGATTTTTCCCAGCTTGTGGCAGCAGCTCGGAGTGTGGAGCGAGCTCAAGTTATTGCAGCTGCTTCAGAGGAAGAGGTTAGGGTTAGGAGGCCCCAGTTGGAGGCAGGGTCTTCTTCTGTGAAGAGAGGTAAAGGAAGATTTGTTCCTCGGAGTAGTAGGAGTCAGAGGTCAGCTGGTAGGTCAGTGCAGTTACAGAGGCAGAGATTTAGACCTGCAGCTTCAGTGGCAAGTGCTCCGACCCCAATGACTCAGAGATCCACCCTACCCATCTGCATTCATTATGGTATGCCACATGGTGGTCCTTGTTGGAAGACTGGTGTAGCAGGGGTTTGTTTCAGATGTGGATCGCCTGATCACTTTGTGAGAGATTGTCCTGAGAGGCAGGAGCGGATGTCAGTAGATACTGCAGCTTCTCGACCTAGTGTGAGGGGAGGTCGAGGAGGCAGAGGGGTCAGCAGAGGAGGAAGATCTGGGTTCAATGCTAGAGGAGGTTCTACATCCAGGGAGAGTAGACCAGAGGAGGTTGGATCTTCCCAGAGGGTATATGTTATGCAGAGGCAGCCAGATGCTTCGGCAGTCATAGCTGGTACTTTTTCTTTATTTGATATTGCAGTACTTGCTTTGATTGATCCGGGTTCCACTCATTCATATATTAGTGCATCTTTTTTGCCTGTGTCTGATATGCATGCTGAGTCCCTAGGATTTGATTTGTTGGTGACAAATCCTTTAGGGCATAGTGTGATTGTGAGCAAGGTGCACCGAGATAGTGTAGTGAGGGTGCAAGGTGAGGAGTTCCTTGGAGATTTGATTGAGATGCCATTTAAGGAATATGATGTGATTCTAGGCATGGACTGGCTATCTAGACATGGAGCTGTGGTAGACTGTAAAAGGAAAATTGTTTCTTTGAGAACTGCTGATGGTAGAGAGGTAATAGTATCTAATGAGCAGGAACAGCTAGCCTCCTTATTTGTTTCAGCTGTTGTAGCTAGGAGATTGATTAGAAAGGGGTGTGAAGCCTATCTTGCTCATGTGATAGATATTAGAGTGAAGGGTTCTCCTATTGATAGTATTGCCACAGTTGCAGAGTTCCCAGATGTGTTTCCAGAGGAGTTGCCAGGGTTACCTCCTGAGAGAGAGGTGGAGTTCGGTATTGAATTGTTGCCTGGTACTACTCCTATCTCTATTACTCCTTATAGAATGGCACCAACAGAATTAAGGGAATTGAAAGTGCAATTACAGGAGTTGTTGGATAAGGGATTTATTCGCCCTAGTGTCTCACCTTAGGGAGCTCCTGTTTTATTTGTGAAGAAGAAAGATGGTACTATGAGGTTGTGTATCGATTATAGGCAATTGAATAAGATGACTATTAAAAATAAATATCCTTTGCCTAGAATCGATGATCTCTTTGATCAGTTTAAGGGTGCAACAGTGTTTTCTAAAATTGATCTGAGATCTGGGTACCATCAGTTGAGGGTCAAAGCTGAAGATGTTCCTAAGACAGCTTTTCGGACCAGGTATGGGCATTATGAGTTTCTAGTTATGCCTTTTGGTTTGACGAATGCACCTGCAGCTTTTATGGACTTGATGAATAGGGTGTTTAGGCCTTATTTGGATCAGTTTGTGGTAGTGTTTATTGATGATATTCTGGTGTATTCGCGGAATAAAGAGGAACATGACAAGCATCTGCGGATTGTGTTGCAGATTTTGAGAGAGAAGCAGTTGTTTGCTAAACTGTCGAAGTGTGAGTTCTGATTGGACCAAGTAGCTTTTCTCGGTCATATAGTTTCAGCTGAAGGTATTAGAGTTGATCCGAGTAAAGTTGAAGCTATTCTGAATTGGAGTCCACCCAAGTCTGTGACAGAAGTTAGAAGTTTTCTGGGTTTGGCAGGCTATTACCGACGGTTTGTGAAATGATTTTCTTTGATAGCTACTCCACTCACCAGATTGCTTCGGAAGGGAGTTAGATTTGTGTGGACAGATCAGTGTCAGACTAGCTTTGATTAGTTGAGAGAAATGTTGACTCAAGCGCCTGTTCTTACTTTACCTGTAGAAGGCAAACCATATGTGATCTACAGTGATGCTTCACATAATGGTTTGGGGTGTGTGTTGATGCAAGAAGGTAAAGTTATAGCTTATGCTTCTAGACAGTTGAAACCGCATGAGCTCAATTATCCGACCCATGATTTGGAGCTAGCAGCAATTGTGTTTGCATTGAAGATCTGGCGACACTATCTGTTTGGGGAGAAATGTTTCATCTACACTGATCACAAGAGTTTGAAATATTTGGGTGTCCAGAAAGAGCTTAATCTGCGACAGAGGAGATTGTTGGAATTGATTAAAGACTACGACTGTTTGATTGATTATCATCCAGGTAAAGCAAATGTGGTTGCTGATGCCTTGAGTCGGAAGTCTTTAGCAGGTTTAACTGTTTATTCGCTCTCGTTGCTTGTTGAGTTGAGAGCTTTGCATGCCAGTTTTGTATCTTGTGATGATGGTGCATTATTGGCACAGTTGCATTTGAAACCAGTTTTGTTGGATCAGATAAAAGAGGCTCAGTTGGCTGATGAGAAGATTCGAAAGATTGTGTCAGATTGCCAGAATGGGAAAAGTGGAGATTTTATTGTGAGAAATGATGGGAGTCTCTAGTTTAAGAATAGATTGTGTATACCCGATGATGCAAATTTAAAAAGAATCATTTTGGAAGAAGCACATCAGTCAGTGTTTGCTATGCATCCGGGCAATACAAAGATGTATCATGATTTGAGACAGCATTACTGGTGGTCTGGTATGAAGAGAGACATTGCGGAGTTTGTATCGAAATGTCTCACTTGTCAGAAGGTAAAAGCAGAGCATCAAGTTCCAACCGGGTTGCTTCAACCGTTGTCAGTGCCTGAATGGAAATGGGAAAGAGTGACAATGGATTTTGTGTCTGGTTTGCCATTGACACAAAGGAAACATGATGCTATATGGGTGATTGTTGATAGGTTGACTAAGACAGCTCATTTCCTTCCGGTTCGGATGGATTACTCTTTGGAGAGGTTAGCTGAGCTGTATATTCATGAGATTGTAAAGTTGCATGGGATTCCAACTTCTTTAGTGTCTGATCGAGATCCCCGGTTTACTTCAAGATTTTGGAAGAGTTTGCATAGTGCTTTGGGTTCTCGACTGCACTTCAGCACTGCTTTTCATCCGCAGACAGATGGGCAGTCAGAGAGGGTGATACAGATTATTGAGGATATGTTGAGAAGCTGTGTCATCGATTTTTCTGGAAGTTGGGACAGATTTCTACCGCTTGTGGAGTTTGCTTATAACAACAGTCACCAATCTAGCATTGGTATGGCACTGTTTGAAGCATTGTATGGCCGACGGTGTCGGACACCTCTTTGTTGGAGTGAACTTGGAGATGGTAAGTTGATTGGTCCTGATTTGATTTAAGAAACTGAAGAGAAAGTGAAGTTGATTCGAGACAGGTTGAAAGCAGCTTTAGACTGACAGAAGTCTTATGCGGATCTGAAAAGGAGAGACATAGAGTTTGATGTTGGAGATAAGGTATTTTTGAGAGTATCTCCTTGGAAGAAAATTTTGAGGTTCGGTCGGAAAGGGAAATTGAGTCCTCGATTCATTGGACCGTATGAAGTTTTGGAAAGAGTTGGGCCAGTTGCTTATCGGCTTGCTTTGCCACCTGAGTTGGATCGGATTCATAATGTATTCCATGTTTCTATGTTGAGGAGGTACTGGTCGGATCCATCTCATGTGTTGCCATTTGAATCTATCGAAGTGAGCCCAGATTTGACATTTGAAGAGGAACCAGTTGCTATCTTGGCACGTGATGTGAAAGAGTTGAGAAGCAAGAGTGTGCCATTGGTGAAAGTTCTATGGAAGAATCATGGAAAGGAAGAGGCAACTTGGGAAAGTGAATAAATCATGCGAGATCAGTACCCTCAATTATTTCAGAGTTGATATCAGGTAATTTCGAGGACGAAATTTCTTTTTAGAGGGGGAGAATTGTAATATCCTCATGTATGCCCTAGAAGTCTTGGTTATGTTGTTGTTGTAAATTGGATTGAATGTATATGTTATGTGTTAAGAAAAGAAATTGAGAAGAGAATGCTTGTGTATATGTGTTTTGGGAAAGAAAATAGGGTTTAGAGAGAAATGTAAATGTTGTTTATATGAAGATATAACTAACATATACATAAGTCAAATAGAGAGTCAATGCAAGAAGATATTTTATTTGAGACTTGTGAAATTACATATTTGGGCATGCAAGGGACAAAAGCTAAATTAAGTGATGAGGGGTGTTTTGGTAATTGTTTTGTTAAATTTTGTGGTGGAGATTTAAAGAAGAAGAAATGGTTGATTTGTATTCATTCTTCTTCTCTTCTCATGTGTGTGCCGGCCATTGAAGAAAAGAGAGAGCAAGAGAGGTGTGCTTGATGCTAGAACCAAATTGAAGAAGGAATCAAAGGATTTGGCTAGAGATTTGTGGAATTTCTTCATTTAAGGTAAGTATTCTCTTGTTTTCTTTACTTATTTTGAAGTTGTGTTTGAAGTGAATTAGGGTTTGTTGATTTTGTGATTTCATGGGTTTGAGATGTGGTTGTGTTGTGTTTTCAAGTGTTAAATTGGTTTTAAGTTAATAGTTTAAATATGTGTTGTTGTTGGAAGTAGTATATGTTGATTTTGAAAGGTGAAGAAGGATGGTGATTTTAGGGTTTTGAGATGGTTTGTGTTTGAATGTAATATTAATGTATTGTAAAGCGATTCTTGTGATGAATATATGTTTAGAACATTGATTGTATTCATTTGAAATATATTATATGGTGTATATTGTGTTTGAGTACAATTGAAAGAGTGTTGGATTTGGTTAGGGTTATGTTCATGGGTGACACGGCCAATAGCAATTGAGAGACACGGCCAAGTCATGGAACATTTGGCTGTGTTGGGTTGATTTTTAGGAGACACGGCCGTGTCCCATGCCAGTGTCTGTCACTGCCAAAATTAAGTTGAGAGACACGGCCACAAGCTTGGCCGTGTCCCTCAAATGTGTTGGTTACTGTTTTTATTTTTGTTCTTTTTGTATGGTTTTGATTCTTCAAAGATATTTGTGATACTTAAACCTAAACATAAACACTTTAAATATACTTCAAAGATAAGAATGACCTAATCAAATGTATGTGGAATATACATTCATTGATGTTGAGATTATAGCACACATTTGTTGATATTGATTAAACATATGAACAATGTTAGGCTATATGCATTGTGAATGGTAATGTGGTATGTACTTTGAAATGTTGTATCAATGATGATATATGATTAATATGAATTGAGATATTGTTTGATTTGAGGCCATTGTGATTGGCTATGATGATTCAATTGAAAGATATATGGCATGTTTGCCTAATTGATGAAAATTGAGAATGAAATGTAAATGAATTGTGTGGCTAATGTGTTATTCCATTTTCAGAGTTGGTTATTGGTGGCATGCCTAATGATAGTAACAATCTCTTGAAGTTAGGTTGGATTGAATCCTTGAAGCCTAATTGAGATGTTACAACCCTTGAAGCTAGGTTGGGTTGGTTCTTGAAGCCAAGTTGGGTTGAAGCTTAGCATGCTTTGCTCCCCTTGAAGCTTGGTTGAACCTAATCCTTGAAGCCTAGTTGGGTATATGATATTGATAAATGTGACAACAAAACAAAAGCATTAACTCTGAAAATTGAATGGCATATTAGTGTGTCTTGGGCCCAATGCTTGTCTTTGTTTAGTGTTGTTCATGAATGGTTTATTGAGTAACTAATAAGGTATATAAAAAGATGTTGAAATGTGATATGTCTACATGTGTTGGATTATGAAACATATAGGTATGTTGTTTGCTTTGCATATATGATGTTACATGTATAATATGGATTGACAATTTACATTGCATTGCACTAAAGCATAACATTAGCATGAATTATCTTACTAAGCCCTTGGCTTAGCGCGATAGTGTTTAATCGCGCAGGTGATAGAGTTGATAGAGTTGAACCCGAGAGCTCTTCGAGACCGAGTGAGAGTAGACGTTGAAGAGTTGATTTTGGGAACTTAAAGATCAGAGAATATTTGCCAATCATGTATAACTCTTTTATATTTTGTAAAGTTTGGTTTATAATGTAAATATATGTATAATTGTAAATATGTATTCAAATGTTTTCATATCGGTAAATATTTTCTAGGTTCCGCTGCGTATTAACTAAATATATTTATATACCTATTTTGTTTTATATTACAAATTGATTATTTATTATCTATAATGTATATTGAGAAAGATGATGGTATTATATAAAATGTTCTTGAATGTTATAAGAATCCGTAGCATTCCTATATTCGATACATGTATACTACATTGTGGTGTATGTAGTGTGTATGTATTGGGTGTGGGGATGTTACAACTAAACACTACTCTTACTCTTCCATCACCAACACCAACCTAACTTCTTATCTTTAATTCAATTTCAACACTTTCAAACATAATCACAACTCAAATAAAACAAGGGAAATCAAGAGAGAACTTACCAAAGTTGATGAAACTTCAAAATTTTCCAACTCAATCACTTGATTGTTCCTTCAATTAGCTCTTAAAATTCAAAAACCCTCACATGCTCTCTTGCTTCCTTGATGTCCAGCCAACACTAAGAGAAAAGAAAAGAAAATGACAAAGTGTAAGAGACAAAGTCAAATTTCTCATCTCTTTAAACCTCCACCAAGTATTCCAAATAAGAAATTACTTAAATACCCTCTTCTATTTATTTTAGCTCCCTTTCCCTTACTTTCCTTTTTAGTAATTTCACAAATAACAAATTAAATATCTTCTTCCTTTGACCATCCATTTTGACTTGTATATATGTTATATATATTTCCATATATACAACATATAAACTCTCTCTTAATTATTTTTCTTTCCAATTACACATATACATTTAATTCAAATAAAACAACAATTATATGAAAACTTCTAGGGCACACTTTGGGATATTACAGCTAAAGAGATCAGAAACACTACCAGTAGCATGTATATATTTTTATGTTATTGTACATTTTCAGTATTATGCCTAATATATTATGTTTTGGATGTTATGTGTTGTATATTATAAAGAATGTTTGGGTCAATGTATTTGAAATGGGAGAGTAAGCGTGTTTTAAATTATATATATCTATATCTATAAATGTTTGAGAAACTTGGTGAAATTGAGAGGCATGGTTGAGATGGTGATTGGAAATTATTTGGGAGTGTTTTCTTTTTGCAGGTTGTGTTTTGATAAATTTTGGGATATACAAAATACAAACAAAACTCTGGCAAATTTTTTCCTGAGATTTATATATATATTATTTATTTTGGGTTCTTATAACAAGTAAAGAATATTTATATTCTATTTAATTTTTATATATTTAGAATTTGAAATTTTAAATTGGAAATGTGAAAATTTTTATTAAATAGGTCTGTGACATTTTTGTACCGTATATGCATATTTTACAGATGCTGAAAATATGTATTGTACGTATATAGGGTATATGGATGTTACATTTGTTTGGTAGAAATGGTACTCGTTTATCTCATAGTTTCCTCTTAAGGGAGGAGGTCATGGGTTCGAATGAGGGAGGCGACCTCATTTGAGGCCAAATAAACAAATTCCTGCTTGGGAGCCGTGAGGTGAACGAGTACTATGGTGGCTTGCTGGGTTGAGGGCTGGGACTACGGTCCACCTACGGGAGAAAAGGCCCAAGAGACCAGCTGTTGTAAGACTGTGCTAGTGGGGTTGTTACACTTCGGCTCTTTCTTCTTGTCTTGAGGATCTTGGAAGTATTGAGCCCAATCATCATCATCACCAATGATCACCTTATCATCATCAAAAACCACTTCACCAACTTTAGCCTTCCCCTTGTCCTTTGGCTTCTTGGTGCTAGCAGATGCTTCGACATTGTTTCCTAAAATTGCAGCCAATTGGTTTTTCATGGTCTCAGCCAAGGTCTCCTTTAGTTCTTCCATTTTAGCATTGATGGTGTCATCCACCATTCTTTGAATTTGTTCGAGCTCCATTGCTTTTGGTAAAAAAAGTGATTAAGTCACTGCCAGATTCTTAGTCTCCGGCATAGGTCGAATTGTCGTAAGCTTTTGAACTGTCGTAATCTAGGGCTTTGAGCCAGAAGGGATTAATGATATGTCATGCAAGTGTATGTATGCATGTATGCACAAACAAACAAGGATAAATATGACAGTCCTTCCCACCTTATAACTTCCACAAACGAATGGCGAGTCTCTTTTCCTAGGTATATAGTTAACAAAATATCAACATGGGGTATCTTGTTTTTGAATATTTCCCTCGGACGTTTCAACCAATAATTATATTTTAAAAATGAAAATCAGTTCATGATAATTCCCATTAATTAGGTTTTAATCCATTCAACCAACTAAAGCGGCTTTCATGCTATATTGGATTAAAACTAAATTAAGAGATTTATTATAAATAGATTTCTCACTTCAAAAAGTAACTAATGATTCATTCCAAAAACAAACCCATGATTAAAAATTCTTAGTATAATCTAGGCTCATAATTGATTTTTGGTATTTCTTAATTGACTTAAATAATTTATAAGCTCTTTTTAAGAAAAGATTGGATGAAATACAAAAATAGTTTTATTTGAAAAACCCATTGTAAAAAAGATTTTTAGAAAAAATGGATTTTTGACTTTGTATTTGAGTCATGATAAAAGAATTTTTGATTTATTTTTAGAAAAGTTTTATGTCCAAAGGCCATCTTGAAAAGTTTTGAAAATAGCTTTGGTCTTTTGGACTCTAAAGAAAAATTTATTTTAACCTTACAATGTACTTAGGTCATATTAGAAAAAGAACAAACCAATTAAGCCATGATTTAAGCCAAGATAAATTAACCATAGTCAAAAAACAACCATTTGGGGTAAAAACCTAAGGAAATTAACTAGGCCAATCACATGAGCTTTAGTCTTTAGGTTAAAAGGCTTAGGTTCCCATAGCAAGTATATACCAAACAGTACAAGGCTATGAGTTGTTATGCCATGCTTGATATCCACATCTTGAGTGAAAGTATGATATCCCTTACATAACACAACACGGGTAACACAGGCATCCTAACTCACATACACGATGCAAACTAAATGATGCAATGGATAATACCATTATAAGAAAGAATAGAGAAATAAAAAGACCAATGAATCATATTCTCTTGTCCCCAGTGGAGTCGTCACTGTAAGCGGGGATTTTTGCCCCCACTCCCGGTGGAATGGTTCTTGGGACTTCGGCACTATTTAGGATTGGAGTCTTAGTGAACATGGGCCTAAGACCGGAGAAAATGGAGTCACAACCCGAATGTACTGGGAAAAACAAAGTGGCGAATGACTCGATTCCTAAGGAATACCCAACCCCCACAATGCCCAGTTCATTGGAACCGGCCTTCTTTGCAGGTCTTAAAATTATAAAATTCTTAAATATAACAATATTATCCATACTACATGTAACAATTAAAATAAAGCACCATTATATTAAAATCAAAGGAATGTCCAAACAAAACAAACAAATGGACACCCATCCGAGGATGTGTAGACCCTTAATTTTTGCCCCAGTTCGGTCCGATACATTTTATATAGTCCAAAATAATTTTTATAGTTTTTGCAATTGGCTGGCCGCACCAATCCTCGTAGCCAAGTGAACCGAGCTCTCGCAATTTCGCACCAATCCTCGCAGTTTTGACCAACACTAGCAGTTTTCGCCAGCGAAATTTTTCCAACATAATTTTTTCTGAAACCAATTTCTATTTGGTTTCGGTTTCTTTTCCTAATTAATTTTAGTTTCCTTAAACAATTAGACTTGATCATATAAATTTTCCTGTAAATAATACTTTAAAAGACAGAAAAAGGAACTGGAACTTAGAGATCGGATAGTGAGACTTTGATTAGGTGATCGAAACTTGGATTACAGAAAACCCTACAAATAAGCAAGCAATTAACAATTCATCAAAGGCAGTAACCTTGTCTTTGTCCTTGTTCATCCAGAAAGCAATTTTTGGTGGAACCAACGAACGGAGGTTTAAATCTCTATTTTCTTTATTTATTTCTTTATAGTAGCTTCATCACTCAAATTGAATAAATTGTTTCTTTTGTTTCTTCTAAATCTTAAAACCCTAAATTGTTCCTTCTATTTCCAAAAAACCCTAAAAAGTACTCTTCCATTTCCAAACACCTTAAGAACCCTAATTTATTTCTTTTGTCTCTAAAAAACCCTAATTCGTTTCTTTTATTTCCAAAAACCTTAAATCGTTTCTCTTATTTCCAAAAACTTTTAAAAACCCTAGACTTTTTTCCTCTAACGTTTTTCCTAAATTTCCAAATGTTTTGCTAAATCTCCAAACTCTAACTTATTTTACAGTTTCTGAAAATCATAATTACTTTTATAAAACTCTAAACTATTTTCTCAAATTCTAAAACCAAATATGTCTTCTAAAATATTAAAACCCCTAATTCACTCAAAACTAATACGGTAAACCCTAATTTTCCTAAACCCTAATTCTTAAAACCTTAAAATCTTATAAATCCAATCCTTAAAACTCAATACAGTAAGCCTAAAATCACAATCCAATAAACATGAATTATAAACCTAATATATTAAGATTCCAAAACCCAAATTTCATAATTTTACCCCTCAAACCCTAATTTGATCAATCAAAGAACCTTACTAATTTCTTATAGTTATAAAACCCTAATCCATTTCAATTTTCTTAAACCTTTACAGTAGCTAAGAATTATAAACCCTATTATACTAAAATCCCAAAACCCTAAATATTAATTAAAGAACTTTAAATAGAAATAGTAAAACCAAATTTGTATCATTACTTGCTTTGCTTTTAGATTTGATTATGTAGTTTATTATGTGCTTTGATGGATGATTTATTTAATTTCAATTCTTGATTTATTTAATTTATCATGGATGAATGTTTATTATATATTTTGATTGATGTTTAATATCTTTAATGAATGATTTATTTATAATCAATGTTTATTTACTTTTATCGATTTATTTTGATTTCCAAATGTTGTAAGAGGTATGTTTCTACTTTGTGGGTACCTCATTAATTAAGTTCTATGTCATTTAAATTGCTTTTATATTTTGGACCAATGTAAAGGACATGTTTCTACCTTTTGGTGGGTGCCCCATTTAGCTTAGACATGGATGATGTAAGGGCATGTTTCCATCTTCGGATGGGTGTCCATTTATTTGCTTTCCTTGGACATTGCTTTGATTTTAATATAATGACGCTTTATTGCAATTTTTGTGTGTAATATGGATAATATTGTTATATTTAAGAATTTTATAATATTAAGACCTGTAAAGGAGGTCGATTACAATGAACCGGGCGTTGTGGGGGTGCTGGGCCATTTCTCACCTTCCCTACATGTACCCAACTTTCCAAACCCATTAGGGGGTTGGGGATTCCTTAGGAATCGAGTCATCCACCCCTTTCTTTTTCCCGACCCATCCGGGTGGTGACTCCATTTTTCTCTGGGCTTAGGTCCATGTTCTCTAAGTCCCCGAGCCTAAATAGTGCCAAAGTCGCAAGAACCATTCCACCGGGAGTGGAGGCAAAAATCTCCATTCACAGTGGCAACTCCACTAGGGATAAGAGAAGTTGATTCCATTGGCCTTTATATTATTCTATTCTTTCTTATAATGATATTATTCATTGCATCATTTAGATTGCATCGTGTGCGTGAGTTAGGACGCCCATGTTACCCGTGTTGTGTTATGTAAGGGATACCATACTTTCACTCAAGTATGGAGATCTAGCATGGCATAACCACTCAAAGCCTCGTACCTTTTGGTATATTGTTGCTATGGGAATCTAAGCTTTCTTACCCAAAGACTAAAGCTCTTGTAATTGGCCTAGTTACTTTCCTTAGGTTTTACCCCAAATGCATGTTGTTTGACTATGGTTAGTTTATCTTAGTCTAAATCATGGCTTATTTGGTTTGTTCTTTTTCTAATATGACCCAAGTACATTTGTAAGCTCAAAAATTTTTTTCTCTAAATCCAAAAGACCAAAGCTATTTTTAAAACTTTTTAAAATGGTCTTTGGACATAAAACTTTTCTAAAAATAAATAAAAAATTATTTTGCCCATAACCCAAATACTAAGCCAAAAATCCATTTTTTCTAAAATCTTTTTACAATGGGCTTAGAAACAAAATTATTTTATCCAACATTTTCTTACAAAGAGCTTGCAAATTATTTAGGTCAATTACGAAATACCAAAAATCAATTGTGAGCCTAGTTTATACTAAGAATAATTAATCATGGGCTTGTTTTTGGCATGAATCAGTAGTTACTTTTTCAAGTGAGAAATCTATTTATAATAAACCTCTTAATTTAGTTTTAATCCAATATAGCATAAAAGCCACTCTAGTTGGTTGGATGGATTAAGATATAATTAATGGGAATTATCATGAACTCAACGCCTTCCAAGCAGCAGCAATTTCTGATAATGAAGTAGAGGACTCCAAAATCTTGAATATGATGAAGAGCATGAACTACCTTCCCAGAGCTGGTCTTGGAAAGGGTAAGGCCTGTTTGAGAAAGTTGCCAGATTTTAAAACTCAAACTTCCAAGAAGGATTTGGGATATGATGAAGCCAACAATGTCTAGCCAAAGAAGAATGAGAAAATGAGCTTCCCGCCACTTGAAGAGATCTTTCTCAAAGCTCCAGACATGGGACCACTCTAATAAAAGCCTGAGTCAATCATGTTCATGGGAATGTGAATCCCGGGTTTTGAAATTTTTGCAGATGTTGCTGGGCTAGTGGAGCAAGTGAAGAAGGAGCTCACCCTGCCAGCCAACAAAGAATCCAATCCAAAAAAGAAGAAGGAAGCTATCCTAAAAGCCGAGAAGACTCTGAAGGAGATTGCTGCCTTGGTTGAAGAGAAGTTTGAAGACATTCTACCTTATGATTTTGAGAACAATGATTTTAATTTGTCTGCTTTGTATGAAGATGATAATGTTTTCTTTTCCAAAATGAATGCAATAAAGTCTGATTTTGCTTACTTGTGTGTTGTTTCTCCTGATGGTTGCATACATTCAAATAGCAGTTACATGAGCATCTTTAATATTAATTCTGTTGACACACAATCATTAAATATGGGAACAATTGAAAATCCTAAAAACATTAGTATAGCATCCGACCTTACTCCTGATGAGAGAGATTTGAAAAAATATTCAAAAAATATGAAGAAGTATTTGCTTGGTCTTATGAGGATATGCCTGGTACAGATCGAGACATAGCCAAACATCTTATTCCTACTTACACTCACATGAAACCTGTCAAACAAAAGCTTAGGCGATTAAGACCGGAGTGGGCTAATTGGTTAAAGAAGAGGTCACTAAACAAATACAAGTAAAGTTCATTAAAGTGATAGAGTATCCAGATTGGCTAGCCAACATAGTACCCGTGCCAAAGAAAGATGGAAGAATAAGGGTCTGTGTGGACTATAGAGATTTAAACAAGGCTTCCCCTAAAGATGATTTTCCTTTACCCCACATATATGTTCTCATTGATAGTGCAGCCTCTAGCGTGCTACACTCATTTGTAGATGGATTTTTCGGATACAACCAAGTGTTAATGGCCCAAGAGGATAAAGCCAAAATAGCTTTCATTACTACATGGGGTATATTTTGTTATAGGGTGATGCCGTTCGGCTTAAAGAATACTGGAGTAACCTACCAAAGGATGGCCACCATACTATTTCATGACATGATGCACAAAGAAGTTGAAGTATATGTTGATGATATGATGGTGAAATCAGATACAAGGGAACAACACTTTCAAAACTTAGAATTATTCTTTGATAGAGCATTGAAATATAAGCTAAGATTAAACCCGAAGAAGTGTGTGTTCGGGGTTACCTTAGGAAAATTGTTGGGACATGTGATTGGTCCGAATGGCATTGAGATTGATCCTGAAAAATTTAAAGCAATCAGGGATATGCCAACCCCAAAGATGAAGAGAGAAGTTCAGGGATTTATTGGTAAATTACAATACATTAACAGATTTATAGAAAAGCTCACAACAATCTATGAGCCTATCTTCAAATTGCTTAAAAAGAATCAGCCTGTCATATGGAATGAAGAGTGTCAAAAGGCCTTTGAGCGAATAAAGGAGTACCTACTAAATCCACCTATTTTAAAACCACCTAAACCCAGCAAACCTCTATTTCTATACTTAGTAGTGGAAGAAGAGTCAATAGGAGCCATGCTAGCCTAAGCAGATGAGTCAAGGATTGAGCATGCAGTTTACTATTTGAGTAAAAAGCTCCTGCCTTATGAAATTAAGTATAGTATCATTGAGAAAACCTGTATAGCCGTGGTTTGGTCTTCTAAGAAGTTGCGGCATTACTTTCAATCGTATAGTGTGCAAGCAATTTCTAGGTTGGACCCAATGAAATACTTAAGGGAGACACCCTCTTTGATTGGGAAATATGGTCGATGGTTAATAATATTAGAAGAATTTGAGATTGAGTATGTAACCAGGAAAACAATCAAAGGTAGAGCAGTGGCAGAATTCCTAGCCCAACAGCCATTACCGGACAGTGAAGAGGTAGTCTTGGAATTTCCAAATGAACATTTAGAGGCCATTGAAGTATAAGGGTGGAAAATGTATTTTGATGGAGCAGCAAATAGGAAAGGAGCAGGTTTAGGAGTCACACTAGAATCGCCTGAAGGAGAACTTATCACTTTAGCCAAAAAGTTGAAATTCAGGGCAACCAATAATATGGTGGAATATTAAGCATGTATCTTTGGTTTAGAAACCCTAATTATTATGAACGTGGATAAGGTGGAAGTTTTTGGCGATTCATTGCTAGTAGGATCCCAAGTAAATGGAGAGTGGCAGTTGAAAGAAGAAAAATTAAAACCATACCACCATTACATGACCATGATGAAGAAGAACTTTAAGCAGTGTAGGTTTATACACCTATAAAGAGAAGAAACTCAGATGGCTGATGCCCTAGCCACATTGGCTTCGGTATGGGAAAATACTATCAGTTTATTCCTTAAGCCTCTGATTTTGACCAGTTCATCAACTCTTTTCTATGAATACAAAATAATCATGGAAATTGATACAGACCATGATGCGTGGTATGATACTATAAAATGATTTTTAGAGGAAAGGGAATACCCATCGGGGGCAATGAAGAAAGAAAGAAGAGCCATAAGACGGTGGTCTTTGCAATACATCACATTTCATGGATAGTTATATCGAAGATGGCCTGATGGAGTGCATTTGAGATGCTTGAAGAAGCCTGAAGTGGACCATATCATGTCAAAAATACATGCGGGAAGTTGCGGTCTGCACATGAATGGTTTACCCCTAGTTAAGAAGATAATTCGACAAGGTTACTACTGTTTGACCATGGAGAGAGAATGTATTGAGTTCGTAAAGAAGTACCAACAATGTCAGATGTATGGTAACTTGAATCACATGCCTCCTAAAGAATTACATTCTATGTCTTCACCCTGGCCCTTTGCCACTTGGGGTATCGACATTATAGGAGAGATACATCCGATAGCCTCAAACGGTCACCATTTTATTATAATAGTAGTAGATTATTTTTCAAAATGGGTCAAAGCTAATCCTTCAACAAACTGGCCACAAGTCAAATGGCTAGATCTATTGAAAAGAACCTCATCTGTAGATACGGGGTCCCGCACAGTGTGATATTAGACAATGGGGTACAGTTTCAAGGAGCAGTTAAGGATTTATTCTCGAAGTATCGAATCCATCATCACAAATCCTCTCCTTATAGACCAAAGGCTAGTGGTGCGGTAGAATCAACAAACAAGACAATCAAGCAAATTCTGTCCAAGATGACTAAGACGTATAGGGATTGGTCAGAAATGCTTCCTTTTACTTTATGGGGATATAGAACAAGTGTGCGAACACCTACTGGAATGACACCATTCTCTTTGGTTTATGGGATGGAAGCAGTGTTGCTAATTGAAATTGAGATTAAGTCATTGAGAATGGTCTTGGAAGCTGAACTGCCTGAAATAGAATGGGTAGTGAGCAGATACACGCAGTTAGCTTTACTAGAAGAGAGAAGGTTAAAGGCACTGTATCATCATCAACTGTATCAAAAGAAGATAGCTCGGGCCAAAAAACTTAGAGTCGGGGATTTGGTGTTGAAACAATGTAAGCCTAACGTATCTGATCCAAGAGGGAAGTTTAGGCCTAGTTGGGAAGGGCGATATGTCGTGAAACAAGTCATGAACAAGGGTGCAGTGAAGCTATAAGACATGGATGGGAATGAGTTTAGTGAGCCCAGTAAACATTGACAGATTGAAGAGGTTTTATGTATAAAAAAGAGAAGAAGAAAGAAAAAAAATAAAAAAATAAAAAGAGCTCGCTAGGTTAAAAACCCAAAAGGATGGCCAAGGCAAAGGTTAGAGCAGTCTGCTAGTTTCGAAAACCCGAAAGGGCAGGCTAGGTGTAGACCCTTAATTTTTGACCCAGTCCGGTCCAATATATTTTATTTAGTCAAAAATAATTTTTGTGTTACCTTAATTAAATAATATTTGTTTTCGTATTTATTTTTTATATATTTTTTTAAAAATTATTATTATAATAAAAAATAATAATAATAATAAGAAATAAAAATAAAAATCAGCCACAGAAAAATCGGTCATAAATTTTTTCGTTGCCGAAAGCGTTGGACGAAATGGCCCGTAACCAATTTCGCTCATAGCCCCTCGTGCGCCCTTGCAAGTTTCCACGCAGTTTCTCCCAGCAGCCCGCAACAGTTTTTTTTCACCAATAAAATTTTTCGACGCAGTTTTTTCTGAAACCAAATTCTATTTGGTTTTGTAACACCCCTATGCCCCATATACGCACATCACATATTCTCTCTATACGTAATATACGCATACCGGATACAAGGATGTCACAGTCTATTTGAAACAAAACAATCTTTTTATTTAACAATATGAGAAAAACTAAAACATTTAAGTTATATTATAAAACACAATAGATAAAACATTTATTTATTATGCAGCGAAAAAAATGTAGTGGGATATACATATGTATATACATCAAAATCCATAAATACAAAAAAAAATATAGAATTATGCATGCTTGGCAGTTCGTCTCTGATCTTGAAGTCCAATAATCCACACTTCACAAACCTAGACTCAACTCGGTCTAGCAGAACTCTCCGGTTCTAAGCTGTCACCTATGCGATGAACTACAATCGCGCTAAGGCATAGGCTTAGTGCTAAAAAACCATGATGACAATATGCTTTAAATGCAATGCCAATGTCACACTTTCAAGCATTAGAAACAATATTCAAGAATATCATACCTCATAACATTACCTTTCATTATATTAATCAATTATTTCATCATTCATGATTCACATGTAAAGCAAAGACAAGCATGGGCCCAAAAGAAACTAATATGTCATTCAACTTCCAGAGTTACTGTTCTAGTTCAATAATCACATTTATCAAGCCCGTAGGCGATTCATTATCACAATGAGAAACATCTCATATGTAACATCCCAACTAGGCTTTAAGGACTAGGCCCAACCAAGCTTCAAGGGGAGCATAGCATCAACCCAACCTGGCTTCAAGGACCAAGCCCAACCCAGCTTCAAGGGATTGTTACTTTTAGGCTTGCCACCAACAACATAACTCTGAAAATTGAATAACATACTAGGTACATAATTCATTCATTATTTCATTATCAAATCCTTTTTCATTTTCTCATGATCATCATAAGCACAATGCTTCAATTATCCCATTCATATCAATATAGCCATCACCAATGGCTTTACATATCATCATTAGAGTATACATAACAAATTACATTGTTCATATATTTTGACTCCTCAACATATATTCCACATAGCTCACATAATGCAAATTATTGCACCATTTTCATATATCAATAATATAATAGGTAACCTAACACATTTTCCTACCAAATGTGTTAAGTCCCAAAGTCATGTAAATGTATGCAATCATATAAGGTTTGTACTTACCTCTAAGAGCAACTCACACCAATTCCAAACTCCTCTTCCAAGATATCTTCAACACTTGGATAAGAGCAACTCAAATCTCTTCAAAACCTAATCCAATTGTAATTACACACACTCGCTTAGTAATACATATAAGGAAATAAGAACAAGAACCAACTAGGACAAACTCTACACATGACACGCTCAACAAAACGGGCGTATCCTTGACCATGTCCTAAACCCACAACACAGAAGCTATGACACGCTCAGTGACATGGGCATGTCACTGGCCGTGTCAATCCTCCCTCAACACAGTGGCTATGACACGCTCAGTGACATGGGAGTGTCACTGCTCGTGTCAATACTACTCCAACACAGAAGCTGTGACACGCTCAGTGACATGGGCGTGTCACTGGTCGTGTCACCCATCCAGAAAATAGAACCGTTGACACGCCCAAATACTTGGTTGTGCTCATGGGAGTGTCAGGCCAAAAATCCTGATTCTGACACCAACAACACTACATCCAACAATCAACATACTTAACTCTTTTCCACTCCAAATAACCTTACCAAAACCATCCATAAACCAAACTAAACTTGCATAAACACCAAAATAACTCAATATATACAACAAACACCAATCACAACCATAATGACAACTCAACCCACACAATCCACAACACTTATTTTCTTTCACCAAACTTAACCTTTCCTTCAAACCAATCCCAAAAACAAAACCAATTACCTGATCTTAAGTCTGAAACAATTGAGGATACTGATCTCGCATCGCTTGCTCACTCTCCCAAGTTGTCTCTTCCTCAGCATGATTCTTCCAAAGAACCTTCACAAGTGGCACTTTCTTATTTCTCAACTCTTTCACTTCATGTGCCAAAATAGCCATTAGTTCTTCTTCATAAGTTAGATTTGGACTCACCTCAATAGATTCAACTGACAGAATGTGAGATGGGTCTAATCTGTACCTCCTTAGCATAGAAACATGGAAGACATTATGAATTCGATCCAATTCAGGCGGCAAAGCTAAACGATAGGTAACTGGTCCAACTTTCTCCAATACCTCATAAGGTCCAATAAAACAAGGACTCAGCTTCCCTTTGCAGCCAAATCTCAAAATCCTTTTCCAAGGAGATACTTTCAGAAAAACTTTATCTCCAATATTAAACTCTATGTCTCTTCTCTTCAAATCTGAATAGGATTTCTGTTGGTCTGAAGCTGCTTTCAACTGATCCCAAATTATTTTCACTTTCTATTATGTTTCTTTAATCAAATTGGGACCAACCAATTTTCCTTCTCCAACCTCATCCCAACATAGAGTCATCCTGCATCTTCTAGCATATAATGCCTCATAAGGTACCATTCTAATACTAGATCGATGACTGTTGTTGTAAGCAAATTCCATCAATGGCAAGAATCTGTCCTAACTCCAAGAGAAATCAATAACACAACTTCTCAACAAATCCTCTAGAATCTGTATCACCCTCTCTGACTGCCCATCTATCTGAGGATGGAAAGTAGTACTAAAGTGTAATCGAGAACCTAAAGCATCGTGCAAACTCTTCCAAAACCTTGTAATGAATCGAGGATCTCGATCAGATACTAAAGAAATTGGGACTCCATGCAACCTCACTATCTCACTGATATTTATTTCAGCAAACTTCTCCACAGAATAGTCCATTCAAACTGGAAGAAAATGAGCTGTCTTCGTCAACCGATTAACAATCACCCAGATGGCATCATGCTTCTTCTGAGTCAATGGAAAACCAGTCACAAAATCCATTGTCACACGTTCCCATTTCCACTCTGGCACTGATAAAGGTTGGAGCAACCCTGATGGAACTTGATGCTCGGCCTTTATTCTCTGACAAGTGAGACACTTAGATACAAACTCCGTTATGTCCCTCTTCATACATGACCACCAATAAAGTTGCTTCAAATCATGATACATCTTGGTACTCCCAGGGTGCATAGCAAAAACCGACTGATGTGCTTCTTCTAAAATTATCTTTCTCAATCTTGAATCATCAGGAACACACAAACTATCTTTATACCAAATGCCGCCATCACTTCTCACATGAAAATCTCGGCTCTCCCCCTTTCGACAATCCGACACAACTTTCTGAATTTTCTCATCAGCCAACTGAGCCTCTTTATTTTGATCCAACAACACCGGTCTCAATTGCAAATGAGCTAACAAAGCACCATCATCATAAGGCTCGAAGCTAGCATGTAGTGCTCTCAACTCAACAAGCAATGAGAGCGAATAAGCAGTCAAACCTGCCAAAGACTTCCGACTCAAGGCATCAGCAACTACATTTGCCTTACCCGGATGATAGTCAATCAAACAGTCGTAGTCTTTGATCAACTCTAACCACCGTCTCTGCCGAAGATTCAGCTCTCTCTGAACACCCAAATATTTTGAACTCTTGTGATATGTATAAATGAAACACTTCTCCCCATAAAGATAATGTCGCCAAATCTTCAAAGCAAACACTATAGCTACCAACTCCAAATTATGCATCAAATAATTAAGTTCATGCGGCTTTAACTGCCAAGAAGCATAAGCTATGACTCTACCCTCTTGCATCAAAACACATCCTAAACCACTATGTGAAGCATCACTGTAAATCACATAGGGTTTACCTTCCACAGGCAAGGTAAGAACAGGAGCTTCAGTCAACATCTCCCTAAACTGCTCAAAACTAGCTTGACACTGATCTGTCCACACAAATCTAAATCACTGTTTGAAGCAATCTGGTGAGTGGAGTAGCTATCAAAGAAAAGCCCTTCACAAAACGTCGATAATAGCCTGCCAAACCTAGAAAACTTCTAACTTCAATCACAGACTTCGGTGGACTCCAATTCACAATGGCTTCAACTTTACTTGGATCAACTCTTATACCATCCGCTGAAACTACATGACCGAGAAAAGTCACTTGATCAAGCCAAAACTCACACTTAGACAGCTTAGCATACAACTGCTTCTCTTTCAAAGTCTACAATACAATCCGCAAGTGCTTATCATGATCCTCCTCATTATGCGAATACACCAAAATATCATCAATAAAGACCACCACAAACTAATCTAGATAGGGTCTAAACACTCTATTTATCAAATCCATAAAAACTGCTGGTGAATTCGTTAATCCAAAAGGCATCACCAAAAACTCATAATGCCCATACCTTGTGCAGAAAGCTACCTTAGGTGCATCTTCAGCTCTGACCCTCAATTGATGGTACCTTGATCTCAGATCAATCTTAGAGAAAACTGCTGCTCCCTTCAAATGATCAAAGACATCATCAATCCTAGGCAAAGGATACTTATTCTTGATAGTCACCGTATTCAACTGCCTATAATCGATGCACAATCTCAAAGTACCATCCTTCTTCTTCACAAACAAAATAGAAGCTCCCCACGGGGACACACTAGGGCAAACAAACCCTTTATCCAACAACTCTTGCAACTGCACCTTCAACTCTCTCAACTCAACAGGTGCCATTCGATAAGGAGTAATAGAAATGGGAGTGGTACCAGGCAACAAATCGATACCAAACTCAACTTCTCTCTCAGGGGGTAAACCTGGCAACTCCTTAGGAAAAACATCTGGGAAATCAGCTACTGTGGGTATACTATCAAGTTGAAAATCCACTACCTTAATATTTGTAATATGAGCCAAATAAGCATCACACCCTTTCTGAATCAACCTCCTAGCTGCAACAGCTGAAACAAACATGGATACAAATTGTCTCTGCCCGCTAGATACCATCACACTTCTACCATCACTGGTTCTCAAGGTAACACACTTTTTCTAACAGTCTATCACAGCCCCATGCTTAGGCAACCAATCCATGCCTAAGATCAGATCATACTCTTTAAAAGGAATTTCAATCAAATCACCCAAGAACTCCTCATCCTGCACCAGGACTGAACTATCTTGGTGCACCTTGCTAACTACCACACTATGCCCTAAAGGATTTGTCACCAAAACATCAAATCCTAGGGACTCAGAATGCAATTCAGTCACAAGAAAAATAGATGCACTTATGTATGAATGAGTAGATCCTGGATCAATTAGAGCAAGAACTGAAATGTCAAATAAAGAAAATGTACCCGCAATAACTGCTGAGCATCCGGCTGCCTCTGCATCACATACACTAGCTAAGATGGTCCAGCCTCATCTGACCTACTGCCCTTGGATGTAGAGCCTCCTCTCTGACTAATCCTAGGTCAACCACCTCTGCTAAAACCTCTGCCTCGACCTCCTCTGCTGACACTAGGTCGAAACGCTACAGTATCAGTCTGTCTATCTCCCAATAACTCAGGGCAATCTTTAATGAAATGATCTGGTGACCCACATCTAAAGCATACTCCTGGTCCACCCGTCTTCCAGCAAGCACCCCCATGTGTCCTACCACAATGAACAAATGTAGGTAGAATAGATCACTGAACCACTGGAGTCGGAGCACTAGCTACAGAAACTGTAGGTCTCAGTCTCTGCCTCTGATACTGAACTGACCTACCAGACTGCCTCTAGCTCCTACTGACCCTCAGAACAAAACTTCCTCTGCCTCTCTTCATAGATGAAGACCCTGCCTCAAACTGGGGTCTCCTAACTCTAGTCTCCTCCTCAATAGCAGTTACTGCAATACCCTGTGCTCTCTCAACACTTCTGGCTGCTGCAACCAACTGAGAAAAATCTTGGTACCTGGAACCAGCAACAATACACATAATAGAGGGCCTCAATCCCTCCTCAAATCTTCTGTACCGGTCAATCTCATCTGAAATAATCCCACCGGCATAGTGACTCAACCGGATATACTCAATCTCATATTCAGTTACTATCCGATTATCTTGTCTCAGACTCAAAAACTCCATCTTCTTAGCATCCTTATACTCCCTCGGAGTATACTTATGCTCAAGCTCCTGCAGAAAATCTCCATAAGTCATGGTTAGTGGATCATCCATGGCATGTGGAACCATCATCCACCAATCATAAACATCTTTCCGCAGCAGTGATCTAGATAGTCAAATTTCTCTTTAAAAGTAGCTTGCAGCTGAATGAATATCCTCTGAACTCTATCTAACCACTACTCAGCTACTACAGGATTTGTGGTACCAAAGAAATCCTCAGCTCTGAACTTCCTCAATTTATCATAATGCTTCACTGGTACTTGTGGCTGTGGTTGCGGTGGCGACTGCTACACTGGAGCTTGCCTCAATAATTCTACCATATGCTGTAACCAAACCGGTGGAATCTCATCAGCATCTAGTCTCTATAACACAGAAGCAGGTGTTTCTCCAGCCCTCTCAACCCTAGCTCCATCTCTACCCTCTTCAGGAGCTACACTCTCAGCACTACCCCTATGGATTGACGTGACTGAGATGCCACCACTACCTATATCTGTAAACACAGCAGAATATACCTCATCAAAGATCAGAAACTGCTAGTGCCAAAGCATATATCTTATTTAAAAACCATATTTTAAAATCAAAATTTTCTTTTTCTTACAATTCACCTAGGTTGAGCATCTCAAACCTAGGCTCTGATACCAAAACAGTTGTAACACCCCTATACTCCATATACGCACATCACATATTCTCTCAATATGTAATATATGCATACCGGATACAAGGATGTCACAGTCTATTTGAAACAAACCAATCTTTTTATTTAATAATATGAGAAAAACTAAAACATTTAAGTTATATTATAAAACACAATAGATAAAACATTTATTTATTATGCAGCAGAAAAATGTAGTGGAATAAACATATGTATATACATCAAAATCCATAAATACAAAAAAAATATATAGAATTATACATGCTTGGCAGTTCGTCTCTCATCTTGAAGTCCAATAATCCACACTTCACAAACATAGACTCAACTTGGTCTAGCAGAACTCTCGGGTACTAACCTGTCACCTGCGCGATGAACCACAATCGCGCTAAGCCATAGGCTTAGTGGTACATACCATGACGACAATATGCTTTAAATGCAATGCCAATGTCACACTTTCAAGCATTAGAAACAATATTCAAGAATATCATACTTCATAACATTACCTTTCATTATATTAATCAATTATTTCATCATTCACGATTCACATGAAAAGCAAAGACAAGCATGGGCCCAAAAGAAATTAATATGTTATTCAACATCCAGAGTTACTGTTCTGGTTCAATAATCACATTTATCAAGCCCGTAGGCGATTCATTATCACAATGAGAAACATCTCATATGTAACATCCCAACTAGGCTTTTAGTACTAGGCCCAACCAAGCTTCAAGGGGAGCATAGCATCAACCCAACCTGGCTTCAAGGACCAAGCCCAACCCAGCTTCAAGGGATTGTTACTTTTAGGCATGCCACCAACAATAAAACTCTAAAATTGAATAACATACTAGGTACACAATTCAATCATTATTTCATTATCAAATCCTTTTTCATTTTCTCATGATCATCATAAGCACAATGCTTCAATTATCCCATTCATATCAATATAACCATCACCAATGGCTTTACATATCATCATTAGAGTATACATAACAAATTACATTGTTCATATATTTTGACTCCTCAACATATATTCCACATAGCTCACATAATGCAAATCATTGCACCATTTTCATATATCAACAATATAATAGGTAACCTAACACATTTTCCAACCAAATGTGTTAAGTCCCAAAGTCATGTAAATGTATGCAATCATGTAAGGTTTGTACTTACCTCTAAGAGTATCTCACACCAATTCCAAACTCCTCTTCCAAGTTATCTTCAACACTTGGATTAGGGCAACTCAAATCTCTTCATAATGTAATTCAATTGTAATTTCACACACTCACTTAGTAATAGACATAAGGAAATAAGAACAAGAACCAAATGGGGAAAAATCTACACATGACATGCTAAAAAACACGGGCGTGTCACTGACCGTGCCCTAAACCCACTACACAGAAGCTATGACACGCTCAGTGACATGGTCATGTCACTGGCCGTGTCAATCCTTCCTCAACACAGTGGCTATGACAAGCTCAGTGCCATGGGTGTGTCATTGGATGTGTCAATCCACCAACAACACAGTAGCTGTGACATGCTCAGTCGCATGGGCGTGTCATTGCTCGTGTCAATATTACTCCAACACAGAAGCTGTGACACGCTCAGTGACATGGGTGTGTCACTGGTCATGTCAGCGATCCAGAAAATGGAACCATTGACATGCCCAAAGACTTGGCCATGCTCAAGGGAGTGTCAGGCGAAAAATCCTGATTCCGACACCAACACTACATCCAACAAATAACATACTTAACTCTGTTCCACTCCAAACAATCTTACCCAAAACCATCCATAAACCAAACTAAACTTGCATAAACACCAAAACAACTCAATACATACATCAAACACCAATCACAACCATAATCACAACTCAACCCACACAATCCACAACACTTATTTTCTTTCACCAAACTTAACCTTTCCTTCAAACCAATCCCAAAATCAAAACCAACAAGATCAAACACTCTCAAACACACCACAATCAAACATATATATCAACAACCACCATACACCAAGCTCAAAACACAAACTCAAAAGAAAACCAAAGAATCAAGTGGAAAACTTACCAAAAGTGTTGAAAACCCTTAGAATTCCAACTTGATCACTTGAAACACCCTTCATTCTTGAGTTTGGAAGAGAAAAATCTCTCTTTCCTTCATGCTATGGAGATGGCCGACCAAAACAAAGAAAGAAGAAGATGAAGAATGAAAGTCAACCACTCACAACCTCTCTTAACCACTAAAGCCTTCTTTTAATATTCACTAAGCAATTTAAATATTAAAATATATAAATATCCTCTTCCACTTACTTTAATTTCAATTTATAAAATTAATTCAAATAAAATTAAATATTTCTTTTGACCAACTCATTAGTTGACTTGTATATGTTGTATATATCTCTATATATACAATATATACACACTTCTCTTCTCCTCTCTTATCTTCCCACTTAAACATTTATACTTTATATCATTTAATCCAATTTTAACAATAATCATTCCAAAAATTTTAGGGTATAGTTTAGGATATTATAGGTTTCAATTTCCTTTTCCTAATTTATGATAAATTCCTTAAACAATTGGAATGAAGCTTCCAAAATTTCCTATAAATAACACTAAAAAGACACAGAAAAGAGGAGGAATTTTTGAAAGGAGATCGGACTTTAAAAATTTTTGGCAGTGAAAACGATTGGACTTTTTAGAGGAGAATAAGTAAGCAAGCAATCAATCCATCAAAGGCAGCCATCTTGCTTTTGTCCTTGTTCATCCAAGAAGCAATTTTTGGTGGAACCAACAAACGAAGGTTTGAATATCTAATCTCTTTTTTCCTTACAGTAGCTTCAATCATTAAATTGTTTCTTTTCATTTTAAAAACCTTAATTCGTTTCTCTATTTTCAAAATCCCAAAAATTACTTTTTTGTTTCTTCTAAAACCTAAGATCCCTAATGTATTTCTTCAAAATCTTAAAACCCTAATCTACTTTCCAACTTTCCAAAATCTTAAATCATTTTATTAATTCCCAAAACCCTAATCTGCTTTCCGATTTTCCAAAACCTTAAAACACCATATTGATCCTTCTATTTCCAAAAACCCTAAAAAATATTTTCTGTTTCCAAAAAATTTAAATCGTCTTACCTATTTTCAAAAATTTTATAAAACTCTAAACTGTTTTCTCAAATCCTAAAACCAAAACATGTTTTCCAAAACACCAAAAACCCTAATTCTCCTAGAACCAAAACTGTAAACCCTAATTTTCCTAGACCCTAATCCTTAAAATCTTATAAATCTAAATATTAAAATTCAACACAGTAAGCCTAAAAATGACAATCCGGTAGCTAATAATCATAAACCCAATGTTTTAAAGTATCCAAACCCTAATTTCATGATTTTACCACTCAAACCCTAATTTGGTTAATCAAAGAACCTTATCAATCTCTGTAGACCCTTAATTTTTGACCCAGTCCAATCCAATATATTTTAATTAGTCCAAAATAATTTTGTTAGTCCAAAATAATTTTTGTTATTTTAATTAAATAATATTTGCTTTAGTATTTAATTTTTATAATTAATAATAAATAAATAATAATAATAATAAACAAATAAAAAAATCGGCGAACGAAAAATCGGCGACTAAAAATTTCGTCGTCGAAAAGAGTTGCGCCGAAATGGCCTTGGGCCAATTCTCGCCCACAGCCAGCTGCAGCATTTTTTTTGCCAGCGCATTTTTTCCGCAGCAGTTTTTTTTTGCCAGCGCAATTTTTCAACAACAATTTTTTTTTTCGACACAAATTTTTTCAAAACCAAATACAATTAGGTTTCGGTTTCCTTTTCTTAATCAATGTTAGATTCCATGAATAACTAAAATTAATCATAAAATTCTTCAATAAATATGGACAATAACAACACAAAAAGGGGATCGAATTTTAGAGGAAAAATTGAGACCAAAATTGAGGAGGAAAACCTTGAAAGGAAATTAGATTTTAAAAGTTCTTTCTGGCAGTGAAATCAAGGGGGACTTTTGGAGAGAGCAAACAAGCAATTCAATCAATCAAAGGCAACAAAGCATGTCTTTGTTCTTGTTCATCCAAGAAGTAATTTTTGGTGGAACCAACAAATGGAGGCATGAATGTCTAATTTCTTCACAGTAGCTTAAACCATTTAATTGTCTCTTTTGATTCAAAAACCTTAGAACTTTAATTTACCTTTTCTAAAGCTTAAAAACCTTAATTCATTTCTTTGTTTTTCAAAAAGCTCAAAAATTGTTGTTTTTGTTTTTTCAAAATCTTAAAACCTTAATCTGCCTTCCAATTTTCCAAAACCCTAAATTTAATCTTTTTCTTTCCAAAAACCCTAAAAAATATCTTTTCTATTTCTATAAACCTTAAATTGTTTTGTTTATTTTCATAAAGCTTCATAAAATTAACAATTGTTTCTCCAAATTCTAAAATTTAATGCATTCTCCAAAACCCTAATTCTGAAATTCTAAAACCCTAATTCAACTTTAAAACAAAATAGTAAACTCTAAACTAGCTAACCTAAACCCTAAAGTAAACTTAATCCCTAACTCCCTTAAAGGCTTAAACCCTAATTTTTCTATATCCTAATCTTTAAAACCTTAAAACCATATGAACATAAATATTAAAATTCAAACACAATAAGCCTAAAAACCATGATCCAGTAACCGTAAATCATAAATCTAAATGTTTTAAAGTATTCAAACCCTAGTTTCATGATTTCACTTCACAAACACTTATTTGGTTAATCAATGAATTTTATCAACCTCTTAAATTATAAAACCTTAATCCATTTCAATCCCTTTAAAACTCACAGTAACTTAAACCCATAAATTCTAAAACCCTAAACACATTAAATAAAGAATCTTAAATAAAAACAGTAGCCTTAATTTGTATTTTTTTTACTTGCTTTATTCTTAGATTTGATTGTGTAGTTCATTATATGCTTTAATTTATTTTTAATGCTTTGTTGATTTATTTAAGTTCAATGCTTTATTTATTTAGTTTATCATGGATGGATGTTAAATATTCTTTGATGAATGATTTATTTATGATGAATGGTTATTTACTTTTATCTATTTATTTAGATTTCCAAATGTTGTAAGAGGTATGTTTCCACTTCATGGGTACCTCATTAGTTAAATATCATGTAATTTAAATTGCTTTTATCTTTTAGACTAATGTAAAGGACATGTTTCTACCTTTTGGTGGGTGTCCTATTTAGGCATGGATTATGTAAGGGCATGTTTCCATCTTCGGATTGGTGTCCATTTATTTATTTTGCATGGACATTATTTTGATTTTTAATATAATGATGCTTTATTTCAATTGTTGTGTGTAATATGGATAATATTGTTATATTTAAGAATTTTATAATATTAAGACCTGTAAAGGAGGTTGGTTCCAATGAACTGGGCATTGTGGGGGTGTTGGGCCATTTCTCACCTTCCCCACACGTACCCTACTTTTCGAACCCATTAGGGGTTGGGGATTCCTTAGGAATTGAGTCATCCACCCCTTTCTTTTTCCCGGCCCGTCCGAGTGGCAACTCCATTTTCTCCCGACCTAGGTCTGTGTTCTCTAAGGCCCCGAGCCTAAACAGTGCCGAAGTCGCAAGAAGGATTCCATCGGGAGTAGGGACGAAAATCCCCGCTCACAATGGCGACTCCACTGGGGATAAGAGAAGTTGATTCCATTGGTCTTTATATTATACTATTCTTTCTTATAATGATATTATCCATTGCATCATATTAGATTGCATCGTGTACATGAGTTAGGATGCCCGTGTTACCCGTGTTGTGTTATGTAAGGGATACCATACTTTCACTCAAGGTATGGAGATCGAGCATGGCATAACCACTCATAGCCTTGTACCATTTGTTATATACTTGCTATGGGAACCTAAGCTTTTTAACCTAAAGACTAAAGCTCATGTAATTGGCCTAGTTACTTTCCTTAGGTTTTTACCCCAAATGCATGTTGTTTGACTATGGTTAATTTATCTAGGCTTAAATCATGGCTTATTTGGTTTTTTCTTTTTCTAATATGCCCAAGTACATTTGTAAGCTCAAATGAATTTTTCTTTAAAATCCAAAAGACCAAAACTATTTTCAAAACTTTTAAAGATGGTCTTTGGATATAAAACTTTTCTAAAAACAAATAAAAAATTCTTTTGCTCATTGCCCAAATACTAAGCCCAAAATCTTTTTTTTTTCTAAAATCTTTTACAATGGGCTTAGAAATAAAATTATTTTCTCACAAAGAGCTTGCAAATTATTTAGGTCAATCACGAAATGCAAAAAATCAATTGTTAGCCTAGTTTATACTAAAAGTAATTAATCATGAGCTTGTTTTTGGCAGGAATCATTAGTTGCTTTTTCAAGTGAGAAATCTATTTATAATAAACCTCTTAATTTAGTTTTAATCTAATATAGAATAAAAGCTACTATAGTTGGTTGAATGGATTAAAACCTAATTAATGAGAATTATTATAAACTAATTTCCATTTTTGAAAATATAACTATTGATTGAAACGTTTGAGGGAAATATTCAAAAATAAGATACCCCATGTTGGTATTTTGTTAACCATATACCTAGGAAAAGAGACTCGCCATTCGTGTGTGGATGTTATAAGGTTGGAAGGAATGTCTTATTCATCCTTGTTTGTCAATTTTTTGTGCATACATGCATACATCTACATCTCATATCATTAATCATTTCTGGCTCACAGCCCTGGATTACGATAGTTCGAAAACTTACAACAATCCGACCTACGCCGAAAGTGAAGTATCTAGCAACGACTCAATCTCTTTTTCACCAAAAGCAATGGCGCCCGAACAAATTCAAAGAATGGTGGATGAAGCCCTCAATACCAAGATGGAAGAAATAAAAGAGGCCCTAGTTGAGACCATGAAGAACCAATTGACAATAATCATAGAAAATCATGCTGAGGCATCTGCTAGCACTAAGAAGCCAAAGGACAAAGGGAAGACCAAAGTTGGTGAAGTGGTTTTTGATGATGAAAGGTGATCATTGATGGTGATGATGATTGGGCTCAATACTACCAAGATGCTCAAGAGAAGAAAAAAGAACAGAAGGTTGTTGAGAAGGCAACTATTGAAAAGACCGAGACGTCTGATGTTGAGAAGATGATTGCTAATTTAGAAAAGAAATTTGAGAAGAAACTGAAAAACGAAGAAATGTCCGAAGTTGGCAAATTATTTGACCTAGATGAAGAAGTTCCATATAAATTCAAGATGCCATCCTTTGCTAGATATAATGGTACTGGAAATCCTCATCACCATGTGAAGCAGTATATCACTGTTACGCAGTCTGCCTCCTTTAGGTCTTGGATCTCATACCTTAGACGAGCACATTTATCTATTTCATGTCCTCGCATTTGATGAAATTGACAGAAGGCCTCGGCATTGAAGTTTGGTGGCAATGGATTATGTAAAGGTCGAGGAACTAACGGTTGCAACAACCCTTTCTTTTGCAGCTTGCTAAAAACCCAAGATAGTGGCTTCTCCAGATCTGAAAATTGTCTTTTATTTCCTTGACCGGTTACATTAACATCAACTTCTTTTTGTGTGTTTTGATTGCCCGACTGGTAATTCCCTTTCTCATTCCTCTTTATTGAAAAGCGATTCTTCTTTTTTTCCCACTCTTCAATTTGCAGACCAGCTTGGAGAAGATCTTTGAAATCCCTTACAAGAGTGTGAGACATCCTTTCACGGAGATTGGGCATGATACCTCTCACGATCATCCTTATTTGATCAGATTCATCGGGTCTTTTCTTGAGCAAAGCAGCCTTGTTTCTCCATCGCTTCACATAGTCCACAAAATTCTCATTTGGCCTTTGCCTTATGGACTCCATTTCCATTAAGGTAACTTCTAACTCAACATTATATCCATATTGTTGGATGAAGGCTTTGTAAAGTAGATCCCAACTCTTTTGTGTTCCTTCATCTAAGATATTGAACCAGTTTTGGACAACGGGGTCCAATGAGAGCATAAAGTACATTAGAGTTTGAGCCTTAGTAGCTCGGGCAGACTGCATAGCAGTGATATACTACTTCACATGGAGATGAGGATTTCCAGTGCCATTGTATCTAGCAAAGGATGGCATCTTGAATTTATAAGGGACCTCTTCATCTTGTTCAAATGGTTTGTCGATCTTAAACATCTCTTCGATTTTCAGCTTCTTCTCAAATTTCTTTTCTAAATCAGCAATCATCTTTTCAACATCAGAAGGCTCGGTCTTTTCAATAGTTGCCTTCTTAACAACCTTCGGCTCCTTTTTATCTTGAAGATCTTGGTAGTATTGAGCCCAATCATTATCATCAATGACCACCTTATCATCATCAAAAGCTACTTCATCAACTTTAGTCTTCCCCTTGACTTTCATGGTGCTAGCAGATGCTTCGGCATTGTTTCCTAAAATTGCTGCTAGTTGATTCTTTATGGTCTCGGCCATGGCCTCTTTTATTTCTTCCATCTTGGCATTTAGGGCTTCATCCACCATTCTTTGAATTTGTTCAGGCTCCATTATTTTTGGTGAGCAAGTGATTGAGTCATTGCTAGATACTTCATCTCCGGCATAGGTCGGATTGTTGTAAGCTTTAGAACTATCGTAATCTAGGGCTGTGAGCCAGAGAGGATCAATGATATGAGATGCGAATGTATGCATGTATGCATTTATGCATAAAAAATCAACAAACAAGGACAATTAGGACGTTCCTTCCAACCTTATAACATGAATGGTGAGTCCCTTTTCCTAGGTATATGGTTAACAAAATACCATCATGGGGTATCTTGCTTTCGAATAATTCCCTCGGACGTTTCAACCAATAGTTATATTTTCAAAAATGGAAATCAATCTATGATAATTTCCATTAATTAGGTTTTAATCCATTCAACCAACTAAAGTAGCTTTTATGCTATGTTGGATTAAAACAAAATTAAGAGGTTTATCATAAATAGATTTCTCACTTGAAAAAGGGTAACTAATGGTTCATGCCAAAAACAAGCCCATGGTTAATTTATTCTTAGTGTAAACTAGGCCCACAATTGATTTTTGGTATTTCATAATTGACCTAAATGTTTTTGCAAGCTCTTTGTAAGAAAAGATTGGGTAAAAATAATTTTGTTTCTAGGCCCATTGTAAAAGATTTTAGAAAAATGGATTTTGGGCTTAGTATTTGGGCCATGGGCCAAGGAATTTTTATTTGTTTTTAGAAAAAGTCTTACGTCCAAAGATCATCTTGAAAAATTTTGAAAATAGTTTTAGTCTTTTGGATTTTAAAGAAAAATTTATTTTGAGCTTACAATATACTTATGTAACGACCCTCCCCGACCAGGTCGGCTGCCCGGCCCACTAGTGGCTTACGGCCCGGCCTTTTCACCACCTGGGCACGGAGTCCGCAGGAGGCAAGCGATCGCTACAGTATTGGACAGTCCTCGCGGCCCACCCAGCAGGAATTTGTTTATTTGGCTCCCAAAGGAGTCGCCTCCCTGGATCGAACCCCTGACCTCCCACTTAAGAGAGCCAGCGAGAACCATCCAGTACCATTTCTGCTAGCATCCACACCATCACTATGGAAGAAGAGTTGTTTGATCCTTTCAAACTTCTCTTGGAGATGAATGAAGTATGTGTGCTAGATCTGAATGACCTTGCTGAAGAGGTCGATGCTTTGACAAGAAGCAGAAGGCAATATCAACCACTCGACTTGGGGGAAGCCTCTAAAACTCCAAGTCACCCCTATAAGAAGACGCCAGAACCAAAGGAAGACCCTGTCCTCACTCAGCTTAAACAAACTTAAGCTAAGGTGTCAATTTGGGAGCTCCTTGCTTCCTCATTCCCACACCGTTAGGCTCTCAGCAAAGCTTTGAGTCAACTCGATACATCAGTAGACACAAGCCCAGAAGCTTTGGTGGCCACTTTGACCTAATCAACCAAGGCATTGAGTATCCGGTTTTCCGATGTAGACCTACCAGAAGATGGCAAGAAACATAATGATGCTCTATACATCACCTTACAAACTAGGGGAAAGACTGTGCCCATGGTTCTCGTTGATAATGGGTCAGCCTTAAATGTATGTCCTTTGAAAGTAGCAAGCTGTCTGGGATTGGAGGCTACAGATCTTACACCTTCTGATCAAATTGTTAAAGCATATGATAACACTCGAAGAGAAATTTTGGGTGTTGCTACTCTGGAAGTTGCTATTGGACCGGTAAAAATGGGAGTGCCATTCCAGGTCATTGATGTAGCCATGAGCTTTAATCACCTCCTTGGAAGGCCATGGATTCATCAAAATAATGCTGTCCCTTCTTCATTACATCAAAAACTTAAGTTCCCTTTTGAAGGAAAAATCATCACTATCAAAGGAGTCACATGTGAAATCAACAAGAAAACAACAGATCAGTCCCTCTTTGAGGTTGTTCCTGGTGAAACTGCTATAGCATTGACTGGGTTCCATTATGACACTGTTCAATGCATTGAAGGAGAAAAGGCCCAAAGGGCCATTCATTCTATATGACTTTGGAGAGGTCCAAGTCAATTGCCTGGTAGGAATGATGCTAAGGGTAGGGCTACTACCCGGAATGGAAATGATAAGGTTTGGGAGGAAATCATCCATAGTGCGGCCATGGGAAGAACCTGAGAATAAGGGAACTTTTGGCTTGGGATACAAACCCACATATGAGGAGATAGAAGAGTTTGAGCATGGGAAGAAGAAAAAGAAGACTTGGTGGGCAAAAAGCCTCATGCGCCCTTACTTTAGAACTCTGAATGGTCACTTCTGCAAGCCTAGAAAAGCAGTTCCTTACTGTGGTTTCCAGGAGCCATTCTATTCTCCCAAGATTGGAAAGAAGCTATCAAGTTTTGAGATGTTCGCTGATGTTTTGGCCATAAAGGAAGAAGAGCCAGAACTTATAACTGACTCACAAGTGGAGGATTTCATGCAGCCTAGTCTCTTTGATGAGGTTGCTATGATAATCAATTTCGAAGACAAAAGGGACTTCACAAAGCTGATCAAGACAGCAGATAGACCGCTGACAAACTGGTACGCCGAGGAGGGACAAGCTGCTATTGTCAAACCTAGTCCTGTGTCACACCCTGAACCTGAGTCTTGTACTGAGTCAAATCCTGAGTCAAACACCGAGTCAGAGTCTAGTTCTAAGTCTTCTATAGCTTCAGATTTAGAGAACCCTAATGTCAAATTTTATGTAACCTTGGAGAATGACTCCGCCATTATCAATAAAACTGCTCAAATTCTTGGTTACCCTGTGTCTTTTGCTTTCCAAGTATTATCTAGCAAAAATGAAATAAATGAAAAGATAATAATTGGCAAAGAAAATGAATATACATACATTGCATATGATTGTGTGAATAAAGAACAGGTTGTTGAGCGCATCAGAAAGTATGCTGACTGCTTCATGTGGAAGACAAGTGATGTCACGGGAATAGACCCAGCCATAGCAGTTCATAAGATTCCACTATACCCGAATGCAAAGCCGGTTAAGCAGAAGTTGAGAAGAATGAAGCCATAATGGTCTTTGAAAATTAGAGAAGAGATTGCCAAGCAACTGGATAATAAGTTCATAGAAACAATTGCCTACCCTTCCTGGTTAGCAAACATTGTGCCAGTCCCGAAGAAAGACGGAAAGGTCAGGATGTGTGTTGACTACAGAGATTTGAATAAGGCTTGTCCCAAGGATGATTTTCCGCTACCACACATCGATTTGCTAATAGACAGGATGGCTGGGCATATGATGGTTTCCATGACTGACCTTGCAGTTAGGTACAATCAGATCATGGTGCACCCACCAGACAAAGAGTAGACAACTTTCATTACAGGATTCGTTTCTTTTCCTCTTTTCCCTTTTCTTTCTTTTTATTTTTTCTTACTCCTCCCTTTCTTTGAGCATTTTATAATTTTGTCCTTCTTCCTTGTAGGGCTGTCAAGTACAAAACTTTCAATAACTGAATGGTCTTTCTCCTTTTTCTTTGATTTTAATTGAATCTTTAGTTGGGTTGGACCAATTCAAGTCAAAACGTCCTTATAAACCAAATGGAAGTCTTTTGTTGTCTTAGGTAAAAGAGAACTCAGTTGGCTTTCTGAACCATTTTGGGTTTTCTTTTTCTTTTTTCTCTTTTTTTTTCTTTTCTTTTTCTTTTCTTTTGACTTTTTTGTTTTCTTTTCTTCTCTTTTCTTCTTCTTCTTTTTATTTTTTTTGTTCTAGCTCTAAAAGAGTTGTCTTGTTTGTACTGACTTGGGCTTCCAATAATGGATGAGTGGAGTAACATAGATCTTCTTTAACAGATATAAATCATTTGTTACTCTAATGTTGTCTTGACATATTAGAGATATTAAGTGAACTTCAACTACCCTTATGGTCTTGAAAACTTCAACTACACTTATGGTCTTGAAAACTTCAACTATCTTCATGGTCTTGAAACTTCAACTATCCTCATGATCTTGACTAATCATTGCTTTCTTTGATCTTCTTGCCTATTCATCTTAGTGATCATAAGACTTGTCAAAAGTATCACAATAGCTCAGGGTAGGTTATTGGGGTTTTTAAGCCAATGAAAAGAAAGCTAAAATTTTATGAAGGCTCAAAGGGACAACTAGAGATTGACATTTAATGGGGAGATACTAGTTGTTGGCTAACAAAACAATGCCTAGATCATTTGTCTCTTAAATAAGCAGAGTTCAATTTCGCCTCGAAAGTTTGTCAAAGCATGTTCTAAGATTGACTAGGACCTAGACAAAGGTAATTATGTGAGAGCCCTCTCTAAGTAAGCATACACAACTCAATGCTATAGAGCAATTCCCTCACCTAGTAAAGTCATTCAAGTCATGATGCCTAGACACATTAATTTATGAATTATGAAGCTAGATTCCTTATTGGTTGAGCACCAAAATGAACAAAGACTAACAAAAATTTTGATGAAAGAAATTTATTCAAGCAACATTAAATTTGGAAAACAAGACTGTTCCAATTAAAGAAAGTAAAATTGAAAAGCAACATTCAAGCTAAGGAAAGTTTGTTGAATTAGGATTCTTTTCCCTTCACATCTTCAACATCCCCATCTTGAAAGGATGATAAAACAAAATCTTCTTCTAGTCCTTTTCCCACCATGAAGGTTGCCGGTGGAGGT
Organism: Garcia nutans; assembly: GCA_947685225.1. NCBI lineage: Eukaryota > Viridiplantae > Streptophyta > Magnoliopsida > Malpighiales > Euphorbiaceae > Garcia > Garcia nutans. Next base: position 30,705,736 of record CANTUV010000005.1, on the reverse strand, counting down.
ACTCTTCCAAACTTAGGCAAAGGGTTGTTCTTGGTATTGGGCTTATCTGGCTAGGGTAGCTTACCACTATCAATCAAATCTTGGATATCATGCCTTAAACGAGCACATTTATCTAATTCATGCCCTCGTATTTGATGAAATTGACAAAAGGCCTCGGCATTGAAGTTTGGTGGCAATGGATTATGCAACGGTTAAGGAGCTAATGGTTGTAACAACTCTTTCTTTTGCAGCTTGCTAAAAACCCAAGATAGAGGTTTCCCCAATTCTGAGAATTGTCTTTTATTTCCTTAACCGGTCACATTAACATCAACTTCTTTTTGCGTGCTTTGATTTTCAGACTGGTAATTCCCTTTCTCATTCCTCTTTATTGAAAAGTGATTCTTCTCTCTTTCCCACTCTTCAATTTGCAGACCAGCTTGGAGAAGATATTTGAAATCCCTTATAAGAGTGTGAGACATCCTTTCACGGAGATTGGGCAAGACACCTCTCATGATCATCCTTATTTGATCAGATTCATCGGGCCTTTTCTTGAGCAAAGCGGCCTTGTTTCTCCATCGCTTCACATAGTCCACAAAATTCTCATTTGGCCTTTTCCTTATGTACTCCACTTCCATTAAGGTAACTTCTAACTCAACATTATATCCATATTGTTGGATGAAGGCTTTGTAAAGTAGATCCCAACTCTTCTATGTTCCATCATCTAAGGTATTGAACCAATTTTGGACAATAGGGTCCAATGAGAGCATAAAGTACCTTAGGGTTTGAGCCTTAGTAGCTTGGGCAGACTGCATGGCAGTGATGTACTGCTTCACGTGAAGATGAGGATTTCCGGTGCCATTGTATCTAGCAAAGGATGGCATCTTGAATTTGTATGAAACTTCTTCATCTAGCTCAAACAATTTGTCGATCTTGGATACCTCTTCGGTTTTCAATTTCTTCTCAAATTTCTTTTTTAAATCATCAATCATCTTATCAACATCAAAAGTCTCGGTCTTTTGAATAGTTGCCTTCTTAACAACCTTCAGCTCCTTTTTGTCTTGAAGATCTTGGTTGTATTGAGCCCAATCATCATCATCAATGATCACCTTATCATCATCAAAAGCTACTTCGTCAGTTTTAGCCTTCCCCTTGACTTTCTTGGTGCTAGCAGATGCTTCGACATGGTTTCCTAAAATTGCAGCTAGTTGATTCTTTATGGTTTTGGCCATGGCCTCTTTTATTTCTTCCATTTTGGCATTGTGGGGATCATCCACCATTCTTTGAATTTGTTTCGGGCTCCATTGTTTTTGGTGAGCAAGTGATTGAGTCATTGCTAGATACTTCATCTTCGGCGTAGGTCGGATTGTTGTAAGCTTTTGAACTATCGTAATCCAGGGCTGTGAGCCAGATAGGATCAATGATATGAGATGCAAATGCATGCATGTATTCATGTATGCATAAACAATCAACAAATAAGGATAAATAGGACGTTCCTTCCAACCCTATAACATCCACACACGAATGGCGAGTCTCTTTTCCTAGGTATATGGTAAACAAAATACCAACATGGGGTATATTGCTTTCGAATAATTCCCTCGGACGTTTCAACCAATAGTTATATTTTCAAAAATGGAAATCAATCCATGATAATTCCTATTAATTAGGTTTTAATCCATTTCTCCAACTATAGTAGCTTTTATGCTATATTGAATTAAGAGGTTTATTATTGATAGATTTCTCACTTGAAAAAAGGTAACTAAGGGTTCATGCCAAAAACAAGCCCATGGTTAATTTATTCTTAGTGTAAACTAGGCCCGCAATTGATTTTGACCTAAATATTTTGCAAGCTCTTTGTAAGAAAAGATTGGGTGAAAATAGATTTGTTTCTAAGCCCATTGTAAAAGATTTTAGAAAAATGGATTTTGGGCTTAGTATTTGGGCCACGGGCCAAAGAATTTTTGATTTGTTTTTAGAAAAGTTTTATGTCCAAAGACCATCTTGAAAAGTTTTGAAAATAGCTTTGGTCTCTTGGATTTTAAAGAAAATTTTGTTTTCAGCTTATAGTATACTTAGGTCATATTAGAAAAAGAACAAACCAAACAATCCATGATTTAAGCCAAAATAAATTAACCATAGTCAAACAACATGCATTTGGGGTAAAAACCTAAGGAAAGTAACTTGGCCAATTACATGAGCTTTAGTCTTTGGGTTAAAAGGCTTAGGTTCCCATAGCAAGTATATACCAAATGGTACGAGGCTATGAGTGGTTATGCCATGCTCGATCTCCATACCTTGAGTGAAAGTATGGTATCCCTTACATAACATAACACGGGTAACACGGGCGTCCTAACTCACACACATGATGCAATCTAAGATGATGTAATGGATAATATCATTATAAGAAAGAATAGAAAAATATAAAGACCAACGGAATCAACTTCTCTTATCCCAGTGAATTCACCACTGTGAGCGGGGATTTTCGCCCCCACTCCCGGTGGAATAGTTCTTGCGACTTCAGCACTGTTTAGGCTCGGGGCCTTAGAGAACACGGACCTAAATCCGGAAAAAATGGAGTCGCCACCCGGACGGGCCGGGAAAAAAGAAAGGGGTGGATGACTCAATTCCTAAGGAATCCCTAACCCCCTAATGGGTTCGGAAAGTTGGATAAGTGTGGGGAAGGTGAGAAATGGCCCAGCACCCCCACAACGCCCGGTTCATTGGAACCGGCCTCCTTTACAGGTCTTAATATTATAAAATTCTTAAATATAACAATATTATCCATATTACACACAACAATTAAAAGAAAGCATCATTATATTAAAATCAAAGCAATGTCCAAACAAAGCAAATAAATAGACACCCATCCGAAGATGGAAACATGTCCTTACATCACATGCCTAGATAGGACACCCACCAAAATGTAGAAACATGCCCTTTATATATAGGTTCTAAAATAGAAAAGAAAATTAAATTACATGATGTTTAACTAATGAGGTACCCACCAAGTAGAAACATACCTCTTACAATTTTTGGAAATCTAAATTACTTGATAAAAGTAAATAATCATTAAACATAAATAAATCATTCATCAAAGCTATTAATCAAAATAGAAAATAAATATCCGTCCATGATAAATTAAATAAATCAAGTATTGAAATTAAATAAATTAAAGCACAAGAGATAAATCAAAGCATAATCAAGTATAGAATTAAATAAAGAAAATAAAAGTCCAATTATAGCTATTGTAACTTTTTATGGAATTCAAATAGATTAGGGTTTTATGTTTTAAAAGGTTGGTAAGACTCTTTTATTAACTAAATTAATATTTGAAGGGTGAAATCACGAAACTAGGGTTTTAGATACTTTAAAATACTTTTGATTCAAGGTTTTAAATGGTGATTTATTGTGTTTTTAAGCTATTGTGTAAAATTAAAGTATTTATGGTTTTATGGTTTTTTAATGTTTTAAAGAATTAGGGCCTTAAAGAAATTAAGGTTTAAGGTTTTAAAGGGTTTGGGTTTACTATTTTAGGTTTAGGAATTTAATTTGGTTTTTAGGAGCTTTGGATTGGAGTTTCGGGTGATGCATGAAGCTTTTGGGATTGAAAATCAATTTGATACTTTTATGAGATTTTATAGGTTTAAACCAAAAAATTAAAGTTTTTATAAATAGAAAAGATTTATGTAATTGGAAAAAGTATTTTAGGGTTTTTTTATGAGAAACAGAATATATTTTAAGAGTTTACATAATTTGGAAAGTAAATTGAAATTTGGGGTTTTGAAGAAATAAAATTAATAACTTTAAATTCTTTGGGAAATAAAGTAATGGATTAATGTTTTTAACTTTGAACAGAAGGGATTAGGTTCTGTGATTTTTGAATTAAAAGAAAATAATTTCATGCTACTGTAAAAACATAACAAAAATAATTTAATACATACCTTCTTTTGATGATTACTCCAAAAATAATTCTTCTTGGACGAACTAGCTCCAAAGGCAAGCCTTTTTTGCCTTTGAATTCTTTAAATCGTGTTTCTGCTTTTCTAAAAATCAATTGAATTGAATTATTACTTTTCCTTCTCTGATTTGGTTTCCAATTTTCCAAGCCACTGTCCAATTTTCTTTGATTTTCGGCCCCCCTTAAATTAATTGCCTTTGGTCCTTATTTATAGTGGTTTGATATGGTTTATTCCTAATTAGTTAAGGCAAGTAATATTAATAAAAAAAAAGAAACCAAAACCTAATTGAAATAGGTTTCGAAAAATTTGAGTCGAAAAAATTGCGCTGCCGAAAAAAATTGCAGTAGGAAAAAATGTGGTGGCGAAAAAATTCTGCCGTAGGAAATTGCGGCAGGGGCGGGCTGTGGGCGTCGCCCACACCATTTCATCCGCAGGAATTTCCTGTGGGTGAAATAGACCCAAAGAAAATCCTACGAGCGAAATAGAAAAGCTATTTCGCCCGCAGGAATTTCCTGCAGGCAAAATGCCCACGGGCCCGCACGATGATTTTTTCGTCTCCAATTTTTCCGACTCTGATTTTTATTTTTATTTTTATTTTTTGACTTTTATTTGTTTATTTTTATTTTTTATTAATAAAAATTAGATAATAAAGCAAAAACTATTTAATTAAAATTATTTTGGATCAAGTAGACAACAAAAATCATTTTGGACTAAATAAAACATATTGGACCGGATTGGGTCAAAAATTAAGGGTCTACACTATCTTGAGGATCTTGGAAGTATTGAGCCCAATCGTCATCATCATCATTGATCACCTTATCATCATCAAAAACCACTTCACCAACTTTAGCCTTCCCCTTGTCCTTTAGCTTCTTGGTACTAGCAGATGCTTCGGCATTGTTTCCTAAAATTATAGCCAATTGGTTCTTCAAGGTCTCAGCTAGGGTCTCCTTTAGTTCTTCCATTTTAGCATTGAGGGCGTCATCCATCATTCTTTGAATTTGTTCAGGCTCCATTGCTTTTGGTGAGAAATTAATTGAGTTACTGCTAGATTCTTCATCTCCGGTGTAGGTCGAATTGTCATAAGCTTTTGAACTATCATAATCTAGGGCTATGAGCCAGAGGGGATTAATGATGTGAGATGAAAATGTATGCATGTATGTATGTATGCACAAACAATAAACGAAGATAAGTAGAATGTCCCTTCCAAACTTATAACTTCCACACACGGATGGCGGTCTCTTTTCCTAGGTATATAGTTAACAAAATACCATCATGAGGTATCTTGTTTTCAAATATTTCCCTCGAACATTTTAGCCAATAATTTTATTTAAAAATGAAAATCAGTTCATGATAATTCCCATTAATTAGATTTTAATCCATTCAACCAATTAAAGTAGACTTTATGTTATATTGGATTAAAACTAAATTAAGAGGTTTATTATATATAGATTTCGCACTTGAAAAAGTAACTAATAATTCATGCCAAAAACAAGCCCATGATTAATAACTCTTAGTATAAACTAGGCTCACAATTGATTTTTAGTATTTCCATAATTGACCTAAATAATTTGTAAGCTCTTTTACAGGTTGGATGAAATATAAAAATAATTTTGTTTGAAAACCCATTGTAAAAAGATTTTAAGAAAAAATGGATTTTTAACTTTGTATTTTGAGTCATGAGAAAAGAATTTTTGATTTAGTTTTAGAAAAGTTTTATGTCCAAAGACCATTTTGAAATGTTTTGAAAATAGATTTGGTGTTTTGGATTTTAAAGAAAAATTTATTTGAGCTTACAATGTACTTAAGTCATATTAGAAAAAGAACAAACCAAATAAGCCATGACTTAAACCAAAATAAATTAACCATAGTAAAACAACATGCATTTGGGGTAAAAACCTAAGGAAAGTAACTAGGTGTGAGCGGGGATTTTCGCCCCCACTCCCGATGGAATGGTTCTTGTGACTTCGGCACTGTTTAGGCTCGGGGCCTTAGAGAACACGAACCTAAATTCGGAGAAAATGGAGTCCCCATCTGGACGGGCCGGGAAAAAGAAAGGGGTGGATGACTCGATTCCTAAGGAATCCCCAACCCCCTAATGGGTTCGGAAAGTTGGGTATGTATGGGGAAAGTGAGAAATGGCCCAGCACCCCCACAACGCCTGGTTCATTGGAACCGGCCTCCTTTACAGGTCTTAATATTATAAAATTCTTAAATACAACAACATTATACATATTACACACAATAATTAAAAGAAAGAATCATTATATTAAAATCAAAGTAAGGTCCAAGCAAAATAAATAAATGGACACCCACCCGAAGATGGAAACATGTCCTTACATCCCATTCCTAAATAGGACACCCACCAAAAGGTAGAAATATGCCCTTTATATAAGCTCTAAAATTGAAAAGCAATTTAAATTACATGATATTTAACTAATGAGGTACCCACCAAGTTGAAACATACCTCTTACAACATTTGGAAATCTAAATAAATTGATAAAATAAATAACCATTCACCATAAATAAATCATTCATTAAAGCCATTAATCAAAATCTAAAATAAACATCCATCCATGATAAATTAAATAAATCAAGCATTGAAATTAAATAAATTAAAGCATAAGAAAAAAAATCAAAGCATAATCAAATATAGAATTAAATAAAGCAAATAAAAGTCCAATTATAGCTACTGTGACTTTTTATGGAATTAAAATAGATTGAGGATTTTATGTTTTAAAAGGTTAATAAAACTCTTTGATTAAACAAATTAAGTTTTGAATGGTGAAATCATGAAACTAGAGTTTGAACACTTTGAAATACTTTTGATTTGTGGTTTTAAATGGTGATTTCCAGCTACTGTGTAAAATTAAAGTATTTATGTTTTTATGGTTTTTAAAAATTTTAAAGGATTAAGGTTTAGAAAAATTAAAGTTTAAAGTTTTAAAGGAGGTTAGGGTTCATTATTTTTTGTTTTGGAGTTGAATTAGGTTTTTAGGTTTTTGATTTTAGGGTTTCGGGTGATTTGTTGATATTAGGATTTGGAAAAACAATTTGATGATTTCATGAGGTTTTATAAGTTTAGACAAAGTGATTTGAAGTTTACATAAATAGAAAAGATATTTTATAAGGCTTTTTGAAAGAAACAGTACCAAGTTAAAAGCTTTGAAAGAAACAGAATTAAATTTTGGTTTTGTTGAAAAATATGTTAAATTAGAGTTTTAAGATTTTGAAGAAGTAAAAAAAATAATTTTAAGTTTTTTGGGAAAATAAAGCAACGGATTATTGCTTTTAAACTTTGAACAAAAGGAATTAAGGTTTTGGGGTTTTTGAATTAAAAGGCATCATTTATTAGTTTATGCCACTGTGTAAAATATAAAGAAACTAGAATTTCATACCTTATTTTGTAAGTTGCACCAAAATTGCTTCTTGGATTAACAAGCTCCCAAAGACCAGCCTTTTTGCCTTTTTTTTCCCCTTAAATCGTGTTTCTGCTACTTTAAAAATCAATTGAATTCAAGCTTTTCCTTCACGGATTTGGATTTCCCTTCTACCGTCCAATTTTTGTCCCTTCGGCCTCCCCCTTTTTTTGTGTTGTTTAGTCCATATTTATAGAAGTTTTAGATCCTTCATTCCTAATTATTCACGGCATCTTTATTGAATAAGAAAAGGAAACCGAAACCTAATTGTATTAGGTTTCGGAAAATTTGCGAATAAAAATTTTGTTGGCGAAAAAAAATTATTGCAAAAAAACTGCGTTGGTCAAAAATCTGCCGCAGCGTGCGCGGAACAGGCGCCATTTCGCCCGCAGAAAAATTCTGCTAGCGAAATGCCCACGGGCCCGCGCTGACTTTCGGCGACGAAAAAATTGTCGCCGATTTTTTTTTAATTTTTATTCATTTTACCATTTTTTACTAAAATAAATATTAAAATTAATTAAGATACCATAAATATTATTTTGGACTAACTAAAATATATTGGACAAAAATTATTTTGGACTAATTAAAATATATTGGACCGGATCGGGTAAAAAATTAAGGGTCTACAGTTTGTCCCCTGCTTGAATGATCTAAAACTTAAGTGAAAGAGAGTGAAAAGCAATAAGACTTAATTGTTAAGATGGCAATTTAAATTTGCTTTGGGTACTTGGACCTGAAATCGGGTACTTGGACCTAAGATTGATTGAATTTGGGTACTTGAACTCGGGATTGGGTACTTGAACCTGAGATTGATTTAATTTGGGTACTTGGACCCAAGATTGAACTCTTGGACCCAAGATTGAACTTGATTTTGGTACTTAGACCCGAGATCGGGTACTTGGACCCGAGATTGATTTGATTTGTGTACTTGGACTCGAGATTTGATACTTAGACTCGAGATTGGGTACTTGGACTCGAGATTGGGTACTTGGACCTGAGATTGGGTACTTGGACGCGAGATTGAATTAATTTTGGGTTCTTGGACCCGGGATTGGGTTGAATTCGATTTGCTTACTTGGACCCAAGATTGGATGGAATTTGGGTACTTGGACCCAGGATTGGGTACTTGGACCCGAGATTGATCTGATTTGGGTATTTGGACCCGAGATTAGATTTGATTTGGGTACTTGGACTCGAAATTGGGTAATTGATCCAAGATAGGGTACTTGGACCCGAGATTTAATTGATTTGGGTACTTGGACCCGAGATTGGGTGTTTGGACCTGCAATTGGATTGAATTCAATTTGGGTACTTGGATCCAAGATTGGATGGAATTTGGGTACTTGGACCCAGGATTGGGTACTTAGACCCGAGATTGATTTGATTTGGGTACTTGGACCCGAGATTAGATTGAATTTGGGTACTTGGACCTGGGATTGGGTACTTGGACCCGAGATTGATTTTGATTTGGGTACTTGGACCAATGATTGGGTACTTGGACCCAAGAATGATTTGATTTGGGTACTTAGACCCGAGATTTGATTGAATTTGGGTACTTGGACTAGGGATTGCGTACTTGGACCCGAGACTGATTTGAATTTGGGTGCTTGGACCCGATGTTGAATTAGAATTGGGTACTTGGACCTGAGATTGAATTGAATTTGGGTACTTGGACCCGAGTTTGGGTGCTTGGACCCGAGATTGGATACTTGGACCCAAGATTGGATTGAATTTCATTTGGGTACTTGGACCCAAGATTGGATTGAATTTGGGTACTTGGACCCAGGATTGGGTACTTGGACCCGAGATTGATTTGATTTGGGTACTTGGACCCGAGATTGATTTGATTTGGGTACTTGGACCCTAGATTGGGTACTTGGACCCGAGATTGGGTACTTGGACCCGGGATTGGTTTGATTTGGGTACTTGTACCCGAGATTGGGTACTTGGACCCGGGATTGGGTACTTGGACCCAAGATTGGATTTGAGTTGGGTAGTTGGACCCGAGATTTACTTTGATTTAGGTACTTGGACCAGAGATTGGATTGAATTTGGGTACTTGGACCCAGGATTGGGTACTTGGACCTGAGATTGATTTGATTTGGGTACTTGGACCCGAGATTGATTGAATTTGGGTACTTGGACACGGGATTGGGTACTTGGACCCGAGATTGATTTGATTTGGGTACTTGGACCCGAGATTGGGTACTTGGACCCAAGAATGATTTGATTTGGGTACTTGGACCCGAGATTGGGTACTTGGACCCGGAATCATTTCTATTTAAGCAAGAATTGTTGCACTTCAGATAGGCACATACACATTACTCGCCCAAAGGTCTCATTTGAGGTTAAATATTGTCTATCTCATATGCATGCTTATCCAAACTATCTCCACTAATAGACTCTACCTACCAAGAGAGATCAACAGGTCTTTGATAGGCTTGAAATGGGGTCTATAAGGGACACGTGTTTTAGTGAAGGCTATTTGTAAGTTGGGGCTGATGTGACACAATGGACAAACCTTGACACTACAAATTTCTTGTTTGAACTTTAGGCAGTTGGGAGTAATCTTGCTAGACTCTAAATTCTTTTTATCTTCTTGACATTAACCTAGATCTTGGTTAGGACAGTCTTTGCCCTTGCAAAAAGTTTAAGACCCAAATTTGTTTCCTTTCTTCTTTTCCCTTTTCTTTTTTTTTCTTTATTTTTCTTACTCTTCCCTTTTTTCTCTTTCCTTACTCTTCCCTTTCTTTTATCATTTTGTCCTTCTTTCTTGTAGGACTATCAAGTATAGAACTTTCAAGAACCGGATGGTCTTCCTCCTTTTCTCCAATTTTGATTGAATCTTTAGTTGGGTTGCACCAATTCAAGTCAAACCGTCCTTATAAACCAAATGGAAGCCTTTTGTTGTCTTAGGTAAAAGAGAACTCAGTTGGCCTTTTGAACCATTTTGGGTTTTCTTTTCTTTTTCTTTTTTTTTCTTTTTTTTCTTTTTTTTCTCTTTTTTTTTGTTTTTTTTTTGTTCTAGCTCTAAAAGAGTTATCTTGTTTGTACCAACTTGGGCGTCCAATAATGGATGAGTGGAGTAACATAAATCTTCTTTAACAGGGATAAATTATTTGTTACTCTAATGTTGTCTTAACATATTGGAAATATTAAGGGAACTTCAACTACCCTTATGATCTTAAAAACATCAACTACCCTTATGGTCTTGAGAACTATCTTTATCGTCTTGTGAACTTCACTTATCCTCATGATCTTGACTAATCATTGCTTTCTTTGATCTTCTTGGCTCTTCATCTTAGTGATCATAAGACTTGTCAAAAGTATCACAGCAGCTCAAGGTAGGTTGTTGGTGTCACATCCGCCTACTGCATTTATGCAGTGTAGACTCGTGCATAGCGAGAGTAGTGGAAAGAAGTAAAGGAAAAAGGAAGTTATAAAAATCAAAGGTTGGCCAATCAAAAGAAAACATTTAGCATGTGTAATAAATGTGTAATAAATGAAGAAAGAGAAAAAGTGGACAAGTGGGCAAGGTGATCATCATTTCCTTTGTCTATAAATATATGTGATATGAAGAGCAAATTCTCTCTTTTTCCACTCACCAAATTCGGCCAACAAAAGAAAATACCAAGGGACTTCCAAGTTTCTTCAAACTTTGATTTTTAAGGTAAGTTCTAAGGTTTTTAAGTGTGTAGACTTTAATTTTAGTATTAGTTTTAGGTAGTTATATATTTATTGGAAGATTGGGAATTAGAGTCTTATATGGAATTGAAAAACATAATAATAATATTAAGTAAGTAATGAGATTAATTGATTAAATGGAAGAATCAAGATGTAGAAAGATTAATAAGGTTGGATTAGGGGTTTCGGTTGGAAAAGAAATAGAGGATAATTTATTATTTTGAAATTCTAAGGTTTATGTTGTATCTTGAATTGATTGAAGGAGAAATAAAGAATTAAAGAAGGAGAAGAAGGAAAAGCCAAGAGGAGTTAAAGAAATAAGGTTTGGTACTTTACCTTTGAATAATTACTTTTGATTTGGTGCTTTACCATAAAAGAAATTCTATTTGCTTACAAACTTTGGTTTATGGAAGTTTTGAAGTTGATGTTTAAATATATTGATTAAGTTTAAATTAAATATTTGAGTTATGTTTTTGTTTTCTTATGGCAATTGGGTTGTTAAATTTAATTGAAACCAAATGTTTTGAGAAAATTTGGCAAGTTGATTTGGTAAGTTGTTTTGAACTTTAATTAGTTTGATTTGAGTTAAACATGCAAAAGTTGTTAAAAGAAAGTGTTTGAATCTTCACTTTACTATTAAAGAAGCCTTAATATTGATTTGCAAAAGAAAAATAAACTATCCTATGCATTTCAAATGTTTGGGCCGAAATGGTCCCAAAGTGACAGCTTCTGGACTATTTTTTTGGCAATTGTTTGGGGCAGCAAACGAATGAATTATTCAACGAAATTTTACATGCAATTAGTCAACATATGAAATAAGTTTTCTGTAAAATTTCAGCCAAAAATAAGATCATTTACTTGGTCAAATGCATAACTGAAGTGGACTGAAATTTTGATGAAAAACCAGATTTTACTATTCATTTGGTCATGCCATTTTGCGTTGCCGATTTTTCTCGCCGCAACACTATTCATTTGGTCATTTTGTGATCTTTTGAGGAATGCTTTGAAATGTTTGATGTGTTTATTGTGGATGTTAAATATGTGAAAAAGAGTAACGGTTTGACCAAAGAAAGTGGTGCGCGGCATAAATGGCAAAGCGCAATGAGAATTTAAATTGATTTCTTGAATCATTCTAAAATGAAGTTGGGATTTAAATTGAATCATTTTAATCTTTTTGCTCTACTGGATAGTGGGAGTGGTAGATAAGGGTATGGTGCACTATACTAACTTATGCAGTACTGCTTGATATTGTGATTGAATTGATATGATCTGAACTTAATGGTGAGGGCCATTGGGGGCCAATGGTGAGGGCCATTGGTTATAACCAGGATGGTGAGGGCCATTCCTGTGATCTGATATCGGTGGTGAGGGCCACCTATGTTACAGTGGTGAGGGCCACTGCCTTATCACTATGGTTCCCTATATCCCAGTAGAGCCTGGATCAAAGACATATTATTTTTCGTTGAACTATATAATGCAAATGAATTTGAATTATGATTTTACATTATTGAAAACATATCATACTGAATGTATCACGATTTCTATTGGTATAATGTTGGTTGATTGTTGATTTTATTATTTCCTTTTTACTTCGAATACTTTCATGTACTACTTTTATTTTTATTGGTAAAGTACCCACTGAGCGACAACGCTCAGCGAGTTAAGTTTTCCTTGACTCGTAGGTTCGGAGCAGTAGATAAATCTTGGGGAAGCAACGACCAGACCACAGCAAATCTCAGGGGTAGATCTTTTAGTTCCATTATGAGTCGATAGTTGTGGCATGTATATGAATAAATATAAAAGAGATTTTCTATGTTATAATTGTATGTTAGTAGTATGTAATAATCATAAATCTTTATTTTATGTTATATTAGAAGTGTGAACTCTTCGTGCAGGTTTGTAGTTGAGGGTATAAGGTGGATTCATTGGGAGTGCATTAAATTTGATGGTATTCTTATTCACATTGGTATGTGTAAAATGTTTTCAAAAATCAGAAAAACAAGTTTTGACGACACTTGGGATCCAAATTTCTAGGCGGAACTATGGCAAAATTTCTGTAAAAATCAGAACTAAAATTTGACTAAGTAAATTGGTAGCAATAATTAGGATAGTGTGGCACCTCTACTCAGCTTACACATGTAGGTTGGGAAGGGGTGTTACAATTTGTGGTATCAGAACTAAGGTTTAGCCGCTTCTGGGTAATCCAACATAGGAGGATGTACGTTTTATGTCGGGAGTGGCCATTACCGACGTAAAACGAGATATCCTGTAGTAAATAAGTGATTGTACGATTTCATGGAGTCCTAAATTTTGCAATGTATATAAGGGCTTCTTAATATTGTAAAACTTTGTGTTTGAAAATAAATAAAAGTTGTGTTGTATATGTGTTATTTAAGAATTTTTATTTATATACATGCCACTTAGGATAAGATAATGCTGTTGGTCTGGGTCGTTAATAATGATGGGATGGTATATGTTTACTCTTTAGATGTCGCAAGCAGCGCAGCGTGATATAGAGGAGGAGGTCGAGTCTCAGGCCTCCCGAGTTGTAGAAATGCGTGTATCTGAGACATCAGCGTCGGAGCAACCACCCGCTGATGCTCCTATTCCTAATGATATGTTGCAACAAATGGCTGCCGTATTTCGGCAGATAGCCGGCGTTGCCCCAGCACCACCCCCAGCGCCAGCACCCGTACCAGTACCTGCTATAGGAGGGGAAAGGAAACCCCGATAGAAAAGATAAGAAAGTATGGTGCGAAGGAGTTTAAGGCTCGAAGGGACGATGATTCTTCAACAGCCGAGTATTGGCTGGAAGGAACAATACGAGCCTTAGATCAGTTACAGTGTATGCCAGAAGAGCGAGTGATATGTGCTACTTCCTTATTAGTGGAAGAAGCATATATATGGTGGGACACAGTTCACCAACGAGTTTCACCGGAACAGAGAACATGGGATTTCTTTGTGAATGAGTTCAAGAGGAAGTTTATATAGGAGGCATACCTAGATGCCAAGACAAAGGAGTTTCTACACTTAAAGCAAGGTCGACTGACCGTTGCTGAATACGAGAGGGAATTTACTAGGTTGAGTAGGTATGCCAAGAAGACAATTGAAGACGAACATGATAGATGTAAGCAGTTCCAGGATGGATTGAATAATGAGATTAGGATGCAGCTAATTGCTGCTAATATCAAAGAATTTTCCGAGTTGGTCAATAGGGCTCTAGAAGTAGAGCAATGTCAGTCTGACGAGCAGAATAGACGACAGAAGATGAAACAGAAGAGAGTTACCCAGAACTATTCGGGAACCTACCAATCATCAGGGAAACGATTCCGAGGCAGTGGTTCCACGGGAGGCGGTCAACGTCGAGGTTATAACCAGGGATCGATTCGCGGTGGCTTAAGTCAAACTACCTCAGTCGCTAGTACGGGACGATCTGGAAGAGAACAAGGAAGAGGATTCAGCCGAAGCGGAGGTAACTTCTTTATCGGTCCAAGAGGTAATGAAGGCAAAAATAATAATCCACGCTGTGATTAATGCGGACGCCGTCACACGGGAGAATGTTGGGGTCGGACATTTGCATGTTATATATGTGGATCTTTAGACCACCTTATGCGAGAGTGTCCCCAACGAATACAAAATCTACCTAGGGATACTGAGAGATCGCAAGCGGCAGCAGGTCGAGGCCGAGGCAGAGGAAGGAGCGAAAATCCGTCGCGTGTGCAATCTGAAACAGTGAATCGACCAGAAGCAAGGGCTCCTGCTAGAATGTATGCTATGAGGGGGCGAGAAGACGAAGAAGCGCTAGACGTGATTGCAGGTCAGTTGTCTATGTTTGGAGTTTCGCTTTACGTTTTAATAGATCCAGTTTCTTCACACTCATATATATGCAAGAAAAATGAAAAACTTGAGAACCTAAAGGTAGAACTAGAAAAAGAAGGAATATTAGTTACTAACCCATTAGGAAATGAGGTGATTACTAGGAAGGTAGTGAAAGATTGCCCAATAGAGATACATGGACATATCTTTTGGGGAGATTTATTTGAACTACCATTTCAAGAATTCGATGCTATCCTTGGGATGGATTGGTTGGCCAAACACGATGCACTAGTTGACTGTAAACGGAAGAGAGTTACCTTGCATACTGCAGACGGTGACGAAGTGACCCTAGTAGGAAAAAGGAAGGATTATCTAACTAACATCATTTCTGCCATGACGGCTAAGAGGTTAGTGCAAAAAGGTTGCGAGGCATACCTGGTATGTGCATTAGTAGCGAAAGAAGAGGCACCAAAGTTACAAGATATACCTACTGTATGCGATTTTCCCGACGTATTTCCTGATGATTTACCCGGATTACCACCTAAACGAGAGGTGGAATTCATCATAGACGTGTACCCGGGAGCTGCACCAGTATCCATCGCACCTTACCGAATGGCGCCAGCGGAGCTAAAAGAATTAAAGGTACAGCTACAAGAACTTTTAGACAAGGGGTTCATAAGGCCAAGCGTATCACCATGGGGAGCACCAGTATTGTTCGTGAAAAAGAAAGACGGATCCTTAAGGTTGTGTGTAGATTACCGTCAACTTAATAAGTTGACCATCAAAAACAAGTATCCGTTACCTCGCATAGATGATTTGTTTGATCAACTCAAAGGTGCTGGAGTCTTTTCAAAAATTGATCTACGATCGGGTTATCATCAATTGGGAATTAAAGATGAAGACATATCAAAAACCGCATTCAGAACTCGCTATGGACATTGTGAATTCATTGTTATGCCTTTCGGATTAACAAACGCACCTGCAGTATTCATGGATCTGATGAATAGAATCTTCCACCCGTATTTGGATCAGTTCGTGGTGGTATTTATTGACGACATATTGGTGTATTCAAAGAATCGAGAGGATCATGATCGTCACCTTAGAATTGTTTTACAAACCCTGCGTGAGATGCAGTTATACGCTAAGTTCAGCAAATGCGAATTTTGGTTGGAAGAAGTAGCTTTCTTGGGACATATTGTATCGGCAGAAGGAATAAGGGTCAATCCCAAGAAAATAGAAGCAGTATTGGAATGGAAGTCACCTAAGACAGTAACGGAAGTCCGTAGTTTCTTGGGATTAGCAGGATATTATCGGAGATTCATTAAAGGGTTTTCCATGATCGCCGTACCTATGACCAAGCTACTTCAGAAGAATGCCAAATTCCAGTGGACCGACGCTTGTCAAAGGAGCTTTGAAAAGCTGAAACAAAAACTTACTGAAGCACCTATTCTTACACAACCAGAATCAGGAAAAGATTTTGTGATTTATAGCGATGCATCCCATATCGGGTTAGGTTGTGTATTGATGCAGGAAGGCAAAGTCATTGCGTATGTCTCTCGACAACTCAAGCCACATGAAAAGAATTATCCTACGCATGACTTAGAGCTAGCAGCGATTGTTTTGGCTTTCAAGACATGGAGGCATTACCTATACGGGGAAAAATGTTACATCTTTACGGATCATCAAAGCCTGAAATATTTGCCCACACAGAAAGATTTAAACCTGCGACAGCGAAAATGGATGCAATGGTTAGCCAACTACGACTATACGATTAATTATCACCCGGGCAAAGCAAATGTCGTAGCAGATGCACTTAGTAGGAAGTCAATGCAAGCGCTAAGTGCTATGAGGGTAACGTTAAAACCTACAGAAGATGGAGCTATCTTTGCAGAAATGCACGTGCGACCTAATTTACATCAACAAATACGTGAGGCTCAGAAGGAAGATGAACAAGTGAAGAAGTGGAGTCAACAGGCGCAGGAGAACTGTTCAGGAGACTATCAAATTCGTCCTGATGGTATTCTCTACTACAAGAAGAGAATGGTGGTACCTAAGTCCAAGGAGCTGAAGAAACAGATTTTGCAAGAAGCTCATAACAGTTCTTATACAATGCATCCAGGAGTAACGAAAATGTATCGGGACTTGAAGGAGTATTATTGGTGGCCAGGAATGAAAAGGGATATCGTTGATCATGTAACGAAGTGTCTAACCTGTCAGCAAGTGAAGGCGGAACATCAACTACCCTCAGGGCTACTACAACCTATTACGATTCCAACCTGGAAATGGGATCGTATTACTATGGATTTTGTCACAGGATTGCCTATGACAAGGGACAAACATGACGCGATTTGGGTAATCGTAGATCGGCTTACTAAGTCCGCTCATTTCATACCAGTACGTGTGGATTACTCGCTAGACAAGTTGGCAGACTTGTATATCAAAGAGATTATACGTCTCCACGGAGTTCCAACTTCGATCATATCCGATCGAGACCCACGTTTTACGTCAAATTTTTGGCAGAAGTTACAAACAGCCCTTGGAACTCGAACTTACCACAGCACATCATTTCATCCCCAGACAGACGGACAGTCGGAAAGAGTGATTCAAATTTTAGAAGATATTCTGAGGGCGTGCGTTTTAGAATTTAAAGGTAGTTGGGACAAACACCTAAGCTTAATGGAATTCGCGTACAACAACAGTTATCAATCCAGCATACAAATGGCACCTTACGAAGCACTGTATGGTCGAAAATGCAGAACTCCAGTTTGCTGGACAGAATTGAGTGAGGAAAAGATGTTGGGGCCAGACATAGTTAAGGAAACTGAAGAGAAGGTAGAAATCATTCGAGACCGATTAAAAGCAGCAGCGGACCGGCAAAAATCATACGCGGATGTAAAAAGGAAAGACATACAGTTTGAGGTAGGTGACAGAGTGTTCCTCAAAGTCTCTCCTTGGAAGAAAGTGTTACGATTTAAACAAAAAGGCAAGCTAATCCCTAGATTCATCGGACCATATGAAATTATTAAACGGGTAGGTCCGCTAGCTTACCAGTTGGCGTTACCACCTGAATTAAATAAAATACATGATGTTTTCCATGTTTCGATGCTAAGGAGGTATCGTTCAGATCCAACCCACGTCATACAAGTTCAAGATATTGAGATTCAGCCTGAAATGACATATGAGGAAGAGCCGGTAGAGATCCTAGCACGTGAAATCAAAGAGTTGCGAAATAAGAAGATTCCATTGGTCAAAGTGCTTTGGAGGAATCACAAAGTAGAAGAAGCTACATGGGAACGCGAAGAAACTATGAAGAAGCAATACCCATATTTGTTTTCACTTGATGAGCTTCGGGACGAAGCTTAAATTAACGAGGAAGGAACTGTCACATCCGCCTACAGCATTTATGCAGTGTAGACTCGTGCATAGCGAGAGTAGGGAAAAGGAGAAGATAATTCTTGATAACAGCCCTAGATAAGGTTGTATGACAAAAGGGACATAATTGTAATTTTTAATAAAGTTGGGGACGTAGATGTAATTTCAAAGAAAGTTGCACCGGATGTTCTTAATAGTGCATATAATAGATTTCAAAAATGGAATGTAGAGAAAAACCGGATCGCAACGACGTGTAACGGTTTTTCCAGGAAATGTCCCGTTAAAGAAAAATGAAGAAATGTTGCCTAAGGGCATTTTGGTCATTATCAATTAAAGTTATACATGAATTTAGGGTAGGAAATAAAGACGTGAGTACGTAGAGAATGGCGAGAGGTTAAATATGAAACGATCGTCAGTGGAAACGAAGCCGGAGAAAACTCGAGCAAAAATAGGACCTAAAGGGAATTTTGTAAAAAGTTGAGGGCTTATCGGTAATTTTTCAAAATGACTTGGAAACCTAAAATAGACCTTATAAATAGAAAGTAGAGGTCGAGAGGATCAAAACTATATATAGTTTGACTCATGGAACTATACGGTTTAAAAGATATGATCAATTAATCGCCGGAACGTAATGTGGCTCGGTTTCGTGTCGGGACCGGATGGGTAACCCGGGACAACTTTATGAGATCCAATGGGAAGAGAGACAAGTGGAAAGAAGTAAAGGAAAAAGGAAGTTATAAAAATCAAAGGTTGGCCAATCAAAAGAAAACATTTAGCATGTGTAATAAATGTGTAATAAATGAAGAAAGAGAAAAAGTGGACAAGTGGGCAAGGTGATCATCATTTCCTTTGTCTATAAATATATGTGATATGAAGAGCAAATTCTCTCTTTTTCCACTCACCAAATTCGGCCAACAAAAGAAAATACCAAGGGACTTCCAAGTTTCTTCAAACTTTGATTTTTAAGGTAAGTTCTAAGGTTTTTAAGTGTGTAGACTTTAATTTTAGTATTAGTTTTAGGTAGTTATATATTTATTGGAAGATTGGGAATTAGAGTCTTATATGGAATTGAAAAACATAATAATAATAATATTAAGTAAGTAATGAGATTAATTGATTAAATGGAAGAATCAAGATGTAGAAAGATTAATAAGGTTGGATTAGGGGTTTCGGTTGGAAAAGAAATAGAGGATAATTTATTATTTTGAAATTCTAAGGTTTATGTTGTATCTTGAATTGATTGAAGGAGAAATAAAGAATTAAAGAAGGAGAAGAAGGAAAAGCCAAGAGGAGTTAAAGAAATAAGGTTTGGTACTTTACCTTTGAATAATTACTTTTGATTTGGTGCTTTACCATAAAAGAAATTCTATTTGCTTACAAACTTTGGTTTATGGAAGTTTTGAAGTTGATGTTTAAATATATTGATTAAGTTTAAATTAAATATTTGAGTTATGTTTTTGTTTTCTTATGGCAATTGGGTTGTTAAATTTAATTGAAACCAAATGTTTTGAGAAAATTTGGCAAGTTGATTTGGTAAGTTGTTTTGAACTTTAATTAGTTTGATTTGAGTTAAACATGCAAAAGTTGTTAAAAGAAAGTGTTTGAATCTTCACTTTACTATTAAAGAAGCCTTAATATTGATTTGCAAAAGAAAAATAAACTATCCTATGCATTTCAAATGTTTGGGCCGAAATGGTCCCAAAGTGACAGCTTCTGGACTATTTTTTTGGCAATTGTTTGGGGCAGCAAACGAATGAATTATTCAACGAAATTTTACATGCAATTAGTCAACATATGAAATAAGTTTTCTGTAAAATTTCAGCCAAAAATAAGATCATTTACTTGGTCAAATGCATAACTGAAATGCACTGAAATTTTGATGAAAAACCAGATTTTACTATTCATTTGGTCATGCCATTTTGCGTTGCCGATTTTTCTCGCCGCAACACTATTCATTTGGTCATTTTGTGATCTTTTGAGGAATGCTTTGAAATGTTTGATGTGTTTATTGTGGATGTTAAATATGTGAAAAAGAGTAACGGTTTGACCAAAGAAAGTGGTGCGCGGCATAAATGGCAAAGCGCAATGAGAATTTAAATTGATTTCTTGAATCATTCTAAAATGAAGTTGGGATTTAAATTGAATCATTTTAATCTTTTTGCTCTACTGGATAGTGGGAGTGGTAGATAAGGGTATGGTGCACTATACTAACTTATGCAGTACTGCTTGATATTGTGATTGAATTGATATGATCTGAACTCAATGGTGAGGGCCATTGGGGGCCAATGGTGAGGGCCATTGGTTATAACCAGGATGGTGAGGGCCATTCCTGTGATCTGATATCGGTGGTGAGGGCCACCTATGTTACAGTGGTGAGGGCCACTGCCTTATCACTATGGTTCCCTATATCCCAGTAGAGCCTGGATCAAAGACATATTATTTTTCGTTGAACTATATAATGCAAATGAATTTGAATTATGATTTTACATTATTGAAAACATATCATACTAAATGTATCACGATTTCTATTGGTATAATGTTGGTTGATTGTTGATTTTATTATTTCCTTTTTACTTCGAATACTTTCATGTACTACTTTTATTTTTATTGGTAAAGTACCCACTGAGCGACAACGCTCAGCGAGTTAAGTTTTCCTTGACTCGTAGGTTCGGAGCAGTAGATAAATCTTGGGGAAGCAACGACCAGACCACAGCAAATCTCAGGGGTAGATCTTTTAGTTCCATTATGAGTCGATAGTTGTGGCATGTATATGAATAAATATAAAAGAGATTTTCTATGTTATAATTGTATGTTAGTAGTATGTAATAATCATAAATCTTTATTTTATGTTATATTAGAAGTGTGAACTCTTCGTGCAGGTTTGTAGTTGAGGGTATAAGGTGGATTCATTGGGAGTGCATTAAATTTGATGGTATTCTTATTCACATTGGTATGTGTAAAATGTTTTCAAAAATCAGAAAAACAAGTTTTGACGACACTTGGGATCCAAATTTCTAGGCGGAATTATGGCAAAATTTCTGTAAAAATCAGAACTAAAATTTGACTAAGTAAATTGGTAGCAACAATTAGGATAGTGTGGCACCTCTACTCAGCTTACACATGTAGGTTGGGAAGGGGTGTTACAGTTGGGGTTATATGCCAATGAAAAGAAAGCTAAAATTTTATGAAGGCTCAAAAGAGACAACTAGGGATTGATATTTAATAGGGTGGATACTAGTTGTTGGCTAACCAAACAATGCCTCGATCATCTCTCCCTTAAATATGCAGAGCTCAATTTTGCCTCGAAAGTTTGTCAAAGCATGTTCTAAGACTGACTAGGACCTAGACAAAGATAATTATGCAAGAGCCCTCTCTAAGTAAGCATACACAACTCAATGCTATAGAGCAATTCCCTTACCTAGTAAAGTCATTCGAGTCATGATGCCTAGACACATTAATTTATAAACATCAAGCTAAATTCCTCATTGGTTGAGCACTAAAATGAACAAAGACCAGCAAAATTTTTTATAAAAGTAATTTATTCAAACAAATTTAAAAAAC
Source organism: Garcia nutans (assembly GCA_947685225.1). Classification (NCBI taxonomy): domain Eukaryota; kingdom Viridiplantae; phylum Streptophyta; class Magnoliopsida; order Malpighiales; family Euphorbiaceae; genus Garcia; species Garcia nutans. The sequence goes on along the minus strand of CANTUV010000005.1, from coordinate 30,683,949 downwards.
ACGATTGTTCTAATTAAATATTAAAGCAAAATTTGAAAAGCAAAGCTAAGGAAAGTTCGTTGAGTTAAGCCTCTTTGCCTTTCCCATCTCCAATATCCCCATCTTGGAAGGATGATAAAACAAAATCTTCTTCCAATCCTTTTCCCAAGATTAAGGTTGCCGGTGGAGGTACTCTATTGAACCTTGGAAATGGATTATCTTTGGTATCGGGCTTTTCCGGTTCAGGCAACTTGCCATTATCAATTAAATTCTGGATCTCATGCCTCAACTTCATACAATTGTCCATTTTGTGTCCAGGCCTTTGATGGAATTGACAAAATACAATAGTATCAAAATTAAGTGGAAGAGGATTAGGCAAAGGATGAGGAGTCAAGGGTTGTAACAATCCCTTCTTTTGTAGCTTATTGAGAACCCAAGATAGTGGCTTCCCTAATTCTGAAAACTGCCTCATTCCTCCTTGAGTTGTGGCATTAACATCAACTTCTTTTTGTGTACTTTGATTGCCCGACTAGTAGTTCCCTTTCTCATTCCTTTTAATTGAAAAGTGATTCTTCTCTCTTTCCCACTCTTCAATTTGCATACCAGCTTGGAGAAGATCTTTGAAATCCCTTATAAGGGTGTGAGACATCCTTTCACAGATATTGGGCAGGACACCTCTCACGATCATCCTTATTTGATCAGATTCATCGGGCCTCTTCTTGAATAAAGCGGCCTTGTTTCTCCATCTCTTAACATAATCTACAAAATTCTCATTTGGCCTTTGCCTAATGGACTCTACTTCCATTAAGGTAACTTCTAACTCAACATTATATCCATATTGTTGGATGAAGGCTTTGTAAAGTAGATCCCAACTCTTTTGTGTTCCATCATCTAAGGTATTGAACCAATTTTGGATAGCAGGATCCAATGAGAGCATGAAGTACCTTAGAGTTTGAGCCTTAGTAGCTTGGGCAGACTGCATGGTAGTGATATACTGCTTCAAATGGAGATGAGGGTTTCCAGTTCCATTGTACCTAGCGAAGGAAGGCATCTTGAACTTATAAGGGACCTCCTCATCTTGTTCAAATAGTTTGTCGATCTCGGACATCTCTTCGGTCTTTAGTTTAGGGAACTATTGAAAAGACCTAGACATCTGATGTTGAAAAGATGATTGCTGATTTAGAAATGAAATGGACATAATGTTGAGTTCTAGCAAATGCTTCGGCATTGTTTCCTAAAATTATAGCTAGTTGATTCTTTATAGTCTCAGCCATGGCCTCTTTTATTTCTTCCATCTTGGCATTGAGGGCATCATCCACCATTCTTTGAATTTGTTCAGGATCCATTATTTTTTGTGTACAAGTGATTGAGTCATTGCTAGATACCTCGTCTCCGGCATAGGTCAAATTGTTGTAGGCTTTTGAAATTTCGTAATCCAGGGCTGTGAACTAGAGAGGATCAATGATATGAGATGCATGTATGCATGTATGCACAAACAATCAATAAACAAGGACAAATAGGACGTTCCTTCCAACCTTATATTATCCACAGATGAATGGTGAGTCTCTTTTCCTAGGTATATGGTTAACAAAATACCAACATGGGGTATCTTGCTTTCGAATAATTCCCTCGGACATTTCAACCAATAGTTACATTTTTGAAAATGGAAGTCCATTCATAGTAATTCCCATTAATTAGGTTTTAATCCATTCAACCAACTATAGTAGCTTTTATGCTATATTGGATTAAAACGAAATTAGGAGGTTTATTATAGATAGATTTCTCACTTGAAAAAGGTAACTAATGATTCATGCCAAAAACAAGCCCATGGTTAATTATTTCTTAGTATAAACTAGGCCCACAATTGATTTTTAGTATTTCATAATTAACCTCAATATTTTGCAAGCTTTTGGTAAGAAAAGATTGGGTGAAAATAGTTTTGTTTCTAAGCCCATTGTAAAAGATTTTAGAAAAATGGATTTTGGGCTTAGTATTTTGGGCCATGGCCCAAAGAAAAGTCTTATGTCCAAAGACCATCTTAAAAAAAAATTTTGAAAATAGCTTTGGTCTTTTGGACTTTGAGCTTACAATATACTTAGGTCATATTAGAAAAAGAATAAACCAAATAAGCCATGATTTAAGCCAAGATAAATTAACCATAGTCAAACAATATGCATTTGGGGTAAAACATAAGGAAAGTAACTAGGCCAATTACATGAGCTTTAGTCTTTGGGTATAAGGCTTAGGTTCCCATAGCAAGTATATACCAAATGGTACGAGGCTATGAGTGGTTATGCCATGCTCGATCTCGATACCTTGAGTGAAAGTATGGTATCCCTTACATAACACAACACGGGTAACACGGGCGTCCTAACTCACGTACACGATGCAATCTAATATGATGCAATGGATAATATCAATATAAGAAAGAATAGAATAATATAAAGACCAACATAATCAACTTCTCTTGTCCCCAGTGGAGTAGCCACTGTGAGCGGGGATTTTGGCCCCCACTCCAGGTGGAATGGTTCTTGCGACTTCGGCACTGTTTAAGCTTGAGGCCTTAGAGAACACGAACCTAAATCCGGAGAAAATGGAGTCGCCACCCGAATGGGCCAGGAAAAAGAAAGGGGTGGATGACTCGATTCCTAAGGAATCCCCAACCCCCTAATGGGTTCGAAAAGTTAGGTACGTGTGGGGAAGGTGAGAAATGGCCCAGCACCCCCACAACGCCCGGTTCATTGGAACCGGCCTCCTTTACAGGTTTTAATATTATAAAATTCTTAAAAATAACAACATTATCCATATTACACACAATAATTAAAAGAAAGCATCATTATATTAAAATCAAAGTAAGGTCCAAGCAAAATAAATAAATGGACACCCACCCGAAGATGGAAACATGTCCTTGCATCCCATGCCTAAATAGGACACCCACCGAAAGGTAGAAACATGTCCTTTACATAAGTTCTAAAATTGAAAAGCAATTTAAATTACATGATATTTAACTAATGAGGTACCCACCAAGTGGAAACATACCTCTTACAACATTTGGAAATCTAAATAAATTGATAAAATAAATTACCATTCACCATAAATAAATCATTCATCAAAGCCATTAATCAAAATATAAAATAAACATTCATCCATGATAAATTAAATAAATCAAGCATTGAAATTAAATAAATTAAAGCATAAGAAAAAAATCAAAGCATAATCAAATATAGAATTAAATAAAGCAAATAAAAGTCCAATTATAGCTACTGTGACTTTTTATGGAATTAAAATAGATTGAGGATTTTATGTTTTAAAAGGTTGGTAAAACTCTTTGATTAAATAAATTAAGTTTTGAATGGTGAAATCATTTGAAATACTTTTGATTTGTGGTTTTAAATGGTGATTTCAAGCTACTGTGTAAAATTAAAGTATTTATGTTTTTATGGTTTTTAAAAATTTTAAAGGATTAAGGTTTAGAAAAATTAAAGTTTAAAGTTTTAAAGGAGGTTAGGGTTCATTATTTTTGGTTTTGGAGTTGAATTAGGTTTTTAGGTTTTTGATTTTAGGGTTTCGGGTGATTTGTTGATTTTAGGATTTGGAAAAACAATTTGATGATTTCATGAGGTTTTATAAGTTTAGACAAAGTGATTTGAAGTTTACATAAATAGAAAAGATATTTTATAAGGCTTTTTGAAAGAAACAGTACCAAGTTAAAAGCTTTGAAAGAAACAGAATTAAATTTTGGTTTTGTTGAAAAATATGTTAAATTAGAGTTTTAAGATTTTGAAGAAGTAAAAATAATAATTTTAAGTTTTTTTTTGGAAAATAAAGCAACAGATTAGTTATTTTAAACTTTGAACAAAAGGAATTAAGGTTTTGGGGTTTTTGAATTAAAAGACATCATTTATTAGTTTATGCTACTATGTAAAATATAAAGAAATTAGAATTTCATACCTTATTTTGTAAGTTGCACCAAAATTGCTTCTTGGATGAACAAGCTCCCAAAGACCAGCCTTTTTGCCTTTTTTTTCCCCTTAAATCGTGTTTCTGCTACTTTAAAAATCAATTGAATTCAAGCTTTTCCTTCACGGATTTGGATTTCCCTTCTACCGTCCAATTTTTGTGCCTTCGGCCTCCCCCTTTTTTTGCGTTGTTTACTCCATATTTATAGAAGTTTTATATCCTTCATTCCTTATTATTCACGGCATCTTTATTGCATAAGAAAAGGAAACCGGAACCTAATTGTATTATGTTTCGGAAAATTTGTGTCGGAAAAATTTCGTTGGCAAAAAAAAATTCTGCGGAAAAACTGCGCTGGCAAAAAAATCTGCCGCAGCTGGCTGCCAGATCGGGCCCGTAGGCCATTTCACCCGCAGGAAATTCCTATGGGCGAAATGCCCACGGGCCCACGCTGACTTTCGGCGACGATTTTTTTGTCGCCGATTTTTTTTGTTTTTTATTATTATTATTTTTAAATTTTTATTCATTTTACCATTTTTTACTAAAATAAATATTAAAATTAATTAAGATACCATAAAAATTATTTTGGACTAACTAAAATATATTGGACAACACAAAAATTATTTTGGACTAATTAAAATATATTGGACCGGATCGGGTCAAAAATTAAGGGTCTACACTAGGCCAATTACATGAGCTTTAGTCTTCGGGTTAAAAGGCTTAGGTTCCCATAGCATGTATATACCAAATGGTACAAGACTATGAGTGGTTATGACATACTCGATCTCCATACCTTGAGTGAAAGTATGGTATTCCTTACATAACACAGCACGGGTAACATGGGCGTCCTAACTCACGCACACGATGCAATCTAATATGATGCAATAGATAATATCATGATAAGAAAGAATAGAATAATAAAAAGACCAATGGAATCAACTTCTCTTATCCCCAATTGAGTCGCCACTGTGAGCAGGGATTTTTGCCCCCACTCCAGGTGGAATGGTTCTTGCGACTTTGGCACTGTTTAGGTTAAGGGCCTTAGAGAACACAAGTCTAAGCCCGGAGAAAATGGAGTCAACACCCGGACGGGCCAGGAAAAAAGAAAGGGGTGGATGACTCAATTCCTAAGGAATCCACAACCCCTTAATGGGTTCGGAAAGTTGGGTACGTGTGGGGAAGGTGAGAAATGGCCCAGCACCCCTACAATGCTTGGTTCATTGGAACCGGCCTCCTTTACAAGTCTTAATATTATAAAATTCTTAAATATAACAATATTATCCATACTACATGCAACAATTAAAATAAAGCATCATTATATTATAATCAAAGCAATGTCCAAACAAAGCAAATAAATGGACACCCATTCGAGGTTGGAAACATATCCTTACATCGTCCATGTCTAAAACTAAATATGACACCCACTGAAAGGAGGAAACATATCCTTTACATTGGTCCAAAATATAAAAGAAATTTAAATTACATGAAAATTAATTAATGAGGTACCCAATAATGGAAACATACCTCTTACAATTTTAATACTAAGAAAAACTAATAATAATCATAATAATAATAAAAATATCCATCCATGATACATTAAATAAATCAAGTATTGAAATTAAATAAATCAAAATTTATAATCAAATTTATAATCAAATCTAAAATTTAATAAAGCAAATAAAGATACAAATTTATGTTTATGTCTCAATTTAGGGTTCTTTAATTAATATTTAGAGTTTTTGGATTTTTGAATTCTTATTATTATTATTTAGGCTACTGTGAGAATTTTTGAAAAAATAGAATGGATTAGGGTTTTATAAATTTAATAAAGTAGTGAGGTTTTTGGTTAATCAAATTAGAGTTTAGGGCTAACATCATGAAATTAGGGTTTTGGAACCTTAGGATATTAAGGTTTTGGGCTTAACATCATGAAATTAGGGTTTTTAGAAAGAATAAATTAAAGTATGATATTTATAAAAAATAATATTTATAGTTTAAGGTTTTAAATGAATTATGGTTTAGTGTTTATGAAAAACATATCAAAGTTCATAAGTTATGTGAACTATGAATATGTTTAAAGAGAGTAGACGCTACTGTGAAGTTTTATATGAAAACCCTAATGTGATTCTATGTGATGTATTGATAAAATATGCATAAGATAAAACAAATAAACAATCTGTGACAAACAAGTCTATGGGTTATAATTGATATGACTTATGGAAATAATAATTTGTAATTCACATAAACTAACATATGAACCAATTTTTAGAAGAATTTGTATACTGTAACTTTAACTAAATGAAGAACGGGCTCATTCAATATTTAAAAACAATCAAAACATATAGTATTTACTTAATTTAAAGCATATAGTCATTTGTTGGCTCCACCAAAATTGTTTGAATGGAATTCTTGATGAGCTTTGGCAAAGACAATGATTACACTGTCTTTACATTTGTTGGTTGAATTGAGGACAAGACCGTGAGCTAAGCCACTGCCTTGTTGATTCCTTTTCTGCTTAATCTTTAAGATTCATCGCTAATTTCTTTTTTGTTTGATATTTTAGATTCGTTGCATAAGTAATTGGATTCAGCCAAAAGTTTCCAACTCTCCTTGAAAAAAATAAAAGTTCAAAGTTTCTTTCAATAATTGCCCCCTCCTTCCCTAATCTGTGTGTTTAATGCTAGTGTTTATAGGAAAATAATGACTCCTAATCCTATTTTAATAAGGAAATACCAATTGTTTAGGAAAAAATAAAAATCGGGTAAAATAAGGTTTGGTCAAAAAATTGGCAGCGCGCGGGCTACCAGGCCTGCGGGCTGCGCTGGCAAAAATTGTTGTGAAGATCTCTGGCGGGCTAGTTGGGCAAGCCAGTTCATCACATAACTAGGCAAGCTCGGCTACGGCGAATTGGGCAGTGCCCAATTTGCCACAGACACTTTCTGCGGTGAAATGCCCTGCCACGCGTCGCTTGCCGATCTGTCTAATTTTTATTTTTTTTATTTTTTTTATTTTTATTAAAAATAACTATTAAATATTATAAGTAATTAAAATATTATTAAAATAATTAAAATACTATAAATTAAGGGTCAAAATTAAGGGTATACACTAGGCAATACCCCTCTCACAATCATCCTAATATGATCCAATTCATCGAGCCTCTTCTTAAGCAATGAATCCTTATTCCTCCATCTCATCTCATATTCAACAAAGTTCTCATTTGGCCTTTGTCTAATGGACTCAACTTCCATTAAAGTAACCTCTAATTCAGCATTATACCTATATTGTTGGATGAAGGCCTTGTATAGTAAATCCCAGCTCGTTTGAGTGCCATCCTCTAAGGTGTTGAACATATTTTGGATGGCAGGGTCTAATGAGAGCATGAAGTACCTTAGAGTTTGAGCCTTAGTAGCTCTGGCAGATTGCATAGCAATGATGTATTACTTCACATGGAGATGAGGATTTGTAGTTTCATTGAACTTTGTAAAGGAAGGCAACTTGAACTTGTACGAGACCTCTTCATCCAGCTCAAACAATTTGCCAACCTCTGAAATTTCTTTAGTTTTCAACTTCTTTTCAAATTTCTTTTTCAAATCAGCAATCAACTTTTCAACATCTGAAGTTTTTATTTTTTCCATTGCTAATCTTTCAACAAACTTTGGCTCCTTCTTCTTATCTTAAGGATCTTGAAAGTATCGAGCCCATTCATCATCAAAGGCTACTTCACTGACCTTAGCCTTCCTTTTATCCTTAGGCTTCTTAGTGCTTGCAGATGCCTCAACAATGTTTACTAAAAGTGCAGCCAGTTTGCACTTTATAGTCTCAGCCAGGGCCTCCTTTAGTTCTTCCATCTTGGCATTGAGGGCTTCATCTACCATCTTTTGAATCTCAATTAAAATAGCTCTTATACTATATTGGATTAAAACTAAATTAAGAGGATTATCATAAATAGATTTCTTATTTGAAAATGTAACTAGTGGATCATGCTAAAAACAAGCCCATGATTAATAATTCTTGGTATAAGCTAGGCTCACAATTGATTTTTGGTATTTCATAATTTACCTAAATAGTTTGTAAGCTCTCTTTGTAATCTTTGAAGAAAGATAATTTTGCTGCAAAGCTTTTGGGCTCTTAAGTTTGGGCCATAAGGTGGAAAAAGATTTTTGACCCATCTTGAAATGTTTTCATGTCCAAAGACTTCCTGAAAATTTTGAAAATAATTTTTGTCTTTCGAATTTAAAGGGAAAAATTTATTTTTGAGCTTAGAATATAGGTAGAACATATTAGAAAAAGAACAAATTAAATAAGCCATGATTTAAACCAAGATAAACTAACCAATGGTCAAACAACCAGCATTGGGGGTAAAAACCTAAGGAAAATAACTAGGTGAATTACATGAGCTTAAGTCTTTAGCTTGAAAGGTTTTAGGCTCCCATAGCAAGAATATACCAAAAGGTACAAGGCTATGAGTGGTTATGTGCAGACCCTTATTTTTTGACCAAGTCCAGTCCAATATTTTAAAACAGTTCAAAATAATTTTTTATAATATTTATTATTTATTTTAGTATAATATTTATTTATTTAATATATTAAAAAATTTAAATATTTATATAATATTTATTTTTAATAATAAAAATGAAAAAAAATAATTAAAAATTAAAAAATCGGACGGACGAATAGGAAGGAGGCACGCTGCAGAATCACACCCACCTCGCATGCATCTTGTAGTACTCGCACACATTCCTCGCAGCAGCATGCCAATAGCTCACCAATCCTAGCAGCAACGCAGTGCCAATCCTCGTAGCAACACGTAATTGGCCCAGTAGCCCAGCGATGCTTGTGTAGCAGGCCCAATCTCGCAGCTAGCATTCGCAGCCAACGCCCCCACGGGCAATTTTTGATAAAATTTTATTTAGCTTGGTTTTTGATTTTTTTTCTTTACAGCTTATATTTCCTTAACCAAACCGTATTAGGTTTTTTTGTTTTTTCCTATAAATAACACACCACAAAGATTGACTTTGGGTAATTTTTCAATGACTGGGACTTTTGGGATTTTTTAGGAGCGGAGACTTGAGACCTTTAGGCTAGAACTTCTAGGATTTTCTTTAACAAGCAACAAGAGACGATCCATAATCATGGTAGTAAGCAGGTTGACTTGGTGTTAGCTCATTCAGAATTTCATCCAACGATTTTGGTGGAGCCTTCAAACGTAGGTATGTTCATATAATTTTATTTATCAAAATCATCTTCATCCAGTAGCAATTAATCCATTAAAATTGATAATTACAACTTTAAAAAACCTATATATTCATCCAATAAAACCAAGGGATGGTGGTTATTAATTTCTTGAAGTCACAGTAACTATTAAGTATTCTGTTTGAAAAAAAAAATCCAAACCTTCACAGTAGCTTATTATTTTTAAAATAATAATAATAATACTAGTTTTGAGAATAAAAATCCTCTAAACTCTAATTTCTAAATTAAAAACCCTAATCTTATCTTTCAAAACCCTAATAACCTTAATTTGGTTATTAAAGTTCTAAAACCCTAAATTTATACATTTATTACTTTATTTAATTTTAGATTTGATTATGTGATTGGTTATATATTTTATGAATGATTTACTTAAATTTTGATGGTTGATTTATTTAATTTATGATGAATGGATAGATGAATATTTTCATTATTATTATTTGTTTATCTTGTTATTAATAATGTAAGATGTATGTTTCCACTTTATGGGTACCTCATTAGTTAAACTTCATGTATTTTAAATTATTTTCATATCTTGTGATTAATGTAAAGGACACATTTCCACCTTTTGTTGGGCATCCTATTCAGTTTTAGACATTGGATGATGTACGGACATGTTTCCATCCTCAGATGGGTGTCCATTTATTTTTTTTGATTGAACATTGCTTTGATTTTAATACAATGATGCTTTTATTTTAATGATTGCATATAGTATGGATAATGTCATTATAGTTAAGAATTTTATAATATTAAGACCTAAAAAGGAGGTTGGTTCCAATGAACTGGGCACTGTGGGGGTTGTTGGGTCATTTCCCACCTTCCCCACTCGAACCCAACTTTTTGAACCAAAAAGGGGGTTGAAGATTCCTTGAGAATTGAGTCATCCACCCCTTTCTTTTTCCCCGCCCGTCTAGGTGGCAACTCCATTTTCTTCGGGTTTAGGCTTATGTTCTCTAAGACCCTGAGCCTAACAGTGCTGAATTCACAAGAACCATTCCACATGGGAGTGGGGGAAAAATCCTCGCTCATCGTGGCAACTCCACTGGGGATAAAAGACGTTGATTCCGTTGGTCTTTATATTATTTTATTCTTTCTTATTATGATATTGTCCATTGCATCATTTAGATTGCATTGTGTGTGTGAGTTTGGACGCCGTGTAACTCGTGTTGTGTTATGTAAGGCATACCATACTTTCACTCAAGGTATGAAGATCGAGCATGGCATAACCACTCATAGCCTTGTACCTCTTGGTATATATTGCTATAGGAACCAAAACTTTTCAACCCAAAGACTAAAGCTCATGTAATTGGCCTAGTTACTTTCCTTAGGTTTTTACCCCAAATGCTTGTTGTTTGACTATGATTAATTTATCTTAGTTTGAACCATGGTGTGAACGGAGATTTTTGCCCCCACTCCCGGTGGAATGGTTCTTGCGACTTCGGCACTGTTTAGGCTCGAAGCCTTAGAGAACATGGACCTAAGTACGGAGAAAATGGAGTCACCACCCGAACGGGCCGGGAAAAAGAAAGGGGTGGATGACTCGATTCCTAAGGAATCCTCAACCCCCTAATGGGTTCGGAAAGTTGGGTACGTGTGGGGAAAGTGAGAAATAGCCCAGCACCCCCACAACGCCCAGTTCATTGGAACCGGCCTCCTTTACAGGTATTAATATTATAAAATTCTTAAGTATAACAATATCATCCATATTACACGCAAAAATTGAAATAAAGCATCATTATATTAAAAATCAAAGTAATGTCCAAACAAAGCAGATAAATGGACACCCATCCGAAGATGGAAACATGCCCTTACATCATATATGTCTAAGCTAAATAGGACACCCACCAAAAGGTAGAAACATGTCCTGTACATTGGTCTAAAAAAAAAGCAATTTAAATTACATAGAACTTAATTAACGAGGTACCCACAAAGTGGAAACATACCTCTTACAACATTTGAAAATCAAAATACATCGATAAAAATAAAATAACCATTCATCATAAATAAAACATTCATCAAAGATATTAAACATTAATCAAAATATATAATAAATATTCATCCATGATAAATTAAATAAATCAAGTATTGAAATTAAATAAATCAACCATCAAAAAATATAATGAACTATATAATCAAATCTAAAATTAAATAAAGTAATAAATATATAAATTTAGTGTTTTAAAGAATTATCAATTGAATTTAGGGTTTCGGGACTTAGGGTTTTAAAAACTAAAGTTTTATAATTAGGGTTTTCAAATTAGCATTTTTAGGGTTTTTGGAACTAGGGTTTTGGAAACTAGGGTTTTAGAATTAGGGTTTTTAAAACTAGGGTTTTGGAATTGACTTACTGCCTGAGAAAAAACATAATTTTGGATTTGGAAAAATAAATTAAGGTTTTGGAAAAATAATCAATATTTTAGAGTTTAATAATGAAATGGTTTAGGCTTTTGGATAAAAATAGTTTGAGGTTTTGTGTTTTAATGAAATAACATACGGTTCTCGAAGTTAAAGTAAACAAAAAAGATTTTAACAATTAATTGTTGATTACTGGATAGTTTTATGTTTTATGAAATATGCCAGTGGGGTTACGAATACCAATTGATTAATGTGATAATTAAAGCAAACGATTAAAGTTATTAAAACAAAAACCAAAGCAAACAATTAAAGTTATTAAAACAAAAAAAAAACAATTTACTGCATGTTCAAAGATCAAGGTACTGTGTGTTCAAAGTTACTGCATGCATGCATGTTCTTATTAATCAAAGAAATGAAACTACTGTAAACATAAATAATTCATGATTAAAGATCAAACGTCCACTCGTTGGTTACTCCACAATTAACTTCTGGATGAACAATTAACAAAGACAGCATTGCTATCTTTGATGGATTGATTACTGATGAATGTTTGATGCTAATCATTTCTATTTGTTGCCGTCTCTTTGCTATCTTGTTAATGTTCCTTGCCGTCCCCTCTTAATGTTCCCTTGTTAATCTTTTTCTTCCTTTTCTTTATGAATTCTAAAACATTGTTACTTATAGCCGAACCTCACTTAAAATCCTAACCTAGTTGAATTCTAAAACATTAGTCCTTAAAACAAATTCTAGTTGAATTAGGGAACATATTGAACCCATGTCGACCTAGTTGCCCTAGGTTGACATGAGACTAACCTCATGTTGACCTTGGGCTGCCCAAGTTGACATGAGGCATGCTCATGTCGATCTTGGGCTGCCAAGGTCAACATAAGGCATGCTCATGTTGACCTAGCCTCCCAAGGTCGACATGAAGCATGCTCATGTCAACCTAGCTTGCCCAAGTCAACATGAGGCATGATCATGTCGATCTTGGGCTGCCAAGGTCGACATGAAGCATGCTAATGTCTCCCACGCCGGCCTCCATTAAATTATTCTGACCTTTTTTAACTTATGGACCGAAAAATTTTATTTTTGGCCAATTTCACTTGGTTTTAGGGTTTTACAATCAAATATATGCCTCTTTAATCCGAATCGACTATTTAAAAATTATAAACTAGGTTTAAATATTTAAAGTCGGATCAAATTTATTTTGACATCCTTAAATTAGGACCATATCAAATTGGGGTAAAAATTAAGGGTCTACAGTTTGCCCCCTGCTTGAATGATCTGAGACTACAGCAAAAGAGAGTGAAAAGCAATAAGACTTAATTTTTGAGATGGTTGCTTGAATTTGTTTTGGATACTTGGACCAGAGACTAAACTTGATATGGGTACTTGGACTTGAGACTAGACTTAATTTTGGTACTTGGACCTAGGATTGGGTACTTGGACTAGAGGTTTATTTCATTTGGATACTTGGACCCGAGATTGGATACTTGGACACGAGATTGGATTTGATTTGGGTACTTGGACCCGAGATTGATTTGATTTGGGTACTTAGACCCGGGATTGAATTTGATTTGGGTACTTAGACCCGAGATTGAATTTGAATTGGGTACTTGGACTCGAGATTAGATTGACTTGGGTACTTAGACCCGAGATTGGGTACTTGGACGCGACAATGAATTTGATTTGGGTACTTAGACCCGAGATTGGGTACATGGACCCAAGATTAAATTTGATTTGGGTACTTGGACCAAAGAATGATTTGATTTGGGTACTTGGACCTGAGATTGGGTACTTGGACCCGAGACTAATTTGATTTGGGTACTTGGACCCGAGAATGGTTACTTGGACCCAAGACTGAATTGACTTGGGTACTTGGACCCGAGAATGATTTTGAATTGGGTACTTGGACCCGACAATGAATTTGATTTGGGTACTTGGACCTGAGATTGGGTACTTGGACCCGAGCTTGAATTTGATTTGGGTACTTGGACAAGAGAATGATTTGATTTGGGTTCTTGGACCCGAGATTGGGTACTTGGACCCAAGACTGAATTGATTTGGGTACTTGGACCCGAGAATGGGTACTTGGACCCGAGATTGATTTGATTTGGGTACTTGGACCCGAGCTTGAATTTGATTTGGGTACTTGGACCTGAGATTGATTTGATTTGGATACTTAGACCCGAGATTGAATTTGATTTGGGTACTTAGACCCGGGACTAAATTTGATTTGGGTACTTGGACTCGAGATTGAATTGATTTGGGTACTTGGACCTGTGATTGATTTGATTTGGGTACTTGGACCCGAGATTGATTTGGATTTGGGTACTATTGAATTTGGGTACTTGGACCCAAGATTGGGTACTTTGACCCGAGATTGATTTGAATTGGGTACTTGGACCCGAGATTAGATTTGATTTGGGTACTTGGACCCAAAATTTGTTTGATTTGGACTTGGACCCGGGAATGGTTGCTTGGACTTGAGAATGGGTACTTGGACCCGAGACTGAATTTAATTTGGGTGGTTGGACTCGATATTGAATTGGATTTGGGTACCTGGACCCGAGATTGAATTGAATTTGGGTGCTTGGACCCAAGATTGAGTTTGACTGACCTTTTATCATTTGAGAAGTCTGACTGCTCCGTTTATTCTATGCATTGTGGTTCTTCACACTCAAAACAGATCTTCACCTTTGAAAATGGATCTTCCTTCTTTGAGATCGGGTCTTCGTCCTTGAAATTGGATCTTCATCCTTTAAATTGGGTCTTTTCCCTGGCTTCAGCTCTTTTAGCTGGACTGATCTTTTGTCTTTTGTATCTTCATTCTTTTGAGAATTCTAATTTTCTTCTTTTTTTTCATTCTGTCTTGTTCTTCCTTTGCACTTTTGCAAAAAATTCAGCCCTTTTTAGCTAGCCTTCATATTCTCTGCTTGCCCCATTACGTGGCAAAAAGTTTTTTATATATAGACTCAAAAAATTGAAAAGGAGAAACTTTGCCCCCTGTGTAGACTCAAACCCATGATTTTTCTATGCGGGCTCTGGTTGATGTTTTTGCCGTCTAGTTCATCGCACAAGCACGTATTTCTTCTTTTGCAAAATGATTGGAGCTTCCACAAGCAAATAGGCTTTCCGTGCCCTCTTGATTCAATATCTTCTTTTGATTCTTTACTTCGCAAGGTGTTTGCTGTTCATTTTGACAAGGAATAGACAACACAAGACAAGAAAGTGCGATGTCATATGCTCATGTATGCATGATAAGTATGATAATACTCACAGCGGTTTCATTGACTCACAGACCGAGGTGATCAGCAGAAGTATTCTCCTTTTTGACGCTCATTCAAATCTTGCATTGGAATGATAGAAAGCTTTATATTTATGGCTTTTATCTTCAAAATGTTGAGAACATGTGTAACACCCCTATACCCCATATACGCACACTACGTACCACCACATCTGTAATATACGTATACCGGATACATAAATGTTACGGTCTATTTTAAACCAAACCAATCTTTCAAATTATATAATATAGGAAAGTTAAAACATTTATTTATTAAGCAGCGGAAAATGTAGCGGTATTTACATATATAAATACATCAAAATCAATAGTTACAAAACATAAAGTTTATACATGTTTGGCAGTTCGTCTCTGATCTTTAAGCCCACAATCAACACTTCAAAATCTAGACTCAACTTGGTCTAGCTGAACTCTCTGGTTCTACCCTGTCACCTGCGCGATGAACCACAATCGCGCTAAGCCAACGGCTTAGTGGTACAAACCACAGTAACAATATGCTTTAATGCAATCTCAATGTCATACTTTCAACAATAAAGACAATATTCATAAGTGGTATATTAATATTTTCCATAATACCACATTCCATTATTTTATTCAATTGTTTCACCATTCATGAATCACATTGAAACAAAGACAAGCATGGGTCCAAAAGACACTAATATGTTATTCAAAGTTCAGAGTTACTGCTTTGGTCCATAATCACAATCATCAATACATTTATCCATGGATAATCAACTAGATTTGAGCTTACGACCCAGTCTTTTCACTCAATCTAGTTTTAAGAATTTGTTTTTTAGGCTTACGACCCAGTCTTTTCACCCCAAAAACATCACATTTCACATTTTTCAGCTGGACTCGGCTTACGACCCGGTCTTTTCACCTATCCAGCAATTCATAGGCATGCCGCCAAACCCAGAACTCTGAAAATTGAATAACATATTAAGTACACAATTATTTCATTTATCTCTTTATCAATCTCTTTCTCAATTCATTTAATTTCTCTTTTCATATTCCATAATCAAATAGGCAACCATGCCCCAATCATTTCATTTGCACTATCATAGCCAACAACAATGGCTTCACATTACATCATATCTCAATTCACATTAAAGCAATTCATCATTAAAGTATTCATAACCAAATGCATTTAACATACATTTTGAACAATCATTATATCTTTCACATTATGCAAATCATAGCATTAAGCAAATGTATCAACAATACAATAGATTACTTAACACATTTACAACCAAATGTGTTAAGTCCCAATGTCATGTAAATGTATGCAATAATGTAGGGTTTGTACTTACCTCAAGAACAACTCAAACAATTCTATACACTTCCTCTTCCAAGAATCCTCAAGACTTAGGTTAAGGCAACTCAACCTCTTCACAACCTAATCCAAAAAGAATAATACACACTCACTTAGAGATACACATGAGATAATAAGACTAAGGACTAACTAGGGCAAACTCTACACATGACATGCTCAACAACACGGGCGTGTCCCTGACCGTGCCCTAAACTCACAACACAAAAGTTTTGACACGCTCAGAACCACGGGCGTGTCACTGAATGTGTAATACATTCTGTCTCACAGAAACATTGACACGTCCAAAAACACGGGCGTGCTCATCGCCATGTCAATTCTTCACCAACACAGTAGCTATGACACGCTCAGTGACATGGGGGTGTCACTGGACGTGTCAATACTACTACAACACAGAAGCTGTGACACGCTCAGTGACATGGGCGTGTCACTGCTCGTGTCACCCATCCAAGAACACAGAACCATTGACACACCTAAAGACCTGGTCATGCTCATGGGCGTGTCAGGCCAAAAATGCAAGTTCCGGCAACAACAACAACACTTCCAACAAACCTCTTACTTCCACCATTTCCCACTTCAAACAAACTTAATTAAACACACCCAAAAACCATAACAAACTTGCAAAAACACCAAAACAACTCAAAACATACATCAAACACAAAATCATAATCATCAACACAACTCTTACTCTTCCAACACCAAACCTAACTCCTTCTTTCCAATCCAACCTCAAAATCAAAATCAATTGAACCAAACACTCTTAAACACACCACAATCAAACAAACACATATCAACCACAACCTAAACTCACAAACTCAAAGAAAATCAAAGAATCAAGTGGAAAACTTACCAAAGATGAAGAAACTCTTAAATTTCCAACTTGATCACTTGAAAACTTCCTTCAATCTTGAGTTTGGAAGATCAAATCTCTCTCTTGCTCTCTTGTTATGGAGTGCCGCCCAAAGGAAAAGAAAAGAAAAGGAAAGGAAAGAAGATGAGCCATGAAGAAGAAAGAAAGAAAGAAGAAAACAAAGAAAGCAAAGTCAAACTCTCCCAACCACTCATCTCCTCAAAATCCTCTCCACCAAGCAATAAATAATAAAATAATCAAATATCTTCTTCCACTTCCACTAACTCAAATTCCACTTAATTAATTTCCTTATAATTAATTAATAAAAATTAACTTTTTCTTTGACTTTTCACTTCTTTGACTTGTATATGTTGTATATATCCCAATATATACAACATATACACTCTACTCAAAACATCTTCTCTTACCACTAAAATAAATACACTTTATCCAAATACAACAATAAATATTCCAAAACTTTTAGGGTATACTTTGGGATATTACAATTCTCCCCCTCTAAAAAGAAATTTCGTCCTCGAAATTACCTAATATCAAGTCTGAAACAATTGAGGATATTGATCTCGCATCACTTGCTCACTCTCCCAAGTTGCTTCTTCCTTTGCATGATTCTTCCAAAGAACCTTCACAAGTGGCACTTTCTTATTTCTCAACTCGTTCACTTCATGTGCCAAAATAGCAACTGGTTCTTCTTCAAATGTCAGATCCAAACTCACCTCAATAGATTCAACTGGCAGAACATGAGATGGGTCTTATCTGTACCTCCGCAGCATAGAAACATGGAAAACATTATGGATTCTATCCAACTCAGGCGGCAAAGCAAGTCGATAAGCAACTTGTCCAACTCTTTCTAATACTTCATAAGGTCCAATAAAATGAGGACTTAGCTTCCCTCTTCGACCAAATCTCAAAATCTTTTTCCAAGGAGACACTTTCAAAAATACTTTATCTCCAACATCAAACTCTATGTCTCTCCTCTTCAAATCTGAATAAGATTTCTGTCGATCTAAAGCTGCTTTCAACAGATCCCGAATTATCTTCACTTTCTCTTCTGTTTCTTTAATCAAATCAGGACCAACCATTTTGCCTTCTCCAGTTTCATTCCAACATAGAGGCGTCCTACATCTTCTACCATACAATGCCTCAAATGGTGCCATTCCAATACTGGATTGATGACTGTTGTTGTAGCAAATTCCACAAGTGGCAAAAATCTATCCCAACTTCCTAAAAAATCAATGACACAGCTTCTCAACATATCCTCCAAAATCTGTATCACTCTCTCTGACTGCCCATCTGTCTGCGGATGAAAAGCAGTGCTAAAGTGCAATTGAGAACCCAAAGCACCATGTAAACTTTTCCAAAATCTTGAAGTAAACTGAGGATCTCGATCAAACACTAAAGAAATTGGGACTCCATGCAATTTCACTATCTCACTGATATACAGCTCAGCCAACTTCTCAAGAGAATAATCCATTCTAACTGGAAGAAAATGAGCTGTCTTTGTCAACCGATCAACAATTACCCAAATAGCATCATGCTTCTTCTGAGTCAACGGCAAACCATACACAAAATCCATTGTCACACATTCCCATTTCCATTCAGGCACTAATAAAGGTTGAAGCAACCCAGTTGGAACTTGATGCTCAGCCTTCACCCTCTGACAAGTGAGACACTTGGATACAAATTCCGCTATATCTCTCTTCATGCCTGTCCACCAAAAATGCTGCTTCAAATCCTGATACATCTTAGTACTCCCAGGGTTCATAGCAAAAACCGACTGATGTGCTTCTTCTAAAATAATCTTTCTCAATTTTGCATCATCAGGAACACACAATCTATCCTTGAACCAAAGGCTACCATTATCTCTTATATGGAAATCTCGGCTCTCCCCATTTTGGCTATCTGAAACAATTTTCTGAAATTTCTTATCAGTCAATTGAGCCTCTTTAATATGATCCAACAACACCAGTCTCAACTGCAATTGAGCCAACAACGCACCATCATCACATGATTCAAAACTAGCATGCAATGCTCTCAACTCAACAAGCATCGAGAGTGAATAAGTAGTCAAACCTGCAAAAGACTTCCGACTCAAGGCATCCGCAACAACATTCACCTTACCAGGATGATAATCAATCAAACAATCATAGTCTTTGATCAGCTCCAACCATCGTCTTTGCCGAAGATTAAGTTCTCTTTGAACACCCAAGTATTTCAAACTCTTATGATCTGTATAGATAAAACACTTCTCCCCATACAAATAGTGTCGCCAAATCTTCAAAGCAAAAACTATGGCTGCTAACTCTAAATCATGTGTCGGATAATTAAGCTCATGCGGCTTCAACTGCCGAGAAGCATAAGCTATGACTTTACCCTCTTGCATCAAAACACAACCTAAACTCACAACACAAAAGTTTTGACACTCTCAGAACCACGAGCGTGTCACTGAATGTGTAATACATTCTGTCTCACAGAAACATTGACAGGTCCAAAAACACGGGCGTGCTCATGGCCGTGTCAATTCTTCACCAACACAGTATCTATGACATGCTCAGTGACATGGACGTGTCAATACTACTACAACACAGAAGCTGTGACACGCTCAGTGACATGGGTGTGTCACTGCTCGTGTCACCCATCCAAGAACACAGAACCATTGACACGCCTAAAGACCTGGTCGTGCTCATGGGCGTGTCAGGCCAAAAATGCAAATTCCGGCAACAACAACAACAACACTTCCAACAAACCTCTTACTTCCACCATTTCCCACTTCAAACAAACTTAATTAAACACACCCAAAAACCATAAAAAACTTGTAAAAACACCAAAACAACTCAAAACAAACATCAAACACAAATCATAATCATCAACACAACTCTTACTCTTCCAACACCAATCCTAACTCCTTCTTTCCAATCCAACCTCAAAATCAAAATCAATTGAACCAAACACTCTTAAACACACCACAATCAAATAAACACATATCAACCACAACCTCAACTCACAAACTCAAAGAAAATCAAAGAATCAAGTGGAAAACTTACCAAAGATGAAGAAACTCTTAAATTTCCAACTTGACCACTTGAAAACTTCCTTCAATCTTGAGTTTGGAAGATCAAATCTCTCTCTTGCTCTCTTGCTATGGAGTGCCGGCGAAAAGAAAAGAAAAGGAAAGAAGATGAGCCACAAAGAAGAAAGAAAGATAGAAGAAAACAAAGAAAGCAAAGTCAAATTCTCCCAACCACTCATCTCCTCAAAATCCTCTCCACCAAGCAATAAACAATAAAATAATCAAATATCTTCTTCCACTTCCACTAACTCAAATTCCACTTAATTAGTTTCCTTATAATTAATTAATAAAAATTAACTTTTTCTTTGACTTTTCACTTCTTTAACTTGTATATGTTGTATATATCCTAATATATACAACATATACACTCTACTCAAAACCTCTTCTCTTACCACTAAAATAAATACACTTAATCCAAATACAACAATAAATATTTCAAAACTTTTAGGGTATACTTTGGGATATTACAACATGAGTGGTGGAGACCCCAAGCAGCAGAGTCAGGGATTCATCTATTCCAAACTATGTCTCAGCATATCAGTTGATAGCTTCTTCATGACCTTGCCAATAATCATTTCCTTTGCCCAATGTGTCCTTTGGAGGTTCAACATACTTCCCTTAACTTGAAGGCTTTGTATGACAAAACACTTTTTTTCTTTTCCTTTTTTTTGAATTTTTGAATTTTAATTTTGAAATCAAATTTTGGCTTTGCCAAATTAATGTCAATGTACCTCAGGACTTGATTTTTCAAATTAACATATCTATAACATGACAACCCTAGTTACCGTACTAAACTCGGGAATTATTTCTATTTAAGCAAGAACTGTTGCACTTCAGATAGGCACATACACATTACTTGGCCAAAGGTCTCATTTGAGTTTAAATATTGTCTATCTCATATGCATGCTTATCCAAACTATCTCCACTAATAGACTCTACCTACCAAGAGAGATTGAAATGGGGTCATTAAGGGACAGGGTTTAAGTGAAGGCCATTTTGAATGGGAGCCGATGTGACACAATGGACAAACCTTCACACTATAAATTTCTTGGCAGCTAGGAGCAATCTTGCTAGACTCTAAATTCTTTCTGTCTTCTTGGCATTAATCTGGATCTTGATTAGGACAGTCTTTACCCTTGCAATTTTAAGACCCAAATTCATTTCTTTTCTTCTTTTCCCTTTTCTTTCCTCTTTATTTTTCTTACTCTTCCCTTTTCTTTCTATTTCCTTACTCTTCCCTTTCTTTTATCATTTTGTCCTTCTTTGTTGTAGGACTATCAAGTACAGAACTTTCAAGAACTGGATGGTCTTTCTCCTTTTCCTCTGATTTTGTGGTATCTTTGGTCGGGTTGGACCAATTCAAGTAAAAATGTCTTTATGAACCAAATGGAAGCCTTTTGCTACTTTAGGTAAAAGAGAATTCAGTTGGCTTTCTGAACCGCCTTTTTAGGTTTTATTTTTTTTCTTTTTTCTTTTCCTTTTTTCTTCTTTTTTCTTTTCCTTTTCTTCTTTTTTTTTGTTTGTTTTTTTCTTTTCTTCTTCTTTTTTTTATTGGTTCTAGCTCTAAAAGAGTTGTCTTGTTTGTACCAACTTGGGTTTCTAATAATGGATGAGTGGAGTGACATAAATCTTCTTTAACAAGGATAAATCATTTGTTACTCTAATGTTGTCTTGATAGATTGGAGATACTAGGTGAACATCAACTATCCTTATGATCTTGACTATTCATCCCTTTCTTTGATCTTCTTGCCTCTTCACCTTAGTGATCATAAGACTTGTTAAAAGTGTCACAACAGCTCAGGTTAGGTTGTTGGGGTTTGTAAGCCAATGAAAAGAAAGCTAAAATTTTATGAAGGCTCAAAGGGATAACTAGGGATTGATATTTAATAGGGTGGATACTAGTTGTTGGCTAACCAAACAATGCCTAGATCATCTCTCCCTTAAATAAGCAGAGTTCAATTTCGCCTCGAAAGTTTGTCAAAACATGTTCTAAGACTGACTAGGACCTAGACAAAGGTAATTATGCAAGAGCCCTCTCTAAGTAAGCATACACAACTCAATGCTATAGAGCAATTCCCTCACCTAGTAAAGTCATTCAAGTCATGATGCCTAGATATATTAATTCATGAATTATCAAGCTAGATTCCTCGTCGGTTGAGCACCAAAGTGAACAAAGACCAACAAATTTTTTGATAAAAGTAATTTATTCAAACAAATTCAAATTTGAAAAACATGATAGTTCCAATTAAATATTAAAGAAAGTAAAATTGAAAAGTAACATTCAAGCTAAGGAAAGTTTGTTGAGTTTAAGCTTCTTTTCCTTTCACATCTTCTACATTCCCATCTTGAAAGGATGATAAAACAAAATCTTCTTCTAATCCTTTTCCTACCATGAAGGTTGCTGGTGGTGGCACCCTGTTGAACCTTGGAAATGGATTACCTTTGGTATTGGGCTTGTCCGGCTCTGACAACTTGCCATTGTCAATTAAATTCTGGATCTCATCCCTCAACTTCATGTAATTGTCCATTTCGTGTCCAGGCCTTTGATGGAATTGGAAAAATGCACTAGTATCAAAGTTAGGTGGAAGAGGATTAGGCAAAGGACAAGGAGTCAAGGGTTGTAACAATCCCTTCTTTTGTAGCTTATTGAGAACCCAAGACAGTGGCTTCCCTAATTCTGAAAACTGCCTCATTCCTCCTTGATTAGTGGCATTAACATTATCTTCTTTTTGTGTGCTTTGATTGCCCGACTGGTAGTTCCCTTTCTCATTCCTTTTTATTGAAATGTGATTCTTCTCCCTTTCCCACTCTTCAATTTGTAGACTAGCTTAGAGAAGATCTTTAAAATCTCTTATAAGGGTGTGAGACATCCTTTCACGGAGATTGGGTAGGACGCCTCTCACGATCATCCTTATTTGATCAGATTCATCGGGCCTTTTCTTGAGGAAAGCGGCCTTGTTTCTCCATCTCTTCACATAGTCCACAAAATTCTCATCTAGCCTTAGCCTAATGGACTCAACTTCCATTAAGGTAACTTACATTTCAACATTGTATCCATATTGTTGGATGAAGGCCTTGTATAGTAGATCCCAACTCATTTGTTGTAACACCCCTTCCCGACCTACGAATAAGCCGGGGAGGAATGTCACATTGGGATACGAGCTCTGGTTACAATGTCTTAATTAAGAATTCTTATGAAAATTTTTTTGAAAAATTGGGCGGAGTTTCCCCTAATAAGCGGGGTTCCCAAGTGTCGCCAAAACTGATTTTTTTTTTCAAAAACACTTTTGTTCACAATTCAACTAAAAAACACTCCCAATAATAATCTCCCTTCTATCCTCAACTACACCCTGCAAGAAAATTTCACACTTCTATATCGTTTCTAAAGATCACATATCATTTGCTAAGTTTCACTACCATACTATTGTTTATTATCTTGTTACATACACCATAGTACTTAATATGTTTTCTATCCACTACCTGCGAGTTAGACATATAACTCGCTGAGCAACTTATTGCCCAGTGGGTACTTTAACCATTGCCGAATATAAATGGTGCAAGGAAGGTTGTTGAAACACATATAAAAGTAGAATACTGCATAATTAAACTATTTTCATACAATCATCATATTTATATTTTCTAACTAAGTTAAGATTCACATTTTGTATGTAAACAACATGTAATATAACTTCATTATAATTACGAGTTAATTTGCTCCACTAGGTAATTATGAATACACCGATCTCAAAATGAGGCCTCGTATAGAGTTATGCGTGGTCTTGACCTCATGACTAATTGCCATGGTCTTGGTCTCACACGATATGGAATATACAACATAACTGCGTGGTCTTGGTCTCACACGACTAATTGCCATGATCTTGACCTCACACGATATAACCGCGCACGCGTAAATAATATCCAGACCGAAGACGTTAAGATAGTACTACCGGTAGGATGGCATGCCAAACCCCCATTCCAGACCGGTTTTACCCATTTACCGAGTAGAGCATATATAACATTTCATATATACCCATTCACTTCGTATATATACCACATGTTCTCCATATATATACAATATATACTTACACAAATACCACATATACTCACATATGTATCATATGTATTCACATATATACCACATACACGCATATATATACCATATATACACGTATTCCCCACGTATATACCTTATCTATATATTCACATGATAACGAACATGTATTCCATCACGTGACTTTTATCACGGTTATGAAATTCAGATTGATTTTCTCCTTCTTTCCATCTAATTTATTCTTCATATTCATACTTAAACTCAATACCAAAAATAAAATGATAAAACACCCACACCAAGTTTTTGACCAAGTTAATAATGAAAAATTACCATATGAACAATAAACTCTGGTTCTTGACCCAACTTGATCCTTGTATTAGAAAATCTGTATAAAATAATCCACTTGGCTAAAAACTCTAAAATTTTTACAGAATTTAGTTTTGCATCTTAAAATCATTCCTGTAAAATTTTATATCAAACTGGATACAAAATCTTGGTCAACTAGTTCACCCAACCAGACTGCTCCAGTTGCCCTGTATCCTAACAACAGTTCTAAATTTTGTGAATTCTGTAAATTAAATTCAATCAATGTGGTTCCAAATTAATTTTCTCAAATACTAGACTCACTAAACAACAACATATCCAAAATTCAACTGGATATTATTTTTCTACATTTTATTAAAAATCCAGAAAGATGGCTGTCTCAGTCAAGGATCAAGTTGAGATTCTCAACCTAGGTCAATTGTAAGAAAAAAGGAAATTTTGAGTTTTAAAATATGGTTTTTAAATAAGATACATGTTTTGGTATTGGCAGTTTTTGATCTTTAATGAGGTATATTCTGCTGTGTTTGCAGAGATAGGTAGTTATGGCATCCCATTCACGACAGTCTGTAGAAGGTAGTACGGAGAGTGTAGCTCCTAAAGAGGGTAGAGATGGAGCTAGGGTTGAGAGAGTTAGTGAGGCACCTATTTTTGTGCCAGAGAGATCAGCTGCTGTGGAGGTTCCGCCGGGTTGGTTAAGGCATATGGTAGAATTGTTGAGGGGAGCTCCCGTACAGCAGCCACCACCGCCACCACAGCCTCAAGTGCCGGTGAGGCATTATGATAAATTGAGGAAGTATGGGGCTGAGGATTTCTTGGGCACTACAGATCCTACAGTAGCTGAGCAGTGGTTGGATGAAGTGCAGAGGATATTTATCCAGTTGCAAGCTACTCCAGATGAGAAATTTGATTATGTTAGATCCTTATTGCAGAAGGATGCTTATGACTGGTGGAAGACGGTTCCTCATGCCATGGATGATCCACCTACATTATCTTATGGGGATTTTCTGAGGGAGTTCGAGCAGAAATATACTCCGAGGGAGTATAAAGATGTTAAGAAGATGGAATTCCCAAATTTGAGACAAGACAACCGGACAGTGACAGAGTATGAGATAGAGTTCATCCGGTTGAGTCACTATGCCGGTGGGATTATCTCTGATGAAATAGACCAGTGCAGGAGGTTTGAGGAGGGATTGAGACCCTCTAATATGTGCATTATTGCTGGTTTTCGGTACCAGGATTTCTCTCAGCTAGTTGCAGCAGCTAGAAGTGTTGAGAGAGCACAAGGTATTGCAGCAACTATTACTGAGGAGGAGACCAGAGTGAGAAGATCCCAGTTTGAGGCAGGATCTTCATCTATGAAGAGAGGCCTAGGAAGTTTTATTCCAAGGATTAGTAGGAGCCAGAGGTAGTCTGGTAGGTCAGTTCAATATCAGTGACAGAGACCGAGACCTACAGTTTCTATAGCTAGTGCTCCGACTCCAGTGGTTCAGAGATCTACTCCACCTGCATGTGTTCATTGTGGTAGGACCCATGGGAGTGCTTGTTGGAAGACGGGTATATCAGGAGTATGCTTTAGATGTGGGTCACCAGCTCATTTTATTAAAGATTGCCCTGAGATGCAGGATGATAGACAGACTGATACTGCAGCTTCTCGACCCAGTGTCAGTAGAGGTGGTCGAGGGGGCAGAGGTTTGGCGACACTACTTGTATTTGCTTTGAAGATTTGGCGACACTACTTGTATGGAGAGAAATGTTTTATTTATACGGATCATAAAAGTTTGAAATATTTGGGTGTTCAGAAGGAGCTGAATCTTTGGCAAAGGCGATGGTTAGAACTGATTAAAGACTACGATTGTTTGATTGATTACCATCCTGGTAAGGCGAATGTAGTTGCTGATGCCTTGAGTCGGAAGTCTCTGGCAGGTTTGGCTGTTTATTCGCTCTCGTTGCTTGTTGAGTTGAGAGCGTTACATGCTAGTTTTGAAGCATGTGATGATGGTGCGTTGTTGGCTCAGTTGCAATTGAGACCAGTATTGTTGGATCAGATTAAGGAGGCTCAATTGACATATGAGAAAATTCAGAAGATTGTTTCAGATTGCCAAAACGGGGAGAGCCGAGATTTCTTTGTGATAAGTGATGGTAGCCTTTGGTTTAAGGATAGATTGTGTGTTCCTGATGATGCTAAAATGAGAAAGATTATTTTAGAAGAAGCACATCAGTCGGTTTTTGCTATACATCCAGGAAATACAAAGATGTACCATGATTTGAAACAGCATTATTGGTGGTCAGATATGAAAAGAGACATAGCGGAGTTTGTATCCAAGTGTCTCACTTGTCAGAGGGTGAAAGCTGAGCATCAAGTTCCAACAGGGTTGTTTCAACCTTTATCAGTGCCTGAATGGAAATGGGAGAGAGTGACAATGGATTTTGTGTCTGGTTTACCTTTGACACAGAGGAAGCATGATGCTATTTGGGTGATTGTTGATAGGTTGACAAAGACAGCTCATTTTCTTTCGATTCGGATGGACTATTCACTTGAGAAGTTGGCTGAGCTGTATATTAGTGAGATAGTGAAGTTGCATGGAGTTTCAATTTCTTTAGTGTCTGATCGAGATCCTAGATTTACTTCAAGATTTTGGAAGAGTTTACATGGTGCTTTGGGTTCTCGATTGCATTTTAGCACTGCTTTTCATCCGCAGACAGTTGGGCAGTTAGAGAGAGTGATACAGATTATTGAGGATATGTTGAGAAGCTGTGTCATTGATTTCTCTAGAAGTTGGGACAGATTTTTGCCACTTGTAGAATTTGCTTACAACAACAGTCATCAAACCAGTATTGGCATGGCACCATTTGAGGCATTGTATGGAAGAAGATGTAGAACGCCTCTATGTTGGAATGAAATTGGAGAGGGCAAATTAATTGGTCCTAATTTGGTTAAAGAAACAGAAGAGAAAGTGAAGATAATTCGGGATCGGTTAAAGACAGCTTCAGATCGACAGAAATCTTATTCAGATTTGAAGAGAAGAGACATAGAATTTGATGTTGGAGATAAAGTATTTTTGAAAGTGTCTCCTTGGAAAAATATATTGAGATTTGGTCATAGAGGGAAGCTGAGTCCTCGTTTTATTGGACCATATGAAATTCTAGAAAGAGTTGGGCCAGTTGCTTATCGTCTTGCTTTACCACCTGAGTTGGTTAGAATCCATAATGTATTCCATGTTTCTATGTTGCGGAGGTATAGATCGGATCCATCTAATATCTTGCCAATTGAATCCATTGAAGTGAGTTCGGATCTGACATTTGAAGAAGAACCAGTTGCTATTTTGGCACATGAAGTGAAAGAATTGAGAAATAAGAAAGTGCCATTGGTGAAAGTTCTATGGAAGAATCATGGGAGAGAAGAAGCAACCTGGGAGAGCGAGCAAGCAATGCAAGATCAGTATCCTCAACTGTTTCAGACATAATATCAGGTAATTTCGAGGACGAAATTTCTTTTTAGAGGGGGAGAATTGTAATATCCCAAAATGTGCCTAGAAGTTTTAGTATAATTGTTGTTTTATTTGAATTAAAATGTATATGTTATAGAAAAGAGAAAATAATTTAAAAAGGAGTGTATATGTTGTATATATGGATATATATATAACATATACACAAGTCAAATGGATGGTCATAGGAAGAAGATATTTATTTTGGTTATTTATGAAATTACTAAAAAGGGCATGTAAGTGAAAGGAAGTTAAAACAAATAGATGGGGGTATTTAAGTAATTTTCTTTTTGGAATGCTTGGTGGAGGTTTAAAAAGATGAAAAGTTTGACTTTGTTTCTTCATTTTCTTTTCTTCTCCTTTGGTGGCCGGCCATTATCAAGACAAGAGAGAAAGAAGAAGGTTTTGAGTTCTATGATCAAATTGAAGGAGATTTCAAATAAACAAGTTGGAATTTCAAGAAATTTCATTATTTTGGTAAGTTCTCTCTTGATTGCTCTTGTTGTTTTTGAAGTTATTTTTGAGTTTGATGAAGTGTTGTTGATAATATGGTTAGGATTGCTTGTGGTGTGTTTGTATGTGTTGGAAATGGAATTAAAGATAAGAAGCTAGGTTGGTGTTGGTGATGGAAGAGTAAGAGTTGTGTTTAGTGAAATTTCTTTCTGTTTTACAATTAGTAAAGGCTGTGACTTGTACGATTTTTAATTAAATATATAAAAATGTTCTTGAAGTGAATTTTTGATATGTTGTGTCTCTATGAGTCTAGAATGACTGTAAAATATGTTGATTCGATTTTGGAATGGTTATGATTTTGGAAAGATTATTTTTATTAGACCTGTTCCAGCAGGTACCTTAACTGAGACAGCTATCTTTCGGGATTTTTAATAAAATATAGAAAAATAATATCCAATTGAATTTTGGATATGTTGTGTCTCAGTGAGTCTATTATTTGAGAAAAATAATTTGGAACCACGTTGATTGAATTTGATTTATGGAATTCACAAAGTTCAGAACTGCTGCCAGGATGCAGGGCAATTGGGGCAGTCTGGTTGGGTGAACTATTTGACTAGGATTTTGTGTTCAGTTTGATCTGAAATTTTAAAGGAATGATTTTAAGATGTAAAACTAAATTCTGTAAAAATTTTAGAGTTTTTAGTCAAGTAGATTATTTTATACAATTTTTTCAAAATAAGGATAAAGTGGAGTCTAAAACAAGAATTTACTATTCATATGGTCATTTTGCTAATATTCCTTTTGGATTAGGTTGTGAAGAGGTTGAATTGCCCTAACCTAAGTGTTGAGGATTCTTGGAAGAGTAGGTGTATAGATTGGTGTGAGTTGGTTTTAAGGTAAGTACAAACTACATTATTGCATACATTCATATGATATTGAGACTTGAGACATATTTGGTTATAATGTGAATCATGAATGTTTTGATTAATTATTAAATAATGTAAAATTGTGAAATATATTATTCTCTTGAATTGATCTTGAATCTTGATTGTGTGACATTAGCATGGCATTAAAGCATCATAGCACTGTAGTTTGCACCACTAAGCCGTTGGCTTAGCGCGAATGTTATTCTTCGCGCAGGTGACAAAGAAGAACCAGAGAGTTCCTATAGGCCAAGTCGAGTCTAGATTTTGAAGAGTGAATAGTGGG
The DNA here is from genome assembly GCA_947685225.1 of Garcia nutans. Classification (NCBI taxonomy): domain Eukaryota; kingdom Viridiplantae; phylum Streptophyta; class Magnoliopsida; order Malpighiales; family Euphorbiaceae; genus Garcia; species Garcia nutans. The sequence goes on along the minus strand of CANTUV010000005.1, from coordinate 30,654,314 downwards.
CTTTAAGATCGAAGACTGACTGCCAAACATGTATAAATTTAATGTGTTGTAAAACTTGAGTTTTGATGTATATGAATTTGTAAATATTGTTACTTTCCGTTGCATAGTGAACAAATATTTTATCTACTGTATTTCATAATAAACCTTTACTTTATTTTGTACTAGAAGTGTAAATCCTTTTTGCAGGTTGTAGTTGAGGTTATAAGGGGGATTTATTGGAAGTGTACTGAGAATGATTTTGTTTGCATTGGTTTGTGTAAAAATATTTTCAAAAATCAGAAAAAAACCAGTTTTGTCGACACTTGGGATTAAATTTTTAGGCGAAATTATGGCAAAATTTCTATAAAAATCGAAACTAAAATTTGACTAAGTAAAAGTGGTAGCAACATTAGGATAGTGTGGCGCCTCTACTCAGCTTACACACGTAGGTCGGGAAGGGGTGTTACAGCGTGTCATAGCTACTGTGTTGGTGAAGGTTTGACACGGCCATGAACACGCCCGTGTTGTTGGACGTGTCAATGTTTCTATGAGACAGAATGTATTACACGTTCAGTGACACGCCCGTGGTTCTGAGCGTGTCAAAGCTTCTGTGTTGTGGAGTTAGGGCACGGTCAGGGACACGCCCGTGTTGTTGAGCGTGTCATGTTTAGAGTTTGCTCTAGTTAGTTCTTAGCTTTATTATCTTATATGTATTTCTAAGTGAGTGTGTATGATTACCTTTGCTTTAGGTTGTGAAGAAGTGGAATTGCCCTAACTTAAGTATTGAGGACTTTTGGAGGAGGAAGTGTATAGATTGGTGTAAGTTGGTTTCGAGGTAAGTACAAACTACATGGCTGCATACATTTACATGATTTTGATACTTAACATATTTGGTTGTACCTATGTTAAGTAATTGATTACATTATTAATACATTTGATGAATGTTATGGTTTGTATAATGTGAATGATTGATGAGCATTTAAAATATATGTTAATGCAATTGGTTGTGTACAATTGAATGATGAATTGAGATATAATGAATTGTGAAGCCAATGTGATTGGTTATGATGAGTCAAATGAAATAAGTGGGGCATGTTTGCCTAGATGATGATATTCAATGCATTTAATTATGTATACTCTATTGATGAGATGAGGAGCCATGGTTGTTGGCTATAATGATAATGATGCAAATGAGATGATTGAGGCATGGTTGCCTAAGTGATGATGAGAAAATGAGAATGAAATTGATAATGAATTAATGAATGAATTGTGTGTCTAATGTGTTATTCCATTTTTCAGAGTTTTGTTGTTGGTGGCATGCCTATAGTAACAATCTCTTGAAGTTAGGTTGGGCTTGATCCTTGAAGTCAAGTTGGGTTGAAGTTTAGCACGCTTAACTCCCCTTGAAACTTGGTTGGGTCTAGTCCTTGAAGCCTAATTGAGATGTTACAACTCTTGAAGCTAGGTTGGGTTTGGTTCTTGAAGCCAAGTTGGGTTGATACTTAGCATGCTTTGTTCCCCTTGAAGCTTGGTTGAACCTAAATCCTTGAAGCCTAGTTGGGATAATGATAATGATGAATGTGATAATTAAACAAAAACATTAACTCTGAAAGTTGAATGGCATATTAGTGTCTTTTGGGCCCATGCTTGTCTTTGTTTTTAATGTGATTCTTGAATTGTGAAATCAATGAATAATGAGATACATGGTGTGTAACATGTTTATGACTGTGGCATGGGAAGCTATGTTGAGTAATAAAACTATGAAGATACAACATGAATGTTTTGATATGATATTGAACAATGTAAGGTTTTAAACTATAATATTCTTTTTAATGGTGTATGAAAATTGATTGTGTGACAATGGCATTGCATTGAAGTATAGTATTATTGTAGTTTGTACCACTAAGCCGTTGGCTTAGCGCGAGTATGATTTGTCGCGCAAGTGACAGGGAAGAACCGGAGAGTTCCTCTAGGCCGAGTAGAGTCTAGATTTTGAGGTGTTGATAGTGGAGCTTAAAGATCAAAGACATACTGCCAAACATGTATATATTTTATGTTTTGTAAAACTTGAGTTTTGATGTATATGTATTTGTAAATATTTGTTATATTTTCCACTGCGTTTTGAATAAACATTTTATCTTTTGTGTTTTTATAATATAACTTAAATGTTTTGAGTCTGCTTATAGTATTTAAAAGAAGTGAGTCGTTTGTTAGTAAACTGTGGCATTCCTATATTCAGTATACGTATATTACGACCGTAATAGCATGCTATGTAAGTATACGGGCTATAGGGGTGTTACAGTAACACCCCTTCCCGACCTACGAATAAGCCGGGGAGGAATGTCACATTGGGATGCGAGCTCCGGTTACAATGTCTTAATTAAGAATTCTTATGAAAAATTTTTCAAAAAATTGGGCGGAGTTTCCCCTAATAAGCGGGGTTCCCAAGTGTCGCCAAAACTGATTTTTTCTTTTAAAACACTTTTGTTTGCAATTCAACTCAAAAACACTCCCAATAATAATCTCCCTTGTATCCTCAACTACATCGTGCAAGAAAATTTCACACTTCTATATCATTTCTCAAGATCACATATCATTTGTTAAGTTTCATTACCATACTATTGTTTATTCTCTTGTTACATGCACCATAATACTTAATATGTTTAACAACCCTTTACAATAGATATAACGTACATGTCATACTACTATTTTATGTCAAAAGTCCTACCCTATTCGCCGTCGAGCTGGTGCGAGCCGCTGCAGAAATGCTGATCTTCTATCCACTACCTGCGAGTTAGACATATAACTCGCTGAGCAACTTATTGCCCAGTGGGTACTTTAACTATTGCCGAATATAAATAGTGCAAGGAAGGTTGTTGAAACACATATAAAAGTAGAATACTGCATAATTAAACTATTTTCATACAATCATCATATTTATATTTTCTAACTAAGTTAAGATTCAAATTTTGTATGTAAACAACATGTAATATAACTTCATTATAATTACGAGTTAATCTGCTCCACTAGGTAATTATGAATACACCGATCTCGAAATGAGGCCTCGTATAGAGTTACACGTGGTCTTGACCTCACACGACTAATTGCCATGGTCTTGGTCTCACACGATATGGAATATACAACATAACTGTGTGGTCTTGGTCTCACACGACTAATTGCCATGATCTTGACCTCACACGATATAACCGTGCACGCGTAAGTAATATCCATACCGAAGCCGTTAAGACAATACTGCCGGTAGGATGGCATGCCAAACCCCCATTCCAGATCGGTTTTACCCATTTACCGAGTAGAGCATATATAACATTTCATATATACCCATTCACTTCGTATATATACCACATATTCTCCATATATATACAATATATACTTACACAAATACCACATATACTCACATATGTATCATATGTATTCACATATATACCACATACACGCATATGTATACCATATATACACATATTCCCCACGTATATACCTTATCTATATATTCACATGATAACGAACATGTATTCCATCACGTGACTTTTATCACGGTTATGAAATTTAGATTGATTTTCTCCTCTTTTCCATCTAATTTATTCCTCATATTCATACTTAAACTCAATACCAAAAATAAAATGATAAAACACCCACACCAAGTTTTTGACCAAGTTAATAATGAAAAATTACCATATGAACAATAAACTCTGGTTCTTGACCCAACTTGATCCTTGTTTTAGAAAATTTGTATAAAATAATCCACTTGGCTAAAAACTCTAAAAGTTTTACAGAATTTATTTTTGCATCTTAAAATCATTACTTTAAAATTTTATATCAAACTGGACACAAAATCTTGGTCAACTAGTTCACCCAACCAGACAGCTCCAGTTGCCCTGTATCCTGACAGCAGTTCTGAATTTTGTGAATTCTGTAAATTAAATTCAATCAATGTGGTTCCAAATTATTTTTCTCAAATACTAGACTCACTAAACAACAACATATCCAAAATTTAATTGGATATTATTTTTCTACATTTTATTAAAAATCCAGAAAGATGGTTGTCTCAGTCAAGGTACCTGCTGGATTAGGTCTAATAAAAATAATTTTTTTTTCCAAAATCATAACCATTCCAAATTCAACTCAACATATTTTTCAGTCATTCTAGACTCTTCGGGACACAACATATCAAAAATTCAACTCATGATAATTTTTCTATATTTAATTAAAAATCATACAAGTCACAGCATTTTACTAATTGTAAAACAGAAAAATTTAAAAAGGAGTTCAATGGTTAAAGTACCAAACCTTACTATTTCTTAGTCCTTATTCTATATCACTTCCTTTCCTTCCTTGTCTCCTTGATTTTCTATGAAATTTAACATCACATATACAAAGGTAAGAACCCTAGGTATAGACATAGTCTTATCTTATGATTTTTCTAATGGTTGCTAGCTTATTTTCACCATTAAACACCATTATTTCTTTCATCAAATCCTTCAAATAATTATTTCTTGAATTTTTCTCCAAATCTAGCTACATAAACCCTAATTTCAATCTCTTAAATTAACCATTAATCCATGAAATTAAAACTAGAGATAGGTTTCTCTTACCTTATAATCTTGTTTGTCACCAAAATCTTCAACCAAAAGCCTTAAACTTTGGAAAAATTACCTCCTTCTTCCTTCTCTTATGGTTTGGACGAGTTCACAATGTAAGAGAGGGCTTTTATTTTCTTTCCTTAGCTTATTTTTATCCAAATGGCATCCATAAGTGGTGAAAATATGTTGGTATAGATGTTGACTTCCAATTGGTACACCTTATAGCAAAAATGGCCACTTTTAATTGGTCCACTTGTCTTCTTCTTTTATCTATTTATTTGGCAAGTCATTAGGCTTCCTTTTATTCATATTTTGACCCCCTCAACTTTCTTGTGCTGTAATTTTATAGTCTAGGGTGTGAAAAATATCAAAATACCCTCCAGCGATTAATCGATTGTAACTTTTAAACCGTGCGTTTTCGGGAAAAATTGAAACCCACGGTTATGACCCAATTAATCTCAAGAATATTCTTCCGGGGTCGGATATGGGCACTATTAAGAACTTCTGACACTTAATTTTTAAGTTTACATAGTTGCCCCTAACTTTTGAGAAATTTCCACTTAGGTCTCGTCAGCTCCACTGTGTACACCAATTTCATATTTGACTATCCCGAGCCTCTATTTGACCACTCGTTCATATCCTCCATGCCTATTACTCAACTATCTAGCCTTTGGGATGTGACATTTGTGCTCCTTCATCTAAGGTATTGAACCAATTTTGGACAATAGGGTCCATTGATAGCATAAAGTACCTTAGAGTTTGAGCTTTAGTAGCTCGAGCAGACTGCATGGCAGTGATGGCATCTTGAACTTGTACGGGACTTCTTCATCTAGCTCAAATAATTTGTCAACTTCAGACATTTCCTTGGTTTTCAGTTTCTTCTCAAATTTATTTTCTAAATCAGCAATCATCTTTTCAACATCAGATGTCTTGATCTTTTCAATAGTTGCCTTCTCAACAACCTTTGGCTCCTTTTTGTCTTGAGGATCTTGGTAGTATTGAGCCTAATTATCATCATCAATGATCACCTTATCATCATCAAAAGCTACTTCACTAACTTTAGTCTTCCCTTTGTCCTTTGGCTTCTTGGAGCTAGCAAACGCTTCGACATTATTTCCTAAAATTGCAGCTAGTTGATTCTTTATGGTCTCGGCCATGGCCTCTTTTATTTCTTCCATTTTGGCATTGAGGTCTTCATCCACTATTCTTTGAATTTATTCGGGATCCATTACTTTTGGCGAGTAAGTGATTGAGTCGTTGATAGATTCTTCATCTTCGGTGTAGGTCAGATTGTTGTAATCTTTTGAATTGTCATAATCTAGGGCTGTGAGCCAGAGAGGATCAATGATATGAGATGCAAATGTATGCATGTATATATGTATGCACAAATAATAGACAAACAAGGACGAATAGGGTGTTCCTTCCAAACTTATATCATCCACACACGAATGGCGAGTATCTTTTCCTAGGTATATGGTTAAAAAAATACCAACATGGAGTATCTTATTTTCAAATATTTCCCTCGAACGTTTCAACCAATAGTTATATTTTCGAAAATGGAAATCCATTCATAGTAATTCCCATTAATTAGGTTTTAATCCATTCAACCAACTATAGTAGCTTTTATGCATTGGATTAAAACCAAATTAAGAGGTTTATTATAGATAGATTTCTCAGTTGAAAAGAGTAACTAATGGTTCATGCCAAAAACAAGCCCATGATTAATTATTCTTAGTATAAACTAGGCTCACAATTGATTTTTGGTATTTCTTAATTGGCCTAAATAATTTGCAAGGTCTTTGTAAGAAAAGGTTGGATAAAAGTAATTTTATTTCTAAGCCCATTGTAAAAAGATCTTAGAAAAAATGGATTTTGGGCTTAGTATTTGGGCCATGAGCAAAAGAATTTTTGATTTATTTTTAGAAAAGTCTTAAGTCCAAAGACCATCTTGAAAAGTTTTGAAGATAGCTTTGGTCTTTTGGACTTTAATGAAAATTTTATTTTGAGCTTACAATGTACTTAGGTCATATTAGAAAAAGAACAAACAAATAAGCCATGATTTAAGCCAAGACAAATTAACCATAGTCAAACAACATTTATTTGGAGTAAAACCTAAGGAAAGTAAATAGGCAAATTACATGAGCTTTAGTCTTTGGTTTAAAAGGCTTAGGTTCCCATAGCAAGTATATACCAAAAGGTACAACGCTATGAGTGATTATGCCATGCTCGATCTCCATACCTTGAGTGAAAGTATGGTATCCCTTACATAACATAACACGGGTAACACGGGCGTCCTAACTCACACACACGATGCAATCTAATATGATGCAATGGATAATATCATTATAAGAAAGAATAAAATAATAAAAAGACCAACGGAATCAACTTCTCTTATCCCCAGTGGAGTCACCACTGTGAGCGGAGATTTTCTCCCCCACTCCCGGTGGAATGGTTCTTGCGACTTCGGCACTGTTTAGGCTCGGAGCCTTAGAGAACACGGACCTAAGTCCAAAGAAAATGGAGTCACCACCCGGATGGGCTGGGAAAAAGAAAGGGGTGGATGACTCGATTCCTAAGGAATCCCCAACCCCCTAATAGGTTCGGAAAGTTGGGTACATGTGGGGAAGGTGAGAAATGGCCCAGCACTCCCACAATGCCTGGTTCATTGGAACCAGCCTCCTTTACAGGTCTTAAAATTATAAAATTCTTAAGTATAACAATATCAACCATTTACACGCAACAATTGAAATAAAGCATCGTTATATTAAGAATCAAAGCAATGTCCAAACAAAGCAGATAAATGGACACCCATCCAAAGATGGAAACATGCCCTTACATCATATATGTCTAAGCAAAATAGGACACCCACCAAAAGGTAGAAACATGTCCTTTACATTGGTCTAAAATAAAAGCAATTTAAATTACATAGAACTTAATTAACGAGGTACCCACAAAGTGGAAACATACCTCTTATAACATTTGAAAATCAAAATACATCGATAAAAATGAATAACCATTCATCATAAATAAAACATTCATCAAAGATATTAAACATTAATCAAAATATATAATAAACATTCATCCATGATAAATTAAATAAATCAAGTATTGAAATTAAATAAATCAACCATCAAAAAATATATTAAACTATATAATCAAATCTAAAATTAAATAAAGCAATAAATATATAAATTTAGTATTTTAAAGAATTATCAATTGAATTTAGGGTTTCAGAACTTAGGGTTTTAGAAACTAAAGTTTTATAATTAGGGTTTTGAAATTAGCATTTTTAGGGTTTTTGAAACAAGGGTTTTGGAAACTAGGGTTTTGGAATTAGGGTTTTTAAAACTAAGGTTTTGGAATTGACTTACTGCCTGAAAAAAACATAATTTTTGATTTGGAAAAATAAATTAAGTTTTTGGAAAAATAATCAATATTTTGGAGTTTAAGAATGAAATGGTTTAGGCTTTTGGATAAAAATAGTTTGAGGTTTTGAGTTTTAATGAAATAACATATGGTTCTCGAAGTTAAAGTAAACAAAATAGATTTTAACAATTAATTGTTAATTACTGGATAGTTTTATGTTTTATGAAATATGCCAGTGGGGTTACGAATACCAATTGATTAATTTGATAATTAAAGCAAACGATTAAAGTTATTAAAATAAAATAAAATTTACTGCATGTTCAAAGATCAAGGTACTATGTGTTCAAAGTTACTGCATGCATGCATGTTCTTATTAATCAAAGAAATGAAACTACTGTAAACATAAATAATTCATGATTAAAGATCAAACCTCCACTCGTTGGTTACTCCACAATTAACATCTGGATGAACAATTATCAAAGACAGCACGACTATCTTTGTTGGATTGATTACTGATGAATGTTTGATGCTAATCTTTTATGTTTGTTGCCATCTCTTTGCTATCTTGTTAATGTTCCTTGCCATCCCCTCTTAATGTTCCTTTGTTAATATTTTTCTTCCTTTTCTTTATGAATTCTAAAACATTGTTAATTATAGCCGAACCTCACTTAGAATCCTTAACCTAATATAAAACAGTCCCTAAAACAAATTGTAGTTGAATTAGGAAACATATTGAACCCATGTCGACCTAGTTGCCCTAGGTCGACATGAGACCAACCTTATGTTGACCTTGGGCTGCCCAAGTCGATATGAGGCATGCTCATGTCGATCTTGGGCTGCCAAGGTTGATATGAAGCATGCTAATGTCTCCCACGCCAGCCTCAATTAAAATATTCTGACCTTTTTTAACTTATGGACTGAAAATTTTTAATTTGGGCCAATTCCACTTGGTTTTAGCTTTTTACAATCAAATATATGCCTCTTTAATTTGAATTGACTCCTTTAAAAATTATAAACTAGGTTTAAATATTTAAAGCCAGATTAAATTTATTTTGGCATCCTTTAATTAGGACCATATCAAATTGGGGTAAAAATTAAGGGTCTACATATGGCTTATTTGGTTTGCCCTTTTCTAATATGACCTATCTATATTTTAAGCTCAAAAATATTTTTTTTTAAGTCCAAGAGACCAAATTTCAAATTTTTAAAATTTTCAAGATAATCTTTTCAAGATGGGTTAAAAATCATTTTCAACTCTATGGCCCAAGGGCTTTGAAACAAAATTACTTTTTGATTACAAAAGAGCTTACAAATATTTAGGTCGATTATGGAATGCAAAAAATCAATTGTGAGCCTAATTTATACTAAAAACTATTAATCATGGGCTTGTTTTTGGAATGGATCATTAGTTACTTTTTTCAAATAAGAAATCTATTTATGATAAACCTCTTAATTTAATTTTAATCTAATATAGCATAAAAGTTGTTTTAATTGAGATTCAAGGGATTAAAACCTAATTAATAGGAATTATCATGGACCGACTTCTATGTTAGAAAATGAACCTATTGGTTAAACCATCTGAGGGAATTTTTTGGGAAATAAAATATCCCATGTTAGTATTTTGTTGACCATATACCTATGAAAAGAGACTCGCCATTCGTGTGTGGAAGCTATAAGGTCAGAAGGAACATCCTAATTATCTTTGTTTGTTTGTTGTTTATGCATACATGCATTGCATAACATATCATTAATCCTTTTTGTCTCACAGACCTGCAGTACAGCAGTTTAAAAGTGTACGACAACCCAACCTATGCCAGTGATGTAGAATCTAGCAGTGACTCAATTAGCTTCTCACTAAGAATAATGGATCCTAAACAAATTCAAAGAATGCTAGATGACACCCTCAAAGCCAAGATGAAAGAACTAAAAGAGGCCCTAGCTAAGACCATGAAGAGCCAATTGGTAGCACTTTTGGGAAATACTGTGGAGGCATCTGCTAGCACTAAGAAGCTGAAGGACAAGGGAAAGGCTAAGGTTGGCGAACTAGCCTTTGATGATGATAAGGTAGTTATTGACGATAATGATGACTGAGCTCAATACTTAAAAGATCCTCAAGATAAGAAGAAATAGCTAAAGGTTATGGAAAGAGAAACTGTGGAAAAGACTGAAACTTCAGATGTTGATAAGTTAATTGCTGATTTGGAAAAGAAATTTGAAAAGAAGTTGAAAACTGAGGAAATGTCTAAAGTTGACAAGTTGTTTGAGCTAGATGAAGAGGTCTTGTATAAGTTCAAGATGTCTTCCTTTGCAAAGTTTGATGGAACTTGAGATCCTCATCTCCATGTGACGCAATACATCACTGCTATGCAGTCTGCCCAAGCTACTATGGCTCAAACTCTAAGGTACTTCATGCTATCATTGGACCCTGTTGTCCAAAATTTGTTCAATACCTTAAAAGATGACACTCAAAAGAGTTGGGATTTGCTATACAAGGCCTTCGTCCAACAATATAGGTATAATATTGAATAGGAAGTTACTTTAATGGAGGTTGAGTCCATTAGACAAAGGCCTAACGAGAACTTTATGGACTATGTGAAGAGGTGGAGGAATAAGGCTACATTAATCAAAAGGAGGCCTGATGAGTCAGAACAAATCAGGATGATAGTTAGAGGAATCATGCCCAATCTCCATGAAAGACTGTCTCACACTCTTATAAAGGACTTCAAAGATCTTCTCCAAGCTGGATTGCAAATAGAAAAGTGGGAAAGAGTGAAGAAAAACAAAATTATCAGCCTAGCAATCAAAGTACACAAAAGGAAGCCGATGTTAATTCCACTGGCCAAGGTTGTAGAAGACATTTCTCAAAATTGGGGAATCCACTGTCTTGGGTTTTCAATAAACTACAAAAGAAAGGGTCGTTACAACCATTGGCTCCTCAACCGCTACATGATCCTCTACAATCAAACTTTGACGCCAAGGCCTTCTATCAATTTCATCAAATGCAAGGGCATGAGATGGATAAATGCGCTCATTTAAGGCACGAGATCCAAGATTTGATTGATAGTGGAAAGTTGCCTATGCTCAATAAGCCCAATACAAAGGATAATCCTTTGCTAAGGTTCAATAGAGTACCACCACCAGCAATCTTCATGGTAGGAGGAGGATTGGAAGAAGATTTTGTCTTATCCTCCTTTCAAGATGGGAGTATTGAAGATGTGGAATGAGGAGAAATTTTATTCAATAAAACTCCCTTACCTTGAAGTGTTGCTCTTTTTATTTGTTTCTTTTAGTACTTATTTGGAACAATTTTGTCTTTAAAGTTAAGATTATTTGAATAAATTATTTTCATTAAATTTTTATTGGTCTTTGTTCCTTTTGGTTTTCAATAAATGATGAATCTAGCTTGATATTTATAAATTAGCATATCTATGCATCATGATTTTAATGACTTTACTAGGTGAGGGAATTATTCTTTAGCATTGAGTTGTATATGCTTACTTAAAAAGGGCTCCTGCATAATTATGAGTGTCTAGGTCCTAGTCAGTCTTAGAACATGCTTTGACAGAATTTCAAGGGAAATTAAACTTTGCTTATTTAAGGGAGAGATGGTCTAGGCATTGTTTGGTTAGCCAACAACTAGTATCCACCCAATTAAATATCAGTCCCTAGTTGTCCCTTTGAGCCTTCATAAATTTTAGCTTACTTTTCATTGGTTTACAAATCCAATAACTTACCCCGAGTTGTTGCTACACTTTTAACAAGACTTATGATCACTAAGGTAAAGAGGCAAGAAGATCAAAGAAAGGAATGCATAGTCAAGACCATAAGGATAGTTGAAGTTCACTGATATTAGACCTATATCTCCTGTCTCTTTCATCATTGAGATAAAGTTAGGACAACGAAGTATTTATGCTTATTAAAAACTCCCTCTACTCCACTCATCCATAGTCAGAAGCATAGAATGGTGCTGACAAAACAATCTTCTTAAAGTTGAACCCAAAATAATAAAAAATACAAAAAAAGAATACAAAAAAAGAAACGAAAAAAAAAAGAACGAAAGGAAAAAAGAAAGAAAGAAAAAAAATGGGTACTAAGTTTGTGGAAAAGCAAAAGGAAAAGATGAAGATCATCTTAATCAGTTCTATATTTCTTCCAAGGAGATAAAAGAAAATTAAAGTCTAGCACGATTGCTCCCAGCTTCCTATGGCTTCAATAAAAGATTATAGTGTGAAGATTTGTCAGCAGTATCGTATCAGCTCCAATCTTAAGATGGCCTTTAGTTAACCCGTGTCCTTTATAGACCCCATTTAAGCCTATTAATGACCTGTTGATCTCTCTTGATGGGTAGAGTCTATTAGTGGTGATAGTTTGAATAAAACATACATATGAGATAGACAATATTTAAACTCAATGAGACCTTTGGCCAAGTAATGTGTATGTGCCTATCTAAAGTGCAAAAGTTCTTGCTCAAGTAGAAATGATTCCCGAGTTTAGTGCGGTAACTAGGGTTTTCATGTTATAGATATGTTAATTTGCAAAATCGAGTCATGAGGTATAATGACACTATTTTGATAAAGCCAAAATATGATTTTAAGATTAAAAAATTTTGTGTTTTTGTCATACAAAGCTTCAAGTTAAGGGAAGTATGTTGCATGGTCAAATCTTGAAGGACACATTGGGCAAAATAAAGGATTATTTGCAAGGTTCTGAAGAAGTTAACAAATGGCATGCTGAATCATAATTTGAAATGGATGTATCTCTTCTCTTGGGGTCTCCATCGCTCATATTTTTAACATCTTGAAGATAGCAGTGATAAATGTGAATTTTTCTGTCGTTCCAATGCTAGACCGGAATGAGCATCTAGAAGGAGCCAACGAAAACACTTCAGCTGAGCACCTCAGTCTCTGAGTCGATAAAACTACTGTAAGTATTATACATGCATACCATGCATACATGAGCAAATCACACTACATTTTTGTATTATGTTATCTGTTCTTGGTCAAAAGTAAACATCAATACTCCATGAATCAAACATGAAGTGGGTATGGAATCAGGGGGCATGGAAGGCTCATTGCTTGAGGAAGCTCCAGTCATTTCGCAAAAGAAAGAAGAGATGCATGCTTATGCAAGGACCCAGACAAAATACAAACATCAATCAAAGCCTGCATGGGAAAGAATCATTATTTTGAGCCTACATAGGGGGCAAAACTTCCTCTTTTAAATTTTTGAGTTTATGCGTGTACAAAACATCTTCAGACTCACTTTTAATATTTTACCATACATGGGACAAGGAGATGGAAGGAGATGATATAAGGGCCAACTAAAAAATAGCTAAATTTTTTGCAAAAAGAGGAATATAAAAAGAATATAAGAACCCCAAAAGAAATGAAGATGCAAAAGATAAATGATCAGTCCAGCTAAAAGAGCTAAAGCCAATATAGGACAAAAGTCCAAAAGGATGAAGATCCATTTCAAAGGGTGAAGACCCAAAGTCAAAAGAATGAAGATCCAATTTAAAGGGTGAAGACCTGAAGTCCAAAGGATGAAGATCCACTTTGAAGGGTGAAGACCCGATCTCCAATGGATAAAGATCCATTTTTGGTGTGTAAAGACCCACAATCCATTAAAGAATGGGACAATTGGTTAGAAGGAAACCAGAATTCTCGGATGACAGAAGGTCAGTTCAGTTAGAAGAGTTGGAGTCAATCCATTGAAGAATGGAGCAAGTGACTAGAAGAAAGCCATGATAGAAGATCAATGAGCTAGAAGAAGCTAAAATTTATTGGTTAGGAGGAAGCTAAAATTCTCAACTAATAAAAATTCAGTCAAATCTAGTTTTGTGTTAAGCACCCAAAATCTAGTAAGCACCCAAAATCTAGTTTCGCGTTGAGCACCAAAAATTCAATCTTGGGTCCAAGTACCCAATCCAGTTTTGGGTCAAGCACCTAAATTTAATTTTGGGTCGAGCATCCAAAACTAGTATTGGGTCAAACACCCAAAATCTAGTTTTGGGTCGAGAACCCAAATCTAATTTCTGGTCGAGCACCCAAAGCCCTATCTCGGGTCGAGCACCCAAATCCAGTTGTGGGTCAAGCACCCAAATCCAGTTTTGGGTCAACACCCAAAATCCAGCATTGGGTCGAGCACCTAAATTCAGTTTTGGGATGACCACACAAAATCCAGTGTTGGGTCGAGAACCTAAATCTAGTTTAGGATCAAAAATCCAAATCAGTTTCAGGTTGAGAATCTGCAATCCAGTCTCGGGTTAAGAACCCAAAATTCAGTCTAGAGTTGAGAACCCAATCCAATCTCGAGTCGAGAACCTAAAATTTAGCTTAGGGTTGAGAACCCAAAATCCAGCTTAGGGTCGAGAACCTAACCCAGTCTCGAGTTGAGAACCTAAAATCCAGTTTAGGATCAAGAACCCAAAATTCAGTTTAGAGTCGTGAACCTAAAATTTAGTCCTGGGTCCAGAACCCAACCATTGCCAATCTTAGGTCGAGAACCTGTCCTCATCCAAAATCAACTCAAAATCATGTTGCTTTTCACTATCTTCTACAGAAGTCTCAGATCATTCAAGCAGTGGAAAAACTGTAGACTCTTATTTTTTTATCAAGTCCGGTCGAATATTTTAAAATATTCTAAATTTTTTTTATAATTTTTATAATTTATTTTAATATAATCTTTGTTATTTAATATATTAAAAAATAATTGTTATAATATTTATTATTTATTTTAATATAATACTTATTATTTAAATTTTAAAAGGAAAAAATAAAATTATAAATATTTATTTTAAATATAATATTTATTTTTAATAATAGAAAAAAATAAAAATATATATAAAAAATAAAAAATTGAACAGACGAATCGGCACGCGATACGCGGCAACCGGATGGCAAGCCAGTTCGCTGCAGCCTCCGAGTAGCCTAGCGCTTGTTGCCCAACGCCCTACAGCCTCATTACCCAGCGCCCCAACGCCCAACAGCCTCACTAGCCCAGCAACCCTAGCAGCAATGTGGCAGCTCGCGCTTGCAGCCCTTGCCAGCGTCCTAGCAGCGTGCTGGCCTGCGTGCCAGCGCATTAGCCGGTTATTGCCAAAACCTTGTTTTACTCGATTTTTTTATTTTTTTCCTTAACAGTTTATATTTCCTTAACCAAACCGTATTAGGTTTTTTATTTTCCTATAAACAACACATTAAATGATGGAAAAAGTGAGAGTGACAATTTTTTCAGGGACTTGAACTTTGGAAAATTTATTCAGAGACTTATCTTTTCAGACTTTTTCTTTTGGGGACTTTTATTTTTTGAAGGACTTTTCTTGGCAACTTTGGATTGCAACAAAGAAGGCAGCAGCTATTAGAGGACTTTTATTTTTAGACTTTTCGGTAGGGAAACTTCTTAACTTAGAAACTTCAGTAGACTTTTTGGAACTCAGTTGATAAAACCCTAATTACCAAGGAAAAATAATCGGAGACAGAGAGGAAGAGAGATAGCAACCAAAAAGATCGACACACAGAATATTAAAATATAGCAAACAAGGAGAAAGGAACAATTGTCTCAAGATTTGCTTTGTTCATCATAGATATAAGTTGGTCAGGCAATAAGCACAGTTTTGATTTAACATATTTATATTGGAGGAACCTTCAAACGTAGGTTTAACTTTCTAATTCAATTTATTTGATGAGTATTTGCAAATCATCTTTTAATATATCATCACAATATGCTTATCTAATGTTTTTGTCCAGAAGTTTAATCACCAAGACTTAGTATATATTTTATAAAACTAAAACCCTAAAATAATTATTTTAACACCAAAACCTACAACCCTAAAAACCATTTTTTAAAATTTTCTGAGGTGCAGCCCCTTGACCCCGCCCCTAACCAGCTAGCGGGACTACCGTATGAGTTCGCCGAAGGAGTTAATATTTATTTGTGTATTATAAGTCTTTGTGTTTAACTTCTTTTACTTAAAATCCTAATTTAGTTATTAAAATTCTGAAACCCTAATTTAAGATGTAAACCCTAAATTTATAAATTTAGTGCTTTATTTAGTTTTAGATTTGATTATGTAGTTTATTATATGTTTTGATGATTGTTTTATTTGATTTCAATCATGGATGGATGTTCTCTTTATTATTATTATTATTGTTTGTTTGTCTTGTTATTAATAATGCTCGATCATGTTTCCACTTTGTGGGTACCTCATTAGTTAAGCTTAATGTAATTTAAACTATTTTCATATTTTTGGATTAATGTAAAGGACATGTTTCCACCTTTTCGTGGGTTTCCTATTTAGTTTTAGACATTGGATGATGTAAGGTCATGTTTCCATCCTCAGATGGGTGTCCATTTATTTGTTTTGTTTGAATATTGCTTTGATTTTAATACAATGATGCTTTTATTTTAATGATTGCATGTAGCATGGATAATGTCATTATAGTTATAAATTTTATAATATTAAGACCTGAAAAGAAGGCTGGTTCCAATGAACTGGACACTGTGGGGGTCTGGGCCATTTCTCACCTTCCCCATGTGTACCTAACTTTTCGAACCCAAAAGGGGGTTGGGGATTCCTTAGGAATTGAGTCATCTACCCCTTTCTTTTTTTCGACCCATTTAGGTGGTGACTTCATTTTCTCCGGGTTTAGGCTCGTGTTATCTAAGGCCCTAAGCCTAACATTGCCGAAGTAGCAAGAACCCTTCCACATGGTAGTGGGGGCAAAAATCCCCACTCACATTATGCCATACTCGATCTCTATACCTTGAGTGAAAGTATAGTATCCTTTATATTACACAACACTTGTAATACAGGCACCCTAACGCACGCACACAATGCAATCTAAATGATGTAATGGACAATATCATAATAAGAAAGAACAAACTAATATAAAGAACAATGGAATCAACTTCTCTTGTCCCTAATGTAGTCACCACTATGAGTAGCAATTTTTGCAGCCACTCTCATGTGAAATGGTTTTTGTGACTTTGGCACTGCTAGGCTCAGGACCTTAGAGAACACAAGCCTAAACCTAGAGAAAATGGAGTCGCCACCTGGACGGGCCAGGAAAAAGAAAGGGGTGGATGGCTCGATTCCTAAGGAATTCCCAACCCCCTAATGGATTTAAAAATTTGGGTACGCGTGAGGAAGGTGAAAATGACCTAGCACCCCCCACGGTGCCCGATTCATTGGAATCTGCCTCCTTTTCAGGTCTAAATATTATCAAGTTCTTAAAATATAATTATATTATTCGTACTACATGCAATCATAATAATCACTTTATTAAAATCATAAGAAGTTCAAACAAAATAAATGAATAGGCACCCATCCATGGATGGAAACATGCCGTCATAATTGTTCAATATTCAAAAGAAAACAAATAAAATAGGATACCCACTAATGGGTGGGAATGTATCCCTTACATTAATCCAAAACTTAAAATAAATTAAATTACATGAAGCTTAACAAATGAGGTACCCACAATGTGAAAACATACCTCTTACAATTCTTGAAACCAAAATAAAAAAAAAATAATCAACCATTCATCATAAATAAATCATTCATCATAGATCAAATAAACCATCTATGAAGACATATCATAAATTCACATGCATTAGTAATCAATCCTACATCTAGGTATCATATTTAAACTATATATTTATAAGCTAGGGTTTTTAATTTGTGGATTAGGTTTTGAGAAAATATGATTAATGCTTTAGGGTTTTAGAAAAATAGAATTAGGGTTTTATTTTCAGAGAAATAGAATTTAGGTTTTCGATTTGGAAATTATGGTTTTTTTAATTTATAAGAATAGTGACAGAATATGCATATTGATGCTACTATCCATATATATACATTGATGCAAACTATAATCAAAGCTAGGGTTTTTATAAAATTAGGATTTGGATCCAAAAATATTGAATTAAATCAAGTTATTAAAGTTTTGTATTAAATCACAACCAAACTTTATTTGCTACTAAACTAAACAACTTCAATAAATTGTTAATGGAATTAAACCAAAACTTTGTGCTACTGGATCAAAGCAATTGCAAAATACTATAAACTTAAATGAAGTAAACATAGAATAGCACACCTTCATTTGGTCTGCTGCTGCTGTTGCACTAGGGCCTAATAGAGCAACTCTACCATTTACTGCATCCAGACTGGCAAAACATCCTATGCTGCTGGTTTGGCTGACACTAATGCCTCTCCAAAAACCTCTACACTAACTCTAGCTCTACCCTCCCCTAGAGAAAAACTCATGGCACTCCCATCATCAAATCCATGCATCCAGGAAGCCATCGCAACCTATTTTTGTTACAATAACAAATTTTTCCACATCTAAGACTAGTTTAAATACCAATGCATAATCATGTATGATAATTTAAAATCACATTTAAAATCCCCTTCCATTATAAAAACCCACCTAGGTTGAGAATCTCAAACCTAGGCTCTGATACCAAAATAAATTTAATACCCTTATACCATATATTTACAATACTTTAACCAAACATTTATTTCAATACATTATAACATAATGTATATAATTATTAAAAATTTTATCAATAGATATTTACATGATATGCAAATGGCTCTGATCTAGTGGCAACCCAATAGACTTCAAGTACAACTCCAAAATCTAGACCTGGTCTAGTGTAGCGGAACTATCCATCTCTAACTTGTCACCTGCGCGATGAAATTCGGTACATACCTTGATAATAAAATAATTTAAGAATAATGTAATATGAATTCTTTGCAACATAACTTGATTGATGTCTTTATGAACACACATTTCCCTAAATTCCATTAAAATACCACAGTCACATGCATTGGGCCTAAGTAACCCTATAGAATATTCAAGTTCCAGAGATATTGTTCTAGTCCATGTGACACCTTTGTGTCTAGCACCAAAGGCAAATACTATCATAAATAGTGACACATGGTGTCTAGCCCCAAAGGCAAATAATGTCATAAGTGATGCCCAATGTCTAGCTCTAAAAGCATATCACATAAAAGGTATGCCATATCCATATTACCAAACACAAAACTCTGGAATAGGATACTATATAAGGTAATCACACATCATTTCATACTAACTAATTCTATGAAACCCCAATTTTCAACACTTGTCCCATCAATTACCTCAATTCTACATATTCTTATCATAGATATCACATTCTTTGCCACTTCTATAATGTGGCTGAATTATACATATTAAATGGCATATGGCCCATTTTTCCACAATCACATTCGATACTGCCAATGGTTATTTTAAAATGGCTTATAAATTCATTCATTATGCATATCACACTTTTAAACACATAACTATGCATGGTACATGTGAATACTCACATTAAAGTAGCATAGTACAAACGTCAACATACAATGTATCATGTCCATTCAATGCATTTTAATACATGATTACCAAATTTTGTACTAACCTTCACTTAAGGCTACTTCTAAGCCAAGTTCACTCCAATTCTTTCACTTTAGTAAAATGCTTTCCACCTCTTGGATTGGACCATCCCATGCAACTCAACTCCTAACCACATTATAAGTTTAAATAATTTATTACAAGCATAATTCTATTCACTTTAACAATTCAAATATCATCTATCACATTTCTTTCAAATTTCCAACATTTGCCGTAACATTCTTTAATTTTAGAATTCTACTCTAATCAATTCCAAATCAAGTCTTAAGCTCAACAATATCATTAGAATCATATTCTTCTCCCAAACTTCAACCAAACCTAATCAAATAAATCATCTAACCATAAAATCATTATCCCCACATCAAAACAACATCATCCAACATAATTTATGCTATGATAACATCCTCCTTCAAAAAATCAAAATTTCACATAAACACTAACTTAAAGAAATCTTTCAAAGAACTAAAGAAAACTTACCTCTTACTTGAGAAATCTTCAAAACTACCCTTAATCCTTGAAAATTCTTGTAGTATTTGTTATATGGAAAAACAAAATTTCATTATTATTTATCTATGGAATTTGGACATGAGAGGGAAGAGAGGTATAACATGATAAAAATTTGATTTTTGACTTTTTTTTCTTTCTTTTTCCAACCATATATATGTATATATTTAAATAATAAAATAAATAATTATTAATTATTTGATATTTTTCTCTCTTCCACCCAAAATAAATTTCATTTTTAATTTTTTTTAACTTTTTAGCTTTTACCTTTTTTACTTTTACCATTTTACTTTTGACTTTTTCGTTTATTAATGACATTTATGCTTCGTGTATATTTCATTTATATCTTGCATATGCATTATGTATCAACACTTCACTTAGCCCTACCAAAATATTTATTCAATTATATTTAATAAAACTATGGGATTACGACCAGTTTGACATTTTACTCTCCTTTATGGACTCATACCGGGATTCTATATTTCCTTCAAAGGAAAACATGAAGAATCAATGCATCTGCTCTTGAGTAGCCCTGGCTATTTTCATGGTGGTCACATATATGTATGCATGGGCATGTGGGTAACCAATCCCACTGAATTTGGACAAATATGGTATTTTGAACTTCGAATGCAGATTTTGCTACATATCATAGAGTTTCTTGATTTCGATAGCCTTGTTGGAATAAGCCTGTGACCAGATCTTCTTCTCCAACACCTCCATTCTCTATTGCAAAGCTTTTCAAGAGCAAATTATAAAGCTTTAGGCTTCATCTCAGCTTATCCTTACTATTTCTTTAGATATTCCTCCAAATTATCAAAATCTGGCTCTTCAGTTTCTTCCACCCTCTCTTTTCTTTTCTTTTTAATTACACTAGCTAATAACTCTCCCGCATTGTGTTTGCTCATAACCATCTCAAATTGTCTCAGCATGTTCTCCATAGGTTGTC
Source organism: Garcia nutans (assembly GCA_947685225.1). Lineage (NCBI taxonomy): Eukaryota > Viridiplantae > Streptophyta > Magnoliopsida > Malpighiales > Euphorbiaceae > Garcia > Garcia nutans. The sequence goes on along the minus strand of CANTUV010000005.1, from coordinate 30,633,486 downwards.
TCATATTTTCCATCCCAACAACTATAGCTTCTTTGGTCATGTTATTGGTCTACTTATTGTCCATGGTTCCTACTGAAGCTCCATTTGAAAAATTATCTCATTCGCTAAAGTACGCAGCTGCTATAGAAAGTTAAAGCTCCAAGTCTGTGAGTCCTTGTAGAAAATGAGATGCATGTTATGTCATGGAAATTTCATAAAGCATATTATTTAAGAGTATACACATTGTTACATTTATCCTTTCAACCTTGAAACTCCATCGTTATACTAGTGAGTCTCTTGTCCTATGTATTTCAGGTTAGCAAATGGTCATCCGGGGCCCCTCCATTGATGCCTCTCTAGACTCTTGTCATATCCCATGACTTCCCTTGACATGGTGGATCCAAACTCTTGCATTGATAAGGTAGTCGCTTCATGAGTTATGACAAGGGTCTAAGACAAAAACAACAAACAAGGGGCATGAATGCGGTGTTTTAATTCAAAGTTTACACACAATTGGCTTTCTTTATTATGAAATTTGGCATTCCTATTTCCTTTTGAGACGGTGAAGGTCCTAGTGAGGAATATTTATGAACCAAATAGGTCTTACTGAGTTAAAATGCCACATTCATGCTTCACAAATAGCCTGCTAGGTTGGCTTAAGGGATAACCGCTAAGGATACTCCATGAGGTTTTAGGCTCAAATGGTAAAGTCAAAAGGCTTCCAAGGCAGGATATACCCAAAAGTACGAGGCATATGAGTGGTCACATAATGATTGTGCACCAAACCTTGAATGAAATTATGGTCTCCCTTTCAATCATGTGACATCGATAAATAGGGCACCCTAACAAACATACCCAAAATGTAATATACTGATGTAAGTTGATAACAACCTAATAATTAAAAATGGAATATTGCTAGAACCAATAAAGGTAACTTCTCATTGTCCCCAATGGAGTCGTTACTATGAGCAAGGGGTATGGCTCCCAACTTTGCAACTATGGCACTATTAATGTCGAACCTTTAGGAAACGATAGGCAAAAGCATAGAAAAAAGGAGTCACCACCAAAAAAATCATGAAAGAAAGGGGTGAAGATCCTTACGCAATGAATCCCCGGCCCTACTGGGTTCAAAAAATTTAGATATGTATCGGGAAGGTAGAGAAATGGTTCATTGAAACTAGCCTCCTCTATAATTCTAGCAATATGCCACTTTTAATTATTGATGCATTAGCCAAATTAAATAATGATTTGCAAAGTTCACTGTAGCATGAAGCTAATCATCCATTATTTATGTTTATGCTTATGAAAAATGTATGCATGATAAAAATGAGGTCCCACATAGCGAAAACTGACACTTACAACCCTTTTAAATAATTACATTATAAAGAAAGAGAATCCTACTACAATCCATCTAAAAATTAGAAAAGAGTATGGTCCTACCATAAATAATCTAAGAAAAGGAAAATTATAGTCACATTATTTATTTAACCCTGTTATATCAAATCTATAAGAAACTGGATGCATGAGATGCATGAAATGTAGTATGATAATAATGACATAAAATTATTCAATGCGCATTAACCATATCAAATATCATATTACATCCTCTGAGCAGGGATTTTTGCCCTTACTCCCTGTGGAATGGTTCTTGCGACTTCGGCACTGTTAGGCTTTGGGACTTAGAGAACATGAGCCTAAGCACAGACAATAGGAGTTGCCACCCGGATGGGTTGGGAAGAAAATAGAAGGGGCAAATGACTTGATTCTTAAGGAATCTCCAACTCCTATTGGGTTCAGAAAGTTAGGTGCGCATGAGGAAAGTAATAAGTGACCTAGCACCCCTATAATGCCGAGTTCAATGGAACAGGCCTCCTTTTCAGGTCTAAATATTATTAAATTCTTATGTTATTATAATATTATCCATACTGCATGAAATTAGTAAAATAAATAATCATCATATTTTAAACAAAACTAAACGAATAAAATGGGCAACCATACTATATGGAAGCATGCCCTTACAGACTTCCAAAATCCACAAAAATAAATAAAATGGAACACCCACCAAAAGGTAAAAACATGAACCTTACAATAGTCCTAAGTCCTTGAAATAAATTAAATTACATAAGTAAAATAAGTAAGGCAACCACAAAGTGGAGACATGCCTTTTACAAGTCTCTAAAAAAAGTACAAGCAATAAATACTTAACCATCATCCATTGTAAAACAAGTAATCAAACAAATAACCAACCATTGCACGAACAACTGTAAATTAGGGTTAAACGAATGAAATTAGGGTTTTATGATTAGATTAAGGCTTTATTCGCAAAATTAGGGTTTTGATGGTGTAAATTAGGGTGTTAATTCTAAACCAAGGTTCAATCCTAAAAACTAAGGTTAATCATGCAATTTAGGATTACAATCTTATATCTAGGGTTTTACATGTAAAAGTAAGGTCTAAGAAGGTTAAATTAGGGCTTTAGTGCACAATTATGGTTTTCTAACCTAGAATTAGGTTTTTGCACAGGCCAAATTAAGTTTTAGGGTTTTAAATCAAAGATGAAGGTTACAATTATCAAATTATGGTTTGGATCACAAAACTAGAGTTTTGGTTTAAGATTAGGGTCTTTCATGCAAAATGGGGTTTTAAATTTACAAATCCAAGTTTAAGTTCATAGGTCACAACATCAAGATTTAAAATAGGTAATAGTAGGTAATGTGTTTTATAAAGTTAAACAATGAGATGATTAATCAAATAAGATAGATTAAGCTTATGAATGTCTTACCTACGTTGTTGGTTCCACCAAAACTATTCTATTGATTCAAGCTTCATTTAAACACCACAATCCACAGAGGCTAATGCTTAATGGTGCTATTGCTTACTGGATCAATTAAAGTCTTGGACGAGTGAAGCAAATTGAAGATTGTTGTTGTTGTTTTGCTATTGCATTGATTTGCTTAATTGATTTCTGTCTCTTTTGAATTTAATCACTTTCTATTGCTTCTGTCTTTTTTATCTGAGTACTAATTTCTTTTGCTTTTTTTCTTTTTTTCCATGCTATTTCCTCTTGCATATGTATTTATAAGCAATGATTTAGGGCTACCCATTGCTTAATTAATTCTAATCCTCTTAAAAAACTACTGACTTTTCGAGTTCAAACCTAATTAAGAATGTATTCGGCCATAATTAAGGGACTCATGGCAAATTAGCTAAGCCAATTCATCATGAACTTTGCTTTTTAACCTGGACCGGCTTGGTTTATCATTTTAAAATTGAACCAGACTTTGTTTGGACTTTTAAAATTGGACCAGACTTATTTCATGCTTTTAAAATTATCGGACTAGGACGAAGCTTCTAAAATTTGACCTACCTCTTTTAATTAGGACCAAACTCATTCAAAGCCAAAATTAAAGGTCTACACATCCGCATGTTTAGACAAAGAATGATTACTTAGCATGCATATTACCATCTTAAGTGAGCTACTTTTATTATGATTACTATAGAAAGATGAAAATATATTTTCTTAATGGAGATGGAATCCATTTAAAATAATCAGGTCCAGTCTATTAGCCATGCCAAAAGGAGTGACAAGCTCATCACACAAAGTGGCAATCCTAGCAATGCCTAGGGATGACCCACCATTAGTAAACAATTCATATTTCAGGGGTCTAGTGATAATGGAGGCACCAATAGGATGAGCGGGGCCATCAATCATTCTGTCGATCTTTCTAGTCAGGGTGACAGACCCTTCATCCCTATCGCTCTACATTCCTAACATCTAGTCATGTTCAAATTGCAATTCAGCACATTTTAATCCATTTTTGGGACTTGCTACCAATATTCCACTATCAGCTAGTTCAATTCAACAATCAATCTCATCCTAGTATGCATTTTAATTCATATATGTTCATAGTTTTATGTTTTTTGCTATATTATTCTAGTTTACAATGGATTTGTAGCAGGCGTGCAATAAGCAAACTAATGGCAAGTAAAAAGAAATTAATGGAATATAATAATACAAAACCACTTTTGCCAATTCCATCAACTTTAGAGGTAGAATCTCTACATGAAGGTCCTATAGAGGATCTTTCATTTTTTATCATAGTCTTCCTCGAGATGTCGATGACTAGTTGCCTTCTCTCTCTTCACAATACACTTGCAATCTCTCCCTTTATAACACACTTGTAATAACTCACTACTTCACTTGTAGTTTCACTCATATTTTATAGTGATAGAGTTTTTCCCTCTCCCCTCTTCTTGTCCCCTTTGTTTCTCTTTTTCACCTCCTTTATAGGTAGGAAAGGGGACACGCCCCTTTGCTTCATTTTCTATAGCTGTCCTCTTGTTGGATAAGGTGATAAGAAGACTTGTAGACCTTTAAATTTGGCCCTAAGCTAATCCGATCTCAATTTAAGAAGGCCAAGCTAAATTTGATCTGACTTTGAAAGCTTAAACCTAGTTTATAGCTTTAAAATTTGTCGGTCAAGGTTTGAAAGGCTTAAATTAAGTTGGTTTAATTTTTAAAACCTAACCTAGTCCGATTTAGTTTTTAAAGGACAAAATCAACTCCAACTCAATTTTAAAAGATGGAATTAAATATGGTTTAGCTTTAAAAGCTTGAACAGGTCTGACTAGGCTAGATTTAACCAAAAGCCACTGCAGCTCACCATGAACCATGGCTCATGGAAAATTAGAGTCTTCCAATTCACTATGAGAGGGCTCATGGCAAAGTGGAGTCTTCCAATTCACCGTGACCACCCATGGCTCATGGTGAATTGGAAGACTCCAATTCGCCATGAGCACTTTAATTGGATTTTTGACAGCTTAAAAGACTCCTAATTAAGATCAGACTTGGTTTAACTCTCGGATTAGCATATTAGGGTTTGAGATTAAACAGTCTTTGGCATATAAATATATGATTAAAGCACAGAGAAGAGGGGGGATGAATGATAGGAATTAACACCGAGCAACCAAATATTAGCAATTGGCAATTAAGAGTTAGAACAACAAAAATTATAACACAATAAAAGATAGCAACTAAAGAGGCAGTAACGATTGTCTCAAGTTTACTTCGATTCATCCAAGATCAAGGTTGATCAAGCAGTAGCACATATTGGATTCAATATACTGATATTGGAGGAATCAATGAACGCAGGTTTTATTTTTTTAAGAACTCTATTTATTTTAATGCCGGTGGCTATGCTTTTCCTTTAAAAATTGAAGGTTGATTGTTAATTGATCCAGTAGCTAATTAATTTGAGTAGTGATTTTGCATAGACCTTAATAACAATAACCAAATTGATATATTCTTTCATCCAATATCCATGTTTAGTATTTCTACATGATCAAATGCTTTAAAATTATTATAGTAAATAATCTAAAGCCCTAATTTCATTCCATCTATTATTTTGCAAATTGTTCTAGCATTTTAAATTCATGAATCCTATCTAAGTAGCATAATTTTAGATAATCTATTTTCTGTAAACCCTAATTTGTAAAATCTATTCCTAAAATACAAAACCCTAACTCCTTAATTGCTTATTTTGAAAAACCCTAATTCCTTGAATCCTAATTCTTAAAACACTAATAAAAAATACTAAATTCTAAAAACCCTAAGCTCATCTAGTAGCCATAATTCTAAATCCTAAAACCCTAAAACCTTAATTTGCAAACAAAAACACAAATTTCACCATTAAAACCCTAAAATCCCTAGTTTTTAAAATCAAAACCCCAATTTCACCTTTGAACTCTAGAAACTATGGTTTTAACTTAAAACCCCAATTTCACCTTTCAACCCCTAAAAACCCTAGTTTTCAAATCAAAACCCTAATTTCCAAATTAAAACCCTAAAATCCCAATTTTCATCCATAAACCCTAAATTCCTAATACTTATACTAAAACCCTAATTTTATTCTAAAAATCCTAATTTAATCATAAATATCTTTAAATCATATATAAGCCCTAATTTAATATATAAACCTAAAATTTGTATATTTGATGCTTAATTTAAATATTAAAACCTAGATTTAATTATTTCATGCTTATGATGAGTGATCTATTTATGTTCTATTTATCATGGAATGATTTGCTTTTAATTATTGAGAATGTATGAACAATTTAATTCATTTTGTTAATTATTTTAATGTTGATTATTTTAGTTTCAATGATGTAAGAGGTATGTTTTTACTTTATGTGTACCTCATTAGTTAAGTTCAATGTAATTTAATTTATTTTAAGTTTTGGATTAACATCAAGGGCTTGTTTCGACCAAATGGTGGGTGTTCTATTTTATTTAGTTTTAGACATTGGACATGATTGTAAGGGCATGTTTCCATCATGTATGGGTGCCAATTTTCTTTGTTTATTTGGACCTTCCTTGATTTTAATACCATGAATGATTAGTTATTTTGATAACTGCATGTATCATGGATGATTTTATAATATTTAAGGATTCAATAATATTTAGACATGGAAAGGAGGTCGGTTCCAATGAACCGAGCATTATGGAGATGTTGGGTTATTCTCACCTTCCCCATACGTACCCAACTTTTCAAACCCATTAGGAGTTTAGAGATTCCTAAGGAATCAAGTCATCCACTCCTTTTTTTTTCAGATCCATCCGGGTGGTTACTCCATTTTTTTCAGGTTTAGGCCCGTGTTCTCTAAGGCCCTGAGCCTAACAGTATTGTAGCCGCAAGAACCATTCCACATGGGAGTGAGGACTAAAATCCCCGCTCACAGTGGTGACTCCACTAGGGATAAGAGAAGTCGACTCCCTTGGTCTTTATATTATTTTATTCTTTCTTATTATGATATTGTCCATTGCATCATTTAGATTGTATTGTGTGCATGAGTTAGGATGCCCGTGTAACCTGTGTTGTGTTATGTAAGGGATACCATACTTTCACTCAAGGTATGGAGATCAAGCATGGCATAACCACTCATTGCCTTGTACCCTTTGGTATATACTTGCTATGGGAGCCTAAACTTCTTAATCTAAAGACTAAAGCTCACATAATTGGCCTAGTTACTTTCCTTAGTTTTTTTTTCCAAATGTTTGTTATTTGACTATGATTGATATATCTTGGTTTGAACCATAACCTATTTAGTTGTTCTTTTTCTAATATGACCTAATTATATTGTAAGCTTAAAATAATTTTTATTCCTTTAAGCCCAAAAGACCAAAACTATTTTAAAATTTTTTAAGATGGTCTTTGGACATAAAACTTTTCTAAAATGGGTCAAAACTTCTTTTCTACCTAATGGCCCAAATACAAAGCCCAAAATTCATTTTTAAACAAACCTTTTTTCAATGGGTTTTTTTAAAAAAAATAATTTTCACTTCATCTAAAATTACAACCTTCTTCTTAAATGAGCTTATAACTATTTAGGTCATTTATGAAATACTGAAAATCAATTGTAGGCCTAATTTATACTAATAATTATTAATCATGGGCTTGTTTGTGGCATGAATCATTAGTTGTTTTTCCAAATAGAAAATCTATTTATGATAAACCCTTTAATTTAGTTTTAAATTCATAATATAACATAAAAGCTATTCTTAGTTAATCCAATGGATTAACGCTTAATTAATGGGAATTATCATGGACTGATTTATAAATTTGAGAATACAACTATTGGTTAAACCATCTGAGTGAATCTTTTTAAAAGCAAGATGTCCCACCTTTATATATTGACCATATACCTACGAAAAGAGACTCGTCGCTCATGTGTGAAAGATATAAGGTTGGAAGGAATGTCCTAATTATCTTTGTTTATCTATTACTTGTGCATCCATGCATATATACATACATGCATTGTAGTACATGGCATTGCTTCTTTTTGGCTTACAGACCTGAAGTATAACAGTTCAAGTGCTTACAATAATTCGACCTACACTAGTGACGTAGAATTCAGTAACGGCTTAGTCAGATTCTCACCAAAAGCAATGGAACCTGTACAGATTCAAAAGATGTTAGATGATGCGATCAACTCCAAGATGGAAGAACTAAAGGGGGTCCTGGCCGAGACCATGAAAACCCAGCTGGCTGCACTATTGGGGAACACTGTTGAAGCATCTACTAGTACTAAGAAGCATAAAGACAAGGCAAAGACTAAGGTTGGTGAAGCAGCCTTTAATGAAGACAAAGTAATGATTGATGATGATGATTGGGCTCAGTATTTCCAAGATTCTCAAGATAAGAAGAAAGAAGAAGATTGTGGAGAAGGCAACTGTGGAAAAGACTAAAACATTGGATGTGGAGAAAATTATTGATGATTTGAAAAAGAAGTTTGAAAAGAAGTTGAAGGTTGATGAGATGTTGGAAGTAGATAAGCTATTTGAAGAAGATGGGGAAGTCCCTTACAAGTTCAAGATGTCTTCCTTTGCTAAGGACAATGGTACAAAAAATCCTCACTTACATGTTAAGCAATACATCATTACCATACAGTCTGCTAGAGCTACTAAAGCTCAAAGTCTAGGATATTTTATACTCTCATTGGATCCTGTTGTGCAAAATTGGTTCAGTACCTTAGAGGAAAGTACTCAAAAGAATTGAAATTTGTTGTACAAAGCCTTCATCCTACAGTATGGGTATAATGTGGGATTGGAAGTTACCCTAATGGAGGTAGAGTCAATCAAACAAAAGCAAAATGAGAATTTTGTTGGCTATGTGAAGACATGGAGAAACAAAGCTGCACTGCTTAAGAAGAGACCAGATGAGTCCAACCATATTCAAATGATAGTAAGGGGTGTCCTACCCAATGTACATGAAAAAATGTTTCACACTCTCACAAGAGATTTTAAAGATCTTCAAGCTGGCTTATAGATAGAAGAATGGGAACGGGAGAAGAGCCATTTTCTGGAAGAAAGAATGAGAGGGGGAATTATCAGTCTGGTGGACAGAGCACATAGATTGCAGTGGATGTCAATACGGCAACTGTCAAGCAAATGGAAGACAATTTTCAGATCTTGGGAAAACTTTGTCTTAGGTTTTCAACAACCTGCAGATGAAGGGTTGTTACAAACATTGGCTCCTCGACCACTACATGATCCTCTGCCATCAAACTTTGATGCCAAGGCCTTCTGTCAATTTCATCGAATTTAAGGGCATGAGAGAGATAAATGTGCTTGATTAAGACATGAAATTTAAGATCTTATTGGCAACAGTAAGCTACCTAAGCCAAATAAACCCAATACCAAGAGCAATCCTTTGCCTAAATTTGGAATAGTGCCACTGTCATCAACCTTTATGATAGAGGGAGGATTGAAGGAAAGTTCTATCTTATCGACATTTCAATATGTAGATGGAGGAACTGCCAAAGAGGAGGTGCTAATAAGCAAGCTTGGACCAACTGTGGATGAGGAGATGATGACCATTGCCCTTTATATGACTAAATAGATGATGTATTTTTTACTCCAACTCAACAAAACTTCCCTTAGCTTGTTTGACTTTTATTTATTTTTCTTTCTTCAGTGTTTTCTAGAATAATTATGTTTTTTAAATTAAGATTGTTTAAATAAATTACTTTCATTAAATTTTTATATTGGTCTTTATTCATTTTGGTGCTCAACCAATGACAAGTCTACCTTGATATTCATGAACTAGTGTATATATGCATCATGGTTCGAATGACTTTACTAGGCAAGGAAATTATTCTATAGTATTGAGTTGTGTATGCTTACATAGAGATGTCTTCTGCATAATTATGAGTGTTTAGGTCCTAGTCAATCTTAGAACATGCTTTGTAATATCCCAAATTTTTTTTTAAATTTCTAATTTTTGGAAATTTGATAAAATATATTATAATTAAATTGGATAAATTAAATCAATGGTTTTAAAAGAAAAATAAAGGAATTTTAAATAAAAAAGTGGAATATATATAATATATATACAAAATATATACAACATATAAAAGTCAATACTTTTTAAAAGAAAAGTCAAAAGTCAAAGTAAAAAGAGTATTTTGGTAATTAAAACATAAAAATTCAAAATTATTAAATTAATTCAAAAATAAATAATTTTTGAATGGAAGAGGGATTTTTGAACTTTTAATTTAATAAATAAATAATTAATTAATTATTAAAATATTATAAAAAATATATATATATAATTAAAGGAAGAAAGGAAAGAGAAAATCAAAAGCTATTTTCATCATCTTCTTCTTCCTCCTACGGCGAAACCTCCATTGATGGTGTCCAAGGAATTTTTCTCTTCCATACTTAATTTATTGAAGGATTTAACAAGTTTAAAGTTAATTTTTGGTGATTTCCACGAAATTTGGTAAGTTTCCAACTCCTTTCTTTGAATTTCATGGAAATTTTGATTATTTGTGATTTTGTATTTTTAAGTAGTATGTTATAATTATTGGAATTGATGTTTATGATGTTATTGTGCATAGTTAACAATGATTTTAAGGTTGGATTGAAGAAATAGTTGAATTTGGATAACGAATGGTGAAGAGAGAGAATTTACGGTTATGGACTTTTAGGGTTTGAGAAATCATGGTTTTTAATTGTGAAAATTGGTTCTAAATGAGTTTTTTTTGTGCTTAAACAAGTATTTTAAAGTCAAATATTGGATTTGGGTGTGTTTGGTTGGAGTTTGAGAATGGAAGTGTGATTTAGGGTTTTGGAAAATGATTTTTCCAAAGTTGTTGAATTGTATAATTTTATTAGTTTAATCTTGTTATTTGGTGATATAAGTGATGTATATAAGCTTAAAATGATTAATGGATTGTGTTGGTATGGAAAACCTTCAATGGAGAAAGGTTATGCCATTTTAGGTTTTTATGTATAAGAGTGTGTTTTTGTAATGTAAATGGTTTAAATGTATTAAAATATGTTTCTAATAATATAAATAAAATTAATATATTAAAATGAATGGCCTAGTATGAGAATCCAAAGTTAAACTGAGGCTAGCCTTAAATTTTGGATTTTTGCTTGGATGGGGTTTAATTATGGTTTAATATTGAAAATGCCATTAAATGTGATACTAAATGATTATTTGTTATCACATTTGGTTTAGGCATTGAGGAAGGTTGATTTGCTTCATCCAAGTGATGAAGGGCAAGTTGGAAGGATAGGATTGGAGGTTGTTTTAAACTTGTTTTGATTGCTATTTGAGGTAAGTACAAACTTTGAATACATTGGTTATGTTTGCATGACATTTGGGCTTAACACATTTTGGTTTGAAAATGTATTAAGCTACTTGATACATTGGTTATGTATGAATAATGTGCTATGACATTTGTAATGTCATATATGTGTTAAATGCATTGTGAAAAGCCATTGATAATGGTGTGTAAAATGTGAAATATGTGTATTATAGAAAATGACCCAAAGTGTTTGGGTAATGCTATTTGTTGAGTATGCATTAAGTGCACTGTTAAAAAGCCATTGGTATTGGCTAGATTACATTAAATGTGATTAATATATGAATTACGTAGAAATACCCAAAGTAATTGGGTAATGTGTTGTAAATGCAAAAATGTGGTATAATGTAATGAGATATGTGGAAACAAAATGAAATGAGTTGATGTCGATATATATGAGAAATATGAATAAATTGTGTGCCTAGTATGTTATTCAATTTTCAGAGTTCTATGTTTGGCAGTATGCCTATGATTAGCCTACGGGCTAGACGCTGGGCATCACTGTGGAAATATTTTTGAGGTGAAATGACTGGGTCGTAAGCCTCAAAAACAATTCCTTGAAGCTGGGCTGGGTGAATTGACCTGGTCATAAGCTCAGACCTAGTTGGACTATTACATTGATATTTTTCCTACGGGGCCAGACACATGGTATCATTATAGACTAAAATAGTAACTCTGAAATTTGAATAGCATATTAGTTTTCTTTGGGCCCATGTTTGAGGTTGTTTTTATGTGAATTGTGGATTGTGAAAATTTTGCAAAGTATGAGAAAATGGAATAATGTGATATCCATTGCATTGTGCATTGGCATTGCATTTGAGTTTTATTGTTATCACGTTTGTATTACTAGGCTTTTGGCTTAGCGTGATTGCTTACATCACGCAGGTGACATGGTAGATTCGGCTGAGCCGGAAAGTTCTTCTAGACCAGGTCGGGTCTAGACTTGTGGTTGTGCTTATAGAGTTGATATCAAGATCAGAAACACTATCAGCAGCATGTATATATTTTATATTATTGTATATATTGGGTATTATGCATATTATATCATGTTTTTGGATTTTATGTATTATAAACTATAAAGAATGTTTGGGTTAAGTTATTTGAAATGGGGCTTTAAATGTGTTCTAAATTATATAATTATATATATATAAATGTTTGAGAAACTTGGTGAAATTGAGGAGTATGAGTGAAATGGTGATTTGAAATTATTTGGGAGTTTTTTCTGATGCAGGTTGTGTTTTGCTAAATTTTAGGACGTCCAAATTACAGACAAAACTCTTGCGAATTTTCTTCAGAGATTTTCATATAAATTGTTTATTTTGAGTTCCTATAACAAGTAAAGAATATTTATATACTATTTGATTTTATATATTTAGCATTTGAAATTTTAAATTAGAAATGTGAAAATTTTTATTAAACTGGTCTGTGACATTTTTGTATCATATATGCATATTTTACATATGCTAAAAATATGTATTGTACATATATATGGTATAAGGGTGTTACATTTATTTTGGTATCAGAGCCTAGGTTTGAGGTTCTCGACCAAGGTGGGTTGATAGAGAGAGAAAATGGGGGATTTTAAAATAGTTATCAATTGTAATACTTGCATTGGCACTAGTAGTTTCTGATCTCTGATATAGTAATTTTTGCTATGTTTGCAGATATAGGTAGTTGTGGCGTCTCAGACGTATCAGTCTGTTGAGGGTAGTGCATGGAGTGTGGCTCCTGATGAGGGTAGAGATGGAGCTAGAGTTATATCTGTCGGTGAGGCTTCTATTTCTGTGCCTGTGAGACCAGCAGTTGATGAGATTTTGCCTGGCTGGGTATGACATATGGTAGAGTTATTGATGCAAGCTCTAGTTCAGCAGTCGCCATAGCCGCAATTACCAGCGAGGAAGTATGATAAGCTAAGAAAATTTGGAGCTAAGGACTTTGTTGGCACTAAAGACCCTACTGTAGCAAAGCAGTGGCTAGACAGGGTTTGGAGAGTGTTCATTCAGTTGCAAGCTAGTCTAGAAGAGAAGTTTGATTATGCCAGATCTCTTTTGCAGAGGGATGCATATTATTGGTGGAAGACGGTTTCACATGCTCTAGATGATCAATCAGTCCTGACCTATGATGATTTCCTATGGGAATTTGAGCAGAAGTATACTCTGAGGGAGTATAAGAATGCAAAGAAGATGGAGTTCTTGAGTCTGAGACAGGATACCAGGACAATGACAGAGTATGAGATCAAGTTTATCCGGTTGAGTCATTATGCTGGTGGGATCATTTCTGATGAGATTGACAGGTGCAAGAGATTTAAGGAGGGATTGAGACCCTCTATCATGTGTATCATAGTAGGCTCTCGGTATTAAGATTTTTCTTAGTTGGTTGCAGCTGCCAGGAGTATAGAGAGAGCACAGAGTCTTGCAACAGTTGCCAGGGTTGAGGAGACTAGAGCTAGGAGACTCTAGAGTGAGGCAGGGTCTTTATCAGTGAAGAGAAGCCGAGGGGGATATTTTTAGAGGTTTAGTAGGAGCCAAGGGCAGATTGGCAGGTCAGTATAGTAGCAGAGACAGAGACAGAGACCTGCAGTTTAAGTGGCTTGTGCTCAGAGGCCTACTCCACCTACTTGTGTTCATTATGGTAAAGCACACGGAGCTGTCTGTTGGTGGAGAGGTGCTTCGAGAGTGTGTTTTATATGTGGGTCATCTGACCATTTTATCAAAGATTGTCCAAAGCCACCAGAGGATAGACAGACAGATACTGCAACTTCTCGACCTAGTATCAGAGGGGGTCATGGTGGAAGAGGTTTTGGTCGATCTGGGACTAGTCAGAGAGGAGGTTCTACAGCCAGAGGTAGTAGACCAGATGAGGCAGGGCTATCACAGTGGGTTTATGTGATGAAGAGGCAGCCAGATGCTTCAGCTGTTATTATTGATACTTTTACATTATTTTGTACTTTAGTTCTTGCATTATTAGACACTGTGTTAAATCATTCTTACATCAGTGCATCCTTCTTGCCTATGAGTAATTTGTATTCTAAGTCCTTAGGATTTGATGTTTTGGTCACAAATCCTTTAGGGCATAGTATTGTGGTGAGCAAGGTGCACCGATATAGCCCATTTGTTGTTCAGGATGAGAAATTTCTCGATGACCTGATTGAGATGCCTTTTAGGGAGTATGATATGATTTTAGGCATGGATTTGTTATCTAGGCACGGGGTTGTGGTAGATTGTCAGAAGAAATGTGTTACTTTGAGAACACGTGATGGTAGGGATGCGATGGTATCTAGTGAGTAGAGGTATCTTACATCCATGTTTGTTTCAGTTGTTTCAACTGGGAGGATGATTCGGAAGGAATGTGAGGCTTATCTAGCTCATGTTGTAGGTAGCAGAGTAGTAGGGTCCCAGCTTGATAGTATACCCACAGTTGCTGAGTTTCCAGATGTTTTTCCTAATGAGTTGCTAGGGGTACCTACTGAGAGAGAAGTGGAGTTTGGTATCAATTTGTTGCCTGGGACCACTCCCATCTCTATTACTCCTTATCGGATGGCACCTGCTGAGTTGAGAGTGTTGAAGGTGCAGTTGCAAGAGTTGTTGGAAAAAGGGTTCGTCTGCCCTAGTGAGTCCCTATGGGGAGCACCTGTGTTGTTTGTGAAGAAGAAGGATGGAACCTTGAGATTGTGTATTGATTATAGGTAGTTGAATAAGGTGACCATCAAGAACAGGTATCCTTTGCCTCAGATAGAAAATCTCTTTGATCAGTTGAAGGGAGCAGCAGTATTCTCTAAGATTTATATGAGATTAGGGTATCATCAGTTGAGAGTCAGAGATGTGGATGTACCCAAGATAGCTTTTCACACGAGGTATGTGCATTATGAGTTTTTGGTGATGCCCTTTGGATTGACAAATGCACCAGCAGCTTTTATGGATTTGATGAACAGGGTGTTCAGACCATATTTAGATCGGTTTGTGGTGGTCTTCATTGATGTCATTTTGGTGCATTCATGTAATGAGGAAGATCATGATAAGTATTTGTGGATTGTATTGCAGTCTCTAAGAGAGAAGTAGTTGTATGCTAAGCTGTCTAAGTGTGAGTTTTGGCTCGATCAGGTAGCTTTTCTCTGTCATGTGGTTTCAGCAGAGTGTATTAGAGTTGATCTGAGTAAAGTTGAGGCTATTTTTAATTGGAGTCCATCGAAGACTGTGATAGAGGTTAGAAGTTTTCTATGTTTGGCAGGCTATTATCGTTGGTTTGTGAAAGGTTTTTCCATGATAGCTACACCACTCACCAGATAGCTTCAAAAAGGAGTTAGATTTGTGTGGATAGATCGGTGTCAGGCAAGTTTTGAGCAGCTGAGAGAGATGTTGACTCAGGCTCCTATCCTTACTCTGCCTGTGGAAGGTAAACCATATATGATATACAGTGATGCTTCACATAGTGGTTTAGGTTGTGTTCTGATGCGGGAGAGTAGAGTCATTGCTTATGCCTCTCAACAGTTGAAGCCACATGAGATGAATTACCCAACTCATGATTTGGAGTTAGCAGCTATAGTTTTTTCCTTGAAGATTTGGCAGCATTACTTGTATGGGGAAAAGTGTTTCATTTATATGAATCACAAGAGTTTGAAATACCTGGGTATTCAGACAGAGCTGAATCTTCGACAGAGATGGTGATTAGAGTTGATTAAAGACTATGACTTTTTAATTGATTATAATCCTAGTAAAGTAAATGTTGTTGCGGAAGCCTTGAGCCGAAAGTCTTTGGCAGGTTTAACTGTTTATTCGCTCTCCTTGCTTGTTGAGTTGAGAGCGTTACATACTAGATTTGAGTCTTATGATGATGGTGCTTTGAAGGCTCAGTTGCAGTTGAGGCCAGTCTTGTTGGATCATATTAGGGAGGCTCAGTTGGCAGATGAGAGAATTTAGAAAATTGTGTTGGTTTGTAAGAAGGAGGAGAGTCGAGACTTTTTTTGTGAGGGATGATGGCAATCTATGGTATAGAGATAGGTTATGCATTCCTGATGATGTGGAATTGAAAAGGATGATATTAGAGGAAGCACATCAGTCACTTTATGCTATGCACCCTAGGAGTACCAAGATGTATCAGGACTTAAAGCGACAATATTGGTGGTCAAGTATGAAGAGGGACATAGCAAAGTTTGTATCCAGATGTCTCACTTGCTAGAAAGTGAAGGTTGAGCACCAAGTTCCTTCAGGGTTGCTCCAACCATTATCAGTACCAGAGTGGAAATGGGAACGAGTGACGATGGATTTTGTGACTAAACTGCCTTTGACCCAGAAGAAGCATGATGCAATCTGGGTGATAGTTGATCGGATGATGAAGATAGTTCATTTTCTTCCAGTGATGGATTATTCTCTTGAGAAGTTAGCTGAGCTGTATATCAGTGAGATAGTGAGGTTGCTTGGAGTCCTAGTTTCTTCGGTGTTGGATCGGGATCCCCAGTTTACTTTGAGGTTTTGGAAGAGTTTACATGATGCTTTGGGTTCTTGATTGTATTTTAGTACTACTTTCTATCTTCAGATAGATATGCCGTTAGAGAGAGTGATACAGATTCTAGTGGATATGTTGAGGAGCTGTATCATTAATTTTACCGGGAATTGGCATAGATTTTTGCTACTAATTGAGTTGGCTTATAACAACAATCAACAGTCCAATATTGGGATGGCTCCTTATGAGGCCTTGTATGACAAGAGATGCAGGACACCTTTGTGTTGGGATGAGGTTGGAGAAGGTAAACTGGTCAATCCTGATTTGATTAATGAAACAGAAGAGAAAGTGAAGGTGATTTGGGGTCATTTGAAAGTAGCTTTAGATCGATAGAAATCCTATTCAGATTTGATGATAAGAGACATAGAGTTTAGTGTGAGAGATAAAGTATTTCTGAAGGTGTCTCCATTAAAGAAGATTCTGAGGGTCAGTCGCAAAAGGAAGTTGAGTCCTCGTTTCAGAGGACCATATGAGGTGTTGGAGAGTGTTGGTCCAGTGGCTTATAGACTAGCTTTGCCACCTAAGTTTGATCGAATTCATAATTTCTTCCATGTCTCGATGCTTCAAAGATACAAGTCTGACCCATCTTATATCTTGTCAGTGGAGTCCATTGAGGTGAGTCCAGATCTGACTTACGAGGAAGAACCCGTGGCGATTTTGGCACGAGAGGTTAAAGAATTGAGGAATAAGAGGGTGCCACTTATATAAGTCCTTTAGAGAAATCATGCTATTGAGGAGGCAACATGGGAGAGTGAGAAGACGATGCAGAGTCAGTTTTTCCAATTCTTCTAGACTTGAGAACAGATAATTTCGAGGACGAAATTTATTTTAGAGGGAGAGAATTGTAATATCCCAATTTTTTTTTGAAAATTTTTAATTTTTTGAAATTTGATAAAATATATTGTAATTAAATTGCATAAATTAAATTAATGGTTTTAAATGAAAAATGAAGGGATTTTAAATGAAAAAGTGGAATATATTGGTATATATAAAAAGAGGCCCTTTTCGTGCTCTTGATTTGTTCTACAAAGATTTAACTACTCGAACTTTTATTCATAGTTGGAAGTTTCCAACACATAATAACCGGGCATCCTTGGAAAAAGGGAAAGAGGCCTTTTAAAGATTAAAGAAGCCTTTTCAATATTCTTTGATTTCAAAAAAACATTATTAATCATGTAAAAACAAATAGAGAAAAGCCAGCTATCGGAGTCGAACCGATGACCATCCAACCGGGGTTTGAAACCAAACTTCTCCTCAGGAGGATAGATGGGGCGATTCAGGTGAGATCCAATGTAGATCCAACTTTCTATTCACTCGTGGGATCCGGGCGGTCCGGGGGGGACCACCACGGCTCCTCTCTTCTCGAGAATCCATACATCCCTTATCAATGTATGGACAGCTATCTCTCGAGCACAGGTTTAGGTTCGGCCTCAATGGGAAAATAAAATGGAGCACCTAACAACGTATCTTCACAGACCAAGAACTACGAGATCGCCCCTTTCATTCTGGGGCGACGGAGGGATCGTACCATTCGAGCCTTTTTTTTCATGCTTTTTATATGTTGTATATATGTTGTATATATATATATGATATATATACAACATATATACAACATATAAAAGTCAACACTTTTTAAAAGAAAAATCAAAAGTCAAAGTAAAAAGGGTATTTTGGTAATTAAAACTTAAAACTTCAAAATATTAAATTAATTCAAAATTAAATAATTTTTGAATGGAAGAGGCATTTTTGGGCTTTTAATTTATTAAATAAATAATTAAATAATTAATTATTATAATATTATAATATATATATATGGTTATAATTAAAGGAAGAAAGGAAAGGGAAAATCAAAAGCTATTTTCATCTTCTTCTTCATCCTCCTAGGCTGAAACCTCCATTGATGGTGTCCAAGGAATTTTTCTCTTTCATACTCAATTTATTGAAGGATTTAACAAGTTTAAAGTTAATTTTTTTGTAATTTCCACTAAATTTGGTAAGTTTCCAACCCCTTTCTTTGAATTCCATGGAAATCTTGATTATGTGTGATTTTGAATTTTTAAGTAGTATGTTATAATTATTGGAATTGGTGTGTATGATGTTATTTTGGGTAGTTATCAATGATTTTAAGGTTGGATTGAAGAAATGGTTGAATTTGGATAAAGAATGGTGAAGAGAGAGAATTTAGGGTTATGGACTTTTAGGGTTTGAGAAATCATGGTTTTTAATTGTGCAAATTGGTTCTAAATGAGTTATTTTATTGCTTAAACAAGTATTTTAAAGTCAAATATTGGATTTGGTTGTGTTTGGTTGGAGTTTGAGAATGGAAGTGTGATTTAGGGTTTTGGAAAATGATTTTTCCAAAGTTGTTGAATTGTATAATTGTATTAGTTTAATCTTGTTGTTTGGCGATATAAGTGATGTATATAAGCTTAAAATGATTAATGGATTGTGTTGGAATGGAAAACCTTCAATGGGGGAAGGTTATGTCATTTTAAGGTTTTTTGTATAAGAGTATGTTTTTGTAATATAAATGGTTTAAATGTATTAAAATATGTTTCTAATAATATAAATAAAGTTAATATATTAAAATGAATGGCCTAGTATGAGAATCCAAAGTTAAACTGAGGTTAGCCTTAAATTTTGAATTTTTGCTTGGATGGGGTTTAATTATGGTTTAATATTGGAAATGCCATTAAATGTGATACTAAATGATTATTTGTTATCACATTTGGTTTAGGCATTGAGGAAGGTTGATTTGCTTCATCCAAGTGGTGAAGGGCAAGTTGGAAGGATAGGATTGGATGTTGTTTTAAACTTGTTTTGGTTGCTATTTGAGGCAAGCACAAACTTTGAATACATTTGTTATGTTTGCATGACATTTGGGCTTAACACATTTCGGTTGAAAAATGTGTTAAGCTACTTGATCCATTGGTTATGTATGAATAATGTGCTATGATATTTGTAATGTCGTATATGTGTTAAATGCATTGTGAAAAGCCATTGATAATGTCTACATTGTGTAAAATGTGAAATATGTGTATTATATGAAAATGACCCAAAGTGTTTGGGTAATGCCATTTGTTGTGCATGCATTAAGTGCATTGTTAAAAAGCCATTGGTATTGGCTAGATTACATTAAATGTGATTAATATGTGAATTATGTGGAAATACCCAAAGTGATTGGGTAATTTGTAGTAAATGCAAAAATGTGATATAATGTAATGAGATATGTGGAAACATAATAAAATGAGTTGATATCGATATAAATGAGAAATATGAATAAATTGTGTGCCTAGTATGTTATTCAATTTTTAAAGTTCTGTGTTTGGCGGCATACCTATGATTTGCCTACGTGCTAGACTATGAGCGGGGATTTTTGCCGTCACTGCCCGTGGAATGGTTCTTGCGACTTCGACACTGTTTAGGCTCAGGGTCTTAGAGAACACGGGCCTAAACTCGGAGAAAATGGAGTCTCCACCCAGAAGGGCAGAGAAAAAGAAAGGGGTGGATGACTCAATTCCTAAGGAATTCCCAACCCCCTAATGGGTTCGGAAAGTTGGTAAGTGTAGAAAAGGTGAGAAATGGCCCAGCACTCCCACAACGCCTGGTCTATTAGAACTGTCCTCCTTTGCAGGTCTTAATATTATAAAATTCTTCAATATAATAATATTATCCATATTACATGCAACAATTAAAATAAAACATCATTATATTAAAATCAAAGCAATGTCCAAACAAAGCAAATAAATGGACACCCATCTGAGGATGGAAATATGTCCTTACATCGTCCATGTTTAAAAGCTAAATAGGACACTCACCGAAAGGTGGAAACATATCCTTTACATTGGTCGAAAATATAAAAGCAATTTAAATTGCATAAAATTTAACTAATGAGGTACCCACAAAGTGGAAACATACCTCTTGCAATTTTAATACCAAAACAAACAAATAATAATCATAATAATAAAGAAAATATACATCCATAATAAATTAAATAAATCAACCATCAAAACATATAATAAACTACATAATCAAATCTAAAATTAAATAAAGCAAGTAAAGATATAAATTTAGGTTTATGTCTTAATTTAGGGTTCTTTAATTAATATTTAGGGTTTTGGAATCTTGGAATCATCATCATTATTATTTAGGCTACTGTGAGACTTTTTTTTGGAAAAATGGAATGGATTAGGGTTTTATAAATTTAAGAAAGTAGTAAGGTTTTTGGTTAATCAAATTAGGGTATAGGGCTAACATCATGAAATTAGGGTTTTGGAATCTTAAGATATTAGGGTCTATAATTTTAAAATATTGGGTTTTAGGTTCTCTGGATTATGGTTATTGAGTTAGGAATTAGGATTTTAGATTTACTATATTGGATTTTAGGTTCACTGGATTAGGGCTTTAGGGTGTTGATGAACTTGTCATAAAGTTTTGATGTTTTAAGAATTAGGGTTTAGGAAAATTAGGGTTTACTAGATTGGGTTTTAAGAAATCAAATTGTTGTTTTGGTTTTTAGAAAGGCTTAATTTGGATTTTAAATTTGAAAAACATGTTTTACTGGCTATTAAAATTTTAGGGTTTCACAGTTAAAATATTAGGGTTTTTTTTTATTTTAAATCTTGATTCTATAGATTATGATTTTAAATATAGAATTTAATGCTTCACCATAATCAAAGTTGAGTGTGCTTTTAATATTGACTATATCAACTACTTATGTATTTTTAGGTGAGAACAAATATATGAAACCAAATTAATTGTTGAAAGATTAAAGTAGCTCACTGAATGAAATTATGACAAAATAGCTACTGTGAAAGTTTAGAAATGAAATTAATTAAGATTTAGGGTTTGAATAACTTAGGGTTTATGAAATTAGATTTGTGTTGAATGATTATATTATTTACTTTAATTAAGACCTTAAGTATTGTATGAATTAATTTATGCTACTTCCTAACCTAAATTGAAGGAAGAATTAAATAACTAAGGCAGTGTAATGATGACTTAAAAGGTGAAGATGATTAATGATTCAATAAACTAAAGTTACAGCAATTTACCTACATTTGAAGGCTCCACCAAATTTGAAGAGGTTGAAACAAGCTATTGCCGGCTTCAGATTTTATTTTGGTTGAGCAAAGCATTCTAGAGATGATTGCTTCCTTGGGTTGCTGTCTCTTGAATTTTTCCTTGCTTTCTAGGGTTTTCTTTTGGCCGAAAGAATTTTTGAGAGTCCCAAGTTTGGTTCTTAATTTATTTTTTTTTAAAGATCCAAGTTCGGTCTCCCAAAGTTCATATCCCTTTCTGAAGTGTTTTAATGTGGTATTTATAGGAAAAAATCCTAACCTAATTCTAATTGTCTATGGAAATCAAAATGATTTAGGAAAAGAAATCAAAACCAAATAGAATTCGGTTTTGGAAAAAACTGCGCTGGAAAAAATTGAGCCAGCAAAAAATTGCTGCGGGCTACGAAAATTTTCGAGAGTTGGGGTGGGCCAGCCAATTTGCCGCAGGAAATTCCTGCGGTGAATTGGCCCAAGCCAATTCACTTTAGTCGCTGATTTTTCCATTGTCGATTTTTATTTCTTTATTTATTATTTTGTTAATTTTACTAATATTACCTTTTTTATTTTTATTAAAAATTATAAATAATAAATATTAAAATAAATATTATTTAATTAAAATACCACAAAAATTATTTTGGACTATAAAAAATCGAACCAGACTGGGTCAAAAATTAAGGGTCTACAATTTGCCCCCTGCTTGAGCGATCTGAGACTACGACAAAAGAGAGTGAAAAGCAATGTGATTTTTGACTAGGTTTGGAGACATGCTAGACTCCCAAGGTTGGTTTGAACTTTGAACTCAAAAATAATTTGGGTTCAAGACTCGAACTAGGATTTGGGTTCTGGACCAGGAGTAAGTTCTGGACTTAAGGGTAATTTGGGTTATGGACCGAAGCTAAGTTTTGGACTTAAGAGGGAATTTAGGTTCTGAACCTAAGTTAAGTTATGGACATAAGGGTAATTTGGGTTCTAGACCAAGCTAAGTTTTGGACTTAATTTGGTATTCCATTCTTTAATGGATTGTGAGTCTTTACCCACCAAAATGGATCTTCATCCTTGGACCTTGGATCTTCATCCTTGGCACAGGGTCTTCACCATTGAAAATGGATCTTCATCCTTGGAGATCGGGTCTTCAACCTTGTAAATGGATCTTCATCCTTGGAGATTGGGTCTTCAACCTTGAAAATGGATCTTCATCCTTTGGACGTCGGGTCTTCACCCTTGAAATTGGATCTTCATCCTTTAAGCTGGATCTTCATCCTTTGCATCGAGTCTTCACCCTTGAAAATGAATCTTCATCCTTTGGACTTCGGGTCTTCACCCTTTGAAATTGGATCTTCATCCTTGGATTCAGGTCTTCACCTTTGAAAATGGATCTTCATCCTTGGAAATCGGGTCTTCATCCTTGAAAGTGGATCTTCATCCTTGGAATTGGGTCTTCACCCTTAAAAGTGGATCTTCATCCTTTAAGCTGGATATTCATCCTTGAAAGTGGATCTTCATCCTTTAAGCTGGATCTTCATCCTTGGAATTGGGTCTTCACCATTAAAATTGGATTTTCATCCTTTAAGCTGGATCTTCATCCTAGGAAATCGGGTCTTCACCCTTGAAAGTGGATCTTCATCCTTAGAGATTTGTCCTATATTGGCTTCAGCTCTTCTAGCTAGACTGATCTTTTGTCTTTTGCATCATCATTCTTTTGATAGTTCTAATGTTCCATTCTTTTATGTTTTTTTTGTTATTCCTTTGCGCTTTTGCAAAAAAAAAAAATTCAGCCATTTTAGCTAACCGTCAATTCTTCTCCTTGCCCCCATATTTTTCTATACAGGCTTTGGTTGATATTTGTAGATTATCTAGTTCTTCGAACAAGCATGCATTTCTTCCTTTGTTTTGCAAAATGACTAGAGTTTTCTCAAGTAACGGGTCTTCTTCATAGAGTGTCCGTTGTTCGCTTTGACAAAGAATAGATAATACAATACAAGAAAATACCATGTGATATGCTCATATATGCATGATATGCATGATATGCATGAATAACACTTACAGTGACTTCGTTAACTCACCGACCAAGGTGATCAACAGAAGTGTTCTCATTGACTCGTTCCAGATGCCAATTCAAATCTTGCTTTGGAATGATAGGATGCTTCACATTTATGGCTTTTATCTTTGAGATTTTGAAAACAAGAATAATGGAGGCCCCAAGCAGCAGAGATACATCCATTTCAAATTACGATTCATTAGCTTTTTCATAACCTTGCCATTAATCATTTCATTTTCCTAATGTGTCCTTCGAGGTTCGATAGTTTAACATACTCCCCTTAACTTGATTTTTTTTTAATTTTCAATTTTGAATTTTGATTTTGAAATCAAATATTGGCTTTGCCAAATTAATGTCAATTTACCTCAGGACTTGATTTTTCAAATTAACATATCTATAACATGACAACCTGGCTACCGTACTAAAATCGAGAATCATTTCTATTTAAGCAAGAATTGTTGTACTATAGATAGGCACATACACATTACTTGGCCAAAAGTCTCATTGAGTATAAAAATTGTCTATCTCATATGCATGCTTATTCAAACTATCTGTACAAATAGACTCTACCTACCAAGAGAGATCAACAGGTCTTTGATAGGCTTGAAATGGGGTCTATAGGGGACATGGGTTAAATGAAGGCCATTTGTAAGTTGGAGCCGTTGTGACACTATGGGCAAACCCTCACACTACAAATTTCTTGTTTGAACTTTAGGCAGATGGGAGCATGAAAAGATAGAGCTTTGAGTATCCTCCCATCTTCTTAGCATTAATCTGGATCTTGACTAGAATAGTCTTTGCCCTTGCAAAAAGTTTGATCATCATTTTTTCTTTTCTCTTTCTCTTTCATTTTCTTAATCTTCCCTTTATTTGAGCATTTTGTTCTTTTTCCCTATAGGACTATCAAGTACAAGACTTTTAAAAACTAGATGGTCTTTCTCCTTTTTCTCTGATTTTGATCGAATCTTTGGTTGGAATGGACCAATTCAAGTCAAACTGTTCTTATAAACTAAATGGAAGCCTTTTGTTGCTTTATGTAAAAGAGAACTCAGTTGGCTTTCAAAATCTCCTTTTTATGTTTTATCTTTCTTTCTTTTTTCTTTTTTTCCTTTTTTTTTCTTTTGTCCCTTTTTTCTTTTCTTTTTCTTTCTTTTTTTCATCTTCTTTTTTTTTTGCTCTAGCTCTAAAAGAGTTGTCTTGTTTGTACCAACTTGGGTTTCTAATAATGGATGAGTGGAGTGACATAAATCTCCTTTAACAGGGATAAATAATTTGTTACTCTGGTGTTACCTTGATAGATTGGAGATATTAGGTGAACTTCAACTACCTTTATGGTCTTGATAACATTAACTATCCTTACGGTCTTGGCTATGCATTCCATTCTTTGATCTTCTTGCCTCTTCACCTTAGTGATCGTAAGACTTGTCAAAAGTATCACAATAGCTCAGGGTAGGTTGTTGGGGTTTGTAAGTCAATGAAATAAAAGCTAAAATTTCATGAAGGCTCAAAAGGGACAACTAGGGATTGATATTTAATTGGGTGGATGCTAGTTGTTGGCTCACCAAACAATGCCTAGATCATCTCTCCCTTAAATAAGAAGAGTTCAATTTCACCTCAAAAGTTTGTCAAAACATGTTCTAAGACTGAATAAGACCCAGACAAAGGTCATCATGCAGGAGCCCTCTCTAAGTAAGCATACACAACTCAATGCTTATAGAATAATTCCCTCACCTAGTAAAGTCATTCAAGTCATGATGCCTAGATATATTAATTAATGAACATCAAACAAGATTCCTCATTGGTTGAGCACCAAAATGAACAAAGACCAATAAAAATTTTGATGAAAGTAATTTATTCAAACAAATTTAAATTTGAAAACACGATTGTTCCAATTAAATATTAAAGAAAGTAAAATTGAAAAGCAACATTCAAGCTAAGGAAATTTTGTTGAGTTAAGCTTCTTTTCTTTTTACATTTTCAATATTTCCATCTTGAAAAGAGAATCTTTCTCAAATCCTTTTTTTTACCATGAAGGTTGCCGGTGGAGGTACTCTTCCAAACTTAGGCAAAGGATTGTTCTTGGTATTGGGCTTATTCGGCTCAGGGAGCTTACCACTATAGATTAGATCTTGGATCTCATGCTTCAATCGGTTACATCTATCAGTCTCATGTCCTCGAGTTTGATGAAATTGACAAAAAGCCTTAGTATCAAATTTTAGGGGTAAAGGAATAGGCAAAGGTCGAGGGGCCAATGGCTGTAATAGTCCCTTATTTTCTAGCTTGTTGAAGACCCAAGACAAAGTCTTTCCCAGATCTAAAAGCTGCCTTCTATTTGCTTGACCAATTGTATTGACATCAGCTTCCTTTTGTGTACTTTGATTGCTAGGCTGATAATTTCATTTTGCAAAAAAATGGCTCTTCTCTCTTTCCCACTCTTCAATTTGTAAATCAACTTGGAGAAGATCTTTGAAATCCAGGATAAATGTATGAGACATTCTTTCACGAAGACTAGGCAACACCCCTCTCTCAATCATCCTTATTTGATTAGATTCATCGAGCCTCTTCTTGAGCAAAGCAGCCTTATTCCTCCATCTTTTCACATAGTCCACAAAATTCTCATTCTGTCTTTGCCTAATGGTATTCACCTCCATCAATATTGCTTTAAGCTCGACATTTTACCCATATTGTTGAATGAAAGCCTTGTACAACATGTCCCAATCTTTTTGAGTGCTTTCCTCTAAGGTGTTGAACCAATTTTGGACAGCAGAGTCTAATGAGAGCATGAAATGCCTCAGAGTTTGAGCTTTAGTAGCTCGAGCAGACTACATAGCAGTGATGTACTGCTTCATATGGAGATTTGGGTTTCCAGTACCATTATACCTAGCAAAGGAGGGCATCTTGAACTTATAAGGAACCTCCTCATCTTGTTCAAACATTTTTTCGATCTCGGACATCTCTTTGACTTTCAGCTTCTTTTCAAATTTCTTTTCTAGGTTAGCAATCATCTTTTCAACATTAGAATTTTTAGTCTTTTCAAAAGTTGTCTTCTCAACAACCTTTGGATCCTTCTTTTTATCTTGAGGATCTTGGAAGTATTGACCCTAGTCCTCTTCATCATCAATGACTACCTTGTCATCATCAAAAGCCACTTTGCCAACCTTAGCCTCCCCTTTTTCCTTTGGCTTCTTGGTGCTAGCGGATGCTTCAACATAGTTTCCTAAAATTGCAGCCAATTGAATCTTCATGGTCTCAGCCAGGGCCTCTTTTATTTCTTTCAACTTGGCATTGAGGGCGTCATCCACCATTCTTTGAATTTGTTTGAGCTCCATTGCTTTTGTTGAGCAAGTGATTGAGTCATTGCTAGATTCTTCATCTCTGGAGTAGGTTGGATTGTCATAAGCTTTTGAACTATCATAATTCAAGGCTATGATCTAGAAGGGATTAATGGTATGACATGTGATGCATGTATGCACAAACAATAAACAAATAAGGATAAATAGGATGTTCCTTCTAACCTTATAACATCCACATACGAATGGAAAGTCTCTTTTACTAGGTAATATGGTTAACAAAATACCAACATGGGGTATCTTATTTTTGAATAATTCCCTTGGACGTTTCAATTAATAGTTATATTTTCACAAATGGAAATCAGTTCACGATAATTCCCATTAATTAGGTTTTAATCCATTCTACCAACTAAAGTAGCTTTTTATGCCATATTGGATTAAAACTAAATTAGGATAAAAAGATTTCTCACTTGAAAAAGTAGCTAATGATTCATGCCAAAAATAAGCCCATGGTTAATAACTCTTAGTATAAACTAGGCACACAATTGATTTTTGGTATTTCATAATTGACCTAAATATTTGTGAGCTCTTTTAAAGGTTGAAAATAATTTTGTTTCTAAGCCCATTGTAAAAAGATTTTAGAAAAAATGGGCTTAGTATTTGGGTCATAAGCAAAAGAATTTTTGATTTGTTTTTAGAAAAGTTTTATGTCCAAAGACCATCTTGAAAAGTTTTGAAAATAGCTTTGGTCTTTTTGACTTTAAAGAAAAATTTATTTGAGCTCACAATGTAATTAGGCCATATTAGAAAAGAGCAAACCAAATAAGCCAAGACAAATTAACCATAGTCAAACAACAAGCATTTGTGGTAAAAACCTAAGGAAAGTAACTAGGCCAATTACATGAGCTTTAGTCTTTGGGTTGAAAGGATTAGGTTCTCATAGCAAGTATATACCAAAAAGTACAAGGCTATGAGTGGCTATGCCATGCTCAATCTCCATACCTTGAATGAAAGTATGGTATCCCTTACATAACATAACACGGATAACATGGACGTCCTAAATCATGCACACGATGCAATCTAATATGATGCAATGGATAATATCATGATAAGAAAGAATAGAATAATATAAAGACCAACGGAATCAACTTCTCTTATCCCCAGTGGAGTCGACACTGTGAGCGGGGATTTTTGCCCCCAATCCTGATGGAATGGTTCTTGTGACTTCGGCACTGTTTAGGCTCAGGGCCTTAGAGAACACAAGCCTATGCCTGAAGAAAATGGAGTTACCACCCGGATGGGCTGGGAAAAAGAAAAGGGTGGATGACTCGATTCCAAAGGAATCCCCAACCCCCTAATGGGTTCAAAAAGTTGGGTATGTGTGGGGAAGGTGAGAAATGGCCCAGCACCCCCACAATGCCCGATTCATTGGAACCGGCCTCCTTTGCAGATCTTAATATTATAAAATTCTTAAACATAATAATATTATCCATATTACATCCAACAATTAAAATAAAGCATCATTATATTAAAATAAAGCATCATTATATTAAAATCAAAGCAATGTCCAAACAAAGCAAATAAATGGACACCCATCCGAGGATGTAAACATATCCTTACATCGTCCATGTCTAAAAGCTAAATAGGATACCTACCGAAAGGTGAAAACATGTCCTTTACATTGGTCTAAAATATAAAAGCAATTTAAATTACATAAAATTTAACTAATGAGGTACCCACAAAGTCAAAACATACCTCTTACAATTTTAACACCAAAACAAACAAATAATAATCATAATAATAAAGAAAATATCCATAATAAATTAAATAAATAAAGCATTGAAATTAAATAAATCAACCATCAAAACATATAATAAACTACATAATCAAATCTAAAATTAAATAAAGCAAATAAAGATACAAATTTAGGTTTATGTCTCAATTTAGGGTTTTGGGATCTTGGAATTATTATCATTATTATTTAGGCTACTGTGAGATTTTTTGGAAAAATGTAATGGATTAGGGTTTTATAAATTTAAGAAAGTAGTAAGGTTTTGGGTTAATTAAATTAGTGTTTAGGGCTAACATCATGAAATTAGGGTTTTGGAATCTTAAGACATTAGGGTTTATAATTTTAAAAGATTGGATTCTAGGTTCACTGGATTATGGTTACTGAGTTAGGAAATAGGATTTTAGATTTACTATTTTGGGTTTTAGGCTCACAGGATTAGGACTTTAGGGTGTTGATGAACTTGTCATAAATTTTGATGTTTTAAGAATTAGGGTTTAGGAAAACTAGGGTTTGCTGGATTGGGTTTTAAGAAAATAGATTGTTGTTTTGGTTTTTAGAATGGTGTAATTTGGATTTTAGATTTGAAAAACATGTTTTACTGGCTATTAAGATTTTAGGGTTTTACGGTTAAAAAATTAAGGTTTTATGGTTTGAAATCTTGATTCTATAGATTATGATTTTAAATTTAGAATTTGATGCTTTACCGTAATCAAAGTTGAGTGTGCTTTTAATATTGACTATATCAACTGCTTATGTATTTTTAGGTGAAAACAAATATAGAAAGCCAAATTTATTGTTGAAAGATTAAAATAGCTCACTGAATGAAATTATAACAAAATAGCTACTGTGAAAGTTTGGAAATGAAATTCTGATTTAGGGTTTGAATAACTTAGGGTTTATGAAATTAGATTTGTGTTGAATGATTATATTATTTACTTTAATTAAGACCTCAAGTATTGTATGAATTAATTTATGCTACTGCCTAAACTAAATTGAAGGAAGAATTAAATAACTAAGGCAGTGTGATGATGGCTTAAAAGGTGAAGATGATTAATGATTCAATAAACTAAAGTTACAGCAATTTACCTACATTTGAAGGCTCCACCAAATTTGAAGAGATTGAACCAAGCTGTTGCCTGCTTCAGTTTTGATTTTTGTTGAGCAAAGCAATTTGGAGATGATTGCTTCCTTGGGTTGCTGTCTCTTGAATTTTTCCTTGCTTGCTAGGGTTTTCTTTTGGCCGAATGAATTTTTGAGAGTCCCAAGTTTGGTTCCTAATTTCTTTTTTTTTAAAGATTTAAGTTCGGTCTTCCAAAGTCCAGATCCCTTTCTGAAGTGTTTTAATGTGGTATTTATAGAAAAAAAATCCAAACATAATTCTAGTTGTCTGAGGAAATTAAAATCATTTAGGAAAAGAAATCAAAACCAAGAAGAATTCAATTTCGGAAAAAACTGTACTGGAAAAAATTACGCTAGCAAAAAATTGCGCCAGGCTTTGAAAATTTGCCAGAGCTGGGGTGGGCCAGCCAATTAGCCATAGGAATTTCTTGCGGCGAATTGGCCCAAGCCAATTCACTTTTTCGTCTCCATTTTTTATTTATTTAATTTATTATTTTTCTTAACTTTGCTAATATTACCTTTTTTATTTTTATTAAAAATTATAAATAATAATATTAAAATTAATATTATTTAATTAAAATACTAAAAAAATATTTTGGACTATAAAAATATATAGGACCAGACTGGGTCAAAAATTAAGGGTCTACATAGACGCTGGGCGTCACTATGAAAATGTTTTTGAGGTGAAATGACCGGGTTGTAAGCCTCAAAAATAAGTCCTTAAAGCTAGGCTGGGTAAAATGACTGGGTCGTAAGCTCAGACCTAGTTGGACTATTACATTGATATTTTGTCTACGGAGTTAGACACATGGTGTCATTATAGACTAAAACAGTAAATCTGGAATTTGAATAGCATATTAGTTATCTCTGGGCCCATGTTGGTGGTTGTTTTTATGTGAATTGTGGATTGTGAAATATTTGAAAAGTATGAGAAAATGGAATAATGTGATATCCATATGCATTGTGCATTGCCATTGCATTTGAGTTTTATTGTTATCAAGTTTGTATTACTAGGCTTTTAGCTTAAAACCATTGTTTACATCGCGCAGGTGATAGGGTAGATTTGGCTGAGCTGGAGAGTTCTTCTAGACCAAGTCGGGTCTAGACTTGTGGTTGTGCTTGTAGAGTTGATATCAAGATCAGAAACACTATCAACAACATGTATATATTTTATGTTATTGTATATATTGGGTATTATACATATTATATCATGTTTTTGAATTTTATGTATTGTAAACTATAAAGAATGTTTAGGTTAAGTTATTTGAAATGGGGGTTTAAATGTGTTCTAAATTCTATAATTATATATATATATATATATTTTTGAGAAAATTGGTGAAATTGAGGAGTATGGGTGAAATGGTGATTTGAAATTATTTGGGAGTATTTTCTAACGCAGCTTGTATTTTGCTAAATTTTGGGATGTTCAAATTACAGACAAAACTCTGACAAATTTTTTTCAGATATTTTCATATAAAATGTTTATTTTGAGTTCTTATAACAAGTAAAGAATATATATATACTATTTAATTTTATATATTTAGTATTTGAAATTTAAATAAAAAATGTGAAAATTTTTATTAAACCGGTCTGTGATATTTTTGTACCGTATATGCGCATTTTACATATGCTGGAAATATGTATTGTACGTATATAAGGTATAAGGGTGTTACATGCTTTGACAAACTTTCAAGGTGTAGACCCTTAATTTTTCACCCAATCCGGTCCAATATGTTTTATTTAGTCCAAAATGATTTTTGTTGTCTAATTGGCCTAAAATAATTTTTGTTAAATAATTTTTGCTTTAGTATCTAATTTTTATTAATAAAAAATAAAAATAAATAAATCAAAATCAAAAAATCAAAATAAAAATAAAACTCAGAGTCGAAAATATTGCAGCAAAAAAACAGTCGCATGGGCCCGTGGGATATTTTGCCCTACGGAAATTCACTGCGAGCGATGCTCCATGTAACACCCCGATACTCTATATAAGTACCATACATATACTTTGTATACGCAAAGTAAGTATATAGAGTATAAGGATGCCACTAGTTATTACAATTAAAAATCTTTACTTAACTTCTAAAACAATAGTACATTTTATTATATAAAATGATTTACAAGATCACTATCCTTTTGATAATAACACACATATATATATAATAGTTACATTGTCTCTTCCAAAGATTTATTGATACATATGAATACATTCTTATAAAAAAAATGCAATATATATATTAACTTATACATGCATGCACCATCTTCTAGTTGGTCTCGAGCTACACTTGCCCTTTTCAAGACATAATGGTTTAACTCCAAATCCATCACCTTTTACCTCATATTTTTAGCATCATGTTTTATCATTCTCTTAACCTGTTTTCCCTTTTTCCAATGCATTCCACATAAATTTCTACCAACCTCATAAACTATATATATATGCTTATAACATTACGACAAATCATAGTTTACCAATCATAAATCATATTCCCAATAAAGGCAACCATTATCATCAACCACAATCCATCACTAATACTCACAAACAATATACACATTACATATCAGACTACATAACATTGTTATATTCACAATTCACCAATCATTGATCTCAATATTTATTTATTTCAACATTTGTATATCATATTAACAACAAAGACATACTCAGGCCCAAAACACACTAATATGTTATTCAAAGTTCATCATTATTTCCAACAACCATAGCTGCAAATACAAACCTTTCCCCAACCAGGTCGGTTGTCCACTGGGCCTCAGGCCACTGCCAATCCCAGGGGTCCGTAGGAGGCAGATAGGCATGTATAAAACTATCATTAACGAACCTTCTCCCAACCAGGTCGGTAGTCCAAGTTCGGTTGCCCAATTCACTGGGTCCGCATGGTTCCGCAGGAGGCAAATAGGTACGTATAACACTGAATGAATCGAACTTTCCCCCAACCAGGTCGGTAGTCCAAGTTCGGTTGCCCAATCCACAGGGGTCCGCATGGTTCCGCAGGAGGCAGATAAGTTCGTCCATTTATCTCTACTTTCTCAATTCATTTCACATTAGACAATAGATTTGCACCATATCTCAAATCACATTGGAACAATTCATCATTTACCTCATCATAGCCAATCACAATGGCATCAATTAGGCAAACATGCCTCAATCATCATTTACATCATCATAGCCAATCACGATAGCTTCATACATCATTATATCTCAATCTCTATTTCATGTCTCATTATTATTACATATATAATCATTCATCATTTAAGTATACACAATCAATTACATTATTATATCATCATATCATACAATCATATCATCACATCTTTCATCTTTCATAGTATATATATTATTGAATGCTCTCACATTTCATATACTCTTATTGAAATACTCATAGGTATCAATGATATAATAGATTTCTTAACACATTTATAATCAAATGGTTTAAGGTTCAAAGTCATATAAATATATGAAATCAAATAGGGTTTTGTACTTACCTCAATAGCACTTCACACAACTCTAAACTCTTCTTCTCTCAAGAGTTCTTTACTTCTCAACTTAGGGCAATTCACTTCCTTCCAAAACTTAATCCAAAAGGAATATTAGCAAAATGACCATATGAATAGTATATTCTGGTTTTAGACTCCATTTTATCCTTATTTTGAAAAATTGTATAAAATAATCTACTTGACTAAAAATTCTAAAATTTTTACAGAATTTATTTTTGTATCTTAAAATCATTCCTTTAAAATTTCAGATCAAACTGAACACAAAATCTTGGTCAAATAGTTCACCTAACCAGACTGCCCCAATTGCCCTGCATCCTGGCGGCAGTTCTGAACTTTGTGAATTCCATAAATCAAATTCAATCAACGTGGTTCCAAATTATTTTTCTCAAATACTAGACTCACTAAGCAACAACATATCCAAAATTCAATTGAATATGATTTTTCTACATTTTATTAAAAATCTCGAAATAGAGCTGTCTCAGTTAAGGTACCTGCTGGAACAGGTCTAATAAAAATAATCTTTCTAAACTCATAACCTATCCAAAATCGAATCAACATATTTTTCAGTCATTCTAGACTCATAGAGGCACAACATATCAAAAATTAACTTCAAGAACATTTTTCTATAATTAATTAAAAATCATACAAATCACAGCCTTTACTAATTGTAAAACAGAAACAATTTCACTAAACACAACTCTTACTCTTCCATCACCAACACCAACCCAACTTCTCATCTATCAAGCAAAATCAATACTTAAAATCACACCATAAGCAACTTAATCATACCATCATCAAATCACAACTCAACTCAAGCATAACTTCAAAAATAACAAGAGTAAACAAGAGCAAACTTACACAAAATCATGAAATTCTTGAAATTCCAACTTGTTTACTTGAAATCTCTCTCAACTTTGAAGCTTAGAACATCAAACCCTCACTTAGCTCTCTTGTCTTCCTTTGCTTTAGGTGAGCCGGCCACACAAGGAAGAAGAAGAAGAAATGATGAAGAAACCCTAAAGTCAACACTCATTAAATACTCCTCCAAAAGTAATTTACTATCTTACCCTCATGCACATTTTAATTCCCTTTACAAACTCTTGCCCATTTTGGTAATTTCACACTTAACAATATAAATATCTTCTTCCCTTGACCAAGCCCTTTGACCAACTTATATGTCATATATATCACCATATACACTACATATACACTTCTCTCTACACATTGCTTTTCTTTCCAATTACACATATACATTATCTCTTAACTTCTTTTATCATTCAAATAAACCATACACAATTACCACTTATCACTTACACCTTCAATTCAATAATAACAATATTATCATAACTTCTAGGCACACTTAGGGATATTACAATTAGACATATACATATACATCACATATATATTAAATCCAAATACAACAACTCCTCCAAAACTTTTAAGGTATATCTCGGGATATTACAATTCTCTCCCCCTTAAATAATTTCGTCCTCGAAATTATCTAGTTCAATAACACTCCATTCTTAACAATACGCCATCTTAAATCTTCATATAAGATGAATAGTATTCTTATATGCTGGTTTCATCAACTCACATAATGTGTATTCTTCCTACTAGAATCAATCATCTTTTTCAATTCCATAACTTGTCATAATATATATATCTTATTACATTTTTATCCAATATTCAAAATAACTCATTACAATCCCAAATACCTTATCTATATACAAGAATCCAATCATCTTCGTCCCATTATTACATTCAAATACTTTACCACTTCATCTCTTTATAACTATTCTCTTAACTTACACTAAAAAAAATCATTGATTTATATCTTAATATTGATCATCCCGTCATTACAATTATTCTCAATATAGACATTTTGTCAAACCTTAATCGATAATAATATTCTTATTTATCATACACTTAATTCCTCTTTATCTTACTTCTCACTTAACATAAATGTTAACACAATACTTTTGAACTTAACTTACAAATAATCAACTTTTCCCCTTTAATCACTATTTACAATTGATATAATTCAATTCATTCATGTCCATTTATCTATCAAGATATTACATCATATACATTATCATTAAATTATATACTCCCAATGCAACTGGACGTTTTAAATCTCAGTATTGATTCACCATCTTAGTGAAATCTAGATCATTCGATCAATTTGTCACAATATACCACATTCAATCTGGTTTGATTCAAACCAACAATTAACTTATTTAAATTTATCATTGGATTTCACAATATATATAACTTAATTCCATTAGATCCAACTTATTTCCACCTTCTAATTCCTTTAACTCCATATTCAACTTTTTGAAACTATGATCATTAATAACAAATCATTTCCAATTATCTTTCAATATACACATAATTTATCTTCTATTATCTTAGTACAATTTCCACCAAATTCACATGATTATCTCGTACCATATGTATTACTCATAATTCACTCATTTAAACTTTAAAATCATCCACTTATTCACTTCATACCACAAACATATTCAATATAACTTTCAATCACAAGTTACACTTTCTCCCATTTACCATCTCTTCACCTTTTTATAACATTACTATAATTACAATAATTGTCTTTTTATTACATTAATCATAACTCAAAATATTATCACAATTCTCTTTTCTTTCTTTACTTTTCAAAATTATAACCAAATTGTTAACACAAAAGTTATAAGATACACATTTACCAATCATAACTTTCAACCATGTTACTAGAAACATAATTATCTGTTTTACCATAATTGTGCTATAATCAAATCTTTTCAATTACACTACTAAGTTGGATCATAAGGATTATATATATCCATTCTCCAAACTTTGACTACATCAAGATTTAGCACATTCCAACTTCACTTCAAAAAAATTTGTTCTTGATTACTTGATCATTAATAGCCTAATTCATATTCAAATATATTATCTTTAACATCTCCTATGCACAACATTTGATCAGATACAATTTTTACACAAGTTCGTTCATTACTCTATTTCCAATTTATCTCTTCTCGAAATTTCATACATTATATTTTCTTTTTCCATTACAATCTCTTACTATACATGTATACATAAAACATTTCCTCATACACATACTTTGAACCTATAACCATATTACTGTCCAATATTTCCCAAATAAATTCTCATTTCATCATCGTATAAGCAAATATGCTTCATTCATGTTATTTATATTATTATCATGTCTCAAATCACATCAATCAATTTATCATAAAAGTATTCATGTATATCATCAATATTCACATTACACACAACATAACCTTATTCTTATGCATCATCGATATCATTTAATGTATATTCAATCTCAACATTATATGAATATATGCAATAATGTAGTTTGTACTTACTCTTCATAGCTTCTCAAACCATATTCATTTTATGTAATTGCTCAAGTGTTATAATCATTTCATTACATTTCTCATTTCCTATGCAATTCATTACTCAATGACATTGATGCTTCAACAAACTCACCTTATGCACATCACAACATATAATACATTCATATATTAGTCTCATTTTTAAGCCTTTAGATCACAAATTACAAGTTATATCAACATTTAAGTCCCCACGGTCGTGGCCTTCAAGAGCCACGGTCGTGGCATCCAATCCGGGACTGCTTTCCAAAACGACTCAAGTATTTTACATTTATTTCTTCTCATTGCACAACATCATTCTTATCCCTTTTTGACATGGCTTAAGTTATTTATCTATTCCACACATATATACATTCTAACTATAATCATATTTCATAAAATCTTAGTCACATTACTAAGGTGACACCTCTTTCACATTTATTTTTAAATACATTTAGTATACCATCTTTACATCCATTTGCTTACCCTTCAACATATATATATATATATATATCACTCACATATTTATACATATGTATATTACATCCAATCATATACACATTGAGCCCAATAACCTCTATACACTTTCCAAGTTTAGTTCTTACAAACCTCAATTTCTTGAGCCAACATTGCTTAATCCAATTCTCACTATCAATCTTATTACATGACTTAGCTTTGCACAAGTCTGTTAATGCAAGCGTAATCATTCTCATATTATCAATCACATTACCCAATTCATAATAATTTTATATCCAATAACATTCATTCCACATAACTCATAAGTTTTATTTACATTAAACTATCGATGTTTACATAGTCTTTATCCAAACTCCATTAACATTAAAAACTCTCATCTTACTACTATATTTAAACTTCCATGAACTCATCTTGTTTTCTTAATATCAACTTAAAAAAAATCATCTTATATATACATACCACAAAACAACATCAAAGTATATCCTTTCCACAAATATTAAAGCTCATTTCAAAAATCCCATTATCACATCTTACCACCATTAATATGAGCTTTAACAACACTCAAGCATATCACATTTCTAACATTAAAATTACAATGTTTGCATTCTAAACAACAATGTAACCAACACCATTATATCTTCTTATTTAACCAATCTCATCTCTTTTTCTTTTAACAACTTAACTTTACATTTTCAAACCTTAAATGGTCAGACTTTGTCTATACCCACCAACTCACTTAATATCTCACCATACTTTCTTCACTTAACAACATATCTATTCATATTACCCATCCAACAATGTTTCCTCTTTCTAGCAATCCAAACATAAGGTTTATTAGAAAGAGATTCAAATTGTAGAGGAAAGATTACATACATTAATCTTGATTTTGTTTTTAACTCATTCTCAACTTTATTCTTCCAATCATTTCTTTATATTATAATCACATTTCAATTGTCAACATTTCACAATTTTCTTTCCTCAAGTAAACTTCCATTCTTTAATTTATCAATTAAACTTACATACATTTTTCCATCTCATATAATCTAAATACATTTTAATTCATATAATACCACCTTCGAGACCAACCTAGATGTTAATGCATATGCATGTATCAAAAATTTCATTCTTTTCATTTTCGTTTATCATCATTTTTCTTTTTAAAACTTTTCTTTTAAATTTACTTAGGCCGAGAATCTCGAACCTAAGCTCTGATACCAAAATATTTGTAACACCCCGATACTCTATATAAGTACCATACATATACTTTGTATACGCAAAGTAAGTATATAGAGTATAAGGATGCCGCTAGTTATTACAATTAAAAATCTTTACTTAACTTCTAAAACAATAGTACATTTTATTATATAAAATGATTTACAAGATCACTATCCTTTTGATAATAACACATATATATATAATAGTTACATTGTCTCTTCCAAAGATTTATTGATACATATGAATACATTCTTATAAAAAAAATGCAATATATATATTAACTTATACATGCATGCACCATCTTCTAGTTGGTCTCGAGCTACACTTGCCCTTTTCAAGACATAATGGTTTAACTCCAAATCCATCACCTTTTACCTCATATTTTTAGCATCATGTTTTATCATTCTCTTAACCTGTTTTCCCTTTTTCCAATGCATTCCACATAAATTTCTACCAACCTCATAAACTATATATATATGCTTATAACATTACGACAAATCATAGTTTACCAATCATAAATCATATTCCCAATAAAGGCAACCATTATCATCAACCACAATCCATCACTAATACTCACAAACAATATACACATTACATATCAGACTACATAACATTGTTATATTCACAATTCACCAATCATTGATCTCAATATTTATTTATTTCAACATTTGTATATCATATTAACAACAAAGACATACTCGGGCCCAAAACACACTAATATGTTATTCAAAGTTCATCATTATTTCCAACAACCATAGCTGCAAATACAAACCTTTCCCCAACCAGGTCGGTTGTCCACTGGGCCTCAGGCCACTGCCAATCCCAGGGGTCCGCAGGAGGCAGATAGGCATGTATAAAACTATCATTAACGAACCTTCTCC
Source organism: Garcia nutans (assembly GCA_947685225.1). Taxonomy (NCBI): domain Eukaryota; kingdom Viridiplantae; phylum Streptophyta; class Magnoliopsida; order Malpighiales; family Euphorbiaceae; genus Garcia; species Garcia nutans. The sequence continues at coordinate 30,594,077 of CANTUV010000005.1, read as the reverse complement.
CAACCAGGTCGGTAGTCCATGTTCGGTTGCCCAATTCACTGGGTCCGCATGGTTCCGCAGGAGGTAGATAGGTACGTATAACACTGAATGAATCGAACTTTCCCCCAACCAGGTCGGTAGTCCAAGTTCGGTTGCCCAATCCACAGGGGTCCGCATGGTTCCGCAGGAGGCAGATAAGTTCGTCCATTTATCTCTACTTTCTCAATTCATTTCACATTACACAATAGATTTGCACCATATCTCAAATCACATTGGAACAATTCATCATTTACCTCATCATAGCCAATCACAATGGCATCAATTAGGCAAACATGCCTCAATCATCATTTACATCATCATAGCCAATCACGATAGCTTCATACATCATTATATCTCAATCTCTATTTCATGTCTCATTATTATTACATATATAATCATTCATCATTTAAGTATACACAATCAATTACATTATTATATCATCATATCATACAATCATATCATCACATCTTTCATCTTTCATAGTATATACATTATTGAATGCTCTCACATTTCATATACTCTTATTGATATACTCATAGGTATCAATGATATAATAGATTTCTTAACACATTTATAATCAAATGGTTTAAGGTTCAAAGTCATATAAATATATGAAATCAAATAGGGTTTTGTACTTACCTCAATAGCACTTCACACAACTCTAAACTCTTCTTCTCTCAAGAGTTCTTTACTTCTCAACTTAGGGCAATTCACTTCCTTCCAAAACCTAATCCAAAAGGAATATTAGCAAAATGACCATATGAATAGTACATTCTGGTTTTAGACTCCATTTTATCCTTATTTTGAAAATTTGTATAAAATAATCTACTTGACTAAAAATTCTAAAATTTTTACAGAATTTATTTTTGTATCTTAAAATCATTCCTTTAAAATTTCAGATCAAACTGAACACAAAATCTTGGTCAAATAGTTCACCTAACCAGACTGCCCCAATTGCCCTGCATCCTGGCAGCAGTTCTGAACTTTGTGAATTCCATAAATCAAATTCAATCAACGTGGTTCCAAATTATTTTTCTCAAATACTAGACTCACTAAGCAACAACATATCCAAAATTCAATTGAATATGATTTTTCTACATTTTATTAAAAATCCCAAAATAGAGCTGTCTCATTTAAGGTACCTGCTGGAACAGGTCTAATAAAAATAATCTTTCTAAACTCATAACCTATCCAAAATCGAATCAACATATTTTTCAGTCATTCTAGACTCATAGAGGCACAACATATCAAAAATTCACTTCAAGAACATTTTTCTATAATTAATTAAAAATCATACAAATCACAGCCTTTACTAATTGTAAAACAGAAACAATTTCACTAAACACAACTCTTACTCTTCCATCACCAACACCAACCCAACTTCTCATCTATCAAGCAAAATCAATACTTAAAATCACACCATAAGCAACTTAATCATACCATCATCAAATCACAACTCAACTCAAGCATAACTTCAAAAATAACAAGAGTAAACAAGAGCAAACTTACACAAAATCATGAAATTCTTGAAATTCCAACTTGTTTACTTGAAATCTCTCTCAACTTTGAAGCTTAGAACATCAAACCCTCACTTAGCTCTCTTGTCTTCCTTTGCTTTAGGTGAGCCGGCCACACAAGGAAGAAGAAGAAGAAATGATGAAGAAACCCTAAAGTCAACACTCATTAAATACTCCTCCAAAAGTAATTTACTATCTTACCCTCATGCACATTTTAATTCCCTTTACAAACTCTTGCCCATTTTGGTAATTTCACACTTAACAATATAAATATCTTCTTCCCTTGACCAAGCCCTTTGACCAACTTATATGTCATATATATCACCATATACACTACATATACACTTCTCTCTACACATTGCTTTTCTTTCCAATTACACATATACATTATCTCTTAACTTCTTTTATCATTCAAATAAACCATACACAATTACCACTTATCACTTACACCTTCAATTCAATAATAACAATATTATCATAACTTCTAGGCACACATAGGGATATTACAATTAGACATATACATATACATCACATATATATTAAATCCAAATACAACAACTCCTCCAAAACTTTTAAGGTATATCTCGGGATATTACAATTCTCTCCCCCTTAAATAATTTCGTCCTCAAAATTATCCAGTTCAATAACACTCCATTCTTAACAATACGCCATCTTAAATCTTCAAATAAGATGAATAGTATTCTTATATGCTGGTTTCATCAACTCACATAATGTGTATTCTTCCTACTAGAATCAATCATCTTTTTCAATTCCATAACTTGTCATAATATATATATCTTATTACATTTTTATCCAATATTCAAAATAACTCATTACAATCCCAAATACCTTATCTATATACAAGAATCCAATCATCTTCGTCCCATTATTACATTCAAATACTTTACCACTTCATCTCTTTATAACTATTCTCTTAACTTACACTAAAAAAAAAATCATTGATTTATATCTTAATATTGATCATCCCGTCATTACAATTATTCTCAATATAGACATTTTGTCAAACCTTAATCGATAATAATATTCTTATTTATCATACACTTAATTCCTCTTTATCTTACTTCTCACTTAACATAAATGTTAACACAATACTTTTGAACTTAACTTACAAATAATCAACTTTTCCCCTTTAATCACTATTTACAATTGATATAATTCAATTCATTCATGTCCATTTATCTATCAAGATATTACATCATATACATTATCATTAAATTATATACTCCCAATGCAACTGGACGTTTTAAATCTCAGTATTGATTCACCATCTTAGTGAAATCTAGATCATTCGATCAATTTGTCACAATATACCACATTCAATCTGGTTTGATTCAAACCAACAATTAACTTATTTAAATTTATCATTGGATTTCACAATATATATAACTTAATTCCATTAGATCCAACTTATTTCCACCTTCTAATTCCTTTAACTCCATATTCAACTTTTTGAAACTATGATCATTAATAACAAATCATTTCCAATTATCTTTCAATATACAAATAATTTATCTTCTATTATCTTAGTACAATTTCCACCAAATTCACATGATTATCTCGTACCATATGTATTACTCATAATTCACTCATTTAAACTTTAAAATCATCCACTTATTCACTTCATACCACAAACATATTCAATATAACTTTCAATCACAAGTTACACTTTCTCCCATTTACCATCTCTTCACCTTTTTATAACATTACTATAATTACAATAATTGTCTTTTTATTACATTAATCATAACTCAAAATATTATCACAATTCTCTTTTCTTTCTTTACTTTTCAAAATTATAACCAAATTGTTAACACAAAAGTTATAAGATACACATTTACCAATCATAACTTTCAACCATGTTACTAGAAACATAATTATCTGTTTTACCATAATTGTGCTATAATCAAATCTTTTCAATTACACTACTAAGTTGGATCATAAGGATTATATATATCCATTCTCCAAACTTTGACTACATCAAGATTTAGCACATTCCAACTTCACTTCAAAACAATTTGTTCTTGATTACTTGATCATTAATAGCCTAATTCATATTCAAATATATTATCTTTAACATCTCCTATGCACAACATTTGATCAGATACAATTTTTACACAAGTTCGTTCATTACTCTATTTCCAATTTATCTCTTCTCGAAATTTCATACATTATATTTTCTTTTTCCATTACAATCTCTTACTATACATGTATACATAAAACATTTCCTCATACACATACTTTGAACCTATTACCATATTACTGTCCAATATTTCCCAAATAAATTCTCATTTCATCATCGTATAAGCAAATATGCTTCATTCATGTTATTTATATTATTATCATGTCTCAAATCACATCAATCAATTTATCATAAAAGTATTCATGTATATCATCAATATTCACATTACACACAACATAACCTTATTCTTATGCATCATCGATATCATTTAATGTATATTCAATCTCAACATTATATGAATATATGCAATAATGTAGTTTGTACTTACTCTTCATAGCTTCTCAAACCATATTCATTTTATGTAATTGCTCAAGTGTTATAATCATTTCATTACATTTCTCATTTCCCATGCAATTCATTACTCAATGACATTGATGCTTCAACAAACTCACCTTATGCACATCACAACATATAATACATTCATATATTAGTCTCATTTTTAAGCCTTTAGATCACAAATTACAAGTTATATCAACATTTAAGTCCCCACGGTCGTGGCCTTCAATAGCCACGGTCGTGGCATCCAATCCGGGACTGCTTTCCAAAACGACTCAAGTATTTTACATTTATTTCTTCTCATTGCCCAACATCATTCTTATCCCTTTTTGACATGGCTTAAGTTATTTATCTATTCCACACATATATACATTCTAACTATAATCATATTTCATAAAATCTTAGTCACATTACTAAGGTGGCACCTCTTTCACATTTATTTTTAAATACATTTAGTATACCATCTTTACATCCATTTGCTTACCCTTCAACATATATATATATATCACTCACATATTTATACATATGTATATTACATCCAATCATATACACATTGAGCCCAATAACCTCTATACACTTTCCAAGTTTAGTTCTTACAAACCTCAATTTCTTGAACCAACATTGCTTAATCCAATTCTCACTATCAATCTTATTACATGACTTAGCTTTGCACAAGTCTGTTAATGCAAGCGTAATCATTCTCATATTATCAATCACATTACCCAATTCATAATAATTTTATATCCAATAACATTCATTCCACATAACTCATAAGTTTTATTTACATTAAACTATCGATGTTTACATAGTCTTTATCCAAACTCCATTAACATTAAAAACTCTCATCTTACTACTATATTTAAACTTCCATGAACTCATCTTGTTTTCTTAATATCAACTTAAAAAAAATCATCTTATATATACATACCACAAAACAACATCAAAGTATATCCTTTCCACAAATATTAAAGCTCATTTCAAAAATCCCATTATCACATCTTACCACCATTAATATGAGCTTTAACAACACTCAAGCATATCACATTTCTAACATTAAAATTACAATGTTTGCATTCTAAACAACAATGTAACCAACACCATTATATCTTCTTATTTAACCAATCTCATCTCTTTTTCTTTTAACAACTTTAACTTTACATATTCAAACCTTAAATGGTCAGACTTTGTCTATACCCACCAACTCACTTAATATCTCACCATACTTTCTTCACTTAACAACATATCTATTCATATTACCCATCCAACAATGTTTCCTCTTTCTAGTAATCCAAACATAAGGTTTATTAGAAAGAGATTCAAATTGTAGAGGAAAGATTACATACATTAATCTTGATTTTGTTTTTAACTCATTCTCAACTTTATTCTTCCAATCATTTCTTTATATTATAATCACATTTCAATTGTCAACATTTCACAATTTTCTTTCCTCAAGTAAACTTCCATTCTTTAATTTATCAATTAAACTTACATACATTTTTCCATCTCATATAATCTAAATACATTTTAATTCATATAATACCACCTTCGAGACCAACCTAGATGTTAATGCATATGCATGTATCAAAATTTTCATTCTTTTCATTTTCGTTTATCATCATTTTTCTTTTTAAAACTTTTCTTTTAAATTTACTTAGGCCGAGAATCTCGAACCCAAGCTCTGATACCAAAATATTTGTAACACCCCGATACTCTATATAAGTACCATACATATACTTTGTATACGCAAAGTAAGTATATAGAGTATAAGGATGCCGCTAGTTATTACAATTAAAAATCTTTACTTAACTTCTAAAACAATAGTACATTTTATTATATAAAATGATTTACAAGATCACTATCCTTTTGATAATAACACATATATATATAATAGTTACATTGTCTCTTCCAAAGATTTATTGATACATATGAATACATTCTTATAAAAAAAAATGCAATATATATATTAACTTATACATGCATGCACCATCTTCTAGTTGGTCTCGAGCTACACTTGCCCTTTTCAAGACATAATGGTTTAACTCCAAATCCATCACCTTTTACCTCATATTTTTAGCATCATGTTTTATCATTCTCTTAACCTGTTTTCCCTTTTTCCAATGCATTCCACATAAATTTCTACCAACCTCATAAACTATATATATATGCTTATAACATTACGACAAATCATAGTTTACCAATCATAAATCATATTCCCAATAAAGGCAACCATTATCATCAACCACAATCCATCACTAATACTCACAAACAATATACACATTACATATCAGACTACATAACATTGTTATATTCACAATTCACCAATCATTGATCTCAATATTTATTTATTTCAACATTTGTATATCATATTAACAACAAAGACATACTCGGGCCCAAAACACACTAATATGTTATTCAAAGTTCATCATTATTTCCAACAACCATAGCTGCAAATACAAACCTTTCCCCAACCAGGTCGGTTGTCCACTGGGCCTCAGGCCACTGCCAATCCCAGGGGTCCGCAGGAGGCAGATAGGCATGTATAAAACTATCATTAACGAACCTTCTCCCAACCAGGTCGGTAGTCCAAGTTCGGTTGCCCAATTCACTGGGTCCGCATGGTTCCGCAGGAGGTAGATAGGTACGTATAACACTGAATGAATCGAACTTTCCCCCAACCAGGTCGGTAGTCCAAGTTCGGTTGCCCAATCCACAGGGGTCCGCATGGTTCCGCAGGAGGCAGATAAGTTCGTCCATTTATCTCTACTTTCTCAATTCATTTCACATTACACAATAGATTTGCACCATATCTCAAATCACATTGGAACAATTCATCATTTACCTCATCATAGCCAATCACAATGGCATCAATTAGGCAAACATGCCTCAATCATCATTTACATCATCATAGCCAATCACGATAGCTTCATACATCATTATATCTCAATCTCTATTTCATGTCTCATTATTATTACATATATAATCATTCATCATTTAAGTATACACAATCAATTACATTATTATATCATCATATCATACAATCATATCATCACATCTTTCATCTTTCATAGTATATACATTATTGAATGCTCTCACATTTCATATACTCTTATTGATATACTCATAGGTATCAATGATATAATAGATTTCTTAACACATTTATAATCAAATGGTTTAAGGTTCAAAGTCATATAAATATATGAAATCAAATAGGGTTTTGTACTTACCTCAATAGCACTTCACACAACTCTAAACTCTTCTTCTCTCAAGAGTTCTTTACTTCTCAACTTAGGGCAATTCACTTCCTTCCAAAACCTAATCCAAAAGGAATATTAGCAAAATGACCATATGAATAGTACATTCTGGTTTTAGACTCCATTTTATCCTTATTTTGAAAAATTGTATAAAATAATCTACTTGACTAAAAATTCTAAAATTTTTACAGAATTTATTTTTGTATCTTAAAATCATTCCTTTAAAATTTCAGATCAAACTGAACACAAAATCTTGGTCAAATAGTTCACCTAACCAGACTGCCCCAATTGCCCTGCATCCTGGCAGCAGTTCTGAACTTTGTGAATTCCATAAATCAAATTCAATCAACGTGGTTCCAAATTATTTTTCTCAAATACTAGACTCACTAAGCAACAACATATCCAAAATTCAATTGAATATGATTTTTCTACATTTTATTAAAAATCCCAAAATAGAGCTGTCTCATTTAAGGTACCTGCTGGAACAGGTCTAATAAAAATAATCTTTCTAAACTCATAACCTATCCAAAATCGAATCAACATATTTTTCAGTCATTCTAGACTCATAGAGGCACAACATATCAAAAATTCACTTCAAGAACATTTTTCTATAATTAATTAAAAATCATACAAATCACAGCCTTTACTAATTGTAAAACAGAAACAATTTCAGTAAACACAACTCTTACTCTTCCATCACCAACACCAACCCAACTTCTCATCTATCAAGCAAAATCAATACTTAAAATCACACCATAAGCAACTTAATCATACCATCATCAAATCACAACTCAACTCAAGCATAACTTCAAAAATAACAAGAGTAAACAAGAGCAAACTTACACAAAATCATGAAATTCTTGAAATTCCAACTTGTTTACTTGAAATCTCTCTCAACTTTGAAGCTTAGAACATCAAACCCTCACTTAGCTCTCTTGTCTTCCTTTGCTTTAGGTGAGCCGGCCACACAAGGAAGAAGAAGAAGAAATGATGAAGAAACCCTAAAGTCAACACTCATTAAATACTCCTCCAAAAGTAATTTACTATCTTACCCTCATGCACATTTTAATTCCCTTTACAAACTCTTGCCCATTTTGGTAATTTCACACTTAACAATATAAATATCTTCTTCCCTTGACCAAGCCCTTTGACCAACTTATATGTCATATATATCACCATATACACTACATATACACTTCTCTCTACACATTGCTTTTCTTTCCAATTACACATATACATTATCTCTTAACTTCTTTTATCATTCAAATAAACCATACACAATTACCACTTATCACTTACACCTTCAATTCAATAATAACAATATTATCATAACTTCTAGGCACACTTAGGGATATTACAATTAGACATATACATATACATCACATATATATTAAATCCAAATACAACAACTCCTCCAAAACTTTTAAGGTATATCTCGGGATATTACAATTCTCTCCCCCTTAAATAATTTCGTCCTCGAAATTATCCAGTTCAATAACACTCCATTCTTAACAATACGCCATCTTAAATCTTCATATAAGATGAATAGTATTCTTATATGCTGGTTTCATCAACTCACATAATGTGTATTCTTCCTACTAGAATCAATCATCTTTTTCAATTCCATAACTTGTCATAATATATATATCTTATTACATTTTTATCCAATATTCAAAATAACTCATTACAATCCCAAATACCTTATCTATATACAAGAATCCAATCATCTTCGTCCCATTATTACATTCAAATACTTTACCACTTCATCTCTTTATAACTATTCTCTTAACTTACACTAAAAAAAAAATCATTGATTTATATCTTAATATTGATCATCCCGTCATTACAATTATTCTCAATATAGACATTTTGTCAAACCTTAATCGATAATAATATTCTTATTTATCATACACTTAATTCCTCTTTATCTTACTTCTCACTTAACATAAATGTTAACACAATACTTTTGAACTTAACTTACAAATAATCAACTTTTCCCCTTTAATCACTATTTACAATTGATATAATTCAATTCATTCATGTCCATTTATCTATCAAGATATTACATCATATACATTATCATTAAATTATATACTCCCAATGCAACTGGACGTTTTAAATCTCAGTATTGATTCACCATCTTAGTGAAATCTAGATCATTCGATCAATTTGTCACAATATACCACATTCAATCTGGTTTGATTCAAACCAACAATTAACTTATTTAAATTTATCATTGGATTTCACAATATATATAACTTAATTCCATTAGATCCAACTTATTTCCACCTTCTAATTCCTTTAACTCCATATTCAACTTTTTGAAACTATGATCATTAATAACAAATCATTTCCAATTATCTTTCAATATACACATAATTTATCTTCTATTATCTTAGTACAATTTCCATCAAATTCACATGATTATCTCGTACCATATGTATTACTCATAATTCACTCATTTAAACTTTAAAATCATCCACTTATTCACTTCATACCACAAACATATTCAATATAACTTTCAATCACAAGTTACACTTTCTCCCATTTACCATCTCTTCACCTTTTTATAACATTACTATAATTACAATAATTGTCTTTTTATTACATTAATCATAACTCAAAATATTATCACAATTCTCTTTTCTTTCTTTACTTTTCAAAATTATAACCAAATTGTTAACACAAAAGTTATAAGATACACATTTACCAATCATAACTTTCAACCATGTTACTAGAAACATAATTATCTGTTTTACCATAATTGTGCTATAATCAAATCTTTTCAATTACACTACTAAGTTGGATCATAAGGATTATATATATCCATTCTCCAAACTTTGACTACATCAAGATTTAGCACATTCCAACTTCACTTCAAAACAATTTGTTCTTGATTACTTGATCATTAATAGCCTAATTCATATTCAAATATATTATCTTTAACATCTCCTATGCACAACATTTGATCAGATACAATTTTTACACAAGTTCGTTCATTACTCTATTTCCAATTTATCTCTTCTCGAAATTTCATACATTATATTTTCTTTTTCCATTACAATCTCTTACTATACATGTATACATAAAACATTTCCTCATACACATACTTTGAACCTATAACCATATTACTGTCCAATATTTCCCAAATAAATTCTCATTTCATCATAGTATAAGCAAATATGCTTCATTCATGTTATTTATATTATTATCATGTCTCAAATCACATCAATCAATTTATCATAAAAGTATTCATGTATATCATCAATATTCACATTACACACAACATAACCTTATTCTTATGCATCATCGATATCATTTAATGTATATTCAATCTCAACATTATATGAATATATGCAATAATGTAGTTTGTACTTACTCTTCATAGCTTCTCAAACCATATTCATTTTATGTAATTGCTCAAGTGTTATAATCATTTCATTACATTTCTCATTTCCTATGCAATTCATTACTCAATGACATTGATGCTTCAACAAACTCACCTTATGCACATCACAACATATAATACATTCATATATTAGTCTCATTTTTAAGCCTTTAGATCACAAATTACAAGTTATATCAACATTTAAGTCCCCACGGTCGTGGCCTTCAAGAGCCACGGTCGTGACATCCAATCCGGGACTGCTTTCCAAAACGACTCAAGTATTTTACATTTATTTCTTCTCATTGCACAACATCATTCTTATCCCTTTTTGACATGGCTTAAGTTATTTATCTATTCCACACATATATACATTCTAACTATAATCATATTTCATAAAATCTTAGTCACATTACTAAGGTGACACCTCTTTCACATTTATTTTTAAATACATTTAGTATACCATCTTTACATCCATTTGCTTACCCTTCAACATATATATATATATCACTCACATATTTATACATATGTATATTACATCCAATCATATACACATTGAGCCCAATAACCTCTATACACTTTCCAAGTTTAGTTCTTACAAACCTCAATTTCTTGAACCAACATTGCTTAATCCAATTCTCACTATCAATCTTATTACATGACTTAGCTTTGCACAAGTCTGTTAATGCAAGCGTAATCATTCTCATATTATCAATCACATTACCCAATTCATAATAATTTTATATCCAATAACATTCATTCCACATAACTCATAAGTTTTATTTACATTAAACTATCGATGTTTACATAGTCTTTATCCAAACTCCATTAACATTAAAAACTCTCATCTTACTACTATATTTAAACTTCCATGAACTCATCTTGTTTTCTTAATATCAACTTAAAAAAAATCATCTTATATATACATACCACAAAACAACATCAAAGTATATCCTTTCCACAAATATTAAAGCTCATTTCAAAAATCCCATTATCACATCTTACCACCATTAATATGAGCTTTAACAACACTCAAGCATATCACATTTCTAACATTAAAATTACAATGTTTGCATTCTAAACAACAATGTAACCAACACCATTATATCTTCTTATTTAACCAATCTCATCTCTTTTTCTTTTAACAACTTAACTTTACATATTCAAACCTTAAATGGTCAGACTTTGTCTATACCCACCAACTCACTTAATATCTCACCATACTTTCTTCACTTAACAACATATCTATTCATATTACCCATCCAACAATGTTTCCTCTTTCTAGTAATCCAAACATAAGGTTTATTAGAAAGAGATTCAAATTGTAGAGGAAAGATTATATACATTAATCTTGATTTTGTTTTTAACTCATTCTCAACTTTATTCTTCCAATCATTTCTTTATATTATAATCACATTTCAATTGTCAACATTTCACAATTTTCTTTCATCAAGTAAACTTCCATTCTTTAATTTATCAATTAAACTTACATACATTTTTCCATCTCATATAATCTAAATACATTTTAATTCATATAATACCACCTTCGAGACCAACCTAGATGTTAATGCATATGCATGTATCAAAATTTTCATTCTTTTCATTTTCGTTTATCATCATTTTTCTTTTTAAAACTTTTCTTTTAAATTTACTTAGGCCGAGAATCTCGAACCTAAGCTCTGATACCAAAATATTTGTAACACCCCGATACTCTATATAAGTACCATACATATACTTTGTATACGCAAAGTAAGTATATAGAGTATAAGGATGCCGCTAGTTATTACAATTAAAAATCTTTACTTAACTTCTAAAACAATAGTACATTTTATTATATAAAATGATTTACAAGATCACTATCCTTTTGATAATAACACATATATATATAATAGTTACATTGTCTCTTCCAAAGATTTATTGATACATATGAATACATTCTTATAAAAAAAATGCAATATATATATTAACTTATACATGCATGCACCATCTTCTAGTTGGTCTCGAGCTACACTTGCCCTTTTCAAGACATAATGGTTTAACTCCAAATCCATCACCTTTTACCTCATATTTTTAGCATCATGTTTTATCATTCTCTTAACCTGTTTTCCCTTTTTCCAATGCATTCCACATAAATTTCTACCAACCTCATAAACTATATATATATGCTTATAACATTACGACAAATCATAGTTTACCAATCATAAATCATATTCCCAATAAAGGCAACCATTATCATCAACCACAATCCATCACTAATACTCACAAACAATATACACATTACATATCAGACTACATAACATTGTTATATTCACAATTCACCAATCATTGATCTCAATATTTATTTATTTCAACATTTGTATATCATATTAACAACAAAGACATACTCGGGCCCAAAACACACTAATATGTTATTCAAAGTTCATCATTATTTCCAACAACCATAGCTGCAAATACAAACCTTTCCCCAACCAGGTCGGTTGTCCACTGGGCCTCAGGCCACTGCCAATCCCAGGGGTCCGCAGGAGGCAGATAGGCATGTATAAAACTATCATTAACGAACCTTCTCCCAACCAAGTCGGTAGTCCAAGTTCGGTTGCCCAATTCACTGGGTCCGCATGGTTCCGCAGGAGGTAGATAGGTACGTATAACACTGAATGAATCGAACTTTCCCCCAACCAGGTCGGTAGTCCAAGTTCGGTTGCCCAATCCACAGGGGTCCGCATGGTTCCGCAGGAGGCAGATAAGTTCGTCCATTTATCTCTACTTTCTCAATTCATTTCACATTACACAATAGATTTGCACCATATCTCAAATCACATTGGAACAATTCATCATTTACCTCATCATTGTAACACCCCCACATCCAATGCACACACACTACAATCACAACAATGTAGCATAAGTGCACCAAACATAGGGATGTTACGGTTTTCTTCAACATTCAAAACATTTTAAACTTGATACAATACCCTAATCATTATACATTATAGAAATTAAGTCATTGACTTAAAATATAAACATGTTAGATATACATATATACATTTAAATATTACACAGCGGAAGTTATAAAATAGGTACATATTTACATTATAAACATTACTTTACAAAATATAAAAGAAGTATACATGATTGGCAAGTCTGCTCTGATCTTTAAGTCCTCAAGAATCAACTCTTCACTGTCTACTCTCACTCGGTCTTGATGAACTCTCGGGTTCAACTCTACCAACTCTATCACCTGCGCGATCAAACACTATCGCGCTAAGCCAACGGCTTAGTAAGATAAAACATGCTAATGTTTTGCTTTGATGCAATGCAATGCCAATTCTCAATCCATATTATACATGTAACATCATATATGCAAAACTAACAACATGCCTTTACATTTCATAACTCAACATAAATAGACATATCATATTTCGACATCTTATCATATACCTCATTAGTATTCATTTAATCATTCATAATCAACATTAAGCAAAGACAAGCATGGGCCCAAGACACACTAATATGCCATTCAATTTTCAGAGTTAATGTTTTGGTTCTATCATCACATTTATCAATATCATAAACCCAACTAGGCTTCAAGGATTAGGTTCAACCAAGCTTCAAGGGGAGCAAAGCATGCTAAGCTTCAACCCAACTTGGCTTCAAGAACCAACCCAACCTAGCTTCAAGGGTGGTAACATCTCAATTAGGCTTCAAGGATTCAATCCAACCTAACTTCAAGAGATTGTTACACTTATTAGGCATGCCACCAACAACCAACTCTGAAAATGGAATAACACATTAGCCACACAATTCATTTATTATTCAATTATCATTTCCATTCTCAATTCTCAACAACATTTGGGCAAACATGCCTTATTTCTTTCAATTGCATCACATCATAGCCAACCACCATGGCATTGTCTCATATCATGTCTTATTTGAATTATCATTGCATCTTTGATATACATTTCAATATTCATTACTCATGAAACACATTACCATTTACAATGCATAACATAACATTATTCAATCTCAACAATGCAATTAGGGTAAAGAACAATTGATATGATTCATAGCTTTAGAACCTTACACATGTAATTGATTATATCATTCATTGATTCAAGTGTATTTAAAATGTTTAGGGTTAGGTTTAGGGACCAACCTACCCTTTTGAGAACCAAAACAATGCAAAAAGAACAAGGAAGTAAAACCTTAACCTACACAATTGAGGGACACGGGCAGCCACTTGAGGGACACGGCCAAGCTTGTGGTCGTGTCACTCAAACCAATTGGACAGTAAGAAACACGGGCAAGGGACACGGCCAAGCTTATGGCCGTGTCTCTTAAACCAAAACTCACAGTAGCTAACACGGCTTGGGAACACGGCCGTGTCTCTCAAAACTAATTCAACACACGCAAAAGTTTCATGACTTGGCCGTGTCTCTCCTTTGCTTTTGGCCGTGTCTCCCAAAACACAAACCCTAATATGCAAAATTCTCCTCCAATTGCACTCAAACTCATCAAACACCATATAACATGTTTCAAATGAATGAAATCAATGTTCTAAACACAAATTCTACATGTTTATCACAATATTCCTTATTAAAACACATCAACCAAAACATTTAAACATATACCATCTCAAACCCTAAAACCAACTTTACACTTGAACTTCCACTATCAAAATCTATTTAAACTTACAACCTTCACAACCAAACCAACCTCAAATCAAT
Source organism: Garcia nutans (assembly GCA_947685225.1). Lineage (NCBI taxonomy): Eukaryota > Viridiplantae > Streptophyta > Magnoliopsida > Malpighiales > Euphorbiaceae > Garcia > Garcia nutans. Next base: position 30,578,649 of record CANTUV010000005.1, on the reverse strand, counting down.
CTTTTAACTAACAATCAACTTTAACATTTGTAAATACATATCAAACACACCAAATCATCAACTCAACAATTCACCATACACCTTAGCCACAACTTCCAAATTAATGAAAGAAAACAAGAAATTACTTACCTTATATGAAGAAATTCCACAAATCTTTCACCAAATCTCTCAATTCCTTCATCAATTTGAGTATAGCATCAAGAACACTTCTCTTTCCCTTTGTCTTCTTCAATGGCCGGCACAAACATGAGAAGAAAAGAAAATTCAACAAAGTCAAATGACTTTTCTTCTTTAAATCTCCACCAAGAGATTTTATCCAAGCAATTACCAAAATGCCCTCAATCATATAACTAACTTTTTGTCTTATATAAGCCCATATATGCAATTACACACTCAACAATAAAATATCTTCTTCCACTAACCAACACCTTGACTCTTCTTTGACCCATTTATATGTTATATATATCAACATATACACAACATATACCATTCTCTCTAAACCCTAAATCCTTCCCAAAACACATATACTTTTCTTTTTCTCAATTCTTTATCTTGCAATTTAAAACAACCACAATAACAACAACATACAAAACTTCTAGAGCATAAATGAGGATATTACAATCATAGCCAATCACAATGGCATCAATTAGGCAAACATGCCTCAATCATCATTTACATCATCATAGCCAATCACGATAGCTTCATACATCATTATATCTCAATCTCTATTTCATGTCTCATTATTATTACATATATAATCATTCATCATTTAAGTATACACAATCAATTACATTATTATATCATCATATCATACAATCATATCATCACATCTTTCATCTTTCATAGTATATACATTATTGAATGCTCTCACATTTCATATACTCTTATTGATATACTCATAGGTATCAATGATATAATAGATTTCTTAACACATTTATAATCAAATGGTTTAAGGTTCAAAGTCATATAAATATATGAAATCAAATAGGGTTTTGTACTTACCTCAATAGCACTTCACACAACTCTAAACTCTTCATCTCTCAAGAGTTCTTTACTTCTCAACTTAGGGCAATTCACTTCCTTCCAAAACCTAATCCAAAAGGAATATTAGCAAAATGACCATATGAATAGTACATTCTGGTTTTAGACTCCATTTTATCCTTATTTTGAAAAATTGTATAAAATAATCTACTTGACTAAAAATTCTAAAATTTTTACAGAATTTATTTTTGTATCTTAAAATCATTCCTTTAAAATTTCAGATCAAACTGAACACAAAATCTTGGTTAAATAGTTCACCTAACCAGACTGCCCCAATTGCCCTGCATCCTGGCAGCAGTTCTGAACTTTGTGAATTCCATAAATCAAATTCAATCAACGTGGTTCCAAATTATTTTTCTCAAATACTAGACTCACTAAGTAACAACATATCCAAAATTCAATTGAATATGATTTTTCTACATTTTATTAAAAATCCCGAAATAGAGCTGTCTCAGTTAAGGTACCTGCTGGAACAGGTCTAATAAAAATAATCTTTCTAAACTCATAACCTATCCAAAATCGAATCAACATATTTTTCAGTCATTCTAGACTCATAGAGGCACAACATATCAAAAATTCACTTCAAGAACATTTTTCTTTAATTAATTAAAAATCATACAAATCACAGCCTTTACTAATTGTAAAACAGAAACAATTTCACTAAACACAACTCTTACTCTTCCATCACCAACACCAACCCAACTTCTCATCTATCAAGCAAAATCAATACTTAAAATCACACCATAAGCAACTTAATCATACCATCATCAAATCACAACTCAACTCAAGCATAACTTCAAAAATAACAAGAGTAAACAAGAGAAAACTTACACAAAATCATGAAATTCTTGAAATTCCAACTTGTTTACTTGAAATCTCTCTCAACTTTGAAGCTTAGAACATCAAACTCTCACTTAGCTCTCTTGTCTTCCTTTGCTTTAGGTGAGCCGGCCACACAAGGAAGAAGAAGAAGAAATGATGAAGAAACCCTAAAGTCAACACTCATTAAATACTCCTCCAAAAGTAATTTACTATCTTACCCTCATGCACATTTTAATTCCCTTTACAAACTCTTGCCTATTTTGGTAATTTCACACTTAACAATATAAATATCTTCTTCCCTTGACCAAGCCCTTTGACCAACTTATATGTCATATATATCACCATATACACTACATATACACTTCTCTCTACACATTGCTTTTCTTTCCAATTACACATATACATTATCTCTTAACTTCTTTTATCATTCAAATAAACCATACACAATTACCACTTATCACTTACACCTTCAATTCAATAATAACAATATTATCATAACTTCTAGGCACACTTAGGGATATTACAATTAGACATATACATATACATCACATATATATTAAATCCAAATACAACAACTCCTCCAAAACTTTTAAGGTATATCTCGGGATATTACACTCCAGCTCGCCCACTGCCGCAGTTTTCTGCGGCAGTTTTTTTTTGCCAGCGCATTTTTTTCTGTGGCAATTTTTTTCGGCAGCGTAAATTTTCCGACGCAAATTTTTTGAAACCTAATTCAATTAGGTTTTGGTTTCTTTTTTTATTAATATTACTTACCTTAACTAATTAAGAATAAACAACCTCAAACCACTATAAATAAGGACCAAAGGCAATTAATTTTGGGGCAGGAAAAATTTCACAGTGCTTGGAGAATTGGAATCCGAAGGTGAAGTGGAAAAGCAAAAATTCAATTCAATTGATTTTTAAAGGAGCAGCATCACGATTTAAACAATTCAAAGGCAAAAAAGGCTTGTCTTTGGAGCTAGTTCATCCAAAAAGAATTGTTTTTGGAAGAATCATCAAAAGAAGGTATTTGTTATTTGATTTTCTTCAATTGTTTTTACACAGTAGCTAAAAACTAGGATTTTTGTGTTTTTCAAAAGTTGAAATCTTAGAACTTTAATTTAGTTTTTCTAAAGCCAAAAAACCTTATTTCGTTAGTTTATCTTCCAAAAGGCTTAAAATTGCTATTTTTACTTCTTAAAAATCTTAAAACTCTAATTGAACATATTTTTCAAAAAAACTAAGATTTAAATTCTGTTTCTTTTAAAATTTTAAAGTAGGTTCTATTTCATTCAAAAAGCCTTAAAAAACATCTTTTCTACTTATAAAAACTTTAATTTGTTTGTTTAAATTCATAATACTTCATGAAATTATCAAATTGATTTCCAAATTCCTAAAAATTAATTCACCACCCATGACCCTAATTCTAAATCCTAAAATCTAAAATTCAACTTTTAAACCTAAAATAATGAACCCTAATCCTTTTAAAACCTTAAACCCTAATTTTTATGAACCCTAATCCTTTTAAAACATTAAAAAACATAAAAACATAAAATCATAAATTTTACACAGTAGCTTAGAAATCCAATAATCAAAAATCACAAATCAAAGTATTTTAAAGTGTCTAAAACCCTAGTTTCATGATTTCACCATTCAAATATTAATTTAGTTAATCAAAGAGTCTTATCAACCTTTTAAAACATAAAACCCCGATCTATTTTAATTCCATAAAAAGTCATAGTAGCTATAATTGAACTTTTATTTGCTTTATTCAATTCTATACTTGATTATACTTTGATTTATCTCTTATACTTTAATTTAATTTCAATACTTGATTTATTTAATTTATCATGGATGGATGTTTATTTTATATTTTGATTAATAGCTTTGATGAATGATTTATTTATGATGAATGATTATTTACTTTTATCAATTAATTTAGATTTCCAAAAGTTGTAAGAGGTATGTTTCCACTTGGTGGGTACCTCATTAGTTAAACATCATGTAATTTAATTTGCTTTTCTATTTTAGAACCTATGTAAAGGGCATGTTTCTACCTTTTGGTGGGTGTCCTATTTAGGCATGTGATGTAAGGACATTTTTCCATCCTTGGATGGGTGTCCATTTATTTGTTTTGCTTGGACCTTGCTTTGATTTTAATATAATGATGCTTTCTTTTAATTATTATGCGTAATATGGATAATGTTATTATATTTAAGAATTTTATAATATTAAGACCTATAAAAGAGGCCGGTTCCAATGAACCAGGCGTTGTGGGGGTGCTGGGCCATTTCTCACCTTCCCCACACGTACCCAAATTTTCGAACCCATTAGGGGGTTGGGGATTCCTTAGGAATAGAGTCATCCACCCCTTTCTTTTTTCTGGCCCGTCAGAGTGGCGACTCCATTTTCTCCGGACTTAGGTCCGTGTTCTCTAAGGCCCCGAGCCTAAACAGTGCCGAAGTCACAAGAACCATTCCACTGGGAGTGGGGGCGAAATCCCCGCTCACAGTGGCGACTCCACTAGGGATAAGAGAAGTTGATTCCGTTGGTCTTTATATTATTCTATTCTTTCTTATAATGATATTATACATTACATCATATTAGATTGCATTGTGTGCGTAAGTTAGGATGCCCGTGTTACCCGTGTTATGTTATGTAAGAGATACCATACTTTCACTCAAGGTATGGAGATCGAGTATGGCATAACCACTCATAGCCTAGTACCGTTTGGTATATAATTGCTATGGGAACCCTAAGCCTTTTTACCCAAAGACTAAAGCTCATGTAATTGACATAGTTACTTTCCTTAGGTTTTACCCCAAATGCATGTTGTTTGACTATGATTAATTTATCTTGGCTTAAATCATGGCTTATTTGGTTTGTTCTTTTTCTAATATGACCTAAGTACATTGTAAGCTGAAAATAAAATTTTCCTTTAAAGTCCAAGAGACCAAAGCTATTTTCAAAATTTTTCAAGATGGTCTTTGGACATAAGGCTTTTCTAAAAACAAATAAAAAATTCTTTGGCCCATGGCCCAAATACTAAGCCCAAAATCCACTTTTCTAATCTCTTTTACAATGGACTTAGAAACAAAACTATTTTCACCCAACCATTTTTTACAAAGAGCTTGCAAAAATATTTAGGTCAATTATGAAATACCAAAAATCAATTGTGGGCCTAGTTTACACTAAGAATAAATTAAACATGGGCTTGTTTTTGGCATGAACCATTAGTTACTCTTTTCAAGTGAGAAATCTATTTATAATAAACCTCTTAATTTCATTTTAATCTAACATAGCATAAAAGCTACTTTAGTTGGTTGAATGGATTAAAACCTAATTAATGGGAATTATCATGGATTGATTTCCATTTTCGAAAATATAACTATTGGTTGAAACATCCGAGGGAATTATTCGAAAGCAAGATACCACATGTTGGTATTTTGTTTACCATATACCCAGGAAAAAGTGACTCGCCATTCGTGTGTGGATGTTATAAGGTTGGAAGGAACATCCTATTTATCCTTATTTGTGGATTTGTTTGTGCTTACATGCATACATGCATACATTTGCATCTCATATCATTGATCCTTTTTGGCTCACAGCCCTGGATTACGGTAGCTCAAAAGTTTACAACAATCCGACCTACGCTGAAGATGAGGTATCTAGCAACGACTCAATCACTTGCTCACCAAAAACAATGGAGCCTGAACAAATTCAAAGGATGGTGGATGAGGCCCTCAATGCCAAGATGGAAGAAATCAAAGAGGCCCCAGCTGAGACCATGAAGAACCAATTGACTGCAATCTTAGAAAACCATGCCGAGGCATCTGCTAGCACTAAAAACCAAAGGACAAAGGGAAGACCAAAGTTAGTGAAGTGGTTTTTGATGATGAAAAGGTGATCATTGATGATGATGATGATTGGGCTCAATACTACCAAGATGTTCAAGAAAAGAAGAAAGAACCGAAGGCTGTTGAGAAGGTAACTATTGAAAAGACCGAGACATCCGATGTTGAAAAGATGATTGCTGATTTAGAAAAGAAATTTGGGAAGAAGTTGAAAACCGAAGAGAAGTCTGAGATCGACAAACTATTTGAACAAGATGAAGAGGTCCCTTATAAATTCAAGATGCCTTCCTTTGCTAAGTACAATGGCACCGGAAATCCCCATCTTCATGTGAAGCAGTATATCACTACCATGCAATCTGCCCGAGCTACTAAGGCTCAAACCCTAAGGTACTTTATGCTCTCGTTGGACCCTGTTGTCCAAAATTGGTTCAATACCTTAGATGATGGAACACAAAAGAGTTGGGATCTACTTTACAAAGCGTTCATCCAACAATATAGATATAATGTTGAGCTAGAAGTTACCTTAATGGAAGTGGAGTCCATTAGGGAAAGGCCAAATGAGAACTTTGTGGACTATGTGAAAAGGTGGAGAAACAAGGCCGCTTTACTCAAGAAGAGGCCCGATGAATCCGATCAAATAAGGATGATTGTGAGAGGGGTGTTGCCTAGTCTTCGTGAGAGGATGTCTCATACACTCATCTGTGATTTCAAAGACCTTCTCCAAGATGGTTTGCAAATTGAAGAATGGGAAAGGGAGAAGAGCCACTTTGCAACAAAAAGGAATGAGAAATGGAGCTATCAACCTGGAAGCCAAAGCATGCAAAAGGCCGTCTGTCTTAATGCTACTAACCAAGGAATAAGGAGACAATTTTCGAAATTGGGAAAACCGATGTCTTGGGTTCTCAACAAGCTTCAAAGAAAGGGATTGCTACAACCCTTAAATCCTCGTCCTTTACCTAACCCTCTCCCACCTAACTTTGACACCAAAGCATTTTGTCAATTTCACCAAATGTAAGGAAATGACACAGATAGATGTGTGAGGTTGAGACATGAGATCCAAAACCTAATTGATAATGGGAAGCTACCCAAGCCCAATAAGCCAAACACCAAAGACAACCCATTGCCAAAATTCAATAGGGTACCACCGTCGACAACCTTTATGATTGGAGGAGTTTTGCATGAGGACTTTGTCATGTCTTCTTTTCAAGATATGGATGAAAAAGCAATCAAAGAAGAAGAGGCATTTGTCAAAATTGAACAAGCTATGATGGGTGGAGAAGTAGCAATTTGTGTTGTCAACGGGTTTTGGGATTCAAGCGATAGTGATGATGATATTATACCCAAGAAGAAGGAGTGGACTTGGTCCGAGCCCGAAGAAGATGAGGTGATGAATACTAGATCAGGTAAGCCAAAGGAGATAGAAATAAATAAGGGGAAGGAAGTTGAAATAGAAGAAGATGATGTTGTGCTCAAGCAATTGAAAAGAACCCAAGCAAGTGTTAGCATTTGGGACTTGTTAGCTACTTCCAAAAAGCACCTAGAAACTATGGCCAAAGCCTTGGCTAGCATGCCAATTTTCACCTCCATAACACCGGAGGAGTTGATCAACTTCATAAAAATTGGGGAAGTAATGAAATGTGAAGAGGTCCAAGAAAAGAGTGAAGTTAATATGGGAGCAGTTTCTTTTTCAGATGCGGACTTACCAGAGGAGGGGAGAGACCACATCCGCCTTCTCTTTATCAAAATAGAAGTCAAGGGGAAGAGGACTCCATGTGCCATGGCCGATGATGGGTCTGCCATAAATGTTTGTCCACTTAAGATATTGCCAAAGTTAGCCATGTCAACAAGAGATCTAAACCCAATCGAGGTGACAATTCGTGCTTATGACAACACTAAGAGGCATGCCGAAGGGACTTTCAAAGCGGCTGTCAAGGTTGGTCCAATTGAATCTATTATTGAATTTGTTGTTTTAGACATTCTAGTTACGTTCGCCTTGCTCTTGGGGCGACCATGGTTTCACCCTCTTGGTGGAGTTCCTTCCACCCTTCATCAAAAAATCAAATTCCCTAATGGAAATAAGACAGTGGTCATTGAAGCTGAAGATAATGAGATTGTTAATGCTCTAATGGTTGAGAGGCCTCTCAATGGTTTTCAAGTGGCGGCAATTTCTAATGATGAATTAGTGGACTCCAAAGTTTTGAATATGATGAAGAACATGAACTACCTTCCCGGAGCTAGTCTTGGAAAGGGAAAGGCTGGTTTGACAAAGTTGCCATATTTTAGGACTCAAACTTCCAAGAAGGGGTTAGGATATGATGAAGACAACAATGTCCAGCCAAAGAAAAGTGAGAAGATTAGTTTCCCACCACTTGAGGAGATCTTTGTCAAAGCTCCAGATATGGGACCACTCCAAGGAAAGCCCGAGCTGATCATGTTCATGGGTAAGTTGATTCCAGGTTTTGAAATTTTTGCAGATGTTGCTGAACTAGTGGAGCAAGTGAAGAAATAGCTCACCCTGTCAACCAACAAAGAATCCAATCCAAAAGAGAAGAATGAAGCTGCCTTAAAAGCCAAGAAGACTCCAAAAGAGATTGCTGCCCTGGTCGAGGAAAAGTTTGAAGACATCCTGCTTTATGATTCTAAGAATAATGATTTTGATTTTGTCTTTAATTTGTCTGCTTTGTATGAGGATGATGATGTTTTCTTTTCCAAAATGAATGCAATAAAGTCTAATTTTGCTTACTTGTGTGATGTTTCTCCTGATGGTTGCATACATTTAAATAGCAGTTACATGAGCATCTTTAATATTAATTCTGTTAACATGCAATCATTAAATTTGGGATCAGCTGAAAATCCTAAAAACATTAGCATAGCATCCGACCTTACTCTTGATGAGAGAGAGAGATTTGAAAAAATATTCAAAAATATGAAGAAGTGTTTGCTTGGTCTTATGAAGATATGCCGGGGATAGATCGAGACATAGCCGAGCATCATATTCCTACTTACACTCACATTAAACCTGTCAAACAAAAGCTTAGGCGATTAAGTGGGATGAATTGGTTAAAGAAGAGGTCACTAAGAAAGTACAAGTGAAGTTCCTTGAAGTGATAGAATATCCAGATTGGTTAGCCAATATAGTACCTGTGCCAAAGAAAGATGGAAGGATAAGGGTCTGCGTGCACTATAGAGATTTAAATAAGGCTTCCCCTAAGGATGATTTTCTTTTACCTCATATAGATGTTCTCATTGATAGTGCAGCCTCTAGCGTGCTACACTCGTTTGTAGATGGATTTTTCCGATACAATCAAGTGTTAATGGCCCAAGAGGATAAAGCCAAAACTGATTTCATTACTACATGGGGTATATTTTGTTATAGGGTGATGCCTTTCGGTTTAAAGAATGCTGGAGCAACCTACCAAAGGATGGCCACCACACTATTTCATGACATGATGCACAAAGAAGTTGAAGTATATGTTGATGATATGATGGTGAAGTCGGATACAAGGGAGCAACACTTCCAGAATGTAGAATCATTCTTCGATAGAGCTTTAAAGTATAAGCTAAGATTAAACCCGAAGAAGTGTGTATTCGGTGTTACTTCAGGCAAATTATTGGGACATATAATTGGTTCGAATGGCATTGAGATTGATCCTAACAAAGTCAAAGCAATCAGGGATATGCCAGCCCCAAAGACAGAGAGAGAAGTTTGGGGATTCATTGGTAAACTGCAGTACATTAGCAGATTTATAGCGAAACTCACAACAATTTGTGAGCCTATCTTCAAATTGCTTAGAAAGAATCAGTCGGTCGTATGGAATGAAGAATGTCAAAAGGCCTTTGACCGAATAAAAGAGTATTTGTTGAATCCACCTGTTTTGAAACCACCTAAACCCGGCAAACCTCTATTACTATACCTAGCAGTAGAAGAAGAGTCGATAGGAGCCATGCTAGCCCAAGTAGATGAGTCGGGAATTCAGCATGCCATTTACTATTTGAGTAGAAAGCTCCTACCTTATGAAATTAAGTATAGTATCATCGAAAAGACATGTATAGCCGTGGTTTGGTCTTCTAAGAAGTTGAGGCATTACTTTCAATCATATAGTGTGCAAGCAATTTCCAGGTTGGATCCAATAAAATACTTAAGGGAGACACCCTTTGTAATTGGGAAATATGGTCGATGGTTGATAATTTAGAAGAATTTGAGATCGAGGAAAATAATCAAGGGTAGAACGGTGGCAGAATTCCTGGCTCAACAACCATTACCAGAAAGTGAAGAGGTAATCTTGGAATTTCCAGATGAACATTTAGAAGTAATTGAAGTACAAGGGTGGAAAATGTATTTTGATGGAGCGGTAAACAGGAAAGGAGCAGGTTTGGGAGTTATACTAGAATCGCCTGAAGGGGAATTTATCCCTTTAGCCAAGAAGTTGAAATTTAGGGCAACCAATAACATGGTGGAGTACGAAGCTTGTATTTTCGATTTGGAAACCCTAATGATTATGAAGGTGGATAAGGTGGAATTTTATGGCCATTCTTTGCTAGTAGTATCCCAAGTAAATGGAAAGTGGGAGTTGAAAGAAGAAAAATTGAAACCATACCACCATTACTTAACCATGATGAAGAAGAATTTTAAGGAGTGTAGGTTTATACACCTGTCAAGAGAAGAAAATCAGATGGCTGATGCCCTAGCTACATTGGCTTCGGTATGGGAAAATCCCGCCAGCCTATTCCTTAAGCCTCTGATCTTGACCAGTTCATCAACTCCTTGCTATGAATATGAGACAATCATGGAAATTGATACAGACCATGATGTGTGGTATGATACTATAAGGCGATTTTTGGAGGAAAGAGAATACCTGCAGGGGGCAACAAAGAAAGAGAGAAGTTCCATAAGGAGGTGGTCATTGCAATACATCACCTTCCATGGAGAGTTATACTGAAGATGGCCTGATGGAGTGCATTTGAGATGTTTAAGAAAGCATAAAGTGGAGCGCATCATGTCTGAAATACATGCGGGAAGTTGCGGTCCGCACATGAGTGGTTTGGCCCTAGTTAAGAAGATTATTCGACAAGGTTACTATTGGTTGACCATGGAGAGAGACTGTATTGAGTTTGTCAAGAAGTGCTAGCAATTTCAGATGTATGGTAACTTGAATCACATGCCTCCTGAAGAACTGCATTCAATGTCTTCACCCTGGCCATTTGCCACCTGGGGTATCGACATTATAGGAGAAATACATCCGACAGCCTCAAACGGTCACCGTTTCATTGTAGTAGCAGTTGATTATTTTTCAAAATGGGTCGAAGCCGAATCCTTCAACAAGCTGGGCGCAAGTCAAATGGCTAGGTTTATCGAAAAGAACCTCATCTACAGATATGGGGTCCCACACAGTGTGATATCAGACAACGGAGTACAGTTTCAAGGAGTAGTTAAGGATTTATTCTCCAAGTACCAAATCCATCATCATCGATCCTCACCTTATAGACCAAAGGCTAATGGTGAAGTAGAAGCAACGAACAAGACAATTAAGCAAATTCTGTCCAAGATGACTAAGACTTACAGGGACTTGTAGAAAATGCTTCCCTTTGCTTTATGGGGATATAGGACGAGTGTGCAAACACCTATTGGAATGACACCATTCTCTTTGGTTTATGGGATGGAAGCGGTATTGCCAATTGAAATCGAGATCAAGTCATTAAGAGTAGTCTTGGAAGCTAAGCTGCCTGAAACGGAATGGGTAGCGAGCAGATACACACAATTAGCTCTATTAGAAGAGAGAAGGTTAAAGGCACTATATCATCACCAACTATATCAAAAGAAGATAGCTCGGGCCTATAATAGAAGGGTTAAAATCAGAAAATTCAGAGTTGGGGATTTGGTATTGAAGCAATGTAAGCCTAATGTATCTAATCCAAGAGGGAAGTTCAAACCAAGCTAGGAAGGGCCATATGTCATGAAACAAGTCATGAGCAAAGGTGCGGTGAAGTTATCAAACATGGATGGGAATGAATTTAGTGAGACAGTAAACATTGACAGGTTGAAGAGGTTTTATGTATGATAGGAAGAAAAAGAAGAAAAAAGAGCTTGCTAGGTTGAAAACCCAAAAAGGGCAGCCTAGGCAAAAGTTAGAGCGGTCCACTAGTATCGAAAACCCGAAAGGGCGGGCTAGGCAACAATTAGGGCTACATGAGAGAAAATTGTCAATTAGAAAACCCGAAAGGGCTAATTGGCAATAGGAGTGATCTTGTGTATGCTGGCTTTATGTTTGGTTGTTCACCAATTTAATAAAACAAAATTAATGATTAAATTTGTCCTATGTGCACTGTTATAAGTATTTGACCAGATACGGATGAAATAAATAATCATAATTGCAAAAGGTGACGACAAATTGTAAATGGAAAAGAAGCATCTTTTATTACTTTAGTTATTTTTCATCCTTACAAAAACTTTCTGAATTGACAAATGTAAAATCTATGGCAGTCGATAAGTGTAACATGCAGGCCAGCTTTGCCTTAATCGATCCAAGTAGGCTTCAGTCAAGCAAGGCATGTCTAGGTCAGGAGCAAAGTCAGAATCACGAGGCTCAGCTCCATACTGACGCCCAAGTCGGCGAGGATCATAGCATGTAACTTGACGAAGAGCAGCAAGGGGAACATACATCAAGTATGTCCACATGGTGATACGAGAAATCTTCCACCAAGGTACCAACCAACGGATATTGACTTCAGAGTGTGAGTGGATCTAGTCAACCCAGTCAGCATATGAAGAAGCAGGATGGAGTAGCTTCCTAGCAGAATGATGATGTGGCAGGTACCTGGCAAAATCCACGGAGGGGGTATCAAGCTAACAAAGACGCTCTTGAAGCCAAATCTGTGAAGAAAGAATTAAGAAAAAAAAGAAGAAGAAAAAAGTTCACTAAGTTGAAAACCCGCGAGGGCAGCTTAGGCAAAAATTAGGCATCTCGCTAGTTTCGAAAACCCGCATGGGTGGACTAGGAAAAAGTTAGAGCAATATAAAAAAATAAAAAAAAACCTAAATTTAAAACCTGAAAGGGTAGTTTAGGTAATTACTTGAATCAGCAACGAACTCCCAGTCAGTCTCTTTGACAATCCTGATTTAAATCGGTCTAATCCAACTAAGGTCTCGGCTAAGATCACAGGTACCGGTGATAAGCCTCCTTCCATTTGATCCATGATATCCAATACTCGTGGGTCAATATCGCCGTCAGAAGAAACAAGCAAGAATTGGCCAAGCAAGCAAAGACAAAGCATGCGTCCCCATGCCTTAGTAGGAGCCAAATGAGAAAAACAGAAGTCAATCAAAGGAGCAAGTAGAATTTTTTCACCTCTCATCAACTGAAGAACTTTGGGTTTTGGAATTTGAAATAACATCTGCATCTTCTGTTGAGTCTTGGAAATCAATGTGGGTAACGCCATTTGTTGATTATTTGGATGTCCAAGGATGGCCTCAAATTCATCAATCAAGGGACATATTTCAAGGCCATTAATTCTAAATACCCTAGAATCTGTATCCCACAGGGAAGCCACGGCATGTAAGGAGTGGTCCAATTTGACATTTTGAAAGCATTTTAAAACATCAAGCTTTGACCATGAAATTTGCTTCCAATGGTTGGCATCCATATTCTTAAATAGAATTTTTATTTTCTTTAAATGGTGCTCGGTCATGGTTGATGAATAAAGGGAAACCAAAATTGCTAAAGGGAGTCTTCACGTTGAAAGAGAGAGATTTTTGGTTTATGAATTGAAATATGGCATGCAAGGTGATTTATATAGAATAAAAAAAACCTTTTCCAAAAGTGAAATGGAAAAGATGATGGGAAAGGATAAGACCATATGGCATAAGGAAAGGAAGTGGTCACAATTTCTTTTTCTACTTTGGATTTGGTTTGACAAAAGAAGTGGATATTAATTACGATGTACTATATATATAAAAAAATAATAATAAATAATAAATAATTTTGGCAGTAACGAAAAAAAAGGGAGAAAATTTGGCACTAATGAAAAAATATGCAAAAAAAAAAGATTACAGTAAAGAGGAAAATTGTATATTTTCATTATTGTACAATGTTTTACAATTGCTACAATATTTACATATCACTAAGAGGGTGGTGGTAGGTCACCAAATAAAGACTTGAAAAAGTCGTTGCCTGTTGGAGGAGGGGGCAAATTACTCGTCCCGGGATCTTCCGAAGCAGAAGCACTAAAATCCCTATTGCCTTGGAGTTTCGATTTGTCATGGTCCTCATCAGAAGCAGACGAAAGGATCTCATGGTCATCAGTCAGGGGGCCTCTCAATGAAGAAGCTCTGGGATCCCTCATTCCTTGAAATCGAAACTCACAAAAATTTTATTCAGATTGATGATATAAACTTTCAAAATGAGAAGCTTGTTGACGACTTGCAGCCAACTCTTCTTGAAGTTTCTTATTTTATTCTTCAAGCATCCGCTGTTAGCCAAGAGAGGAAAAGGTAAGAGCATACATAATCATGCATACATATAGCATAAACTATTATGAAATGAGGAACGTACCAAAACAAGGAAAGAAGAGCATGAATCAAGCAAGACATGGCCAAGCCAAATCAAGCTTGGCCATGTTACCTCAAAAGAAATTTTGGCAGAATATGACATGGGTAGGCGACACGGCCAAGCCACTGGCCGTGTCTCACCTAAAGGACAAAGTCAAGAAGGACCAAACAAAGAAAGAAAAGAAACAATAGGTGACCCTGGCAAGAAACACGGCCAAGCCACTGGTCGTGTCCCATCCTAAGCCTAGAACAAAGAAAAACCAAAGAAAAGACACAGAAGCTGACACGCCCAGGAGACATAGCCAAGCCACTGGCCGTGTCACTCCCATCTTCAAAGAATAAAGAAGACCCCGATCTCCAAGGATGAAGATCCATTTTTAAGGGTGAAGTCCTGATCTTCGAGGGTAAAGATCCATTCTGAGGGTGAAGAATCACAATGCATAAAATATCCGGAGCAGTCAGACTTCTCAACTGATAAAAGGTTAGTCAAATTCATTCTCGGGTCCAAGTACCCAATCTCAGGTCCAAGTGCCCAAATCAAATCAATCCTGGGTCCAAGTACTCAAATCAGTTCAAGCTCGGGTCCAAGTACCCAATCTTGGGTCCAAGGGCCCAATCTCGGAACCAAGTGCTCAATCTTGGGTCCAAGTACCCAAATCAAATCAATTTAGGGCCGAGTATCCCAATACTGTTAGGATCGAGTATCCCAATCAGTTTAGGATCGAGTGTCCAAATCTAATTAGGATTGAGTATCCAAATCTCTCAGGTCCAGAACCTAAAATTTTCCTTAGGTCCAGAACCTAGAATCTCCCTTAAGTCTAGAACTTGAACCAGGTCTAGAACCCAAATTTTCCTTATGTCCAGAACCTAGAATTATCCTTGAGTCCAGAACTCAAACCGGGTCCAGAACCCAAATTTTCTTTAGGTCCAGAACCTAGAATTTTCCTTGAGTCCAGAACTCGAATCGGGTTTAGAAGCCAATTTTTTCTTTAGGTCCAAAACCTAAAATTATCCTTGAGTCTAGAACTCAAACCGGGTCTAGAAGCCAAATTGTTTTTTAGGTCCAAAACCTAGAATCATCCTTGATTCCAGAACTCAAACCGGGTCAAGAACCAAAAATTTTCCTTAGGTCCAGAACCTAGAATTATCCTTATGTCCAGAACTTGAACCGGGTCCAGAACCCAAATATTTCTTAGGTTTAGAACCTAGAATTATCCTAGAGTTCAGAACTCAAACCGAGTCCAGAACTCGAACCTGGTCCAGAACCCAAATTTTTCTTAGGTCTAGAACCTAGAATTTATCCTTGAGTCCAGAACTCAAACCGGCTCCAGAACCCAAAACCTCAATCTCAAAAATTAAGTCTTATTGTTTTTCACTCTCTTTCACTAAAGTTTAAGATTTTTCAAGCAGGGGGCAAACTTTAGACCCTTAATTTTGACCCAATCCGGTCCAATATGTTGTATTTAGTCCAAAATGATTTTTGTTGTCTAATTGGTCCAAAATAATTTTTGTTAAATAATTTTTGCTTTAGTATCTAATTTTTATTAATAAAAAAATAAACAAATAAAAATCAAAAAATAAAAATAAAATAAAAATCGGAGTCGGAAAAATCGGCAGCGAAAAACAGTCGCACGGGCCCTTGGGATATTTCGCCCGCAGGAAATTCCTGCGGGCGAAATCACTGTGCTATTTCGCCCGCAGGAAAATCCTGCAGGTGAAATAGCTCGCCCTCAGGAATTTCATGCGGGCGACGCTCCAGCTCGCTCACTGCCGCAGTTTTCTGCGGCAGTTTTTTTTCGCCAGCGCATTTTTTCCTGCAGCAATTTTTTTAGGTAGCGCAAATTTTCCGACGCAAATTTTTCGAAACTTAATTCAAATAGGTTTCGATTTCTTTTTCTTATTAATATTACTTACCTTAACTAATTAAGAATAAACAACCTCAAACCACTATAAATAAGGACCAAAGGCAATTAATTTTGGGGCAGGAAAAATTTCACAGTGCTTGGAGAATTGGAATCCGAAGGTGAAGTGGAAAAGCAAAAATTCAATTCAATTGATTTTTAAAGGAGTAGCATCATGATTTAAACAATTCAAATGCAAAAAAGGCTTGTCTTTGGAGCTAGTTCATCAAAAAAGAATTGTTTTTGGAAGAATCATCAAAAGAAGGTATGTGTTATTTGATTTTCTTCAATTGTTTTTACACAGTAGCTAAAAACTAGGATTTTTGTGTTTTTCAAAAGTTGAAATCTTAGAACTTTAATTTAGTTTTTCTAAAGCCAAAAAACCTTATTTCGTTAGTTTATCTTCCAAAAGGCTTAAAATTGCTATTTTTACTTCTTAAAAATCTTAAAACTCTAATTGAACATATTTTTCAAAAAAACTAAGATTTAAATTCTGTTTCTTTTAAAATTTTAAAGTAGGTTCTATTTCATTCAAAAAGCCTTAAAAAACATCTTTTCTACTTATAAAAACTTTAATTTGTTTGTTTAAATTCATAACACTTCATGAAATTATCAAATTGATTTCCAAATTCCTAAAAATTAATTCACCACCCGTGACCCTAATTCTAAATCCTAAAATCCAAAATTCAACTTTTAAACCTAAAATAATGAACGCTAATCCTTTTAAAACCTTAAACCCTAATTTTTATGAACCCTAATCCTTTTAAAATATTAAAAAACATAAAAACATAAATTTTACACAGTAGCTTAGAAATCCAATAATCAAAAATCACAAATCAAAGTATTTTAAATTGTCTAAAACCCTAGTTTCATGATTTCACCATTCAAATATTAATTTAGTTAATCAAAGAGTCTTACCAACCTTTTAAAACAAAAAACCCTGATCTATTTTAATTCCATAAAAAGTCACAGTAGCTATAATTGAACTTTTATTTGCTTTATTCAATTCTGTACTTGATTATACTTTGATTTATCTCTTATGCTTTAATTTAATTTCAATACTTGATCTATTTAATTTATCATGGATGGATGTTTATTTTATATTTTGATTAATAGCTTTGATGATTGATTTATTTATGATGAATGATTATTTACTTTTATCAATTAATTTAGATTTCCAAAAGTTGTAAGAGGTATGTTTCCACTTGGTGGGTACCTCATTAGTTAAACATCATGTAATTTAATTTGCTTTTCTATTTTAGAACCTATGTAAAGGGCTTGTTTCTACCTTTTGGTGGGTGTCCTATTTAGGCATGTGATGTAAGGACATGTTTCCATCCTTGGATGGGTGTCCATTTATTTGTTTTGCTTGGACCTTGCTTTGATTTTAATATAATGATGCTTTCTTTTAATTATTGTGCGTAATATGGATAATGTTATTATATTTAAGAATTTTATAATATTAAGACCTGTAAAGGAGGCCGGTTCCAATGAACCGGGTGTTGTGGGGGTGCTGGGCCATTTCTCACCTTCCCCACACGTACCCAACTTTTTGAACCCATTAGGGGGTTGGGGATTCCTTAGGAATCGAGTCATCCACCCCTTTCTTTTTCCTGGCCCGTCCGGGTGGCAACTCCATTTTCTCCAGACTTAGGTCCGTGTTCTCTAAGGCCATGAGTCTAAACAGTGCCGAAGTAGCAAGAACCATTCCACCGGGAGTGGAGGCGAAAATCCCCACTCACACAAGGTGAAATTGAACTCTGTTTACTTAAGAGAGGGATGACCTAGGCATTGTTCGGCAAGCCAAAAACTAGTATCCACCCTATTAATATCAATCGCTAGTTTGTCCCCTGAAGCCTTCATGAAATTTTTGGCTTGTTTTTATTGGCTTGTAAACCCCAATAACCTACCATGAGCTATTGTGATACTTATGGCAAGTTTGATAATCACTACGGAGCAAAAGGGAAAGAAGATCAAAGAGAAGGATATATAGTCAAGACTACAGAGATAGTTGAAGGACACTTGAATTAGACCTAATATCGTAGACTTATTGAGATAAAGTCAGGACTGAAGCAGACTTGTGCCACTACACTCATCCATTATAGAAACACAAGTTGGTAAAAACAAGACAACTCTTTTAGAGCTAGGACATAAAAAAGTAAAAAAAAAAGGAAAAAGAAAATAAAGAAAAAAGGGAAAGAAGAAGAAAATAAAACCCAAAAAAGCTATTTCGAAAGCCAACCGAGTTCTTTTTTACCTAAAGCAAGCAGAAGACTTCCACTTAGTTTACGAGGATGGATTGACTTAAATTTGTCTAGCCTAGCCAAAGACTAAAAAGCATAAGGGAAAGACCATCTTTCATTTTATCCAACATACCTCCAGGTCTGCAATCTTGAATGTCTTAGATTTGATATTCCAAAAGGGAAAAGGACGGAATAAAAAAGTAAGAAAAAGAGTGGCTAAAGATCAAGATAGTATTGATTGGATCCATATTTCTACCAAGAAGATGGAAGGACATTCAAGTATTGTATTTTCATGAAGTCAGATGATAAAAGTAATGCCCAAAAGGTAAAAATGGAACCTATAACCATAGACAGTTCCAATAAGAAGATTGTAGTGTGAAGGTTTATCAATAGTATCACATCAGCTCCAGCTCAAAGATGGCCTTCATTTAACCCGTGTCCCTTATAGACCCCATTTCAAGCTTATTAAAGACTTGTTGATCTCTCTTGGTAGGTAGAGTCTATTAATAGAGATAGTTTGAATAAGCATGCCTATGAGATAGACAATATTTAAACTCAATGAGTCTTTTGGCCAAGTAATGTGTATGTGCCTATCTAAAGTGCAACAGTTCTTGCTCAAATAGAAATGATTCCCAAGTTTAGTATGGTAACTAAGGTTGTCATGTTATAGATATGTTAATTTGGAAAATTGACTCCTTAGGTACAATGACACTGATTTGACAAATCCAAAATATGATTTTAAGATTAAAAAATATTTTTATCATATAAAGCCTTCAAGTTTTGGGAAGTATGTTATATTGTTGTACCTCAGTGGACATACTGGGTGAAAGTTGGCTAATGAAAGGATCGCCTGTAAGGTCTTATCATGATGAAGCTGCCAACCAAATGTGTTGAAATGGATATCTCCCATGTCTTTGGCTACCATGCTTGGGCCCCCACTACTCATGCTTTCAACATTCTAGAAATAAAGCCATAGATGTGAAGACTTCTGTTGTTCTAATGCAAGACCTGAGCGAGCATCTAGAAAGAACCAATGAGAGTGCTTTGGCTTACCATCTCGGTCTGTGATTCAATGAAATAACTGTAAGTATTATTCATGCATATCATGCATACATAAGCGTATCACACTGTATTTTATTGTCTACTATTACCTACTCTTTGTTAAAGTGAATAGCAAACACCATGTGAAGTAAACAATCAAAAGAAAATATTGAATTGGCCATGAAAGGGCCATTGCAAAAGAAAGAAGAGATGCATGCTTGTGTAAGGAATAAGACAATAAACAAACTTCAATCAAAGCCTGCATGGAAACAAAATCATTGGTTTGAGCCTACACAGGGGGCAAAGTTTCTCTTTTCAATTTTTGATTTTATACGTGTACAAAACATTTTCAGACTCACTTTCAATATTTTACCATGCAGGGGGCAAAGAGAGGATATGAGGGCTAGCTGGCTTTAAAATAGCTGAATTTTTGGCAAAATAACTGAATTTTTTTGCAAAAAGAAGAACAAAATGAACAGAACAAGAAGAAAGTAAGAACCCCAAAAGAATGAAGATGCAAAAGACAAAAGATCAGTCTAGCTAGAAGATCTGAAGCCAATATAGGAAAAATGTCCAAGGATGAAGATCCATTTTGAAGGGTGAAGACCCAATGTCTCCAAAGGATGAAGATCCAATTTGAAGGGTCAAGGCCCGATGTCCAAGGATGAAGATCATTAAAGAATGAAGCAAACGGCTAGAAAAAAGTCAAAACTCTCAAATGATAGAAGGTCAGTCCAACTAGAAGAGCTGAAGTTGATCCATTAAAGAATGGAACAGATGGCTTGAAGAAAGCCAGCACTCCCAAATGATAAAAGGTCAGTCAACTAGAAGATTTGAAATTGATGGCTAGAAGAAAGTCAAAACTCTCAACTGATAGAAGGTTAGTTGCAACCAACTCGGGTCTAGAACCCAAATTATTTTCTAGTCCAATACTCAATCTGAGCCCAGAACCCAAAATCTAGTCTTTGGTTAAGAACCCAAAATCTAATTTTGGGTCGAGAATCCAAAATCTAGTCTCGGGTCGAGAACTTAAATTTAGTCTCGGGTCCAGAACCAAAAATTAGCATTGGGATGAGTACCTTTTGGGTCAAGAACTCAAATCCAGCCTATGGTTAAGAACCCAAATCCAGTGTTGGGTTGAGAACCCAGATCCAGTCAAGGGTCGAGAATTCAAGCCTAATTTCAGTCTTAGGTCGATAACCCCTCAGGTCCAGAACCCATCCATATCCAAGGTCAGCTCAAAGTCATGTTGTTTTTCACTATCTTCTACTAAAGTCTCAGACTACTGAAGAAGGGGGCAAACTGTAGACCATTAATTTTTACCCTAAGCTAATTCAATCTCAATTAAAGAAGGCCAAGCTAAATTTGGTCCAATTTTGAAAGCTTAAACCTAGTTTATAGTTTTGAAATAGGTCGGTTCAGTTTTGAAAGACTTGAATTAAGTTGGTTTAATTTTTAAACCCTAACCTAGTCTGATTTAATTTTTAAAGGACCAAATCAACTTCAACTTAATTTTAAAGGCTTAAAATAAATTTGGTCTAGCTTTAAAAGACAAAACAGGTCTAACCAGACCCAGTTTAACCAAAAGACACTAATTTGCTATGAACCATGGCTTATTGTGAATTGGAGTCTTCCAATTTACCATGACCCATGGCTCATGGCGAATTCGAGTCTTCTAATTTGCCATGAGCACTTTAATTGGCTTTGGGACAACTTAAAATACTCATAATTCAGATTAGCATATTAGGGTTTGAGATTAAATGGTCTTTGGCCTATAAATATATTATTAAAGCACAAAGAAGAGGGGGATGAATTATAGGAATTAACATGGAGAAACCATACATTAGCAATTGGCAATTAAGAGTTCGGAATAACAAAAATTAAAACACAATTAAAGATAGCATCCAAAGAGGCAGTAACGAGATCAAGGTTGTCACAGGCTGTAGCACATAATGGATTCAACATATTGATGTTGGAGGAACCAAAGAATGTAGGTTTTGTTTTTTTAAAAACTCTATTTTTTTAATGTCCAGTGGCTATGCTTTTCCTTTAAACATTGAAGGTTGATTGTTGATTGATCCAGTAGCTAATTAATTTCAGTTGTGTTTTTGCATAGACCTTAATAACAATAATCAAATTGATATATTCTTTCATCTAGTAGCCATTTTTGGTATTTCTACATGATCAAGTGCTTTAAAATTATTCTAGTAAACAATCTAAAGTCCTAATTTCATTCCATCTATTATTTTGCAAATTGTTCCAGCATTTTAAAATCGTGAATCAAATCTAAGTAACATAATTTTGGATAATCTATTTTCTGTAAACTCTAATTTGTAAAATATATTCCTAAAATCCAAAACTGTAACTCCCTATTTGCTTATTTTAAAAAACCCAAATTCCTTGAATCCTAATTCTTAAAACACTAATCCAAAACATTAAATTCTAAAAACCCTAAAATTTATCTAATAGCCATAATTCAAAATCCTAAAAACATAAAATCTTAATTTCCAAACCAAAACCCCAATTTCACCATTAAAACCGTAAAAACCATAGTTTTTATAAAATCCCAATTTCACCATTGAAACCCTAAAAACCCTAGTTTTCAAATCAATACCCTAATTTCCAAATTAAAATCTTAAAAACCCTAGTCTTTAAACCAAAACCCTAATTTCCAAATTAATACCCTAAAATCCCAATTTTCATCCATAAACCCTAAAATCCTAATCCTTATACTAAAACCCTAATTTTATCCTAAAAACCCTAATTTAATCATATAAATCCTAAAATCATCTATAAGCCCTAATTTAATATGTAAACCTAAAATTTGTATATTTGGTGCTTAATTTAAATATTAAAACCTATATTTAATTATTTCATGCTTATGATGAGTGATTTATTTATGTTCTATTTATCATGGAATGATTTGCTTTTAATTATTGTGAATGTCTGAATGGTTTAATTCATTTGGTTAATTATTTTAATATTGATTATTTTAGTTTTAATGATGTAAGAGGTATGTTTCCACTTTGTGAGTATCTCATTAGTTATTCAATGCAATTTAATTTATTTTAAGTTTTGAATTAATATAAAAGGCATAATTTCATCAAATGGTGGGTGCCCTATTTTATTTAGTTTTAAACAATGGACATGATTGTAAGGGAATATTTGCATCTTATAGTGGTGCCCATTTTATTTGTTTATTTGGACCTTTGTTGATTTTAATACAATGAATGATTATTTATTTTGATAACTGCATGTATTATGGATGATTTTATAATATTTAAGGATTCAATAATATTTAGACCTAAAAAAGATGTCAGTTTTAATGAACTGGGCACTGTGGGGGTGCTGGGTCATTCTCACCTTCCCTATACGTACACAACTTTTCGAACTCATTAGGGGGTTGGGGATTCCTTAGGAATCAAGTCATCCACCTCTTTCTTTTTTCCGGCCCACCCGGGTGCTGACTTCATTTTCTCCGAGTTTAGGCCCATCTTCTCTAAGGCCTTGAACCTAACATTGCTAAAGTCATATGAACCATTCCACATGGGAGTGGTGTCAAAATTCCCCTCTCACAAGGCTATCATTATTTCCCCTTTCACACGTTTTGCATCCTTTCTTCAAAATTAACAGTGCATGATCTGGTATGTTGGTTCCCCAAGCGTCATCTCACAGTTGAAGGAGAGACAGCCACACCATTCCTAGTGGTGGAATTGCCACTGCCAGTGATGCGCAGTTCCTAACTTTTGGCTATTCATCCTTTGCACACAACCCATTTCATCCATGGGCCTTTATAGTAGTGGGATAAAATTTGTTGTGTACACCTCTTCCTCTCTCTTTTCCTTTGCTTTGGACTTCTCTCTTTGTTTCCTTCTCTTTCATTTTATTCTCTTCAATTTTGCCACTCTTCTTTTCTTCTTTTGATGATTCTTTTATTTTTCTCTCCTCTCCACTTGCTCTTTTTCCCTCAATATTACTCTCTCCCTATCTCTTCGCATTCTTTTAAGCTCTCCCTTATAGACTTCCTTTAGTGAAGGGGTATAAGAGTAACTTATCTTCCATCCTTCTCAAAGACATGTTGATTAGTATACCCATTGTGCATTACCCTTCTATCAAATTGCCAAGGTCTTCTAAACAATAAATGATCCTGTAACATCCCCTGATAGTCCGATCAAGGAACCGTCAAAAGATGCTACTCTATATGCTATGATCTTATATCCAATACTAAATAAACATTAAAAATGTTCTAACTAAAAATTTTGTTAAAGTCTTCGCTGTAATATTTACTTCCCTAGTGTTCAACATCCTAACACCATCTATAGAAAAACACTCCTATATTGGGGAGATGGGGAGGATGCAACAGTTTCAAGTGAGAAAAGACACCTCTTATCTAATTTTGTTTCAGTTATTTTTGCTAAAAGAATGATTCAGAAGGGGTGTGAAGCTTACTTGGCTCATGTAGTGGAAACTAAGATTGAGAGGCCTAATATTGATAGTTTTCCTACATTTTATGAGTTTACTGATGTGTTTCTAGATGAATTTCTAGGGTTACCTCCAAGGAGAGATGTGGTGTTTGCTATTGATGTGATGTCGGGCACTACACCTATTTCTTTTAGTCCTTATTGAATGGCACCTATAAAATTGAAAGAGTTAAAGGTGCAGTTGTAGGAGTTGCTTAATAAAGGATTTATTTTCCCTATTGTGTCACCATGGGGAGCACATGTTCTATTTGTTACGAAGAAGGATGGAATCTTTAGCTTATGTATTGATTACTGCCAGTTGAATAAAGTGACCATAAAAAATAAGTACCCGTTGCCTCACATTAATGACCTCTTTGATCAATTAAAAGGGGCAATTTTTTTCTCTAATATTTATTTGAGATTGAAATTTTACATTTGAGGGTTAAAGAGGAAGATATACCTAAGATTGCTTTTCGCATGAGGTATGACAATTATGATGCTTTGGTAATGCCTTTGTGGTTGACAAATGCACTAACAACTTTCATGGATTTAATGAACCGGATGACAAACTTGTATTAGTTTGTGGTGGTGTTTATTGATGATATCCTTATTTTCTCACATAACAAGGAAGTTCATGATAGGCACTTGCAGACTGTATGCTAAAGAATAGGAGTTGTGAGTCAAACAAGTTGGGAAGAAGATAGAAAGGGTGGATGACTCGATTCCTTAGGAATCCCCAACCTCTGCTAGATTTTGAAAGTTAGGTATGTATAGGGAAGGTAAGAAATGGCCTAGCACCCCATAACGCCCAGTTCATTAGAACCGACCTCCATTTCAGGTCTAAATATTATTAAATTCTTAAATTATTATGATATTATCCATGATAAAACCAATTTAAAGTAAATAATATCATACCATAAATCAAGCAAACAAAAAAAATGCGCACCTATACAAAGATGGAAACATGCCCTTACAATGTCAAATTGCCCATAATACAAGAAAAATAAGACACCCACAAAAGAGTGCAAACATGTCCCTTACAATTGTCCCAAAAATAAAATAAATTACTTAAATAAATAAGGCACCCACAAAGTGAAACATGCCTTTTACATCTTAAGTCCAAATAATAAAAATTGCAATCAACAAATACATAAATAATCATCTTACGAAGAATTATAAAATCAAGGCATAATTAAAAGTAAATTAAGATTAATCACAAAAATTGCAATCCATAACATATCTTAATATTAGCCTGTCAATGAAATACAGGGCGCAACGCATAAGGTGGTCCCAAAAGATAAATGATTTACCATACTCGTTGAATGAGTTGTTGCCTCTAGAATATATATTATTAATCATGTTAGTAAAAAAATAATGATTTTTTAACATTTTAACAATTTTCCACAATTGCAATTTATAAATTAGGGTTTTAAATCATAATTTAGGGTTCTGTAATTAATCAAACAAGACTAAAATAATTTAAAATGGATCTGTAATGTTATAAAGTAAATAAGATGATAATTTTCTAAATTGAATAAATTCAGGTACTCAAAATCATACCTGCGTTGTAGGTTCCACCAAATAATATTATTAAGCCAAGCCTCGACACGATCTCTCTATGGAAGTTGATGTTGTGTTCTGCCTTGGAAATTCTTTGACGGTTTGGATCAACTGTGTTTTTGGTTGAATAAGGAATAATGGAAATTCGCTTCTGTATTCTTAATTGCTTTATCATTTCTTATGATTTTGTCTATTATGTCAAGTTGCATTTTTATCTCTCTATGTATTTTGTTCTCTGTCTCCCATGTTATTAGTTGCTAATTGCTACCAATTACTTCAGCAAATCTATAAATTGTTGGTCCTTTTATAGATGAAGATCAGAGTTAAATTTTTCTTATTCTTGTTGGAAAGTCATGATTTCATCTGAAAAGCACTATGCTTATCTAAAAAAGCCCGAATTTATCTAGGTTTAAAAAAAATTGAAGTGCTAGGCAAGCCATGGACTCATGGTGAATTTGTCATGGCAAATTGCTCATGGTGAATTTGTCATGAGCAAAGGCTCATAACAATTGGTCATGACCTTGTTCATGGAAAATTGGCCATGAGTAAAGGCTTATGGAAAATTCATTATGACCTTTAGGCCTTTTTTGTAATTCAAGCTTTTAATTTGGCTTTTAAATTAGGACTGGACTTATATAGGGACAAAATTAAAGGTCTATACTAAATTACCCAAGTATGAATTCTAGTTGGATAAAGTTTCTTTTCTTAGACATATGGTTTCAGCATATGGTATTAGGGTTGATCCAAGTAAGGTAGAGGCAATCTTGAAATGGAGTGCACTAAAGAATGTAATAGAAATTAGAAGTTTCTTAGGTTTGGCTGGTTATTTTCATCGATTTGTGAAAGGGTTTATATGATAGCTCTGCCACTTACCAGGTTGCTTTGTAAAAATGTGAACTTTGTGTGGACAGATTGGTGTCAATCAAGTTTTGATCAGTTGAAAGAGATGTTGACTTAAGCTCTTATTCTTCTTAACTATAGAAGGTAAACCATATGTGATTTATAGTGATGCTTCACATAATGGTTTAGGGTGTGCATTGATGCAGGAAGGCAAAGTTATTGCCTATGCCTCTAGACAGCTGAAACCTTATGAATTGAACTATCTGACACATGATTTGGAGTTAGAAGCTATAATGTTTACTTTGAAGATTTAGCGACACTATTTATATGGAGAGAAATGTTTTATCAACACAGATCATAAGAGTTTGAAGTATATGGGTGTTCAAAAGAAGTTTTTTAGACATAAACGGTGGTTAGAGTTTATTAAAGATTATGATTGCTTGATTGATTATCATACGGGAAAAGCTAATGTTGTTGCTGGTGAGTTAAGTTGTAAGTCTATGGAGGGGTTGACCACTTATTCTCTATCATTGCTAGTAGAGTTGAGAGTTTGCATGCTAGCTTAGAGATTTGTGATTATGGTGTTATTACGTCTTTGTTACAAGTTAGTCCAGTAATGCTTGATCAAATTAAAGAAGCACATAAGGGAGATCAAACATTACATGAGGGGAAGAGAAGAGATTTCTTGGTTAGAGATGATGGTAGTGTGAGCGGGGATTTTTCCTCCCACTCCCATATGGAATGGTTCTTGCGACTTCGGCATTGTTAGGCTTAGAGCCTTAGAGAACACGAGCCTAAACCCAGAGAAAATGGAGTTGCCACAAAGACGGTCTGAGAAAATAGAAAGGGGTGGATGATTCAATTCCTAAGGAATCCCTAAATCATTATTGGGTTTGAAAAGTTAGGTATGTTGTGCTCGACTAATTACTACTACAAGCGACACTTGCACATATATGAGGTAGTTGTAGCAATGGTAATCGCCCCAAGGTCGTCTCACAAGAAAGGAATTGTTTTGCAATATTTTTATTGACAAGTAAATTTAAAAGCAAGAGTGTGATGTGTTGGAATGGTGAAAAATAATTTTAAATCTAAAAGTAATTTGTGTAATGGTTGTACAAGATTAATATAATTCTAGGAATGGTGCCTAGGGTTGTAGATCAATTTAACCAAAGCTTAACACTCAAATTATCCATTAATATGACCTTGTATTTTAATTTGTTCCTTGAGTTTAATTAATAATTACCAATTCATTAGTTTTTATATTCATGAATTAACAACAACCAATTGTTTTGAAATTGCAAATTAATAAAACCCTAGAACTTATATTTCTAATTCATTCTTAGGGTAGTTGATTGCATAATACCAATATCAAATTTTACCTCTCGGTCCTTCACTCAAGATCTAGAGATCAATAGGTAGTTAATCTATCAACCTAACATTCAATCCAATATAATCAACTAATAACAAGGTATATAAATGGAAATATCAAATCAAGTCATTCAATCAAATATGCTACAAACCCTATGCATGTGTAAGTTAGCTCATCATCATCAATTTAAAACAAATATTCATCTTAATATAAATTAAATCACAATTGTACATTGAAATATTAAGGTTCTTAATAAATAATAACAATCTAGAAATTAATTAAAAGAGAGAATATAAAAACCCCTTTGAAGATGCTAAGAGTTGAACTTCTAGTCTTCCTCCTAGCTCCACCTTGAATATGATAAAGAACTAACAAGCCTTCTTCAATCAATAGCTCTCCTCTTGAAAGATGGAATGGTCACTCTCTCAAGCCCCCAATTCCTCAATCAAGCCTTCTTCAAACCCTAACCTTCACAAGAGCTTGCTTACCTAATTTTATTCCAAAAAATGTTAAGAATCTTGTTTTTGGGAGAAGTAGAAGATGAAGATGAAGGTGATGTTCATGGTCTCTCTCAAGACCAAGAACAAGAAGATGAACCAAAGGAACAAGATCCTCTCTTCTTTGAAGATGCTCCCACATAAATATATCTCTCACTCTTTCCTTTCTTTTTAATTTCTTAAGACACAAACCATGCATTGCCAACCCACACACTTCACTTTGTCTCCCACTTATTTCATTATTTTATATTTTCCCATAAATTAGACAACCTTTTTATTCCTTTATTATTTCATTTTAAAAGATATCACTTGTTGTCCCCCCATTTTATCCCCCATTTAGTGTAAAATGATTGAAAGAATCTTCACAAGACACGGCCAATTCATGAGTGACTTGACCGTGTCACTCATCATCTTATGGACACAGCCAAGCCATGTGGTTGTATCCATGGCTGCTCCAATTTCTTCTTTCTTTTTCAAGTGGGACACGGCCAGTGGCTTGGCCATGTCTTTTGAGTGTGCTCTCCACTGCCTCTATCCTTTCTTTGCTCTTTAGATGGGACACGACCAAGGCCTTGGCTGTGTTGGGTGTGTTCACTTCTGCTTTTGCTTCTTTGGTTTGTCTTTATTTTGTTCTTTTAGTGAGACACGGCCATGGCCTTGGCTGTGTCATGTGACACGGCCAGTGGTTTAGCCATGTCTCTTGATTGTGTTCATCTCTACCAAAATTTCCTACGTCTTTCCTTGGATGAGGGACATGGCCAAGCCATGAAGTGTCTTAGCCGTGTCTCATGTTTTTCCACCTTAAAAATCCATCAAATTGAATTAAAGCTCCATTATTTTGTTCTTCAACCTAGATCAATTTCTTCAAACAAACTTTAAGCACAAATTAAAAGAAAAATCAATCAAAAGAAAATAAACTTACATTAAAAATAAATACACAAATGATCAAAATAACTACCCCACACTTAATTCTTTGCTTGTCCCCAAGCAAAGTCAAAATCAAAACAAACTAAACAAGATAAATTTAGTCAAGTTCAAGAGTTATAAGGATGTATCAAGACTCCCATTTTATTAAATTCACAATCATTATCAAATGAAGAACAATCAGTACTCAAGCAATTTAATGGCCAATCCATGCATACCAAAAATTATTACTCCCTCACAAAACCTCTTAAGTGTTTAATCAGGTAGTGTTTAAGCTCTCAACATTCAATGAAAGATTATCTCTATAGGCTTGCTTATCAATCAAATATCCACCACCTAATTACAATCAAGGATCAATCATAAGGTCTTTCATTGGGTTGTAATGGGGCTAAATAAAGGCATGATATTTAGGAAATGTGTGCTTATTCATTAAGTTCAAGAGCACTTCAAGAATGAAGTAACCGATCATATGTATAACCCAACAATCCCAAAACACTTTCCTCTCACCTACCACTTGACATTAAGGAGCTTTTCAAGGGAACTCACTTATTAAATTTTACAATGATCCTTCCTAAACTTATTCCAACATTACGAAAAAGAACATCTTCTTCTATTATTTTGATTTTCTCTCTCTCTCTTTTTTTTTTAATTTTTTTTAAATTATATATATATATATTTTAAATAGGGTTCACAACTAAAGAAGACAATAACTTGTAATTTTGAGCCCACTAAATTTAACCCCACACTTTATTGAATAAAACACTCAATCATAAACTCTCTTAAAATGCTCTTAACCTAATGCATGGGTAATAGTTAAAACAACAAGGTTCAAGCTAATGGTGTTGTGAAAAAGAACGAAAAGGAAAAATGAAATAAGTTCAAAATTGGCTAACTAAGGTTGGATATAAGGTTGGTCTTTTTAAACCAAAATGGGTTCATCTAATTGCCTTAATCATATTGATGCCTAATTTAAATTGTAATGTAGTCTCAAAATGCATGTCAAAGCAAGTTCTAGCAATTAATCAATCAAAGATGTTTACACACAATAAAGAATAATAAGTTGATATCCAACTTAATAGGTTCAATTCCTCACTAGTTTAAAGGTGATGAAAAGAATAACCATCAAAATTGACAATAAGCACTAATTCTAATCAATTCTCAAATTCATGCTTCAAAAATTCAAAGGTCATCTATCAACAATCTTATAACGATTGAACTTTTCAAAATTCATTTATTCAAAGAAAACCATTAACTAAACTTAAACAAAGATAAGCTAAAAGTAAAAAACAAATTATACCCCACACTTAAAGATTCACATTGTCCCCAATGTGAGCATGCATAAATTAAAATAGTAGAGTTCAGATGAAACCTAATTTCCATCATTCCCATATGCGATATGAAGTGATCCTTCCATCCTTAATGAATTTGTCACCCATGTATGAAAAGATGAATAGTATACAACTTCAAAAGGTACCCAGTGTATTGCAAACCCTAAATAACGTCCTTTAAAGAGCAAACGTCCAAAGGAATCATGTGAAGGTTATCTTAGGGTGATCCTCCAATGCAATAGGAACTTGGTAAAAACCTTTTTCAACTTACAACATGGTTATATGCATTTTTTTGCTCTTTCTCACCACCTAGAGTGGAAGAGATGATCATTGGTTGCATACTGTTTTCCCCAATCAAAGTATATTTCAAAAGTTTTGGGGTCTTTGTAAGTTCAACCAAGTTTAGTTGAATCTCTTTCTCATCCACTTTAGCAATCTGAAGTCCCCTCTCCACAACCTCATCATTTAAGATTAACTTGCACTTCATAATTTTTTAATTGGAGATTTCAGGTTCTACTTCCATGGTTATGGCCATCTCAAGCTTATCTACACTATCTTCACTATCTTCTTTGGAGGGCATGTCATAGATTTCGCAAAGTTGAATACCTTGCTTCTCATCCTTCAATCTACATATGAATGAAGTTGGTGGCATATAAGGATTTGGAGGCTCATGCAATTTTGATAAAGTTGATGCTTCCAAATTCTCATCCTCCTTTGATTGACTTGGTCCCTCTATGTTGGGTTGTATCTCCTCACCATTTTCTTCTTGATTAGTACCTGCATCAAAGGAATCACAAAATTGTTATATATCACCTGTTCACTCCTCAAAATTGAGATTGCATTGACTTACTCTAATTGGCTTGGAAATTCCACTTTTTGGTGTGCTTAGAGTTAATTTGCCAGTTGCCCAACTTGAGTTTCCACTTTCTTTAATGATACCTCTAAAGAATCAAACTTCTTATTGCTCCCTTCCTAATTTTGTGCACTAATTTGAATGATTCAAATTATCTTCCATCGTGGGTTTCTTGAATTGATCCTGATTTTATGTGCTAATTTGAATAAAGGCATTCAAATTATCTTCCAATGTGGGTTTTTGAAGTTGATCATAATTTGAAAATTATCCTTGAATGTAAGAACTTCTTTGGTAAAGTTGAAAAAATTATTGAGGTGGAATTTGTTGTTGGTTTTCCCAAGAAAAATTTGGGTAGTTTCTCCAACTTGAATTATAAGGATCTAAATATGGGTCATTTCTACCCCTTGGCTGGAAACTTTCAAAGCCATATTCTTCCTTTTGCCTCTCTTGGTATTGTTCAAAACAAAATGAATACATGTTTGCACTATGTCCTGCAATGTCACATGCCAGACATACTTCAAGAGTAGGCATAGGTGCTCTTCCTCTTGCATTTAGCATCTTTAGTTGACTTGTTAATTCTGCTAATTGCCATGCCATTTCATAATTAGCATTCACATCATAAACTCCCTTGTGCATTGAAAATTGCATCCTTATAATAAACACTTATTAATTCAAAGAGAAACACTTTAAATAATTCAACAATTTAAATAAAAAAATCAAACTACTAACAACAATTTTCTTCCCCAACAGTGGCGCCAAAAACTTGTTGCGCTCGACTAATTAATACTATAAGCAACACTTGTAAGTATACGAGATAGTTGTAGCAATGGTGATCACCCCAAGGTCATCTCATAAGGAAGGAATTATTTTACAATAGTTTAATTAACAAGTAAATTTAAAAGCAAGAGTGTGATGTGTTGGAATAGTGAAAAATAATTTTAAATCTAAAAGTAATATGTGTAATGGTTGTACAAGATTAATACAATTCTAGGAATGGTGCCTAGGGTTGTAGATCAATTTAATCAAAGCTTAACTCTCAAATTATCCATTAATATGACCTTGTATTTTAATTTTTTCCTTGAGTTTAATACCAATTCATTAGTTTTCACAATCATGAATTAACAACAGCCAATTGTTTTGAAATTGCTAATTAATAAAACCCTAGAACTTATATTTCTAATTCATTCTTAGGGTAGTTAATTGCATAATTCTAATATCAAATTCTAATATCAAATTTCACCTCTCTGTCCTTCATTCAATATCTAGAGATTAATAAGTAGCTAATCTATAAATCTAACATTCAATCCAATACAATCAACTAATAACAAGGTATATTAATGGAAATATTAAATCAAGTCATTCAATCAAATCTACTACAAACCCTAAGCATGAGTAATATAGCTCATAATCATCAATTTAAAATAAATATTCTTATTAATATAAATCAAATCACAATTGTACATTGAAATATTAAGGTTCTTAACAAATAATAACAATCTAGAAATGAATTAGAAGAGAGAATATAAAAACCACTTTGAAGATGGTAAGAGTTGAACTTCTAGTCTTCCTCCTAGCTCCACCTTGAATATGATGAAGAACTAACAAGCCTTCTTCAATCAATGGCCCTCCTCTTGAATGATGGAATGGTCACTCTCGCAAGACCCTAACTCCTTAATCAAGTTTTCTTCAAACCCTAACCTTAACAAGAGCTTGCTCACCCAATTTTATCCTCAAAAATGTTAAGAATCTTGTTTATGGGAGAAATGGAAGATGAAGATGAAGGTGATGTTCATGGTCTCTCTCAAGACCAAGAACAAGAAGATGAACCAAAGGAACAAGATCCTCTCTTCTTTGATGTTGCTCCCATGTATATATATCTCTCACTATATCCTTTCTTTTTAAATTCTTAAGACACAAAGCATGCCTTGCCAACTCACACACTTTACTTTGTCTCCCACTTATTTAATTATTTTATATTTTTCCCATAAATTAGACAACCTTTTTATTCCATTATTATTTCTTTTTAAAAGATATCACTTGTTGTCCCCCATTTTATCCCCCATTTCATGTAAAATGATTGAAAGAATCTTCACAAGACACGGCCAAGTCACGAGTGACTTGACCTTGTCACTCATTTTCTTATGGACACAGCCAAGCTGAGTGGCAGTGTCCATGGCTTTCCCAATTTCTTCTTTCTTTTCCAAGTGGGACAAAACCAAGGCCTTGGCCATGTCATGTGACATGGCCAGTGGCTTGGCCATTTCATGTGACATGGCCAGTGGCTTGGCCATGACTTTTAAGTGTCTTGTCCACTGCCTCTATCCTTCCTTTGCTCTTTAGATGGGACAAGGCCAAGGCCTTGGTCGTGTCATGTGACACAGCCAATGGCTTAGCCGTGTCTCTTGGGTGTGTTCATTTCTGCCATTGCTTCTTTGGTTTGTCTTTATTTTGTTCTTTTGGCGAGACACGTCCAAGGCCTTAGCCGTGTCATGTGACATGGCCAATGGCTTGGCCATGTCTCTTGAGCATGTTTGTCTTTGCCAAAATTTTCTGCCTCTTTCCTTAGATGAGGGACATGGCCATGCCATGAAGTGTCTTGGCCGTGTCTCATGTTTTTCCACCTTAATAATCCATCAAATTGAATTAAAGCTCCATTGTTTTGTTCTTCAACCTAGATCAATTTCTTCTAACAAACTTTAAACACAAATTAAAAGAAAAATCAATCAAATGCCAAGAAACTTACATTAAAATTAAATACACAAATGATCAAAACAGGGTAGGCATAGGGGAGGTGAGAAATGGCCCAACACCCCCATAACGCTCGATTCATTGGAACCAGTCTCCTTTTTCGGTCTAAATATTATTAAATCCTTAACTTGTTAAAATATCATCCATACTACAAGCAATTTAAAATAAATAAACACTTATTATATTAAAATCAAAGAAAGTCCAAACAAACACAAAAGTGGGCACCAATACAAGATGGAAACATGCCCTTACAATAATGTCCAATGTCCAAAACTAACAAAAATAGGGCACCCACCACTTAATGGAAACATGCCCTTTACATTAATCTAAATAAATTAAATTACATTAAACTTAACAATTGAGGTACCTAAAAAATGAAAGCAGACCTCTTACATCGTTGAAATCAAAATAAACCAATAAAAGCATTCAACCATTTATCATAAACAAAATAAAAATAAATCATCCATCAAAAGCACACATTAATAAATTAAATGATCAAATCTAGTTTTTAATATTACATTGAATAATAGATATGTAAAACTAGGGTCTTAGTATGTGAATTAGGGTTTTTAAAAGTTTATAATGCTAAATTAGGGTTTTAGAGTTTCAAAAAACATAATTAGGGTTTTTAGGGTTAAAACATGATTTTATGGTTTTAGGATGATAATTAGGGTTTTGGTGATCAAATTAGGGTTTTTAGGGTTAAAATATGATTTTAGGGTTTTTGAATTTATAAAAATAATGGCAGAATATGTATATTGATGCTACTGTCTCTATATATATATTGATGCAAACTATAATCAAACCTAGGATTTATGTAACACCCTTATACCCTATATACGTACAATACATATTTTCAGCATATGTAAAATACACATATATGGTACAAAAATGTCACAGACCGATTTAATAAAAATTTTCACATTTTCAATTTAAAATTTCAAATTTTAAATATATAAAATTAAATAGCATACAAATATTCTTTACTTGTTATAGGAACCCAAAATAAATATTATATCTTAAAATCTATGGGAAAAATTCGCCAGAGTTTTATCTATAATTTGGACATCCCAAAATTCAGCAAAACACATCCTGTAAAAAAAAACACTCCCAAATAATTTCAAATCACCATCTCAACCATACTCCTCAATTTCACCAAGTTTCCCAAACATTTATATATAAAAAAAATTTAAAACACATTTATTCTCCCATTTCAAATACATTAACCCAAGCATTCTTTATAATATACAATACATAAAATCCAAAACATAATATAGAATGCATAATACTCAAAATGTACAATAACATAAAAATATATACATACTGCTGACAGTGTTTATGATCTTTATAACAACTCAACAAGCTCAACTACAAGTCTAGACCCAACCTGGTCTAGAAGAACTTTCTGGCTCAGCTGAGTCTACCCTGTTACCTGCGCGATGGAAACAATCGCGCTAAGCCAAAGCCTAGTGATACAAACTTTGATAATAACAATAAAACTCAATGCAATGTCAATGCACAATGCATATATATGTCACATCATTATATTTTCTTATATTTTTCAAATATTTCATAATCACAATTCACATATAAGCAAACACAAACATGGGCCCAAAAATAACTAACATGCTATTCAAATTTAGGAGTTACTATTTTGGTCTATAATGACACCATGTGTCTAGCGCCGTAGGCAATATATCAATGGAATATTCCAACTAGGCATGAGCTTACGACCCAGTCTTTTCACTCATCCTAGCTTTAAATAATTTTTTTTGAGGCTTAAGTCTATGAGCGGGGATTTTCGCCCCCACTCCCGGTGGAATGGTTCTTGCGACTTCGGCACTATTTAGGCTCGGGACATTAGAGAACACGGACCTAAGCCCAAAGAAAATGGAGTCACCACCCGGACAGGCCGAGAAAATGAAAGGGGTGGATGACTCGATTCCTAAGGAATCGCCAACCACTAATGGGTTCAGAAAGTTAGGGTACGTGTGGGGAAGGTGAGAAATGGCCCAGCACCCCCACAATGCCCGGTTCATTGGAACCGGCCTCCTTTCCAAGTCTTAATACTATAAAATTCTTAAATATAATAATAATATCCATATTACATGCAATAATTAAAAGAAAGCATCATTATATTGAAATCAAAGCAATGTCCAAACAAAGCAAATAAATGGATACCCATCCGAGGATGGAAACATGTCCTTACATCGTTCATGTCTAAACTAAATAGGACACCCATCGAAAGGTAGAAACATGTCCTTTACATTGGTAAAAAATATAAAAGCGATTTTAATTACATAATATTTAACTAATGAGGTACCCACAAAGTGGAAACATACCTTTTACAATTTTAATACTGAAACAAATAAATAATAACAATAAAGAAAACATCCATCCATGATAAATTAAATAAATCAAGTATTGAAATTAAATAAATCAACCATCAAAGCATATAATAAACTACATAATCAAATCCAAAACTAAATAAAGCAAGTAAAGATTCAAATTAGGGTTTACTGTTTCTATTTAAAGTTCTTTAATTAATATTTAGGGTTTTGGGATTTTAGTATTATTATTGTTATTTATTTAGGCTACTGTAAAGGTTTAAGAAAATTGGAATGGATTAGGGTCTTATGAATTTAAGAAAGTAGTAAGGTTTTTTAGTTAATCAAATTAGTGTTTAAGGGTGACATCATAAAATTATGGTTTTGGAATCTTAGAACATTAGGGTTTATAATTCATGGTTACTAGATTGTGATTTTAGTTTTATTAGATTATGGCTTTAGGGTTTAGATTAACTAGTTTGGGGTTTTAAGTTCACTAAATTAGGGTTTAGGAAAACTTGGGTTTACTATTTTGGTTTTTCAAAAATTAGGGTTTTTGGCATCTTAGAAAACACATTTGGTTTTAGTATTTAAGAAAACAGTTTAGAGTTTTATAAAATAATTATGATTTTTAGAAAACGTAAAGAGAACTAGGGTTTGGAGATTTAAGAAAACATTTGGAGATTTTGGACAAAAAAAGTTATGGTGTAGATGAAAATAGTTCAAGGAAAACAATTTATGGTTTAAAGCTTTTGGAAACAGAAGAGAAAAAATTTTAGGGTTTCAAGGTTTTGAAAATAGAAGAGAAACAATTTTAGTGTTTTAAGGTTTAGAAGAAACGTTTTAGGATTTTTAAGGCTTTGGAAACAGAAGAAACAATTTAGTGTTTTAAGGTTTAGAAGAAACAATTTAGGGTTTTTAAGGTTTTAATCAATTTGTATGATGAAACAATTAATTCAATTTGAATGATGAAGCTACTGTAAAGAAATAAATAAAGAAAATAGAGATCCAAACCTCCGTTCATTGGTTCCAACAAAAATTGCTTTCTGGATGAACAATAACAAGGGCAGTGTGGCTACCTTTGATGAACTGTTGATTGCTTGCTTGTTGCTAATGTCTCTTGCTAGGGTTTTTTGTCTTTTTTCCTCAGTCAGAAGTCCAATTATCCATCGATCAAAGTACCAAAGTTTGGCTTAGTAAAACCAATTTTTGATTCCCTAATCAAAGTCCCCAGTCTTTTTTATCCAAAAGTCCCTTAATTCTGAGTTTTAAAGTGTTATTTACAGGAAAAATCATAAACCTAATTATAATTATTTAAGGAAACTAAAATTAATTAGGAAAAGAAACCAAAACCAAAAAGAATTTGGTTTCGGAAAAAATTGCGTTGGAAAAATTTTGCTGGCGAAAACTACGACCGTTGGCCAAGAATTGCAAGAGCTGGTGAAGAAATTTGCGATATTGGTTGGGCGACTAGCCAATTCGCTGCAGGAATTTCCTACGGAGGCCATTTCGCCAGCAGGAAATTCCTGCGGCCGAATTGGCCTAGCCAATTGGATATTCGTCTACGAAAATTTTTTCGTCGCCGATTTTTATTTTTATTATTATTTTTTATTATTATATATTTTTATTAACTTCACCATTTTTATTTATATTAAAAATTATAAATAATAAATACTAAAATAAATATTATTATTTAAATAAAATATCACAAAAATTATTTTGGACTATATATAAAAAATATCGGACCAGACTGGGTAAAAAATTAAGGGTCTACAGTTTGCCCCCTGCTCGAACGATCTGAGACTTCAGTAAAAGAGAGTGAAAAGCAATAAGACTTAATTTTTCTGAGATGGTTAAGGTTTTGGGTTCTGGACCCAGCTCGAGTTCTGGACTCAAGGATAATTTTAGGTTTTGGACCTAAGAGTAATTTGGGTTCTGGACCCGAGCTAAGTTTTGTACTTAAAAGAGATTTTAGGTTCTGGACCTAAGGATAATTTGGATTCTAGACCCGAGCTAAGAGAGATTTAGGTTCTGGGCTAAGAGAGATTTAGGTTCTGGACCTGAGGATAATTTGGGTTCTAGATCCGAGCTAAGTTTTGGACTTAAAAGATATTTTAGGTTCTGGACCTAAGGGTAATTTGGGTTCTGGACCCAAGCTAAGTTCTGGACTTAAAAAAATTTTAGATTTTGGACCTAAGGGTAATTTGGGTTTTGGACCCGAGCTATGTTCTAGACTTAAAAGATATTTTAGCTTTTGGACCTAAGGGTAATTTGGGTTCTGGACCCCGAGCTAAGAGAGATTTAATTATATGAAAAGAATAATTATAGTCAGTAGTATACTAAAGGAATTTGCAAAAAAATTTAGCTAATTTTTACCATGCATATATGCAAAAAAAATTTAGCTAATTTTTACCATGCATATATCTTCTCCTTGCCCCCAGCGTGTAAAAATATTTTAAAAGTGCAAAAATATTTATATACACGCAAGTATTTGAATGATTAAAATGAATAATTGAGTTTCCTATTTATTTACTATGTAGTCACTGTTTATGCACTATTTACTATCCGTAAATAGTAACCTGCTATTTATAAATAGTATCATACTATTTATAAATAGTAACCTACTATTTGTAAATAGTAATATACTATTCATCAATAGTGAAATTTACTTTTTGAATTTTGTTTTTTTTTCCTTTGTCGTTCCTCTATGTAAACGACCGATTTCTTCATTTTATTCACAGCAAACTTGTTAATTTCATTCATTCATAGCTATAATCCTTTCAAGTTTAGCATACAATTTTTGAAAAAATGCATGCTTTAAGATCAAAAACTCATTCTAATGCTAAGTTATTGGTGTTTATTCGGCATCATGAAGATGAAAATATAGGTCTACTAGTCGGGATGTCGCTTCATCGTAGTTCAAATCAAAAGAGCAAGGTAATTATTTTTGCTTTTTGTGTGTTTTTTCTTTCTCTTTTCTTTTTTTTTCTTTTTTTCTTTTATTTGTTTTCTTTTGTTCTTATTTTTTAGTATATTTATTTATTATTTTTTCTTTTTCTTTTCTCTTTTTTTCTCTTTCTCTTTTTTTTCTATTTTAATTTTTCATTTTCATTTTTATTTTTATTTGTATTTGTTTTTTCTTTATATTTTCTATTTTTTAGAAAATTTAGGAAAAATATATTAATTTAAGAATTTAAGTAGATAGAATAATGATATACTTACATGGCTCTGTGTTAGCGTGATCGTTGCATTATTTGGGATGGAGGGTGTATCTACAAAGCCCGACAATAGTATAATATAGCGCCTTCTCGGGTAAGGCAGATTATTTGAGATTGCGGTTTTGAGAGCTTCATCTTGTAATTACCATTCGAGGAGTATCCGATAGACTGGTGCATGATCTAGGCGCTTGCAGAATGATGGTTGGACACAACTCATACTTTTCACTTGCCCATTAGAGAGGTGACAATTGGTTCGGTCGATTTTACTGCTATAACCGGCATTCGGTATGATGGTCTTCCGGTTCCTCTTACTAACAATATTCTGACATTTGAAGAATTTCAACAATTAATTAGTATGCAACCATCATATAAAGGGCCTTTTAAGATAAAAATTGAGCCAATTCATAGTTATTGGATGAACGACGAAGGACGGGTTCACAGAGACACAGCCCAAACAGTATGATTGAGGATTTTTGTTATATTTGCTTGGGTCGACCATTTTAGGCAGCACCGAATCCGCCATCCATTTGTCAGTATTGAGGGCCCTTACTTATATGAGGACGGTACCACTTTATGGCTGGGATGAAGTTAGCCTTGCCTGTCTTTACCATGGTCTTGACAAAATTTGCCGAAATAAGAAGTCTTTTGTTGGCTTTATGGCAGTTGTCGAGGTATTCTTCTTCCACCAATGTCAATTCCATTCTTATTCTTGCATGAATTTGATTTTTATTATTGTTGTAGGTATGGGCATATGAACACAATCTTGTGAGGGTGCCTGGCATTTCTTGAGAGAGAGTCGGGTATCGGAGATTAAATTTCTGGTTGTCAGAGCCTATAGAATTTCCCGACTCTCACCATGTGCATACCCAACGCTTTGTCTTGAGTTGCCTAACCTGCAACCAGGTAAATTAGTATACTTTAAAATTAATATATGAAAGTTTACTTACCTTATGTCATTTTGTACGTGAATTTGGCCTGGTGGAACGCAGAAGAGCGAACAAACTAGACTTCCTCCATGAATGTCATACTACCTTTTCAACATACTCACCGAGTCATCGCCGGCCCTATCTCTAATGGCTGGTTTCTCGGAGAGAGAATATATGTGTGAGCGGGGATTTTCACCCCCACTCATGGTGGAATGGTTCTTGCGACTTCGGCACTGTTTAGGCTCGGGGCCTTAGAGAACACGGACCTAAGTCCAGAGAAAATGGAGTCGCCGCCCGGACGGCCTGGGAAAAAGAAAGGGGTGGATGACTTGATTCCTAAGGAATCCCCAACCCTCTAATGGGTTTGAAATGTTGGGTACGTGTGGGGAAGGTGAGAAATGGCCAAGCACCCCCACAACGCCCGGTTTATTAGAACTGACCTCCTTTACAGGTCTTAATATTATAAAATTCTTAAATATAAAAACATTATCCATATTACACACAATAATTAAAATAAAGCATCGATATATTGAAAATCAAAACAATGTCCAAGCAAAACAAATAAATGGACACCCATCCAAGGATGGAAACATGTCCTTACATCCCATGCCTAAATAGGACACCCACCGAAAGGTAGAAACATGTCCTTTACATTAGTTTTAAAGCAATTTAAATTACATGATATTTAACTAATGAGGTACCCACCAAGTGGAAACATACCTCTTACAACATTTAGCAATCTAAATAAATTGACAAAAGTAAATAACCATTCATAATAAATAAATCATTCATCAAAGGTATTAAATATCAATAAAAAGTAAACATCCATCCATGATAAATTAAATTAACAAAGCATTGAACTTAAATAAATTAAAGCATATAAAATAAATCAAAGCATGATCAAATATAGAATTGAATAAAGCAAATAAATGTCTAAATTATGGCTACTGTAAGTTTTTTTTAAGGAATTGAAATAGATTAAGATTTTATGTTTTAAAAGGTTGATAAAACTCTTTGATTAACCAAACTAGGGTTTGTGATATAAAATCATGAAATTAGGATTTGGACACATTAAAATACTTTTGATTTATGGTTTCAAGCCTACTGTGTGAAATTAAAATATTTATGTATTTATGGCTTTTAAAGTTTTAAAGGATTAGGGTTTTAAAAAACTAGGGTTTAAAGTTTTAAAGGGGTTAGGGTTTACTATTGTGAGTTTTGGAATTGAATAAGGGTTTTAAGACTTTTGAATTAGAGTTTCGGGTAATGAATTTATTTTAGGATTTGGAAAGACAATGGATAATTTTCATGAAGTTTTATGAATTTAAACAAATGATTTAAAGTTTATAAGAGCAAAAA
Organism: Garcia nutans; assembly: GCA_947685225.1. NCBI lineage: Eukaryota > Viridiplantae > Streptophyta > Magnoliopsida > Malpighiales > Euphorbiaceae > Garcia > Garcia nutans. Next base: position 30,536,793 of record CANTUV010000005.1, on the reverse strand, counting down.
GATATTTTTAAGGCTTTTGGAAGGAAACAGAACACAAATTAAAGTTTTGATAATTTGGAAAGCAAATTTTGGTTTTGGGGTTTTGAAAAAATAAAACTAATAGCTTTAAACTTTTGGAAAAATAAAGCCACGATTTAAGATTTTCAATCCTTAGAAAAAGTGAATTGAGGTTACAAAGTTTTTGAATTAAAAGAAACCAAGGGAAAAATTAGCTACTGTGAAAAGATAAAAAGAAATTAAGAATTCAAACCTTCTTTGGTAGGTTACACCGAAAATTGCTTCTTGGATGACAAGGCCAAAGACAAGCTTTTTGCCTTTGAATTGCTTGAATTGTTTTTCTGCTCTCTCAAAAAATCAGTTTGATTCCACTGCTTTCCTACTCAGTTTCGATTTCAAACTTTCCCAAGTTTCTATCCAATTTCTTCCTTATTTCTCATTGATTTTTTTGTGTTGTAGTTGATCTTATTTATAGGAGTTTTTCTGGTTTGTTCCTAGTTGCTCACGGCATGCATTATTCATTAAGAAAAGGAAACTGAAACCTAATTGCATTAGGTTTTGAAAAATTTGCATCGAAAAAATTTCGCTGGCGAAAAAAAACTGCTGCGGAAAAATTGCACTGGCAAAAAAATTTGCCGCAGTTGGCTGCGGCAGGGGGCGAGTATCAGCCTGCGAGCCATTTGGCCGGCAGGAAATTATTTAAAGCAAAAATTATTTAATTAAGATAACAAAAATTGTTTTGGACTAATTAAAATATATTGGACAACACAAAAATTATTTTGGACTAAATAAAATATATTGGACCAGACTGGATCAAAAGTTAAGGGTCTACAGTTTGCCCCCTACTTGAATGATCTGAAACTTTAGTGAAAGAGAGTGAAAAGCAATAAGACTTAATTTTTGAGATGGTGGAGGTTTTGGGTTCTGGACCCGGTTCGAGTTCTGGACTCAAGGATAATTCTAGGTCCTGGACCTAAGAAAAATTTTGGGTTCTGGACCCGAGCTAAGTTCTGGGAAATAGAAATAAATTCTAGGTTCTGGATCTAAGGAAATTTTGGGTTCTGGACCCGAGCTAAGTTCTTGACTTAAAAGAGATTTTAGGTTCTGGATCTAAAGATAATTTGGGTTCTGGACCTGAGCTAAGTTCTTGGACTTAGAAGAGATTCTAGGTTTTGGACCTAAAGGTAATTTGGGTTCTGGACCCGAGCTAAGTTCTGGACTTAGAAGAGATTCTAGGTTCTAGACCTAAGGATAATTTGAGTTCTGGACCTAAGCTAAGTTCTGGACTTAGAAATAATGTCTAGGTTCTGGACCTAAGGATAATTTGGGTTCTGGACCCAAGCTAAGTTCTTGGCTTAGAAATAAATTCTAGGTTCTGGATCTAAAGATAATTTGAGTTCTGGACCTGAGCTAAGTTTTGGACTTAGAAGAGATTCTAGGTTCTGGACCTAAGGATAATTTGGGTTCTGGACCCAAGCTAAGTTCTGGACTTAGAAGAGATTCTAGGTTCTGGACCTAAGGATAATTTGGGTTCTGGACCCAAGCTAAGTTCTGGACTTAGAAATAAATTCTAGGTTCTGGACCTAAGGATAATTTGGGTTCTGGACCCGAGCTAAGTTCTAGACTTAGAAAAGAATATAGGTTCTGGACCTAAGGATAATTTCGGTTTTGGACCCGAGCTAAGTTCTCGACTTAGAAGTGATTCTAGGTTCTGGACCTAAGGATAATTTGGGTTCTGGACCCAAGCTAAGTTCTGGACTTAGAAATAAATTCTAGGTTCTGGACCTAAGGATAATTTGGGTTCTGGACCCGAGCTAATAATTTTTAATTTCAAAAGGCTAATCTTTATGCATGTCTTTTTATTGCCCCCTGGGTGTAAAAATATTTATATACCCGCAATTATTTAAATGATTAAAGTGAATAAATGAATTTACTGTTAATTTACTGTGTAGTCACTGTTCGTGCACTATTTACTATTCATAAATAGTAATTTTACTATTTGTAAATAGTATTTACTATTGGAAATAGTAATTTTACTATTTATCAATAGTAATACTATTCATGAATATAAAATTTACTATTCATCAATAGTAAAGTTTACTATTCATGAATAGTAAAATTTACTATTCATGAACAGTTTTGAATTTTGTTTTTTGCTTGCCGTTTCTCTATAAAAAGGAACTGATTCTTCATTTCATTTCACAGCAAAACTTTCGCATTATAATTCTCTCAAATTTCTTTCAATTTTAGCACAAATTTTTCAAAAACAATGCATGCTTCGAGGTCAGGGACTCATTCTAATGCCGAGTTATTGGAATTTATCCGGCATCATGAAGATGAAAATTTAAATATACTAGCCGGGATACCGCAGTTCAAACAAAAAGAGCGCTGTAATTATTTTTCTTTTCTTTTCTCTTGATTTTTCGTCTCTGTGTTTGTTTGTTTGTTTTGTTTTGTTTTATTTTATTATTTATTATTGTTATTTATTATTTATTATTTTTATTATTATTATTTTATTTATTTTGTTTTGTTTTTATTTTTTATTTATATTTTATATTATTATTCTTTTTTAGGAAAAATAAATTTATTTAAGTAGATAGGATAATATGTACTTACCTGGTATTAACTTACTTGGGTCTGTGTTAGTATGATCGTTGCATTTTTCAGGCTGGAGGATGTATCTACAAAGCCCGACAATGGTACGATGTAGTGCCTTCTCGGGTAAGGTAGATTATTCGAGATTGCGGCTTTGAACAGTTCATCTTGCAATTGCCATCTGAGGAATATCAGATAGTCCGGTGCATAGTCCAAGCGCTTGCAGAGCGATGGTTGGACACAACCACACTTTTCACTTGCCCATTGGAGAGATGACAATTGGTCTGGTCGATTTTACTGCCATAACTGGCCTTTGATATGATGGTGTTTCGGTTCCCCTGAAGAACGATATTTTAACATTTGAAGAAATTCAGGAATTAATTGGTATGGAACCATCATATAAAGGGCCTTATAAGATAAAAATTGAGCCAATTCATAATTATTGGATGAACTACGAAGGACGGGTTGTGTAACACCCCTATACCCCGTATATGCACACTACATACTACTACACCTGTAATATATATATACCAAATACAAGAATGCCACGGTTTATAATAAGCAAACCAATCTTTAAATTTAACAACATTATAAGAAAACTTAAAACACTTCATATTATATTATAAACTATACTAGATAAAACATTTATTCATTATGCAGCGGAAAATGTAGTGGTGTTTACATATATAAATACATCAAAATCCATGTTTACAGAACATAAAAATTTATACATGTTTGGCAGTTTGTCTCTGATCTTTAAGTCCACAATCAACACTTCAGAGTCTAGACTCGACTCGGTCTAGATGAACTCTCTGGCTCTACCCTGTCACCTGCGCGATGAACCACAATCGCGCTAAGCCAACGGCTTAGTGGTACAAACCACAATAACAATATGCTTTAATGCAATGTCAATGTCATGCTTTCAACAATAGAGATCATATTCATAATGCTATAATTCATAACATTACATTTCATTATCTTATTCAATTGTTTTACCATTTATGATTCACATTGAAACAAAGACAAGCATGGGCCCAAAAGACACCAATATGCCATTCAACTTTGAGAGTTAATGTTTTGGTTCAATTATCACATTTATCATTATCATTATCCCAACTAGCGTTCAAGGATTAGGCTCAACCAAGCTTCAAGGGGAACAAAGCATGCTAAGTATCAACCCAACTTGGCTTCAAGAACCAAACCCAACCTAGTTTCAAAGGTTGTAACATCTCAACTAGGCTTCAAGGACTAGACCCAACCAAGCTTCAAGGGGAGTTAAGCATGCTAAACTTCTACCCAACTTGGCTTCAAGGATCAAGCCCAACCTAGCTTCAAGAGATTGTTACTATTAGGCATGCCACCAATAACAAACTCTGAAAAGTGAATAACACATTAGGCACACAAATCTTTTATTATTTCATTATCAATTCCATTCTCATTTCCTCATAATCATCTAGGCAAACATGCCTCAATTATTTCATTTGCATCATTATAGCCAACAACAATGACTTCACATCTCATCATTAGAGTATCCACAGTCAATTACATTGGATATACAATTTGAATGATCATCATATTTTTCTCATTATGCAATTCATAACATTAATGAAATGTATCAACAATGTAATAGATTACTTAATACATTTACAGCCAAATTTGTTAAGTTCTAATGTCATGAAAATATATGCAATAATGTAGGGTTTGTACTTACCTCAAGAGCAACTCACTCCACACCAAACTCCTCTTCCAAGAATCCTTCAACACTAGGATTAGAGCAACCCAACTCTCTTCAAAACCTAAACCAAAGGTGATAATATATACTCACTTAGAGATACACATGAGATAATAAGGCTAAGAACCAATTAGGGCAAATTCTACACATGACACGCTCAACAACACGGGTGTGTCCCTGACCGTACCCTAAACTCACAACACAGAAGCTTTGACACTCTTAGAACCACGGGCGTGTCACTGAACGTGTAGTACATTCTGTCTCACAGAAACATTGACACGTCCAACAACACGGGCGTGTTCATGGCCATGTTAATTCCTCACCAACACAGTAGCTATGACACGTCCAATAACACGGGCGTGTTACTGATTGTGTCACCCATCCAAGAACATAGAACCATTGACACGCCTAAAGACCTGGCCGTGCTCATGGGAGTGTCAGGCCAAAAATACAGATTTCTGCAACAACAACTCTACATCCAACAAACCACTTACTACCACCATTATCCACTTCAAACAAACTTAACTAAACACACCCATAAACCAATATAACCTGCAAAAACACTAAAACAACTCAAAACATACATCATACACCACTTCACAACCATCACATACACAACTCAAACACATCATTTGTTCTTCCACCAAACCTAACACTCTCTCTTCAATCCAACCCCAAAATCCAAAATCAATTGAACCAAACACTCTTAAACACACCACAATCAAACAAATACATATCAACCATAACCCCAACTCACAAAATCAAAGAAAATCAAAGAATCAAGTGGAAAACTTACCAAGGATGAAGAAACTCTTAAATTTCCAACTTGATCACTTGAAAACTTCCTTCAATCTTGAGTTTGGAAGATCAAATCTCTCTCTTGCTCTCTTGCTATGGAGTGCCGGCCAAAAGAAAAGAAAAGAAAAGAAAAGGAGATGAGCCACGAAGAAGAAAGAAAGAAAGAAGAAAAAAAAAGTCAACCCTCAACAACTCTCTCCTCAAAACCCTCTCCTCCAAGCATTTAAACAATAAAATATTCAAAATATCTCCATCCACTTCCACTCACTCAAATTCCACTAATTAATTTCCTTATAATTAATTAATAAAAATTAACTCTTTCTTTGACTTTTCACTTCTTTTGACTTGTATATGTTGCATATATCTCAATATATACAACATATACACTCTACTCAAAAACCTCTTTTCTCTTCCCACTAAAACATATACACTTAATCCAAATACAACAATAATTTTTCCAAAACTTTTAGGGTATACTTTGGGATATTACAATTCTCCCCCTCTAAAAAGAAATTTCGTCCTCGAAATTACCTGATCTCAAGTCTGGAACAGTTGAGGATACTGATCTTGCATCGCTTGCTCACTCTCCCAAGTTGCCTCTTCCTTTGCATGATTCTTCCAAAGAACCTTCACAAGTGGTACTTTCTTATTTCTCAACTCTTTCACTTCATATGCCAAAATAGAACTGGTTCATCTTCAAATGTCAGATCCGAACTCACCTCAATAGATTCAACTGGTAAAACATGAGATGGATTTGATTTGTACCTCCGCAACATAGAAACATGGAAGACATTATGGATTCTATCCAACTCAGGCGGCAAAGCGAGTCGATAAGCATTTGGTCCAACTCTCTCCAACACCTCATAAGGTCCTATAAAACGAGGACTTAGCTTCCCTTTTCTACCAAATCTCAAAATTTTTTTTCCAAGGAGACACTTCCAGAAAAAACTTTATCTACAAAATCAAACTCTATGTCTCTCCTCTTCAAATCTGAATAAGATTTCTGCCGATCTGAAGCTACTTTCAACCGATCCCGAATTATTTTCACTTTCTCTTCTGTTTCTTTAATCAAATCGGGACCAATCAACTTGCCTTCTCCAACTTCATTCCAACATAGAGGCGTTCTGCATCTTCTACCATACAAAGCCTCAAATGGTGCCATTCCAATACTGGATTGATGACTGTTGTTGTAAGCAAATTCCACAAGTGGCAAAAATCTGTCCCAACTTCCAGAGAATTCAATGACACAGCTTCTCAACATATCCTCTATAATCTGTATCACTCTCTCTGACTGCCCATCTGTCTGCGGATGAAAAGCTATGCTAAAGTGCAATCGAGAACCCAAAACACCATGTAAACTCTTCTAAAATCTTGAACTAAACTGAGGATCTCGATCAGACACTAAAGAAATTGGGACTCCTCAACCAACTTTTTAAGAGAATAATCCATTCTAACTGGAAGAAAATGAGCTATCTTTGTCAACCGATCAACAATCACCCATATAGCATCATGCTTCTTCTGAGTCAACGGCAAACCAGACACAAAATCCATTTTCACTCTCTCCCATTTCCATTCAAGCACTGATAAAGGTTGAAGCAACCCTGTTGGAACTTGATGCTCAGCTTTCACCCTCTGACAAGTAAGACATTTAGATACAAACTCTGCTATGTCCCTCTTCATACTTGACCACCAATAATGCTGCTTCAAATAATGATACATCTTAGTACTCCCAGGGTGCATAGCAAAAATCGATTGATGTGCTTCTTCCAAAATAATCTTTCTCAAACTAGCATCATTAGGAACACACAATCTATCCTTGAACCAAAGGCTACCATCACTTCTCACATGGAAATCTCGGCTCTCCCCATTTTTGAAATCTGACACAACTTTTTGAATTTTCTCATCAACTAATTGAGCCTCTTTAATCTGATCCAACAACACCGGTCTCAAATGCAACTGAGCTAACAATGCTCCATCATCACATGATTCAAAACTAGCATGCAACGCTCTCAACTTAACAAGCAACGAGAGCGACTAAACAGTCAAACCTGCTAAAGACTTCCGACTCAAGGCATCAGCAACAACATTTGCCTTACCAGGATGATAATCAATCAAGCAGTCATAATCTTTAATCAGCTCCAACCATCGTCTTTGCCAAAGATTAAGCTCTCTCTGAACTCCCAAATATTTCAAACTTTTATGATCTGTATAGATAAAACACTTCTCTCCATACAAATAATGTCGCCAAATCTTTAAAGCAAACACTATAGCTGCCAATTCCAAATCATGTGTCGGATAATTAAGCTCATGCGGCTTCAACTGCCGAGAAGCATAAGCTATGACTTTACCCTCTTGCATCAAAACACAACCTAAACCATTATGTGAAGCATCACTGTAAATCACATATGGTTTATCTTCCACAGGCAAAGTAAAAATAGGAGCTTGTGTTAACATCTCCTTCAACTTCTCAAAGCTTGCTTGACACTGATCTGTCCACACAAATCTAACTCCTTTCTGAAGCAATCTGGTGAGTGGTGTAGCTATCAAAGAAAAACCTTTCACAAACCGTCGATAATAACCTGCCAAACCCAGAAAACTTCTGACTTCAGTCACAGACTTCGGTGGACTCCAATTCAAAATGGCCTCAACTTTATTTGGATCAACTCTTATACCATCTGTTGAAACTGTATGACCAAGAAAAGTCACTTGATCAAGCCAAAACTCACACTTCGACAGCTTATCATACAATTGCTTCTCTCTCAAGGTCTGCAACACAATTCGTAGATGCTTGTCATGATCCTCTTCATTACACGAATACACCAAAATATCATCAATGAAGACCACCACAAACTGATCTAGATAGGGCCTAAACACCCTATTCATCAAATCCATAAAAGCTGCAGGTGCATTCGTCAACCCAAAAGGCATCACTAATAACTCATAATGCCCATACCTTGTGCGGAAAGCTGTCTTAGGAACATCTTCAGCTCTGACTCTCAACTGATGGTACCCTGATCTCAAATCAATCTTGGAAAACACTGCTGCTCCCTTCAACTAATCGAAGAGATCATCAATCCTTGGGAAAGGATACTTATTCTTGATGGTTACCTCATTCAATTGCCTATAATAGATGCATAACCTCAAAGTACCATCCTTCTTCTTTGCAAACAAAATAGGAGCTCCCCATGGAGAAACACTAGGGCGAATAAACCCTTTATCCAACAACTCCTGCAACTGCACCTTCGATAAGGAGTAATAGAGATAGTAGTGGTACCAGGCAACAAATCGATACCAAACTCAACCTCTCTCTCAGGAGGTAACCCTGGCAACTCCTCCAGAAAAACATATGAAAATTCAGCAACTGTGGGTATACTATCAAGATGAGAACCCACTACTCTGGTATCCAAAACATGAGCAAGATAAGCATCACACCCTTTCCTAATCAACTTCCTAGCTGCAACAGCTGAAACAAACAAGGATGCAAGTTGTCTCTGCTCACTAGATACCATCACACTTCTACCATCACCGGTTCTAAGGGTAACACACTTCTTTTGACAGTCTACCACAGCTCCATGCTTAGACAAACAATCCATGCCTAAGATCAAATCATATTCCTTAAAAGGCATTTCAATCAAATCACCCAAAAATTCCTCACCTTGTACCACCACTGAACTATCACGATGCACCTTACTCACCACAACACTATGTCCTAAAGGATTTGTCACCAAGACATCAAATCCTAAGGACTCTGAATGCAATTCAGACACAGGTAAGATAGATGCACTTATGTATGAATGAGTAGATCCTGGATCAATCAAAGCAAGAACAAAAATACAAAATAAAGAAAATGTACCCGCAATAACTGCTGAAGCATCCGGTTGCCTCTGCATTACATACACTCTCTGAGAAGACCCAGCCTCATCTGGCCTACTGCCTCCGGATGTAGAGCCTCCTCTCTAACTGATTCCAGATCGACCACCTCTACTAAAACCTCTGCCCCCTCGACTACCTTTGCTAACACTGGGTTGAGAAGCTGCAGTATCAGTCTGTCTATCATCCTGTAGCTCAGGGCAATCTTTGATAAAATGAGCTGGTGACCCACATCTAAAACATACTCCTGATCCACCCATCTTCCAACAAGCACCCCCATGTGTCCTACCACAATGAACACATATAGGTGGAATGGATCTCTGAACCACTGGAGTCGAAGCACTAGCTACAGAAACTGTAGGTCTCGATCTCTGCCTGATACTGAACTGACCTACCTGACTGCCTCTGGCTCCTACTAATTCTCGGAACAAAACTTCCTTGGCCTCTCTTCATAGAAGAAGACCCTGCCTCAAACTGGGATCTCCTAACTCTGGCCTCCTCCTCGGTAGCAGCTGTTGCAATACCTTATGCTCTCTCAACACTTCTAGCTGCTGCAACCAATTGAGAAAAGTCTTGGTACCAAGAACCAGCAACAATACACATAATAGAGGGCCTCAATCCCTCCCCAAATCTCTTACACCGGTCAATCTCATCAGAAATAATCCCACCGGCATAGTGACTCAACCGGATACACTCAATCTCATACTCTGTCACAGTCTAGTTATCTTGTCTCAAATTCAGAAATTCCATCTTCTTGACATCCTTATACTCCCTCAGGGTATATTTCTGCTCAAATTCCCTCAGAAAATCACTATAAGACAATGTAGATGGATCATCCATGGCATGAGGAACCGTCTTCCACTAATCATAAGCATCTTTCTGCAGAAGGGATCTAGCATAATAAAATTTCTCTTCAGGAGTAGCTTGCAACTGAATAAATACCCTTTGCACTCTATCTAACCACTGCTCAGCTACTGCAGGATCTGTAGTACCAAAGAAATCTTAAGCCCCATACTTCCTCAATTTATCATAATGCCTCACCTGTACTTGTGGATGTGGTGGCGGTGGCGGCTGCACTGGAGCTTGCCTCAACAATTCTACCACATGTCTTAGCCAAACTGGCAGAACCTCATCAGCAGCTGATCTCTCTGGCACAAGAGCAGGTGCCTCTCTGTAGACCCTTAATTTTTGACCCAATCCGGTCCATTGTGTTTTATTTGGTTTGAAATGATTTTTCTTGTTTACTTGGTCCAAAATAATTTTAATTAATAATTTTTACCTTAGTATTTAATTTTTATTAATAAAAAATGAACTATACAGAAATAATTTAAAAGCATATAATAAAAATAAATAATAAAGACATATAAAGAATAACTATAATCTTTTCTTAAAGGGTACAACGGCGTTGTTTCATACCCGGTGCAAAGGAGGACTTCAGACAAGTGCAAGTCTGATGTTGCTCCAATTTATATTTGGGTTTCCAGCCTTATATACCACTTTTAAAGATTACAATTAAATCTTTAATTAAACTTGTATCTTAAGTCTAAAATATTTTAATCAAGTTTTATCAAAACACACTCTTAAGTCTATTTGTTTTAGTATTCCTAATTATACTATGTGTGGTATAGATATACGGATCCCGTATAAATATACAGCGTAGAATAAAGAGAGAGGAAAGACAGAAAAGGATAGAATTAGAGGTCCTTTTCAGTCTGTAAGTAGTGCAATAATAATTTCTGATGTTTTAGTTCCAGATCAAGCTCAACTTGCTCGTTTTTTGCTTGCAAGAACTAGAACAGAGCATACTTAATATGAAAATGAGAGAGATATAATAAAATTTAAATTTATTTAAATAAAATAGAAACAGAATACAATACAGAATAAAAACTTTAAAATAAAATACAGTTTATAATTATAGATTATAAAATATAACTACCTTATACAAGGAGATCAATAGGTGTTGAGTACAGGAATGGAAGAATAATAAATGAAAGAGGAGAGGGAAGGAAGAAGCTAAAACTAGGCTGAGAGGTTCTTGAATGTCTTCTGTGTTGAGAGAGAAGTGTTTCGGATCCCCTTTACCTTCAGAATGAGCTTCATTATATAGACAGAGGCTTTAAAATTCCACTATTCTCGTCACATGCTTGGTCACTGTAGAGGAATAGTAACCTGTCGTTACTATTTGCTTTTACTGTACCTTCACGCGTCCGGAACTGTGGATGAATAGTACCTTGTCTGGTACTGTTGACTTAACTGTGAGGAACTGTAGATGAACAGTCCTTCTGACTTTACTGTTGGATTCCCTCTGGTGAATACTGTAGATGAACAGTATCTTGTCAGTGGGCACCACCTTTATTGACTTTAACCATTCTGAGTGGAGAAATGAGGTTTCTCCTGCCTTTAATCAGACGAACCAGATGAACTTGAATCAGATTCATCTTCTGATTCAACTATCTTTTTATTTTTCTTTATTTTTCTTTTCTTTATTTTTTCTTTTTTCTTTTTCTTTTTTCTTTTCTTTATTCTTTTTTTCTTTTCTTTTGTCTTTCTTCTCTTTTTCTTTTTCTTTTCTTTTTTCTCTTTTTCTTTTTCTTTTTCTTTTTTCTCTTTTTCTTTTCTTTTTCTTTTTTCTCTTTTTCTTTTTCTTTATTCTTTTTCATTTTACCTTTGCTTTTTACTTTGATGGGGGACAATATACCATAGCAATCATCCTCATTACTGGGACAGTAATCCGAGTCAGATGTCTCGGTGGAAGATGATGTCATGGATGATGTAGAGGAATCCGAAGAAGAGGAAGGAGATTTTCTTCTTCTGGATGAGGCTTTAGAAACTTTAGAATGAACTTTAGTTGAGGATCCAGCAGAACGGGTTCTACTGGGCTTAACGGGCTCAGACGTTGAGGGAAGAGACCCAACCATCTGTTCCATTAAGGCTTTATAATCTTCTGCAGTCTTGGCAGCTGCAAGAAGGGCAATGTTCTGGGCTCTTTGAGCTCCAAAAGAGGCTTGTAGCCTTGGGTCAAGACCACCATGGTTTCTCTTAAGGAGCCATTCCTTAAGTGTTTCAATAGTGGTAGAATTGCGAAAGGCAGACCACCACTTGACTTTAGACTTTCTTAATACAACAGGGATATTGGTACCTGGAATAATGGATGATTCAAAGTACCATTGATATACCCAAGGTATATTGAAAAGTCAAACAAAAGAGAAGAAGAGGAGGAAAATTCTTCTCAAAAGGATTAGGGTTTAAGTGAGCTTTATAATGCTGGTAGGCTAACTGTACTTCTTGTTGGAGACAACGGTCTTCATTACCACAGAAATACCACCAGTCAACAAACCAGGATGGGAGATTGTTTATCTTTAAGTTGGTTTCATTATAGATGAGCCAGGAATGGGTTTTACCCGGGTTTTGGAAAAACAGGGCTTTGGTCCAGGCTTCAATATAATCCCAATAATTATATGAAGAGCAACATGATAAGGAAGGAAGGGTAAATTGCACAAGAATGTGCAAAGGTCTTCCCCATTCAGAAGGATGGAGAATTTTCTTTATTTTGAAAGAAGAATAGGCTATGACAGCCTTATCTTGCTGATTATAATTGTGCTTTAAAAACAAAGAACCTGAATCCACAAGAATATGTAGATAATATTCTTGAGGTTTTGAAAATTCTTTTGGTTTAAAAAACCATCCTTTAGGGTAAACAGAATCAATTAAATACCATGAGTTCTGCTGAGCAGTACCAAAATCAGTAATTAATTCTGTAGACCAAAAATTTTTATTGTGCCAAAAGGTTTTTGACTTTAAAGGAAAATTTGAAGAAACAATTTGAGTTGAAGAGTTTGAAACATTCAACTCATTTTTAGAAGCATTTTGAGTTAGGGTTTTTGAAGATTGACCTAACTCTGTTTTAAAAGGGATTAAAGAATTCATACCTGGGGCTTCAGGAGGCGGGAAGCCCATATTTGCAAGAGCTTTAAGAACCTCAGGAGATTGGGCCAACTGAGAGACCCAAAGATCCAATTTAGCTTTATCATCCTCTGCTTGGATAGCATCAGCCCAAGACTTTATAGGTTTAGGGTTCAGTATACTATTTGAATGATCAGATAGAGCTTTAGGAGAGTCATCTTTAAGGGTTTCCTTTTCTTTATTGGCTGTTTTCTTTTTTCTCCCCATGATTCCTGAGAAGGAATTCACGAGTAAGGAAATCAGGTAAACTATTATTTTCTCCTTTAATAAACTCAATATCAAAATCAAAAATACTTAAAATAGCTTGCCATCTAGAAAAAATCTGTTTTGAGGCAAGGTTTTTAACATCTTTTTACAAAACATCTTTTGCACTTTTACAATCAATTCTCAATAGAAATTTTTGATTTAATAAATCAGATTGAAATTTTGAAATACATAAAACAATACTCAAAATTTCTTTCTTTATAGTAGAATAGTTTAACTGGGTTGGACTCCAGTGTCCTGAATAAAATTGGACTATGGCTTCTCTACCCTCTTTAACCTGTTTTAAAATCCCACCAAAACCTATATCTGATGCATCAGTCTCTACTATTTTGGAGGCTAAGGGATCAGCTATATGTAGGCAAGGAATAGTTTTAACTAGGTCTTTAACTTGTCTAACTATGCCAGAATGGACCTCAGTCCATGGACCTGGGTTTTTCTTTAACCTATCATGCAGAGGTTTAATGGTTCTATTTAGCTTGGGAAAGAATTCTATAACATAATTCAGACAACCTAAAAATCTTAGTAATTGAGCTTTATTAATAATCTGATCAGGAAACTTATCCCCAAAAGCTAAGTTTCTTTCTATAGGCTCTATGATTCCCTGTTCTATATAATGTCCTAAGAACCTAATCTTAGTTTGAAACAGAGACATCTTCGTTTTACTTAATACTAAGCCATTATGTTTTATTACCATAAAAAATGTTTTTAAATGTTTAAAATGTTCTTCTATGGTTGTTGAATATATTAAAACATCATCAATATAAACAATACAAAATTTAGTGTAAGGGTTAAAAATATCATTCATCACTCTCTGAAACTCAGAGGGTGCATTCTTTAAACCAAAAGGCATAACATTCCATTCATACTGTCCAAATGGAACAGTGAATGCAGTCTTATACCTATCTTTAGGGTTAATCTGAATTTGCCAAAAACCAGATTTCATATCAAATTTACTAAAAATATTTGCTTTATATAATCTTCCTAATAAATCTTTTTTATCTGGAATAGTGTACCTAATCCATTTTAAAGCTTTATTCAAAGGTTTATAATTTATTACTAATCTAGGTGCACCTCTTTCTATTTCAGAGGCCTTGTTTACATAGAATGCAGCACAAGACCAAGGGCTTCTAGATTTAGTTATTAATCCTTTATTTTCTAAATCATTTATTTCTTTTTTACAAAATTCAATTAAATCAGGCGCCATCTGAATGGGCCTAGCTTTAGTTGTAATAGACTTTTCATCAAAGCCTATTTCATAAGGTAAATCAACCATGTGTTGCTTTCTGTTCCAAAATGCATTTGGAATATCAGCACACAAATCTTTTTCTATTTGAGATTTTAACTTATTAATTTTATCTTGCGTAAATTTATTATTTAACTGTTCATTTATTTTTTGTAAATGATAATTATTTTTTAAATTACAAAGTTGTTCAGACTTTGCTTTTATAAGAGCATTTATTTGTAATTCATTTATTGAATGAGCCTTTAAAAGATTTAAATTTCTCTTTTTAGGTTTTTCTAAAAATGAAAAAATTATCTTTTGTTTTCTTACTTTAAAACTTATACTATCATCATTTACTGAATAAGGTGTTATCAAATTCATAAATGGTGTTCCTAAGATTACCATATGATGAATGTTGGTTAAAATAAATATATTCTTTATTTCTAAATTTTTATCTATAATTGATGCTTCTGCTTTACCAAGTATATTTAGTTTAGATTTATTTGCTGCAGATAAACTTTCATTAGTTTGTTGCCAAAATCTTTTTGGTACTAAACTAGGTTTTATGCAATTTAAATCAGCTCCTGTATCAAACAATGCTATAGTTTCTATATTATAATTATCTGAGAATTTTAATTTTATTTTTATTAAATATTTTCTAGATGTTATTTCATGCAACATAAAAATTAAATTATCAGGGATTTTATCTTTACTAATTAAACTAATTTCATTATCAGTTTCTTTATCATTTATCTGTTCAATATCTTCTTCAGCTTCTTCATCAGAAGAAGAAGAAGTTGAGTTCATTAAAGATTTTATTATCTGTGAATCTTGTTCTTGCTTATTTTTTAATTCTTTTAACTCTAATTTAATTTCTTTAATTTCCTTTTGTAAATCATTTATAGTTGGTTTATTTTTTACTGTTTTATTCTTGTTTAATATTGCAGTTAGATCATATGTTTGTTTACTAGTACTAGGTAACATAGAAGTTTTAGGTTTATCACTTTCTAATATCTTATTTAACATTTTTTCTTGAATTTTAGGATCACTTATAAATTTTATTGCTTCTAATATAGATTCTTGTTCTTTAGTTAATACATTTAATGATTTACTACTATATTCAGAACTTGATTCTGATCCTATGTCGTCTATCTGATTTATTTCTTCAGAATCTGAATATTCTTCAGAATCTGAATAATCTAAGTATAATTCATAAATTTTATTTAATACAGATTCTTCTAAATTTAATTCTTGTAATTTTTTTATCAAATTTACAAAATCTTGATGTGTGGCCTTTTCTTCCACATTTATAACATGTTAAATCTTTATATGATGTAAATTTTTTATCTTTTTGTCTATATGGTTTTCTACTAGGTTTTCTATATTTGTAAGGTTTATAAGATTTCTGTTTTTTATAATAATCATCTTTATCTAATTTTTTCTTATAACTCTTTTTGTGATATTTTTTATAAGGTTTTTTATATTTTCTTGTAGTAGAACACTGTCCATTACAATCTTTATGTTTCTGTGTTATACTATAATCAAATTGTTTACAGAAAGAACCTAATTCTTGTTTAGTTTTTCTCATTTCGTATTTTAATGATTTTTGAAGTTTTATGTCTTGACAAAGTTTTAATCCTTCTTTCTGAACTATACTAAACAGTTGTCCATAAGTCAATAGGTCATAAGGAATAAGGTTTCCAAATTCCTGTTTTATATGGTTCCTAACTTTTTCTCCTAAGAAGAAGGGTAATCCTGCTAAGAATTTTTCTTTCCAGAAAGCCTAGTTAGAATCTTCTCTAAGCATTATCCTAGTTAGGAAAGTTGTTTTATAAAATTGAAAATCACTAAGTTTCTTACATCTAAGGTTACTTAGTAATTCTGCATTTTTTATCTTTTAAATGAGTAGGATCACCTATAAAATGAAGTGATATAGTCAAGATTAGTGCTGCCACTGCATCTTGAATAGTATCACCAAACTCATCTAATATAGGTATTCCATCTTCATAAGTTTTTACAGCATTTAAAATTTCTAAATGTTGTTCATCAGTGAGATGATTATCCCACCAACCTTTAAGTTGTCCTGTGAAGCCAGCTATAAGGAGTTCAGCTATAGTTCTATCTGAAGTTCCTGTTTGGGTTCTATAAGCATTGGCAGCCATTGTCATCTGTTGAAGAAGACTCAGAATATTATATTCTGATAGGCTATCAATGTTCCATTCATAAACAGAAGAGGCATTATATTTATATTGTGATAAGACATTTGGTCTATCTGTTATACCTAAGTCTGGGGCAGACATTCTAGGTACTATAGATTGATTATATGTTATACGATTTATTTGTGGCTCTAGGGCTTTACTAAAGGTTTCAATATCTTCAGATTCAGGTTGAGAATCCTCAACTGATTCTGATTCTTGTTCTTGGGTGACTATACTTATAGTTTTAGAAGCTTTAGATTGAGGTGTTTCTTGAACTACCTGTTTTGACCCAGAAGAAGAGTCAATTTTACTTAATTGTTCTTTAATTGCTTTAACAAAATCAGAATCTTTAGATTTTACTTCTTTTTGTCCAGTTTTGACCCAAAGGGTTCATTGTTCCTGTTGGATTATAATATAAGTGTGGAACTGTTGTACTATAATCTACACCTTTTAGTTTATTACTAGACTCAGGTATATCTGATGTAGAATACCTAGGCTTTACTACTGTTTGCAATACAGGTTTAGGTTCATTTTCTTTATATGAAGCATATATTACAAAAGGTAACTGTGAGGCTCTACCTATGTCTACTGTTGATACAGAGGAGGAAGAGTCTGAATACCTACTGCTTACACTATGTCTACTGAATTTTAATTTTACTTTACCGTCTTCATACTGTTCAATTTTACTGAGTTCTATATTGGGCTTAACTATAGTCTTTGGTTCAGGAAGAGGAATAGCATCCTCTAAAACCCATTCATCAGGGAGACTAATATCTTTCCACTGAATAGTCTTAGGAATTACTGTGTTAACTTTACTTAAATCTGTCTGTAGAAATTTAGTTTCTCCTAATTTAGGTTGCATTATATATTTTGTAGCAAAAGCAGACATCATAGCTTTATAATTTATTTTATACATTAATGCTACAGGAATAGATCCTTCAAGCATTTTATAATTATGTGTCTTGATTTCTAAAACTACACTTTTTAATATATTTGGATCATTTAATGAAATTGTTATATCTGGGAAGCAGTCAAATGAAATTGGACCACTACTCAGACTGGTTTCTATAGTTCCTAAAAGTGAGTCATTAAAATTTACAAACCTAGCATCTCTGACCACAGCCAGTATACTAGTATTTAATCCTTCTCTAGTTAAAGGTTTTATACCTATTTGTACTAATCCTATATGTATATACTTGTATTTTTTACTTTTATGATGCTTTATTGATTCTGCAGAAAGTAAAGTTATTTTCTCAAAAGGTTTACTCAACTGTACATCTCTTTCTTCAGCTTTAATTATATAATCATTTTTAAATATATTTAACTTTGGTATTTTATAAATCTGTTCTTTATCTATCTTTGGTATTACCCAATTATCAATTGCTTTATTAAAATCTTCTAAAATTACTTCATTTCTGTTAACTATCCTTTTAACTTCTGATGACTCAGAACTATCCGATTTAGTTGTACTAGCAGATTTACATAGAAATGGTTCCATTTTTAAATTTTTGAAAAATAGATTTTTAAAGCTTATTAATGTTGGTTTTGGTAGCGACCACTGACTTACTGCCCTAAACGCCTATCCATCGGCTAACACGAGTCTTACTGCATATCCAATACCTAGACAACACTAAGTCCACTTCTAGATCTAAAAGTCAAAAATTTAACTATGTAAACAGTTCTATATCTATCTACTATCACCCCTAAAAGAAGATGGCTCTGATACCAGCAAATTGGAAGGACCGTTTACAGGGGATAAAATAACTTTAAAAGAATTAATAGAAACAATAAATAATTAAGCATAAACAACAAAGATATAAACAGATTAATTAAAACAATAAATAAGAAACAGAAATAAGAAACAGAATGTAAAAGACTATATTAAAATAAATTACAGAAATAATTTAAAAGCATATAATAAAAATAAATAATAAAGACATATAAAGAATAACTATAATCTTTTCTTAAAGGGTACAGCGGCGTTGTTTCATACCCGGTGCAAAGGAGGACTTCAGACAAGTGCAAGTCTGACGTTGCTCCAATTTATATTTGGGTTTCCAGCCTTATATACCACTTTTAAAGATTACAATTAAATCTTTAATTAAACTTGTATCGTAAGTCTAAAATATTTTAATCAAGTTTTATCAAAACACACTCTTAAGTCTATTTGTTTTAGTATTCCTAATTATACTATGTGTGGTATAGATATACGGATCCCGTATAAATATACAGCGTAGAATAAAGAGAGAGGAAAGACAGAAAAGGATAGAATTAGAGGTCCTTTTCAGTCTGTAAGTAGTGCAATAATAATTTCTGATGTTTTAGTTCCAGATCAAGCTCAACTTGCTCGTTTTTTGCTTGCAAGAACTAGAACAGAGCATACTTAATATGAAAATGAGAGAGATATAATAAAATTTAAATTTATTTAAATAAAATAGAAACAGAATACAATACAGAATAAAAACTTTAAAATAAAATACAGTTTATAATTATAGATTATAAAATATAACTACCTTATACAAGGAGATCAATAGGTGTTGAGTACAGGAATGGAAGAATAATAAATGAAAGAGGAGAGGGAAGGAAGAAGCTAAAACTAGGCTGAGAGGTTCTTGAATGTCTTCTGTGTTGAGAGAGAAGTGTTTCGGATGATGTAGAGGAATCCGAAGAAGAGGAAGGAGATTTTCTTCTTCTGGATGAGGCTTTAGAAACTTTAGAATGAACTTTAGTTGAGGATCCAGCAGAACGGGTTCTACTGGGCTTAACGGGCTCAGACGTTGAGGGAAGAGACCCAACCATCTGTTCCATTAAGGCTTTATAATCTTCTGCAGTCTTGGCAGCTGCAAGAAGGGCAATGTTCTCGGCTCTTTGAGCTCCAAAAGAGGCTTGTAGCCTTGGGTCAAGACAACCATGGTTTCTCTTAAGGAGCCATTCTTTAACTGTTTCAATAGTGGTAGAATTGCGAAAGGCAGACCACCACTTGACTTTAGACTTTCTTAATACAACAAGGATATTGGTACCTGGAATAATGGATGATTCAAAGTACCATTGATATACCCAAGGTATATTGAAAGTCAAACAAAAGAGAAGAAGAGGAGGAAAATTCTTCTCAAAAGGATTAGGGTTTAAGTGAGCTTTATAATGCTGGTAGGCTAACTGTACTTCTTGTGGGAGACAACGGTCTTCATTACCACAGAAATACCACAAGTCAACAAACCAGGATGGGAGATTGTTTATCTTTAAGTTGGTTTCATTATAGATGAGCCAGGAATGGGTTTTACCCGGGTTTTGGAAAAACAGGGCTTTGGTCCAGGCTTCAATATAATCCCAATAATTATATGAAGAGCAACATGATAAGGAAGGAAGGGTTTTAAATTGCACAGGAATGTGCAAAGGTCTTCCCCATTCAGAAGGATGGAGATTTTTCTTTATTTTGAAAGAAGAATAGGCTATGACAGCCTTATCTTGCTGATTATAATTGTGCTTTAAAAACAAAGAACCTGAATCCACAAGAATATGTAGATAATATTCTTGAGGTTTTGAAAATTCTTTTGGTTTAAAAAACCATCCTTTAGGGTAAACAGAATCAATTAAATACCATGGGTGTAACACCTCGATACCCTATATAAGTACTATACATATACCTAGTATACATACAGTAAGTATATAGAGTATAAGGATGCCACTTTTCTTTTTACTTTTTAAAAACCTGTAACAAAATTCAAACCATAATAGGTCAATTTAAAGAACACTTACAAAATCATTGTCTTTATCAAAACTTCATTTATACATTTAATATAACATACTTAAAGTGGATACATGTATGCATTACCCTCTAGTTGGTCTCGACAAAATCTTACTCTTCTCGTGGCATACCAAAAGACTTCATATCTTCCACCAAGCTACCTGCGCGATAATACATCCGCGCTAAGCTCGAAAGCTTAGTAGTATAAATATAAAATACAAACATATATCATGGAAATACTAACATATAAAGATATATCAATTCCATATACTTTTAGTTCTTATTAAGTTTATCCCTTTTCATTTGCACCTTTCATATCTTTCAACTAATTTCATATCTTATACACATATATATACATAACATTTCTACCAATTCCAACCCATCACTAATATTCACAATCAACATCTCAATACACACATTATACATCATACTAACCATAAGTCACATTTCCAATTAAGACAATCATTGTCTTCAACCACAATTCATCAATTGAATTCACAATCAATGCTAGTACACACATTATACATCATACCAATCACAACATTTCTTTATTCACAATTCACCATTTATGATTCATCATTAGTGCTCATAATCAATATTTCAACACACAAATTACATATCATCAATCACATGTCCAATGAAGTATACCAAAGATTTCATTATCCATTTCTTTCAACATTTGTATATCACATTGACAACAAAGACAGACTCGGGCCCAACAGACACCACTA
Source organism: Garcia nutans (assembly GCA_947685225.1). Classification (NCBI taxonomy): domain Eukaryota; kingdom Viridiplantae; phylum Streptophyta; class Magnoliopsida; order Malpighiales; family Euphorbiaceae; genus Garcia; species Garcia nutans. The sequence continues at coordinate 30,515,678 of CANTUV010000005.1, read as the reverse complement.
TGTTATTCAGAGTTCAGAGTTACTGCTTTGGTCTATAATCATAATCATCAAGCCCGTAGGCATCATATATCAATATTTCTATCCATGGATAGTGTAATAGACCCAGTCTCTTGGACCATCAACTCATCATAAGGAGATCCTCAACCCGGCAAGACTGTTACCAATCATATATTTCATATTCACAATTCTCATAGTGTAACAGACCCAGTCTCTTGGACCTCAATTCAACTCAATTTGAAGAGATCCTCAACCCGGCAAGACTGTTACCTTTTTCATTTTATAGGCATGCCTCCAAACCCAGAACTCTGAAGACTGAATAACACATTAAACACATATTTCACTTATTGTTTCATTATCAATTTCAATCTCAATGCTCATTATCATCTAGCAAATATGCCTTATTTCTTTCAATTGGATCATCATAGCCAATCACAATGGCTTCGTCTCACATTTGAATCATCATGGCCAATTACAATGGCTTCACTACATATCATATCTCAATCCATATGATACATATAACATCATTGATATAACATTTCAAAATATATTATTCATATAATACATTGTCATACACAAGATTCACAATGCATATAACATAACATTTTCTCATTTCTCAAAACACATTAACATCATTCATTACTAGAGCATTTATCATAACAAATTGCACATACCTTAAGAAGGATCCTCATATTTTCCTACCTTTTCCATTTCATATTTCATCCTTTATATATATATATATATAGTAATATACATTCTTCATTTACATTCACAATATAATAGCTTATTTAACACTTTCATCCCAATGTGTTAATGTTCAAAGACATATAAGGATATACAATCAAATAGGGTTTATGCTTACCTTGTTAATGCTCTTCACATCCTTCACATCATTCAATCATCACCTTAGTCCAATTATATTAACAATATAATAAATCACTTAACACATTTGCAAACAAATGTGTTAAGCCTCAAATTATGTAATTAAATACAATCATATGTATTGTTACTTACCTCAAGAACTATTCCCATTCCTCCATACATTTCCTCTTCCAAGAATTCTCAACATATAGGTTAATGCAACACAATCTCTTCAAAACCTAATCCAAAGATCATTATACATAGGTTTAGAATCATCCACATACATTTGATTAGGGCATTCTTTGTTTTAGACATGTTTAAAGTGTTTATGTTTAGGTTTAGGTACCATAATACCTTTGAAGAATCAAAGCCATGCTAAAAGAACAAAGAATAAAAACAATAACCATTACATTTGAGGGACACGGTTAGGGCAATTCAACCTCTTCACAATCTAATCCAAAAGGAATATTAGCAAAATGACCATATAAATAGTACATTCTGGTTTTAGACTCCATTTTATCCTTATTTTGAAAAATTGTATAAACTAATCCACTTGAATAAAAATTCTAAAATTTTTACAGAATTTAGTTTTGTATCTTAAAATCATTCCTTTAAAATTTCAGATCAAACTGAACACAAAATCTTGGTCAAATAGTTCACCTAACCAGACTGCCCCAATTGCCCTGCATCCTGGCAGCAGTTCTGAACTTTGTGAATTCCATAAATCAAATTCAATCAACGTGGTTCCAAATTATTTTTCTCAAATACTAGACTCACTAAGCAACAACATATCCAAAATTCAATTGGATATGATTTTTCTACATTTTATTAAAAATCCCGAAATATAGCTGTCTCAGTTAAGGTACCTGCTGGAACAGGTCTAATAAAAATAATCTTTCTAAACTCATAACCATTCCAAAATCGAATCAACATATTTTTCAGTCATTCTAGACTCATAGAGGCACAACATATCAAAAATTCACTTCAAGAACATTTTTCTATAATTAATTAAAAATCATACAAGTCACAGCCTTTACTAATTGTAAAACAGAAAAAAATTCACTAAACACAACTCTTACTCTTCCATCACCAACACCAACCTAGCTTCTTATCTTTAATTCCATTTCAACACTTTTACACACACCATACACAAACACACTAAATCATCACATCAACCAATCACAATTTTATTTAGACACAACTTCAAAATTGACAAAGGGAAACAAAAGAATTCTTACCTAAAATGAAGAAATTCCACAAATCTCTTTTCACAACCTTTGATTTCTTCTTCAATTTGCTTCTTGTCTCAAGAACACTTCTCTTTCCCTTTTGTCTAAGGAAGAGCCGGCCACACACAAATGAGAAGAGGAAAAGATGAAGAGCAAAAGTCAAATTTTACTTCTTATATCCACCAAGAATTTTTAACCTTGCAATTACTAAAACACCCTTCACCATTTAACTACCCTTTTGTCTCATATGTGCCCAATTAAGTAATTTCACATGCCACATAAAAATATCCTCTTGCATTGACTCTCCCTTTGACCAATTTATATGTTATATATATCATCATATACCCAACATATAAACTTGTCTCTAAACCCTAAATTTCTTCTCCAAAACACATATACATATACATTCTCTTTCCATTTCTTTTCTCTTACAATTTAACACATATATACAATCCAATATATAACAACAACAACACTAACCACAACATCAACAACATAATCAAAACTTTTAGGGCATATATGAGGATATTACAATTCTCTCCCCCTTAAATAATTTTGTCCTCGAAATTATCTAGTATAATTGTAATTCATTCATAATACCATACCATCTTAACTTCCATATGAAGTTAATTATACGCTTAAGTCATTATATCATCAAATCATATAGCTTCAACTCTCCTCTTTAGAATCAACCACCTTCTTTAAATTCCTTAACTCATCATTCTATATGTCTATACATCTTATTACTTTCTTGATCAAACATTCAAAAGATCTCATTACATTCCTATTAATATCTTTATACCAGAATCAGATCATCATATAGCACAAAAATACTTTGTCAAATCTTTATATTTAATACATTTTGTTCTTCACTTCTTTGTAATTACTCTCTTAACTTTAACCTTAAAAACTATAACTTATATCTGAGCATTAATTATCCATTCATTACAATCACTGTCTAAATAGACATCTATCACCCTCAATAGATAACAAAATCCTGATTTTTCATACATGGAGTTATTTCTTTAGCATGCTTTTCACTTAACTTACATATTAATACATTACTTTTCAACTTATTTTATAAATAACCAATCTTTTTCCCTTTTTCTCATGATGATTTATAATTATTATACTCCACTCATTCATGTCCAATCATACTTTAAAATTTACATCATATACATTATCATGTAAATAACTACACTCTTGGTACAACTATACACATTAAATCTCAATAATGATTCATAATCTCAGCCAAATCTAGATCCATTGATTTATCTGTCACATTATATCCACATTCCAATCTTGTTCAACTCCAACCAATAATTAATTTATTCAAACTTATCATGAAATTTCACAATATTCATATATGTATATATATTTATAACCTAATTCCATTAGGGTAAACATATATACAATTTTTGATCTCTTCCGATCCATATTCAATCAAATTATCATGATAACAAATCACTTCGAATTATCTTTTAATATACACATAATTTATTCTCTATCATCTTATTATAATACCCATGTCTACAATTCATGCACTCAAACCTCGAGTTACATATCTTAAACATATTCAATATAACTTTCATAACATTCCATATCATTCCATATCATTGTTATATTTATTTTGATTACCTTATTTTCATATCATCCGTAACTCAAAACCTTTCCATAGTTTCTTTTTCCTCTCTTAGTCTTCACAATTATAACCAAAATTGTTAACATAAAATGATAATATACAACTTTATCCATCATAACTTTTAACTATACTTCTCAATTATAATTTCAACCTCACCAAATCTGTATTACAATCATTTTATCTAAGATTCAAATCCATGGATAACAATTTAACCGATCAAATATACTGAACAAAACACATGGCTTTAAGGGATTAATATTCAAGCCTGGAACTTTTAAATCAATGCTGTCTTCTTTTTTTTTTTTTTCATCCTCAATCTTTACAAATACAATGCTAAAGTACATATCAAGAATCACTTATTCCTTCTTTACATTTTTGCTATATCAATAGCTAACACATTCCAACTCCGTTTCAAATCAATTGCACTCGATTTATAATCTTTATCCACTTAATTCATGTTTCTACAATAGTACTCTATACATATTCAATCATGTGGAGTTCCTATACAATTTCTATTTGTCACTTCATTTCTAATCCATTTACAATCTCTTATAATATAGCATTACATAGAACTTTCCATATGTGCATACTTTGGAACTCTAAATATCATATGATCATCATACTTTGGAACTCTAAATATCATATGATCATCACATTCAATGCTTACTATAACAATTTCCACTATCCAATATTACTCAAGTCCATTCCATTCTCACTTCCATCACATAATTCATTTAGCTTAACACAATTCAAGACCTAATCTCCCTTAGGTCTTTTAATACACACAACATCATTTCCATATTACTAATTCTATAATAATACCACATACATTTCATTCACAGTGAAAACTCAATTCACATCTCATATACATGTATACACTTAATTATATGCTCTTGTTTTATTTCCCTTTTTCATACATTCAATACAAATTTAATGTTTATCACTTTCTTTTAAACATTGTCATTCTCATTCTTTCAATATGATGTAAAGCATTCATTCATACTACAATGTATATATATATCCTGACTATACTAATACTTCACATTCATCTTGATCATATTCCCAAAGTGACATCTCTTTCACTTTCATCCTTAAAAAACACTTAATATACTTCCATAACCATCTTTACTCTTTGCAGTTAAAATGACTTAAAATAACTCATTTTCATTTGCTTATCCATTTCCTTTTTTTTTTTACTTTAAAACAATTTCACTTTCTATCAATCACATTACTCAATTCATAATGCTTTAATATGGAATATTAGTCATTTCACCTAACCCATATATTGAATATACATTAAACCATCACTATCCCAATAATCTTTATCAAATTCCACTAAAACTTTAACTTCTCAAATTACTACTTCATTTAAGCTTCAATTTACCAAACTCATCTTTTCTAATATCACTCTAAAACATCTTACAAATATATATCACAAAGCAATATTAAAACTTATAATTTCCACAATCATCAAGCTCACTTCAAAAAAATCTCAAATAGCACCTATTATCACCATTACCATGAGCTTTCACAATATCCAAGCATTTTACATTTCTAACATTGAATTTACTATGTTCGCATCAAAATAATGATATCAACTTATTTTCTTACTTAACCAATATCATCTCTTTCCTTTAATAAAACCTTAACTTTATATATATATATATTCCAACTTTAACTAGTCACACTTTGTCTATATTAACCAACTCATTCAATATTCCACCATTCTTTCCTCATTTTTAGTAACATATCTTTCAATAATAACAATCCAACAATATTTTCTCTGTCTAGCAACCTCAACATAAACATTATTATAAAGAGATTCAAAGTATAGAGGAAAGAGTGCATACTTTAATCTTGATTTTGATTTCTATTCATTTTTCAACTTTATTCTTTTTTTTTTTATATATATTTCAATTCACATTATGTCCCACATAATATTGCTCATAACCATCAACATTACATTCTATGTTGTACACAACATGACATTTTTCATATGCATCATCAATATACATATATCACATTATATTTCACAATTCGTTTCCCATAATCAATTAGGCACTATGCCTCAATTATAATTCATTTCCAACATCATGGTCAACAATCATGGTTTCTCATCACATCAAAATGGTATACACATATATCATCAACTATATTGAACATCTCATATAACACAAATATTCTACAATTCATATAATGCCACATCCGAGACCAACCTAGGTATGAATGCATATGCATGTATTACAAATTTCATTTCAAAACTTTTCCTTTGTAACTCTATTTAAGCTTTCCAAAACTTTTCTTTTTAATTCTACTTATACTCTTCAAAAATTCTCTTTTTAGTTTCACTTAGGCCAAGAATCTCGAACCTAAGCTCTGATACCAAAACAATTGTAACACCTCGATACCCTATATAAGTACTATACATATACCTAGTATACATACAGTAAGTATATAGAGTATAAGGATGCCACTTTTCTTTTTACTTTTTAAAAACCTGTAATAAAATTCAAACCATAATAGGTCAATTTAAAGAACACTTACAAAATCATTGTCTTTATCAAAACTTCATTTATACATTTAATATAACATACTTAAAGTGGATACATGTATGCATTACCCTCTAGTTGGTCTCGACAAAATCTTACTCTTCTCGTGGCATACCAAAAGACTTCATATCTTCCACCAAGCTACCTGCGCGATAATACATCCGCGCTAAGCTCGAAAGCTTAGTAGTATAAATATAAAATACAAACATATATCATGGAAATACTAACATATAAAGATATATCAATTCCATATACTTTTAGTTCTTATTAAGTTTATCCCTTTTCATTTGCACCTTTCATATCTTTCAACTAATTTCATATCTTATACACATATATATACATAACATTTCTACCAATTCCAACCCATCACTAATATTCACAATCAACATCTCAATACACACATTATACATCATACTAACCATAAGTCACATTTCCAATTAAGACAATCATTGTCTTCAACCACAATTCATCAATTGAATTCACAATCAATGCTAGTACACACATTATACATCATACCAATCACAACATTTCTTTATTCACAATTCACCATTTATGATTCATCATTAGTGCTCATAATCAATATTTCAACACACAAATTACATATCATCAATCACATGTCCAATGAAGTATACCAAAGATTTCATTATCCATTTCTTTCAACATTTGTATATTACATTGACAACAAAGACAGACTCGGGCCCAACAGACACCACTATGTTATTCAGAGTTCAGAGTTACTGCTTTGGTCTATAATCATAATCATCAAGCCCGTAGGCATCATATATCAATATTTCTATCCATGGATAGTGTAACAGACCCAGTCTCTTGGACCATCAACTCATCATGAGGAGATCCTCAACCCGGCAAGACTGTTACCAATCATATATTTCATATTCACAATTCTCATAGTGTAACAGACCCAATCTCTTGGACCTCAATTCAACTCAATTTGAAGAGATCCTCAACCCGGCAAGACTGTTACCTTTTTCATTTTATAGGCATGCCTCCAAACCCAGAACTCTGAAGACTGAATAACACATTAAACACATATTTCACTTATTGTTTCATTATCAATTTCAATCTCAATGCTCATTATCATCTAGGCAAATATGCCTTATTTCTTTCAATTGGATCATCATAGCCAATCACAATGGCTTCGTCTCACATTTGAATCATCATGGCCAATTACAATGGCTTCACTACATATCATATCTCAATCCATATGATACATATAACATCATTGATATAACATTTCAAAATATATTATTCATATAATACATTGCCATACACAAGATTCACAATGCATATAACATAACATTTTCTCATTTCTCAAAACACATTAACATCATTCATTACTAGAGCATTTATCATAACAAATTGCACATACCTTAAGAAGGATCCTCATATTTTCCTACCTTTTCCATTTCATATTTCATCCTTTATATATATATATATATATATAGTAATATACATTCTTCATTTACATTCACAATATAATAGCTTATTTAACACTTTCATCCCAATGTGTTAATGTTCAAAGACATATAAGGATATACAATCAAATAGGGTTTATGCTTACCTTGTTAATGCTCTTCACATCCTTCACATCATTCAATCATCACCTTAGTCCAATTATATTAACAATATAATAAATCACTTAACACATTTGCAAACAAATGTGTTAAGCCTCAAATTATGTAATTAAATACAATCATATGTATTGTTACTTACCTCAAGAACTATTCCCATTCCTCCATACATTTCCTCTTCCAAGAATTCTCAACATATAGGTTAATGCAACACAATCTCTTCAAAACCTAATCCAAAGATCATTATACATAGGTTTAGAATCATCCACATACATTTGATTAGGGCATTCTTTGTTTTAGACATGTTTAAAGTGTTTATGTTTAGGTTTAGGTACCATAATACCTTTGAAGAATCAAAGCCATGCTAAAAGAACAAAGAATAAAAACAATAACCATTACATTTGAGGGACACGGTTAGGGCAATTCAACCTCTTCACAATCTAATCCAAAAGGAATATTAGCAAAATGACCATATGAATAGTACATTCTGGTTTTAGACTCCATTTTATCCTTATTTTGAAAAATTGTATAAACTAATCCACTTGACTAAAAATTCTAAAATTTTTACAGAATTTAGTTTTGTATCTTAAAATCATTCCTTTAAAATTTCAGATCAAACTGAACACAAAATCTTGGTCAAATAGTTCACCTAACCAGACTGCCCCAATTGCCCTGCATCCTGGCAGCAGTTCTGAACTTTGTGAATTCCATAAATCAAATTCAATCAACGTGGTTCCAAATTATTTTTCTCATATACTAGACTCACTAAGCAACAACATATCCAAAATTCAATTGGATATGATTTTTCTACATTTTATTAAAAATCCCGAAATATAGCTGTCTCAGTTAAGGTACCTGCTGGAACAGGTCTAATAAAAATAATCTTTCTAAACTCATAACCATTCCAAAATCGAATCAACATATTTTTCAGTCATTCTAGACTCATAGAGGCACAACATATCAAAAATTCACTTCAAGAACATTTTTCTATAATTAATTAAAAATCATACAAGTCACAGCCTTTACTAATTGTAAAACAGAAAAAAATTCACTAAACACAACTCTTACTCTTCCATCACCAACACCAACCTAGCTTCTTATCTTTAATTCCATTTCAACACTTTTACACACACCATACACAAACACACTAAATCATCACATCAACCAATCACAATTTTATTTAGACACAACTTCAAAATTGACAAAGGGAAACAAAAGAATTCTTACCTAAAATGAAGAAATTCCACAAATCTCTTTTCACAACCTTTGATTTCTTCTTCAATTTGCTTCTTGTCTCAAGAACACTTCTCTTTCCCTTTTGTCTAAGGAAGAGCCGGCCACACACAAATGAGAAGAGGAAAAGATGAAGAGCAAAAGTCAAATTTTGCTTCTTATATCCACCAAGAGTTTTTAACCTTGCAATTACTAAAACACCCTTCACCATTTAACTACCCTTTTGTCTCATATGTGCCCAATTAAATAATTTCACATGCCACATAAAAATATCCTCTTGCATTGACTCTCCCTTTGACCAATTTATATGTTATATATATCATCATATACCCAACATATAAACTTGTCTCTAAACCCTAAATTTCTTCTCCAAAACACATATACATATACATTCTCTTTCCATTTCTTTTCTCTTACAATTTAACACATATATACAATCCAATATATAACAACAACAACACTAACCACAACATCAACAACATAATCAAAACTTTTAGGGCATATATGAGGATATTACAATGGGTTCTGCTGAGCAGTACCAAAATCAGTAATTAATTCTGTAGACCAAAAATTTTTATTGTGCCAAAAGGTTTTTGACTTTAAAGGAAAATTTGAAGAAACAATTTGAGTTGAAGAGTTTGAAACATTCAACTCATTTTTAGAAGCATTTTGAGTTAGGGTTTTTGAAGATTGACCTAACTCTATTTTAAAAGGGATTAAAGAATTCATACCTGGGGCTTCAGGAGGCGGGAAGCCCATATTTGCAAGAGCTTTAAGAACCTCAGGAGATTGGGCCAACTGAGAGACCCAAAGATCCAATTTAGCTTTATCATCCTCTGCTTGGACAGCATCAGCCCAAGACTTTATAGGTTTAGGGTTCAGTATACTATCTGAATGATCAGATAGAGCTTTAGGAGAGTCATCTTTAAGGGTTTCCTTTTCTTTATTGGCTGTTTTCTTTTTTCTCCCCATGATTCCTGAGAAGGAATTCACGAGTAAGGAAATCAGGTAAACTATTATTTTCTCCTTTAATAAACTCAATATCAAAATCAAAAATACTTAAAATAGCTTGCCATCAAGCAAAAATCTGTTTTGAGGCAAGGTTTTTAACATCTTTTTGCAAAACATCTTTTGCACTTTTACAATCAATTCTCAATAGAAATTTTTGATTTAATAAATCAGATTGAAATTTTGAAATACATAAAACAATACTCAAAATTTCTTTCTTTATAGTAGAATAGTTTAACTGGGTTGGACTCCAGTGTCCTGAATAAAATTGGACTATGGCTTCTCTACCCTCTTTAACCTGTTTTAAAATCCCACCAAAACCTATATCTGATGCATCAGTCTCTACTATTTTGGAGGCTAAGGGATCAGCTATATGTAGGCAAGGAATAGTTTTAACTAGGTCTTTAACTTGTCTAACTATGCCAGAATGGACCTCAGTCCATGGACCTGGGTTTTTCTTTAACCTATCATGCAGAGGTTTAATGGTTCTATTTAGGTTGGGAAAGAATTCTATAACATAATTCAGACAACCTAAAAATCTTTGTAATTGAGCTTTATTAATAATCTGATCAGGAAACTTATCCCCAAAAGCTAAGTTTCTTTCTATAGGCTCTATGATTCCCTGTTCTATATAATGTCCTAAGAACCTAATCTTAGTTTGAAACAGAGACATCTTCGTTTTACTTAATACTAAGCCATTATGTTTTATTACCATAAAAAATGTTTTTAAATGTTTAAAATGTTCTTCTATGGTTGTTGAATATATTAAAACATCATCAATATAAACAATACAAAATTTAGTGTAAGGGTTAAAAATATCATTCATCACTCTCTGAAACTCAGAGGGTGCATTCTTTAAACCAAAAGGCATAACATTCCATTCATACTGTCCAAATGGAACAGTGAATGCAGTCTTATACCTATCTTTAGGGTTAATCTGAATTTGCCAAAAACCAGATTTCATATCAAATTTACTAAAAATATTTGCTTTATATAATCTTCCTAATAAATCTTTTTTATTTGGAATAGGGTACCTAATCCATTTTAAAGCTTTATTCAAAGGTTTATAATTTATTACTAATCTAGGTGCACCTCTTTCTATTTCAGAGGCCTTGTTTACATAGAATGCAGCACAAGACTAAGGGCTTCTAGATTTAGTTATTAATCCTTTATTTTCTAAATCATTTATTTCTTTTTTACAAAATTCAATTAAATCAGGCGCCATCTGAATGGGCCTAGCTTTAGTTGTAATAGACTTTTCATCAAAGCCTATTTCATAAGGTAAATCAACCATGTGTTGCTTTCTGTTCCAAAATGCATTTGGAATATCAGCACACAAATCTTTTTCTATTTGAGATTTTAACTTATTAATTTTATCTTGCGTAAATTTATTATTTAACTGTTCATTTATTTTTTGTAAATGATAATTATTTTTTAAATTACAAAGTTGTTCAGACTTTGCTTTTATAAGAGCATTTATTTGTAATTCATTTATTGAATGAGCCTTTAAAAGATTTAAATTTCTCTTTTTAGGTTTTTCTAAAAATGAAAAAATTATCTTTTGTTTTCTTACTTTAAAACTTATACTATCATCATTTACTGAATAAGGTGTTATCAAATTCATAAATGGTGTTCCTAAGATTACCATATGATGAATGTTGGTTAAAATAAATATATTCTTTATTTCTAAATTTTTATCTATAATTGATGCTTCTGCTTTACCAAGTATATTTAGTTTAGATTTATTTGCTGCAGATAAACTTTCATTAGTTTGTTGCCAAAATCTTTTTGGTACTAAACTAGGTTTTATGCAATTTAAATCAGCTCCTGTATCAAACAATGCTATAGTTTCTATATTATAATTATCTGAGAATTTTAATTTTATTTTTATTAAATATTTTCTAGATGTTATTTCATGCAACATAAAAATTAAATTATCAGGGATTTTATCTTTACTAATTAAACTAATTTCATTATCAGTTTCTTTATCATTTATCTGTTCAATATCTTCTTCAGCTTCTTCATCAGAAGAAGAAGAAGTTGAGTTCATTAAAGATTTTATTATCTGTGAATCTTGTTCTTGCTTATTTTTTAATTCTTTTAACTCTAATTTAATTTCTTTAATTTCCTTTTGTAAATCATTTATAGTTGGTTTATTTTTTACTGTTTTATTCTTGTTTAATATTGCAGTTAGATCATATGTTTGTTTACTAGTACTAGGTAACATAGAAGTTTTAGGTTTATCACTTTCTAATATCTTATTTAACATTTTTTCTTGAATTTTAGGATCACTTATAAATTTTATTGCTTCTAATATAGATTCTTGTTCTTTAGTTAATACATTTAATGATTTACTACTATATTCAGAACTTGATTCTGATCCTATGTCGTCTATCTGATTTATTTCTTCAGAATCTGAATATTCTTCAGAATCTGAATAATCTAAGTATAATTCATAAATTTTATTTAATACAGATTCTTCTAAATTTAATTCTTGTAATTTTTTATCAAATTTACAAAATCTTGATGTGTGGCCTTTTCTTCCACATTTATAACATGTTAAATCTTTATATGATGTAAATTTTTTATCTTTTTGTCTATATGGTTTTCTACTAGGTTTTCTATATTTGTAAGGTTTATAAGGTTTCTGTTTTTTATAATAATCATCTTTATCTATTTTTTTCTTATAACTCTTTTTGTGATATTTTTTATAAGGTTTTTTATATTTTCTTGTAGTAGAACACTGTCCATTACAATCTTTATGTTTCTGTGTTATACTATAATCAAATTGTTTACAGAAAGAACCTAATTCTTGTTTAGTTTTTCTCATTTCGTATTTTAATGATTTTTGAAGTTTTATGTCTTGACAAAGTTTTAATCCTTCTTTCTGAACTATACTAAACAGTTGTCCATAAGTCAATAGGTCATAAGGAATAGGGTTCCCAAATTCCTGTTTTATATGGTTCCTAACTTTTTCTCCTAAGAAGAAGGGTAATCCTGCTAAGAATTTTTCTTTCCAGAAAGCCTGGTTAGAATCTTCTCTAAGCATTATCCTAGTTAGGAAAGTTGTTTTATAAAATTGAAAATCACTAAGTTTCTTACATCTAAGGTTACTTAGTAATTCTGCATTTTTATCTTTTAAATGAGTAGGATCACCTATAAAATGAAGTGATATAGTCAAGATTAGTGCTGCCACTGCATCTTGAATAGTATCACCAAGCTCATCTAATATAGGTATTCCATCTTCATAAGTTTTTATAGCATTTAAAATTTCTAAATGTTGTTCATCAGTGAGATGATTATCCCACCAACCTTTAAGTTGTCCTGTGAAGCCAGCTATAAGGAGTTCAGCTATAGTTCTATATGAAGTTCCTGTTTGGGTTCTATAAGCATTGGCAGCCATTGTCATCTGTTGAAGAAGACTCAGAATATTATATTCTGATAGGCTATCAATGTTCCATTCATAAATAGAAGAGGCATTATTTTTATATTGTGATAAGACATTTGGTCTATCTGTTATACCTAAGTCTGGGGCAGACATTCTAGGTACTATAGATTGATTATATGTTATACGACTTATTTGTGGCTCTAGGGCTTTACTAAAGGTTTCAATATCTTCAGATTCAGGTTGAGAATCCTCAACTGATTCTGATTCTTGTTCTTGGGTGACTATACTTATAGTTTTAGAAGCTTTAGATTGAGGTGTTTCTTGAACTACCTGTTTTGACCCAGAAGAAGAGTCAATTTTACTTAATTGTTCTTTAATTACTTTAACAAAATCAGAATCTTTAGATTTTACTTCTTTTTGTCCTGTTTTAGAAACTTTAAAAGGTTTAAAAACATGAGATTTAAGTTTTTTATCTTTTATATCTTTTTCAATTTTTACTATCTTACTTTCTTTAATAGTATCTTCTATTCTGTTTAATTTTTGTCCTATACTCAATAGGTGTGCATTACTAAAATTATTCTATTCTAATATTTTCCTATTAGGGTCATCTTCAGAAACTATTTTAAATGGTGCTATATTTATTTCTTTATCTCCATGTAAAAATACACTTGATGTTTTAGGTGGATGTTCACTTTGTATAATTTTATCTTTTACTTTCCATTCTGTATTTTTATTCCTAATAGTTACTGGATTTATTAATTTTTCTGCTTTAAGTTTACCTCTATAAATTCTTTTAAACCAATCAAAGAATTTCATATTAACTTCATAATTTCTTATAAAGTCAATATATTCTTCTTTAACTGATTCAAAATCTTTTACCTTTTTTATTACATTTTCTAATTTATCTTTATTTTTAATTGCTGTTAATTCTTTATTTAATTTATCATAATTAAAAACAAATTCTTTCTTTATTACATTTAATTCTCTATCTATGCTTTCTACATTTCCTGTCATGAAGGAAGCTGTAGGTGACATAGGTGGAGAAGGTGAGTGTTCTATATTCTGAGGTTGATTATAATTAGGGTTTGGTTCCAAAGGGTTCATTGTTCCTGTTGGATTATAATATAAGAGTGGAACTGTTGTACTATAATCTACACCTTTTAGTTTATTACTAGACTCAGGTATATCTGATGTAGAATACCTAGGCTTTACTACTGTTTGCAATTCAGGTAGGTTCATTTTCTTTATATGAAGCATATATTACAGAAGGTAACTGTGAGGCTCTACCTATGTCTACTGTTGATACAAAGGAGGAAGAGTCTGAACACCTACTGCTTACACTATGTCTACTGTATTTTAATTTTACTTTACCGTCTTCATATTGTTCAATTTTACTGAGTTCTATATTGGGCTTAACTATAGTCTTTGGTTCAGGAAGAGGAACAGCATCCTCTAAAACCCATTCATCAGGGAGACTAATATCTTTCCACTGAATAGTCTTAGGAATTACTGTGTTAGCTTTACTTAAATCTGTCTGTAGAAATTTAGTTTCTCCTAATTTAGGTTGCATTATATATTTTGTAGCAAAAGCAGACATCATAGCTTTATAATTTATTTTATACATTAATGCTACAGGAATAGATCCTTCAAGCATTTTATAATTATGTGTCTTGATTTCTAAAACTACACTTTTTAATATATTTGGATCATTTAATGAAATTGTTATATCTGGGAAGCAGTCAAATGAAATTGGACCACTACTCAGACTGGTTTCTATAGTTCCTAAAAGTGAGTCATTAAAATTTACAAACCTAGCATCTCTGACCACAGCCAGTATACTAGTATTTAATCCTTCTCTAGTTAAAGGTTTTATACCTATTTGTACTAATCCTATATGTATATACTTGTATTTTTTACTTTTATGATGCTTTATTGATTCTGCAGAAAGTAAAGTTATTTTCTCAAAAGGTTTACTCAACTGTACATCTCTTTCTTCAGCTTTAATTATATAATCATTTTTAAATATATTTAACTTTGGTATTTTATAAATCTGTTCTTTATCTATCTTTGGTATTACCCAATTATCAATTGCTTTATTAAAATCTTCTAAAATTACTTCATTTCTGTTAACTATCCTTTTAACTTCTGATGACTCAGAACTATCCGATTTAGTTGTACTAGCAGATTTACATAGAAATGGTTCCATTTTTAAATTTTTGAAAAATAGATTTTTAAAGCTTATTAATGTTGGTTTTGGTAGCGACCACTGACTTACTGCCCTAAACGCCTATCCATCGGCTAACACGGGTCTTACTGCATATCCAATACCTAGACAACACTAAGTCCACTTCTAGATCTAAAAGTCAAAAATTTAACTATGTAAACAGTTCTATATCTATCTACTACCACCCCTAAAAGAAGATGGCTCTGATACCAGCAAATTGCTGGTATCAATAAAAATTAAAAATATAAAAATAAAAATAAAAATAAAAATCAAAGTCGGAAAAAAAATCGGCAGCGAAAAGTGGTCGCACGGGCTCGTTGGGCCAGCAGCAACTCGCCCGCAGGAATTTGCTGTGGGCGAGTTATTTCGCCCGCAGGCTCCTGCGGGCAAAGTTATTTCACCTGCAAGCTCCTGCGGGCGAAAGTTATTTTGCCCGCAGGAATTTCCTGCGGGCGAAATAACTTCCCGCAAGAAATTCCTGCGGGCTGGCACGCCCACGGGCCCGTCAGCTCAGTTTTTGCCAACGCAAAATTTTTTGATGCAATTTTTAGAATCCTGATCCGATTAGGTTTTAATTTCTTTTTTTATTAATATTAATTACCTTAATTAATTAGGAATATACAACCTAAAAACCACTATAAATAAGGACCATTAGAACCAAATTGAAGGAGGAAAAAAAAATTGGCTTTGGCTTGATTTTTGAAACCAAATCAAGGAAGGAAAAGGAAAAACTCAATTCAATTGATACTTAAAGCAGCAGAATAACGATTCAAAGGGGGGAGGAGAATTCAAAGGCAACAAAGGCTTGTTTTTGGAGCTAGTTCATCCAAGAAGAGTTTTTTTTGGAGAATCAACAAAAGAAGGTATGTTTAATTCTTTTGATTTATGTTTTCACAGTAGCTAAATTATGGAATTAGTGTTTTTCAAAAGTTAAAATCTTAGAACTTAAATTTAGTTTTTTCAAGATTTAAACACTAAAACGTGACTTTCTTTTCTAAAAAGATTTAAAATTGTTATTTTTTCTTCCTAAAAATCTTAAAACTTTAATTGAACATATTTTTCAACAAAACTAAAATCAAATTCTGTTTCTATTAAAATTTTAAAGTAGGTTCTTTTTCATTCAAAAAACCTTCAAAAACATCTTTTCTACTTATAAAAACTTCAGTCCATTTGTTTAAATTCATAAAACTTCATAAAATATTAAATTGGTTTTTAAAACCCTAATTTAAATCTTTTACCCGAGAACCCCAATTTGAAAGTCTAAAATCCAAAATTCAATTTTTAAACCTAAAATAATAAACCCTAACCCTTTTAAAACCTTAAACCCTAATTTTTATGAACTCTAACCTTTTAAAACATTAAAAAATAAAAAAACATAAAAAGTCAAAAAAGTCACAGTAGCTTAATTCATTATTTAAAAATCATGAATTAAAAAGTTTTTCAAAGTGTCCAAAACCCTAATTTCAAGATTTCACCATTCAAACCTTAATTTTGTTAATCAAAGAGTCTTGCCAACCCTTTAAAACATAAAACCCTAATTTATTTTAATTCCATAAAAAGTCACAGTAGCCATAAATTAGACTTTTATTTGCTTTATTCAATTCCATACTTGATATGCTTTGATTTATTTCTTATACTTTAATTCATTTAATTTCAATACTTGATTTATTTAATTTATCATGGATGGATGTTTATATTATTGATATTTAAATATTTTTTATGAATGATTTATGTATTATGGATGATTATTTACCTCTATTAATTAATTTAGACTTCCAAAAGATGTAAGAGGTATGTTTCCATTTGGTGGGTACCCCATTAGTTAAACATCATGTAATTTAATTATCTTTTCTATTTTAGAACTTATGTAAAGGGCATGTTTCTACCTTTTGGTGGGTGTCCTACCTAGGCATGTGATGTAAGGACATGTTTCCATCCTTGGATGGGTGTCCATTTATTTGTTTTGTTTTGTTTGGACATTGCTTTGATTTTAATATATTGATGCTTTCTTTTTATTGTGTGTAGTATGGATAATATTGTTATATTTAAGAATTTTATAATATTAAGACCTGTAAAGGAGGCCGGTTCCAATGAACCGGGCGTTGTGGGGGTGCTGGGCCATTTCTCACCTTCCCCACACGTACCCAACTTTCCGAACCCATTAAGGGGTTGGGGATTCCTTAGGAATCGAGTCATCCACCCCTTTCTTTTTCCCGGTCCGTCCGGGTGGCGACTCTATTTTCTACGGACTTAGGTCCATGTTCTCTAAGGCCCCGAGCCTAAACAGTGCCGAAGTCGTAAGAACCATTCCACCAGGAGTGGGGGCAAAAATCCCTGCTCACAGTGGCGACTCCACTGGGGACAAGAGAAGTTGATTCCGTTAGTCTTTATATTATTATATTCTTTCTTATAATGATATTATCCATTGCATCATATTAGATTGCATTGTGTGTGTGAGTTAGGATGCCCGTATTACCCGTGTTATGTTATGTAAGGGATACCATACTTTCACTCAAGGTATGGAGATCGAGCATGGCATAACCACTCATAGCCTTGTACCGTTTGGTATATACTTGCTATGGGAACCTAAGCCTTTTAACCCAAAGACTAAAGCTTATGTAATTGGCCTAGTTACTTTCCTTAGGTTTTACCCCAAATGCATGTTGTTTGACTATGGATAATTTATCTTGGTTTAAATCATGGCTTATTTGGTTTGTTCTTTTTCTAATATGACCCAAGTACATTTGCAAGCTCAAAATAAATTTTTTCTTTCTTTAAAATCCAAAAGACCAAAACTATTTTCAAAACTTTTTAAGATGGTCTTTGGACATAAAATTTTTCTAAAAACAAATAAAAAATTCTTTGGCTCATGGCCCAAATACTAAGCCCAAAATCCAATTTTCTAAAATCTTTTACAATGGGCTTAGAAACAAAACTATTTTCATCCAACCTTTTCTTATAAAAAGCTTGCAAAAATATTTAGGTCAATTATGAAATACCAAAAATCAATTGTGGGCCTAGTTTACACTAAGAACAAATTAACCATGGGCTTGTTTTTGGCATGAATCATTAGTTACTTTTTCAAGTGAGAAATCTATTTATAATAAACCTCTTAATTTCGTTTTAATCCAACATAGCATAAAAGCTACTTTAGTTGGTTGAATGGATTAAAACCTAATTAATGGGAATTATCATGAATTGATTTCCATTTTCGAAAATATAACTATTGGTTGAATCGTCCGAGGGAATTATTCGAAAGAAAAATACCCCATGTTGGTATTTTGATAACCCTATACCTAGGAAAAGAGACTCGCCATTCATGTGTGGATGTTATAAGGTTGGAAGGAACGTCCTAATTTGTTCTTATTTTTTAATTGTTTGTGCATACATGCATACATGCATACATTTGCATCTCATATCATTGGTCCTCTCTGGCTCACAGCCCTGGATTACGAAAGTTCAAAAGCTTATGACAATCCGACCTACGCCGGAGATGAAGTATCTAGCAACGACTCAATCACTTGCTCACCAAAGACAATGGAGCTGGAACAAATTCAAAGAATGGTGGATGAAGCCCTCAATACCAAGATGGAAGAAATCAAAGAGGCCCTAGCTGAGACCATGAAGAACCAATTGACTGCAATCTTAGAGAATCATGCCGAGGCATCTGCTAGCACTAAGAAACCAAAGGACAAAGGGAAGACTAAAGTTAATGAAGTGGCTTTTGATGATGAAAAGGTGGTCATTGATGATGATGATGATTGGGCTCAATACTACCAAGAGGTTCAAGAAAAGAAAAAAGAACCGAAGGCTGTCGAGAAAGCAACTATTGAAAAGACCGAGACATCTAATGTTGAAAAGATGATTGCTGATTTAGAAAAGAAATTTGAAAAGAAGCTGAAAATCGAAGAGATGTCCGAAGTTGACAAGTTATTTGAACAAGATGATGAGGTCCCTTATAAGTTCAAGATGCCTTCCTTTGCTAAGTACAATGGCACCGAAAATCCCCATTTCCACGTGAAGCAATATATCACTACCATGCAATCTGCCCGAGCTACTAAGGCTCAAACCCTAAGGTATTTTATGCTCTCATTGGACTCTGTTGTCCAAATTTGGTTCAATACCTTAGATGATGAAACACAAAAGAGCTGGGATCTACTTTACAAAGCCTTTATCCAACAATATGGATATAATGTGGAATTGGAAGTTACCTTGATGGAAGTGGAATCCATTAGGCAAAGGCCAAATGAGAATTTTGTAGACTATGTCAAGAGATGGAGAAACAAGGCTGCTTTACTCAAGAAGAGGCCCGATGAATCTGATCAAATAAGGATGATTGTGAGAGGGGTGTTACCTAGTCTTCGTGAGAGGATGTCTCATACACTCATCAGTGATTTCAAAGACCTTCTTCAAACTGGTTTGCAAATTGAAGAATGGGACAGGGAGAAGAGCCGATTTGCAACAAAAAGGAATGAGAAAGGGAGCTATCAGCCTAATAGCCAAAGCATGCAAAAGGCCGTCAGTGTTAATGCTACTAACCAAGGAACAAGGAGACAATTTTTGGAATTGGGAAAACCAATGTCCTGGGTTCTCAACAAGCTTCAAAGAAAGGGATTGCTACAACCCTTAAATCCTCGTCCTTTGCCTAATCCTCTCCCACCTAATTTTGACACCAAAGCATTTTGTCAATTTCATCAAATGCAAGGACACGACACGGATAGATGTGTGAGATTGAGACATGAGATCCAAAACTTAATTGATAATGGGAAGCTACCCGAGCCCAACAAGCCAAACACCAAAGATAACCCATTGCCAAAGTCCAATAGAGTACCACCACCAGCAACCTTCATGATTGGAGGAGGTTTGCATGAGGATTTTGTCATGTCTTCTTTTCAAGATATGGGAGGAGAAGCAATCAAAGAAGAAAAGGAATTTAATGAAGCTAAACAAGCTATGATTGGTGGGGAAGTAGCAATTTGTGTGGTCAATAGGTTTTGGGATTCAAGTGATAGTGATGATGATATCATACCCAAGAAGGAGAAATGGACTTGGTCTGAGCCCGAAGAAGATGAGGTGATAAATACTAGATCTGGTAAGCCCTATGCAAGGCCACCACCTAAGGAGGGAGAAACTAATAAGGGGAAGGAAGTTGAAGTGGAAGAAGATGATGCTGTACTCAAGCAATTAAAAAGAACCCAAGCAAGTGTTAGCATTTGGGACCTGTTAGCTACATCTAAAAAACACTGAGAGACTATGGCTAAAGCCTTGGCTAGCATGCCGATTTCTACCTCTATAACATCGGAGGAGTTGATTGACTTCATAAAAATTGGGGAAGTAATGAAATGTGAAAAGGTTCAAGAGAAGAGCGAAGTTAGTATGGGAGCAGTTTCTTTTTCTGATGCGGACTTACCAGAGGAAGGGAGAGACCACATCCGTTCTCTCTTTATCAAAATAGAAGTCAAGGGGAAGAGGACTCCTTGTGTAATGGTCGATGATGGGTCCGCCATAAATGTTTGTCCACTTAAGATACTACAAAAGCTAGCCATGTCAACAAGAGATTTAAACCCAACCGAGGTGACAATTCGTGCTTATGACAACACTAAGAGGCATGCCGAAGGGACTTTCAAAGCAGCCGTCAAGGTTGGTCCAATTGAATCTATTGTAGAGTTTGTTGTTTTAGACATACCAGTTACCTTTGCCTTACTCTTGGGACGACCATGGTTTCACCCTCTTGGTGGAGTTCCTTCCACCCTTCATCAAAAGATCAAATTCCCCAATGGAAGTGAAACCGTAGTCATTGAAGCTGAAGATAATGAGATTGTTAACGCTCTAATGGTTGAAAGGTCTCTCAATGGTTTTCAAGTAGCTGTAATTTTTGATGATAAAGCAATGGACTCCAAAGTCTTAAATATGATGAAGAACATGAATTACCTTCCTGGAGCTGGTCTTGGAAAGGGTAAAGCCGGTTTAACAAAGTTGCCAGATTTTAGAACTCAAAGGGATATGATGAAGCCAGTGATGTTCAACCAAAGAAGAATGAGAAGATGAGCTTCCCACCACTTGAAGAGATCTTTGTCAAAGCTCCAACTATCAGACCACTCCAAGGAGAGCCCGAGCCGATCATGTTCATGGGTAAGTTAATTCCCAGTTTTGAAATTTTTGCAGATGTTGCTGAGTTAGTGGAGCAAGTGAAGAAAAAGCTCACCCTGTCAATCAACAAAGAGAAGAATGAAGCTGCCCTGAGAGCCGAGAAGACTCCAGAAGAGATTGCTGCCCTAGTTGAAGAAAAGTTTGAAGACATTCTGCTTTATGATTCTGAGAACAATGATTTTGATTTTGATTTTAATTTGTCTGCTTTGTATGAGGATTATGAAGATTTGCCTGGGATAGATCGAGACATAGCCGAGCATCATATTCCTACTTACACTCACATTAAACCTGTCAAACAAAAGCTTAGACGATTAAGACCCGAATGGGCTGAATTAGTTAAAGAAGAGGTCACTAAGCAGATACAAGTGAAATCCCTTGAAGTGATAGAATACCCAGATTGGCTAGCCAACATAGTACCTGTGCCAAAGAAAGATGGGAGGATAAGGGTCTGCGTGGACTATAGAGATTTAAACAAGGCTTCCCCTAAGGATGATTTTCCTTTACCTCATATAGATGTACTCATTGATAGTGCAGCCTCTAGTGTGCTACACTCGGTTGTGGATGGATTTTCCGGATACAATCAAGTGTTAATGGCCCAAGAGGATAAAGCCAAAACTGCCTTCACTACTACATGGGGTATATTTTGTTATAGGGTGATGCCTTTCGGCTTAAAGAATGCTGGAGCAACTTACCAAAGGATGGCCACCACATTATTTCATGACATGATGCACAAAGAGGTTGAAGTATATGTTGACGATATGATGGTGAAGTCGAATACAAGGGAGCAACACTTCCAGAACTTGGAATTATTCTTCGATAGAGCTTTGAAGTATAAGCTAAGATTAAACCCAAAGAAGTGTGTATTCGGTGTTACCTCAGGTGAATTGTTGGGACATGTGATTGGTCCGAATGGCATTGAGATTGATTCTGACAAAGTCAAAGCAATCAGGGATATGCCAGCCCCAAAGATGGAGAAAGAAGTTCGGGGATTTATTGGTAAACTGCAGTACATTAGCAGATTTATTGCAAAACTCACAACAATCTGTGAGCCTATCTTCAAGTTGATTAGGAAGAATTAGCCGGTCGTATGGAACGAAGAATGTCAAAAGGGCTTTGATCGAATAAAGGAGTATTTGTTGAATCCACCTGTTTTGAAACCACCTAAACCCGGCAAACCTCTATTACTATACTTAGTGGTAGAAGAAGAGTCGATAGGAGCCATGCTAGCACAAGCAGATGAGTCGGGGATTGAGCATGCGGTCTACTATTTGAGTAGAAAGCTCTTACCTTATGAAATTAAGTATAGTATTATTGAAAAGACATGTATAGCCGTGGTTTGGTCTTCTAAGAAGTTGCGGCATTATTTTCAATCATATAGTGTGCAAGCAATTTCTAGGTTGGATCCAATGAAATACTTAAGGGAGACACCTTCTTTAATTGGGAAATATGGACGATGGTTGATAATACTAGAAGAATTTGAGATCGAGTAAGTAACCAGAAAAACAACCAAAGGTAGAGCGGTGGCAGAATTTCTGGCTCAACAACCATTACCTGAAAGTGAAGAGGTGATCTCGGAATTTCCAGATGAACATTTAGAAGCAATTGAAGTACAAGGGTGGAAAATGTATTTTGATGGAGCAGCAAACAGGAAAGGAGCTGGTTTGGGAGTTATATTAGAATCGCCCGAAGGGGAACTCATCCCTTTAGCCAAAAAGTTAAAATTTAGGGCAACCAATAATATGGTGGAGTACGAAGCTTATATTTTCGGTTTGGAAACCCTAATGATTATGAAGGTAGATAAGGTGGAAGTTTATGTTGATTCGTTGTTAGTAGTATCCCAAGTAAATGGAGAGTGGGAGTTGAAAGAAGAAAAATTGAAACCATACCATTATTACCTAACCATGATAAAGAAGAACTTTAAGGAGTGTAGGTTTGTACACCTGTCAAGAGAAGAAAATCAGATGGCTGATGCCCTAGCCACATTGGCTTCGGTTTGGGAAGATCCTGTTAACCTATTCCTTAAGCCTCTGATCTTGACCAGTTCATCAACTCCTTGTTATGAATATGAAATAATCATGGAAATTGATACAGACCATGATGCATGGTATGATACCATAAGGAGATTTTTGGAAGAAAGAGAATACCTGCCGGGGGGCAACGAAGAGGGAGAGAAGAGCCATAAGGAGGTGGTCACTGCAATACATTACCTTCCATGGGGAGTTGTATCGAAGATGGCTCGATGGGGTGCATTTGAGATGTTTAAGAAAGCCCGAAGTGGAGCGCATCATTTCAGAAATACATGCGGGAAATTGTGGTCCGCACATGAGTGGTTTGGCCCTAGTTAAGAAGATTATTCGACAAGGTTACTATTGGTTGATCATGGAGAAAGACTGTATCGAGTTTGTCAAGAAGTGCCAACAATGTCAGATGTACGGTAACTTGAATCGTATGCCTCCTGAAGAACTACATTCAATGTCTTCACCCTGGCCCTTTGCCACCTGGGGTATTGACATTATAGGAGAAATACATCCAACAGCTTCAAACGGGCACCGTTTTATTGTGGTTGTAGTCGATTATTTTTCAAAATGGGTCAAAGCCGAATCCTTCAACAAGTTGGGTGCAAGTCAAATGGTTAGGTTTATCGAAAAGAACCTCATCTGCAGATATGGGGTCCCGCACAATATGATATCAGACAACGGGGTACAATTTCAAGGGGCAGTTAAGGATTTATTTTCCAAATACCACATCCATCATCATAGATCCTCTCCTTATAGACCAAAGGCTAATGGGGCAGTGGAAGCAATGAACAAGACAATTAAGCAAATTATGTCCAAGATAACCAAGACTTATAGGGACTGGTCAGAAATGCTTCCCTTTGCTTTATGGGGATATAGGACAAGTGTATGAACACCTACCGGAATGACACCATTCTCTTTGGTTTATGGGATGGAAGCAGTATTGCTAATTGAGATTGAAATCAAGTCATTGAGAGTAGTCTTGGAAGCGGAGCTGCCTGAAACAGAATGGGTAGCAAGCAGATACATTCAGTTAGCTCTATTAGAAGAGAAAAGGCTAAAGGCACTGTATCATCACCAACTGTATCAAAACAAGATAGCTCGGGCCTACAATAGAAGGGTTAAAATTAGAAAATTCAGAGTTGGGGATTTGGTATTGAAGCAATGTAAGCCTAATGTATCTGATCCCAGAGGGAAGTTCAGACCTAGCTGGGAAGGGTCATATGTCGTGAAGCAAGTCATGAGCAAAGGTGTAGTGAAGTTGTCACACATGGATGGGAACGAATTTAGTGAGCAAGTAAACATTGACAGGTTGAAGAGGTTTTATGTATATAAAAAAAAGAGCTCGCTAGGTTGAAAACTCAAAAAGGGCAGCCTAGGCAAAAGTTAGAGCAGTCCGCTAGTTCCGAAAACCCAAAAGGGCGGGCTAGGCAACAATTAGGACTAATGAGAGAAAATCGTCAATTAGAAAACCCGAAAGGGCTAATTGGCAACAGGAGTGATCTTGTGTATGCTGGCTTTATGATTGGTTGTTCCCCAATTTAATAAAACAGAATTAATGATTAAATTTGTTCTATGTGCACTGTTATAAGTATTTGACCAGATAAGGATGAAATAAATAATCATAATTGCAAAAGGTGATGACAAGTTATCAATGGAAAAGAAGCATCTTTTATTACTTTAGTTATTTTTCATCCTAACAAAATACTTTCTGAATTGACAAATGTAAAATCTATGGCAGTCTGTAAGTGTAGCGTGCAGGCCAGCTTTGCCTCAGCCGGTCCAAGTAGGCTTCAGTCAAGCAAGGCATGTCTAGGTTAGGAACAAAGTCAGAATCATGAGGCTCAGCTCCATACTGACGCCTAAGTCGGCGAGGATCATAGCATGTACCTTGACGAAGAGCAGCAAGGGGAACATACATCAAGTATGTCCGCATGGTAATATGAGAAATCCTCCACCAAGGTACCAACCAACGGATATTGACTTTGGAGCGTGAGTGGATCCAATCAACCCTGTCAACATATGAAGAAGCAGGATGGAGTAGTTTCCTAGCAGAATGATGACGTGGCAGGTATCTAGCAAAATCCATGGAGGGAGTATCAAGCAAACAAATACGCTCCTGAAGCCAAACCTGCGAAGAAAGAATATATATAAAAAAAAAAGAGGGAGGTCCGCTAAGTTGAAAACCCACAAGGGTAGCTTAGGCAAAAATTAGGACAGCTCGCTAGTTCCGAAAACCCACATGGGCGGACTAGGCAAAAATTAGAGCAATAAAAAATAAAAAATAAAAAATAAAAAAAATAAAAAAAACCTAAATTGAAAACCCGAAAGGGCAGTTTAGGTAATTACCTGAAGCAGCAACGGGCTCCCGGTCAGTCTCTTTGACATTCCTGATTTAAATTGGTCTAATCCAACTAAGGTTTCGGCTAAGATCACAGGTACCGGCGACAAGCCTCCTTCCATTTGATCCATGATATCCAATACTCATGGGTCAATATCACCATCAGAAGAAACAAGTAAGAATTGGCCGAGTAAGCAAAGACAAAGCATGCGTCCCCAGGCCTTAGTAGGAGCCAAATGAGAAGAACAAAAGTCAATCAAAGGAGTAAGTAGAATTTTTTCACCTCTCATCAACCGAAGAATTTCGGGTTGCGGAATTTGAAATAACATCTGCATCTTCTGTTGAGTTTTGGAAACCAATGTGGGTAACGCCATTTGCTAATTATTTGGATATCCAAAGATGGCCTCAAATTCTTCAATCAAGGGACACATTTCAAAGCCATTAATTCTAAACACCCTAGAATTCGTATCCCACAAGGAAGCCACGACATGTAAAAAGGAGTGATCCAATTTGACATTTTGAAAGCATTTTAAAACATCAAGCTTTGACCATGAAAGTTGCTTCCAATGGTTGGCATCCATATTCTTAAATAGAATTTTTATTCTCTTTAAATGGTGATCGATCATAGTTGATGAATAAAGGGGAGCTAAAATTGCTAAAGAGAGAGTATTCACTTTGAAAGAGAGATTTTTGGCTTATGAATTGAAATATGGCATGCAGGGTGATTTATATAGAAGAAAATAAACCTTTTCCAAAAGTGAAATGGAAAAGATAAGACCATATGGCACAAGGAAAGGAAGTGGTCACAATTTCTTTTTCCATTTCGGATTTGGTTTAACAAAAGAAGTGGATATTAATTATGATGTATTATATATACATATATATATAAAAAAAAGAAGAAAAATGGCAGTAACGAAAAAAAATGGCAGTAAAAAAAACGAGGAAAATTATATATTTTTCATTATTGTACAATGTTTTATAGTTGTTTCAATATTTACATATCACTAAGAGGGTGGTAGGTCACCACCAAATAAAAACTTGAAAAAGTCATTGCCTATTGGAGGAGGAGGCAAATTACTCATCCCAAGATCATTTGAAGCACTAAAATTCCTATTGCCTTGGAGTTCTGATTTGTCATGGTCCTCGTCGGAAGCAGACGAAAGGATCTCATGGTCATCAGCTTGGGGGTCTCTCGATGAAGAAGCACCAGGATCCCTTATCCCTTGAAATCGGAAGTCTCAAAAATTTTGTTCGGATTGATGATATAAACTTTCAAAATGAGAAGCCTGCTGACGACTTGCAGCCAACTCTTCTTGAAGCTTCTCGTTTTATTCTTCGAGCATCCGCTGTGAGCCAAGAAGGAAAAGGTAAGAGCATACATAATCATGCATACATGTGGCATAAACTATTGCAAACGTACCAGGTAATTCATATCAATGCCTTGCGGATAAGATGGTTCAGCCTCATGATCAAATGAGCCAACGACCTGCAATGATCATTAAACAATCAAAGAAAGAAAGAGCAGTTGCAACAGAAAAGTGGTAAGAGTTTTACCTGAGAAGTATGGGTCCCGAGATATGGAATAGACTCTCCTACATGTTCCTCCTCATCTCTATCCTCATTTCCATTGGAAATCCCCCGCACACCGATAGGAGACACATCAAAGTGCAAGAGTCTTATTTGAATAAAACGAGCATAAAATGGACCCGGTGAATTGAGAAATAACTCGGCATTAAATCCATATCGGGCCAACCACCAAGCTTCCTCCGGCATCGACATGATATTTAAAGTGTATTCTGGGATTTGCATCAGAAACCTTCGCTGCTCTGGGCTGAGGAACCATTCATAAACTCTTTCCCCAAGAAACCAGCCACTAGACACGGGGCTAGCAATAATTCGCCGAGAATGTTGGAAAAATAGTGCAACCCTCATCAAAAGAGACCAGTTTTCTCGCTCTTCTGGATTCCACCAGGCCAAATTCACCTGCAGGATAACATAAGGTAAGTAAAACTTTTGCAAAATGTTTAAAGTATACTAATGTTGTTTCACCTGATCCCAGGTTAAGCGGGTCAACACAAAGCGATGAGTATGCACATGATGGGAGCCGGGGACGTTCACACGATCAGACAACCAAAAATTTAATCTCGGATACCCGATTCTCTCTCGAGAAATACTGGGTACTCTCACGAGGTTGTGTTCATATGCCCATATCTGCAATAACAACAAAGATCACAAGAGGAAAAAAGGAAAAGACATTGGTGAAAAGTAATAAATACCTCGACAACAGCCATCAAGCCGACAAAAGAATTCTTGTTTCGACAAAGTTTATCAAGGCCATGATAAAGACATGCGAGACCAGCTTCACCCCAGCCAGAAGATGGCACCATTCTGAGATAAGAAAGGGCATTCAATACTGATAAGTGAATGGATGATTCAGTGCTGCCAAAGATGGTCGATCCGAGCAGATATAACAAAAATCCTCGAGCATACTGTTCGGCCCTGTTTCTGCCAATCCGACCTTCGTAGTTCATCCAATAACTGCGAATCGACTCGATTTTTATCTTACGAGGTCCTTTAAATGATGGTTCCATACCAATTAATTCCTGAATTTCTTCAAATGTTAAAATTTCATTGGTTAGAGGAACCGGAGCACCATCATATCGAAGGCCGGTTATGGCAGTGAAATCGACCGGACCAATTGTCATCTCCTTAATGGGCAAGTGAAAAGTATGAGTTGTATCCAGCCATCGCTCTGCCAGTGCCTGGACCACGCTTCAGTCTATTTGGTATTCTTCGGACGGCAATTGTAAGATAAACTGCTCAAAGTCGCAATCTCGGATAATCCACCTTACCCGAGAAGGCACTACATCATACCATTATTGAGGTTTGTAAATACACCCTCCGGCTCAAACAACACAACGATCATGCTAACACAGATCCAGGTAAGTTAATACCAGGTAAGTACACGTTATTCAATCTATTTAAATTAATTTATTTTTCATAATTAAAAATAATAATGATAATGAAAATAATAAATAAAAATAATATAATAAAAAAAATAATATAAAAAAAATCATTACCCCGCTCTTTTGATTGGAACTAGATGAAGCGGCATCCCAGCCAGTATATCTAGATTTTCGTCTTCATAATGCCGAATAAACTCCATTAATTCAGCATTAGAATGAGTCCGCGACCTCGAAACATGCATTGTTCTTGAAAATATGTGTTGATTGAAAGAAATCTGAAAGGATTACAAAATTGAAATTGAAATTTTGAAATTCTATGAAAAATTGATGGCCTTTTATAGAGGAACGGCAAGTAGATGAAAACAAATTCAAAACTATGCATGAATAGTGAATTTTACTATTTATGAACAGTGTTACTATTGATGAATAGTGAATATCACTATTTTAAGAATAGTATTACTATTGATGAATAGTAAATATCACTATTTATGAATAGTATTACTATTGATGAATAGTAAATGTTACTATTCATGAATAGTATTACTATTGTTGAATAGTAAAATCATCTTTTCCAAATAGTAAATACTATTTAATACTATTTCCAAATAGTAAATTTACTATTTATGAATAGTGAACAGTGCATGAACAGTACTACACAGTAAATAAACAGAAAATTAAATTATTCACTTTAATCATTCAAATAATTACAAGTATACAAGTATTTTTAAACCGAGGGGGCAATAGGAATACATATGCCTAGAATCTTTTCTAAGTCCAGAACTTAGCTCAGGTCCAGAACCCAAATTTTACTTAGGACCAGATCCTAAAATCATCCTTGAGTCCAGAACTCGAACCGGGTCCAGAACCCAAATTCTACTTAGGTCCAGAACCTAGAATCATCCCTAAGTCCAGAACTTAGCTCAGGTCCAGAACCCAAATTTTACTTAGGTCCAGAACCTAGAATCATCCTTGAGTCTAGAACTCGAACCGGGTCCAGAACCCAAATTACCCTTAGGTCTAGAACCTAGAATCTTTTCTAAGTCCAGAACCCAAATTTTACTTAGGTCCAGAACTTAGAATCATCCTCGAGTCCAGAACTCGAACCGGGTCTAGAACCCAAATTTTTCATAGGTCCAGAACCTAGAATCATTTTCGGGTCCAGAACCCAAAACAGGTCGCCATATCAAAAATTAAGTTTTGTTGCTTTTCGCTCTCTTTCACTAAGGTTTCAGATCATTCAAGCAGGGGGCAAACTGTAGACCCTTAATTTTTGACCCAATCCGGTCCACTGTGTTTTATTTGGTTTGAAATGATTTTTCTTGTTTACTTGGTCCAAAATAATTTTAATTAAATAATTTTTACCTTAGTATTTAATTTTTATTAATAAAAAATGAAAATAAAAAATAAAAATATAAAAATAAAAATAAAAATCGGAGTCGGAAAAAAAATCGGCAGCAAAAAGTGGTTGCGCGGGCCCGTCGGGCCAGCAGCAACTCGCCCGCTCGCAGGCTCCTGCGGGCAAAATAACTTCCCGCAGGAAATTCCTGCGGGCTAGCACGCTGGCACGCACACAGTTGGCACGCCCACGGGCCCGTCAGCTCAGTTTTTGCCAACGCAAAATTTTTTGATGCAATTTTTAGAATCCTGATCCGATTAGGTTTTAATTTCTTTTTTTTATTAATATTAATTACCTTAATTAATTAGGAATATACAACCTAAAAACCACTATAAATAAGGACCATTAGAACCAAATTGAAGGAGGAAAAAAAAATTGGCTATGGCTTGATTTTTGAAACCAAATCAAGGAAGGAAAAGGAAAAACTCAATTCAATTGATACTTAAAGCAGCAGAATCACGATTCAAAGGGGGGAGGAGAATTCAAAGGCAACAAAGGCTTGTTTTTGGAGCTAGTTCATCCAAGAAGAGTTTTTTTTGGAGAATCAACAAAAGAAGGTATGTTTAATTCTTTTGATTTATGTTTTCACAGTAGCTAAATTATGGAATTAGTGTTTTTCAAAAGTTAAAATCTTAGAACTTAAATTTAGTTTTTTCAAGATTTAAACACTAAAACGTGACTTTCTTTTCTAAAAAGATTTAAAATTGTTATTTTTTCTTCCTAAAAATCTTAAAACTTTAATTGAACATATTTTTCAACAAAACTAAAATCAAATTCTGTTTCTATTAAAATTTTAAAGTAGGTTCTTTTTCATTCAAAAAACCTTCAAAAACATCTTTTCTACTTATAAAAACTTCAGTCCATTTGTTTAAATTCATAAAACTTCATAAAATATTAAATTGGTTTTTAAAACCCTAATTTAAATCTTTTACCCGAGAACCCCAATTTGAAAGTCTAAAATCCAAAATTCAATTTTTAAACCTAAAATAATAAACCCTAACCCTTTTAAAACCTTAAACCCTAATTTTTATGAACTCTAACCTTTTAAAACATTAAAAAATAAAAAAACATAAAAAGTCAAAAAAGTCACAGTAGCTTAATTCACTATTTAAAAATCATGAATTAAAAAGTTTTTCAAAGTGTCCAAAACCCTAATTTCAAGATTTCACCATTCAAACCTTAATTTTGTTAATCAAAGAGTCTTGCCAACCCTTTAAAGCATAAAACCCTAATTTATTTTAATTCCATAAAAAGTCACAGTAGCCATAAATTAGACTTTTATTTGCTTTATTCAATTCCATACTTGATATGCTTTGATTTATTTCTTATACTTTAATTCATTTAATTTCAATACTTGATTTATTTAATTTATCATGGATGGATGTTTATATTATTGATATTTAAATATTTTTTATGAATGATTTATGTATTATGGATGATTATTTACCTCTATTAATTAATTTAGACTTCCAAAAGATGTAAGAGGTATGTTTCCATTTGGTGGGTACCCCATTAGTTAAACATCATGTAATTTAATTTTCTTTTCTATTATTAGAACTTATGTAAAGGGCATGTTTCTACCTTTTGGTGGGTGTCCTACCTAGGCATGTGATGTAAGGACATGTTTCCATCCTTGGATGGGTGTCCATTTATTTGTTTTGTTTTGTTTGGACATTGCTTTGATTTTAATTTATTGATGCTTTCTTTTTATTGTGTGTAGTATGGATAATATTATTATATTTAAGAATTTTATAATATTAAGACCTGTAATGGAGGCCGGTTCCAATGAACCGGGCGTTGTGGGGGTGCTGGGCCATTTCTCACCTTCCCCACACGTACCCAACTTTCCGAACCCATTAAGGGGTTGGGGATTCCTTAGGAATCGAGTCATCCACACCTTTCTTTTTCCCGGTCCGTTCGGGTGGCGACTCCATTTTCTCCGGACTTAGGTCCGTGTTCTCTAAGGCCCCGAGCCTAAACAGTGCCGAAGTCGCAAGAACCATTCCACCGGGAGTGGGGGCGAAAATCCCCACTCACACTCTCCAGCTCTCTCAACTCTAGCTCTATCTCTACCCTCTTCAGGAGCTGCACTCTCAGCACTACCTTCTAAAGATTGACGTGACTGAGACACCATCACTACCTATATCTCCAAACACAGCAGAATATACCTCATCAAAGATTAGAGACTGCCAATACCAAAACATGTATCTTATTTAAAAACAATATTTTAAAACTCAAAATTTTCTTTTTCTTACAATTTACCTAGGTTGAGAATCTCAAACCTAGGCTCTAATACTAAAACAATTGTAACACCCCTATACCCCGTATACGCACACTACATACTACTACACCTATAATATACGTATACCAAATACAAGAGTGCCACGGTTTATAATAAGAAAACCAATCTTTCAATTTAACAACATTATAAGAAAACTTAAAACACTTCATATTATATTATAAACTATACTAGATAAAACATTTATTCATTATGCAGCGGAAAATGTAGTGGTGTTTACATATATAAATACATGAAAATCCATGTTTACAAAACATAAAAATTTATACATGTTTGGCAGTTTGTCTCTGATCTTTAAGTCCACAATCAACACTTCAGAGTCTAGACTTGACTCGGTCTAGATGAACTCTCTGGCTCTACCCTGTCACCTGCGCGATGAACCACAATCGCGCTAAGCCAACGACTTAGTGGTACAAACCACAATAACAATATGCTTTAATGCAATGTCAATGTCATGCTTTCAACAATAGAGATCATATTCATAATGCTATAATTCATAACATTACATTTCATTATCTTATTCAATTGTTTTACCATTTATGATTCACATTGAAACAAAGACAAGCATGGGCCCAAAAGACGCCAATATGCCATTCAACTTTCAGAGTTAATGTTTTGGTTCAATTATCACATTTATCATTATCATTATCCCAACTAGGCTTCAAGGATTAGGCTCAACCAAGCTTCAAGGGGAACAAAGCATGCTAAGTATCAACCCAACTTGGCTTCAAGAACCAAACCCAACCTAGTTTCAAGGGTTGTAACATCTCAACTAGGCTTCAAGGACTAGACCCAACCAAGCTTCAAGGGGAGTTAAGCATGCTAAACTTCTACCCAACTTGGCTTCAAGGATCAAGCCCAACCTAGCTTCAAGAGATTGTTACTATTAGGCATGCCTTCAATAACAAACTCTGAAAAGTGAATAACACATTAGGCACACAAATCTTTTATTATTTCATTATCAATTCCATTCTCATTTCCTCATAATCATTTAGGCAAACATGCCTCAATTATTTCATTTGCATCATTATAGCCAACAACAATGGCTTCACATCTCATTATTAGAGTATCCACAATCAATTACATTGGCTATACAATTTGAATGATCATCATATTTTTCTCATTATGCAATTCATAACATTAATGAAATGTATCAACAATGTAATAGATTACTTAACACATTTATAGCCAAATGTGTTAAGTTCTAATGTCATGAAAATATATGCAATAATGAAGGGTTTGTACTTACCTCAAGAGCAGCTCACTCCACACCAAACTCCTCTTCCAAGAATCCTTCAACACTAGGATTAGAGCAACTCAACTCTCTTCAAAACCTAAACCAAAGGTGATAATATATACTCACTTAGAGATACACATGAGATAATAAGGCTAAGAACCAACTAGGACAAAATCTACACATGACATGCTCAACAACACGGGCGTGTCCCTGACCGTGCCCTAAACTCACAACACAGAAGCTTTGACACGCTTAGAACCATGGGCGTGTCACTGAACGTGTAGTACATTCTGTCTCACAGAAACATTGATATAGTGCATCATAAAGGAGTTCTGCATCTTCTACCATATAGTGCCTCAAATGGTGCCATACCTATACTGGATTGGTGACTGTTGTTGTAAGCAAATTCCACTAGTGGCAAAAATCGGTCCCAACTTCCAGAGAAATCAATGACACAGCTTCTCAACATATCCTCAATAATCTGTATCACTCTCTCTGACTGTCCATCTGTCTGTGGATGAAAAGCAGTACTAAAATGCAATAAAAAACCCAAAGCCCCATGCAAACTTTTCCAAAACCTCGAAGTAAACCGGGGATCTCGATCAGACACTAAAGAGATTGGGACTCCATGTAACTTTATTATTTCACTTACATACAGCTCAGCCAATCTTTCAAGAGAGTAGTCCATCCTAACAGGAAGGAAATGAGCTGTCTTTGTCATTCGATCAACAATCACCCAAATAGCATCATGTTTCTTCTGAGTCGATGGCAAACCAGATTGTTGTCCCAAGATGGCAACCAAGAGGGGGGGGGGGTGAATTGGTTTCGTCAAGAAATAACGACAATTTAAAAAACTCAACAAACAAGAAATGCGGAATAGAGAGTTGGTTGAGTAATGGAGGAAGGTAAGAACACACAAGATTTATAGTGGTTCGGATTTACTTCAATCCTACATCCACTTCCTTAACAACTTGTTAAGGTTCCACTA
Organism: Garcia nutans; assembly: GCA_947685225.1. NCBI lineage: Eukaryota > Viridiplantae > Streptophyta > Magnoliopsida > Malpighiales > Euphorbiaceae > Garcia > Garcia nutans. The sequence goes on along the minus strand of CANTUV010000005.1, from coordinate 30,480,566 downwards.
GTCTTTGAAGTTTTCACAAGCTCACTTCCAACTTTACAAGTGTTTTTCTTAGGCTCACACTTACAACCCACACAAGAGTTTTACAAGGCTCACTCTCTCAACCTAAGTGTTTCCCAAGCTTACACTCAAACTTATACAATGGTGTTTTCAATGCTAACACCTAACATTCATAACAATTCAAATACAAGTTTAAGCAAAAGGAAATTTGTTGCTTGGCTATGAAAATCTTTTCTTAATAATGTTATTCTTTTTTGTTTTCTCATGGAAACATTGTATTTATAGCCAATGTGGTCTTACTAGCCGTTATTGCTGTTTAGAATAAAGTCTTGGCAGATTAGACCTTCTTTACTTAAACTGTCCGAAGCACTTAGCGGTCGCCCTTCATACAAGGATGGTCGCTCTCATGCTTCACGCGGTCGTCCTTTTAACCAGGGACGGTCGCTAATTTTGAAAAAGTTCAACGGTCGAATTTTAGTGCTCTACAGCAGGAATCTTGCCCATGATGTTTTTGTCGGACCGTTTCTTGCCCATGCTGTGTTTGTCGGGACGGTCGCGCATCACAAAGTGCGGTCGCCCTTTTTTGAATACTGAAGTGGGATTACAACGGTCATGTCACGTGTCATTTTCTGACAGGGCAAAAGAGATGTCCGCCATAATTTGAATCTCGCGGTCGCCCTTAGTAGCTTTTCGCGGTCGAACTCATATTCTCGCGTCGAACTTCTGGACGCACCTGAGGACGCGAACACTACTGTCTCTTTGAGCAATTTCTTCTTGAATTGTTGGGCGGTCGTGACTATAAATGAGCGGTCGCTAAATTGGTAAGCGAGGTCGAATCATTCACCGTTCTTGTCACCGCGAACCTTATTGTGATTGTAATGATTTAAGTTCCTTGAGTAGCGGTCGGGTAAATATTAGGACGGTCGCTATTATGTATGAGCGGTCGCGACTATGGTCGAACTTCTGACCGCGAAACCTACTGTGACAAGGTTTCATTCTGTAATTGCATGGAGCGGTCGTATTCAGTTGAGGTGCGACCGCTATACTTGTTCTGTTCACCTTTAATTGAAGCAACCTAATCCTGCAACAAGCTTTCTCAAACACAAGTTAAATAGATCATCCATTTGAGTTGTCAAGGATCAAAATTAAGATCATTTGTCTAACAATCTCCCCCATTTTGACTTTGACAATTCAAATGGAATGATGAGAAAAATAATAAGTCTAAAATACTCCCCCTTAACATATGCAACAATCATCGTTAAGAGCATTGTGATTAATAGTTTATCTTGGTGCAAAGGTTATTGTTTGATGCAAACATTTCTCCCCCATAAACATTTCTCCCCTATTGCAAATATTCAACATTATTGTTCTTATTCTTGTTTTCCCATTTTTGTATACTGTTACTTGGTTCATTCCACTTGGTTCATTCCATTTTGGTATTGTTCTCCCCCATTGGCATAGGCAAAATGAAACAAATGTTAAGCAAAACAAGCATATAAAAGTGCAAACAATGAAAGGGAATATAAACATTATATATATGAAAGTGGAGGAAAGTACAAGACATGAAACATAAGCAGTAAACATATGAAAGTGCAAACAAAAACAAATTAAAGCTAAGCTTATTCTGAGTCATCATCTATGTCTAACTCTTCTTCAACTAAAGGAGTTTTCCCTTTATCTTGAGGTGCAACAGAGGCAGAGCTAGTGCTAATGGACTCTTCTTCTTCAGCAACGCTTTGGGTGTGATCACTTATATCCCAATCTTCAAGATTGCATTGAGGCAAGTCCAATTTGCCTTGCATGTCATAAAGATCATGGTACATGTGGGATATAAGGTCTATCCTCTTGTTTAAGTGCTGGAATCTCTTGGAAACACTTTTCTTGAACTTAGTGAGTTTCCTGGAGAGAGTTTTGATAGCTTGGAGGATGAGTTGTGTGGAGGATGAAGCAGTTTCATGAGCAGCTTTTGATGAAGCAGCTTTTGAAGGTAGTTCTACTGCAACTCCTACAGAATCTCCCTCTTCCTCAATTGTATACCTTGGCCTTTTCTTTTGTTTATCCATAACTCCTTTCTTGCCATAGCAGTATACATATGACCCTTCTATCTTCCTTACACAACCAGCATGCTCTAAGTAATCCATTGTGATAGCATTGGAGGCTAGAGTGAAAGGGTTCCTCAAAGTGGCTAAGTTCAAATCATTCAGAAGGTTTAGGTGCCTAGCTATTTGAGTAACTTGAGAGGATAGGAAGAAGGTACCAGTTCTTGTAACAGCATGATGATAAAAGGTATCAATCAAGAACTTGGTTGTGTTCATTTTGATGTTGTGGGTGAAAGCATAGAGAAAGATAAGGTCTCTCTTGGTTACTTTCTCATTCCCATCTGCTCTTTGGTGAATGGTATAGGTGATAATCCTATGGAGCATCCAGTGGGTGAGAGATTTGATGTGCCTGGCTTTAGATTCCTTTTCAAAGGAAGTTTCAATGGAAATTTCTCGCCAGAAATCAGAAAGGGTTGGGTTTGAGAAGATTTGGTCATTGTAGGAGGTTATACCTTAAGAAGGGAAGTTCCAAATTCTGCCAAAATCTTCAAGGGTTAAGAATTGATACTGATCAAAGAGTTTGAACCTAACCCCATACACCCTAGTGCAGAGTTTGCACTCTTCTCTATCTGGAATGACATTAGAAACTCCTTACTTAGACTAGAGTAACCTACCTCTTCTGGAAAGACAAAATTTCTCCATCCAAGGACATCCAACAATCCTTCAATTTCGTCCTTGATGCCCAAGGCAGACAGCATCCCACCAAAAGGTGATTTGGTGCCTTCAACCTTCTTCTTCTTTAGCATGGCATACCTAATGTCTTCCTCAGTGGTTTGGTGATGAGGTTTGTGAATTTTCTCACCCCTTTTTGATTGTGGAGGAGATGGAGGTTCAACAACAGGTTCTCTAATGGTGATTCCTGGAACTCTCTTAGCTTGACCCTTAATTTTGGAAGTGGTTTTTCTTTTGGGAGCCATTAGATTAGAAAGAGTAGAAGTAAACTGGAAAACAGAGGGTGATTGAGATGTAGAAGTTTTTTAGGGTTTCAGAAGTAAGTTTGTGTGCTTTGATAGGCAAAATATCAGATAAACTGTTGCAAAACACTTTTAAATAGATGAAGTAAAGAAATAGCCGTTTATGACTGTTGAGAGTTAAGAGTTGCGACCTGTCACATAGCCAACGGTTATAAATTTTCGAGCAGAGTGTACAGGGTGCGGTCGCAGATTTAACAAGGTGCGATCGCGGAATGGTGTACAGCGACCATTATTATGATCAGTACGCTCGCGAGTGAAGAAAAACATCTGTAACGGTCGAAACTATTCAAATTGGTGCGATCGCGCACAAATTTTCTCGACCGCGCTCAGAGAATTTTATTGAATGAAACTAGCAGACGAAGTAGCGAGCGCGAAAGAACACTGGAGCGACCGCTACATACTCAAAAATAAAAGATTCAAGGAAAGATGGAAGATATTCTAAGTGTGTTAAGAAAAATTAATTTCATGCACATAGAAACTTTATTTTAAGGCAAAAAAAAAAATTCTAATTAACTCAAAGTGATTCCATCAATCATTCCTAAATTGAGTTTGATAAAGTTAAGTCTATCTTCATTCAAGGGTTTTGTAAAGACATCAGCAAGTTGATTTTCTGTATCTATGAATTCTAAGGTTATATTCTGATTTTGTACATTTTCTCTTAAGAAATGATGTCTAATATCTATGTGTTTGGATCTAGAATGTTGGATAGGATTCTTAGACAAATTGATAGCACTAGTGTTGTCACATTTAATGGAGATATTGTTAAACATTTTACCATAGTCAAGCAATTGTTGTTTCATCCATAATACTTGTGTGCAACAAAAACATGCTGCAACATATTCAGCTTCCGTTGTGGATAAAGCAACTGATGCTTGTTTCTTACTATGCCAAGAAACTAGACAATTACCAAGAAAGTGACATGCTCCTGTTGTGCTTTTCCTATCTAATATACTACCAGCATAATCTGCATCTGAAAATCCTATAATATGAAATGATGTGTTTTTAGGATACCAAAGTCCTAAATGTATTGTACCGCTCAAATATTTCAAGATTCTCTTAGTGGCATTCAAGTGTGATTCTTTAGGACTAGTTTGAAATCTAGCACAAAGACATACACTATACATTATATCAGGCCTAGAAGCAGTTAAGTAAAGTAGTGATCCGATGATACCTCGATATTTCTTCTCATCTACTGCTTTACCATTATCATCTTTACCTAATTTCAATGATGTGCTCATAGGAGTTTTGCTAGTTTTGCAGCCATCCATTCCAAATTTCTTGATGAGTTCTTTTGTATATTTGGATTGGTTGATGAAGATCCCATCTTTACATTGCTTGACTTGCAGTCCAAGGAAAAACTTGAGTTCACCCATCATGCTCATTTCAAATTCCCTAGTCATACAAGAAGCAAATTCTTTGCACAGGGCTTCATTAGTAGCTCCAAATATTATGTCATCCACATAAATTTGTACAATCAAAATGTTGTGCTTATTCTTTTTAACAAAAAGAGTTGTGTCTACTTTTCCTTTTGAAAAACCATTTTCAAGCAAATATGCACTAAGTTTATCATACCAAGCTCTAGGTGCTTGCTTTAATCCATATAAAGCTTTGGTAAGTTTGAAAACATGATCAGGAAATTTGTAGTTTTCAAAACCAGGAGGTTGTTCAACATAAACTTCTTCATTTATGAGTCCGTTTAGAAATGCACTTTTAACATCCATTTGATAAAGCTTAAAATTCATATGACATGCAAAAGCAAGTAATATTCTAATAGCTTCCAATCTAGCTACGGGGGCAAAGGTTTCATCATAGTCAATACCTTCTTCTTGATTATAACCTTTGGCTACCAATCTTGCTTTATTTCTAATGATGTGACCATTTTCATCAAGCTTATTCCTATAAACCCATTTGCATCCTATTATAGAATGATCTATAGGTCTAGGAGTAAGTTGCCAAACATTATTTCTTTCAAATTGATTAAGTTCATCTTGCATTGCAATTATCCAATTTTCATCATTTAAAGCTTCCTCAATAGTTTTTGGTTCAATTTGAGAAACAAAAGCAACATTAACATCAACATGATTAATTTTAGATCTAGTAGTTACTCCCTTTGATGTTTCTCCAATGATGAGTTCCTTTGGATGATCTTTCTTGTATTGCCAATCCTTAGGTAGATCTTGAGCCTTTTCTTCAAGTTGATTGATCTTTGGAGCATCAATAGATTCAAGAGGTTCAAGAGTGCCTGCAGGGTCATTGAAAGTAATACCTTTCTTTTGATCAAGTTTAGATGATTCATCAAATACAACATGCATTGATTCTTCTATAACTAGAGTTTTCATATTAAATACTCTATATGCTTTGCTATATGATGAATATCCTAAGAATATGCCTTCATCTGATTTGGATGAGAATTTTCCAAGATTATCCTTGGTATTCAATATGAAGCATTTGCATCCAAATACTCTAAAATATCCAATTCTGGGTATTCTTCCATTCCATAGCTCATAAGAAGTTTTATTAGTTAAATGCCTTTTATAAACACGATTTGCAATGTAACAAGCTGTATTAACGGCTTTCGCCCAAAAATAAGATGGTAAATCATATTCATTGAGCATTGTTCTAGCCATTTCAATTAAAGTTCTATTTTTCCTTTCAACTACACCATTTTGCTGTGGAGTTCTAGGAGCAGAAAAATTGTGTGAAATGCCAATTTCATTGCAAAAGTTTTCAAAGTTTTCATTTTCAAATTCTTTGCCATGATCACTTCTAATAGATGTGATCACATATCCTTTTTCATTTTGAACTCTTTTTGCAAAGGTTTTGAAGTAATTAAAGGCTTCATTCTTTTGAGCTAAGAAATTAACCCATGTGAATCTAGAGTAGTCATCAACAAGAACAAATGCATATGATTTGCCTCCTAAGCTTGTAACTCTATTTGGTCCAAACAAGTCTAAATGAATGAGCTCTAAAGGTCTAGAGGTGCTTATAACATTCTTTGTTTTAAATGAGCTTTTATGTTGCTTACCATGTTGACAAGGTTCACAAATCCTATCTTTATCATATTTTATCTTAGGTAAGCCATCAACTAAATTCTCATTACAAATATATTTCAATTGATCCATACCAGCATGTCCTAGTCTTCTATGCCATAACCATGCATCATTATTAGTGGACATTAAACATGTATGATCAGAATGTATGCTTACATTGTAAGTGTTGTTTGATCTAGTACCCTTAAATATGATAACATCATTTGAATTTGTGATTTTGCATTCCTTGGAATCAAACTTAACAAAGTATGCTTTATCACAAAGTTGACTAACACTTAGCAAGTTATGTTTCAAACCATCAACAAGCCATACATCTTCAATTAAATCCTTACCAATAGAACCAATGGAGCCAACACCAAGAATTTTACCTTTAGCATTGTTTCCAAAAGTTACGTTACCTCCATGTTTATAGGTAATACTTGTAAAGAGCTTTGCATTTCCAGTCATATGCCTTGAGCATCCACTATCCACAAGCCATGTGCTTTCATTGGTAGTAGATTTTAGGCATACCTGCAAGCCAATTGTGGTCATCCTTTTTTAGGTACCCACATATAGTTGGGTCCTTGATGGTTAGTAGAAAGAGTGCCTTCTAAATTTAGATGAGCTTTTCTTATATAACAATAGAAATTTTTGTGACCAAATTTCATGCAATATGTGCATTGCCATGGTATCCTATGCTTCTGCATTTTTCTTTTTGGATTATACATACAACTACAAGTATGTGATTTCTTTTGTACAAGTTTAGTAAACAACAATGCATAATTGTTTTTGGCTTTATCTCCTAGTGAACCGTAAGAAGTTCTTTTAGACTTGGTGCAAGCATCTTTGATATGAACATCAGAAATTTTAGTTGTAGATGCTTTCACAAAAGTTGGTTTACTAGGTGCAATGTTGGTTGAGCCATTGAATCCTAATCCATATTTCAAGGAAGGTGATCTTTGATTATTAATTAATGTGTTCAATGCTTCCTTTCCTTTATGAAATCTGGAAATTGATTCTTTTAGTTCTTTTAGTTCATGCTTCAATGTCTCATTTTCTTTAATCACCTTTTCTAAGTCATGTGAGCTTTTATTTAATTCTCCTATTGTATTCATTAAGTGTTCATTTGAGGTTTTCAATTCTAAGGTAGAGTTCTTTAAGCATATAAAATCCTTTTCTAACTTAGAGTTTTTCTCTTTATAGAGCATCATTTTAGAGAAATATTTTTCTATTTTAGAATTCATGTGCTCAATCAAATCACTATCATTTATATCACTTATATCATCATGTGCTACAAGATCAAAAGATTGAGTACTTACCTCATTGGAGTCATCTTCAATAGCCATGAGACAAAGATTTGCAATTCCTTCCTCTTCTTCTTCTTCACTTGAGGAAGAGTCATCCCATGTGGCTTTGAGAGACTTTTTCTTTTCTTTATCCCATTTCCTTTTGTTCTTTAATTTGTAGCAATCCGACTTGATGTGACCGGTTTTTCCACATTCATAGCATTTTACCTCATTTTTCTTTTCTTTATCTTTGAAGGAGAATTTAGGAGGTGTACCTTTGTTTGCTTGTAATCTTTTCTTCCTTTTCCATTCATTCATTCTTTTTGAGAACATTGCCATTTCATCTTCATCATCAGTACCTTCATTGCTTGAGCTCTCAACTTCTTTGATTGCTTTGAGTGCAATTGGTTTTCTCTTTTCTTTCTCACCTTGATCTTCTTCTTTTTCACTGTGCAGCTCAAAAGTGAGTAATTTACCAACTAGCTCGTCGGTTCTTAATGTGCTGAGATCATGAGCTTCTTCTATGGATGATACTTTGGATTCAAAGTTCTTTCTAGCTCTTAGGGCTCTCAAGATCTTACTGTTTACATCACCTTGATCATATACCTTGCCATACTTCTTCAGTTCATTGACAATAGCAAGCAAGCGATTTGTCATGTCGGTGACATTTTCATTTGGTTTCATCTTGAATAGCTCATACTCATGAACATGCATTTGTTTCTTGGTAAATCTTACTTGAGTTGTACCTTCATGGTAGTTTTCAAGTGTTTTCCAAATACAATGTGCACAAGTTAAATGTTGAACTCTTCCACCTTCTTCTCTTGAAATGGAGTTCATCAAGATGGAAGCAGCTCTATTGTTCTTGAATCGATCTCTGATATTGCTAGTTGACCATTGAGCTTTGGGAAGTGGAACTTGAATACCGTCAACCTCATGAGTAGGAGATTTCCACTCATTTTCCACGAAATCCCATAGTTCAATCCCTTCACTGTCTAGAAACAAATACATTTTGTGTTTCCAGTATGAGTAATCCGTTCCATCAAAGTAAGGTCTAAGAATAGAGTTAAGATTTCCATGAGAGCTTGATGAAGAAGAAGTTGCCATTGTGGATCAGATTTCACAATTAAGTTTAAGAAATCTCAGGGCTCTGATACCAATTGTTGTCCCAAGATGGCAACCAAGAGGGGGGGGGGGGGTGAATTGGTTTCGTCAAGAAATAACGACAATTTAAAAAACTCAACAAACAAGAAATGCGGAATAGAGAGTTGGTTGAGTAATGGAGGAAGGTAAGAACACACAAGATTTATAGTGGTTCGGATTTACTTCAATCCTACATCCACTTCCTTAACAACTTGTTAAGGTTCCACTAGTCTTTGAAGTTTTCACAAGCTCACTTCCAACTTTACAAGTGTTTTTCTTAGGCTCACACTTACAACCCACACAAGAGTTTTACAAGGCTCACTCTCTCAACCTAAGTGTTTCCCAAGCTTACACTCAAACTTATACAATGGTGTTTTCAATGCTAACACCTAACATTCATAACAATTCAAATACAAGTTTAAGCAAAAGGAAATTTGTTGCTTGGCTATGAAAATCTTTTCTTAATAATGTTATTCTTTTTTGTTTTCTCATGGAAACATTGTATTTATAGCCAATGTGGTCTTACTAGCCGTTATTGCTGTTTAGAATAAAGTCTTGGCAGATTAGACCTTCTTTACTTAAACTGTCCGAAGCACTTAGCGGTCGCCCTTCATACAAGGATGGTCGCTCTCATGCTTCACGCGGTCGTCCTTTTAACCAGGGACGGTCGCTACTTTTGAAAAAGTTCAACGGTCGAATTTTAGTGCTCTACAGCAGGAATCTTGCCCATGATGTTTTTGTCGGCCGTTTCTTGCCCATGCTGTGTTTGTCGGGACGGTCGCGCATCACAAAGTGCGGTCGCCCTTTTTTGAATACTGAAGTGGGATTACAACGGTCATGTCACGTGTCATTTTCTGACAGGGCAAAAGAGATGTCCGCCATAATTTGAATCTCGCGGTCGCCCTTAGTAGCTTTTCGCGGTCGAACTCATATTCTCGCGTCGAACTTCTGGACGCACCTGAGGACGCGAACACTACTGTCTCTTTGAGCAATTTCTTCTTGAATTGTTGGGCGGTCGCGACTATAAATGAGCGGTCGCTAAATTGGTAAGAGAGGTCGAATCATTCACCGTTCTTGTCACCGCGAACCTTACTGTGATTGTAATGATTTAAGTTCCTTGAGTAGCGGTCGGGTAAATATTAGGACGGTCGCTATTATGTATGAGCGGTCGCGACTATGGTCGAACTTCTGACCGCGAAACCTACTGTGACAAGGTTTCATTCTGTAATTGCATGGAGCGGTCGTATTCAGTTGAGGTGCGACCGCTATACTTGTTCTGTTCACCTTTAATTGAAGCAACCTAATCCTGCAACAAGCTTTCTCAAACACAAGTTAAATAGATCATCCATTTGAGTTGTCAAGGATCAAAATTAAGATCATTTGTCTAACACAGATATAAAATCCATTGTTACTCTTTCCCATTTCCATTCAGGCACTGTTAAAGGTTGAAGGAACCCTGTTGGAACTTGATGCTCAGCTTTCACCTTCTGACAAGTGAGACATTTGGACACAAATTCTGCTATGTCTCTTTTCATACCAGACCACCAATAATGCTGTCTTAAATCATGGTACATCTTTGTACTACCCGGATGCATAGCAAAAACCGATTGGTGTGCTTCCTCTAAAATGATCTTTCTCAAACTATCATCATCAGGTACACACAACCTATCCTTGAACCAAAGACTACCATCATTCTTCACATAAAAATCTCGACTCTTCCCATTTTAGCAATCTAATACAATCTTCTGAATTTTCTCATCCACCAATTGAGCTTCCTTTATCTGATCCAACAATACTGGTCTCAACTGTAACTGAGCTAGCAATGCCCCATCATCACATGCTTCAAAATTAGCATGTAACGCTCTCAACTCAACAAGCAACGAGAGCGAATACATAGCCAAACCTACTAAAGACTTCCGACTCAAGGCATCAACAACTACATTCGCCTTACCAGGATTGTAATATCCTCATTTATGCCCTAGAAGTTTTGCATATTGTTGTTGTTGTTATTGTTATAAATTGGATTGAATGTATATGATGGGATAAGAAAAGAAATTGGGAGGAGAATGCTTGTGTATATGTGTATTGGGAAAGAATTAGGGTTTAGAGAGAATGGTATATGTTGTGTATATGATGATATATATAACATATAAATGGGTCAAAGGAAGAGTCAAAGGAAGAGAGATATTTTTGTGTTAAGTGTGTAATTACATATGTGGGCTTATATGAGACAAAAAGTTAGTTATATGGTTAAGGGCAATTTGGTAATTGCTTGGATAAGATCACTTGGTGGAGATTAAAAGCAAAATTTGACTTTGTTTCTTCATCATTTTCTTCTTTCTTTCATGAAGTGGCTGGCTCCTCCTTAGACAAAGGGAAGCAAGAGGTGAAGAGAGGTTCTTGAAGAGTTGAGTTCAAAATTGAAGGAAGATTAAGTGTTCAAGTGTTGATTCAAGAAGTTTTTAACTAAGGTAAGATCTTCCCTTTGATTTCTTTCATTCTTTTGAAGTGGTATGGGAAGTTAATTAGGGTTTGATGATTTGATGATGAGATGTGTTTATGATTTGTTCTCAAGTGTTAAATTGGTTTTAAGTTAATAGTTTAAATAGGTGTAGTTGTTGGAAGTTGTAAATGTTGATTTTGAAAGGTGGAGAGGGATGGTGATTTTAGTGTTTTGAGATGATGTGTGTTTAATTGTTATATTAATGTGTTGTGAAGTAATTCTTGTGGTGAATATGTGTTTAGAACATTGATTATGTTCATTTGAAACATTTTATATGATGAATATTGTGTTTGAGTGCAATTGAGAAAGTGTTGGTTTTAGTTAAGATTATGTGCATGGGTGACACGGCCAGAAGCCATGAAGAGACACACCCGTGTCATTTATTTGTGTTGGCTACTGCCTCTTTTATTTTTAAAGACACGGCCATGTTCCTCAAGTGGGCTGGGCGTGTCCCTCAAATGAGTTGGATATTGTTTGATTTCTTGGTTCTCTTTTTGTATGGTTTGGATTCTTCAAAGGTAGTTTGATCTCTAAACCTAAACATAAACATTTTAAACATACTTAACCCAAGGAATGACTTAATCAAACACTTGTGGATGATCCTAAAGCTATGAATAATATAAATTGTTCTTGCATTGTTGAGATTGAACAATGTTATGTTATGCATTGTGAATGGTAATGTGTTTCATGAGTAATGTGGAATGAAGTGTTATATTGTAAAATGAAATGTGAAGCCATTGTTATTGGCTAAGGTGATTCAATGGAGATAAATGAGGCATATTTGCCTAAATGATAATGAGAATTGAGAATGAAATCTAAATGAATTGTGTGGCTAATGTGTTATTCCATTTTCAGAGTTTGTTGTTGGTGGCATGCCTAATAAGTGTAACAATCTCTTGAAGTTAGGTTGGATTGAATCCTTGAAGCCTAATTGAGATGTTACCACCCTTGAAGCTAGGTTGGGTTAGTTCTTGAAGCCAAGTTGGGTTGAAGCTTAGCATGCTTTGCTCCCCTTGAAGCTTGGTTGAACTTAATCCTTGAAGCCTAGTTGGGTATATGATATTGATAAATGTGATAACAAACCAAAGCATTAACTCTGAAAATTGAATGGCATATTAGTGTATCTTGGGCCCAATGCTTGTCTTTGTTTAATGAGAGTCATGATTTGTTTATTGTTGTTCATGGATGATTAAATGATTAAATAATGAAGTATATGCAATGATGTTGAAATGTGATATGCATATATGTATGTTGATTATAAAATGTAAAGAGATGTTGTTAGCTTTGCATCTATGTTGTTACATATATGAGATGAATCAGAATTGACATTGTATTACATTAAAGCATATCCATTGCATGTTTTATCTTACTAAGCCCTTGGCTTAGCACGATAGTGTTTAATCGCGCAGGTAATAGAGTTGATAGAGTTGAACCCGAGAGTTCATCAAGACCAAGTGAGAGTAGACCTTGAAGAATCCATTTTGGGAGATTAAAGATCAGAGCAAACTTGCCAATCATGTATACTTCTTTATATTTTGTAAAGAAATGTTTAATATGTAAATATGTACATATTTTATAACTTCCGCTGTGTAATATATAAATGTATATATATATATAACTAATATGTTTTGTTTTATAAGTAAATGATCTAATTTTCTATAATGTAAAATGATAAGGGTATTGTATCAAGTTTAAAGTGTTTTAAATGTTAAGAAAACCGTAGCATCCCTATGTTTGGTGCACTTATACTACATTGTTGTGGTTGTAGTGTGTGTGCATTGGATATGGGGGTGTTACAATTGTTTTGGTATCAGAGCCTAGGTTTGAGATTCTCAACCTAGGTAAAATGTAAGAAAAAGATTATTTTGATTTTAAAAGTTGGTTTTGAATAAAAATACATGTTTGGGATTGGCAACCTCTGATCTTTAATAAGATGTAGTATGTTGTGTTTGCAGACTTAGGTTGTGATGGATCCTCATTTGAGACAGTCGGTTGAGGGTAGTGAGGAGAGCGTTGCTCCTGATGAGGGAGCTAGGGTTGATAGTGTTGAGGAGGCACCTGCTTCGGTGTCGGGTAGACCAGTTGGTGAGGAGGTTCCGCCAGCCTGGTTTAGGCATATGATGGAAGTTATGAGACAAACACCTGTGCAACTGCAGCCACCACCCCCTCAGCCTTCAGTACCAGTGAGGCACTATGATAAGCTAAGGAAATATGGAGCAGAGGATTTCTTTGGTACAGTTGATCCAGCTGTAGCAGAACAGTGGCTTGATAGAGTTCAGAGGGTATTTGTTCAGTTGCAAGCCACCTCAGAGGAAAAGTTTGACTATGCAAGATCTTTGCTACAGAAGGACGCCTACGATTGGTGGAAGACGGTGCCCCACTCTATGGATGATCCTCCAACACTGTCTTACACTGATTTTCTGAGGGAATTTGAGTTGAAGTATACTCCTAGGGAGTATAAAGACATGAAGAAGATGGAGTTCTTAAGCTTGAAGCAAGACAGCAAGACTGTTACTGAGTATGAAGTTGAGTTTATTCGACTGAGTCAGTATGCTGGGGGTATCATTGCTGATGAGATTGATAGATGTCGGAGGTTTGAGGAGGGATTGAGGCCCTCGATCATGTGCTTAGTAGCTGGATCCAGATATCAGGATTTCTCACAGCTTGTGGCAGCAGCTCGAAGTGTAGAGCGAGCTCAGGGTATTGCGGTTGCTTCAGAAGAAGAGGTTAGGGTTAGAAGGCCCCAGTTCGAGGCAGGGTCTTCTTCTGCGAAGAGAGGTAAAGGAAGCTTTGTTCCTAGAGTTAGTAGGAGTCAGAGGTCAGCTGGTAGGTCAGTACAGTTACAGAGGCAGAGATTTAGACCTGCAGCTTCAGTGGCAAGTGCTCCGACCCCTATGGTTCAGAGATCCACCTTACCCATCTGCATCCATTGTGGTAGGCCGCATGGTGGTCCTTGCTGGAAGGCTGGTGTTGCAGGGGTATGTTTCAGATGTGGATCGCCAGATCACTTTGTGAGAGATTGTCCTGAGAGGCAAGAGCAGATGTCAGTTGATACTACAGCTTCTCGACCTAGTGTGAGGGGAGGTCGAGTAGGTAGAGGTAGCAGCCGGGGAGGCAGATCTGGGTTCAATGTTAGAGGAGGTGCTACATCTAGGGAGAGTAGACCAGAGGAGGTTGGATCTTCCCAGAGGATGTATGTTATGCAGAGGCAGCCAGATGCTTCGGCAGTCATTGCTGGTACTTTTTCCTTATTTGGTTTTTCTGTACTTGCTTTGATTGATCCGGGTTCCACGCATTCATATGTTAGTGCAGCTGTATTGCCTGTATTTGATGTGCATGCTGAGTCCCTAGGATTTGATGTGTTGGTGACAAATCCGTTAGGGCATAGTGTGGTTGTGAGTAAGGTGCACCGAGATAGTGCAGTGAGGGTGCAAGGAGAGGAGTTCCTTGGAGATTTGATTGAGATGCCATTTAAGGAATATGATGTGATCTTAGGTATGGATTGGCTATCTCGACATGGAGCTGTGGTGGATTGTAAAAAGAAAATTGTTTCTTTGAGAACGGGTGATGGTAAAGAGGTGATAGTATCTAATGAGCAGGAACAACTAGCCTCCTTATTTGTTTCAGCTGTTGCAGCTAGGAGATTGATTAGAAAGGGGTGTGAAGCCTATCTTGCTCATGTGGTGGATACTAGAGTGAAGGGTTCTCCCATTGATAGTATTGCCACAGTTGCAGAGTTCCCTGATGTTTTTCCAGAGGAGTTGCCAGGGTTGCCTCCTGAGAGAGAGGTGGAGTTCGGTATTGAATTGTTGCCTGGTACCACTCCTATCTCTATTACTCCTTATAGAATGGCACCAGCAGAATTGAGGGAATTGAAAGTGCAATTGCAGGAGTTGTTGGACAAAGGATTCATTCGCCCCAGTGTTTCTCCTTGGGGAGCTCCTGTGCTATTTGTGTAAAAGAAAGATGGTACTATGAGGTTGTGTATCGATTATAGGCAATTGAACAAGGTGACTATTAAAAATAAATATCCTTTGCCTAGAATCGATGATCTCTTTGATCAATTGAAGGGTGCAGCTGTGTTTTCTAAAATTGATTTGAGATCTGGGTGCCATCAGCTGAGAGTCAGAGCTGAAGATGTTCCTAAGACCGCTTTTCGGACCAGGTATGGGCATTATGAATTTTTAGTTATGCCTTTTGGTCTGACGAATGCACCTGCAGCTTTTATGGATTTGATGAATAGGGTGTTTAGGCCCTATCTGGATCAGTTTGTAGTGGTCTTCATCGATGATATTCTGGTGTATTCGCGGAATGAAGAGGAACATGATATGCATCTACGGATTGTGTTGCAGATTTTGAGAGAGAAGCAGTTATTTGCCAAATTGTCGAAGTGTGAGTTTTGGTTGGATCAAGTAGCTTTTCTCGGACATATTGTTTCTGCAGAAGGCATTAGAGTTGATCCGAGTAAAGTTGAAGCCATTTTAAATTGGAGTCCACCCAAGTCTGTGACAGAGATTAGAAGTTTTCTGGGTTTGGCAGGCTATTACCGGCGGTTTGTAAAAGGGTTTTCTTTGATAGCTACTCCACTCACCAGATTGCTTTGTAAGGGAGTGAGGTTTTTGTGGACAGATCAGTGTCAGGTGAGCTTTGAGCAGTTGAGAGAAATGTTAACTCAAGCGCCTGTTCTTACTTTACCTGTTGAAGGCAAACCATATGTGATCTACAGTGATGCTTCACATAGAGGTTTGGGGTGTGTATTGATGCAAGAAGGGAAAGTTATAGCTTATGCATCTCGACAGTTGAAATCGCATGAGCTTAACTATCCGACCCATGATTTGGAATTGGCTGCCATTGTGTTTGCATTGAAGATTTGGCGCCACTATCTGTTTGGGGAGAAATGTTTCATCTATACTGATCACAAGAGTTTGAAATATTTGGGTGTCCAGAAAGAACTCAATCTTCGTCAGAGGAGATGGTTAGAATTGATTAAAGACTATGACTGTTTGATTGACTATCATCCAGGTAAAGCAAATGTTGTTGCTGATGCCTTGAGTCGGAAGTCTTTAGCAGGTTTTACTGTTTACTCGCTCTCGTTGCTTGTTGAGTTGAGAGCATTGTGTGCTAGTTTTGTACTTTGTGATGATGGTGCATTGTTAGCACAGTTGCAATTGAAGCCGGTTTTGTTAGATCAAATCAAAGAAGCTCAGTTGGCCGATAAGAAGATACAGAAGATTGTTTCGGATTGTCAGAGTGGAAAGGGTAGAGATTTTATTGTGAAGAGTGATGGAAGTCTCTGGTTCAAGAGCAGATTGTGTGTACCCGATGATGCTGATTTGAAAAGGATCATTTTAGAAGAAGCTCATCAGTCGATGTTTGCTATGCATCCGGGTAATACGAAGATGTATCATGATTTGAGACAACTTTATTGGTGGATGGGGTTGAAGAGAGACATTGCTGAGTTTGTATCGAAATGTCTCACTTGTCAGAAGGTTAAAGCAGAGCATCAAGTTCCAACCGGGTTGCTTCAACCGTTGTTAGTGCCAGAATGGAAGTGGGAAAGAGTGACAATGGACTTTGTGTCTGGGTTGCCATTGACACAAAGGAAACATGATGCCATATGGGTGATTGTGGATAGATTGACTAAGACAGCTCATTTCCTTCCGGTGCGGATGGATTACTCTTTGGAGAGGTTGGTTGAGCTGTATATCCATGAGATTGTGAAGTTGCATGGTGTTCCAACTTCTTTAGTGTCTGATCGAGATCCCAGGCTTACTTCAAGATTTTGGAAGAGTTTGCATAGTGCTTTGGGTTCTCGACTGCACTTCAGCACTGCTTTTCATCCGCAGACAGATGGACAGTCAGAGAGGGTGATACAGATTCTTGAAGATATGTTGAGAAGCTGTGTCATCGATTTCTCTGGAAGTTGGGATAGGTTTTTACCACTTGTGGAGTTTGCTTACAACAACAGTCACCAATCCAGCATTGGTATGGCACCATTTGAAGCATTGTATGGCAGACGGTGTAGGACACCTCTTTGTTGGAGTGAAATTGGGGAAGGTAAGTTAATTGGGCCTGATTTGATTCAAGAAACTGAAGAAAAAGTAAAGCGGATTCGAGGCAGATTGAAAGCAGCTTTAGACCGACAGAAGTCTTATGCAGATCTGAAGAGGAGAGACATAGAGTTTGATGTGGGAGATAAGGTATTTCTGAAAGTATCTCCTTGGAAGAAGATTTTGAGGTTCGGTCGAAAAGGAAAATTGAGTCCTCGTTTCATTGGACCGTATGAAGTTTTGGAAAGAGTTGGGCCAGTTGCTTATCGGCTTGCTTTGCCACCTGAGTTGGATCGAATCCATAATGTATTTCATGTTTCTATGTTGAGGAGGTATAGGTCGGATCCATCTCATGTGTTGCCGATTGAGTCAATTGAAGTAAATCCTGATCTGACATTTGAACAGGAACCAGTTGATATTTTGGCATGTGATGTGAAAGAGTTGAGAAACAAGAGAGTGCCACTTGTGAAGATTTTGTGGAAGAATCATGGAAAAGAAGAAGCAACTTGGGAAAATGAACAAACCATGCGAGAGCAATATCCTCAGTTGTTTCAGACTTGATATCAGGTAATTTCGAGGACGAAATTTCTTTTTAGAGGGGGAGAATTGTAATATCCTCATTTATGCCCTAGAAGTTTTGCATATTGTTGTTGTTGTTATTGTTATAAATTGGATTGAATGTATATGATGGGATAAGAAAAGAAATTGGGAGGAGAATGCTTGTGTATATGTGTATTGGGAAAGAATTAGGGTTTAGAGAGAATGGTATATGTTGTGTATATGATGATATATATAACATATAAATGGGTCAAAGGAAGAGTCAAAGGAAGAGAGATATTTTTTGTGTCAAGTGTGTAATTACATATGTGGGCTTATATGAGACAAAAAGTTAGTTATATGGTTAAGGGCAATTTGGTAATTGCTTGGATAAGATCACTTGGTGGAGATTAAAAGCAAAATTTAACTTTGTTTCTTCATCATTTTCTTCTTTCTTTCATGAAGTGGCCGGCTCCTCCTTAGACAAAGGGAAGCAAGAGGGGAAGAGAGGTTCTTGATGAGTTGAGTTCAAAATTGAAGGAAGATTAAGTGTTCAAGTGTTGATTCAAGAAGTTTTTAACTAAGGTAAGATCTTCCCTTTGATTTCTTTCATTCTTTTGAAGTGGTATGGGAAGTTAATTAGGGTTTGATGATTTGATGATGAGATGTAATTATGATTTGTTCTCAAGTGTTAAATTGGTTTTAAGTTAATAGTTTAAATAGGTGTAGTTGTTGGAAGTGGTAAATGTTGATTTTGAAAGGTGGAGAGGGATGGTGATTTTAGTGTTTTGAGATGATGTGTGTTTAATTGTTATATTAATGTGTTGTGAAGAAATTCTTGTGGTGAATATGTGTTTAGAACATTGATTATGTTCATTTGAAACATGATATATGATGAATATTGTGTTTGAGTGCAATTGAGAAAGTGTTGGTTTTAGTTAAGATTATGTGCATGGGTGACACGGCCAGAAGCCATGAAGAGACACGCCCGTGTCATTTATTTGTGTTGGCTACTGCCTCTTTTATTTTTAAAGACACGGCCATGTTCCTCAAGTGGGCTGGGCGTGTCCCTCAAATGAGTTGGATATTGTTTGATTTCTTGGTTCTCTTTTTGTATGGTTTGGATTCTTCAAAGGTAGTTTGATCTCTAAACCTAAACATAAACATTTTAAACATACTTAACCCAAGGAATGACTTAATCAAACACTTGTGGATGATCCTAAAGCTATGAATAATATAAATTGTTCTTGCATTGTTGAGATTGAACAATGTTATGTTATGCATTGTGAATGGTAATGTGTTTCATGAGTAATGTGGAATGAAGTGTTATATTGTAAAATGAAATGTGAAGCCATTGTTATTGGCTAAGGTGATTCAATGGAGATAAATGAGGCATGTTTGCCTAAATGATAATGAGAATTGAGAATGAAATCTAAATGAATTGTGTGGCTAATGTGTTATTCCATTTTCAGAGTTTGTTGTTGGTGGCATGCCTAATAAGTGTAACAATCTCTTGAAGTTAGGTTGGATTGAATCCTTGAAGCCTAATTGAGATGTTACCACCCTTGAAGCTAGGTTGGGTTAGTTCTTGAAGCCAAGTTGGGTTGAAGCTTAGCATGCTTTGCTCCCCTTGAAGCTTGGTTGAACTTAATCCTTGAAGCCTAGTTGGGTATATGATATTGATAAATGTGATAACAAACCAAAGCATTAACTCTGAAAATTGAATGGCATATTAGTGTATCTTGGGCCCAATGCTTGTCTTTGTTTAATGAGAGTCATGATTTGTTTATTGTTGTTCATGGATGATTAAATGATTAAATAATGAAGTATATGCAATGATGTTGAAATGTGATATGCATATATGTATGTTGATTATAAAATGTAAAGAGATGTTGTTAGCTTTGCATCTATGTTGTTACATATATGAGATGAATCAGAATTGACATTGTATTGCATTAAAGCATATCCATTGCATGTTTTATCTTACTAAGCCCTTGGCTTAGTGCGATAGTGTTTAATCGCGCAGGTAATAGAGTTGATAGAGTTGAACCCGAGAGTTCATCAAGACCAAGTGAGAGTAGACCTTGAAGAATCCATTTTGGGAGATTAAAGATCAGAGCAAACTTATCAATCATGTATACTTTATATTTTGTAAAGAAATGTTTAATATGTAAATATGTACATATTTTATAACTTCCGCTGTGTAATATATAAATGTATATATATATATAACTAATATGTTTTGTTTTATAAGTAAATGATCTAATTTTCTATAATGTAAAATGATAAGGGTATTGTATCAAGTTTAAAGTGTTTTAAATGTTAAGAAAACCGTAGCATCCCTATGTTTGGTGCACTTATACTACATTGTTGTGGTTATAGTGTGTGTGCATTGGATATGGGGGTGTTACAAGGATGGTAATCAATCAAGCAATCGTAGTCTTTAATCAATTCTAACCATCGCCTTTGCTGAAGATTCAGTTCTTTCTGAACACCCAAATATTTTAAACTTTTATGATCCGTAAAGATATAACATTTCTCCCCATATAAATAATGTCGCAAAATCTTCAAAGCAAACACTATAGCTGCCAACTCCAAATCATGAGTCGGATAATTAAGCTCATGCGGCTTCAACTACCGAGAAGCATAAGCTATGACTTTACCCTCTTGCATTAAAACACATCCTAAACCATTATGTAAAGCATCACTGTAAATCACATATGGTTTATCTTCAATGGGTAAAGTAAGAACAGGTGCTTGAGTCAACATCTCTTTCAACTGTTCAAAGCTAGCTTGACACTGATCCGTCCACACAAATCTAACTCCTTTCCGAAGCAATCTGGTGAGTGGAGTAGCTATTAAAGAAAAACCTTTCACAAACCGTCGATAATAGCCTGCCAAACCCAGAAAACTTCTAACTTCAGTTACAGACTTTGGTGGACTCCAATTCAAAATAGCTTCAATTTTACTTGGATCGACTCTTATACCATCTGCTGAAACTATATGGCCTAGAAAAGTCACTTGGTCAAGCCAAAACTCACACTTTGACAGCTTAGCATACAATTGCTTCTCTCTCAAAATCTGCAACACCATCCGCAAATGCTTATCATGCTCCTCTTCACTACGCGAATACACCAAAATAACATCGATGAAAACCACCACAAACTGATCCAGATAGGGCCTAAACACCCTATTCATCAAATCCATGAAAGCTGCAGGTGCATTCGTCAACCCAAAAGGCATTACTAAAAACTCATAATGCCCATACCTGGTGCGGAAAGCTGTCTTAGAAATATCTTAAGCTTTAACTCTCAACTGATGGTACCCAGATCTCAAATAAATCTTGGAAAACACTGATGCTCCCTTCAATTGATCAAAGAGATCATCAATCCTAGGCAAAGGATATTTATTCTTAATAGTCACTTTGTTCAATTTCCTATAATCGATGCATAACCTCATAGTACCATCCTTCTTCTTCACAAACAATACAGGAGCTCCCCACGGAGAAATACTGGGGCGAATAAACCATTTATCCAACAACTCCTGTAACTGCACCTTCAACTCTCTCAACTCAGCATGTGCCATTCTATAAGGAGTGATAGAGATGGGAGTGGAACTAGGTAGCAAATTGATAACCCTGGCAACTCCTCAGGAAACACATCCGAAAAATCTGCAACTGTGGTTATATTATCAAGTTGAGAACCCCCTACTCTAGTATCCACAACATGAGCAAGGTAAGCATCACACCTTTTTCTAATCAACTTCCTAGCTGTTACAACTGATACAAACAAAGATGCAAGTTGTCTCTGCTCACTAGATACTATCACACTCCTACCATCACTGGTTCTCAAGGTGACACACTTCTTTTGACAATCTACCACAGCTCCATGTTTTGATAGCCAATCCATGCCTAAGATCAAATCATATTCTTTAAAAGGCATTTCAATCAAATCTCCAGGAAACTCCTCACCTTGCACCACAACTGCACTATCACGGTGCACTTTACTAACAACCACACTATGTCCTAAAGGATTTGTCACCAAGACATCAAATCCTAAGGATTCTGAATGCAATTCAGACACAGGCAATATGGATGCACTTATATATGAATGAGTAGATCCTGGATCAATTAAAGCAAGTACTGAAATGCCAAATAAAGAAAATGTACCCGCTATAACTGCTGAAGCATCTGGCTGCCTCTGCATCACATACACTCTCTGAGAAGATCCGGCCTCCTCTAGCCTACTGCCTCCGGATGATGATCCTCCTCTCTGACTATACCCGGATCGACCATCTCTACTGAAACCTCTGCCTCCTCGACCACCCCTGCTGACAATGGGTCGAGAGGCTGCAGACTCAGCCTGCCCATGCTCCTGCATCTCAGGACACTCCCTAATAAAATGATCAGGCGATCCACACCTGAAGCACACAGCTGATCTACTATACTTCCCACAAACACCCCCATGTCTTCCACCACACTGAGCACATATAGGTAGAGTAGACCTCTGCATCACGGGAGTCGGGGCACCGGCTACAGAAGCTATAGGTCTCGATCTCTGTCTCTGATACTGCACTGACCTACCCGGCTGTCTCTGACTTCTACTGATTCTCGGAATAAAACTTCCTCTACCCCTCTTCACAGATGAAGACCCTGCCTCGAACTGGGGTCTCCTCACTCTAGTCTCCTCTTCAGAAGCAACTGCTGCGATGCTCTGCGCTCTCTCTACACTTCTAGTTGCTGCAACAAGCTGAGAGAAATCCTGGTATCTAGAACCAGCCACAATACACATAATGGAGGGCCTATTTCATCAGAAATGATTCCCCCAGCATAACGACTTAACCGGATATACTCAATCTCGTACTCTATCACCGTCCGGTTGTCTTGCCTCAAACTTAGAAATTCCATCTTCTTAAGATCTTTATACTCCCTCGGAGTATATTTCTGTTCAAACTCCCTTAGAAAATCCCCATATGATAATGTAGGTGGATCATCCATTGCATGGGAAACAATCTTCCACCAGTCATAGGCTTCCTTCTGTAAGAGGGATCTAGCATAGTCAAACTTCTCATCCAAAGTGGCTTGCAGCTAAAAAAATATCCTCTGTACCTTATCCAACCACTGCTTAGCCACACCAGGATCGGTAGTGCCTAAGAAATCTTTAGCCCCATATTTCCTCAATTTATCATAATGTCTTACTGGAACTTGAGGCTGTGGTGGTGGTGGTGGCTGCACTGGAGCTCCCCTCAACAGTTCTACCACATGCCTTAACCAACCCAGCGGAGCCTCCTCAGCAGCTGATCTCTCTGGCACAGAAACAGGTGCCTCACTAACCCTCTCAATTCTAGTTCCATCTCTATTCTCTTCAGGAGCTACACTTTTCACACTACCCTCAACCGATTGTCGTGAATGAGATGCCATCTATAGCTATATCTGTAAACACAGCAGAATATTCCTTATTAAAGATCAAAGACTGCCATACCAAAACATGTATTTTACTCAAAAACCAACTTTTAAAATCAAAATACTCTTTTTCTTACAATTCACCTAGGTTGAGAATCTCAAACCTAGGCTCTGATACCAAAATAAATGTAACACCCCTATATCCTGTATACATACACAGCATGCTGATACGATCGTAATATACGTATACTGAATATAGAAATGTCACGATATACTAACAAAAGACTCATCCCTTTTTCATATAAAACATATGAACAAATTGCAAAACATTTAAAAGAAATTATAAAAGACAAAAGATAAAATGTTTATTTAAAAGCAGCGGAAAATGTAACAAGTATTTATAAATCCTTATACATTAAAAATCAAGTTTTACAGAACATAGAGCAAATACATGTTTGGCAGTATGTCTTCGATCTTTAAGCTTCACTAGGTATACCTCAAGATCTAGTCTCTACTTGGCCTAGAGGGACTCTCCGGTTCTTCCCTGTTACCTGCGCGATAAATCATAATCGCGCTAAGCCCACAGCTTAGTGGTACGAACTACAAAAATAATATGCTTCTGTACAATGACAATGTTATACATTTCAACAATTAATATAATATTCACAAATGATATTTTCTTTTCTATTGTTCATAAGACTACATTTCATCATTTGATTCAATTATTTCATCACTCATAATTTACATTGACACAAAGACACATTTGGGCCCAAAATACACTAATATGTTATTCAAAGTTCAGAGTTACTGCTTTGGTTTATAATCATAATCATCAAGCCCGTAGGCGATACACATTTATCTCTATCCATGGATAGGGTAACAGACCCAGTCTCTTGGACCTCTACTTGGTAAATCTCAAGGAGATCCTCAACCCAGCAAGACTGTTACCAAAACAATTGTAACAGACCCAGTCTCTTGGACCTCAACCCGACTAATCTCGAGGAGATCCTCAACCCGACAAGACTGTTACTATAAATCATATTTCACATTTATCATTTCATAGGCATGCCCCAAACTCAGAACTCTGAAAATTGAATCAACATATTAGACACAAAATCTTTTCATTAATATCTTAATTTCATTCTCATTTCATTCTCATATTCAAAATAGGCAACCATGCCTCAATTATAACTCATTTACATCATCATAGCCAACAATCATGGCTCCTCATTATATCAATACAATTCATCATGTCATCATATCTTAATTCCTCATTTAAGTATTCATAATCAACTACATAGAACATCCATTAAGAATAATCATCATTGGTACATATACATAACAATTTACATTATTCATATGCATCATCAATGTTCACATTATATCAATCATAACATTATCAATAAGCATCAACAATACATTAGATTTCTTAATACATTTACAATCAAATGTATGTTAAATCTCAACATCATATGAATGTATGCAATAATGTAGTTTGTACTTACCTTAAGCCAACACTTATACAACTCTATAAACTTCCTTCTTTCAAGAATTCTTCACTTCTCAATTTAGGGCAACCACTTCCTTCCAAAACCTAATCCAAAATGATACAATACATGAATTCCAATACAATTTATCATTTATTAACCTCATCTTAGACCTCTATATCACACATTACAACTCAACACCACATGATATAGCCCACGGCCGTGGCCACCCCAACCCCCCACGGGCGTGGGGTAGAAACCAATTCTGCCCAAATTGTTCAACTCCCCATGGCCATGGCACTAAAAGGCCACGGGCGTGGCATCCAAAACGCTACTGCCTTTGACCAATTTCACATATTTTATGCTTACAACTCCAACAAACACAAACAACATGAAAATCTATGAAAATAATTAATCAAACTCAAGTTAAACACCACTTACCACTTCAAAACCCTAAAACCAACATCACTCTTACTCTTTCAATACCAACCTCCACTTAACTTATCATCTTCAAACCAAAACCAACACCACAATCAATTAAATCAAACACACACCAACATATTACCATTAACACAACCCTACTATCAAAAATCCACAATCAAATTCATAAACAACTTCAAATAAGACAAGAAAAATCAAGAGCAACTTACCAAAATAATAAATCTTCTTGGATTTCCAACTTAATCTCTTGAAAACTCCTTCAATTTTGAGTTTGGAATAAACAAAACTTACTCTTGCTCATTTTCTTTGGAGGGCCGGCCAACTAAAGGGAAAGAGAAGAAAATGGACAAGTGAAAGAGACCAAGTCAACCTTCTCACCTCTTTAAACCTCCACCAAGCATTCCAAAAAGAAAAATACTTAAATACCCTTATCTATATAATTTAACTTCCTTTCATTAACATGCCCTTTAGTAATTTCACACATAACAAATTAAATATCTTCTTCCTTTGACCATCCATTTGATTTGTATATATGTTATATATATTCCCATATACACAACATATACACTTTCTTTTAAATTTCTTTTCTCTTCCAAATTAACATATACATTCAATTCCAATTAAAACAATAATATTAAAACTTCTAGGGCATACATTGGGATATTACAGGACACCTATCCGAGGATGGAAATATGTCTTACATTGCCCATGTCTAAAACTAAATAGGACACCAACCAAAAGGTGGAAACGTGTCCTTTACATTGGTCCAAAACCTTTAAAATAAAATAACTTACATGATGCTCACGACATGAGGTACCCAAAATATGAAAACATAACTCTTACAATATTTTGAAATCAAAATAA
This sequence comes from Garcia nutans, assembly GCA_947685225.1. Lineage (NCBI taxonomy): Eukaryota > Viridiplantae > Streptophyta > Magnoliopsida > Malpighiales > Euphorbiaceae > Garcia > Garcia nutans. Next base: position 30,454,758 of record CANTUV010000005.1, on the reverse strand, counting down.
ACAATAAAAGTAAACAACCATTCATCATAAATAAATCATTCATCAAAGACATCAAACATCAATCAAAATATATAATAAACATTCATCCAATTTAAATAAAATAGTAAATATATTAACTTTAGGAGTTCATGCATTAATTAGGGTTTCTAGGGTTTTATGTTTAATAACTAGGGTTTTGCGTATACTAGTTTAATTAGTTGAGAAATATTTTAAAGAAATAATATAGCTACTGGGTGTTTTAAAGATTTAGGGTTTTGGATGTTTTTATGAAAATAATGCTACTGTGATTTAAAAAATAGGTTTGACTAGGGTTTTAAGCAAACAGATTGTTGTTTTGATTTTTAGAAAGGTGTAATTAGGATTTTAGATTTGAAAACATGTTTTAAGGCTATTAAAGTTTTAGGCTTTTACGGTTAGGATATTAGGGTTTTATGGTTTGAAATCTCAATTCTGTAGATTATGATTTTGAATTTATAATTTTATGCTTTTCTGTGATCAAAGTTGAGTGTGCTTTTAATATTGACTATATCAACTACTTATGTATTTTTAGGTGAAATGAATATAGAAAGCCAAATTTATTATTGAAAGATTAAAATAACTCACTAAATAAAATTATAACAAAACAGCTACTGTGAAGGTTTGAAAACAAAATTAATTAAGAAATAGGGTTTGAATAACTTAGGGTTTATGAAATTAGATTTGTGTTTTGAATGATTATATTATTTACTTTAATTAAGACCTTATGTATTGTATGAATTAATTTATGCTGCTGTGTAAACTAAATCAATGGAAGAATTAGATAACTAAGACAGTGTGATGATGGCTTAAAAGATGAAGATGATTAATGATTCAATCAAGTGAAGTTAGAGAAATTTACCTACGTTTGAAGGCTCCACCAAATTTGAAGAAATTGAACCAAGCTGTTACTTACTTCAGATTTGATTTTGGTTGAGCAAAGCAATCTAGAGATGATTGCTTGTTGCCTCCTTTGGTTGCTGTGTCTTGAAATTCTCCTTGCTTGCTAGGGTTTTCTTTTGGTCGAAAGAATTCAAGAGTCCCAAGTTTGGTTCAAAATTTCTTTTTTTTGAAAGATCTAAGTTTCGTCTTCCAAAAGTCCCCTTCTGAAGTGTTTTAATGTGGTATTTATAGGAAAAAATCCAAACCTAATTCTAATTGTCTAAGGAAATAAAAACCATTTAGGAAAAGAATCAAAACCAAATAGAATTCGGTTTAAAAAAAAACTGCATTGAAAAAAATTGAGCTGGAAAAAATTACTGTGGGCTATGGGCGGGCCAGCAAAAAAATTGCCAGAACTGAGGCACGGGCCAGCCAATTCACCTCAGGAATTTCCTATGGCAAATTGGCTTGTGCCCAATTCGGCACAGGAAATTCTTACGGCAAATTGGCCCAAGCCAATTCACTTTCGTTGATGAAAATTTTTTTTCGCCGATTCTTCCATTGCAGATTTTTATTTATTTATTCATTTTAACTTTACTAATATTACCTTTTCTATTTTTATTAAAAATTATAAATAATAAATCTTAAAATAAATATTATTTAATTAAAATACCATAAAAATTATTTTGGACTATAAAAAAATATTCGACCAGACTAGGTCAAAAAATAAGGGTCTACAGTTTGCCCCCTGCTTGAGCGATCTGAGACTACGACAAAAGAGAGTGAAAAGCAATGTGATTTTTGACTGGATTTGGAGCCATACTAGACTCCCAAGGTTGGTTTGAGCTCTAGACTCAAAAATAATTTGGGTTCTGGACTCGAGCTAGTTTTAGGATTTGGGTTCTAGACCTGGGTAAGTTCTGGACTTAGGGGTAATTTGGGTTCTGGACCCAGGCTATGTTCTGAACTTAAGGGAGATTTGAGTTCTGGACCTGAGCTAAGTTTTGGACTTAAAAATGACTTGGGTTCTGGACCTGAGCTATGTTCTAGACTTAAGAGAGAATTTAGGCTCTGGACCTAAGCTAAGTTTTGGACTTAAAAATAATTTGGATTCTAGACCCGAGCTAAGTTTTGGACCTAAAAATAATTTGGGTTATGGACCCGAGGTAAGTTTAGAATTTAAGAGAGAATCTAGGTTCTGGACATAAGCTAAGTTCTGGACTTAAAAATAATTTGAGTTCTGGACTCGAGCTAAGTTCTGGACTTAAGAGAGAATTTAGGTTCTGAACCTAAGCTAAGTGAGATTTGATTATCTGCAAAAAATAATTATAGTCAGTAGAATACTAAAGGAATTTACAAAAAATTTAGCCAATTTTTACCATGCCTATATCTTCTTGCCCCCAATGTGTAAAAATATTTTAAAAGTACAAAAATATTTATATACTCGCAAATATCTAAATGATTGAATTGAATAATTGAGTTTCCTATTATTCACTGTGTAGTTACTATTTATGCACTATTTGCAAACTATTCATTCACTATTTATCAATAGTAACATTTACCTTTTTTCTTTTTATTATTATTTTTTTTTCATGAGAATACTATTTTTCTCTTTTTTTATTTTTGTCTTTTTCCTTTGCAATTTTTCTATATAAACCTCGGCTCATATCTTCTTTTCATCCACACTCACACATATTTTGAAATCAGAGGGTTTAGCAAAGAGCTGAGGAGGAAATGCGTTCTTCAATATCTAGAAATCGATCTAATGCTGAGTTATTACAGTTTATTCGGCGGCATGAAAATGGAAATATAAGTCTACTAGCCGGGATGCAGCTTCATTGCAGTTCAAGTAAAAAAACCAAAGTAATAATTCAATTATTTATCTTAACAGCAAATTATTTTTTTTCATTTTTTTATGATTTAGGAAAAATAAATTAACTAGGTGACTATATTTAAGAATTTAATAGAAAAGACTAAAATAGAACATAAATAAATTTAGCCTAAAAAGCAGTGGTATTGATATGATAATATACTTACCTTTTGTTAACTTATCTGGCTCCATGTTAGCGTGATCGTTGCGTTATCCAGGGCGGAGGGTGTCTATATTGCCCGACAATGGTATGATGTAGCACCTTCTTAGGTAAAATGAATTATCTGGGATTGCGATTTTGAAAGCTTTATCTTGCAATTACCATTCGAGGAGTGTCCGATAGACAGGAGTGTAGTTCAAGCATTGTTAGAGCAGTGGATGGACACGACCCATACTTTTCACCTACCTATAGGAGAAATTACCATTGGCCCAGTCGATTATACAACCATAACTGGTATCCGGTACTATAGCCTTCTAGTCCCTCTTACCAATGATATTCTAACATTCAAAGAAGTCCAACAATTAATTGGCATGGAATCATCATTTAAAGGGCCTTTCAAGATAAAAATTGAGTCTATTCGAAGTTATTGGATGAACTAAGAAGGACAGGTTCGTAGTGAAACAACCAATCAATATGCCCAAGGATTTTTACTATATTTGCTTGGGTCGATCATTTTATGCTGCACTAAATCTACCATCCATTTGTTGGTGTTGAGGGCCCTTACTGATATGAATATGGTACCACTTTACAGTTGGGGTGAAGCTGGCCTTGCCTATCTTTATCATGTACTCGATAAGATTTACAGAAATAAGAAGTCTTTTGTTGGCTTTATGATGGTTTTTGAGGTACTCTTCTTCTACCAATGTCAATTCCATTCTTATTCTTGCATGAATTTGATTATTATTATTGTTGTAGGTATGGGCATATAAGCATAATCTTGAGAGGGTCCTGGCATATGCCGAGAGAGAGTCGGATACTCAAGATTAAATTTTTGGTTGTCCGATCATGTAGAAGTTCCCGGCTCTCACCATTTGCACACCCAGCGCTATCTCTTAAGTTGCTTAACCCGGGGCCAGGTAAAATACATTAGTATACTTTAAAATTTATATAAAAGTTCACTTACCTTATGTTATTTTGTAGGTCAATTTGGCCTAGTGGAACGCAGAAGAGCAGATGAACTGGACTTCTTCCATGAATGTCGCACTGCCTTTTCAACATACCCATCGAGTCATTGCTGGCCCTGTGTGTAGTGGTTGGTTTCTCAGGGAGAGAGTGTATTAGTGGGTCCTTGGTCCCGAGCGATGAAGGATCTTGATGAGTTGCCCAGAGTATACTTTAAATATCACATTAATGCTAGAGAATGCATGGTGATTGGCTCGGCATGATTATGATGTTGAAACCTTTCTCTATCCACCAAGTGCATCATATACCCAATTTATTCGAGTAGGACTCTTGAACTTTAATGTATCTCATATTGGTGTATGGCAGATTCCTAAGAAAATGAGGATAGAGATGAGGAGGAGTATCACAGAGAGGGAAGAGAGTTTCTCTCGCATCCCGGGCTAGCACTTCTCAGGTAGACTTTTACCATTTTCCATTGCAATTGCTTCTTTCTTAACTTGTTTTAACTTTTTTAATGATTGTTCCAGGCTGCTGGCTCATTTGGTCATGAGGTTGGACCTTCCTTTACCGCTCCTCCGTTTGCTCATTCTAATCCATCGGAGATGCCAACTCATCCACAGGGTGTTGATATGAATTACCTGGTAGGTTTTCTTATTCCATGATAATTTATGCTATATGTATGCATGATTATGTATGCTCTTACTCTTTTCCTTTTTGGCTCACAACGGATGCTTGAAGAATGAAATAAGAAACTTTAAGAAGAGTTAGCTGCTAATCGTCAACAGGTTTCCCATTTTGAAAAATTGTTTCACCAGTCAAAGCAAGATTTTTGAGACTTTCGATTTCAGGGGATGAGAGATCTTGGTGCTTCTTCATCTAGAGGACCCTAAGCTGATGACCATGAGATCCTATCATCTACTTTGGATGAGGACCGTTACAAATCTGAATTCCAAGGTAATAGAGATTCAGGTGCTCCTACTTCTGGCTGACTCAGGATGGGTGATATGCCTCCTTCTTCAATAGGCGATGACTTTTTTAAGGCTTTGTTTGATCATGATCCACCACCCCATTCTTAGTGATCTACCAGTATTGTATGAATTGAGGAAATATTGTATAATAAGTATAATGATAAAAATAATAATGATGATATATAATTTTCATTTTTACTGCAACTTCTTTTTTTTATTTTTTTTGTTTCTATCATCATTATTATTGATACGCTACAATTATTGGCCTTTCTTCTTCACATTCAATATTTCCATAGTATCATTAATCTACAAAACTAAAGGAAACGCAGCAACTCAAGACCCTTTTATCACCAATTTTCTATCCTCGTGCATCTCGGTCTCACACTATTGTCAATTTTGGAATAGCCAATCATCCCATATAAATCTCTTTTCACGCCATGATTTCATACAGAATTCAGGAGATTTTCTACTTCAACATAAAAATTCCTTTTAATAATTCCAATTTTCCTTCAATTGTCAATAATGACCGAATTCAATTTGAAGAAAACAAAAGTTCTATTTAAAAATATGAATGCCATTCATTGGAAAGAAATATCTTGGTCAAAAATTGATACTTTGAAGTGCTTTCAAAATATTACACTGGACCATTCTTTTTTACATGCCATAGCTTCTTTTTGGAATGTGAATTCTAGGACATTTAAGATTAATGGCTTTGAAATATGTCCCTTGATTGAAGAATTTGAGGCCATCCTTGGATATCTAAGCAATCAACAAATGGCGTTACCTATATTGATTTCCAAGACTCAACAAAAGATGCAGATGTTATTTCAACTTTCAAAGCCCGATGTTCTACAGTTGATGAGAGGTGGGAAAATTCTGCTTGGTCCCTTAATTGACTTTTGCCTTTCTCATTTGACCTCTACTAAGGCATGGGGATGTATGCTTTGTCTATGCTTGCTTGACCAATTCTTACTTGTTTTTTCTGATGACGATATTGATCCACGAGTATTGGATATCATGGACCAAATGGAAGGAGGTTTATCATCGATACCCGTGATCTTAGCTGAGACTTTAGTTGGATTAGACTGACATAAATTAGGATTGTCAAAGGGATTAGCTGGGAGTCCCTTGTTGCTTCAGGTGATTACCTAAACTGCCCTTTCGGGTTTTCAATTTAGGTGTTTTTTGTATATATATATTTTTATTGCTCTAATTATTGCCTAGTCAGCCCATGCGTGTTTTCAGAACTAGCGAGCTGTCCTAATTTTTTCCTAAGCTGTCCTTACGGGTTTTCTACTTAGCGGACTCCTTCTTTATTTTTTTTATTGCTCTAATTTTTACCTAGTCCGCCCTTGTGGGTTTTTGGAACTCGCAAGCTGTCCTAATTTTTGCCTAAGCCGCCCTTGTGAGTTTTCAACCTACCAGACCTTCCTTTTTTAATTAAATTTTTTTTTCTTATAGATTTGGCTTCAGGAGCGTCTCTGCTTGCTCGATACTCCATCTATGAATTTTGCTAGATATTTGCCATGACATCATTCTTCTAGGAAACTACTCCATCCTACTTCTTCGTATGTTGACTGGATCCACTCACGCGCTGAAGTCAACATCCGTTGGTTAGTACCTTGGTGGAAGATTTCTCGTATCACCATGCGGACATACTTGGCATATGTTCTTCTTGCTGCTCTTCATCGAGGTACTTGCTATGATCCTCGTTGACTTGACCATTAGTATGGAGCTGAGCCTCGAGGTTCTGAATTCACTCCCAATTTAGACATGCCTTGTTTGACTGAAGCCTACTTGGATCGGCTGAAGCAAAGTTAGCCTGCACGTTACACTGATCGTCTACCATAGATTTTACATTTTTTAATTTCTTTAGAAAGTGTATTGTTGGGATGAAAAAATAATAAAAGTAATCATAAGAGATGCTTCTTTTCCTTTTATAATTTGTCATCACCTTTTACTATTGTGTTTATGTAATATCCCAAACTATACCCGAAAATTTTGGAATGCTTATTGTTGTATTTGGATTAAATGCTATAAGTGTATATATGTTTAAGTGGGAAGATAAGAAAGGAAACAGAAGTGTGTTATAATGCTTAAGAGGAGTGTGTATATGTTATTTATATAAAGATATATACAACATATACAAGTCAACTTATTAGTTGGTCAAATGAGATTATTGATTATTTTATAAATGGAAATTAAATTAAGTGGATGATGATATTTAATATTTTATTATTATAATTGCTTGGTGGATATTAGAAGAGGACTTTAGTGGTTAAGAGACAAGTGTGTGGGTTGACTTATCATCATCTTCTTCCTCTTTCTTGTGCTTAGCCGGCCATCACCATTAACAAGAGGGAAAGAGAGATTTTGTTCTTCAAAACTCAAGATTGAAGGGTGTTTCAAGTGATAAAGTTGGAATTTTAAAGATTTTCTTCACTTTTGGTAAGTTTCCAACTTGTTTCCTTGGTTTTCTTTTGAGTTTGTGTGTTGAGCTTGGTGTATGGTTGTTGTTAAGATGTGTATGTATAATTGTGGTGTGTTTTAGAGTGTTTGGTCTTATTGGCTTTGATTTTGGGGTTGGTTTGAAGGAAAGGTTAAGTTTGGTGATGGAAAGCAAGAGTTGTGGATTGTGTTTGTGTTGAGTTGTGAAGTATGAGTGTGATTTGTGTTTGATGTACGTATTGAGTTGTTTTTGTGTTTATGCAGTATAGTATGGTTTATTGATGGTTTTGGGTAAGATTGTTTGGAGTAAAAAAGGGTTAAGAAAGATGTTAGTTGGATTTGGTGTTATTGGTGTCGGAATCAGGGTATTTGGCCTAACACGCCCATGAGCACGGCCAAGTCTTTAGGCTTGTCGATGGTTCTATTTTCTGGATGGGTGACACGACCAGTGACACACCCATGTCACTGAGCGTGTCATAGCTTCTGTGTGGGAGTAGTATTGACACTTCTAGTGACACGCCCATGTCACTGAGGGTGTCATAGCTACTGTGTTATTGGTGGATTGACACGGCCAGTGACATGCCTATGTCACTGAGCATGTCAAAGCTTCTGTGTTGTGAATTTAGGGCATGATCAGGGACACGCCCGTGTCGTTGAGTGTGTCATGTGTAGAGTTTGCCCTAGTTGGTTCTTGTTCTTATTTTCTTATGTGTATCTCTAAGTGAGTGTGTATAATTACCTTTGGATTAGGTTTTGAAGAGTTTGAGTTGCCCTAATCCAAGTGTTGAAGGATCTTGGAAGAGAAGTGGTTAGATTGGTGTGAGTTGCTTTTGAGGTAAGTACAAACCTTACATGATTGCATACATTTACATGACTTTGGAACTTCACATTTAGATGGAAATGTGTTAAGTAACCCACTACATTGTTAATGCATATGAATAATGCTATGTTTTGCATAATGTGATCTATGTGAAGTATAAGATGATGATTCAAAAGGTATGGATAATGTAATTTGTGATGTGCACTCAAATGATGAAATGTGAAGCCATTGGTGTTGGCTATTATGATATAAATGAAATATTGAGGCATTGTGCCTAGATGTTTATGAGAAAATGAGAATGGATTTGATAATGAAATAAAGAAAGAATTGTGTGCCTAGTATGTTATTCAATTTTCAGAGTTTTATTGTTGGTGGCATGCCTAAAAGTAACAATCCCTTGAAGCTTGGCTGGGCTTAGTCCTTGAAGCCAAGTTGGGTTGATGCTTAGCTCCCTTTGAAGCTTGATTGGGCCTAGTCCCTGAAGCCTAGTTGGGATGTTACATATGAGATGTTTCTCATTGTGATAATGAATCACCTACGGGCTTGATAAATGTGATTATTGAACCAAAATAGTAACTCTGGAAGTTGAATGACAAATTAGTTTCTTTTTGGCTCATGCTTGTCTTTGCTTAAATGTGAACCATTAATGATGAAATAATCGAATAATATATAGAAATGTAATGTTAAGAAATATGATATTCTTGTGTATTGTTCTTAATTCTGGAAAGTATGACATTACATTACATTAAAGCATATTGTCATCATGGTTAATACCACCAAGCCGTTGGCTTAGCGCGATTGTGGTTCATCGCGCAGGTGACAGGGTAGAACCAGAGAGTTCAGCTAGATCGAGTTGAGTCTAGGTTTGTGATCCTTTGTGAAGTGTTGATTTTTGGACTTCAAGATCAGAGACGAACTGCCAAGCATGTATAAACTCTATATTTTTGTAAATATTGTTTTTTTACATATATATATATGTATATTCTGCTGCATAATAAACAAATATTTTATCTATTATGTTTTATAATATAACTTAAATGTTTTTAAGTTTTATCATGTTGTTAATTAGAAAGATTAGTTTGTTTCAAACAGTCTGTGACATCCTTGTATCCGGTATACGTGTATTACATATTGAGAGTATATGTGGTGTACGTATATGGGGTATAGGGGTGTTACAATTGTTTTGGTATCAGAGCCTAGGTTTGAGGTTCTCAACCTAGGTGAATTGTAAGAGAAAAAGAAATTTTTGATTTTAAAATATGGTTTTTGAATAAGATACATGCTTTGGCATTGACAGTTTCTGATCTTTGATGAGGTATACTCTGCTGTGTTTGCAGATATAGGTAGTGATGGTGTCTCAGTCACGTCAGTCCATAGAAGGTAGTGCTGAGAGTGTAGCTCCTGATGGGGGTAGAGATGGAGCTAGTGTTGAGAGAGCTGGTGTGAGCAGGGATTTTTGCCCCCACTCCCGGTGGAATGGTTCTTGCGACTTCGGCACAGTTTAGGCTCGGGGCCTTAGAGAACATGGACTTATGTCTAGAGAAAGTGTAGTTGCCAACCGGATGGGCCGAGAAAAAGAAAGGGGTAGATGACTCGATTCCTAAGGAATCCCCAACCCCCTAATGGGTTCGGAAAGTTGGGTACGTGTGGGGAAGGTGAGAAATGGCCCAGCACCCCCACAGCGCCCGGTTCATTGGAACCGGCCACCTTTACAGGTCTTAATATTATAAAATTCTTAAATATAATAATATTATCCATATTGTTAGACAAATGATCTTAATTTTGATCCTTGACAACTCAAATGGATGATCTATTTAACTTGTGTTTGAGAAATCTTGTTGCAGGATTAGGTTGCTTCAATTAAAAGTAAACAGAACAATTATAGCGGTCGCACCTCACCTGAATACGACCGCTCCAAGCAATTACAGAATGAAACCTTATCACAGTAGGTTTCGCGGTCAGAAGTTCGACCTCAGTCGCGACCGCTCATACATAATAGCGACCGTCCTAATATTTCCCGACCGCTACTCAAGGAACTTAAATCATTACAATCACAGTAAGGTTTGCGGTGACAAGAACGGTGAATGATTCGACCTCGCTTACCACTTTAGCGACCGCCCCATTCAGAGTCGCGACCGCCCAACAATTCAAGAAGAAATTGCTCAAAGAGACAGTAGTGTTCGCGTCCTCAGGTGCATCCAGAAGTTCGACGCGAGAATGTGAGTTCGACCGCGAAAACCTACCAAGGGCGACCGCGAAGATTCAAATTATGGCGGACATCTCTTTTGCTCTGTCAGAAAGTGACACGTGACATGACCGTTGTAAACCCACTTCAATATTCAAAAAGGGCGACCGCACCTATGCTTGGCGCGACCGTCCCGACAAACAAAGCCTGGGCAAGAAACGGTCCGACAAACACAGCATGGACAAGATTCCAGCTGCAGAGCACTAAAATTCGACCGTTGTAGCTTTTTCAAAAGTAGCGACCGTCCCAGGTTAAAAGGACGACCGCGAGAAGCATGAGCGCGACCATCCTTGCATGAAGGGCGACCGCGAAGTGCTTCGGACAGTTTAAGTAAAGAAAGGTCTAATCTGCCAAGACATTATTAAAACATCAATAACGGCTAGTAAGACCACATTGGCTATAAATACAATGTTTCCATGAGAAAACAAAGAGAGAACATTATTAAGAAAAGATTTTCATAGCCAAGCAACAAATTTCCTTTTGCTTAAACTTGTATTTGAATTGTTATGAATGTTAGGTGTTAGCATTGAAAACACCATTGTATAAGTTTGAGTGTAAGCTTGGGAAACACTTAGGTTGAGAGAGTGAGCCTTGTAAAACTCTTGTTTAGGTTGAGAGAGTGAGCCTTGTAAAACTCTTGTTTGGGTTGTAAGTGTGAGCCTTAGAAAAACACTTGTAAAGTTAGGTGTGAACTTGTAAAAACACCAAAGTTGGAAGTGAGCTTGTAAAAACTTCAAAGTCTAGTGGAACCTTAACAAGTTGTTAAGGAAGTGGATGTAGGATTGAAGTAAATCCGAACCACTATAAATCTTGTGTGTTCTTTCTTCCTTCATCACTCAACAATCTTCATATTCCGCACTTCTTGTTTGTTGAGTTTTTTAAATTGTCATTACTTCTTGTGGAAACCAATTCACCCCCCCCCCTCTTGGTTGCCATCTTGGGACAACAATTGGTATCAGAGCCCTGAGATTTCTTAAACTTAATTGTGAAATCTGATCCACAACGGCAACTTCTTCTTCATCAAGCTCTCATGGAAATCTTAACTCTATTCTTAGACCCTACTTTGATGGAACGGATTACTCATACTGGAAACACAAAATGTATTTGTTTCTAGACAGTGAAGGGATTGAACTATGGGATTTCGTGGAAAATGAGTGGAAATCTCCTACTCATGAGGTTGACGGTATTCAAGTTCCACTTCCCAAAGCTCAATGGTCAACTAGCAATATCAGAGATCGATTCAAGAACAATAGAGCTGCTTCCATCTTGATGAACTCCATTTCAAGAGAAGAAGGTGGAAGAGTTCAACATTTAACTTGTGCACATTGTATTTGGAAAACACTTGAAAACTACCATGAAGGTACAACTCAAGTAAGATTTACCAAGAAACAAATGCATGTTCATGAGTATGAGCTATTCAAGATGAAACCAAATGAAAATGTCACCGACATGACAAATCGCTTGCTTGCTATTGTCAATGAACTGAAGAAGTATGGCAAGGCATATGATCAAGGTGATGTAAACAGTAAAATCTTGAGAGCCCTAAGAGCTAGAAAGAACTTTGAATCCAAAGTATCATCCATAGAAGAAGCTCATGATCTCAGCACATTAAGAACCGACGAGCTAGTTGGTAAATTACTCACTTTTGAGCTGCACAGTGAAAAAGAAGAAGATCAAGGTGAGAAAGAAAAGAGAAAACCAATTGCACTCAAAGCAATCAAAGAAGCTGAGAGCTCAAGCAATGAAGGTACTGATGATGAAGATGAAATGGCAATGTTCTCTAAAAGAATCAATGAATGGAAAAGGAAGAAAAGATTACAAGCAAACAAAGGTACACCTCCTAAATTCTCCTTCAAAGATAAAGAAAAGAAAAATGAGGTAAAATGCTATGAATGTGGAAAAACCGGTCACATCAAGTCGGATTGCTACAAATTAAAGAACAAAAGGAAATGGGATAAAGAAAAGAAAAAGTCTCTCAAAGCCACATGGGATGACTCTTCCTCAAGTGAAGAAGAAGAAGAGGAAGGAATTGCAAATCTTTGTCTCATGGCTATTGAAGATGACTCCAATGAGGTATGCCTAAAATCTACTACCAATGAAAACACATGGCTTGTGGATAGTGGATGCTCAAGGCATATGACTGGAAATGCAAAGCTCTTTACAAGTATTACCTATAAACATGGAGGTAACGTAACTTTTGGAAACAATGCTAAAGGTAAAATTCTTGGTGTTGGCTCCATTGGTTCTATTGGTAAGGATTTAATTGAAGATGTATGGCTTGTTGATGGTTTGAAACATAACTTGCTAAGTGTTAGTCAACTTTGTGATAAAGCATACTGTGTTAAGTTTGATTCCAAGGAATGCAAAATCACAAATTCAAATGATGTTATCATATTTAAGGGTACTAGAACAAACAACACTTACAATGTAAGCACACATTCTGATCATACATGTTTAATGTCCACTAATAATGATGCATGGTTATGGCATAGAAGACTAGGACATGCTGGTATGGATCAATTGAAATATATTTGTAATGAGAATTTAGTTGATGGCTTACCTAAGATAAAATATGATAAAGATAGGATTTGTGAACCTTGTCAACATGGTAAGCAACATAAAAGCTCATTTAAAACAAAGAATGTTATAAGCACCTCTAGACCTTTAGAGCTCATTCATTTAGACTTGTTTGGACCAAATAGAGTTACAAGCTTAGGAGGCAAATCATATGCATTTGTTCTTGTTGATGACTACTCTAGATTCACATGGGTTAATTTCTTAGCTCAAAAGAATGAAGCCTTTAGTTACTTCAAAACCTTTGCAAAAAGAGTTCAAAATGAAAAAGGATATGTGATCACATCTATTAGAAGTGATCATGGCAAAGAATTTGAAAATGAAAACTTTGAAAACTTTTGCAATGAAATTGGCATTTCACACAATTTTTCTGCTCCTAGAACTCCACAGCAAAATGGTGTAGTTGAAAGGAAAAATAGAACTTTAATTGAAATGGCTAGAACAATGCTCAATGAATATGATTTACCATCTTATTTTTGGGCGGAAGCCGTTAATACAGCTTGTTACATTGCAAATCGTGTTTATAAAAGGCATTTAACTAATAAAACTTCTTATGAGCTATGGAATGGAAGAATACCTAGAATTGGATATTTTAGAGTATTTGGATACAAATGCTTCATATTGAATACCAAGGATAATCTTGGAAAATTCTCATCCAAATCAGATGAAGGCATATTCTTAGGATATTCATCATATAGCAAAGCATATAGAGTATTTAATATGAAAACTCTAGTTATAGAAGAATCAATGCATGTTGTATTTGATGAATCATCTAAACTTGATCAAAAGAAAGGTATTACTTTCAATGACCCTGCAGGCACTCTTGAACCTCTTGAATCTATTGATGCTCCAAAGATCAATCAACTTGAAGAAAAGGCTCAAGATCTACCTAAGGATTGGCAATACAAGAAAGATCATCCAAAGGAACTCATCATTGGAGAAACATCAAAGGGAGTAACTACTAGATCTAAAATTAATCATGTTGATGTTAATGTTGCTTTTGTTTCTCAAATTGAACCAAAAACTATTGAGGAAGCTTTAAATGATGAAAATTGGATAATTGCAATGCAAGATGAACTTAATCAATTTGAAAGAAATAATGTTTGGCAACTTACTCCTAGACCTATAGATCATTCTATAATAGGATGCAAATGGGTTTATAGGAATAAGCTTGATGAAAATGGTCACATCATTAGAAATAAAGCAAGATTGGTAGCCAAAGGTTATAATCAAGAAGAAGGTATTGACTATGATGAAACCTTTGCCCCCGTAGCTAGATTGGAAGCTATTAGAATATTACTTGCTTTTGCATGTCATATGAATTTTAAGCTTTATCAAATGGATGTTAAAAGTGCATTTCTAGACGGACTCATAAATGAAGAAGTTTATGTTGAACAACCTCCTGGTTTTGAAAACTACAAATTTCCTGATCATGTTTTCAAACTTACCAAAGCTTTATATGGATTAAAGCAAGCACCTAGAGCTTGGTATGATAAACTTAGTGCATATTTGCTTGAAAATGGTTTTTCAAAAGGAAAAGTAGACACAACTCTTTTTGTTAAAAAGAATAAGCACAACATTTTGATTGTACAAATTTATGTGGATGACATAATATTTGGAGCTACTAATGAAGCCCTGTGCAAAGAATTTGCTTCTTGTATGACTAGGGAATTTGAAATGAGCATGATGGGTGAACTCAAGTTTTTCCTTGGACTGCAAGTCAAGCAATGTAAAGATGGGATCTTCATCAACCAATCCAAATATACAAAAGAACTCATCAAGAAATTTGGAATGGATGGCTGCAAAACTAGCAAAACTCCTATGAGCACATCATTGAAATTAGGTAAAGATGATAATGGTAAAGCAGTAGATGAGAAGAAATATTGAGGTATCATCGGATCACTACTTTACTTAACTGCTTCTAGGCCTGATATAATGTATAGTGTATGTCTTTGTGCTAGATTTCAAACTAGTCCTAAAGAATCACACTTGAATGCCACTAAGAGAATCTTGAAATATTTGAGCGGTACAATACATTTAGGACTTTGGTATCCTAAAAACACATCATTTCATATTATAGGATTTTCAGATGCAGATTATGCTGGTAGTATATTAGATAGGAAAAGCACAACAGGAGCATGTCACTTTCTTGGTAATTGTCTAGTTTCTTGGCATAGTAAGAAACAAGCATCAGTTGCTTTATCCACAACGGAAGCTGAATATGTTGCAGCATGTTTTTGTTGCACACAAGTATTATGGATGAAACAACAATTGCTTGACTATGGTAAAATGTTTAACAATATCTCCATTAAATGTGACAACACTAGTGCTATCAATTTGTCTAAGAATCCTATCCAACATTCTAGATCCAAACACATAGATATTAGACATCATTTCTTAAGAGAAAATGTACAAAATCAGAATATAACCTTAGAATTCATAGATACAGAAAATCAACTTGCTGATGTCTTTACAAAACCCTTGAATGAAGATAGACTTAACTTCATCAAACTCAATTTAGGAATGATTGATGGAATCACTTTGAGTTAATTAGAATTTTTTGCCTTAAAATAAAGTTTCTATGTGCATGAAATTAATTTTTCTTAACACACTTAGAATATCTTCCATCTTTCCTTGAATCTTTTATTTTTGAGTATGTAGCGGTCGCTCCAGTGTTCTTTCGCGCTCGCTACTTCGTCTGCTAGTTTCATTCAATAAAATTCTCTGAGCGCGGTCGAGACAATTTGTGCGCGATCGCACCAATTTGAATAGTTTCGACCGTTACAGATGTTTTCTTCACTCGCGAGCGTACTGATCATAATAATGGTAGCTGTACACCATTTCGCGATCGCACCTTGTTAAATCTGCGACCGCACCCTGTACACTCTGCTCGAAAATTTATAACCGTTGGCTGTGTGACAGGTCGCAACTCTTAACTCTCAACAGTCATAAACGGCTATTTTCTTTACTTCATCTATTTAAAAGTGTTTTGCAACAGTTTATCTGATATTTTGCCTATCAAAGCACACAAACTTACTTCTGAAACCCTAAAAAACTTCTACATCTCAATCACCCTCTGTTTTCCAGTTTACTTCTACTCTTTCTAATCTAATGGCTCCCAAAAGAAAAACCACTTCCAAAATTAAGGGTCAAGCTAAGAGAGTTCCAGGGATCACCATTAGAGAACCTGTTGTTGAACCTCCATCTCCTCCACAATCAAAAAGGGGTGAGAAAATTCACAAACCTCATCACCAAACCACTGAGAAAGACATTAGGTATGCCATGCTAAAGAAGAAGAAGGTTGAAGGCACCAAATCACCTTTTGGTGGGATGCTGTCTGCCTTGGGCATCAAGGACGAAATTGAAGGATTGTTGGATGTCCTTGGATGGAGAAATTTTGTCTTTCCAGAAGAAGTAGGTTACTCTAGTCTAAGTAAGGAGTTTCTAATGTCATTCCAGATAGAGAAGAGTGCAAACTCTGCACTAGGGTGGTATGGGGTTAGGTTCAAACTCTTTGATCAGTATCAATTCTTAACCCTTGAAGATTTTGGCAGAATTTGGAACTTCCCTTCTGAAGGTATAACCTCCTACAATGACCAAATCTTCTCAAACCCAACCCTTTCTGATTTCTGGCGAGAAATTTCCATTGAAACTTCCTTTGAAAAGGAATCTAAAGCCAGGCACATCAAATCTCTCACCCACTGGATGCTCCATAGGATTATCACCTATACCATTCACCAAAGAGCAGATGGGAATGAGAAAGTAACCAAGAGAGACCTTATCTTTCTCTATGCTTTCACCCACAACATCAAAATGAACACAACCAAGTTCTTGATTGATACCTTTTATCATCATGCTGTTATAAGAACTGGTACCTTCTTCCTATCCTCTCAAGTTACTCAAATAGCTAGGCACCTAAACCTTCTGAATGATTTGAACTTAGCCACTTTGAGGAACCCTTTCACTCTAGCCTCCAATGCTATCACAATGGATTACTTAGAGCATGCTGGTTGTGTAAGGAAGATAGAAGGGTCATATGTATACTGCTATGGCAAGAAAGGAGTTATGGATAAACAAAAGAAAAGGCCAAGGTATACAATTGAGGAAGAGGGAGATTCTGTAGAAGTTGCAGTAGAACTACCTTCAAAAGCTGCTTCATCAAAAGCTGCTCAAGAAACTGCTTCATCCTCCACACAACTCATCCTCCAAGCAATCAAGACTCTCTCAAGGAAACTCTCTAAGTTCAAGAAAAGTGTTTCCAAGAGATTCCAGCACTTAAACAAGAGGATAGACCTTATATCCCACATGCACCATGATCTTTATGACATGCAAGGCAAACTGGACTTGCCTCAATGCAATCTTGAAGATTGGGATATAAGTGATCACACCCAAAGCGTTGCTGAAGAAGAAGAGTCCATTAGTACTAGCTCTGCCTCTGTTGCACCTCAAGATAAAGGGAAAGCTCCTTTAGTTGAAGAAGAGTTAGAGTTAGATGATGACTCAGAATAGCTTAGATTTTTCTTATTGTTTGCATTTTAAAATGCTTGTTTTAATCCTTCTTTGTACTTTCCTCCACTTTCATATATATATTGTTTATATTCCCTTTCATTGTTTGCACTTTTATATGCTTGTTTTGCTTAACATTTGTTTCATTTTGCCTATGCCAATGGGGGAGAACAATACCAAAATGGAATGAACCAAGTGGAATGAACCAAGTAACAGTATACAAAAATGGGAAAACAAGAATAAGAACAATAATGTTGAATATTTGCAATAGGGGAGAAATGTTTATAGGGGAGAAATGTTTGCATCAAACAAATAACCTTTGCACCAAGATAAACTATTAATCACAATGCTCTTAACGATGATTGTTGCATATGTTAAGGGGGAGTATTTTAGACTTATTATTTTTCTCATCATTCCATTTGAATTGTCAAAGTCAAAATGGGGGAGATTGTTAGACAAATGATCTTAATTTTGATCCTTGACAACTCAAATGGATGATCTATTTAACTTGTGTTTGAGAAATCTTGTTGCAGGATTAGGTTGCTTCAATTAAAAGTAAACAGAACAATTATAGCGGTCGCACCTCACCTGAATACGACCGCTCCAAGCAATTACAGAATGAAACCTTATCACAGTAGGTTTCGCGGTCAGAAGTTCGACCTCAGTCGCGACCGCTCATACATAATAGCGACCGTCCTAATATTTGCCCGACCGCTACTCAAGGAACTTAAATCATTACAATCACAGTAAGGTTCGCGGTGACAAGAACGGTGAATGATTCGACCTCGCTTACCACTTTAGCGACCGCCCCATTCAGAGTCGCGACCGCCCAACAATTCAAGAAGAAATTGCTCAAAGAGACAGTAGTGTTCGCGTCCTCAGGTGCATCCAGAAGTTCGACGCGAGAATGTGAGTTCGACCGCGAAAACCTACCAAGGGCGACCGCGAAGATTCAAATTATGGCGGACATCTCTTTTGCTCTGTCAGAAAGTGACACGTGACATGACCGTTGTAAACCCACTTCAATATTCAAAAAGGGCGACCGCACCTATGCTTGGCGCGACCGTCCCGACAAACAAAGCATGGGCAAGAAACGGTCCGACAAACACAGCATGGACAAGATTCCAGCTGCAGAGCACTAAAATTCGACCGTTGTAGCTTTTTCAAAAGTAGCGACCGTCCCAGGTTAAAAGGACGACCGCGAGAAGCATGAGCGCGACCATCCTTGCATGAAGGGCGACCGCGAAGTGCTTCGGACAGTTTAAGTAAAGAAAGGTCTAATCTGCCAAGACATTATTAAAACATCAATAACGGCTAGTAAGACCACATTGGCTATAAATACAATGTTTCCATGAGAAAACAAAGAGAGAACATTATTAAGAAAAGATTTTCATAGCCAAGCAACAAATTTCCTTTTGCTTAAACTTGTATTTGAATTGTTATGAATGTTAGGTGTTAGCATTGAAAACACCATTGTATAAGTTTGAGTGTAAGCTTGGGAAACACTTAGGTTGAGAGAGTGAGCCTTGTAAAACTCTTGTTTAGGTTGAGAGAGTGAGCCTTGTAAAACTCTTGTTTGGGTTGTAAGTGTGAGCCTTAGAAAAACACTTGTAAAGTTAGGTGTGAACTTGTAAAAACACCAAAGTTGGAAGTGAGCTTGTAAAAACTTCAAAGTCTAGTGGAACCTTAACAAGTTGTTAAGGAAGTGGATGTAGGATTGAAGTAAATCCGAACCACTATAAATCTTGTGTGTTCTTTCTTCCTTCATCACTCAACAATCTTCATATTCCGCACTTCTTGTTTGTTGAGTTTTTTAAATTGTCATTACTTCTTGTGGAAACCAATTCACCCCCCCCTCTTGGTTGCCATCTTGGGACAACACATATTACATGTGAAAATTGAAATAAAGCATCGTTATATTAAAAACAAAGCAATGTCTAAGCAAAACAAATAAATGGATACCCATCTGAGAATGAAAACATGCCCTTACATCATCCATGTCTAAATTAATAGGACACCCTCCAAAAGGTAGAAACATGTCCTTTACATTGGTCTAAAATATAAAAGCAATTTAACTTAATTAATGAGATACCCACAAAGTGGAAACATACCAAAGTAAATAATCATTCATCATAAATAAATCATTCATCAAAGATATCAATCAAAATATATAAAATAAACATCCATCCACAATAAATTAAATAAATCATGCATTGAAATTAAATAAATCAAAAATTAAAAATAAATCAAAGCATATAATGAACTACTCAATCAAATCTAAAAATAAATAAAGCAAGTAAAGATACAAATTAGGGCTACTGTTTCTATTTAAGATTCTTTATTTAATGTTTATGGTTTTGGAATTTATTGGTTTAGGCTACTGTAAGTTTTAAGGGAATTGAAATGGATTAAGGTTTTATAATTTAAGAGATTGATAAGGTTCTTTGATTAACCAAATTAGGGTTTGAGGGGGGTAAATCATGAAATTAGGGTTTTAGAAATTAAAACATTAGGTTTATGATTATTAGCTACTGGATTGTTGTTTTTAGGCTTACTGTGTTGAATTTTAATATTTAGGTTTATAAGGTTTTAAGGATTAGGGTTTAGGAAAATTAGGGTTTACGGTTTTGGTTTTGACAGAATTAGGTTTTTTGGTGTTTTGGAAAACATGGTTTGGTTTTAAGATTTGAGAAAAAAGTTTAGAGTTTTATAAAGTTTTTGGAAATAGGCAAGACGATTTAAGGTTTTTGGAAACAGAAAGTATTTTTTAGGGTTTTTGGAAATAGAAGGATCAATTTAGGGTTTTAAAGTTTTGGAAAATTGGAAAGCAGATTAGGGTTTTTGGATTTAATAAAATGATTTAAGGTTTTGGAAAGTTGGAAAGTAGATTAGGGTTTTAGGATTTTGAAGAAATAGATTAGGGTTCTTAGGCTTTAGAAGAAATAGAAAAGTAATTTTAGGGTTTCTGAGAATAGAGGAGACGATTTAAGGTTCTAAGCTTTTTAGAATAAAAAGAAACAATTTAATGATTGAAGCTACTGTAAGAAAAAAAAAGAGATTAGATATTCAAACCTTCGTTTGTTGGTTCCATCAAAAATTGCTTCTTGGATGAACAAGGACAAAGGCAAGTTGCTGCCTTTGATAGCTTGATTGCTTGCTTCCTTCTTCTCTTCTAAAAAGTTTGATCAATTTGTAAAGTTCCAATTCAAAATCCAAGTCCCAGTCCAAAGTCCGACCTCCCTCTAAAAACTCCTCCTCCTTTCTATGTCTTTTTAGTCTTATTTATAGGAAATTTAGATGATTAATTTTAATTGTTTAAGGAAATTATCATTAATTAGGAAAAGGAAATTGAAACTAAATAGAATTTGGTTTTGAAAAAAAATATGTCAAAAAAATTTTGCTGGTGAAAAAAACTGCTGTGGGCTGCTACGAAGGATTGCGAGCGAAATTGGGGCGCTGCGTGGAAAATTACGGGCGAAACCATTTCGCCCACAGGATTTTCCTGCTTGAACGATCTGAGACTTTAGTGAAAGAGAGTGAAAAGCAATAAGACTTAATTTTTGAAATGGTTGAGGTTCTGGACCCGGTTCAGGTTTCTGGACCTAAGAGTAATTTTGGATTCTGGACCCAATCTAAGTTCTGGACTTAAAAGAGATTTTAGGTTCTGGACTTAAGGAAAATTTGGGTTCTGGACCCGAGCTATGTTCTGGACTAAGAAGAGATTTTAGGTTCTGGACCTAAGGATAATTTTGGTTTCTGGACCCGGGCTAAGTTCTGGACTTAAAAGAGATTTTAGGTTCTGAACCTGAAGATAATTTGAGTTCTAGACAAGAGCTAAGTTTTGGACTTAGAAGAGATTTTAGGTTATAGACCTGAAACTAGATTTGGATACTCGAACCTAAACTAGGCTTGGATACTTGATCCTAAACTAGATTGGATACTCGATCCTAAACTGGATTTGGATACTCGATCCTAAAATAGATTTGGATATTCTATCCTAAACTGGATTTGGATACTCGATCCTAACTGGATTGGATACTCGATCCCAACTGGATTTGGATACTCGATCCTGAACTGGATTTGGATGCTCGATCCTGAACTTGATTTGGATACTCGATCCTAAACTGGATTTGGATACTCGATCCTAATTAGATTTGGATACTCAATCCTAACTGGATTTGGATACTCGATCCTAAAGTGGACTTAGATACTTGATCCTAAACTAGATTTGGATACTCGATCCTAAAGTGGACTTGGATACTTGATCCAAAACTAGATTTGGATACTCAATCCTAACTGGATTAGGATACTCGATCCTAAAGTGGACTTGGATACTCAATCCTAAACTAGATTTGGATACTCGATCCTAATTGGATTTAATTTGGGTACTTGGACCTGTGACTGGGTACTTGGACCCGAGATTGAATTGGATTTGATTGACCTTTTATCAGTTGAGGATTCTGGCCTAACTTGTTGTTCCATTCTTTTGTTTTTCCTTTTGCAAAAATTTAGCTATTTTTAGTTGGCCCTCATATCTTCTCCTTGCCCCCTGCGTGGCAAAATATTTGCAAGTGAGTTTGAAAATGTTTGGTATTTGAACTCAAAAAATTGAAAAGGAGAAACTTTGCCCCTGTGTAGGCTCAAACCCATGATTTTTTTATGCAGGCTCTGATTGGTGTTTTTATTGTCTAGTTCTTCACACAAGCACGCATTTCTCCTCTTTGCAAAATTACTGGAACTTTCTCAAGCAATGGGCTTTTCGTGCCCCCCTAATTTGATATCTTCTTTTGATTGTCTACTTCACAGGGTGTTTGCTGTTCATTTTAAAAAAGAATAGACAATACAAGACAAGAAAGTGTGATGTGATATGCTCATGTATGCATGACATGCATGAATGATACTTACAATCATTCCATTGACTCACAAAACTAGGTGATCAGCAGAAGTGTTCTCATTGGTTCTTTTTTGGCGCTCGTTCAAGTCTTGCATTGGAATGATCGAAAGCTTTGCATTTATGGTTTTATCTTTAAGAAGTTGAAAACATGAATAATGGAGGCCCCAAACAGCAGAGATACATCCATTTCAAATTATGATTCAGTATGTTGGTAGCTTCTTCATGACCTTGCCAATAATCATTTCCTTTACCCAATGTGTCCTTTGGAGCTTCAAAACTTCCCTTAACTTGAAGGCTTTGTATGACAAAACTTTTTTTTTATTTTTTTTATTCTTTGGAATTTTGATTTTGAAATCAAATGTTGGCTTTGCTAATTAATGTCAATGTACCTTAGGACTTGATTTTCCAAATTAACATATTTATAACATGACCCCTAGTTACAGTACTAAACTCGGGAATCATTTCTATTTAAGCAAGAATTTTTGCACTTCAGATAGGCACAAACACATTACTTGGCCAAAGGTCTTGTTGAGTTTGAATATTGTCTATCTCATATGCATGCTTATCCAAACTATCTCGACAAATAGACTCTATCTACTAAGAGAGATCAACAAGTTTTTGATAGGCTTGAAATGGGGTCTATAAGGGACATGGGTTACATGAAGGCCATTTGTAAGTTGGAGCCGATGTGACACAATGGACAAACCTTCACACTACAAATTTCTTGTTTGAACTTTAGGCAGCTGGGAGCAATCTTCCTATACTCGAAATTCCTTCTATCTTCCTGCATTATTTTGGATCTTGATTAGGACAGTTTTTGCCCTTGCAAAAAGTTTGGTACCCAAATTCGCTTCTTTTCTTCTTCTCCCTTTTCTTTCCTTTTATTTTTCTTACTCTTCCCTTTCTTTGAGCATTTTATCATTTTGTCCTTCTTCCTTGTAAGACTGTCAAGTACAGAACTTTCAAGAATTGGATGCTCTTCAATTTTGATTGAATCTTTGGCTGGGTTGGATCAATTCAGGTCAAAATGTCCTTATGAACCAAATGGAAGCCTTTTGCTGCTTTAGGTAAAATAGAACTCAGTTGGCTTTCTGAACCGCCTTTTTAGGTTTTATTTTTCTTCTTTCTTTTTTTTGTTGCTTTTTTTTCTTTTTTCTTTTGTTTTTTCCTTTTCTTCTTTTTTCTCTTCTCGTTTTTTATATTTTTTGTTTGGTTCTAGCTCTAAAAGAGTTGTCTTATTTGTACTAACTTGGGCTTCCAATAATGGATGAGTGGAGTAACATAAATCTTCTTTAACAAGGATAAATCATTTGTTACTTTGATGTTGATGTTGTCTTGATATATTGGAGATATTAAGTGAACTTCAACTACCCTTATGGTTTTGAGAACATCAACTATCCTTATGGTCTTGAAAACATCAACTACCCTTATGGTCTTGAGAACTTCAACTATCCTTATGATCTTGACTAATCATTGCTTTCTTTGATCTTTTTGCCTCTTCATCTTAGTGATCATAAGACTTGTCAAAAGTATTACAATTGCTCAGGGTAGGTTATTGGGGGTTTGTAAGCCAATTAAATGAAAGCTAAAATTTTATGAAGGCTCAAAGAGACAACTAGGGATTGATATTTAATAGGGTGAATACAAGTTGTTGGCTAACCATACAATGCCTAGAACATCTCTCCCTTAAATAAGTAGAGTTCAATTTTGCCTCGAAAGTTTGTCAAAGCATGTTCTAAAACTGACTAAGACCTAAACAAAGGTAATTATGCAGGAGGTCTCTCTAAGTAAGTATACACAACTCAATGCTATAGAGCAATTCCCTTACCTAGTAAAGTCATTAGAGTTATGATGCATAAATATATTAATTCATGAATTATCAAGGTAGATTCCTCATTGGTTGAGCACCAAAATGAACAAAGTCCACCAAAAATTTTAATGAAAGTAATTTATTTCAAGCAACTTTAAATTTGACAAACACAATAGTTCCAAAATATTAAAGAAAGTAAAATTGAAAAGAAACATTCAAGCTAAGGAAAGTTTGTTGAGTTAAGCTTCTTTTCCTTTCACATCTTCAACATTCCCATCTTGAAAGGAGGGTAAAACAAAATCTTCTTCCAATCCTTTTCCCACCATGAAGGTTGCTGGTGGTGGCACTCTTCCAAATTTAGGCAAAGGGTTGTTCTTGGTATTGGGCTTATCCGGCTCAGGTAGCTTACCACTATCAATCAAATCTTAGGTCTTATGCCTTAGACGAGCACATTTATCTATTTCATGCTCTTGCATTTGATGAAATTGGCAAAAGGCCTCGGCATTGATGTTTGGTGGCAGTGGATTATGTAGTGGTCAAGGAGCTAACGGTTGCAACAACCCTTTCTTTTGCAGCTTGCTAAAATCCCAAGATAGAGGCTTCCCCAATTCTGAGAACTGTCTTTCATTTTCTTGACCAGTCACATTAATTTCAACTTCTTTTTGCTTGCTTTGATTGCTAGGCTGATAATTCCCTTTCTCATTCCTTCTTATTAAAAAGCAATTTTTCTCCCTTTCCCACTCTACAATTTGTAGACCAGCTTGGAGAAGATCTTTGAAATCCCTTATAAGGGTGTGAGACATCCTTTCACGGAGATTGGGCGGGACACCTCTCACGATCATTCTTATTTGATTAGATTCATCGGGCCTTTTCTTGAGCAAAGCAGCCTTATTTCTCCACCTCTTCACATAGTCCACAAAATTCTCATTTGGCCTTTGTCTAATAGACTCAACTTCCATTAAGGTAACTTCCATTTCAACATTATACCCATATTGCTGAATGAAAGCCTTGTATAACAAATCTCAACTCTTTTGTGTTCCTTCGTCTAAGGTATTGAACCAATTTTGGATAACAGGATCCAATGAGAGCATAAAGTACCTTAGAGTTTGAGCCTTAGTAGCTCGGGCAGACTGCATAGCAGTGATATATTGTTTTACATGGAGATGAGGATTTCCAGTTCCATCAAACTTCGCAAAAGATGGCATTTTGAAGAAGTACCGTACAAATAATTTGTCAACTTTGGACATTTCTTTGGTTTTCAAATTCTTCTTAAATTTGTTTTCTAAGTCCGTAATCATCTTCTCAACATCAGAAGCTTCGGTTTTTTCCATAGCTGATCTTTCAACAATCTTTGGTTCTTTCTTCTTGTCTTGAGGATCTTGGTAGTATTGAGCCCAATCACCATCATCAATGATCACCCTTTCATTATCAAAAACCACTTCACCAACTTTAGCCTTCCCCTTGTCTTTCTTGGTGCTAGCAAATGCTTTGACATTGTTTCCTAAAATTGTAGCTAGTTGATTCTTTATGGTCTCGGCCATGCCCTCTTTTATTTCTTCCATCTTGGCATTAAGGGCATCATCCACCATTCTTTGAATTTGTTCGGGCTCCATTGCTTTTGGTGAGCAAGTGATTGAGTCGTTGCTAGATTCTTTGCTTTCGACGTAGGTTGGATTGTTGTAAGCTTTTGAACTGTTGTAATCCAGGGCTGCGAGCCAGAAAGGATCAATGATATGAGATGCAAATGTATGTATGCATGCATGTATGCACAAACAATCAACAAAGAAAGATAATTAGGGCATTCCTTCCAACGTTATAACATCCACACATGAATGACGAGTCTCTTTTCCTAGGTATATGGTTAACAAAGAACCAACATGGGGCATCTTGTTTTCGAATATTTCCCTCGGACGTTTCAACCAATAGTTATATTTTTGAAAATGGAAATCAGTTCATGATAATTCCCATTAATTAGGTTTTAATCCATTCAACCAACTAAAGTAGCTTTTATGCTATATTAGATTAAAACTAAATTAAGAGGTTTATTATAAATAGATTTCTCACTTGAAAAAGTAACTAATTATTCATGCCAAAAACAAGCCCATGATTAATAATTCTTAGTATAAACTAGGCTCACAATTGATTTTTAGTATTTCATAATTGACCTAAATAATTTGCAAGCTCTTTGTAAGAAAAGGTTGGATGAAAATAATTTTTTTTCTAAGCCCATTGTAAAAAGATTTTAGAAAAAATGAATTTTGGGCTTTGTCTTTGAGTCTTGAGAAAAAGAATTTTTAGTTTGTTTTTGTTAGAAAAAGCCTTAGGTCCAAAGATCATCTTGAAAAGTTTTGAAAATAGTCTTGGTCTTCTGGACTTTAAAGAAAAATTTATTTTGAGCTTACAATGCACTTAGGTCATATTAGAAAACGAACAAACCAAATAAGCTATGATATAAGCCAAGATAAATTAACCATAGTCAAACAACATGCATTTGGGGTAAAAACCTAAGGAAAGTAACTAGGCCAATTACATGAGCTTTAGGCTTTGGGTTAAAACGCTTAGGTTCCCATAGCAAGTATATACTAAATGGTACGAGGCTATGAGTGGTTATGCCATGCTCGATCTCCATACCTTGAGTGAAAGTATGGTATCCCTTACATAACACAACACGGGTAACACGGGCATCCTAACTGACGCACATGATGCAATGGATAATATCATTATAAGAAATAATAGAATAATATAAAGACCAACGGATTCAACTTCTCTTATCCTATTGGAGTTGCCACTATGAGCGGGGATTTTTACCCCCACTCCCGGTGGAATGGTTTTTGCGACTTCGACACTATTTAGGCTCGGAGCCTTAGAGAACACGGACCTAAGTCCGGAGAAAATGGATTCTTCACCCGGATGGGCCAAGAAAAAGAAAGGGGTGGATGACTCAATTCCTAAGGAATCCCCATCCCCCTAATGGGTTTGGAAAGTTGGGTTGTGGGGAAGGTGCGAAATGGCCCAGCACCCCTACAACGCCCGGTACTTTGGAACCGGCCTCCTTTACAGGTCTTAATATTATAAATTTCTTAAATATAATAATATTATCCATATTACATGCGACAATTGAAATAACGCATCATTATATAAAAATCAAAGCAAAAGAATGGACACCCATCCCAGGATGGAAACATGCCTTACATCATCCATGTCTAAACTAATAGGATACCCACCAAAAGCTAGAAACATGTCCTTTACATTGCTCTAAAATATAAAAGCAATTTAAATTACAGTAGAACTTAATTAATGAGGTACCCACAAAGTGGAAACATACCTCTTACAACATTTGGAAATCAAAATAAATTGATAAAAGTAAATAACCATTCATCATAAATAAATCATTCATCAAAGATATCAATCAAAATATATAAAATAAACATCCATCCATGAGAAATTAAATAAATCATGCATTGAAATTAAATAAATCAAGCATTGAAAATAAATCAAAGCATATAATGAACTACACAATCAAATCTAAAAATAAATAAAGCAAGTAAAGATACAAATTAGGGCTATTGTTTTTATTTAAGATTCTTTATTTAATGTTTAGGGTTTTGGAATTTATTGGTTTAGGCTACTGCAAGTTTTAAGGGAATTGAAATGGATTAAGGTTTTATAATTTAAGAGATTGATAAGGTTCTTTGATTAACCAAATTAGGGTTTGAGGGATAAAATCATGAAATTAGGGTTTTAGAATATTAAAACATTAGGTTTATGATTATTAGCTACTGGATTGTTGTTTTTAGGCTTACTGTGTTGAATTTTAATATTTAGGTTTATAAGGTTTTAAGGCTTTAAGGATTACGGTTGAGGAAAGTTAGGGTTTATGGTTTTGGTTTTGAGAGAATTAGGTTTTTTGGTATTTTAGAAAACATGTTTTGGTTTTAGGATTTGAGGAAACATTTTAGAGTTTTATAAAGTTTTTGGAAATAGGCAAGACAATTAAACGTTTTTGGAAACAAAAAGTATTTTTTAGGGTTTTTGGAAATAGAAGGATCAATTTAGGGTTTTAAGGTTTTGGAAAATTGGAAAGCAGATTGGGGTTTTGGGATTTAATAAAATGATTTAAGGTTTTGGAAAGTTGGAAAGTAGATTAGGGTTTTAAGATTTTAAAGAAATAGATTAGGGTTCTTAGGTTTTAGAAGAAACAGAAAAGTAATTTTAGGGTTTTTGAGAGTAGAAGAGAAGATTTAAGGTTCTAAGGTTTTTAGAATCAAAAGAAAAAATTTAATGATTGAAGCTACTATAAGAAAAAAAGGAGATTAGATATTCAAACCTTCGTTTGTTGGTTCCACCAAAAATTGCTTCTTGGATGGACAAGGACAAAGGCAAGGTTGCTGCCTTTGATAGCTTGATTTATTATTATTTTTTATTATATTAAATTTTTAAAAATTATAAAAAATAAATACTAAAACTAATATTATTTAATTAACATATCACAAAACTTATTTTGGACTAAATAAAATATATTGGATTGGACCCAAAAATTAAGAGTCTACAGCTGGTGAGGCACATGTTTCTGTGCCAGAGAGACTAGCTGCTGATGAGATTCCGTCAGTTTGGTTACGGCATATGGTAGAATTATTGAGGCAAGCTCCAGTGCAGCAGCCGCCACTGCAACCACAGCCACAAGTACTGGTGAGGCAGTATGATAAATTGAGAAAGTTTGGGGCTGAAGATTTCTTTGGCAGCACAGATCCCATAGTAGCTGAGCTGTGGTTGGATAGAGTTCAAAGGGTATTTATTCAACTGTAGGCTACTTCTGAGGAGAAATTTGATTATGCTAGATCCCTTCTGTAGAGAGATGCTTATGATTGGTGGAAGATAGTTCCACATGCGATGGATGATCCACCGACCTTGACTTATGCTGATTTCTATGAGAGTTTTAGCAGAAGTATACTCCGAGGGAGTATAAGGATGCCAAGAAGATGGAGTTTTTGAACCTAAGATAAGATAACTGGACAGTGACAGAGTATGAGATTGAGTTTATCCGGTTGAGTCATTATGCTGGTGGAATTATTTCAGATGAGATAGACTGGGGTAGGAGATTTGAGGAGGGGTTGAGACCTTCTATTATGTGTATTGTTGATGGTTCCCGGTACCAAGATTTTTCTTAGTTGGTTACAGCTGCTCGAAGTGTTGAGAGAGCACAGGGTATTGCAGCAGCTGCTACTGAGGGGGAGACTAGAGTTAAGAGACCCCAGTTTGAGGCAGGGTCTTCATCTATGAAGAGAGGTAGAGGAAGCTTTGTTCCGAGGGTCAGTAGGATCCAAAGGCAGCCTGGTATGTCAGTTTAGTATCAGAGGTAGAGATCGAGACCTACAGTTTCTATAGCTAGTGCTCTGACTCCAGTGGTTCAGAGATCCATTCCACCTACATGTGTTCATTGTGGTATGACACATGGGGGTACTTGTTGGAAGATGGGTGGACCAGGAGTATGTTTTAGATGTGGGTCACCGGATCATTTTATCAAAGATTACCCTGAGTTACTGGGAGATAGACAGACTGATACCGCAGTTTCTTAACCCAGTGCCAGCAGAGGAGGTCGAGGGGGCAGAGGTTTTAGTAGAGGTGGTTGACCTGGGATTAGTTAGAGAGGAGGTCCTACATCTGGAAGCAGTAGGCCAGATGAGGCTGGGCCATCTTAGTGAGTGTATGTGATGCAGAGGCAGCCTAATGCTTCAGCCGTCATTGCAGGTACATTTTCTTTATTTGGCATTTCAGTTCTTGCTCTGATTGATCCAGGATCTAATCATTCATACATAAGTGCATCCATCTTGCTTGTGTTTGAATTGCATTCAGAGTCCCTAGGATTTGATGTCTTGGTGACAAATCCTTTAGGGCATAGTGTGGTAGTTAGCAAGGTGCACCGAGATAGTTCAGTTGTGGTGCAATATGAGGAGTTCTTGGGTGATTTGATTGAAATGCCTTTTAAGGAGTATGATTTGATCTTAGGCATGGATTAGTTGTCTAAGCACGGTGTTGTGGTAGACTATCAAAATAAGTGTGTTACCCTAAGAACTAGTGATGGTATCTAGTGAGCAGAGACAACTTGCATCCATGTTTGTTTCAGCTGTTGCAGCTAGGAGGTTGATTCGGAAGGGATCTAGCTCATGTGGTAGATACCAGGGTATTGGGTTCTCAGTTTGATAGTATACCCACAATTGCGAAATTCCCAGATGTGTTTCCCAAGGAGTTGCCAGGGATACCCCCTAGGAGAGAGGTTGAGTTTGGTATCGATTTATTGTCTGGTACCACTTCTATCTCTATTACTCCCTATGGAATGGCACCTGCTGAGTTGAGAGAGTTGAAGGTACAATTGCAAGAGTTGTTGGATAAAGGGTTCATTTGCCCGAGTGTGTCTCCATGGGGAGCACCTATTTTGTTTGTAAGGAAGAAGGATGGTACTTTAAGACTGTGCATTAATTATAGGCAGTTGAATAAGGTGACTGTCAAGAATAAGTATCCCTTGCCTAGGATTGATGATCTTTTTGATCAGTTGAAGGGAGCAGTAGTTTTCTCTAAGATTGATTTGAGATTAGGGTACCATCAGTTGAGAGTTAGAGCTGAAGATGTATCTAAGATAGCTTTTCATACAAGGTATGGGCATTATGAGTTTTTGGTGATGCCTTTTGGATTGACGAATGCACCAGCAGCTTTTATGGATTTGATGAATAGGGTGTTTAGAACCTATCTAGATCAGTTTGTGGTGGTCTTTATCGATGATATCTTTGTGTATTCCCATAATGAGGAGGATCATGATAAGCATTTATGGATTGTATTGCAGACCTTGAGAGAGAAGCAATTGTATGCTAAGCTGTCTAAGTGTGAGTTTTAGCTTGATCAAGAGACTTTTCTAGGTCATGTAGTTTCAACAGATGGTATTAGAGTTGATCCGAGCAAAGTTGAAGCCATTTTGAATTGGAGTCCATCGAAGACAATGACTGAAGTTAGAAGTTTTTTGGGTTTGGCAAGCTATTATCGACGATTTGTGAATGGTTTTTCTTTGATAGCTACTCCACTCACCAGATTACTTCGAAAGGGAGTTAGATTCGTATGGACAGATCAGTGTCAAGCTAGCTTTGAGCAGTTGAAAGAAATGTTGACTCAAGCTCCTGTTCTTACCCTGCCTGTGGAAGGTAAACCATATGTGATTTACAGTGATGCTTCACATAGTGGTTTAGGTTGTGTTTTGATGCAGGAGGGTAGATCATAGCTTATGCTTCTCGGCATTTGAAGCCGCATGAGTTGAATTACCCGACGCACAGTTCGGAGTTGGCAGCCATAGTGTTTGCCTTGAAGATTTGGCGACATTATCTTTAAGGGAAGAAATGTTTCATCTATACGGATCACAAGAGTTTAAAATACTTGGGTGTCCAGAGAGAGCTAAATCTTTGGCAGAGATGGTGGTTGGAGTTAATTAAAGACTATGACTATTTATTGATTATCATCCTGGTAAGGCAAATGTTGTTGCTGATGCCTTAAGTCGGAAGTCTCTAGCAGGTTTGACTGCTTATTCGCTCTTGTTGCTGGTTGAGTTGAGAGCGTTGCATGCTAGTTTTGAATCATGTGATGATGGTGCTTTATTGGCTAAGTTACAATTGAGGCTAGTCCTGTTGGATCGGATTAGAGAGGCTCAGTTGGCAGATGAAAAAATTCAGAAAGTTGTTTTGGATTGTCAAAATGGGGAGAGCCGAGATTTTATTGTGAGAGATGATGGCAGCCTTTGGTACAAAGATAGATTGTGTGTTCCTGATGATGCAAGATTGAAAAAGATTATTTTGGAGGAAGCACATCAGTCAGTTTTTGCTATGCACATTGGGAATACCAAGATGTATCATGATTTGAAGCAACATTATTGGTGGTAAGGTATGAAGAGGGACATAGTGGAGTTTGTATCTAAATGTCTCAATTGTCAGAGAGTGAAGGCCGAGCACCAAGTTCCAACAGGGTTGCTCCAACCTTTATCAGTGCCAGAATGGAAATGGGAGTGAGTGACAATGGATTTTGTGACTGGACTACCTTTGACTCAGAAGAAGCATAATGTCATCTTGGTGATTGTTGATTGGTTAACAAAGATAACTCATTTTCTTCCAGTCCGGATAGACTATTCTCTGGAGAAGTTGGTTGAGATGTACATCAGTGAGATAGTGAAGTTGCATGGAGTCCCAATTTCTTTAGTGTTTGATCGAGATCCACAGTTTACTTCAAGGTTTTGGAAGAGTTTGCTTAATCCTTTGGGTTCTCGATTGCATTTTGGCACTGCTTTTCATCCTCAGACAGATGGGCAG
Source organism: Garcia nutans (assembly GCA_947685225.1). Classification (NCBI taxonomy): domain Eukaryota; kingdom Viridiplantae; phylum Streptophyta; class Magnoliopsida; order Malpighiales; family Euphorbiaceae; genus Garcia; species Garcia nutans. Next base: position 30,422,261 of record CANTUV010000005.1, on the reverse strand, counting down.
TTAGAGAGAGTGATACAAATTTTGGAGGACACGTTAAGGAGCTATGTTATTAATTTTTCTGGAAGTTGGGATAGATTTGTGCCACTGATGGAATTTTCTTATAATAACAGTCATCAATCCAGTATTGGAATGGTACCCTATGAGGCATTGTATGATAGAAGATGAAAGACGCCTCTATGTTGGGATGAAATTGGAGAAGGTAAGTTGGTTGGCCCCGATTTGATTAAAGAAACAGAAGGGAAAGTAAAGGTGATTTGGGATTGTTTGAAAGCAGCTTCAAATCGACAAAAGTCCTATTCAGATTTGAAGAGGAGAGACATAGAGTTTAGAGTTGGAGATAAAGTATTTTTGAAAGTGTATCCTTAGAAGAGAATTTTGAGATTTGGCCGCAAAGGGAAGCTGAGTCCTCATTTTATTGGACCTTATGAGGTATTGGAGAGAGTTGGACCAGTTGCCTATCATTTAGCTTTACCACTTAAATTGGATAGAATTCATAATCTCTTTCATGTCTCTATGTTGCGGAGGTATAGATCAGACCCATCTCATATTTTGTCAGTTGAATCTATTGAGGTGAGTTCGGATCTGACTTTTGAGGAAGTACCAGTGGCTATTTTGGCACATGAAGTAAGAAAGTTGAGAAATAAGAAAGTGTCACTTGTGAAGGTTCTTTGGAAGAATCATGCTAAGGAAGAAGCAAAGGAAGAAGCAACTTGGGAGAGTGAGCAAGCGATGTGAGATCAGCATCCCCAGCTATTTCAGACTTGAGATCAGGTAATTTTGAGGATGAATTTATTTGTAGAGGGGGAGAATTGTAATATCCAAAACTATACCCTAAAATTTTGGAATGTTTATTGTTGTATTTGGATTAAATGTTATAAGTGTATATATGTTTAAGTGGGAAGATAAGAAAGGAAAGAGAAGTGTGTTATAATGCTTAAGAGGAGTGTGCATATGTTATATATATAGAGATATATACAACATATACAAGTCAACTTATTAGTTGGTCAAACGAGATTTATTGATTATTTTATAAATGGAAATTAAATTAAGTGGATGATGATATTTAATATTTTATTATTATAATTGCTTGGTGGATATTAGAAGAGGACTTTAGTGGTTAAGAGACAAGTGTGTGGGTTGACTTATCATGATCTTCTTCCTCTTTCTTGTGCTTAGCCGGCCATCACCATTAACAAGAGGAAAATTGTAACACCCCTTCCCGACCTACGTGTGTAAGCTGAGTAGAGGCGCCACACTATCCTAATGTTGCTACCAATTTTACTTAGTCAAATTTTAGTTCCGATTTTTTACAGAAATTTTGCCATAGTTTCGCCTAGAAATTGAATCCCAAGTGTCAACAAAACTGGTTTTTTTATGATTTTTGAAAACATTTTTACACAAACCAATGCAAACAAAATCATTCTTAATACACTCCCAATAAATCCCCCTTATAACCTCAACTACAACCTGTAAAAAGGATTTACACTTCTAGTACAAAATAAAGTAAAGGTTTATTATGAAACACAGTAGATAAAATATTTGTTCACTATGCAGCGGAAAGTAACAATATTTACAAATTCATATACATCAAAACTTCAGTTTTACAACACATAAAATTTATACATATTTGGCAGTCAGTCTTCGATCTTTAAGCCCACTATTCACACTACAAAATCTAGACTCGACTCGGCCTAGAGGAACTCTCTGGTTCTTCCCTGTCACCTGCGCGATGAACCACAATCGCGCTAAGCCCACGGCTTAGTGATACAAACAACCATAATATTATGCCTCAATGCAATGCCAATGTCAAACAATCAAGTTTCATAAACAATTCAAAAGAATATTATATTTCACAATCTTATATTATTTAATAATTAATCAAAACATTCATGATTCACATTGAAAACAAAGACAAGCATGGGCCCAAAATGCACTAATATGTTATTCAAAGTTCAGAGTTACTGCTTTGGTCCATAATCATAATCATTAATACATTTATCCATGGATAAGTAACTAGATTTGAGCTTACGACCCAGTCATTTCACTCAATCTAGTTTCAATAATTTGTTTTTGAGGTTTACGACCCAGTCATTTCACCCCAAAAACATCACATTTCACATTTTCTAACTGGAATCGGCTTACGATGCGGTCATTTCACCTATCCAGTGATTCATAGGCATGCCGCCAAAACCAAAACTCTAAAAATTGAATAAACATATTAGGCACACAATCATTTTATTTATCTTTTTTTTTCAATCTCTTTTCATTTCATTTCTCATAATTAATTAGGCAACCATGCCTCCATTATATATCTCATTTGCATCATCATAGCCAACAACCATGGCATCATATCTCATATGATCTCAAATCACAATAAAACAATTCTTCATAACATCATATCTTTCACATTTCATTTCCATATTTCATTTCATCATCATATAAGCAAATATGTTTCAACCATCTCATATTATATTTCAAATCACATTAATCAGATCATTATTCAAATGGATATAATCAATGGCATTAACACATATTTTACATGCTCATCACAACATTCACCTATTACCAAACATAATGTGATTTTTAATATCCATCAACAATGCATTAGGTTCCTTATCACATTTACAATCAAATGTGTGCCAAGTCTCAACATCACATGAATGTATGCAATAGTGTAGTTTGTACTTACCTTAAAACCAACTCACACCAATCTATACACTTACCCTTCCAAGAATCCTCAACACTTAGGTTAGGGCAATTCAACCTCTTCACAACCTAATCCAAAAGGAATATTAGCAAAATGACCATATGAATAGTAAATTCTGGTTTTAGACTCCACTTTATCCTTATTTTGACAAATTGTATAAACTAATCTACTTGACTAAAAACTTTAAAATTTTTACAGAACTTAATTTTTATCTTAAAATCATTCCTTTAAAATTTCAGATCAAACTGAATACAAAATCTTGGTCAAATAATTCACCCAACCAGACTGCCCCAATTGCCCTGCACCCTGGCAGCAGTTCTGAACTTTGTGAATTCCATAAATCAAATTCAATCAACGTGGTTCCAAATTATTTTTCTCAAATACTAGACTCACTAAGAAACAAAATATCCAAAATTCAATTGGATATTATGTTTCTACATTTTATTAAAAATCCCGAAAAATAGTTGTCTCAGTTAAGGTACCTGCTGGAACAGGTCTAATAAAAATAATCTTTCCAAAATCATAACCATTCCAAAATCGAATCAATATATTTTTCAGTCATTCTAGACTCATAGAGGCACAACATATCAAAAATTCACTTCAAGAAATTTTTTCTATATTTAATTAAAAATCATACAAGTCACAGCATTTACTAATTGTAAAACAGAAAAATTTCAACTTCACTAAACACAACTCTTACTCTTCCATCACCAACACCAACCTAACTTCTTATCTTTAAACTAAAATCAACACCACAATCATTTAATCCAACACACTTCAACATACTACAATTAACACAACCCAACCTTCAATTATCAACACTCAAACTCATACACCACTTCAAATCAAACAAGAGAAATCAAGAAAGAACTTACCAAAGTTGATGAATCTTCAAAATTTTCCAACTCAATAAATTGAATCTTCCTTCAATTTGAAACTTGGAACTCAAAACAACCTCTTGCTCTCTTGTCTTGGTGATGCCCGGCCACCCAAAAGAAAATAAGAAAATGAAAGAGACAAAAGAAGCAAAGTCAACTTTCTCTTCTCTTTAAACCTCCACCAAGCATTCCAAAATAAGAAATTACTTAAATACCATCTTCTATTTGTTTTAATTCTCTTTCACTTATTGCCCTTTTTAGTAATTTCATAATTAACAAAAAAATATCTTATTCCTTTGACCATCCATTTTGACTTGTATATATGTTATATATATTTCCATATATACAACATATACACTCTCTTTTAAATTCTTTTCTCTTTCCAATTACACATATACATTTTAATTCAAATAAAACAACAATTATATCAAAACTCCTAGGGCACACTTTGGGATATTACAATTCTCCCCCTCTAAAAAGAAATTTCGTCCTCAAAATTACCTGATATCAAGTCTGAAACAGTTGAGGATACTGATCTTGCATCGCTTGCTCACTCTCCCAAGTTGCCTCTTTTCTACCATGATTCTTCCAAAGAACCTTTACCAGTGGCACTTTCTTGTTTCTCAACTCTTTCACTTCATGTGCCAAAATAGCAACTGGTTCTTCTTCAAATGTCAGATCTGAACTCACCTCAATAGATTCAACTGGCAATATATGACATGGATCCGATCTGTACCTTCTTAGCATAGAAACATGGAATACATTATGAATTCTATCCAACTCAGGTGGTAAAGCAAGACGATAAACAACTGGTCCAACTCTTTCTAATATCTCATACGGTCCAATAAAATGAGGACTCAGCTTCCCTCTTCGACCAAACCTCAAAATCTTTTTCCAAGGAGACACTTTCAGAAATACTTTATCTCCAATACCAAATTCTATGTCTCTTCTTTTCAAATCCGAATAAGATTTCTGCCGATCCGAAGCTGCTTTCAACCTATCCCAAATCATCTTCACTTTTTCTTCAGTCTCTTTAATCAGATCAGGACCAACCAATTTTCCTTCCCCAACTTCATTCCAACATAGAGGCTTTCTACATTTTCTTCCATACAATGCCTCAAATGGTGCCATTCCAATACTGGATTGATGACTGTTGTTGTAAGCAAATTCTACAAGTGGCAAAAATCTGTCCCAACTTCCAGAGAAATTAATGACACAGCTTCTCAACATATCCTCGATAATCTGTATCACTCTCTCTGACTGCCCATCTGTCTGCGGATGAAAAGCAGTGCTAAAATGCAATCGAGAACCCAAAGCACCATGTAAACTCTTCCAAAATCTTGAAGTAAATCTAGGATCTCGATCAGACACTAAAGAAATTAGGACTCCATGCAACTTTACTATCTCATTGATGTACAACTCAGCTAACTTCTCAAAGTGAAAAGTCCATCCGAACCGGAAGAAAATGAGCTGTCTTTGTCAACCTATCAACAATCACCCAAATGGCATCATCCTTCCTCTGTGTCATAGGCAAACCAGACACAAAATCTATTGTGATTCTCTCCCATTTCCATTCAGGCACTGATAAAGGTTGAAGCAACCCAGTTGGAACTTGATGCTCAGCTTTAACCTTCTGACAAGTGAGACATTTGGATACAAATTCCGCTATGTCTCTCTTCATACCTGACCACCAGTAATGCTGTTTCAAATCATGGTACATCTTTATACTTCCGGGATGCATAGCAAAAACCGATTGGTGTGCTTCTTCCAAAATGATCTTTCTCAAACTATTATCATCAGAAACAAACAACCTATCCTTGAACCAAAGGCTACCATCACTTTTCACATGAAAATTTTGGCTCTCCCCATTTCGGCAATCCGATACAATCTTTTGAATTTTCTCATCTGTCAACTGAGCCTCCTTAATCTGATTCAACAATACTGGCCTCAACTGCAATTGAGCAAATAATGCACCATCATCACATAATTCAAAACTAGCATGCAACGCTCTCAACTCAACAAGCAACGAGAGCGAATAAATAGCCAAACCGGGCAAAGACTTCCGACTCAGGGCATCAGCAACAACATTTGCCTTACAAGGATGATAATCAATCAAACAGTCGTAGTCTTTAATCAATTCTAACCATCGCCTTTGCCGAAGATTCAGCTCTCTCTGGACACCCAAATATTTCAAACTTTTATGATCCGTATAGATAAAACATTTCTCCCCATACAAGTAGTGTCGCCAAATCTTCAAAGCAAATACTATAGCTGTCAATTCCAGATCATGTGTCGGATAATTAAGCTCATGCGGCTTCAACTGCCGAGAAGCATAAGCTATAACCTTACCCTCTTGCATTAAAACACATCCTAAACCATTATGTGAAGCATCACTGTAAATCACATATGGTTTATCTTCCACAGGCAAAGTAAGAACAGGAGCTTGAGTCAACATTTCTTTGAACTGATCAAAACTAGCTTGACACTGATCTGTCCACACAAATCTAACTCCCTTTCGAAGCAATCTGGTGAGTGGAGTTGTAATATCCTCATATGTGGCTTAGAAGTTTTGATTATATTGTTGTTGTTGTTGTTGTTGTTATTGTTAAATTGAATTGAATGCATATGATGGGGTAAGAAAAGAATTGGGATGAGAATGCTTGTGCATATGTGTTTTGGAGAAAGAAATAGGGTTTAGAGACAATGTATATGTTGTGTATATGATGATATATATAACATATAAAGTGGTCAAATGAAGAGTCAAGGTGATGGTTAAGTGGAAGAAGATATTTTTGGTTGTTAATGAAATTACATATAAGGACTTATATGAGACAAAGGTTAGTTATATGATTGAGGGTGTTTTAGTAATTGCTTGGATAAGAACACTTGGTGGAGATTAAAAGCAAAATTTGACTTTGTATCTTGATCATTGTCTTCTTTCTTCAAGAGGTGGCCGGCTCTCCATATTGAAAAGAGAAAAAGAAGTGTTCTTGATAATAGAAGCAAATTGAAGAAGCAATCAAAGGTTTTGGCAAGGGATTTGTGGAATTTCTTCTTAGTAAGTAAGTATTCTCTTGTTTTGTTTACTTATTTGGAAGTTGTATTGGAAGAGAATTAGGGTTTGGTGATTTTGTGATTTAGTGAATTTGAGATGTGTTGTGTTGTGTTTTCAAGTGTTAAATTAATTTTAAGTTATGAGTTTAATTGGAGGTTGTTGATTTGGATGGATGGAGAAGGATGTTGGTTTTAGGGTTTTGTGGTGAATATGTGTTTAATTGTGATATTAATGTGTGATGAAGTGGTTTTTGTGATGAATATGTGTTTAGAACATTGATTATGTCCATGTGAAATATGTTATTTGATGAATATTGTGTTTGAGTGCAATTGAGAAAGTGTTGGTTTTAGTTAATGTTTTGTGGTTTGGTGACACGGCCAAAAGCAATTTAGGGGAGTGGGCGTGTCAATTATTTGGATTAGCTACTGTCTCTTTTGGTTTTAGTGACACGGGCATGTCCATCAAAGGTGCTGGGCGTGTCAATTATTTGAATTGGCTACTGCCTCTTTTATTGTTAAAGACACGGGCGTGTTCCTCAACTAGGTTGGGCGTGCCCTACAAGTGAGTTGGGCGTGTCCCACAAATGAATTGAATGTTGCTTGATTTCTTTGTTCTTGTTTGCTTAGTTTAGATTCTTCAAAGGTAGTTTGGCCTCTAAACCTAAACCTAAACATACTTAAACTAAGGGATGAATTAAAAACACTTGTGAATGGTCCTAAAGCTATGAATCATGTCAATTGTGTTTTGCCCTAATTGCATTGTTGAGAATTAACAATGTTATGTTATGCACTTTGAATGGTAATGTGTTTTATGAGTAATGTGGAATGAAATGTTAATATTTATGAATGATGTTATGTGAGATAAATATACACTTGAATAATGATGTGTTATATTGTGAAATGAAATGTGGAGCCATTGTTATTGGCTAAGGTGATTTAATGGAGATAAATGAGGCATGTTTGCCTAAATGATAATGAGAATTGAGAATGAAATCTAAATGAATTGTGTGGCTAATGTGTTATTCCATTTTCAGAGTTTGTTGTTGGTGGCATGCCTAATGAGTGTAACAATCTCTTGAAGTTAGGTTGGATTGAATCCTTGAAGCCTAATTGAGATGTTACAACCCTTGAAGCTAGGTTGGGTTAGTTCTTGAAGCCAAGTTGGGTTGATGCTTAGCATGCTTTGCTCCCCTTGAAGCTTGGTTGAACTTAATCCTTGAAGTCTAGTTGGGTATATGATATTGATATTGATAAATGTGATAACAAAACAAAAGCATTAACTCTGAAAATTGAATGGCATATTAGTGTGTCTTGGGCCCATGCTTGTCTTTGCTTAGTGTTGTTCATGGATGATTAAATGATTAACTAATAAAGTATATGCAAAGATGTTGAATTGTGAGATACATATATGTATGTTAGGTTATGAAATGTAAAGGTATGTTGTTAGCTTTGCATCTATGTTGTTACATATATGATATAAATCAGAATTGGCATTGTATAGCATCTAAGCATATCGATTGCATGTTTTATCTTACTAAGCCCTTGGCTTAGCGCGATAGTGTTTAATCGCGCAGGTGATAGAACTGATAGAATCGAACCCGAGAGCTCTTCGAGACCGAGTGAGAGTAGACATTGAAGAGTTGATTTTGGGAGCTTAAAGATCAGAGCTGACTTGCCAATCATGTATATTTCTTTTATATTTTGTAAAGTAATGTTTATAATGTAAATTTGTAAATATTTTATAACTTCCGCTGTGTAATATTTAAATGTATATGTATATCTAATATGTTTTGTTTTATAAGTAAATGACCTATTTTTCTATAATGTATATAATTGAAAGGTTATGGTTTTGTTTAAAATGTTTTGAATGTTGAGGAAACCGTAGCATCCCTATGTTTGGTGCACTTATGCTACATTGTTGTGGTTGTAGTGTGTGTGCATTGGATATGGGGGTGTTACAATTGTTTTGGTATCAGAGCCTAGGTTTGAGATTCTCAGCCTAGGTAAAATGTAATAAAAAAGAATATTTTTACTTAAAAAGTGAGTTTTGAATGACATATACGTTTGAGATTGGCAGTCCCTGATCTTTAATAAGATGTAATCTGCTGTGTTTGCAGTATTAGGTGTTGATGGATCCTCACTCAAGACAGTCAGTTGAGGGTAGTGCCGAGAGCATTGCTCCTGCTGAGGGAGCTAGGGTTGATAGTGTTGAGGAGGCACCTGCTTCGGTGTCGGGTAGACCAGCTGGAGAGGAGGTTCCGCCAGCTTGGTTTAGACATATGATGGAAGTAATGAGACAAGCACCAGTACAGCCACCTCCACCACCACCCCAGCCTCAGGTTCAGATGAGACAGTATGATAAATTGAGGAAGTTTGGGGCGGAAGATTTTATGGGAACCACTGATCTAGCAGTGGCTGAGCAATGGTTAGGCAAAGTGCAGAGAATCTTTATTCAGTTACAAGCCACCCCTGAGGAAAAGTTTGATTATGCCAGGTCATTACTGCAGAAGGACGCATATGACTGGTGGAAGACAGTGCCACACTCTATGGATGATCCTCCAACACTGTCTTACACTGATTTTCTGAGGGAATTTGAGTTGAAGTATACTCCTAGGGAATATAAGGACATGAAGAAGATGAAGTTCTTAAGCTTGAAGCAAGACAGCAAGACTGTTACTGAGTATGAAGTAGAGTTTATTCGACTGAGTCAGTATGCTGGGGGTATCATTGCTGATGAGATTGATCGATGTCGGCGATTTGAGGAGGGATTGAGGCCCTCAATTATATGTCATGTGGCAGGCTCCAGGTATCAGGATTTCTCCCAGTTAGTTGCAGCAGCTAGGAGTGTAGAGAGAGCATAGGCCATAGTTGCAGTTGCTTCTGAAGAGGAGGTTAGAGTTAGAAGGCCCCAGTTCGAGGCAGGGTCTTCTTCTGCTAAGAGGGGTAGAGGAAGTTTTGTTCCTCGGAGTAGTAGAAGTCAAAGATCAGCTGGTAGGCCAGTGCAGTTCCAGAGGCAGAGATTTAGACCTGCAGCTTTTATGGATTTGATGAATAGGGTGTTTAGGCCCTATCTGGATCAGTTTGTTGTGGTCTTCATCGATGATATTCTGGTGTATTCACGGAATGAAGAGGAACATGATATGCATCTGCGGATTGTGTTGCAGATTTTGAGAGAGAAGCAGTTGTTTGCCAAATTGTCGAAATGTGAGTTCTGGTTGGATCAAGTAGCTTTTCTCGAACATATTGTTTCAGCAGAAGGCATTAGAGTTGATCCAAGTAAAGTTGAAGCTATATTGAATTGGAGTCCACCCAAGTCTGTGACTAAGATTAGAAGTTTTCTGGGTTTGGCAGGCTATTACAGGCGGTTTGTAAAAGGGTTTTCTTTGATAGCTACTCCACTCACCAGATTGCTTCGTAAGGGAGTGAGATTTGTGTGGACGGATCAGTGTCAGGCTAGCTTTGAGCAGTTGAGAGAAATGTTGACTCAAGCGCCTGTTTTAACTTTACCTGTTGAAGGCAAACCATATGTGATCTACAGTGATGCTTCACATAGAGGTTTGGGATGTGTATTGATGCAGGAAGGGAAAGTTATAGCTTATGCATCTCGACAGTTGAAACCGCATGAGCTTAACTATCCGACCCATGATTTGGAATTAGCTGCCATTGTGTTTGCATTAAAGATTTGGCGCCATTATTTATTTGGGGAAAAATGTTTCATCTACACTGATCACAAGAGTTTGAAGTATTTGGGTGTCCAGAAAGAACTCAATCTTCGTCAGAGGAGATGGTTAGAATTGATTAAAGACTACGACTGCTTAATTGACTATCATCCAGGTAAAGCAAATGTTGTTGCTGATGCTTTGAGTCGGAAGTCTCTAGCTGGTTTAACAGTCTACTCGCTCTCGTTGCTTATTGAGTTGAGAGCATTGCATGCCAGTTTTGTACCTTGTGATGATGGTGCATTGTTGGCACAGTTGCAATTGAAGCCAGTTTTGTTAGATCAGATCAAAGAGGCTCAGTTGGTTGATATGAAGATTCAGAAGATTATTTCAGATTGCAAGATTGGGAAGACTAGAGATTTTGTTGTGAGAGATGATGGGAGTCTCTGGCTTAAGAACCGATTGTGTGTACCCGATGATGCTGATTTGAAAAGAGTCATTTTAGAAGAAGCACATCAGTCAGTGTTTGCTATGCATCCGGGTAGTACGAAGATGTATAATGATTTGAGACAACATTATTGGTGGATTGGGTTGAAGAGAGACATTGCTGAGTTTGTATCGAAATGTCTCACTTGTCAGAAAGTTAAAGCAGAGCATCAAGTTCCAACCAGGTTGCTTCAGCCGTTGTCAGTGCCTGAATGGAAGTGGGAAAGAGTGACAATGGACTTTGTGTCTGGTTTGCCATTGACACAAAGAAGACATGATGCCATTTGGGTGATTGTGGATAGATTGACTAAGACAGCTCATTTCCTTCCGGTGCGGATGGATTACTCTTTGGAGAGATTGGCTGAGCTGTATATCCAGGAGATTGTGAAACTGCATGGTGTTCCAACTTCTTTAGTGTCTGATCGAGATCCCAGGTTTACTTCAAGATTTTGGAAGAGTTTGCATTATGCTATGGGTTCTCGACTGCACTTCAGTACTGCTTTTCATCCACAGACGGATGGACAGTCAGAGAGGGTGATACAGATTCTTGAAGACATGTTAAGGAGCTGTGTCATCGATTTCTCTGGAAGTTGGGATAGATTTTTACCTCTTGTGGAATTTGCTTACAACAACAGTCACCAATCCAGCATTGGTATGGCACCATTCGAAGCATTGTATGGCAGACGGTGTAGGACACCTCTTTGTTGGAATGAGCTTGGAGATAATAAGTTGGTTGGTCCTGATTTGATTCAAGAAACTGAAGAGAAAGTAAAATTGATTCGAAGCAGGTTAAAAGCAGCTTCTGACCGACAGAAGTCTTATGCAGATCTGAAGAGGAGAGACATTCAGTTTGATGTTGGAGATAAGGTATTTTTGAAAGTGTCTCCTTGGAAAAAGATTTTGAGGTTCGGTCGGAAGGGAAAATTGAGTCCTCGTTTCATTGGGCCGTATGAAGTATTAGAAAGAGTTGGGCCAGTTGCTTATCGACTTGCTTTACCACCTGAGTTGGATCGTATTCATAATGTATTCCATGTTTCCATGTTGAGGAGGTACAGGTCAGATCCATCTCATGTGTTGCCATTTGAATCAATTGAAGTGAACTCAGACTTGACTTTTGAAGAGGAACCAGTTGCTATCTTGGCACGTGATGTGAAAGATTTGAGAAACAAGAGAGTGCCATTGGTGAAGATTCTTTGGAAGAACCATGGGAAAGAAGAAGCAACTTGGGAAAATGAGCAAACGATGCGAGAGCAATATCCTCAGTTGTTTCAGAGTTAATTTCAGGTAATTTCGAGGACAAAATTTTCTTTTTAGAGGGGGAGAATTGTAATATCCTCATATGTGGCTTAGAAGTTTTGATTATATTGTTGTTGTTGTTGTTGTTGTTATTGTTAAATTGAATTGAATGCATATGATGGGGTAAGAAAAGAATTGGGATGAGAATGCTTGTGCATATGTGTTTTGGAGAAAGAAATAGGGTTTAGAGACAATGTATATGTTGTGTATATGATGATATATATAACATATAAAGTGGTCAAATGAAGAGTCAAGGTGATGGTTAAGTGGAAGAAGATATTTTTGGTTGTTAATGAAATTACATATAAGGACTTATATGAGACAAAGGTTAGTTATATGATTGAGGGTGTTTTAGTAATTGCTTGGATAAGAACACTTGGTGGAGATTAAAAGCAAAATTTGACTTTGTATCTTGATCATTGTCTTCTTTCTTCAAGAGGTGGCCGGCTCTCCATATTGAAAAGAGAAAAAGAAGTGTTCTTGATGATAGAAGCAAATTGAAGAAGCAATCAAAGGTTTTGGCAAGGGATTTGTGGAATTTCTTCTTAGTAAGTAAGTATTCTCTTGTTTTGTTTACTTATTTGGAAGTTGTATTGGAAGAGAATTAGGGTTTGGTGATTTTGTGATTTAGTGAATTTGAGATGTGTTGTGTTGTGTTTTCAAGTGTTAAATTAATTTTAAGTTATGAGTTTAATTGGAGGTTGTTGATTTGGATGGATGGAGAAGGATGTTGGTTTTAGGGTTTTGTGGTGAATATGTGTTTAATTGTGATATTAATGTGTGATGAAGTGGTTTTTGTGATGAATATGTGTTTAGAACATTGATTATGTCCATGTGAAATATGTTATATGATGAATATTGTGTTTGAGTGCAATTAAGAAAGTGTTGGTTTTAGTTAATGTTTTGTGGTTTGGTGACACGGCCAAAAGCAATTTAGGGGAGTGGGCGTGTCAATTATTTGGATTAGCTACTGTCTCTTTTGGTTTTAGTGACACGGGCGTGTCCATCAAAGGTGCTGGGCGTGTCAATTATTTGAATTGGCTACTGCCTCTTTTATTGTTAAAGACACGGGCGTGTTCCTCAACTAGGTTGGGCGTGCCCTACAAGTGAGTTGGGCGTGTCCCACAAATGAATTGAATGTTGCTTGATTTCTTTGTTCTTGTTTGCTTAGTTTAGATTCTTCAAAGGTAGTTTGGCCTCTAAACCTAAACATAAACATACTTAAACCAAGGGATGAATTAAAAACACTTGTGAATGGTCCTAAAGCTATGAATCATGTCAATTATGTTTTGCCCTAATTGCATTGTTGAGAATTAACAATGTTATGTTATGCACTTTGAATGGTAATGTGTTTTATGAGTAATGTGGAATGAAATGTTAATATTTATGAATGATGTTATGTGAGATAAATATACACTTGAATAATGAAGTGTTATATTGTGAAATGAAATGTGGAGCCATTGTTATTGGCTAAGGTGATTTAATGGAGATAAATGAGGCATGTTTGCCTAAATGATAATGAGAATTGAGAATGAAATCTAAATGAATTGTGTGGCTAATGTGTTATTCCATTTTCAGAGTTTGTTGTTGGTGGCATGCCTAATGAGTGTAACAATCTCTTGAAGTTAGGTTGGATTGAATCCTTGAAGCCTAATTGAGATGTTACAACCCTTGAAGCTAGGTTGGGTTAGTTCTTGAAGCCAAGTTGGGTTGATGCTTAGCATGCTTTGCTCCCCTTGAAGCTTGGTTGAACTTAATCCTTGAAGTCTAGTTGGGTATATGATATTGATATTGATAAATGTGATAACAAAACCAAAGCATTAACTCTGAAAATTGAATGGCATATTAGTGTGTCTTGGGCCCATGCTTGTCTTTGCTTAGTGTTGTTCATGGATGATTAAATGATTAACTAATAAAGTATATGCAAAGATGTTGAATTGTGAGATACATATATGTATGTTAGGTTATGAAATGTAAAGGTATGTTGTTAGCTTTGCATCTATGTTGTTACATATATGATATAAATCAGAATTGGCATTGTATAGCATCTAAGCATATCGATTGCATGTTTTATCTTACTAAGCCCTTGGCTTAGCGCGATAGTGTTTAATCGCGCAGGTGATAGAACTGATAGAATCGAACCCGAGAGCTCTTCGAGACCGAGTGAGAGTAGACATTGAAGAGTTGATTTTGGGAGCTTAAAGATCAGAGCTGACTTGCCAATCATGTATATTTCTTTTATATTTTGTAAAGTAATGTTTATAATGTAAATTTGTAAATATTTTATAACTTCCGCTGTGTAATATTTAAATGTATATGTATATCTAATATGTTTTGTTTTATAAGTAAATGACCTATTTTTCTATAATGTATATAATTGAAAGGTTATGGTTTTGTTTAAAATGTTTTGAATGTTGAGGAAACCGTAGCATCCCTATGTTTGGTGCACTTATGCTACATTGTTGTGGTTGTAGTGTGTGTGCATTGGATATGGGGGTGTTACAGGAGTAGCTATCAAAGAAAAACCTTTCACAAACCTTCGATAATAGCCTGCCATACCCAGAAAACTTCTAACTTCAGTCACTGACTTTGGTGGACTCCAATTCAAAATGGCCTCAACTTTACTCAGATCAACTCTTATGCCATCTGCTGAAACTATATGACCGAGAAAAGTTACTTGGTCAAGCCAAAACTCACACTTTGACAGCTTAGCATACAACTGCTTCTCTCTCAAGATTTGTAACACAATTCGCAGATGCTTGTCATGTTCTTCCTCATTACGTGAATACACCAAAATATCATCAATGAAAACCACCACAAACTGATCCAGATAGGGCCTAAACACCCTATTCATCAAATCCATGAAAGCTGCAGGTGCATTTGTCAATCCAAAAGGCATTACCAAAAACTCATAATGCCCATATCTTGTGTGGAAAGCTGTCTTAGAAACATCTTCAGCTCTAACCCTCAATTGATGGTACCCTGATCTCAAATCAATTTTGGAAAACACCGCTGCTACCTTCAACTGAACAAAGAGATCATCAATTCGGGGCAAAGGATACTTATTCTTGATAGTTACTTTGTTCAATTGCCTATAATCGATGCACAATCTCAAAGTACCATCCTTTTTCTTCACAAGCAACACAGGAGCTCCCCACGGAGAAACACTAGGGCGAATAAACCCTTTATCCAACAACTCCTGCAACTGCACCTTCAACTCTCTCAATTCAGCAGGTGCCATTCGATATGGAGTGATAGAGATGGGAGTGGTACCAGGCAAAAAATCAATACCAAACTCAACCTCTCTCTCAGGGGGTAACCCTGGCAACTCCTCAGGAAAAACATCTGGAAACTCTGCAACTGTGGGTATACTATTAAGTTGAGAACCCATTACTCTGGTATCCATAACATGAGCAAGATAAGCAACACACCCTTTTCTAATCAACTTTCTGGCTGTTACGGCTGATACAAACAAGGATGCAAGTTGTCTCTGCTCACCAGATACTAATATACTTCTACCATCACCAGTTCTCAAAGTAACACATTTCTTTTGACAATCCACCACAGCTCCATGCTTAGACAACCAATCCATGCCTAAGATCAAATCATATTCTTTAAAAGGCATTTCAATTAAATCACCAAGAAACTCCTCACTTTGCACCACAACAGCACTATCACGATGCACCTTACTCACCACAACACTATGTCCTAAAGGATTGGTCACTAAGACATCAAATCCTAAGGACTCTGAATGCAATTCAGACACAGGCAAGATAGATGCACTTATGTATGAATGAGTAGATCCTGGATCAATCAAAGCAAGTACTGAAATGCCAAATAAAGAAAATGTACCCGCTATAATTACTGAAGCATCCGACTGCCTCTGCATCACATATACTCTCTGAGAAGATTCGGCCTCAACTGGCCTGCTGCCCCTGGATGAAGATCCTCCTCTCTGACTAAACCCAGGTCTACCACCTCTACTGAAACCTCTGCCCCCTCAACCACCTCTGTTGACACTAGGTCGAGAAGCTGCAATATCAGCCTGCCTATACTCCTGCATCTCAGGACAATCTCTAACAAAATGAGCTGGTGACCCACATTTAAAACACCATGCTGATCCACCAATCTTCCAACAAACACCCCCATGGGTCTTACCACAATGCTCACATACAGGTGGAGTAGACCTCTGAATCACTGGAGTCGGGGCACTAGCTACAGAAACTGTCGGTCTCGGCCTCTGCCTCTGATACTGATCTGATCTGCCCGACTGTCTCTGGCTTCTACTGGTTCTCGAAACAAAACTTCCTCGACCCTGCCTCAAACTGGGGTCTCCTTACCCTGGTCTCTTCCTCAGTAGCAGCTGCTGCAATGCTCTGCGCTCTCTCAACACTTCTAGCTGCTGCGATTAGCTGAGAGAAATCCTGATACCGAGAACCAGCCACGATGCACATAATAGAGGGCCTCAATCCCTCCTCAAACCTTCTGCACCGGTCTATTTCATCATAAATAATTCCCCCGGCATAGCGACTCAACAGGATGTACTCAATCTCATATTCTGTTACCGTCCGGTTGCCTTGCCTCAAATTCAGGAATTCCATCTTCTTAATATCTTTATACTCCCTCAGAGTATATTTCTGCTCGAACTCCCTCAGAAAATTACCATAAGATAATCTAGGTGGATCATCCATGGCATGAGGAACCGTCTTCCACTAGTCATAGGCATCTTTCTGCAGGAGGGATCTGGCATAGTCAAATTTCTCATCCAAAGTGGCTTTGCAACTGAATGAATATCCTCTGCACCTTATCCAACCACTGCTCAGCCACTGCAGGATCGGTAGTGCCCAAGAAATCTTCAGCCCCATATTTTCTTAACTTGTCATAATGTCTTACCGGCATCTGAGGCTGTGGTGGTGGTGGTGGTGGCTGCACTGGAGCTCCCCTCAACAGTTCTACCATATGCCTTAACCAACCCGGCAGAGCCTCCTCAGCAGCTGATCTCTCTAGCACAGAAACAGGTGCCTCACTAACCCTCTCACTCCTAGCTCCATCTCTACTCTCTTCAGGAGCTACACTTTCCGCACTACCCTCAACAGACTGTCGTGAATGAGATACCATCTCTACCTATATCTGCAAACACAGCAGAATATTCCTCATTAAAGATCAAAGACAGCCATACCAAAACATGTATTTTACTCAAAAACCCACTTTAAAAATCAAAATATTCTTTTTCTTACAATTGACCTAGGTTGAGAATCTCAAACCTAGGCTCTGATACCAAAAATTGTAACACCCTTTCCCGACCTACGTGTGTAAGCTGAGTAGAGGCGCCACACTATCCTAATGTTGCTACCAATTTTACTTAGTCAAATTTTAGTTCCGATTTTTTACAGAAATTTTGCCATAGTTTCGCCTAAAAATTGAATCCCAAGTGTCGACAAAACTAGATTTTTTCTGATTTTTGAAAACATTTTTACACAAACCAATGCAAACAAAATCATTCTTATTACACTCCCAATAAATCCCCCTTATAACCTCAACTACAACCTGCAAAAAGGATTTACACTTCTAGTACAAAATAAAGTAAAGGTTTATTATGAAACACAGTAGATAAAATATTTGTTCACTATGCCGCGGAAAGTAACAATATTTACAAATTCATATACATCAAAACTTCAGTTTTACAACACATAAAATTTATACATGTTTGGCAGTCAGTCTTCGATCTTTAAGCCCACTATTCACACTTCAAAATCTAGACTCGACTCGGCCTAGAGGAACTCTCTGGTTCTTCCCTGTCACTTGCGCAATGAACCACAATCGCGCTAAGCCCACGGCTTAGTGATACAAACAACCATAATATTATGCCTCAATGCAATGCCAATGTCACACAATCAAGTTTCATAAACAATTCAAAAGAATATTATATTTCACAATCTTACATTATTTAATAATTAATCAAAACATTCATGATTCACATTGAAAACAAAGACAAGCATGGGCCAAAAATACACTAATATGTTATTCAAAGTTTAGAGTTACTGCTTTGGTCCATAATCATAATCATTAATACATTTATCCATGGATAAGTAACTAGATTTGAGCTTACGACCCAGTCATTTCACTCAATCTAGTTTCAATAATTTGTTTTTGAGGTTTACGACCCGGTCATTTCACCCCCAAAAACATCACATTTCACATTTTCTAACTGGAATCGGCTTACGACCCGGTCATTTCACCTATCCAATAATTTATAGGCATGCCGTCAAAACCAAAACTCTGAAAATTGAATAAACATATTAGGCACACAATCATTTTATTTATCTTTTTTTTTCAATCTCTTTTCATTTCATTTCTCATAATTAATTAGGCAACCATGCCTCCATTATATATCTCATTTGCATCATCATAGCCAACAACCATGGCATCATATCTCATATGATCTCAAATCACAATAAAACAATTCTTCATAACATCATATCTTTCACATTTCATTTCCATATTTCATTTCATCATCATATAAGCAAATATGTTTCAACCATCTCATATTATATTTCAAATCACATTAATCAGTTCATTATTCAAATGGATATAATCAATGGCATTAACACATATTTTACATGCTCATCACAACATTCACCTATTACCAAACATAATGTGATTTTTAATATCCATCAACAATGCATTAGGTTCCTTATCACATTTACAATCAAATGTGTGTCAAGTCTCAACATCACATGAATGTATGCAATAGTGTAGTTTGTACATACCTTAAAACCAACTCACACCAATCTATACACTTACTCTTCCAAGAATCCTCAACACTTAGGTTAGGGCAATTCAACCTCTTCACAACCTAATCCAAAAGGAATATTAGCAAAATGACCATATGAATAGTAAATTCTGGTTTTAGACTCCACTTTATCCTTATTTTGAAAAATTGTATAAAATAATCTACTTGACTAAAAACTCTAAAATTTTTACAGAACTTAATTTTATATCTTAAAATCATTCCTTTAAAATTTCAGATCAAACTGAATACAAAATCTTGGTCAAATAATTCACCCAACCAGACTGCCCCAATTGCCCTGCACCCTGGCAGCAGTTCTGAACTTTGTGAATTCCATAAATCAAATTCAATCAACGTGGTTCCAAATTATTTTTCTCAAATACTAGACTTACTAAGAAACAACATATCCAAAATTCAATTGGATATTATTTTTCTACATTTTATTAAAAATCCCGAAAAATAGCTGTCTCGGTTAAGGTACCTACTGGAACAGGTCTAATAAAAAAAATCTTTCCAAAATCATAACCATTCCAAAATCGAATCAATATATTTTTCAGTCATTCTAGACTCATAGAGGCACAACATATCAAAAATACACTTCAAGAACATTTTTCTATATTTAATTAAAAATCATACAAGTCACAGCATTTACTAATTGTAAAACAGAAAATTTTCAACTTCACTAAACACAACTCTTACTCTTGCATCACCAACACCAACCTAACTTCTTATCTTTAAACTAAAATCAACACCACAATCATTTAATCCAATACACTTCAACATACTACAATTAACACAACCCAACCTTCAATTATCAACACTCAAACTCATACACCACTTCAAATCAAACAAGAGAAATCAAGAAAGAACTTACCAAAGTTGATGAATCTTCAAAATTTTCCAACTCAATCAATTGAATCTTCCTTCAATTTGAAACTTGGAACTCAAAACAACCTCTTGCTCTCTTGTCTTGGTGATGCCCGGCCACCCAAAAGAAAAGAAGAAAATGAAAGAGACAAAAGAAGCAAAGTCAACTTTCTCTTCTCTTTAAACCTCCACCAAGCATTCCAAAATAAGAAATTACTTAAATACCTTCTTCTATTTGTTTTAATTCTCTTTCACTTATTGCCCTTTTTAGTAATTTCATAATTAAAAAAAAATATCTTCTTCCTTTGGTCATCCATTTTGACTTGTATATATGTTATATATATTTCCATATATACAACATATACACTCTCTTTTAAATTCTTTTCTCTTTCAGATTACACATATACATTTTAATTCAAATAAAACAACAATTATATCAAAACTCCAGGGCACACTTTGGGATATTACAAAAAGAGAGATTTTGTTCTTCCAAACTCAAGATTGAAGTGTGTTTCAAGTGATCAAGTTGGAATTTTAAAGATTTTCTTCACTTTTGGTAAGTTTCCAACTTGTTTCCTTGGTTTTCTTTTGAGTTTGTGTTTTGAGCTTGGTGTATGGTTGTTGTTGAGATGTGTATGTATAATTGTGGTGTCTTTGAGATTGATTGGTCTTATTGGCTTTGATTTTGGGGTTTGTTTGAAGGAAAGGTTAAGTTTGGCAAAGGAAAGCAAGAGTTGTGGATTGTGTTTGTGTTGAGTTGTGAAGTATGAGTGTGATTTGTGTTTGATGTATGTATTGAGTTGTTTTGGTGTTTATGCATGTTTAGTATGGTTTATTGATGGTTTTGGGTAAGATTGTTTGGAGTGGAAAAGGGTTAAGAAAGATATTTGTTGGATGTTGTGTTGTTGGTGTAGAAATCAGGGTATTTGGCCTGACATGCCCATGAGCACAGCCAAGTCTTTGGGCGTGTCGATGGTTCTGTTTTATGGATGGGTGACACGACTAGTGACACGCCCATGTCACTGAGCGTGTCACAGCTTCTGTGTGGGAGTCGGATTGACACGTCTAGTGACACACCCATGTCACTGAGCGTGTCATAGCTATTGTGTTGTTGGTGGATTGACACGGACAGTGATACGCCTATGTCACTGAGCGTGTCAAAGCTTCTATGTTGTGAATTTAGGGCACGATCAGGGACACGCCTGTGTTGTTGAGAGTGTCATGTGTAGAGTTTTCCCTAGTTGGTTCTTATTCTTATTTTCTTATGTGTATCTCTAAGTGAGTGTGTATAATTACCTTTGGATTAGGTTTTGAAGAGTTTGAGTTGCCCTAATCCAAGTGTTGAAGGATCTTGGAAGAGAAGTGGTTAGATTGGTGTGAGTTGCTCTTGAGGTAAGTACAAACCTTACGTGATTTCATACATTTACATGACTTTGAAACTTAACACATTTGGATGGAAATGTGTTAAATAACCCACTACATTGTTGATGCATATGAATAATGCTATGTTTTGCATAATGTGATCTATGTGAAGTATAAGATGATGATTCAAAAGGTATGGATAATGTAATTTGTGATGAGCACTCAAATGATGAATTGTGAAGCCATTGGTGTTGGCTATTATGATATAAATAAAATATTGAGGCATTGTGCCTAGATGTTTATGAGAAAATGAGAATGGATTTGATAATGAGAGAAAGAAATAATTGTGTGCCTAGTATTTTATTCAATTTTCAGAGTTTTATTATTGGTGGCATGCTTAAAAGTAACAATCCCTTGAAGCTGGGTTGGGCTTGGTCCTTGAAGCCAAGTTCGGTTGATGCTTAGCTCCCCTTGAAGCTTGGTTGGGCCTAGTCCTTGAAGCCTAGTTGGGATGTTACATATGAGATGTTTCTCATTGTGATAATGAATCGCCTACGGGCTTGATAAATGTGATTATTGAACCAAAATAGTAACTCTAGAAGTTTAATGACATATTAGTTTCTTTTGGGCCCATGCTTGTCTTTGCTTAAATGTGAACCATGAATGATGAAATAATCGAATAATATAATGAAATGTAATGTTAAGAAATATGATATTCTTGTGTATTGTTCCTAATTCCAAAAAGTATGACATTGCAATACATTAAAGCATATTGTCACCATGGTTAATACCACTAAGCCGTTGGCTTAGCACAATTGTGGTTCATTGTGCAGGTGACAGGGTAGAACCGGAGAGTTCAGCTAGACGGAGTTGAGTCTAGGTTTGTGATCCTTTGTGAAGTATTGATTTTTGGACTTCAAGATCAAAGACGAACTGCCAAGCATGTATAAACTCTATATATTTGTAAATATTGTTTTTGTTACATATATATATATGTCTATTCCGCTGCATAATAAACAAATGTTTTATCTATTATGTTTTATAATATAACTTAAATCTTTTAAGTTTTATCATGTTAATTAGAAAGATTAGTTTGTTTCAAATAGTCTGTGACATCCTTGTATCAGGTATACATGTATTACATATTGAGAGTATATGTGGTGTACGTATATGGGGTATAGGGGTGTTATAGTTTATTTATTTCAACCATATCCGGTCAAATACTTATAACAGTGCACATAGAACAATTTTAATATTAATTCTATTTTATTAAATTGGGGAACAACCAAACATAAAGCCAGCATACACAAGATCACTCCTGTTGCCAACTAGCCCTTTTGGGTTTTCTAACTGGTGATTTTCTCTCATTTAGCCCTAATTGTTGCCTAGCCTGCCCTTTTGGGTTTTCAGAACTAGCAAACTGCTCTAACTTTTGCCTAGGCCACCCTTTTTGGGTTTTCAACCTGGTAAGCTCTTTTTTCTTTTTCTCTTTTTTTTATACATAAAACATCTTTAACCTGTCAATGTTCACTGGCTCACTAAACTCGTTACAACTCATGTCTGATAACTTCATTGCACCCTTGTTCATGACTTGTTTCACAACATACGGCCCTTCCCAAATAGGCCTAATTTTCCCACTTGGATTAGATACATTGGGCTTACATTGTTTCAACACTAAATCACTGACTTTGAGTTTTCTGGTCTTAACTCTTCTATTGTAGGCCCGAGCTATCTTCCTTTGATACAGTTGATAATGATACAGTGCTTTTAACCTTCTCTTCTCTAGTAAAGCTGACTGTGTGTATCTGCTCACTACCCATTCCGTCTCAGGCAGTTCAGCTTCCAAGACCACTCTTAATGACTTGATCTGAATTTCAATTGGAAACACTGCTTCCATCCCATAAACCAAAGTGAATGGTGTCATTCCAGTCGGAGTTCGCACACTTGTTCTGTATCCCCACAAAGCAAAAGGAAGCATCTCCGACCAATCCATGTATGTCTTGGTCATCTTGGACAAGATCTGCTTAATTGTCTTGTTTGTTACTTCTACTGCACCATTATCCTTTGGTCTATAAGCAGAGGATCGGTGATGATGGATTTGGTACTTCGAGAATAAGTCCTTAACTGCTTCTTGAAACTGTACCCCATTGTTTGATATCACACTGTACGGGACCCCATATCTGCATATGAGGTTCTTTTCAATAAATCTTGCCATTTGACTTGCCCCTAGTTTGTTGAAAGATTTAGCTTTGATCCATTTTGAAAAATAATCTACCGCTACTACAATAAAACGGTGACCGTTTAAGGCTCTCGGATGTATCTCTCCTATAATGTCGATCCCCCAAGTGGCAAAGGGCCAGGGTGAAGACATAGAATGCAATTATTCAGGAGGCATATGATTCAAATTACCATACATCTGACATTGTTGGCACTTTTTTACAAACTCAATACAATCTCTCTCCATGGTCAACCAGTAGTAACCTTGTCAAATTATCTTTTTAACTATGGCTAAAGCACTCATGTGTGGACTGCAACTTCCCGCGTGTATTTCTAACATGATATGCTTTACTTCAGGCTTCCTCAAGCATCTCAAGTGCACCCCATCATGCCATCTTTGATATAACTCTCCATGGAAGGTGATGTATTGCAAGGACCACCACCTTATGGCTCTTCTTTCTTTCTTTGTTATCCCCGATGGGTATTCCCTTTCCTCCATAAACCATCTTATATTATCATACCATGCATCATGGTCTGTATCAGTTTCTATGATTGTCTCATATTCATAGCAAGGAGTTGGTGAACTGGTCAAAATCAGAGGCTTGAGGAATAAGTTGACAGGATTTTCCCACACCGAAGCCAATGTGGCTAGGGCATCAGCCATCTGATTTTCTTCTCTTGGTAGGTGTATAAATCTGTACTCCTTAAAGTTCTTCTTCATCATCGTCAAGTAATGTTGGTACGGTTTTAATTTCTCTTCTTTCAACTCCCACTCTCCATTTACTTGGGATACTACTAGCAATGAATTGCCAAAAACTTCCACCTTATCCACCTTCATAATCATCAGGGTTTCCAAACCAAAGATACATGCTTCGTATTACACCATATTATTGGTTGTCCTAAATTTCAACTTTTTGGCCAAGGGGATAAGTTTCCCTTCTGGCAATTCTAGTATGACTCCCAAACCTGCTCCTTTCCTATTCACTGCTCTATCAAAATACATTTTCCATCCTTTTACTTCAATGGCCTCTAAATGTTCATCCAAAAATTCCAAGACTATCTCTTTGCTATCCGGTAATGGTTGTTGGGCCAGGAATTTTGCCACTGCTCTACCTTTGATTGTTTTCCTGGTTACATGCTCAATCTCAAATTCTTTCCAATATTATCAACCATCATCCATACTTCCCAATCAAAGAGGGTGTCTCCCTTAAGTACTTCATTGGATCCAACTTGGAAATTGCTTGTACACTATAAGAATGAAAGTAATGCCGCAACTTCTTAGAAGACAAAACCACAACTATATAGGTCTTTTCAATGATACTATACTTAATTTCATAAGGTAGGAGCTTTCACTCAAATAGTAAACTACGTGCTCCATCCCTAACTCATCTGCTTGGGCTAGCATAGCTCCTACTGACTATTCTTCTACTACTAAGTATAGTAATAGGGGTTTATCGGGTTTAGGTGGTTTCAAAATAGATGGATTTAGTAGATACTCCTTTATTCACTCAAAGGCCTTTTGACACTCTTCATTCCACAGGACTGGCTGATTCTTCTTAAGCAACTTGAAGATAGGCTTATAGATTGTTGTGAGCTTTGCTATAAACCTACTAATGTATTGTAATTTACTAATGAATCCTCAAACTTATCTCTCCATCTTAGGGGCTGGCATATCCTTGATTGCTTTAACTTTGTCAGGGTCAATCTCAATACCATTTGGACCAATCACATGTCCCAATAATTTGCCTGAGGTAACCCTGAACACACACTTCTTCGGATTTAATCTTAGCTTATACTTCAATGCTCTATCGAAGAATAATTCTAAGTTTTGGAAGTGTTGTTCCCTTGTATCTGATTTCACCATCATATAATTAACATATACTTCAACTTCTTTGTGCATCATGTGTCACATCTGCCTACTGTATTTATGTCTAGCAGTCATGTGCACAGCAAGAGAAAGGATCTGGAGAGGTCATCTCTGATGGCGGTTCCTAGAGAAGGTCGCAGGACCAAAGGGACTTAATTGCAGAAATGCAAAGTTTTGGGGAGGTAACTGTAATTTCCAAAAGTTGTGCTGGAGGTTCTTAATAATGCACATAACAGACTCTAAAAATGGAGAGTAGAGAAAAATCGGGTCGCAACGACGCGTAACGATTTTTCCAGAAAACACCCCGTTAGAGAGAAACGAAGACATGTAGACTAGAGGCATTTTGGTCTTTATTAATTAAAATTTATACATGAATCTAAAGTAGGAAATAAACACATGAGTGAGTAGAGAATGTCGAGGGGTTGAATATGAAGCGATCGTCAGAAGAAACGGAGCCCGGGCAAAACTCGAGCAAAGAAAGGACTTAAAGGGAATTTTGTAAAAAGTCGAGGGCTTATTGGTAATTTTTCAAAATGACTTGGAAACCTAAAAATAGACCTTAAAAATAGAAAGTAGAGGTCGAGAGGATCAAAACCATATGTAGTTTACCTCGTGGAACTGTACGGTTTAAAAGTTATGATCGATTAATCGCCGGAATGTAAAGTGGGCCCGGTTCCATGTAGGGACCCTATGGGTGACATGGAACAAATTGGGGTATCAAATGGGAAGAGGGACAAGTTGGAGGACTTAATTGGAAAGAAAAATATAAAAATCTTTTGATGGCCAATCACCATTAGCCATTTAGCATTTATTAAAAGAAGAAAAGAAAGAGGGATGGACAAATGGCCCTAAGGCATTCATCCAACCCAAAAGTGGACATCATTTCCACTATATATATCATGGTAAGAAGAACAAAAACTCTCTCCCACAAAAACTCTAAACCATCGGCCTCCATAGGAAGAACACCAAAGAATTTCTAATTTTTGTCAAGTTTGATTCAAGTTCAAGGTGAGTTTTAAGGTTTTAAAGCATGTAGATTTCAATTCTAGTATCAATTTTGAGTATTTATATATCTATTGGAAGATTGGAAATTAGGGTTCTTATGGTGGATTTGGGAAAAATTTTAAGTAGAGATGATATTGATTAATTAAATGAAAGAATCAAAATTTCTAAGTTTAATAAGGTTAGATTAGGATTTAGTTCGAAAAAAAATGGAAGGGTAGTGCATGTTCTAAATTTCTAAGGTTTATGTTTAAGGTTGTGTTCTTGAATTTCTTGAAGGAAAAACAAAGATTAAGGAAGGAGAAGAAGGAAAAGAAAAAGGGAATTAAAAGAACAAGGTTTGGTACTTTACCTTGGAAGAATTAATTTTCCTTTCAATTTCTTACCAAAACTTTATCTATGGAACTTTTGCTATTGATGCATAAATGTGTTGTTTGAGTTTGAATTCAATTGTTGAGTGGTATTTTTAAATCCATGTAGTGATTGGGTTGTTTAAATTCAAATGAAATCTAATGTTTCCAATGATTTTGGTAAAAGAGTTTATGAACTCCATTTAGTCCAAATTGATTTAAACAATCAAGTTATTTTAAAAGGGAAGTGTCTAAGTCTTCATTACATTATTAGGGAAGCTTCGATATGGGTTTAAAACAGAAAAATAAACAATTTTGCACCAAATGCAAGTGTGGGCCGAATTGGTGTCCTTTGGGATCCAATTCTGGACCTAATTTTGGGCAGCCAGTTGAGGCAGCAAACGATGGAATTTTTCAACGAAATTTTACATGCAATTAGTCAACATATGAGAAAAGTTTCCTGTAAAATTTCAACCAAAAATAAGATCATTTACCTGGTCAAATGTAAGCCTGCAGAGGACTGAAATTTTGACGAAAACCCAGATTTTACTATTCATTTGGCGCTTGCCTTTTGCGTTGCCAATTTTACGCGCCGCGACACTATTCATTTGGTCAATTTGTAATCTTTTGAGGAATGCTTTGAAATGTTTGATATGTTTATTGTGGATGTTAAATATGTGAAAAAGGGTAATGGTTTGACTAAAGAATGTGGTGCGCGGCGTAAATGGCAAAGCGCGACGGGAATTAAAATGATTTCTCGAGTTATTCTAAAATGAAGTTTGAGACTTAAATTGAATCATTTTAACCTTTGTGCTCTGCTGGGTAGTTGAGAGTGGTAGATAAGGGTATGGTGTACTATACTAACTTATGCAGTACTGCTTGATATTGTGATTGAATTGTTATGATCTGAACTCAATGGTGAGGGCCATTGAAGCCAGTGGTGAGGGCCATTGGTTATAACCAGGATGGTGAGGGCCATTCCTGTGATATGATAATGGTGGTGAGGGCCACCTATGTTACAGTGGTGAGGGCCACTGCCTTATCGCTATGGTTCCCTATATTCCAGTAGAGCCAAAGTCCTGTTTTTCTAAACTACGTAATGCAAAATGAGTTCAAATTATGGTTTTTACATTTGTTGAAAGTATATTTACACTGAATGTACAATAACTTCCATTGGTTTAATGTTGGTTGATTTTTGATTCAATTATTTCCTTTTATTTCAAATGCTTTCATGTTTTACTTTTATTTTCATTGGTAAAGTACCCACTGAGCGACATTGCTCAGCGAGTTAAGTTTTCCTTGACTCGTAGGTTCAGAGCAGTAGCTAACTCTTGGGAAGCGACGACCAGACCCACAGCATCTCAGGGTAGATCTCTTAGTTTCCATTATGAGTTAGCCAGTTGTGGCATGTATATGTATATGTAAAATTGGGAATTACTATGTTATACTGTACGTTAGTAGTATGCAATAATAATAAACCTCTACTTTATTTTGTATTAGAAGTGTGAACTCTTCTTACAGGTTTGTAGTTGAGGTTATAAGGTGGATTCATTTGGGAGTGTATTGAAACTAATTGTATTCACATTGGTTTGTGTAAAAATGTTTTCAAAAATCAGAAAAACCAGTTTTGTCGACACTTGGGACCCAATTTCTAGGCAAACCTCTGGCAAAATTTCTGTAAAACTGGAACTAAAATTTGACTAAGTAAAATTGGTAGCAACATTAAGTTAGTGTGGCGCCTCTACTCGACTTACACATGTAGGCCGGGAAGGGGTGTTACATCATGTCATGAAATAGTTTAGTGGCCATCCTCTAGTAGGTTGCTCCAGCATTCTTTAATCCGAACAACATCACCCTATAACAAAATATATCCCATGTAGTAATGAAAGCAGTTTTGGCTTTAACCTCTTGGGTCATTAACAGTTGGTTGTATCCAAAAAATCCATCTACAAATGAATGTAGCACGCTAGAGGCTGCTCTATCAATGAGAACATCTATATGGGGTAAAGAAAAATCATCTTTAGGGGAAGCCTTGTTTAAATCTATATAGTCCACATAGACCCTAATTCTTCCATCTTTCTTTGCCACGGGTACTGTGTTTGCTAGCAAATCTGGATAATCTATCACTTCAAGGAACTTTACTTGTATTTGTTTAGTGACCTCTTCTTTAACCAATTCAGGCCACTCAGGTCTTAATCGCCTAAGCTTTTGTTTGACAGGTTTCATGTGAGCGTAAGTAGGAATAAGATGTTCGGCTTTGTCTCGATCTATTCCAGGCATATCCTAATAAGGCTAAGAAAATACTTTCTCATATTTTTTGAATATTTTTTCAAATCTCTCTCTCTCATCAAGGGTAAGGTAGGATGCTATGCTAATGTTTTTAGGATTTTGGGTTGTTCCCAAATTTAATAATTGTGCATCAACAGAGTTAATATTAAAGATGCTCATGTAACCACTATTTGAATGTATGCAACTATCAGGAGAAACATCACACAAGTAAGCAAAATCAGACTTTACTGCATTTATCTTAGAAAAGAAAACATCATCATCCTCATATAAAGCAGACATATTAAAATCAAAATCAAAATCATTGTTCTCAAAATCATAAAGCAGAATATCTTCAAACTTCTCTTCAACCAGGGCAGCAATCTCCTCTGGAGTCTTCTCGGCTTTCAGGACAGCTTCCTTCTTTTCTTCAGGATTAGGCTCCTTGTCGGCTGGCAAGGTGAGCTCTTTCTTCACTTGCTCCACTAGCTCGACAACATCAGCAAAAATTTCAAAATCCAGGATCAACTTTCCCATGGACATGATTGGCTCAGGCTTTCCTTGGAGTGGTCCCATGTCTGGAGCTTTGACAAAGATTTTTTTGAGTGGTGGGTAGCTCATCTTCTCATTCTTCTTTGGCTGAAAATCTTTGTTGGCTTCATCATATCCTAACCCCTTCTTGGAAGTTTGAGTTTTGAAATCTAGAAGCTTTGTTATACCGGCCTTGCCCTTTCCAAGACTAATTTCTTGAAGGTAGCTCATGTTCTTCATCATGTTCAAGACCTTAGAGTCCACTACTTCATCATCAGAAATTATAGCTACATGGAAACCATTGAGAGGCCTCTCCACCATTAGAGCATTAACAACCTCATTATCCTCGGCCTCGATGACCACCGTCTCATCTCCGTTAGGGAACATTATCTTTTGATGGAGGGTGGAAGGAACTCCACTAGGAGGATGAAACCATGGTAATCCTAGGACTAAGGTAAAGGTAGCAGGTATGTCTAAAATAACAAATTCAACAATAGATTCAATTGGACCAACCTTGATAGCAGCTTTGAAAGTTCCTTCGGCATGTCTCTTGGTGTTGTTAGAAGCCCAAATGGTTACCTCGGTTGTGTTTAGATCCCTTGTTGACATGGATAGTTTTGGCAATATTTTAAGTGGACAAACATTTATGGCGGACTCATCATCAACCATTACATATGGAGTCCTTTTTCCTTTGATTTCCACTTTGATAAAGAGAGGATGGATGTGATCTCTCCCCTCTTCTGGTAAATCCACATCTGAGAAAGATACCGCTCCCATATTAACTTTGCTCTTCTCTTGAATATCTTCACATTTCATTACTCCTTCAATTTTTATGAAGTTGATAAGCTCCTCCGGTGTTATGGAGGTGAAAATTGGCATGCTGGCCAAGGCCTTCGCCATAGTTTCTCGGTGCTTTTTAGAAGTGGCCAATAAGTCCCAAATGCTAACACTTGCTTGGGTTCTCTTCAATTTCTTGAGCACAGTATCATCTTCCTCTTCTTTGTTCCTTACTTTAGCTTCCTTTCCTTTATTAACTTCTACCTCCTTAGGCACTGGCCTTGCATAAGGCTTACCAGATCTTATGTTCATTACATCATCTTCCTCGGGCTTAGACCAGATCCATTCCTCCTTCTTGGGTACAAGATCATCATCACTATCGCTTGAATCCTAAAACCTATTCACAACACAAATTGCTACTTCTTTACCCACCATAACTTGTTCAATTTTGCTAAATACCTCTTCTTCTTTGGTTGCTTCTCTACCCACATCTTGGAAAGAAGACATGACAAAACTTTCATGCAAACCTCCTCCAATCATGAAGGTTGCCGGTGGTGGTACTCTATTAAACCTTGGTAATGGATTGTCTTTGGTGTTCGGCTTGTTGGGCTCTGGCAAATTTCCACTATCAATCAAATTTTGGATCTCATGTGTCTCAACCTCACACATCTATCCGTATTGTGTCCTTGCATTTGATGAAATTGACAAAATGCCTTAGTGTCAAAATTAGGTGGGAGAGGGTTAGACAAAATGCCTTAGTGTCAAAATTAGGTGGGAGAGGGTTAGGCAAAGGACGAGGATTTAAGGGTTGTAACAATCCCTTCCTATGAAGCTTATTGAAAACCCAAGACAGTGGTTTCCCTAATTCTGAAAACTGCCTTCTTGTTCCTTGGCTAGTAGCATGAACACCAACTGCCTTTTGCGTACTTTGGTTACCAGACTGATAGTTTCCTTTCTCGTTCCTTCTTATTGAAAAATAGTTCTTCTCTCTTTCCCATTCTTTAATTTGCAGACTAGCTTGGAGAAGATCTTTGAAATCACGGATGAGTGTATGAGACATCCTTTCATGAAGGCTAGGCAATCACAATCATTCTTATTTGATCAGATTCATCGGGCCTTTTCTTGAGCAATGCAACCTTATTTCTCCATCTTTTCTTAAAGTCCACAAAATTCTCATTTGGCCTTTGTCTAATGGACCCAACTTCCATTAAGGTAACTTCCATCTTAACATTGTACCCATATTGTTGAATGAAAGCCTTGTACAAATGTCCCAATCTTTTTGAGTACTTTCCTCTAAGGTGTTGAACCAATTTTGGACAACAAGGTCTAATAATAGCATGAAATATCTTAGAGTTTGAGCCTTAGTTGCTCGGGCAGACTGCATAGTAGTGATATACTGCTTCACATGGGGTGAGGATTTTTGGTTCCATCAAACTTTGCAAAGAATGACATCTTGAATTTGGATGAAACTTCATCATCTAGCTCAAATAATTTGTCAACTTTGGATATTTCTTCGGTTTTCAGATTCTTCTCAAATTTCTTTTCCAAGTCCACAATCATCTTTTCAACATCAGATGTTTCAGTTTTCTCCATAACTGATCTTTCGACAATCTTCGATTCTTTCTTCTTGTCTTAAGGATCTTGGAAGTATTAAGCCCAATCATCATCATCATCAATGATCACCTTATCATCATCAAAAACCACTTCACCAACTTTAGCCTTCTCTTTTTTCTTTAGCTTCTTAATGCTAGCAGACGCTTCGACATTATTTCCTAAAATTGTAGCCAATTGGTTCTTCATGGTCTCAGCCAGGGCCTCTTTTATTTCTTCCATTTTGGCATTAAGGGCATCATCCACTATTCTTTGAATTTTTTTAGGCTTCATTGCTTTTAGTGAGCAAGTGATTGAGTTGCTACTAGATTCTTCGTCTCCAGCGTAGGTCGGATTATCGTAAGCTTTTGAACTATCATAATCCAGGGATGTGAGCCAGAAAGAATTAATGATATGAGATGCGAATGTATGCATGTATGCATGTATTCACAAACAATAGACAAAGATAAGTAGAATGTCCCTTCCAACCTAATAACTTTCACACACGAATGGCAAGTCTCTTTTCCTAGGTAATATGATTAACAAAATACCAACATGTGGTATCTTGTTTTTGAAAAATTCTCTCAGATGTTTCAACCAATAGTTATATTTTCAAAAATGAAAATTAGTCCATGATAATTCCCATTAATTAGGTTTTAATCCATTCAACAAACTAAAGTAGCTTTTATGCTATATTGGATTAAAACTAAATTTAGAGGTTTATTATAAATAGATTTCTCACTTGAAAAATTAACTAATGATTCATGCCAGAAATAAGCCCATGATTAATAACTCTTAGTATAAACTAGGCTCAAATTGATTTTTGGTATTTCATAATTGACCTAAATATTTGTGAGCTCTTATAAAGGTTGAAAATAATTTTGTTTCTAAGCCCATTGTAAAAGGATTTTAGAAAAAAGGGATTTTGGGCTTTGTATTTGAGTCTTGAGAAAAGAATTTTTTTTTTATTTATTTTTAGAAAAAGTATTATGTCCAAAGACCATCTTGAAAAGTTTTGAAAATAGCTTTGGTCTTTTGGACTTTAAAGAAAAATTCATTTGAGCTCACAATGAACTTGGGTCATATTAGAAAAAGAACAAACCAAATAGGCCATAATTTAAGCCAAGATAAATTAATCATAGTCCAACAACAAGCATTTGAGCTAAAAACCTAAGGAAAGTAACTAGGCCAATTACATAAGCTTTAGTCTTTGGGTTGAAAGGCTTAGGTTCCCATAGCAAGTATATACCAAATGGTACAAGTGTCACATCCGCCCACTATATTTATGTCTAGCAGTCATATGCTCAGCAAGAGAAAGGATCTGGAGAGGTCATCTCTGATGGCGGTTCCTAGAGAAGGTCGTAGGACCAAAGGGACGTAATTGCAAAAATGTAAAGTTTTGGGGAGGTGACTGTAATTTCAAAAAGTTTTGGGGAGGTAACTGTAATTTCCAAAAGTTGTACTGGAAGTTCATAATAGTGCACATAACAGACTCCAAAGATGGAGAGTAGAGAAAAATTAGGTCGCAATGACGCGTAACGGTTTTTCCAGAAAACGCACGGTTTGGAAAATATAGGGGATTTTGACTAGGGCCATTTTAGTCATTATACATGAATCCAAAGTAGAAAATAAACATAAGAGTGAGTACAGGACATCGAGGGGTTGAATATGAAATGATCGTCAGAAGAAACGGAGCTGGGCAAAACCCGAGCAAAGAAAGGACCTAAAGGGAATTTTTACAAAAGTCAAGGGCATGAGCGTAATTTTTATAAATTAGTTCAAAATCAAGAATGAATGTCGAAAAGGGAAACTAGAGGTTGAAAGGAGGAGAACGGTACGTTTTACGCGTCGTAAAACCACCCGGTTAGGAAGGAAAGGCAAAACCTTCAATTGAAGGGTATTTTGGTCTTTTCACTTCCACCCAAGCACCAAGGGGGCCATGTGAGATAATTTGAGGGTTAATTTGGTAAATTTCCAAGGGAGGAAACATGGCATAGTAATTTTCTAGAAAAGACACATGGCAAAATCTTGTTTAAAGACATTTTTGGGTTGGATTAATCTTAACCCTTCAAAATGAAATTAATTAAATAAATGGAAAATGGAAAAATATAAAAAGGGAGAGAAGGATGATTAAAGAACTAAGAACACATATTTTTCTCTCCATTTTGAGAGGCATGGCCGAATTCTCTCCACCAAAAAAGGGAAGGAATTTTTTCAAGTGTTCAAATGGATTTTTGGAAGGAAAAGCTTAATTTTAAGGTAAGGATTCCAATTCTAGCTTTAGTTTATTCATTTGATTTATAGTTTTCAAGTTATCAATGAAAGAAAAGTTGGGAAGATTATGGGAAAGTTAAGGAAGTGAAGAGAAATTAGATTAAATGATCCATACATGTAGAAGTGATGAATAAATGGTAATTAGTAGCTTTAGATAGCAAGAATCAAGGCTTGAACATATGGTTTCTATCATGTTCTTATTATGGAAGTTATGAAAATTATAGGAAATCAAAGGGATAAAGAAGAAGAAGGGAAGAAAGAATAGGGCAGGCAAGGAACAAAGCAAATAAACAAGGTTTGGTACTTTACCTTGGAAAAATACTTTACCGTAAAAGAAATTTTATTTTTCTTACAAACTTTGGTTTATGGAATTTTTGATGTGATGCTTAAATGTATTGATTGAGTTTAAATTAAATGTTTGAATTATTTTCTTGGTTTCTTATGGCAATTGAGTTGTTTAAAATTAATTGAAACCAAATGTTTTGAGAAAATTTCGCAAGTTGATTTGGTAAGTTGTTTTGAACTTTAATTGGTTTGATTTGAGTTAAACATGCAAACGTTGTCAAAGGGAAGTGTTTGAATCTTCACTTTATCATTAAAGAAGCCTTCATATTGATTTGAAAAAGAAAAATAAACTATCTCATGTATTTCATATGTTTGGGCCGAAATGGTCCCAAAACGGCAGCTTTCTGGATCTTTTTATGACAGTTGTTTGAGGTAGCAAATGAATGAAATTTTCAACGAAATTTTACGTGTAATTAGTCAACATATGAAGTAAGTTTTCTGTAAAATTTCAGCCAAAAATAAGATCGTTTACTTGGTCAAATGGAAGACTGAAGTGGACCGAAATTTTGATGAAAACCCAGATTTTACAATTCATATGGTCATGCCATTTGCGTCGCCGATTTTTCGTGCCGCGACACTATTCATTTGGTCAATTTGTGATCTTTTGAGGAATGCATTGAAATGTTTAATATGTTTATTGTGGATATTAAATATGTGAAAAAGGGTAATGGTGCACGATGGGAATTAAAATGATTTCTTGAGTCATTCTAAAATGAAGTTTGAGACTTAAATTGAATCATTTTAATCTTTTTGCTCTACTGGATAGTTGGGAGTGGTAGATAAGGGTATGGTGCACTATACTAACTTATGCAGTACTGCCACTTATTGTGTTTGATATGCCCCGGCGGTTACCCTCGGGTATAGGCCGTGGAGTGGAGATGTTGTGAATTTGTGATTGGAATGCCCCGGCGGTTACCTTCGGGTATAGGCCGTGGAGCGGAGATGTTGTGAAATTGTGATTGGAATGCCCCAGTGGTTACGTTCGGGTATAGGCCGTGGAGCAGAGATGTTGTGAAATTGTGATTGGAATGCTCCGACGGTTACCTACGGGTATAGGCCGTAGAGCGGAATTGGTTATAACCATGGTGGTGAGGGCCACCTATGTTACAGTGGTGAGGGTCACTGCCTTATCGCTATGATTCCCTATATGCCAGTAGAGCCTGAGCCAAATTCCTATTTTTCTAAAACTACGTACTGCAAAATGAGTTGA
The DNA here is from genome assembly GCA_947685225.1 of Garcia nutans. Classification (NCBI taxonomy): domain Eukaryota; kingdom Viridiplantae; phylum Streptophyta; class Magnoliopsida; order Malpighiales; family Euphorbiaceae; genus Garcia; species Garcia nutans. Next base: position 30,386,734 of record CANTUV010000005.1, on the reverse strand, counting down.
ATTATGGTGTTTACATTTGTTGAAAGTATATCTACACTGAATGGACAATAACTTCCATTGGTTTAATGTTAGTTGATTTTTGATTTAATTATTTCCTTTTAGTTCAAATGCTTTCATGTTTTACTTATATTTTCATCGGTAGAGTACCCACTGAGCGTCATTGCTCAGCGAGTTGAGTTTTCTTGACTCATAGGTTCAGAGCAGTAGATTTTCGTGATTAGCATCGAGCAGCACAACACAGCGCAGCACCTCAGAGTAGCCTTTCATTTCCTATATTATGAGTTGGCTAGTTGTGGCATGTATATGAAAGTATAAGATTGAGAATTTCTATGTTATACTATACGTTAGTAGTATGTAATAATAAGAAACCTCTACTTTAATTTGTATTAGAAGTGTGAATTCTTCTTGCAGGTTTGTAGTTGAGGTTATAACGTGGATTCATTGGGAGTGTTTTGAAACTGATTGTATTCGCATTGGTTTGTGTAAAAATGTTTAAAAAAAAATTAGAAAAATCAGTTTTGTCGACACTTGGGACCCAAATTTCTAGGCGAACCTCTGGCAGCAAAATTTCTGTAAAATCGGAACTAAAATTTGACTAAGTAAAATTGGTAGCAACATTAGGATAGTGTGGCGCCTCTACTCAGCTTGCACATGTAGGCCGGGAAGAGGTGTTACAATTTTGGTATCAGAGCTCCGGTTTAGCCAATTATGGGTAATCCAACATAGGAGGATGTACGTTTTATGTCGGGAGTGGCCATTACCGACGTAAAATGAGATATCCTATAGTAAATAGGAGATAAAAAGTAGGTATCATTCAGGAAGGAAATATAGGAAAATAAATAAGGGTATGTTTGCATATATTTGATTAAGTGATTTGTCTTTATATACATGCCACATAGGGTTTAATAGTGCTGCTGAGTTGTGCTGTTTTTTTACTGTGAGTTATGTGTTAGAATATAGATGTCGCGAGAGTCCTCTCAAAGAGCCGTAGAGGAGGAAGTTGAATCTCGAGCGTCACATATTGTAGAGATGCATGTATCTGAAACACCGGAGGCTGAGCAACCCCCAGCGGGAGCTCCTCTTCCGAATGAGATGTTGCAATAGATGGTTGCAGCGCTGCGACAGATAGCGGGCGTTGCCCCAACACCAGCACCCTCTCCTGCTGTGGGAGGGGAAAGGAAACCCCAGATCAAAAAAGATAAGAAAGTACGGGGCGAAGGAGCTTAGGGCCCGAAAGGACGATGATTCTTCTACAGCGAGTATTGGCTGGAAGGAACGGTATGAGCCTTAGATCAGTTACAGTGTACGCCAGAAGAGCGAGTGGTATGTGCTACTTCCTTATTAGTGGAAGAAGCATATATATGGTGGGACACAGTTCAACAACGAGTTCCACCGGAACAGAGGACATGGGATTTCTTTGTGAATGAGTTCAAGAGGAAGTTTATATCGGAGGCATACCTAGATGCCAAGAAAAAGGAGTTTCTACACTTAAAGCAAGGTCGACTGACCGTTGCCGAATATGAGAGGGAATTTACTAGGCTGAGTAGGTATGCCAAGAAGATAATTGAAGACGAACATGATAGGTGTAAGCAATTCCAGGATGGTTTGAATAATGAGATTAGGATGCAGTTAATTGCTGCTAATATCAAGGAATTTTCCGAGTTGGTCACTAGGGCTCTGGAAGTAGAGCAATGTCAGAAGGATGAGCGAAATAGGAGACAGAGGGTAAGACCAAGAAGGGATACCCAGAGTTATTTAAAAAATTTCCAGCCACCAAGGAAATAGTTTAGAGAAGGTAGTTCCATGGGAGGAAATCAGAGCAGGATATCCAGTCAAAGGTCGATTTGGGGCGACCCGAGTCAAGCTACCTTTGTAGCCAGTACTGGTAGGTTTGGGAGACGACAAGGAAGAGGGCGTGGCCAAGGTGGAGGTAACTTTGCTCAGTCCGAAACTATCGGAGGAAGTGAAAACACCCATCCACACTGTGTTTAATGTGGGCGTAGGCATTCAGGAAAATGTTGGGGCAAGGCCTGGGTATGTTTTATTTATGGAGCGAAGGACCTCTTTAAACGAGAATGACCCTTAAGACAGCAAAACACACTAGATAATACCGAATGATCTCGAGCCGTAGCTGGAAGGGAAAAGGGGCAGAGGTAGAGGACAAAGCTCTTCGCAAGTTCAATCCGAAACGATGGACAGACCTGAAACTATAGCTCCTGCCAAGATGTATGCAATGAGGGCACGTGAAGAAGAGGAAGCCCCCGACGTCATAGCAGGTTAGCTATTTATGTTTGGAATACCAATTTATGCTTTAACAGATCCAGGTTCTTCATACTTATATTCATACTTATATATATATATGTATGAAAAAAAAAAACAAATGGATTTAGAAGTAGAACTTGAAACAGATAGAGTGTTAGTTACAAATCCTTTGGGTAGTGAGATGGTTACCAGGAAGGTAATAAAGGATTTTCCAGTAGAAGTACACGGACACACTTTCTTAGGTGATCTGTTTGAGTTGCCATTCCAGGAATTTGACGTAATACTTGGAATGGATTGGCTGACCAAACATAAGGCATTAGTGGACTGAGAAAAAAAAAAAGAAAGACGGATCCCTAAGACTATGTGTAGATTATCGGCAGTTAAATAAGCTGATGATTAAGAATAAATACCCGCTACCCCGGATAGACGATTTATTTGATCAATTGAAAGGTGTGGGAGTTTTCTCAAAGATTGATTTGCGATCCGGCTATCATCAACTGAAGATTAAAGATGAAGATATACCAAAGACTACATTCAGAACCCGATATAGACATTATGAGTTTATCGTAATGCCTTTTAGGCTCACGAATGCACCTGCGGTATTCATGGATTGGATGAACCGGATTTTCCATCCTTATTTGGACCAGTTTGTCATGGTATTCATCGATGACATACTGGTTTACTCAAAGAATGCACAGGATCATGACCGGCACTTGAGAATCGTGTTACAAACATTGAGGGAGAAGCAGTTATACGCCAAATTCAACAAGTGTGAATTTTGGTTAGAAGAAGTGGCCTTTTTAGGACATATTGTATCGGCGGAAGGAATAAGAGTTGATTCTAAGAAGGTAGAAGCAGTATTGGGTTTGAAAGAATGCTATTAGTGGCCAGGGATCAAGAGAGATGTAGTAGATTACGTGGCGAAATTTTTAACCTGCCAATAAGTAAAGGCAGAACATCAACTACCCTCGGGACTTCTACAACCTATTACAATTCCAACATGGAAATGGGATCGTATAACTGTAACATCCCGAATTCCAGATTGGTAAGAAACAGACATAGAGGATATGATTTAGGCTTAGAACAAAGGAACTTAGAACATGACCTATAACTTGAGCTCGAATTTCATCCAAGTTAATGACAGAATTAGAGAGTCTCAAAGAAGACTTAATTGTTTATTTGTGTCTTAGATAGACGTATAACTTTAAATTACCCAATTTGGAGTTGTACAGAATAAGATATGATGGATTTAGTAGACAATGTGCAAGCTGCCTCAGGACAGCATAGTAGGCTTGACTTCAAAGGACCGTCAAAAATCAGATATAGCTCGGATCAACCTGAAATTTTGACACAATGTAGCCCTAGATGTCTAGTCTCAGTAGGAATAAGAATTACTTCATTTGGAGTTGTGAGTAAAAAGATATTAATAAATAAAGACAGCAAGATCAAGAAGGGATATCAAAAGGACCTAAGTGGAAATTTCTCAAAAGTTAGGGGCAACTATGTAAACTTAAAAATTTAGTGTCGGAAGTTCTTAATAGTGCCCATATACGACCCCGGAAGAATATTCTTGAGATTAATCGGGTCATAACCGTGGGTTTCAATTTTTCCTGAAAACGCACGGTTTGTAAGTTACGGGCGATTTGTAAGTTACTAGCCATTAAATCCAAATGTGTTGGACAAATCATGGCCATTGAAAATAAACCAAATCCTAGCCATTAAATCCAAATGTGTTGGACAAATCATGGCCATTGAAAATAAATAAATTAATTAAATGTAAATTAAATTATAAATAACTAATTTTGGTCTTCCAAACACAAGTAAGGATCAAAAAGACACCACCATCACCACTTTTCTTCTTCTTTAAGTCGTGCTCCCCCTCCCTTCCATTTTCAAGGAGACAAGTTTCAAGTCCAAGCCATTTCTCAAGTGAAATTCAATAGGAAATAAGGTAAGATACCATCCTAAGTCTTATTCTTTCATTAGAATTAGGTATTAGGCTATGTTTAGGAAGATTTGATATTATGTTCATGTTGGGAAAGAATTAGTAAGTTGATGATTATGGTGAAAAATGATAAACTACTTAAAGGAAATGATGAAAATGGTGATTATTAGTAAGAATAAGTAAAGGATTGTTAGAAAATCATAAGGTAGCATTATGTTCATATCTAGGGTTTGTTCTTACATATGTGGCATATTAAATTCATAGGAAATCAAGGAGATTAGAGAGGAAAGGAAGTGAAATAGATAAGAAGAGCAAGGAAAAGCAAGGTTTGGTACTTTAACCATTGAACTCCTTTTTGAAAATTTTTCTGTTTTACAATTAGTAAACTGCTGTGACTTGTACGATTTTAAATTAAATATAGAAACATTATATTGAGTTGAATTTTGGATATGTTGTTGTTTAATAAGTCTAGTATTTGAGAAAAATAATTTGGAACCACATTGATTGAATTTAATTTACGGAATTTATAAAATTCAAAACTGCTGCCAGGATGCAGGGCAACTGGAGCAGTCTGGTTGGGTGAACTATTTGACCAAGATTTTGTGTCCATTTTGATCTGAAATTTTAAAGGAATGATTTTAACATGTAAAAATAAATTCTGTAAAAATTTTAGAATTTTTACTCAAGTGGATTATTTTATACGATTTTTCAAAATAAGGATCGAGTTGAGTCCAAAACCAGAATTTACTATTCATATGGTCATTTTGCTAATATTCATTTGGTCATTTTTCAAAAGTAATCCAATTGATTCCTTATGAATATAAATGAGTATAGTATGTTATTAAAATGATAAAATATGATATTTCACGTTGAAATATTATAAGAACCATAAGTCGATAATTGTATAATGCATATTCGATTAAGAAATGGTATGAGAATTTTGGCTCCACTTGGTATCTGGGACAGTACTGAGTACGGTAAGGGTATGATATATCATACTATATGCAGTGCTGCTTTAATATAGGACTTCGGTCCGAGCTATATAGGGTGACGACCCGAGCTATATAGGACTTCGGTCCGAGTTATATAGGGTGACGACCCGAGCTATATAGGACTTCGGTCCGAGTTATATAGGGCAATCGCCCGAGTTATATAGGACTCCGGTCCGAGGGCTTCGGCCACAGATTCCACAAGGCTTGGTCCGCAATTTTTTTAGGGCCACAGCCACAGAATATATATACAGTTGTTTCAGTTAGTTCCTTACCATACGTTAGTCTACCAAATTACCTTGTGGAGCGAAATGATAAAATGATAATTACTGAATAAATGACATGTATGGATTGTTGTTACTGTGATATTATTTTTCAATACGACTCATTGATTTTAAAAATGCATTATGCTTTTATTATTTATTTTTCGTAATTAGTTAAAGTACCCACTAAGCAATGCTTAGCGAGTTTAGTTTCTTCTAAACTCGTAGGTTATTAGTAAGGAGCCAGTAGCGAGCAGAAGAGTGCTGCGATTTGCGGGTCATCAAGAAGTTTAGGTGGTGCTCTTCATTTTGTATTTTGATATTAGAAACTGGCATGTACTTATTTGAACAATACAAAGAGATAACTTGATGTAGCATGTAAATCTAGTAATGTATAATAACTGTATGATTTTGATTTGAGTTGGGTTGTGAATATAGAAGTGTGAATTCTTCTTGCAGGATTGTAGTTGAGGTTATAAGGGTGGATTTTTGGGAGTGTGCTAGTATTGAATTGTGAAACAAAATGCTTTTCATAAATAAGAAAAAATCAGTTTTGTCGACACTTGGGACCTCCATTTTTAGGGGAGGTTATGGCAAAATTTTTTTAAAATCTGCACTTAAAAATTGCTAAGTAAAATATAAAGACACAACCATCATGAGATAACAGTCCATCTTGGTCTATTAACGTAGGCTAAGATGGGGTGTTACATTTGTGGTATCAGAGCATAGGTTTAGTCGATTTTGGGAGATAGGTAGTAAGTAAATAACTATGTGTGCCATGTAAGATAAAGTAACGAGAAAGTTATCTTATGAATAGGTAAAAGTACATGCCAGATAGGAATTGATAATCGAGTTATATGTTGATGATGTGTAATTATACGTAAGAATCATGCATGAATAAGTAAGTTTCGAGGCGAAACTTAAATTAAGGGGGATAGAATTGTAACATCCCGAATTCCAGATTGGTAAGAAACAGACATAGAGGATATGATTTAGGCTTAGAACAAAGGAACTTAGAACATGACCTATAACTTGAGCTCGAATTTCATCCAAGTTAATGACAGAATTAGAGAGTCTCAAAGAAGACTTAATTGTTTATTTGTGTCTTAGATAGACGTATAACTTTAAATTACCCAATTTGGAGTTGTACAGAATAAGATATGATGGATTTAGTAGACAATGTGCAAGCTGCCTCAGGACAGCATAGTAGGCTTGACTTCAAAGGACCGTCAAAAATCAGATATAGCTCGGATCAACCTGAAATTTTGACACAATGTAGCCCTAGATGTCTAGTCTCAGTAGGAATAAGAATTACTTCATTTGGAGTTGTGAGTAAAAAGATATTAATAAATAAAGACAGCAAGATCAAGAAGGGATATCAAAAGGACCTAAGTGGAAATTTCTCAAAAGTTAGGGGCAACTATGTAAACTTAAAAATTTAGTGTCGGAAGTTCTTAATAGTGCCCATATACGACCCCGGAAGAATATTCTTGAGATTAATCGGGTCATAACCGTGGGTTTCAATTTTTCCTGAAAACGCACGGTTTGTAAGTTACGGGCGATTTGTAAGTTACTAGCCATTAAATCCAAATGTGTTGGACAAATCATGGCCATTGAAAATAAACCAAATCCTAGCCATTAAATCCAAATGTGTTGGACAAATCATGGCCATTGAAAATAAATAAATTAATTAAATGTAAATTAAATTATAAATAACTAATTTTGGTCTTCCAAACACAAGTAAGGATCAAAAAGACACCACCATCACCACTTTTCTTCTTCTTTAAGTCGTGCTCCCCCTCCCTTCCATTTTCAAGGAGACAAGTTTCAAGTCCAAGCCATTTCTCAAGTGAAATTCAATAGGAAATAAGGTAAGATACCATCCTAAGTCTTATTCTTTCATTAGAATTAGGTATTAGGCTATGTTTAGGAAGATTTGATATTATGTTCATGTTGGGAAAGAATTAGTAAGTTGATGATTATGGTGAAAAATGATAAACTACTTAAAGGAAATGATGAAAATGGTGATTATTAGTAAGAATAAGTAAAGGATTGTTAGAAAATCATAAGGTAGCATTATGTTCATATCTAGGGTTTGTTCTTACATATGTGGCATATTAAATTCATAGGAAATCAAGGAGATTAGAGAGGAAAGGAAGTGAAATAGATAAGAAGAGCAAGGAAAAGCAAGGTTTGGTACTTTAACCATTGAACTCCTTTTTGAAAATTTTTCTGTTTTACAATTAGTAAACTGCTGTGACTTGTACGATTTTAAATTAAATATAGAAACATTATATTGAGTTGAATTTTGGATATGTTGTTGTTTAATAAGTCTAGTATTTGAGAAAAATAATTTGGAACCACATTGATTGAATTTAATTTACGGAATTTATAAAATTCAAAACTGCTGCCAGGATGCAGGGCAACTGGAGCAGTCTGGTTGGGTGAACTATTTGACCAAGATTTTGTGTCCATTTTGATCTGAAATTTTAAAGGAATGATTTTAACATGTAAAAATAAATTCTGTAAAAATTTTAGAATTTTTACTCAAGTGGATTATTTTATACGATTTTTCAAAATAAGGATCGAGTTGAGTCCAAAACCAGAATTTACTATTCATATGGTCATTTTGCTAATATTCATTTGGTCATTTTTCAAAAGTAATCCAATTGATTCCTTATGAATATAAATGAGTATAGTATGTTATTAAAATGATAAAATATGATATTTCACGTTGAAATATTATAAGAACCATAAGTCGATAATTGTATAATGCATATTCGATTAAGAAATGGTATGAGAATTTTGGCTCCACTTGGTATCTGGGACAGTACTGAGTACGGTAAGGGTATGATATATCATACTATATGCAGTGCTGCTTTAATATAGGACTTCGGTCCGAGCTATATAGGGTGACGACCCGAGCTATATAGGACTTCGGTCCGAGTTATATAGGGTGACGACCCGAGCTATATAGGACTTCGGTCCGAGTTATATAGGGCAATCGCCCGAGTTATATAGGACTCCGGTCCGAGGGCTTCGGCCACAGATTCCACAAGGCTTGGTCCGCAATTTTTTTAGGGCCACAGCCACAGAATATATATACAGTTGTTTCAGTTAGTTCCTTACCATACGTTAGTCTACCAAATTACCTTGTGGAGCGAAATGATAAAATGATAATTACTGAATAAATGACATGTATGGATTGTTGTTACTGTGATATTATTTTTCAATACGACTCATTGATTTTAAAAATGCATTATGCTTTTATTATTTATTTTTCGTAATTAGTTAAAGTACCCACTAAGCAATGCTTAGCGAGTTTAGTTTCTTCTAAACTCGTAGGTTATTAGTAAGGAGCCAGTAGCGAGCAGAAGAGTGCTGCGATTTGCGGGTCATCAAGAAGTTTAGGTGGTGCTCTTCATTTTGTATTTTGATATTAGAAACTGGCATGTACTTATTTGAACAATACAAAGAGATAACTTGATGTAGCATGTAAATCTAGTAATGTATAATAACTGTATGATTTTGATTTGAGTTGGGTTGTGAATATAGAAGTGTGAATTCTTCTTGCAGGATTGTAGTTGAGGTTATAAGGGTGGATTTTTGGGAGTGTGCTAGTATTGAATTGTGAAACAAAATGCTTTTCATAAATAAGAAAAAATCAGTTTTGTCGACACTTGGGACCTCCATTTTTAGGGGAGGTTATGGCAAAATTTTTTTAAAATCTGCACTTAAAAATTGCTAAGTAAAATATAAAGACACAACCATCATGAGATAACAGTCCATCTTGGTCTATTAACGTAGGCTAAGATGGGGTGTTACATTTGTGGTATCAGAGCATAGGTTTAGTCGATTTTGGGAGATAGGTAGTAAGTAAATAACTATGTGTGCCATGTAAGATAAAGTAACGAGAAAGTTATCTTATGAATAGGTAAAAGTACATGCCAGATAGGAATTGATAATCGAGTTATATGTTGATGATGTGTAATTATACGTAAGAATCATGCATGAATAAGTAAGTTTCGAGGCGAAACTTAAATTAAGGGGGATAGAATTGTAACATCCCGAATTCCAGATTGGTAAGAAACAGACATAGAGGATATGATTTAGGCTTAGAACAAAGGAACTTAGAACATGACCTATAACTTGAGCTCGAATTTCATCCAAGTTAATGACAGAATTAGAGAGTCTCAAAGAAGACTTAATTGTTTATTTGTGTCTTAGATAGACGTATAACTTTAAATTACCCAATTTGGAGTTGTACAGAATAAGATATGATGGATTTAGTAGACAATGTGCAAGCTGCCTCAGGACAGCATAGTAGGCTTGACTTCAAAGGACCGTCAAAAATCAGATATAGCTCGGATCAACCTGAAATTTTGACACAATGTAGCCCTAGATGTCTAGTCTCAGTAGGAATAAGAATTACTTCATTTGGAGTTGTGAGTAAAAAGATATTAATAAATAAAGACAGCAAGATCAAGAAGGGATATCAAAAGGACCTAAGTGGAAATTTCTCAAAAGTTAGGGGCAACTATGTAAACTTAAAAATTTAGTGTCGGAAGTTCTTAATAGTGCCCATATACGACCCCGGAAGAATATTCTTGAGATTAATCGGGTCATAACCGTGGGTTTCAATTTTTCCTGAAAACGCACGGTTTGTAAGTTACGGGCGATTTTCCGATAAGGACATTTTGGACATTTCCACTGGAGGGGCGATTTTGTAATTAAATATAACTTTGGGGGCAAAATATTAAAAGAAAAAAAACCACTTTCAAGTGGCCAAATCCTAGCCATTAAATCCAAATGTGTTGGACAAATCATGGCCATTGAAAATAAACCAAATCCTAGCCATTAAATCCAAATGTGTTGGACAAATCATGGCCATTGAAAATAAACCAAATCCTAGCCATTAAATCCAAATGTGTTGGACAAATCATGGCCATTGAAAATAAATAAATTAATTAAATGTAAATTAAATTATAAATAACTAATTTTGGTCTTCCAAACACAAGTAAGGATCAAAAAGACACCACCATCACCACTTTTCTTCTTCTTTAAGTCGTGCTCCCCCTCCCTTCCATTTTCAAGGAGACAAGTTTCAAGTCCAAGCCATTTCTCAAGTGAAATTCAATAGGAAATAAGGTAAGATACCATCCTAAGTCTTATTCTTTCATTAGAATTAGGTATTAGGCTATGTTTAGGAAGATTTGATATTATGTTCATGTTGGGAAAGAATTAGTAAGTTGATGATTATGGTGAAAAATGATAAACTACTTAAAGGAAATGATGAAAATGGTGATTATTAGTAAGAATAAGTAAAGGATTGTTAGAAAATCATAAGGTAGCATTATGTTCATATCTAGGGTTTGTTCTTACATATGTGGCATATTAAATTCATAGGAAATCAAGGAGATTAGAGAGGAAAGGAAGTGAAATAGATAAGAAGAGCAAGGAAAAGCAAGGTTTGGTACTTTAACCATTGAACTCCTTTTTGAAAATTTTTCTGTTTTACAATTAGTAAACTGCTGTGACTTGTACGATTTTAAATTAAATATAGAAACATTATATTGAGTTGAATTTTGGATATGTTGTTGTTTAATAAGTCTAGTATTTGAGAAAAATAATTTGGAACCACATTGATTGAATTTAATTTACGGAATTTATAAAATTCAAAACTGCTGCCAGGATGCAGGGCAACTGGAGCAGTCTGGTTGGGTGAACTATTTGACCAAGATTTTGTGTCCATTTTGATCTGAAATTTTAAAGGAATGATTTTAACATGTAAAAATAAATTCTGTAAAAATTTTAGAATTTTTACTCAAGTGGATTATTTTATACGATTTTTCAAAATAAGGATCGAGTTGAGTCCAAAACCAGAATTTACTATTCATATGGTCATTTTGCTAATATTCATTTGGTCATTTTTCAAAAGTAATCCAATTGATTCCTTATGAATATAAATGAGTATAGTATGTTATTAAAATGATAAAATATGATATTTCACGTTGAAATATTATAAGAACCATAAGTCGATAATTGTATAATGCATATTCGATTAAGAAATGGTATGAGAATTTTGGCTCCACTTGGTATCTGGGACAGTACTGAGTACGGTAAGGGTATGATATATCATACTATATGCAGTGCTGCTTTAATATAGGACTTTGGTCCGAGCTATATAGGGTGACGACCCGAGCTATATAGGACTTCGGTCCGAGTTATATAGGGTGACGACCCGAGCTATATAGGACTTCGGTCCGAGTTATATAGGGCAATCGCCCGAGTTATATAGGACTCCGGTCCGAGGGCTTCGACCACAGATTCCACAAGGCTTGGTCCGCAATTTTTTTAGGGCCACAGCCACAGAATATATATACAGTTGTTTCAGTTAGTTCCTTACCATACGTTAGTCTACCAAATTACCTTGTGGAGCGAAATGATAAAATGATAATTACTGAATAAATGACATGTATGGATTGTTGTTACTGTGATATTATTTTTCAATACGACTCATTGATTTTAAAAATGCATTATGCTTTTATTATTTATTTTTCGTAATTAGTTAAAGTACCCACTAAGCAATGCTTAGCGAGTTTAGTTTCTTCTAAACTCGTAGGTTATTAGTAAGGAGCCAGTAGCGAGCAGAAGAGTGCTGCGATTTGCGGGTCATCAAGAAGTTTAGGTGGTGCTCTTCATTTTGTATTTTGATATTAGAAACTGGCATGTACTTATTTGAACAATACAAAGAGATAACTTGATGTAGCATGTAAATCTAGTAATGTATAATAACTGTATGATTTTGATTTGAGTTGGGTTGTGAATATAGAAGTGTGAATTCTTCTTGCAGGATTGTAGTTGAGGTTATAAGGGTGGATTTTTGGGAGTGTGCTAGTATTGAATTGTGAAACAAAATGCTTTTCATAAATAAGAAAAAATCAGTTTTGTCGACACTTGGGACCTCCATTTTTAGGGGAGGTTATGGCAAAATTTTTTTAAAATCTGCACTTAAAAATTGCTAAGTAAAATATAAAGACACAACCATCATGAGATAACAGTCCATCTTGGTCTATTAACGTAGGCTAAGATGGGGTGTTACAATAACTATAGATTTTGTGGCGGGACTACCAATAACAAGAGACAAACATGATGCAATATGGGTGATAGTAGACCAGCTAACTAAGTCAGCTCAATTCTTACCAGTAAGGATGAACTACTACCTGGATAAGTTAGCAGACTTGTACATTAAAGAGATTGTGCGACTTCATTTAGTTCCAACATCAATCATATCAGACAAAGATCCACGCTTTATGTCAAACTTTGGCAAAAGTTCCAAAGGGCTTTGGGAAATCGAACAGACTAGAGTAAGTCGTTTCATGCACAGATGGACGGACAGTCAGAGAGGGTAATCCAGATCTTGGAAGATATGTTAAGAGCGTGCATATTAGAATTCAAAGGTAGCTAGGAGAAGTACTTAAGTTTAATGGAGTTCGCTTACAACAACAGCTACCAGTCCAGTATATAGATGGCTCCTTATGAAGCACTATAAGGATGAAAATGCAGGACTCCAATTTGCTGGACGGAATTAAGCGAAGCAAAGATCTTGGGCCCGAAGATAGTTAAGGAGACCGAGGAGAAAGTATGAATTATTCGAGATCGGTTAAAAGCTGTAGCGGATAGACAAAAATCATACGCAGACCTGAAGAGAAGGGACATAGAATTCAATGTTGGTGATAAGGTATTTCTTAAGGTTTCACCATGGAAGAAAGTGCTAAGATTTAAACAAAAGGGTAAGCTAAGTTCAAGGTTATTGGGCCTTACAAAGTCATTGAACGTATAGGTCCAGTAGCTTATCGGCTAGCATTACCATCCGAGCTAGACAAGATGAATAACGTATTCCACGTGTCGATATTAAGACGGTATTGTTCGGACCCGTCACACATCATAAAGACCCAGGATATTGAAGTTCAGCCTGATTTGACATATGAAGAAGAACCAGTGGAAATCTTGGCACTGGAAATGAAAGAACTTTGGAATAAAATGATTCCATTAGTCAAAGTACTCTGAAGAAACCACAAGGTGGAGGAAGCAATACCCATATTTGTTTCCACCTGATGGGCTTCAGGGAGAAGCCTAAATTAACGAGAGAGGAACTGTCACATCTGCCCACTATATTTATGTCTAGCAGTCATATGCTCAGCAAGAGAAAGGATCTGGAGAGGTCATCTCTGATGGCGGTTCCTAGAGAAGGTCGTAAGACCAAAGGGACCTAATTGCAAAAATGTAAAGTTTTGGGGAATTCAAAAAGTTTTGGGGAGGTAACTGTAATTTCCAAAAGTTGTACTGGAAGTTCTTAATAGTGCACATAACAGACTCCAAAGATGGAGAGTAGAGAAAAATTTGGTCGCAATGACACGTAACGATTTTTCCAGAAAACGCACAGTTTGGAAGATATAGGGGACTTTGACTAGGGCCATTTTGGTCATTATACATGAATCCAAAGTAGAAAATAAACATAAGAGTGAGTAGAGGACGTCGAGGGTTTGAATATGAAATGATCGTCAGAAGAAACAGAGCTGGGCAAAACCCGAGCAAAGAAAGGACCTAAAGGGAATTTTTACAAAAGTCAAGGGCATGAGTGTAATTTTTATAAATTAGTTCAAAATCAAGAATGAATGTCGAAAAGGGAAACTAGAGGTTGAAAGGAGGAGAACGGTACGTTTTACGCGTCGTAAAACCACCCGGTTAGGAAGGAAAGGCAAAACCTTCAATTGAAGGGTATTTTGGTCTTTTCACTTCCACCCAAGCACCAAGGGGGCCATGTGCGATAATTTGAGGGTTAATTTGGTAAATTTCCAAGGGAGGACACATGGCATAGTAATTTTCTAGAAAAGACACATGGCAAAATCTTGTTTAAAGACACTTTTGGGTTGGATTAATCTTAACCCTTCAAAATGAAATTAATTAAATAAATGGAAAATGGAAAAATATAAAAAGGGAGAGAATGATGATTAAAGAACTAAGAACACATATTTTTCTCTCCATTTTGAGAGGCATGGCCGAATTCTCTCCACCAAAAAAGGGAAGGAATTTTTTCAAGTGTTCAAATGGATTTTTGGAAGGAAAAGCTTAATTTTAAGGTAAGGATTCCAATTCTAGCTTTAGTTTATTCATTTGATTTATAGTTTTCAAGTTATCAATGAAAGAAAAGTTGGGAAGATTATGGGAAAGTTAAGGAAGTGAAGAGAAATTAGATTAAATGATCCATACATGTAGAAGTGATGAATAAATGGTAATTAGTAGCTTTAGATAGCAAGAATCAAGGCTTGAACATATGGTTTCTATCATGTTCTTATTATGGAAGTTATGAAAATTATAGGAAATCAAAGGGATAAAGAAGAAGAAGGGAAGAAAGAATAGGATAGGCAAGGAACAAAGCAAATAAACAAGGTTTGGTACTTTACCTTGGAAAAATACTTTACCGTAAAAGAAATTTTATTTTTCTTACAAACTTTGGTTTATGGAATTTTTGATGTGATGCTTAAATATATTGATTGAGTTTAAATTAAATGTTTGAGTTATTTTCTTGGTTTCTTATGGCAATTGAGTTGTTTAAAATTAATTGAAACCAAATGTTTTGAGAAAATTTCGCAAGTTGATTTGGTAAGTTGTTTTGAACTTTAATTGGTTTGATTTGAGTTAAACATGCAAAAGTTGTCAAAGGGAAGTGTTTGAATCATCACTTTATCATTAAAGAAGCCTTCATATTGATTTGAAAAAGAAAAATAAACTATCCCATGTATTTCATATGTTTGGGCCGAAATGGTCCCAAAACGGCAGCTTTTTGGATCTTTTTTTGACAGTTGTTTGAGGTAGCTAATGAATGAATTTTTCAACAAAATTTTACGTGTAATTATTCAACATATGAAATAAGTTTTCTGTAAATTTCAGCCAAAAATAAGATCGTTTACTTGGTAAAATGGAAGACTGAAGTGGACTGAAATTTTGACGAAAACCCAGATTTTACTATTCATATGGTCATGCCATTTGTGTCGCCGATTTTTCGCGCTGCGACACTATTTATTTGGTCAATTTGTGATCTTTTGAGGAATGTGTTGAATTGTTTAATATGTTTATTGTAGATATTAAATATGTGAAAAAGGGTAATGGTTTGACTAAAGAATGTGGTGTGCGACATAAATGGCAAAGCGCGATGGGAATTAAAATGATTTCTCGAGTCATTCTAAAATGAAATTTGAGACTTAAATTGAATTATTTTAATCTTTTTGCTCTACTGGATAGTTGGGAGTGGTAGATAAGGGTATGGTGCACTATACTAACTTATTGCAGTACTGCCACTTATTGTGTTTGATACGCCCCGGCGGTTACCCTCGGGTATAGGCCGTGGAGCGAAGATGTTGTGAAATTGTGATTGGAATGCCCCGGCGGTTACCTTCGGGTATAGGCCATGGAGCAGAGATGTTGTGAAATTGTGATTGGAATGCTCCGGCGGTTACCTACGGGTATAGGCCGTAGAGCGGAATTGGTTATAACCATGGTGGTGAGGGCCACCTATGTTACAGTGGTGAGGGCCACTGCCTTATCGCTATGATTCCCTATATGCCAGTAGAGCCTGAGCCAAAGTCCAGTTTTTCTAAAACTACGTACTGCAAAATGAGTTGAATTATGGTGTTTACATTTGTTGAAAGTATATCTACACTGAATGGACAATAACTTCCATTGGTTTAATGTTGGTTGATTTTTTATTTAATTATTTACTTTTAGTTCAAATGCTTTCATGTTTTACTTATATTTTCATCGGTAAAGTACCCACTGAGCGTCATTGCTCAGCGAGTTGAGTTTTCTTGACTCGTAGGTTCGGAGCAGTAGATTTCGGTGATTAGCATCGAGCAGCACAACACAGCGCAGCACCTCAGAGTAGCCTTTCATTTCTTATATTATGAGTTGGCTAGTTGTGGCATGTATATGAAAGTATAAGATTGAGAATTTCTATGTTATACTATACGTTAGTAGTATGTAATAATAAGAAACCTCTACTTTAATTTGTATTAGAAGTGTGAATTCTTCTTGCAGGTTTGTAGTTGAGGTTATAAGGTGGATTCATTGGGAGTGTTTTGAAACTGATTGTATTCGCATTGGTTTGTGTAGAAATGTTTTCAAAAAAAATCAGAAAAATCAGTTTTGTCGACACTTGGGACCCGAATTTCTAGGCGAACCTCTAGCAAAATTTCTGTAAAATTGGAACTAAAATTTGACTAAGTAAAATTGGTAGAAACTTTAGGATAGTGTGGTGCCTCTACTCGGCTTACACATGTAGGCCGGGAAGGGGTGTTACAACAAGGCTAAGAGTGGTTATGCCATGCTCAATCTCCATACCTTGAGTGAAAGTATGGTATCCCTTACATAACACAACACAGGTAACACGGCCGTCCAAACTCACGCACACGATGCAATCTAATATGATACAATGGATAATATCATGATAAGAAAGAATAGAATAATATAAAGACCAATGGAATCAACATCTCTTATCCCCACTGGAGTCGCCACTATGAGTGGGGATTTTCGCCCCCACTCCCGGTAGAATGGTTCTTGCGACTTCTGCACTATTTAGGCTCGAGGCCTTAGAGAACATGGGCTTAATCCCTGAGAAAATAGAGTCTCCACCCGGACGGCCAGGAAAAAGAAAGGGGTGGATGACTCAATTCCAAATCAATCCCTAATCTCCTAATGGGTTCAAAAAGTTGGGTACATGTGGGGAAGGTGAGAAACGGCCCAGCACCGCCACAATGTTGGTTCATTGGAACTGGCCTCCTTTACAAGTCTTAATATTATAAAATTTTTAAGCATAACAATATTATCCATATTACATGCAACAATTAAAATAATTCATCGTTATTTTAAAATCAAAGTAATTTCCAAACAAAACAAATAAATGGACACCCATCCGAGGATGGAAACATGTCCTTACATTCCCCATGTCTAAAACTAAATAGGACACCCACAGAAAGGTGGAAATGTGTCCTTTACATTGGTCCAAAAACTTGAAAATAAAATAAATTACATGATGCTCATGACATGAGGTACCTAAAATATGGAAACATACCTCTTACAATATTTTTGAAATCAAAATAAATCAATAAAAGTAAACAACCATAAATAAACATTCATCAAAGATATATCATTCATCAAAGATATCAAACATCAATCAAAATATATAATAAACATTAATCCAATTTAAATAAAATAGTAAATATATTAACTTTAGGGGTTCATGTATTAATTAGGGTTTCTAGGGTTTTATGTTTAATAACTAGGGTTTTGCATATGCTAGTTTAATTAGTTGAGACATATTTTAAAGAAATAACATAGCTACTGGATGTTTTTAAGATTTAGGATTTTGGATGTTTTTATGAAAATAATGCTACTGTGATTTAAAAAATAGGTTTGATTAGGTTTTAAGCAAACAAATTGTTATTTTAATTTTTAGAAAGGTGTAATTAGGATTTTAGATTTGAAAAATATGTTTTAAGGCTATTAAAGTTTTAGGGTTTTATGGTTAGGATATTAGGGTTTTATGGTCTGAAATCTTGATTCTATAGATTAAGATTTTCAATTTATAATTTGATGTTTTTCTGTGATTAAAGTTGAGTGTGCTTTTAATATTGACTATATCAACTACTTATGTATTTTTAGGTGAAATGAATATAGAAAGCCAAATTTATTGTTGAATGATTAAAATAACTCACTGAATAAAATTATAACAAAATAGCTATTGTGAAGGTTTGAAAATGAAATTAATTAAGAAATAAGGTTTCAATAACTTAGGGTTTATGAAATTAGATTTGTGTTTTAAATGATTATATTATTTACTTTAATTAAGACCTTAAGTATTGTATGAATTAATTTATTCTACTGTGTAAACTAAATAAATGGAAGAATTAAATAACTAAGACAGTGTGATGATGGCTTAAAAGATGAAGATGATTAATGATTCAATCAAGTGAAGTTAGAGCAATTTACCTACATTTGAAGGCTCCACCAAATTTGAAGAAATTGAACCAAGCTGTTGCCTGCTTCAGATTTGATTTTGGTTGAGCAAAGCAATCTGGAGATGATTACTCGTTGCCTCCTTTGGTTGTTGTGACTTGAATTTCTCCTTGCTTGCTAGGGTTTTCTTTTGGCAAAAAGAATCCAAGAGTCCCAAGTTTGGTTCAAAATTTCTTTTTTTTTAAAGATCTAATTTTCGTCTTCCAAAATTCCCCTTCTAAATTGTTTTAATGTGGTATTTATAGGAAAAAAAATCCAAACCTAATTCTAATTGTCTAAATAAATAAAAACCATTTAGGAAAAGAAATCAAAACCAAATAGAATTCGGTTTTGGAAAAAACTGCACTGAAAAAAATTACGCTGGCAAAAATTACTGCGGGCTACAGGAGGGCCAACACGAAAATTGATAGAGCTGGGGCGCGGGCCAGCCAATTTGCAGTAGCAATTTCCTTCGGCGAATTGGCTTGTGCCTAATTCACCACAGGTAATTCCTGTGGCGAATTGGCCCAAGCCAATTCCTTAATTTTCGCCGCCGATTCTTCCGTCGCCAATTTTTATTTATTTATTTATTTTCAACTTTACTATTATTAATTTTTTTTATTAAAAATTATAAATATTAAATATTAAAATAAATATTATTTAATTAAAATACCACAAATTATTTTGGACTATAAAAAAATATTGGACAAGACTAGGTCAAAAATTAAGGGTCTACAAGATGCCCATTCAAGTCTTGCATTGGAATGACAGAAGGCTTTTATCTTCAAGATGTTGAAAACATGAGTGGTGAGGCCCAAGCAGCATAGTCAGGGATACTTCCATTTCAAACTATGATTCAGCACATCAATTGGTAGCCTCTTCATGACCTTGCCAATAATCATTTACTTTGCCCAATGTGTCCTTAGATGTTCAACGGTTGAACATACTTCCCTTGACTTGAAAGCTTTATCTGATAAAAACACATATTTTTTAAATCTTAAAATCATATTTTGGCTTTGTCAAATCAGTGTCATTATACCTCAGGACTCGACTTTCCAAATTAACATATTTATAACATGACAACCCTAGTTATCGTACTAAACTCGGGAATCATTTCTATTTGAGCAAGAATTGTTGCACTTCAGATAGGCACATACACATTACTTGGCCAAAGGACTTATTAAGTTTAAATATTGTCTATCTCATATGCATGTTTATTCAAACTATCTCCACTAATAGACTTTACCTATCAAGAGAGATCAACAGGTCTTTAATAGGCTTGAAATGGGGTCTATAAGGGACATGGCTTAAATGAAGGCCTATTTTGTGATTAGAACTGATGTGACACTACTGACAAACCTTCACACCACAACCTTCAGTTGGAGCCATAGGCAGTTGTGAGCAATCTTACTAGACTCCAATTTCCTTCTATCTCCTTGGAGAAAATATAGAACTGATTAACACGATCTTCATCTTTTCCTTTTGCTTTTGTATAAACTCGAGACACATTTTTTTATTCTTTTTTTATTTTTATTCTTTTTTTGTTCTCCCTTTTTTCTTATTTTTTTCCTTTCTTTTTTTATTGGGTCATAGCTCCAGAAGAATTATCTCGCTTGCACCATTCTATACTTCTGTTTATGGATGAATGGAGCAGAGTGAGTCTTTTTTCAATAAAGGTAAATCATTTGTCATCCTAATGTCATCTTAGTGAATTAGAGATATTAGGTCTAATATCAGGTGACCTTCAACTACCCTTATGGTCTTGATAACTACGGCTAACCTCATGGTTTTGACTATGAATTCCTTTCTTTGATTTTCTTGCCTCTTCACCTTAGTGATTATTAGATTTGTCATAAGAGTCACAACAGCTCGGGATAGGTTATTGGGCTTATAAGCCAATAAAGAGAAAGCTAAAAAATTTTATGAAGGCTCAAAGGGATAACTAGGGATTGATATTTAATTGGGTGGATACTAGATGTTGGTTCGTCAAACAATGCCTAGATTATCTCTCCCTTAAATAAGCAGAGTTCAATTTCATCTCAAAAGTCCGTCAAAACATGTTCTACGACTGACTTAGACCTAGACACTCATAATTATGCAGGAGCCCTCTCTAAGTAAGCATAGACAACTCAATGATATAGAACAATTCCCTTACCTAGCAAAGTCATTCAAATCATAATGCATAGATATGCTAATTTATAAATATCAAGCTAGATTCGTCATTTGTTGAGCACCAAAATGAACAAATACCAATAAAATTTTGATAAAAGTAATTTATGAAAATAATCTTAATTTTAAAGACATAATTGTTCCAATTAAATATTTAAAGAAAGCAAAATAGAAGAGCAACATTCAAGCTAAGGAAAGTTCATTGAGTTTCTTACTTCTTCATATCTTAAGTATTCTTATCTTAGAAAGAGGATAAGACAAAATCTTCCTCCAATCCTCTTCCTACCATGAAGGTTGCTGGTGGTGGAATTCTTCCAAAATAAGGCAAAGAATTGCTTTTGGTGCTAGGCTTGTTAGTCTCGGGTAGCTTACCACTGTCAATAAGATTTTAAATTTTGTTTCTTAAACAAGAACATTTATCCGTCTTATGCCCTTGCATTTGATGAAATTGACAGAAGGCCTCGGCATCAAAGTTTGGTGGCAGAGGATTATATAGCGATCGAGGAGCCAATGGTTGTAACAGCCCCTTCTTTTGTAGCTTATTGAATATCTAAGATAGAGGTTTCCCCAAGTCTGAGAACTATCTTCTATTTCCTTAACTAGTTGAATTAACATCAACTTCCTTTTGTATGCTCTGATTACCTGACTGGTATTTACCTTTGTCATTCCTTCTTGCCAAAAAGCAATTCTTCTACCTGTCCCACTCTTTGATTTGCAAGCTAGCTTGCAAAAGGTCTTTGAAGTCCCTTACAATAAGGGTGTGAGATAGCCTTTCACGGAGATTGGGTAGGACGCCTCTGACTATCATTCTGATTTGGTCTGACTCATCATGCCTCCTTTTAAGAAGTACAACCTTATATCTCCATCTCTTCACATAGTCCATAAAGTTCTCATTTGGTCTTTGCCTAATGGTCTCCACCTCCATCAAGGTAACTTTCAGCTCGACATTGTATATATACTGCTAAATGAAGGCTTTGTACAACATGTGCCAATATTTTTGGGTACTTTCTTCCAAGGTATTGAACCAATTTTTCATAATAGGATCTAATGAGAGCATGAAATACCTCAGAGTTTGTGCCTTAGTAGCTCTGGCAGACTACAAGGCAGTGATGTATTGCTTGACATGCAAGTGAGGATTTTCTGTACCACTGTACCAAGCGAATGAAGGCATCTTGAACTTATAAGGGACCTCCTCATCTTGTTGGAACAGCTTGTCTATTTCTGACATTTCTTCAGTTTTCAACTTCTTTTCAAATTTCTTTTCCAAATTAGCAATCAGTTTGTCAACATCAGAAGTTGTTCTTTCCATAACTTTTGGCTCTTTCTTCTTATCTTGATGATCTTGGAAGTATTGAGCCCAGTCATCATCATCAATCATTACTTTGTCATCATCAAAGGCTGCTTCACCAACCTTATCCTTTCCCTTATCCTTCGATTTCTTAGTGCTGGTTGATGCCTCGATAATGTTTCCCAAAACTCCAGCTAGTTGGTTATTCATGGTCTCAGCCAGGGCCTCCTTTAGCTCTTCCATTTTGGCATTGTGGGCATCATCCACCATTCATTGAATTTGTTTGGGCTCCATTGCTCTTGGAAAGAAGGTAATTGAGTCATTGTTGGATTCTATATCACTAGCATAGTTTAGGGTTGTCGTACAATCTTGAACTGCTATACTCCATGTTTGTGAGCAAGAAAGGATTAATGTCATGTAATGCGTGTATGTATGTATGCATGCATGCACAATAATAAGCAAACAAAGATAATTAGGATGTTCCTTCCAACCTTATAACTTCTAGACACGAATGGCGAGTCTCTTTTCCTAGGTTTATGGTCAACAAAATATCAACATGGGATATTTTATTTTCAAAAAGTTCCCTCGAGCGATTTAACTAATAGTTGCATTTTCTGACTTGGAAGTCAGTCCATGATAAATCCCATTAATTAGGCTTTAATCCATTGAATCTCAACTAAAATAGCTTTTATGCTATATTGGATTAAAGCAAAATTAATAGGTTTATCATAAATAGATTTCTTATTTAGAAAAAGTAACTAATGATTCATGCCAAGAACAAGCCTATGATTAATAGTTATTGGCATAAACTAGGCTCACAATTGATTTTTGGTATTTCATAATTGACCTAAATATTTGTAAGCTCTTTTTGAGAAATGATTATTTTTATATGAAAGAAAATTTTGTTTGTTTGGGTCATAAGGTGTAAAAAGAGTTTTGACCCATCCTGAAAGGTTTCATTGTCCAAAAGACCTTCTTGGAAATTTTGAAAATAGTTTTGGTCTTTGGATCTTAGAGGAAAAGAATTAATTTTGAGCCTAAAATATAGGTAGGTCATATTAGAAAAAGAAAAAGCCAAATAAGCCATGGTTTAAATCAAGATATATCAATCATAGTCAAACAACAAGCATTTAGGGTAAAACCTAAGGAAAGTAACTAGGTCCATTATATGAGATTAAGTCTTGGGTTAAAAAGCTTAGGTTTCCATAGCAAGTATATACCAAATGGTATAAGGCTATGAGTGGTTATGCCATGCTCAATCTCCATATCTTGAATGAAAGTATGGTATCCCTTACATAACACAACATTGGTAACATGGTTGTCCTAACTCACGCACACAATGCAAACTAAATGATGCAATGGATAATATTATAATAAGAAAGAATAAAATAATACAAAGGCCAACGTAATCAACTTCTCTTATCCCCAGTGGAGTCACCACTGTGAGCAGGAATTTTCACCCCCGCTCCTGTGTGGAATGGTTCTTGCAATTTCAGCACTGTTAAGCTCGGAGCCTTAGAGAACACGGGCCTAAACCCAGAGAAAATGGAGTCGCCACCCGAATGGGCTAGGAAAATAGAAAGGGGTGGATGACTCAATTCCTAAGGAATCTCTAACCCCCTAATGGTTTCGAAAAGTTGGGTACGTGTGGGGAAGGTGAGAATGACCCAGCACACCCACAATGCCCGGTTCATTGGAACTGGTCTCCTTTCTAGATCTTAATATTATAAAATTCTTAAATATAATGACATTATCTATAATACATGCAATAATAAGAATAAACAAATACTTTATTAAAATCACAACAATGTCCAAACAAAACAAACAAATAGGCACCCATCCATGGATGGAAACATGCCTTTACAATTGTTCAATGTCCTAAAGAAAATAAATAAAATAGGATACCCATCAATTGGTGGAAACGTATCCTTTACATTGATCCAAAACTTGAAGTAACTTAAATTACATAATTCTCACAACATGAGGTACCCAAACTATGGAAATATACCTCTTACAATATCTTGAAACTAAAATAAATCAATAAAAATAGCCAACCATTCATCATAAATAAATTATTCATCAAAGATATTAATCAAAGATATAAATAAACCATTAATCAAAACATATAATAAACATACATCTAATTTAAAGAAAACAATAAAGATACAAGTTTAGGTTTATGTATCAATTTAGAGTTTCGGGGAGAAATAAATTAGGGTTTGATATTTGTAAAAAAATAATGTTTGGAGTTTAAGGTTTACATAAATTAGGTCACTATGACAATATTTTTAAAAGTTTAAATGGAGCTACTGCTATTATAAAGTTTAATTTAGAGTTTAGCATTTAAATAAATCAAGGTTTTCAGATTTAAAGGAACTAATACTAATTTAATTTTAAAAGGATAATAGCCACTGTGAGAGTTTTGAAGAAATTATTTAATTAGGATTTTATGATTTTAAATGAATTATGGCTTGGATTTTTATGAGAATAGAATTAAGGTTTTGAAATTAAGAAACAGTACCTACTGTGATTATATTAAAAAAAAAGGGTGAGGCTACTGTGTCTTTAAAAAAAATTAAAAACATTGTCTGGTGGTTTTTATTGAATTATTGCATAAGTCTTATAACACCCCTACATCTTGTACACGCACGCTACATAACACCACAATTTAATATACGTACACTGAATATAGGGACGCTAAAGTTTTCTTTAACATTTAAATCATTTTAGATGATAAGATATTCTTTCTCATTATATATTATAGAAAATAGAGTAATTAACTTTTAATATAAAACAAAATAGATATATATACGTTTACTTAATACGAAGCAGAATTTATAAAATATTTACATATATGAATACATTCAAATCCATATTTACAATTATACATATATTTACATTAGAATCCATGCTTTACAAAATATAAAGAAGTTGTACATGATTGGCAGCTTTTCTCTGATCTTTAAGTCCCAAAATAAATCCTTCAATGTCTACTCTCACTCGGTCTTGAGGAACTCTCGGGTTCAACCCTGTCACCTGCGCGATCAACCATTATTTCGCTAAGCCAACGGCTTAGTAGTACAAAGTATACTAACATTATACTTTAATGCAATGCAATGCAATGTCACACATTTAACAATAGAGACAACCTCATAGGTGGAAAGATAATATCACACCTTCATATTTCATAAATCATACACATATAAACATATCACATTTCAAGTCATTCCATAGATCTTATTATTCAATTATTTTACCATTAATGAATCACATTTAAACAAAGACAAGCATGGGCCCAAAAGACACCAATATGCCATTCAATTTTCAGAGTTAATGCTTTGGTTTTGTTATCACATTTATCATTATCATTATCCCAACTAGGCTTCAAGGATTAGGTTCAACCAAGCTTCAAGGGGAACAAAGCATGCTAAGTATCAACCCAACTTGGCTTCAAGAACCAACCCAACCTAGCTTCAAGGGTTGTAACATCTCAATTAGGCTTCAAGGACTAGACCCAACCAAGCTTCAAGGGGAGTAAAACATGTTAAACTTTACCCAACTTGGCTTCAAGGATCAATTCCAACCTAACTTCAAGAGATTGATACTAATAGCCATGCCACCAATCAACAAAACTCTGAAAATGGAATAACACATTAGACACACAATTCATTCATTATTTCATTATCAATTAGGCAAACAAGCCTCATTAAAGTCATTATAGTCAATCATAATGGCTTTATATTCCATCACATCTCAATCCACATTATAACAATTCATCTTTCAAATACACAATCATCTACATCATCATATCCTTCACATTATACACATAGCATCATTGATATAAGCATAACAAAGTACATTATTCATATAAGTCAACAATGTAATAATGCAATATTTGTACTTACCTCAATAACAATTCACACAACTCTAAACACTTCCTTTTCCAAAATTCTTTTACTTCTTAGATCAATGAAAAATCACTTTCTTCAAGACCTAATCCAAAAATAATAACATACACTTGCTTAGGGATACACATGAAATAATCAAATTAAGAGTTGACTAGGGCAAACTCTAAACATGACACGCTCAACCACACGGGCGTGTCCCTGACCGTGCCCTAACTCCACAACACAGAAGCTTTTACACGCTCGGAACCACGGGCGTGTCATTGGGCGTGTAATACATTCTGCCTCTTTGAAAAATATCAACACGTCCAACAACGTGAGCGTGCTCATGGCCGTGTAAACTCTCCAATCTCACAGTAGCTATGACACGCTCAATAACACGGACGTGTTAATGGTCGTGTCAATCCTACTGCCTCCAACATAATTTACACGCCTAAAACTCTGGACGTGCTCATGGGCGTGTCTGACCAAAAACTCAGATTCCGGCCAACCCAACAAAACACTTCTTTTCACCAACATCCACTTCAAATAAACTTAACAAAACATACCCAAAAACCATCTTAAACTTACAAGAACACCAAAATAACTCCACATCTATAACAAACACAAATCACAAATATCATCACAAAACCCTAAACACAAATACAACACCATCTCTTCCAACCAACTTACTCTTTTCTTCAATCCATCCTTATAATCCATAATCAATCTAATCAAACACTCTTAAACATATCACAATCAAACAACACACCCTTAAATAATCTATCAAACTCAAACACAACTTCAAATAAGCAAAGAAATCAAAAGAGGACTTGCCAAAGTAATGAAACTTCTTGAATCATCAACTTGATCACTTAGATCTTCCTTCAATTTGAGCTTAGAACCTTAAAATCCTCTCTTGCTCTCTTGCTTTCTCTTGTCTTTGGATGAGCCGGCCAACACCATGGAAAAGAAGAAAAGAACATAAAGAAACAAAGTCAAACTTCTCTTTAATTCTCCACCTAGTATTTCAACATGAGCAATTACCTAAACACCTTTTTACAAATTGTTTTGATTTCCTTTAAAGCACTAGCCCTCTTTTAGTAATTTCACAAATCACAAATTAAAATATCTTCTTCCCTTGACCACCCATTTGACTTGCATATATGTTATTTATACTTCCATATATACAACATATACACTTTCTTTTAATTTCTTTTCTCTTGCAAATTAACATATACATTCAATCCCATATAAAACAATAACAATATTCAAAACTTCTAAGGCATGCATTGGGATATTACAATTCTCCCCCACTAAAAAGAAATTTCATCCTCGAAATTACCTGTCATCAAGTCCGAAACAACTGAGGGTATTGATCTCGCATTGCTTGCTCACTCTCCCAAGTTGCCTCTTCTCTCCCATGATTCTTCCATAGAACCTTCACCAAAGGCACTTTCTTATTCCTCAACTCTTTCACTTCATGTGCCAAAATAGCAACTGGTTCTTCTTCAAATGTCAGATCTGGACTCACTTCGATAGATTCAATTGGCAAAACATGAGATGGATCCGACCTGTATCTCCTCAAAATAGAAACATGGAATACATTATGGATCCTATCCAACTCAGGTGGCAAAGCAAGCCGATAAGCAACTGGTCCAATTCTTTCCAATACTTCATAAGGTCCAATGAAACGAGGACTCAGCTTCCCTCTTCGACCAAATCTCAAAATCTTTTTCCAAGGAGAAACTTTCAAAAATACTTTATCTCCCACATTATACTCAATATCTCTCCTCTTCAAATCTGAATAAGACTTCTGTCGGTCTGAAGCTGCTTTCAACCTATCTCGAATCACTTTCACTTTCTCTTTAGTTTCTTTAACCAAATCAGGACCAATTAACTTACCTTCTCCAAGTTCATTCCAACATAGAGGTGTCCTACACCGTCTACCATACAATGCTTCGAATGGTGCCATACCAATGCTGGATTGATGACTATTATTGTAAGCAAATTCCACAAGTGGCAAGAATCTATCCCAACTTCCAGAGAAATCAATGACACAACTTCTCAACATGTCCTCAATAATCTGTATCACTCTCTCTGATTGCCCATCTGTCTGCGGATGAAAAGCAGTGCTAAAGTGCAGTCAAGTACCCAAAGCACCATGTAAACTCTTCCAAAACCTTGAAGTAAACCGGGGATCTCGATCAGACACTAAAGAAATTGGGACACCATGCAACTTCACAATCTCATGGATATACAGCTCAGCTAACCTCTCTAGAGAATAATCCATCCGAACTGGAAGAAAATGAGCTGTCTTTGTCAACCTATCAACAATTACCCAAATAGCATCATGCTTTCTTTGTGTCAATGGTAGACCAGACACAAAATCCATTGTCACTCTTTCCCATTTCCATTGAGGCACTGATAAAGGATGAAGTAATCCTGTTGGAACTTGATGCTCAGCTTTTACTTTCTGACATGTGAGACATTTGGATACACACTCCGCTATGTCTCTCTTCATACCAGACCACCAGTAATACTGCTTCAAATCATGATACATCTTTGTATTGCCCGGATGCATAGCAAATACTGACTGATGTGCTTCTTCTAAAATAATCCTTCTCAAATTAGCATCATCAGGTACACACAATTTGTTATTAAACCAAAGACTCCCATCATTTCTCACAATAAAATCTCGACTCTTTCCATTCTAACAATCTGAAACAATCTTTTGAATCTTCTCATCAACCACTTGAGCCTCTTTAATCTGATCCAACAATACCGGTTTCAATTGCAACTGTGCCAATAATGCACCATCATCACAAGATACAAAACTAACATGCAACGCTCTCAACTCAACAAGCAACAAGAGCGAATAAACAGTCAAACCTGCTAAAGACTTCCGACTCAAGGCATCAGCAACAACATTTGCTTTACCAGGATGATAATCAATCAAACAGTCGTAGTCTTTAATCAATTCCAACCATCTCCTCTGTCAGAGATTGAGCTCTCTTTGGATACCCAAATATTTTAAACTTTTATGATTCGTATAGATAAAACACTTCTCCCCAAACAAATAGTGTCGCCAAATCTTCAATGCAAACACAATGGTTGCTAACTCTAAATCATGGGTTGGATAATTGAGCTCATGCGGTTTCAACTGTCGAGAAGCATAAGCTATAACTTTACCTTCTTGCATCAAAACACAACCCAAACCATTATGTGAAGCATCATTGTAAATCACATATGGTTTATCTTCCACAGGTAAAGTAAGAACAGGCGCTTGAGTCAACATTTCTCTCAACTGTTCAAAGCTAGCCTGACACTGATCTGTCCACACAAATCTAACTCCCTTTCAAAGTAATTTGGTAAGTGGAGTAGCTATCAAAGAAAATCCTTTCACAAACCGTCGGTAATAGCCTGCCAAACCCAGAAAACTTCTAACTTCAGTCACAGACTTTGGTGGACTCCAATTCAAAATAGCTTCAACTTTACTCGGATCAACTCTAATACCCTCTGCTGAAACTATATGACCGAGAAAAGTTACTTGATCAAGCCAAAACTCACATTTCGACAGTTTAGCAAACAAGTGCTTCTCTCTCAAAATCTGCAGCACAATCCGCAGATGCTTGTCATGCTCCTCCTCATTACGCGAATACACCAAGATATCATCGATAAAAACTACCACAAACTGATCCAAATAGGGCCTAAATACCCTATTCATCAAATCCATAAAAGCTGCAGGTGCATTCGTCAAACCAAAAGGCATAACTAGAAACTCATAATGCCCATACCTTGTACGAAAAGCTGTCTTAGGAACATCTTCAGCTCTGACCCTCAACTGATGGTACCCTGATCTCAAATCAATCTTGGAAAACACTGCTGCTCCCTTCAATTGATCAAAGAGATCATCAATTCTAGGCAAAGGATATTTATTTTTAATGGTCACCTTGTTCAATTGCCTATAATCGATACACAATCTCATAGTACCATCCTTCTTCTTCACAAACAAAACAGGAGCTCCCCATGGTGAAACACTAGGGCGAACAAACCCTTTATCCAACAACTCCTGCAACTGCACCTTCAATTCTCTCAATTCAGCAGGTGCCATTCTATAAGGAGTAATAGAGATAGGAGTGGTACCAGGCAATAATTCAATACCAAACTCCACCTCTCTCACTGGAGGTAACCCTGGCAACTCTTCTGGAAACACATCTGAAAACTCTGCAATTGTAGGTATACTATCAATTTGAGAACCCCTTACTCTAGTATCCACCACATGAGAAGGATAAGCATCACACCCTTTTCTAATCAACCTCTTAGCTGCAACAGCTGAAACAAACAAGGATGCTAGCTGTCCCTACTCTCTAGATACTATCACCTCTCTACTATCACCAGTTCTCAAAGTAACAAGTTTCTTTTGACAGTCTACCACAGCTCCATGTCTAGATAACCAGTCCATGCCTAGAATCAAATCATATTCTTTAAAAGGCATTTGAATCAAATCTCCATAGAACTCCTCATCTTGCACTACTACCGCACTATCTCGGTGCACCTTGCTAACAATCACACTATGCCCTAAAGGATTTGTCACCAATACATCAAATCCTAGGGATTCAGCATGCAATTCAGACACATGCAAAACAGATGCACTAATATATGAATGAGTAGATCCTGGATCAATCAAAGCAAGTACTGAAATACCAAATAAAGAAAAAGTACCAGCTATGACTGCTGAAGCATCTGGCCGCCTCTGCATCACATATATCCTCTGAGAAGATCCAGCCTCCTCTGGTCTACTCTCCCTGGATGAAGAACCTCCTCTAGAACTGAACCCAGATCTACCTCCTCTACTGACATTTGTGCCTCCTCGACCTCCCCTCACACTAGGTCGAGAAGCTGCAGAATCTACTAACATCTGCTCCTGCCTCTCAGGACAATCTCTAACAAAATGATCAGGCGATCCACATCTGAAACATACCCCTGCTACACCAGTCTTCCAACAAGTACCACCATGTGGCCTACCACAATGAATACATATGGGTAGAGTGGATCTCTGAATCACTAGGGTCGGAGCACTCGCCACTGAAACTGTAGGTCTCGATCTCTGCCTCTGAAACTGTACTGACCTACCAGCTGGCCTCTGACTCCTACTAATCTGAGGAACAAAACTTCCTTTACCTCTCTTCACAGATGAAGACCCTACTTCAAGTTGGGGTTTCCTAACCCTGATCTCTTCCTCAGAAGCAGCTGCTGCAATACCCTGGGCTCTCTCTACACTCTGAGCTATTGCAACCAACTGGGAAAAATCATGATATCTAGATCCAGCCACAAGACACATAATAGAGGGCCTCAATCCCTCCTCAAATCTCCTGCATCTATCAATCTCATCAGATATAATACCCCCAGCATAATGGCTCAACCAGATAAACTCAACCTCATATTCTGTTACGGTCCGGTTGTCTTGCTTCAAACTTAAAAACTCCATTTTCTTCACATCTTTGTACTCCCTCGGAGTATACTTCAATTCAAACTCTCTTAGAAAATCAGTATAGGACAATGTAGGTGGATCATCCATAGCATGGGGTACTGTCTTCCACGAATCATATGCGTCCTTCTGCAACAATGATCTTGCATAATCAAATATTTCTTCTGGAGTGGATTGCAACTGAATAAATATTTTCTGTACTTTATCTAGCCACTGCTCAGCTATAGCTGGATCAATAGTACCCAAAAAATCTTCTGCTCCATACTTCCTTAATTTATCGTAATGTCTCACTGATACCAAAGGCTGTGGGGGTGGTAGCGGTGGTTGCACTGGTGCTTGCCTCAATATTTCTACCACATGCCTAAGCCAAACTGGCGGAACCTCCTCACCAGCTGGTCTCCCCGACACAGAAGCAGGTACCTCTCCAGCACTATCTACTATAGCTCCCTCTCTAACCTCATCAGGAGCTACACTCTCCGCACTACCCTCTACTGACTGACGTAAGTGAGAATCCATCACAACCTATGTCTGCAAACACAGCAGAATACATCTCATTAAAGGTAAGAGACTCCCAATACCAAACATGTATGTTATTCAAAAACTAACTTTTAAAGTCAAAATACTCTTTTTCTTACATTTTACCTAGGTTGAGAATCTCAAACCTAGGCTCTGATACCAAAACAATTGTAACACCCCTACATCCTGTACACGCACACTACATAACACCACAATGTAATATACGTACACTGAATATAGGGACGCTACAGTTTTCTTTAACATTTAAATCATTTTAGATGATAAGATATTCTTTCTCATTATATATTATAGAAAATAGAGTAATTAACTTGTAATATAAAACAAAATAGATATATATACATTTACTTAATACGCAGCGGAATTTATAAAATATCTACATATATGAATACATTCAAATCCATATTTACAATTATACATATATTTACATTAGAATCCATGCTTTACAAAATATAAAGAAGTTATACATGATTGGCAGCTTTTCTCTAATCTTTAAGTCCCAAAATAAATCCTTCAATGTCTACTCTCACTCGGTCTTGAGGAACTCTCGGGTTCAACCCTGTCACCTGCGCGATCAACCACTATCGCGCTAAGCCAACGGCTTAGTAGTACAAAGTATACTAACATTATACTTTAATGCAATGCAATGCAATGTCACACATTTAACAATAGAGACAACCTCATAGGTGGAAAGATAATATCACACCTTCATATTTCATAAATCATACACATATAAACATATCACATTTCAAGTCATTCCATAGATCTTATTATTCAATTATTTTACCATTAATGAATCACATTTAAACAAAGACAAGCATGGGCCCAAAAGACACCAATATGCCATTCAAATTTCAGAGTTAATGCTTTGGTTTTGTTATCACATTTATCATTATCATTATCCCAACTAGGCTTCAAGGATTAGGTTCAACCAAGCTTCAAGGGGAACAAAGCATGCTAAGTATCAACCCAACTTGGCTTCAAGAACCAACCCAACCTAGCTTCAAGGGTTGTAACATCTCAATTAGGCTTCAAGGACTAGACCCAACCAAGCTTCAAGGGGAGTAAAACATGTTAAACTTCTACCCAACTTGGCTTCAAGGATCAATTCCAACCTAACTTCAAGAGATTGTTACTAATAGGCATGCCACCAATCAACAAAACTCTGAAAATGGAATAACACATTAGACACACAATTCATTCATTATTTCATTATCAATTAGGCAAACATGCCTCATTAAAGTCATTATAGTCAATCATAATGGCTTTATATTCCATCACATCTCAATCCACATTATAACAATTCATCTTTCAAATACACAATCATCTACATCATCATATCCTTCACATTATACACATAGCATCATTGATATAAACATAAAAAAGTACATTATTCATATAAGTCAACAATGTAATAATGCAATATTTGTACTTACCTCAATAACAATTCACACAACTCTAAACACTTCCTTTTCCAAAATTCTTTTAGTTCTTAGATCAATGATAAATAACTTTTTTCAAGACCTAATCCAAAAATAATAACATACACTTGCTTAGGGATACACATGAAATAATCAAATTAAGAGTTGACTAGGGCAAACTCTAAAGATGACACGCTCTACCACACGGGCGTGTCCCTGACCGTGCCCTAACTCCACAACACAGAAGCTTTTACACGCTCGGAACCACGGGCGTGTCACTGGGCGTGTAATACATTCTGCCTCTCTGAAAAATATCAACACGTCCAACAACGTGAGCGTGCTCATGGCCATGTAAACTCTCCAATCTCACAGTAGCTATGACACGCTCAATAACACGGACGTGTTAATGGTCGTGTCAAATATACTGCCTCCAACACAATTGACACGCCTAAAACTCTGGACGTGCTCATGGGCGTGTCAGACCAAAAACTCAGATTCCGGCCAAAACAACAAAACACCCAACAAAACACTTCTTTTCACCAACATCCACTTCAAACAAACTTAACAAAACATACCCAAAAACCATCTTAAACTTACAAGAAAACCAAAACAACTCCACATCTATAACAAACACAAATCACAAATATCATCACAAAACCCTAAACACAAATACAACACCATCTCTTCCAACCAACTTACTCTTGTCTTCAATCCATCCTTATAATCCATAATCAATCTAATCAAACACTCTTAAACATATCACAATCAAACAACACACCCTTAAATAATCTATCAAACTCAAACACAACTTCAAATAAGCAAAGAAATCAAAAGAGGACTTACCAAAGTAATGAAACTTCTTGAATCATCAACTTGATCACTTTGATCTTCCTTCAATTTGAGCTTAGAACCTTAAAATCCTCTCTTGCTCTCTTGTTTTCTCTTGTCTTTGGATGAGCCGGCCAACACCATGGAAAAGAAGAAAAGAACATAATGAAACAAAGTCAAACTTCTCTTTAAATCTCCACCTAGTATTTCAACATGAGCAATTACCTAAACACCCTTTTACAAATTGTTTTGATTTCCTTTAAAGCACTTGCCCTCTTTTAGTAATTTCACAAATCACAAATTAAAATATCTTCGTCCCTTGACCACCCATTTGACTTGCATATATGTTATTTATACTTCCATATATACAACATATACACTTTCTTTTAATTTCTTTTCTCTTGCAAATTAACATATACATTCAATCCCATATAAAACAACAACAATATTCAAAACTTCTAAGGCATACATTGGGATATTACAAGTCTTTAATGTTACAATTTATCAATTTTAATGGATCAATGGCAAATGGGTGAAGATAATTTTTGATAAACAAAATTAGATAAACATACCTACATTTGAAGGCTCCACTAAAATTGTTAGATGAACATTTTGGAGTAGCTAACACCAAGACATTCATCAATTGTTTGCTACCTTGATTGTTGTCTTTTGCTAAAAATCTTTTTTCTAACAATTGCCCAAGTTTAAGAGTCCACCTCCTGCCAAGAAAAAGTCTCTCTACCTCCTTAAAAATTTTTTCATCCAAAAAAAATTCTCTAGTCCCCTGTGTAATTGCTAAGAAAAAGTTCATGCAAAAAAATCAAAAGTCATCATGAATAAAAGTTGAATAATTCTGCCTAAAAAAAAAGAAAAAGTAAAAAGTCCTTTTTTGTGTGAATTGCTCCAAGTCCGTTTAAATAATTGGTAAAGTCCCCTTTTATATGTTTTTGCCGTGCTATTTATAAGAAAAAAAAAACCTAATACTAATTGGTTAAGAAAATAAGATTGTTTAGGAAATAAAATTAAAAACTGAGATTAAAAAGGTTTTGGTGAAAACTGTGCGCGGATCCTGGCGAGACTGGAATTGGGCACTGCTGTACGAGGATCGTGTTGGGTGTGCGAGACTGGACTGGGTGAGATTAAGAGGAATAGGCTGCTGGGCAAGATTGGCTAGCATACAAGCGCATTGTTGCGCTAGGCCTTGCTTGCCTGCGGCGAAGCAGAAGGCAGCATTTTCGCCATAGGCCTCTCAACCTGAGGCAAATTTTGTTGGCACCCAATTGCTGCCTGCCATGCAGCAGTGCTACCATGCGTCACTGGTCTATCCGACCGATATTTATTTTTTTATTTTTTTTATTTTTTTATTAAAAATAAATATTATTATATTATTAAAAATAAAAATACATAAAATAAATATTATAAATAATAAATAATAAATAAAATTATTATTATATTCTTAAAATAAATAGTAAATATTAAAATAAATAAATAACAAATATTAAAATAAATAATAAATATCACAAAAATTATTTCGGACCGGTTTAAAATATTTGGATTGAACTTGGTCAAAAATTAAGGGTCTATAGATTCATCATCATGAACAGTCATTGTCTCATCATCTGCAGGAGGTTCAGTCATGGTAAATAAACTTTACTCCCTTTTAGCTTCTCTACCCATATCTTGAAAAGATGATAAGACAAAATTCTCATTCAATCTTCCTCCTATCATAAAAGTTGCTAGTGGAGGCACTATTCTAAATTTAGGCAAAGGATTGCTCTTGGTATTGGGCTTATAAAGGCTTAGGCAAATTTTCACTGTCAGTCAAATCTTGGATCTCGTGCCTTAACCAAGCACATTTATCTATCTCATGCCCTTGCATTTGTCTAGAGGAGCCAATGGCTATAATAACCCCCTTTTCTGTAACTTGTTGAATACCCAAGATAGAGATTTTCCTAAAGTTGAAAATTGTCTCCTATTTTCTTAACCAGTTGCATTGACACCCACTACCTTCTGTATATCTTTATTGCCAGACTAGTAAACCACCTTCTCATTCCTTCTCTCAGCAAAATGGTTCTTCTCCTTTTCCCATTCTTTTATTTACAAGCCAGCTTGGAGAAGATCTTTGAAATCCCTTATGAGAGTGTGAGACATCTGTTAACATAGACTGGGTAGGACACCCCTTACTATCATTAGAATCTAGTCGGACTCATCTAGTCTTTTTTTAAGTAGTGCAACCTTGTTTCTCCACCTCTTCACGTAGTCAACAAAATTCTCTTTTTGCTTTTGTCTGATAGTTTCTACCTCTATTAGGGTTACTTCCAGTTTGATATTGTACCTATATTGTTGAATGAAGTCTTTGTACAACATATCCCAATCTTTTTGGTTGCTTTCTTCGAAAGTATTAAACCAGTTTTACATAACAAGGTCCAAAGAAAGCATAAAATACCTCAGAGTTTGGGCTTTAGTAGCTCAAGCGGACTGCATGGCAATTATGTACTGCTTAACATGCAAGTGAGGATTTTTTATACCATTGTACTTAGAGACGAAAGGCATTTTGAACTTGTAAAGGACTTTTCCATCTTGATCAAATAGCTTGTGTATCTCTGATACCTCCTTAGCCTTTAGCTTCTTTTTAAACTTCTTCTCCAAATTAGCAATCATTTTCTCAACATCTGCAGTTTCAATTTTCTCCATAGCGTTCACTTCTTTCTTCTTATATTGAGAATATTGGAAATAATGAGCCCAATCATCATCATCCATCATCACTTTGTCATTATCCATAGCCACTTTACCAACCTTGGTCTTTCCCTTGTCTTTTTGCTTCTTAGTACTAGCAGATGCTTCAACAGTGTTCCCCAATAGTGTAGTCAGCTGGCTTTTCATTGTCTCTGCTAGGATCTCTTTTAGTTCTTCTATCTTGGAGCTGATTGCATCATCCACCATCTTCTTAATTCGTTCAGGTTCTATTACTTTTGGTGAGAAGCTGACTGAGTCATTACTGGATTCTACATCGCTAGCATAGGTCAGATTGCCATAAGCTCTTGAACTGCTATACTCCAGGTCTGTGAGCCAGAAAGGATCAATGCCATGTAATGCAATGCATGTATGTATGTATGTATGTATGTATGCATGGATGCATAAGTAACAAATAAACAAAGATAATTATGATGTTCCTTCTAACCTTATATCTTCCATACAAAAATGGCGAATCTCTTTTCTTAGGTATATGGTCAAGAAATTATCAATATAGGACATCTTATTTTCAAAAGATTCACTCGGACAGTTTAACCAATAGTTGTATTCTCAAATTTAGAAATTAGTCCATGATAATTTCCATTAACTAAGCTTTAATCCATTGGATCAGCAAAAATAGCTTTTATACTATATTATAAATTAAAACTAAATTAAATGGTTTATCATAAATAGATTTCCTATTTGGACAACAACTAATGATTGATGCCACAAACAAGCCCATGATTAACAATTCTTAGTATAAATTAGGCCCACAATTGATTTTTGGTATTCCATAATTGACTTAAATAGTTGTAAGCTCATTTAAGAAGAAAAATTGTAATTTGAATAAGGTGAAAAATAAATTTATGTCAAATCCCATTGTAAAAAAGTTTTGTTTAAAAACGAATCTTGTGTTTTGTATTTGGGCCATGGGGTAGAAAAGAATCTTTGATCCATTTTAAAAAGGTTTTATGTCTAAAGACCATCTTGAAAATTTTAAAAATAGTTTTGGTCTTTCAGGCTTAAAAGGACAAAATATTTTGAGCTTATAATATAATTAGGTCATATTAGAAAAAGAACAAACTAAATATGTCATGGTTCAAATGAAGATATATCAATCATAGTCAAACAACAAGCATTTGGGTAAAAACCTAAGGAAAGTAACTAGGTCAATTACATGAGCTTTAGTCTTTGGGTTGAAAAATTTAAGCTCCCATAGCAAGTATATACCAAAAGGTATAAGGCTATGAGTGGTTATGTCATGCTCGATCTCCATACCTTAAGTGAAAGTTTGGTATAACTTACATAACACAACATGGGTTACAAGGACATCCTAACTCATGCACACGATGCAATCTAAATGATGCAATTGATAATATCATAATAAGAAAGAATAAACTATAGAATCAACTTCTCTTATCCCTAGTGCAATTGCCACTATGAGCGGAGATTTTTGCCCCCACTCACATGTGGAATGGTTCTTGCAACTTCGGCACTGTTAGACTTGAGGCCTAAGAGAACACAGGCCTAAACCCGAAGAAATTGGAGTCTCCACCCGAACGGGCCGGGAAAAAAGAAAGGGGAGGATGACTCGATTCCTAAGGAATCCCATAATGGGTTTGGAAAGTTGGGTACGCGTGGGGAAGGTGAGAGTGACCCAGCACCCCCACAGCACCCGGTTCATTGGAACCGACCTCCTTTTCAGGACTTAAGATGCCCTTACAATAATGTCCAATGTCTAAAACTAACCAAAATAGGGCACCCACCACTTGGTGGAAACATGCCCTTTACATTAATCCAAATAAATTAAATTACATTAAACATAACAAATGAGGTACCTATAAAATGGAAACATACCTCTTACATCCTAGAAATCAAAATAAACTAATGAAAGCATTCAACCATTTATTATAAATAAAATAAAAGTAAATGATCCGTCACGAGCACACATTAACAAATTAAATGATCAAATCTAGGTTTTACTATTACATTGAACAAAAGATATGTAAAACTAGTGTTTTAATATATGAATTAGGGTTTTTAAAAGTTTAGAATGCTAAATTAGTGTTTTAGGGTTTCGAAAAACATGATTAGGGTTTTTAGGGTTAAAACATGAATTTAGGGTTTTATAATGATAATTAGGGTTTTGTTTATCAAATTAGGGATTTTAGGGTTAAAACATGATTTTAGGATTTTTGAATTTATAAAAATAACAGCAGAATACATATATTGATGCTACTGTATATATATATATATATTGATGCAAACTATAATCAAATCTAGGGTTTGATATTAATTTAAGTTTCGGATCAAATTAAAGACTAAGGTTACAATTTGTTGAATGAAATTCATAAAGTCAATCATAGTGAACCAATATGAAGATAGTTAATTGAAGTTGAAACAAAATAATAGTATCATACCTACGTTTGTAGACTCCACCAATATCAATTTATTGAATCAACTTTAATTTTAGTGGGATGAAGGATACTGCCTCCTTTCATTGTTGTGTGGTTGCTGTCTTTCAATTGCTTTATGATAATTATAGCTAGGGTTTGATAATAACTGCTATTGTCTCTTCTATTTGATAATCCCATTGTTTGATAATTGTGGCTGCCTTTAATCCTTGCTTAAGCTTGTATTTATAAGGAATAAATTAGGTTAACATTAGTATGAAAACCAAGATTAGTCAGAATTTTTAATTTAAGCACGAATCAGAATATGTCCAAAAATAGGAACCATGTTGAATTAAAATCAATTTATTTCTACATAGAACCCATCCATATTGAATTAAACCTTGTTTAATTTGATATGGACCAATTAGATACCCATATCGAATTGGATCAAATCCAATTCAACATAGATGTTTGTCCATGTTGAATTGGATGTCCAATTTGACATGAAAGTTTGTCCATGTCGAATTTGATGACCAATTCGACATGGAAATTGTCCATAACAAATTGGATTTGGTCAAATTCCATATGGACAACAACCATATCAAATTGGGTAGGCCCAATTCGATATGGCAAGATCCATACCCAACCGACTCATTCTTACTTTGAATTCGACCTAATTCTAGCTTTAAAAAATAAACTGGCTTATTTAGGCCTTATAAGACTGGACCAATCTAATTAAAAGCTTTAAACTAGGTTTAAACCATTATAAATGGACTGATCTTGAGTAGGCCTCTATAAATTGGGATCGGACCAGCTAGGGCAAAAATTTAGGGTCTATAGGTAGCTTGTTGTATTAGGACAAATTTTGTGTTCCTAATGATGCTGACTTGAAAAGGAAGATTTTGGAAGAAACATATCAATCCTTTTATGCTATACATCTTGGGAGTACCTATAATATCCCAAAAATTTGAAAATATTAATTTTTAAAAATTAAATAAATGATTTAAAAGTGTATATATATAATTATGTGAAAAAGGAAAATATGTATGTGATATATATATGTAGATATACATAATATATATACAAGTCAACATTTTAATATGGGTCAAATGCTATTTTAATTATTAAAATATTAATTAAGTTGTTAGTGGAAGATGACATTTTATGTATTAATTAAGTAATATATATGTTTTTACTTGGTGGAGAGTAAAAGTGGGAATTTGTGTGGTTAAAAAGGAGATTAGTTGGATAAAGAGGAGTTGGTGATTATCTTCTTCTTCTTCTTTCTCCATTGAATCCGGCTAACTCTATCACATCCACCCACCGCATTTATGCATAGTAGTCACGTGCACAGTGAGAGAAGGAGAAAAGAGAAGTCAATTCCTGACAACGGGCCTAGATAAGGCTATAGGACCAAAGGGACCTAATTGAAAAAAATGCAAAGTTTTGGGGAGGTGACTGTAATTTTAAAAAGTTTTGGGGAGGTAACTGTAATTTCCAAAAGTCGTACTGGAGGTTCTTAATAGTGCACATAACAGACTCCAAAAATGGAGAGTAGAGAAAAATCGGGTCGCAACGACTTATAACGATTTTTCCAAAAAACGCACGGTTTGGAAGATATAGGGGATTTTGACTAGGGACATGTTGGTCATTATTAATAAAAATTTATACATGAATCTAAAGTAGGAAATAAACATAAGAGTGAGTAGAGGACGTCGAGGGGTTGAATACGAAACGATCATCAGAAGAAACGGAGCCGGGCAAAACCCGAGCAAAGAAAGGACCTAAAGGGAATTTTGTAAAAAGTCAAGGGCTTATTGGTAATTTTTCAAAATGACTTGGAAACCTAAAATATACCTTAAAAATAGAAATTAGAGGTCGAGAGGATCAAAACCATATGTAGTTTGCCACATGAAACTGTACGGTTTAAAAGTTACGACCGATTAATCGCCGGAGGGTATTTTAGTCTTTTCACACCCTAGGCCATAAAAATTTCAGCACAAGGAGGTTGAGGGGCCAAAATATGATCAAAAGAAAGTTCAAGGACTTGGGTTTTAAATAAATAAAATAAAGAGACATTTGGACCAATTAAAGGTGACCATTTAGCATTATAAAAAGAAGAAAAGAAAAAGATGTGGACAAATGGCCCTAAGGCATTTATCCAACCCAAAAGTGAGCATCATTTCCCTTATATAT
The DNA here is from genome assembly GCA_947685225.1 of Garcia nutans. Lineage (NCBI taxonomy): Eukaryota > Viridiplantae > Streptophyta > Magnoliopsida > Malpighiales > Euphorbiaceae > Garcia > Garcia nutans. The sequence continues at coordinate 30,345,285 of CANTUV010000005.1, read as the reverse complement.
ATATCATGGCATGAAGAACAAATCTCTCTCTCTCTCTCACCCATTCCAAATTTTCGGCCACCATAGGAAGAACATCAAAGGATTTCAAATTTTTGTCAAGTTTGATTTTCAAGGTAAGTTTTAAGGTTTTCATGTATGTAGATTTCAATTCTAGTATCAATTTTAAGTATTTCAATATCTATTGGAAGATTGGAAATTAGGGCTCTTATGGTGGATTTGGGGAAAATTTTAAGTAGTGATGATATTGATTAATTAAATGGAAGAATCAAGGTTTCTAAGGTTTAATAAGGTTAGATTAGGGTTTAGTTTGAAAGAAATGGATGGATAGTGCATGTTCTAAATTTCTAAGGTTTATGTTTAAGGTTGTGTTCTTGAAATTCTTGAAGGAAAAACAAAGATTAAGGAAGGAGAAGAAGGAAAGGCAAAAAGGGAATTAAAAGAACAAGGTTTGGTACTTTACCATAAAAGAAATTTTATTTTTTCTTACAAACTTTGGTTTATGGAATTTTTGATGTTGATGCTTAAATGTATTGATTGAGTTTAAATTAAATATTTGAGTTATGTTCTTGGTTTCTTATGGCAATTGAGTTGGTTAAATTTAATTTAAACCAAGTGTTTTGAGAAAAATTTTGGCAAGTTGATTTGATGAACTTTAATTAGTTGATTTAAGTTAAACATGCAAAAGTTGTCAAAGGGAAGTTTTTGAATCTTCACTTTATCATTAAAGAAGCCTTCATATTGATTTGAAAAAGAAAAATAAACTATCCCATGTATTTCATATGTTTGGGCCGAAATGGTTCCAAAATGGCAGATTTCTGGACTCTTTTTGTGGCAGCTGTTTGAGATAGCAAATGAATGAATTTTTCAACAAAATTTTACATGCAATTAGTCAACATATGAAATAAGTTTCCTGTAAAATTTCAGCCAAAAATAAGATCATTTACCTGGTCAAATGCATGACTGAAACGGACTGAAATTTTGACGAAAATCCAGATTTTACTATTCATTTGGTCATGCCATTTTGCGTTGCCGATTTTACGTGCCGCGACACTATTCATTTGGTCAATTTGTGACTTTTTGAGAAATGCTTTGAAATTTTTGATATGTTTATTGTGGTTGTTAAATATGTGAAAAAGGGTAATAGTTGGACTAAAGAAAATGGTGCGCGGCGTAAATGGCAAAGTGCAACGGAAATTAAAATAATTTCTCGAGTCATTCTAAAATGAAGTTTGAGACTTAAATTGAATCGTTTTAACCTTTATGCTCTACTGGGTAGTTGGGAGTGGTAGATAAGGGTATGGTGCACTATACTAACTTATGCAGTACTGCCACTTATTGTGTTTGATATACCCCGGCGGTTACCTTCGGGTATAGGCCGTGGAGCGGAGATGTTGTGAAATTGTGATTGGAATGCTCCGGCGGTTACCTACGGGTATAGGCCGTAGAGCGGAATTGGTTATAACCATGGTGGTGAGGACCACTGCCTTATCGCTATGGTTCCCTATATGCCAGTAGAGCATGAGCCAAAGTCCTATTTTTCTAAAACTACGTACTGCAATATGAGTTTGAATTATGGTTTTTTCGATTGTTGAAAGTATATATATCTACACTGAATGGACAATAACTTCCATTGGTTTAATGTTGGTTGATTTTTTATTTAATTATTTTCTTTTAGTTCAAATGCTTTCATGTTTTACTTATATTTTCATCGGTAAAGTACCCACTGAGCATCATTGCTCAGCGAGTTGAGTTTTCTTGACTCGTAGGTTCGGAGCAGTAGATTTCGGTGATTAGCATCGAGCAGCATAGCACCTCAGAGTAGCCTTTCATTTCCTATATTATGAGTTGGCTAGTTGTGGCATGTATATGAAAATATAAGATTGAGAATTTCTATGTTATACTATACATTAGTAGTATGTAATAATAAGAAACCTCTACTTTAATTTGTATTAGAAGTGTGAATTTGTAATATCCTCATGTATGCCCTAGAAGTCTTGGTTATGTTGTTGTTGTAAATTGAATTGAATGTATATGTTATGTGTTAAGAAAAGAAATTGAGAAGAGAATGTGTATGTATATGTGTTTTGGGAAAGAAAGAGGGTTTAGAGACAAGTTTATATGTTGTTTATATGATGATATAACTAACATATACATAAGTCAAATAGAGAGTCAATGCAAGAAGATATTTTATTTGAGACTTGTGAAATTACATATTTGGGCATGCAAGGGACAAAAGCTAAATTAAGTGATGAAGGGTGTTTTGGTAATTGTTTTGTTAAATTTTGTGGTGGAGATTTAAAGAAGAAGAAATGGTTGATTTGTATTCATTCTTCTTCTCTTCTCATGTGTGTGCCGACCATTGAAGAAAAGGGAGAGCAAGAGAGGTGTGCTTGATGCTAGAACCAAATTGAAGAAGGAATCAAAGGATTTGGCTAGAGATTTATGAAATTTCTTCATTTGAGGTAAGATCTTTTCCTTGATTTCTTCTTTTCTTTTGAAGGGGTGTTTGAAGTGAATTAGGGTTGGTAGGATTTGATGATGAGATGTGTTTATGATGTGTTTTCAAGTGTTAAAGTGATTTTAAGTTAAGAGGTTACATAGGTGTTGTTGTGGAAAGTGGTGGATGTTGATTTTGAAAGATTAGGAATGATGTTGGATTTTAGGGTTTTGAGATGGTATTTGTTTAAATGTAATATTAATGTATTGTGAAGTGGTTTTTGTGATGAATATGTGTTTAGAACATTGATTATATTCATTTGAAACATGTTATATGGTGTATATTGTGTTGAGTGCTATTAGAAGAGAATTGGTTTTGGTTAGGGTTTTGTTCTTAGGTGACACGGCCAAAGGCATTGAGAGACACGGCCAAGTCATGGAAACTTTGGCCGTGTTGGGTTGATTTTTAAGAGACACGGCCGTGTCTCATGCCAGTGTCTGCCACTGCCAATCTGTTTTGGGAGACACGGCCACAAGCTTGGCCGTGTCCCTTGGGTGTGTTGGTTACTGTGTTTGGTTTTTGTTCTTCATACATGATTGAGTTTGAACTTTCAATTGATAATGCATATGATACTGCATGAACTAGGGTTTGTACTATGCAATGTGAATTTTGTAAATGATAATGTGTGATATGGATAATGTATTTTGAGATGCTATATGCATAACATGAATTGAGATGTGAAATGTGATGCAAAGCCATTGTGATTGGCTATGATGATGCAATTGAAAGAAATAAGGCATGTTTGCCTAAATGATGATGAGAATTGAGAATTGGAAATGAGAATTGAGAATTGTGTGGCTAATGTGTTATTCCATTTTCAGAGTTTGTTATTGGTGGCATGCCTAATGATAGTAACAATCTCTTGAAGTTAGGTTGGATTGAATCCTTGAAGCCTAATTGAGATGTTACAACCCTTGAAGCTAGGTTGGGTTGGTTCTTGAAGCCAAGTTGGGTTGAAGCTTAGCATGCTTTGCTCCCCTTGAAGCTTGGTTGAACCTAATCCTTGAAGCCTAGTTGGGTATATGATATTGATAAATGTGATAACAAAACCAAAACATTAACTCTGAAAATTGAATGGCATATTAGTGTGTCTTGGGCCCAATGCTTGTCTTTGTTTAGTGTTGTTCATGAATGGTTTAATGAGTAACTAATGAGGTATATGAAAAGATGTTGAAGTGTGATATGTCTACTTATATTAGATTATGAAATGTAATGGTATGTTGTTTGCTTTGCATATTAAATGTTACATGTATAATATGGATTGATAATTAACATTGCATTGCACTAAAGCATAACCTTAGCATGAATTGTCTTACTAAGCCCTTGGCTTAGCGCGATAGTGTTTAATCGCGCAGGTGATAGAGTTTATAGAGTTGAACCCGAGAGCTCTTCGAGACCGAGTGAGAGTAGACGTTGAAGAGTTGATTTTGGGAACTTAAAGATCAGAGAACATTTGCCAATCATGTATAATTTCTTTATAATTTGTAAATATTGTTTATAATGTGAATATATGTATATTTGTAAATATGGATTTAAATGCTTTCATATATGTAACGATTTTATAAATTCCGCTGCGTATTAACTAAATGTATATATATATATCTATTTGTTTTATTTTACAAGTTAATTACTTATTTTTCTCTAATGTATAATGAGAAAGCTTATAGTATCATTTAAAATGTTTTGAATGTTAATAAAAATCCATAGCATTCCTATATTCGATACATGTATACTACATTGTGGTGTATGTAGTGTGTATGTATTGGGTGTGGGGGTGTTACAGAATTCTTCTTGCAGGTTTGTAGTTGAGGGTATAAGGTGGATTCATTGGGAGTGTATTGAAACTGATTGGATTCGCATTGGTTTGTGTAAAAATGTTTTCAAAAATCAAAAAAATCAGTTTTGTCGACACTTGGGACCCAAATTTCTAGGCGAAACTCTGGAAAAATTTCTGTAAAATCAGAACAAAAATTTGACAAAGTAAATTTGGTAGCAACATTTGGATAGTGTGGCGCCTCTACTCGGCTTACACATGTAGGTCGGGAAGGGGTGTTACAAACTCCATCAAAGGAAAAGAGAAATTTGCTCCTTGTTAGCTCAAGTAATTAAAGGGTTTCAATCATTCAAGTTGGAGTTTTGAGGATTTTCTCCATATTTGATAAGTTTCCAACTTGTTTCCTTGATTTTCTATGGAAGTTTGTATGTGTGAATTGGATGTTTGGTGTAGTATGTGTTAATGGTTGATATTGGTATGTTTAAAGTTTTTTTGACTAGCTAACTATGAATTTAGGGTTAGACTAAAGATATGGTTAAGTTTGGTGAAGAAAATAAGAGTTTTGGGTTGTGTAACTTTTAAGTTGTGAAGTCATGGTTGTAATGGTGTATTTTTGCTTTTAATTGAGTTGTTTTGATGTATATACAAGTATTTTGTGGTATAATGATGGATTTGGTTGAGTTTTAATAAAGTTGAAAAGGATAAAGAAAGATAATTTTGGATGTGATAATTTTGTGTTGATATTAGGATTTTGGCCTGACACACACGGTGACACGGCCATGTCTTTGGGCATGTTGATAGTTTTGTTTTCATTGTTGGTGACACATGCAGTGACACGCCCATGTCACTGAGCGTGTCACAGCTTCTGTAATGTTATAGTATTGACACGTACAGTGACACGCCCATGTCACTAAGCATGCCATAGCTACTGTGTTGTAGGAGTTTTGGCACGGGCAGGGACATGCCCATGTCTCTGGATGTGTCTTATCTGCTGTAATACAAAGCTTGGGACACGGTCATTGACATGCCCATGTCACTGACCGTGTCAAACCTTCTGTGTTGTGGGTTTAGGGCACAATCATTGACACGCCCGTGTTGTTGAGCGTGTCATGTGTAGAGTTTGCCCTAGATAGTTCTTTTCCTTATTTTCCTTTGTGTTTCTTATCCTTGTGTTGAAAGGTTTTGTTTACACCTATAAGTGTATTTGATGTATCTAGGGCAAAGGATTTGTTATAAGTGTATCATTGACCTGCATAGGAAGCTGTTTCGACCCACTTTGTGAAGTCATCCACTGCTACTGAGATAAACTAATGTCCATTTGATGCTTTTGGATGTATTTTTCCAATTATATCAATTCCCCAAGTAGCGAAGGGCCATGGAGAAGTGATTGGATTCAGGGCAACGGGAGGTTGCTTCTGCAGCTTAGCAAATATCTGACACTGATGACATCCTTGCACAAATGCCACACAGTCTGTGTTCATGGTGGACCAATAATATCCCAAATTGGCCTGATGTTACACCAAAGAGTCACTTTGCAGGATTTAAGCTTCAAATTGTACTTGCGAAGTCTAAGGAAGAACTTCTCAAGTGCTTAGACGTGCTCTTCTGGAGATTTTGACTTGACAATCATATCATCAACATACACTTTTACTTCTTTGTAAATCATGTCATGAAAGATTGTCGTTGCCATCCCGTCTATTAGCAAATCGATGTGTGGTAGCGGGAAATCGTCCTTGGGACAAGCTTTATTCAGATCTCTGTAGTCAACACACATCCTGACCTTTCCGTCTTTCTTCGGGACCGGTACAATGTTTGCTAACCAGGAAGGGTAGGCAATTGGTTCTATGAACTTATTGTCCAGTTGTTTGGCAACCTCCTCTTCAATTTTCAAAGACCATTCAGGCTTCATTCTTCTCAATTTCTGCTTAACCGGCTTCGCATCTTGGTATAGCGGAATCTTATGAACTGCTATTGCTGGGTCTATTCCCGTGACATCCCTTGCCTTCCTCATGAAGCAGTCGACATACTTTTTGACGCAATCAACAACCTGTTCTTTATTCGCACAATCATATGCAATGTATGTATGTTCATTTTCTTTGCCAATTATTATCTTTTCATTTATTTCTTTTATTTCATTTATTTCATTTTTGCTAGATAATACTTGGAAAGCAAAAGACACAGGGTAACCAAGAATTTGAAGAGTTTCATTGATAATGGCGGAGTCATTCTCCAAGATTACATTAGATTTGACATCAGGGTTTTCTGAATATGAAACTACAGAAGACTCAAAATTAGACTCTGACTCGGTGTGTGACTCAGAATTTGCCTTAGTACAAGACTCGGGTTCAGGGTGTGACACAGGACTAGATTTGACTACAGCAGCTTGTCCCTCCTCGGCATACCAATTTATCAGTGGTCCATTTGTGGTCTTGATCAGCTTTGTGAAGTCCCTTTTGTCTTCGACATTGGTTATCATAGCAACCTCATCAAAGAGACTAGGCTGCATGAAATCTTCTACAGTGATGGCGTTGATGGAATGATTGGGCAAGGGTTTAGTGTTAATGTTTGGTTGCCTCCTGAGAGGAATGATGTCACCACTATCCACCAAATCCTGGATGCGGTTTTTCAAAGTCCAGCAAGCATCTGTTCTGTGCCCATTTCCTTGGTGGTACTCACAGTACTCATTGGCCCTATAATTGGAGGGTAATGGGTTTGGAGGAGGCCTTGGGTCCAAAGGCTTCAAATATTTCCCTTCCACGGCCTTTTTAAACACTAGATGAAGGGGCATTCCAATGTCGGTATATTGCCTTCTTGGCTGATTTCTTTGCCCAAGATTGCCCACACATAAAGGATTCGCAGGGGCAATATTGGCCACTTCATTTGCAGCTTGGCCTTGTTTTTTATACTTCGAGATAGCTTCTTCATCTACTATCTTACCCAATTGTATCAGATCTTCTACCTTGGTTGCAGTCGCAATGAGCGATTTGAAAGTAGGTAGGTATTGGGTTTGCAGTTGGGCTTGATATGTAGGCCTTAAATTTCTGATTATGATATCAATCTGCTCTTGTTCTGAAGGGCGATTGATCATTTGGGCGGCCTTTGCCCTCCACCTCGTAAGGAACGAGGAGAAGGGTTCATTGTTGTTCTGCTTGGTAGTCTCAAGTTCCCTTCTGGTGACATCCACCTCAATATTGTAGTGGTATTGAGAGTTAAATGCATTGCAGATGACTTCCCAGGTCTTAATCTTGGCATGGTCCAGGCTTACAAACCACTTGAGGGCAGCACCAGTCAAAGATTGTTGGAATAATTGAGCAAAGAGCTCATCATTTAAACCCCAAGGGCTTAATGCCCCCACATACATCTTGAGGTGAGTTTTAGGGCAAGTAGTCCCATCAAATCTGTCCATCCCAGGCATCTTGAATTTTGGAGGCAATCTAGCTTGGGGAAACAAGGATAAAGAATCCATGTCTACCACCTCTTTATGAGTTTTCATGGCAGTGATTGACCTTTCCAGCAATTCAAGTTTTCTTTTCAGTTCATCAGTTTCAGTGACATTCTTAGGGGGTGGATCCTCCAAATTGATGACAGGGGTATTCTGAGTAGTCATGGGGGTACTAGTTTGTCCCACAATAGGTTCTTTTCCTAAATTTCCAGAAGTAGTGGTTGTCTTTGGTACCCCTCCCAATTCAGCCAAGATGGCTACCCTCTGGGCGGCTAAAGCTTCATCAATTTTTTCTTGCATCCTAGCTTCAATTTCCTTAGCCTGTCCATCTAACAAGGCCTTGATCTGTTCAATTGTAGCCATTTCAAGAATTGGAGTGGTTGGTGAAGTTGGAGTGGTAGAGCTTGTGGGTGATTACCCAGTTGGAGTTGGTGTAGCTTGTGTGGGTGAAGGCACACGGATAGTGGGTACCTGAAAAGGTTAAGGGCAAGAGATCAGGGTAGTGTGTAGGGTAGGAAAACTCTTGGTCCACTTACACATATCAAAAGATTTTCCCCAAAACCGTGTTGTTATGTTGCATGAATGCACCTCATCACATCACAATTCATTTTAATGGAATGTGGCACTATCATTGGGTACATACAACCTAAGGGAAGGTTCTATTGGCACATGAAAAATAGAGAATCGGCTTATAATAGGGACCCTTGAGTCTTGAGTAAGATATACCTAACCACATGTGAAACAAGGAGTTTCGCGTGGGTCCAATAGTACGATTACTCATGGGCCACTCCAAAAGGATTGGAATGGTTTGCGACAATAGGGAGGACGCTTTGGCTGTCCGCCGGCATAATCAAGGAGACCTGCCGGTCAGCGCTACTTGCTATCCAGACTCAAAACTTTGAACAGAAAGAGAAGAAATTCATTTGAAAATAATTTTTTATGCAATGGAGAAAAATGATTCCCCCATATATGCAAGAGAAAAAGATTCTCTGAATGACAAAATAAATGCACACGTAGTCAAACAATAGATCCATCAAAGGAAAAAGATTCCTTTCTTCAATCTTCAGTCCAATATTCTTAAAGGAAGGATATATATTGCTAAGGTACCCTGCAAAATAAACAAAAATACCCTAAAGAAGGGCAAATCGGTTAAACAAATAATAACAATCTACTAGGATCCCATAAATCGTTTTTATGGTCCCTAGTGTCAAATTAATCAAATAAGCAATAGTAGTCCACTTAGAATCCCATAAATCATTTTTATGGGTCCCCAGTGGAGTCGCCAAACTGTGAACCTCGGGTTCCGTCCGAAAAGGATTTGGATGGACGTTCACTCGTTGTCAGGAGTCGCCACTCAATTTTTTTTGTTCAAAGGGAAAAACTAAGAAAACCCTTGTTTGACTCCAATTAATGCTTCCAATGTAAAGGCTTCTGGTCTACGAACCCAAAGAGGATTCGGGGACTATGTCATGCATTTGACTAACTTGACAATAAAAAGAAGTAAATATAAAAGGGATGAAGAAAAGAAAAAAAGACTGATTGTTGGTAAATTGTGGACTTGCTATTTGGGGTGAATCCCAAATATGCCTACATACTCTCGTTTTTATGAGAGATCAAAGCCCATGTAGTTCGGGAAAGCCTATTTAAAGGCGATGAAAATTATGCTTCATGCATGTGTGTGTGTATGCTTCGTGCATTTGTCGGGCTTTTTGCCAAATTGGTGAGATTTAGCACTTAGTGCTAAATGGTGAAATTTAGGTACTTTGTACCAAAAAGATGCAAATTTTAGGCCTTTGGCCTGCATTGTCGGGCTTTTTGCCAAATTTGTGAGATTTAGCACTTAGTGCTAAATGGTGAAATTTAGGTACTTTGTACCAAAAGAGTGCAATATGGCTTCATGCCAAAAGATTGATTGATTGTGAAATTTAGGTACTTCATACCAAAGTGAGACAATTTAGGCTTCGTGCCAAAAGGTTGATTTTAACTGTGAAATTTAGGTACTTTGTACCAAAAGGATGCGATTTAGGCTCCATGCCAAAAAGATTGATTGATTCACGGCTTAATGCCGAAATGTTGATTGATTTGTCCATTAGGCCATTAGACCTAAAAGGATTAGGTCTTTGACCGAAAGAAATTAAGAAGAAGATGGAATGCTTATGACATGCTTAAATTGACAAATGATGAATTAGGATATTACCTTGCTTAGGATTTTTCCACTTCGAAGTTCCAGATCTCGTTTTCTTGGATCTTGGATTATGATTCTTGATTACGGATTAAATTCGTCAGCATGAGGCCCGGAGTCTCCAAAAGCCAACCCCTTTTTCTGAACACTTGAAGGCAATTTATAGGCAAAATCGGGCTGGACGGTGGCTAAGCCGCCGTGGATGTGACAAGCCGAAAAGACGGAAGAAGCCGAAAGTTTTGGCGGCCGGGTTGCCGATTTTGGCGGCTGAGCCGCCGGGGTCACGGTGGCTGGGCCGCTGGTTCGATCCGGTTTTCGCTCAAACTGATTTTTCGGGAGCTAGAGACCTCCAAAAATTATTCCGGGACCATATTCGTGATCCTCACGTCGTCCAGGACATTTCAAGTACCATAAAGACATACTTTCAGTGAACTTTACCGTGGACCTCCGGTCCGGTCCGATCGTCAGTAGTTTGAGAAAATTGGCTTTCCGAGCCTCAAAATTCGAGTGTTCATAGGTGATGATGTAGATTTGCTTGTGTGCAAGTTTTGCCAACAAGCAAGATACAAACGAATTGGCAATGTTAAGAAGGCATACAAGGTCATGCATTACTTCCCTCTCATTCCAAGGTTGCAACGGCTCTATGCATCTAATGCCACCGCAAAAGACATGAGGTGGCATGCAGAACACGAGTCCGAGGAGGGAGTTATGCGTCATCCATCTGAATCTCCTGCTTGGAAGCACTTCCACAATCTGTATCCCTCATTTGCTTATGAGACTCGAAATGTCATGCTCATGTTAAGTTCTGACGGATTCCAGCCATTTGGGAAATACAGCGAACCGTACTCATCGTGGCCAATCATTATCACTCCTTACAATCTTCCTCCATGGATGTGTGGTAAGTCGGAGTACATGTTCTTAACAGTCTTAGTGCCAGGGCCTAATAATCCGAAAATGAAAATAGATGTGTTCCTACAACCTATAATTGCCGAATTGAAACAATTGTGGGATGTAGGGGTTATGACATACGATGTGTCCATGAAGCAAAATTTTGTTATGCATGCTGCATTACTATGGACTATTAGTGACTTCCCTGCCTTGTCAATGCTTTCTGGATGGAGTACTGGTGGAAGGCTATCATGTCCTCATTGTATGGGAGAGACAGATGCCTTTACACTTCCGAATGGAACAAAACAAACATGGTTCGATAATCATAGGAAGTTTCTTCCAATTGACCATCCATGGAGAAAGAATAGAACTTGGTTCAGGAAAAATAAAATAATTAAGGACATTCCACCACCTGTGAAGACCGGGGAAGAAATATTAGCTGAGCTTAATTCTCTTGGTTTACTGAAAGTTACTGATCTAGACTCAGATGATGTTAATGCAGCAATTGATAGACGGAGTGGGAGTGGATGTAAGAAACGGAGTATTTTCTGGGATTTGCCATATTGGAGTTCTTTGCTAATTAGGCATAACCTCGATGTGATGCATATTGAAAAAAACTTCTTTGATAATTTGTTCAACACCATTATGAACATCGACGGTAAATTGAAAGATAATGCCAAAGCAAGGGAGGAGATGATGGTGTTATGTGACAGGCCAGAGTTACAAAAAAATGTACAAACTGGTAAATATCCAAAAGCAATATACTCATTGGATAAGCATGGAAAGCAAGCAATTTGTGAGTGGTTAAAAGAACTAAGGTTTCTCGATGGCTATGTTTCTAACATGGCTAGATGTGTAAACATGAAAACATTAACAATGTATGGGATGAAAAGCCACGATTGTCATGTGTTTATGCAACATTTAATCCCGATTGCCTTTCGTGAATTATTACCAGCAAGAGTTTGGGAGGCAATAACTGAAATAAGTATATTTTTTAGACAATTAACAAGTTCAGTCATACGGGTAGATGATATGATACGGCTTGAAGAGGAAATTCCTAAAATCCTATGCAAATTAGAGAGGTTTTTTCCTCCAGGATTCTTTAATGTTATGGAACATCTTCCTATCCATCTACCATATGAAGCTCGGATTGCAGGGCCTGTACAATATCGTTGGATGTATCCATTTGAGCGGTAATTTACTTTTCTCCTTAAACCCTTTTATTGAGCTTACTTTAATAATAAATGCATTGTAAGCCTTATATAAACATCTTGCAGTTACAATGGTGATTTGAAAAAGGATGTAAAAAATAAGGCACAAGTTGAAGGGTCAATTGCTAATAAATACTTGGTAAAAGAAGCAGCTGCATTTTGTGCCCATTTTTTTGAGCCACATGTATCAACTAGACATCATCGTGTGCCACGGAACGATGATGGTCAGGCTGAGGAGGAGATTGAAGGAATGTTATCAATATTCCAGTCTTGTGGTCGACCGATGGGTCAACCAAAGAATCGAAAATTGACGGAACGTGAAAGGAACGCGGCTCAGTCGTATATTCTCATGAATTGTGCAGAAGTTGAGCCATTTGTCGAGTATGTTAAAATTGAATTTCAGTAATATTGTTTTACACTCCCATTCTTGATATACTTAATGATGGTCCTTTATATTATGAAGATTGTTCGTTGGCGAAGTACGTTCTCAAAATCCTAACATTAGCAAGGATGAGATTGATATGCATTTGGATAATAATTTTCCCCAGTGGTTCAAATCCTATGTAAGTTTATTACATAGCATTTTGTAGTCAATATTATCTAAGGCACATGTAATGAATATTTATGCTTTTCATATAGGTGCATGACCCGTTGAATGCTGTGAACAACCAATTTATAAAAGACTTGGCACAGGGACCTTACAATGATGCTAAGGCATATTCTGGGTATTTTGTGAATGGATTTAAGTTCCACACAGAGAGAAGAAGTGCAAATAGATCTACCAAGAATAGTGGTGTATGTATTAAAGGGACAAACTACAGTGAACAATCAAACGATTACTTTGGTAGGTTACAGGAGGTCATTGAAATAGAGTACCCGGCATTACCAATTAAGTGGACAACTTTGTTCCTTTGTGATTGGTATGATCAAACGCTAGATGTGGGTATGAGGTGTCATAAAGGATACAATATTATAGATGTTCACAAAAGGAAGAGATTTGGGAAGTATGAGCCCTTTATTTTGGCAAGCCAAGCACAACAGGTATACTATGCTCCTTATCCGTCTATAAGACGGGTTGATAGTGATTGGTTATCTGTTGTGAAGGTTAAAGCTAGACATGTAATTGAGCTGCCAGAAATTATAGCTCCTTCCAATGTTTCTCAAACAGCAATGGCATTCCAAGAAGATGATACAGCCAGGCAGACTTTTGATGTAAATGACAATGAAATGCCTGAATCTTTAAATGATGCTGAAGGTGTTGTAATGCATATAAGTGAGAGTTTGGAGAAAGGGAATGATGAAGAATTTCAGTATTATTCTTCGGAGGATGAGATGATGAATAATGATGAAGACGAATGACTAGTATATGGTTCTTTTTCCTTGTTTTGATGTTTACTTGGACTATACTATAGAGTTGGGAACTATTTATGGCCCATTTTGAAATGTTATAATAATTTTGCTGCATACATGGTAGTTAGATATGTACAAACAGACATTTTATATACAAGTTCATTTCATTATTTGATTCTTCGCATGCTTTCTTGTGTGAAAATTCTGGGTGTTTTCATTTGCTCTTTATTTATGGCAGGAGCTGAACTTCTTAACTAGTGTTGGATTGTTCTGGATTTAAGAGCAAGTGAATTTCTTATTACTGTGAAAATTTAATCACCAGTGGAAAGAGGACGCAATACCAATATTGCAAAGGTTTATTTCTCTATATTTAATCTTATGTTTTATGGGTTCTTGCAGATATGGCTAGAGGGAAAAGTCGCAATATTATTCAACCACCAGTGGGAAGAGGACGATCCACACATACAGTTCCAGCAGCCATGGTACCTACACCACCCACACTAATAGCCATGGTACCTATCCAACCCACACCAATAGCCATTGCACTTACCCAACCCACACCAACAGCCATAGCACCTACCCAACCCACACCTGCAATTCTAGTGGCTGTAAGTCCAAATTCAGAAGCAACTCCAACATCTGGGAGAAGAACCTCTGAATCTTCAAATCCTAACACAGATGGAACTCCAACATCTAGGAGAAGAATATCTGAATCTTCTAATCCTATAACACCACCCTCTTCTACTCCCTTACTGGATAACATGCACGGATTAGGAATAGAAAATCCCCAAATATCAGCTTCATCTCCTAATTCTAGTGAACATGAACCTCAACCTGATGTTAACAATGACGTTATAAGTAGAGGCTCTCGATCCCAAGAACCAGCCCGTGATGCTGATGGGCGAATAATAATTAGTTGGTCAAAGGCTGTTGGGTAATTTACTAATTTTATCCTATTTAGTCACTATTTTGGCACTTTATTAATAATCTTAAGTTGTTTCAGATTTAATCCTGATTTATGGGGCATATCACATGCATGCACAGAAGCTTTTCAACGGTATCCTGATAAAACAGGATCCTCTTGGGCAAAACTGTCTCGACAATCAAAGGACTTATACTTCAGAGAGTTTAAGGTTAATGTTTATCTAATATTCATTTTTATTTGTTTGTTCATATTCTTTAATAATGATAATGGCTAGCATATTTAAGAATTTTTACTTACTTTGCAGAAATTATTTACTTGGAGGTCATCTGAAGATGGCTTGATGAGAAAAGCTTGGGAAAGCAAAGCAGCAAGGACATACAGTACTTTCATTTACAATGTGAGACATAACAGATTAGTGAACTGTCCCGTGCCTTCTGAATTTGTAGAAGAGTGGAGAAGAGATTGGGAAACGGAGGATGCTAAAAAATTATCAGAGCAACAGTCTAAGAACAGACTGTCTGAGCCTGCTGGACCAGGAACAGGGCCATCTACTCACACTTGTGGGTCGAAATCGATGAAAGAGCATGCGAAGGATTTGGTATGTAATCTACATCTTATTTTGTTAAATAAATTGACTATTTTTTTCATCTTATGTTTGTGTTTCCTATTGATTTAAACAGGCTGCAGCAAATGGGGGAAAGTTTCCTGGAAATTATAAATTGTTCAAGCATAGCCATACCAGTAAAAAAGATCGGGGGAAGTTTATAGATAAGAGATCAGAACTTGTTCATGTAAGTTAATATATTGCATATCTTTCACTTCTCTAACATACACAAAAAAGGCCCAAAAAAAAAGTAAACTAACCTATGAGATAAAAAGACAAAAAAAAACAGATTTTTTAAATGAAGTTGCATATAAAAACAAAAGAGTGAAATGAAAAAGGATTTGTATTTGTGATTAATGTTGATTAAATTTGCAATTAAGTTTTTACAAAGGATTTGATTTTTGACCTTATTCTTTAAATAAATTCGTTCTTCATGACTTACTGTAGCATTTTTGAACTTGGAAAGGATATGCTATATTCTGTTTTGGGATGCTTCGAACCAGCACAGATTTTGTACTTCATGATGCCTCTCTTTATATATTTCAAGTAATTGAAGTATCCACTTTTATCTTAAAATCATTACTTGGTCTTTCTTGAATTTTCAGAATGGCCAGTGCTGTATTTCACCAATCTATCTGGACTTTGCAATCCCATCAACAGCTCCACAACTCTGGATTTCACCAGAAGTTTGGAAGTGTTTCAGTGTGTAATATCCCAAAATGTACCCTAGAAGTATTGGAGTAATTATTGTTATTATTGGATTAAGTGTATTTATTTTATTGGAAAGAGAGTTGAGGTTAGAGTAATGTGTATATGTTGTATATATTGTGATATACTTAACATATACAAATATTTGTTTGAAGGGTATAAAGGTAATTATTTTGAAATTGAGTTAGTGGATTAAGATGGGTGGATGGTGATGTTTGAGATTATTTTATTTTTTTATTTGTGTGGAGGAGAATGTTTTGAGGAGAGAGAGGGTTAATGTTTGACTTTTCTTTCTTTTCCTTTTTTTCCTTCTTCTTCTCTTCTCGTGTCTCTCATTTTCCTTTTCTTCTTCTTTCTTTGCTTTGGACGGCAGCAGCAAGAGAACAAGAGAGAGGGAGAGATTTGACCTTCCAAGCTCAAGATTGAAGAAGTTTTCAAGAGATCAAGGAGGAATCTAAGAGTTTTCTTCATTCTTGGTAAGTTTCCTCTTGATTCCCTTGTTTTCTTTGAGTGTGTTGTGTTTAAGAGTGTTGGGTTTACTTGATCTTTGATTCTTGGGTTGGATTGAAGAAAAGAGTAAGATTGAAAGGAAGAATAAGTTTGTTGGTTAAGATTGAGTTGTGGTTGTGTTTAGAGTTTTTGATGATGTTGTGATTTGGTGTTGGATGTGTATTTTGAGTTGTGTTGGTGTTTTTGCAAGGTTGTTATGGTTTTGGGTGTGTCTAGTTGAGTTTTGTTGAAGTGGAAGATGGTGGAAAATTGTTGTTTGTTGGTTGGATTGTTGTTTTGGCCGGAATCTGGGTTTTTGGCCTGACACGCTCAGGAGCACGTCCAGGTCTTTAGGCGTGTCAATTGTGTTGGATGGCAGTAGGTGTGACACGGCCATTAACACGCCCGTGTTAGTGAGCGTGTCATAGCTACTGTGATTTTGGGGAATTGACACGGCCAGGAACACGTTCATGATGTTGGACGTGTCGATACTTCTGAGAGACAGTAGGTATTACACGCCCAGTGACACGCCCGTGGTCCTGAACGTGTAAATGCTTCTGTGTTGTGGAGTTAGGGCACGGTCAGGGACACGCCCGTGTGGGTGAGCGTGTCCAGTTTAGAGTTTGCCCTAATTGATTCTTAGCCTTATGATCTTATGTGAGTTTCCTCATTGTTCTGAATTAGGTTGTGAAGAAGGTGAATTGCCTTAATTATTTGGTGAAGGACTTGTTAAGAGGAAGTGTTTAGAATTGTGTGGATTTCTTTTGAGGTAAGTACAAACCTTGCATTATAACATACATTCATGTGATTTTGGAACTTATACATTTGAGTGTGAATGTACTAAGTAATTTCATTGTATTGTTGATATGTTTGAATAATGTTATGTTTTATACAATATGAACCTCATGAAATGTAATATGGTATATGTATGTGTTATGAAAATGAAAGATGTGATGATAAGATGATGTGTAAAGCCATTGTGATTGGCTATATTGATTCAAATGAGGCATGTTTGCCTAGTTGATTGTGGAATGAGAAATGAATTGAGAAAAAGATTTATAAAGAGATATATGAAATGGTTGTGTGCCTAATATGTTTATTCAAATTTCAGAGTACTGGTTTTGGTGGCATGCCTATATAAAGGTAACAGTCTAGCCGGGTTGAGGATCTCTTCAATTGAATTGAATTGATGATCCAAGAGACTGGGTCTGTTACACTAAATGAAATGTGAAAATGAAATTTATGAAAAGTAACAGTCTAGCCGGGTTGAGGATCTCCTCGATTAGTCGGGTTGATGGTCCAAGAGACTGGGTCTGTTACTAGTAACAGTCTAGCCGGGTTGAGGATCTCCTCATGTTAATGGGTTGATGGTCCAAGAGACTGGGTCTGTTACACTATCCATGGATAGAGATATGATATATATTGCCTACGGGCTTGATCATTGTGATTATAAACCAAAGCAGTAACTCTGAACTTTGAATATCATATTAAATGCTTGTTGGGCCCATGTGTGTCTATGTTAAATGTGTGAGTAATGGATGATGATACAATTATTGAAATAATGAAATGTAACATCCATAAAATAAAGTGTATTGAGTAAGATCTATATTGTTTGAATGTATGACATAGCATAATATCATTATAGTTTGTTCTACTGAGCTGTTGGCTCAGCGCGATTGTGGTTCATCGCGCAGGTGACAGGATTGAACCCGAGAGTTCCTCTAGACCTAGTGAGTCTAGGCGTTGAAGAGTTGATTTTTGGACTTAAAGATCAGAGAAGAGCTGCCACTCATGTATATATTTTATATTTGTAACTTTTGATTTTGATGCAAATGTATTGAGAAACATTTGTTATATTTTCCGCTGCGTTTTAAATAAACTTTCTATCTATTTCATTTTATAAACTCATTTAAAAGTTTTGAATTTGTTCATAGTATATAAGAGTCATGTCATGTGTGTTTTGTAACCGTGACATTTCTATATTCAGTATACGTATATTACGATCGTATTAGCATGCTGTGTACGTATACGGGGTATAGGGGTGTTACAATTGTTTTGGTATCAGAGCCTAGGCTTGAGATTCTCAACCTAGGTAAACTGTAAGAAAAAGGATATTTTGATTTTAAAAGTTGGT
Organism: Garcia nutans; assembly: GCA_947685225.1. Classification (NCBI taxonomy): domain Eukaryota; kingdom Viridiplantae; phylum Streptophyta; class Magnoliopsida; order Malpighiales; family Euphorbiaceae; genus Garcia; species Garcia nutans. The sequence continues at coordinate 30,327,081 of CANTUV010000005.1, read as the reverse complement.
TTTGAATAAAATATATATTTAGTATTGGCAGTCTCTGATCTTTAATAAGGTGTATTCTGCTATGTTTGCAGATATAGGTTGTAATGGATCCTCATTCACGTCAGTTTGTTGAGGGAAGTGCGGAGAGTGTAGCTCCGGAAGAGAGTAGAGATGAGGTTAGAATTGATAGAGTCGGTGAGGCACCTGCTTCTGGGTCAGGGAGACCGGTTGGTGATGAGGTTCCACCAGCTTGGTTCAGGCATATGATGGAAGTGATGAGACAAACACCAGTGCAACCACCGCCACCACCACCTCAGCCTCAAGTACCAGTGAGACAGTATGATAAGTTGAGGAAGTTTGGGGCAGAAGATTTTCTGGGTACTATAGATCCAGCAGTGGCTGAGCAGTGGCTAGATAAAGTACAGAGGATCTTTATTCAGTTGCAAGCCACTCCAGAGGAAAAATTTGATTATGCTAGGTCATTATTGCAGAAGGATGCATATGACTGGTGGAAAACAGTGCCTCACGCTATGGATGATCCACCTACCTTGTCTTATGCTGACTTTCTCAGAGAGTTTGAGCTGAAGTATACTCCTAGGGAGTATAAAGATGTTAAAAAGATGGAGTTTCTGAGTTTGAAACAAGACCACAGGACAGTAACAGAGTATGAGGTCGAGTTCATCAGATTGAGTCATTATGCTGGAGGTATTATATCTGATGAGATTGACAGATGCAGAAGGTTTGAGGAGGGATTGAGGCCCTCTATTTTGTGTCTTGTGGCTGGTTCCAGATACCAGGATTTCTCCCAGCTTGTTGCTGCAGCTAGGAGTGTAGAGAGAGCCCAGGGCATTGCAGCATCTGCTTCTGAGGAGGAGACTAGAGTGAGAAGGCCCCAGTTTGAGACAGGGTCTTCATCTGTGAAGAGAGGTAGAGGCAGCTTTGTTCCTAGGACCAGCAGGAGTCAGAGGCCAGTTGGTAGGTCAGTGCAGTTTCAAAGACAGAGATCGAGACCTACGGTTTCAGTGACGAGTGCTCCGACTCCAACGGTTCAGAGGTTCACTCCACCTATATGTGCTTAGTGTGGGGGGTCACATAAAGGCGTTTGTTGGATAAGTAGGGGACCAGCTGTGTGCTTCAGATGCGGATCCCCTGATCATTTCATTAGAGAATGTCCTGAGGTACAGGAGCAGAGGTCGGTGGATACTGCAGCTTCACGACCTAGTTTTAGCAGAGGAGGTAGAGGAGGCAGAAGTTTTAATAGAGGGGGTCGATCTGGGTTCAGTCAGAGAGGAGGCTCTTCATCTATGGACAGTAGACCAGATGAGGCTGGACCTTCCCAAAGAGTTTATGTGATGCAGAGGCAGCCAGATGCTTCAGCTGTTATTGCTGGTACATTTTCTTTATTTGGCATTTCAGTACTTGCTTTAATTGATCCAGGATCTACTCATTCATACATAAGTGCATCCATTTTGCCTGTGACTGATTTGCATTCTGAGTCCCTAGGATTTGATGTCTTGGTGACAAATCCTTTAGGGCATAGTGTGGTTGTTAGTAAGGTGCACAGAGATAGTGCAGTTGTTGTGCAAGGAGAGGAATTTCCTGGTGATTTGATTGAGATGCCATTTAAAGAGTATGATTTGATTTTGGGCATGGACTGGTTGTCTAGACATGAAGCTGTGGTAGATTGTAAGAAGAAGTGTGTTACTTTGAGAACTAGTGATGATAGAATTGTGATGGTATCTAGCGAGCAGAGACAATTTGCATCCTTGTTGATTTCAGCTGTTTCAGCTAGGAAGCTGATTAGAAAAGGGTGTGATGCCTATCTCGCTCATGTTTTGGATACCAGGGTAGAGGGTTCTCAGTTTGATAGCATTCCCACAGTAGCTGAGTTTCCAGATGTATTTCCAGAGGAGTTGCCAGGATTGCCTCCTGAGAGAGAGGTAGAGTTTGGTATTGATTTGTTGCCAGGTACCACTCCTATCTCTATTACTCCTTATAGAATGGCACCTGTTGAATTGAGAGAGTTGAAGGTGCAGTTGCAGGAGTTACTGGATAAAGGATTCATTCGCCCTAGTGTTTCGCCATGGGGAGCTCCTGTTTTGTTTGTAAAGAAGAAGGATGGTACTATGAGATTGTGTATCGATTATAGGCAATTGAATAAAGTGACTATCAAGAATAAATATCCTTTGCCTAGAATTGATGATCTCTTTGATCAATTGAAGGGAGCAGCAGTATTTTCCAAGATTGATTTGAGATCAGGGTACCATCAGTTGCGGGTCAGAGCTGAGGATGTGCCCAAGACAGCTTTTCGAACCAGGTATGGGCATTATGAGTTTCTAGTGATGCCTTTTGGGTTGACGAATGCACCTGCAGCTTTCATGGATTTGATGAATAGGGTGTTTAGGCCCTATCTGGATCAGTTTGTGGTAGTCTTCATTGATGATATTTTGGTGTATTCTCGTAATGAAGAAGAGCATGACAAGCATCTGCGGATTGTATTGCAAATCTTGAGAGAGAAGCAATTGTATGCTAAGCTGTCAAAATGTGAGTTCTGGCTAGATCAAGTAACTTTCCTCGGTCATATAGTTTCAGCAGATGGCATTAGAGTTGATCCGAGTAAAGTTGAAGCTATTATGAATTGGAGTCCACCAAAGTCTGTGACTGAAGTTAGAAGTTTTCTGGGTTTGGCAGGCTATTATCGACGCTTTGTGAAAGGATTTTCTTTGATAGCTACTCCACTTACCAGATTACTTCGAAAAGGAGTTAGATTTGTGTGGACTGATCCGTGTCAAGCTAGTTTTGAGCAGTTGAAAGAGATGTTAACTCAAGCACCTGTTCTCACTTTACCTGTGGAAGATAAACCATATGTGATCTACAGTGATGCTTCACATAGTGGTTTGGGTTGTGTTTTGATGCAAGAGGGTAAAGTGATAGCTTATGCTTCTCGACAGTTGAAGCCACATGAGCTAAACTATCCAACCCATGACTTGGAGTTAGCAGCCATTGTGTTTGCATTGAAGATTTGGCGACATTACTTGTATGGAGAGAAATGTTTTATTTACACTGATCACAAAAGTTTGAAATATTTGGGGGTTCAGAAAGAGCTTAATCTTCGACAGAGACGGTGGTTGGAATTGATTAAAGACTATGATTGTTTGATTGATTATCATCCAGGTAAAGCAAATGTTGTTGCTGATGCCTTGAGTCGGAAGTCTTTAGCAGGTTTGACTGCTTATTCGCTCTCGTTGCTTGTTGAGTTGAGAGCGTTGCATGCTAGCTTTATATTTTGTGATGATGGTGCATTGTTGGCACAATTGCAGCTGAGACCAGTGTTGTTAGATCATATTAAAGAGGCTCAATTGATTGATGAGAAAATTCAGAAGATTGTTTCAGATTGCCAAAAAGGGGAGAGCCGAGATTTTCTTGTGAAAGGTGATGGGAGCTTATGGTTTAAGAGTAGACTGTGTGTGCCAGATGATATTAGTTTGAGAAGGATTATTTTAGAAGAAGCACATCAATCAGTTTTTGCTATGCATCCGGGCAGTACGAAGATGTATCATGATTTGAGACAGCATTACTGGTGGTCTGGTATGAAGAGAGACATTGCAGAGTTTGTATCCAAATGTCTCACATGTCAGAGGGTTAAAGCAGAGCATCAGGTCCCAACAGGGTTGCTTCAACCTTTATCAGTGCCTGAGTGGAAATGGGAAAGAGTGACTATGGACTTTGTGTCTGGTTTACCATTGACACAGAGAAAACATGATGCCATTTGGGTGATTGTTGATAGGTTGACTAAGACAGCTCATTTTCTTCCGGTTCGGATGGATTATTCTCTTGAGAGATTGGCTGAGCTGTATATTAGTGAGATTGTGAAATTGCATGGAGTCCCAATTTCTTTAGTGTCTGATCGAGATCCGAGGTTCACATCGAGGTTTTGGAAGAGTTTGCATGGTGCTTTGGGTTCTCGATTACACTTTAGCACTGCTTTCCATCCGCAGACAGATGGGCAGTCAGAGAGAGTGATACAGATTATTGAGGATATGTTGAGAAGCTGTGTCATTGATTTCTAAGGAAGTTGGGACAGATTGTTGCCACTTGTGGAATTTGCTTACAATAACAGTCATCAATCTAGCATTGGTATGGCACCATTTGAGGCATTGTATGGAAGAAGGTGTAGAACACCTTTATGTTGGAATGAGACTGGTGAAGGTAAGTTAATTGGTCCTGATTTGGTTAAAGAGACAGAAGATAAAGTGAAAATAATTCGAGATAGGTTGAAAACAGCTTCAGATCGGCAGAAATCTTATTCGGATTTGAAGAGGAGAGACATTGAGTATAATGTGGGAGATAAAGTATTTTTGAAAGTGTCTCCTTGGAAAAAGATTTTGAGATTTGGTCGAAGAGGGAAACTGAGTCCTCGTTTCATTGGACCATATGAAGTATTGGAAAGATTGGGACCGGTTGCTTATCGGCTTGCTTTGCCACTAGAGTTAGATAGAATCCATAATGTCTTCCATGTTTCTATGTTGAGGAGGTACAGGTCAGACCCATCTCATGTGTTATCAGTGGAATCTATTGAGGTGAGTCCAGATCTGACTTTTGAAGAAGAACCGGTTGCTATTTTAGCATATGGGATGAAAGAGTTGAGACATAAGAAAGTGCCAATTGTGAAGGTTCTTTGGAAGAGTCATGGTAGAGAAGAATCAACTTGGGAGAATGAGCAAACGATGCTAGAACAATATCCTCAGTTGTTTCAGACTTGATTTCAGGTAATTTCGAGGACGAAATTTCTTTTAGAGGGGGAGAATTGTAATATCCCAAAATTTACCCTAGAAGTATTGGAGTAATTATTATTATTATTGGATTAAGTGTATTTATTTTATTGGAAAGAGAGTTGAGGTTAGAGTAATGTGTATATGTTGTATATATTGTGATATACTTAACATATACAAATATTTGTTTGAAGGGTATAAAGGTAATTATTTTGAAATTGAGTTAGTGGATTATGATGGGTGGATGGTGATGTTTGAGATTATTTTATTTTTTATTTGTGTGGAGGAGAATGTTTTGAGGAGAGAGAGGGTTAATGTTTGACTTTTCTTTCTTTTCCTTTTTTTCCTTCTTCTTCTCTTCTCGTGTCTCTCATTTTCCTTTTCTTCTTCTTTCTTTGCTTTGGACGGCAGCAGCAAGAGAACAAGAGAGAGGGAGAGATTTGACCTTCCAAGCTCAAGATTGAAGAAGTTTTCAAGAGATCAAGGAGGAATCTAAGAGTTTTCTTCATTCTTGGTAAGTTTCCTCTTGATTCCCTTGTTTTCTTTGAGTGTGTTGTGTTTAAGAGTGTTGGGTTTACTTGATCTTTGATTCTTGGGTTGGATTGAAGAAAAGAGTAAGATTGAAAGGAAGAATAAGTTTGTTGGTTAAGATTGAGTTGTGGTTGGGTTTAGAGTTTTTGATGATGTTGTGATTTGGTGTTGGGTGTGTATTTTGAGTTGTGTTGGTGTTTTTGCAAGGTTGTTATGGTTTTGGGTGTGTCTAGTTGAGTTTTGTTGAAGTGGAAGATGGTGGAAAATTGTTGTTTGTTGGTTGGATTGTTGTTTTGGCCGATATCTGGGTTTTTGGCCTGACACGCTCAGGAGCACGTCCAGGTCTTTAGGCGTGTCAATTGTGTTGGATGACAGTAGGTGTGACACGGCCATTAACACGCCCGTGTTAGTGAGCGTGTCATAGCTACTGTGATTTTGGGGAATTGACACGGCCAGGAACACGTTCATGATGTTGGACGTGTCGATACTTCTGAGAGACAGTAGGTATTACACGCCCAGTGACACGCCCGTGGTCCTGAACGTGTAAATGCTTCTGTGTTGTGGAGTTAGGGCACGGTCAGGGACACGCCCGTGTGGGTGAGCGTGTCCAGTTTAGAGTTTGCCCTAATTGATTCTTAGCCTTATGATCTTATGTGAGTTTCCTCATTGTTCTGAATTAGGTTGTGAAGAAGGTGAATTGCCTTAATTATTTGGTGAAGGACTTGTTAAGAGGAAGTGTTTAGAATTGTGTGGATTTCTTTTGAGGTAAGTACAAACCTTGCATTATAACATACATTCATGTGATTTTGGAACTTATACATTTGAGTGTGAATGTACTAAGTAATTTCATTGTATTGTTGATATGTTTGAATAATGTTATGTTTTATACAATATGAACCTCATGAAATGTAATTTGGTATATGTATGTGTTATGAAAATGAAAGATGTGATGATAAGATGATGTGTAAAGCCATTGTGATTGGCTATATTGATTCAAATGAGGCATGTTTGCCTAGTTGATTGTGGAATGAGAAATGAATTGAGAAAAAGATTTATAAAGAGATATATGAAATGGTTGTGTGCCTAATATGTTTATTCAAATTTCAGAGTACTGGTTTTGGTGGCATGCCTATATAAAGGTAACAGTCTAGCCGGGTTGAGGATCTCTTCAATTGAATTGAATTGATTATCCAAGAGACTGGGTCTGTTACACTAAATGAAATGTGAAAATGAAATTTATGAAAAGTAACAGTCTAGCCGGGTTGAGGATCTCCTCGATTAGTCGGGTTGATGGTCCAAGAGACTGGGTCTGTTACTAGTAACAGTCTAGCCGGGTTGAGGATCTCCTCATGTTAATGGGTTGATGGTCCAAGAGACTGGGTCTGTTACACTATCCATGGATAGAGATATGATATATATTGCCTACGGGCTTGATCATTGTGATTATAAACCAAAGCAGTAACTCTGAACTTTGAATATCATATTAAATGCTTGTTGGGCCCATGTGTGTCTATGTTAAATGTGTGAGTAATGGATGATGATACAATTATTGAAATAATGAAATGTAACATCCATAAAATAAAGTGTATTGAGTATGATCTATATTGTTTGAATGTATGACATAGCATAATATCATTATAGTTTGTTCTACTGAGCTGTTGGCTCAGCGCGATTGTGGTTCATCGCGCAGGTGACAGGATTGAACCCGAGAGTTCCTCTAGACCTAGTGAGTCTAGGCGTTGAAGAGTTGATTTTTGGACTTAAAGATCAGAGAAGAGCTGCCACTCATGTATATATTTTATATTTGTAACTTTTGATTTTGATGCAAATGTATTGGGAAACATTTGTTATATTTTCCGCTGCATTTTAAATAAACTTTCTATCTATTTCGTTTTATAAACTCATTTAAAAGTTTTGAATTTGTTCATAGTATATAAGAGTCATGTCATGTGTGTTTTGTAACCGTGACATTTCTATATTCAGTATACGTATATTACGATCGTATTAGCATGCTGTGTACGTATACGGGGTATAGGGGTGTTACACAGTGAAATACATATCAAAAAGTTTTAAGATTAATATAATTTAGTTCTCTCCTTCTTGTTCTTGTTCTTTTAGTGGTTATCTCATGGACCACTAAAAGGAACCCATCATGGATTGGTAATTGTTGATTCCATGAAAGTAGTTGTTTGCTTTTAAGGTCTGGAATTATGTGTAGAACAATAAATTTTCAGTTCTTTGTGAACCAAGTGATCTTATGTCTCCTTATTTGCTTCTTTGTCTAGCCAATTTTGGTTTATCTTTTTTGGATGTTTGAATTCAAAGGCTAACTAGAAGTCTTTCATTACTAAATTCACGTGTGAAAGTTTATAACTTGGGTTTTCATGCTTGGACTTTCAATATTAAATCCTGCTATTTCTTGCAATTCTATCCTTTCTGTTTAGCAATTGTTATCTTAGGATATCTGCTAATATGCTTCCTTTGAATAATTAATTTTGGTTTGAAGTACTGATTTTAGATTCATTTCAGAATGTAAAGTTAAAACCTTTTTTTGCTTTTCTTCATTTATTTGCATATTTCCTTTCTTTTGCATCTGTTGATTTTTGCTTCTCATCTAGAATATCCTTTGACTTTGCAAATTATAACCAAAATTTGGGTTCTTACTGCTGCCATGGATTGTCAGGGTTTCATTCCTTTTTTGGGTTCCATTTGGTTAGTTTTTCTCCTTCTAGTTAAAGTTTGCATGGCTGGTTTTCAAACTACTGGGGAGATTCCTCCTAGGTTTCAAGGGTCTCAGATGAACTGGATTGATTAAAATGGCCTTTTTCTTTTATCTAATGAAAGTTCCAGTTTTGCTTTTGGCTTCCAACCCATGAAAGATACCACATTATATCTATTAGTTATCTTGCACATCAAAAGTTTAAATGTTATATGGTATGCAAACAAAGGCTCTCCAGTAGCAAATTATGACAATTTCTCCTTTGGTGAAGTTGGTAAAGTGTCTTTGCACAAGAGGGAAACAACGATTTGGACACCTGATACTGGTGGTAGAAGGGTTTCTGCAATAAAATTGCAGGATTCAGGAAATTTGGTTTTGTTTACTTCTTGTGAATTGTGTATTAATTAGTTACTTTTCAATTAAAATTTTACTTGTTAACATGCTTTTTTTATGAATATTGCTTGTGAATTCTGTGTATTGGCTACTGGATTCTTTTGACTCTAACGTTGTTTTGATTTTCTTTTTTAGGAAAGCTTTCAGAAATTGAAAGCATCACAATCTACAGAAGAGGCAAATGGAGAGGAAGTTCAATCTTGTACTAAGGATGATGATGATTTATTTGTTGAAGTGGCAGGAGGAACAAAGAAGGCCAGATTATATGGGTTGGGGAATTTAGCGATTTCTCACATCTCTAAGGGCAGTGGAAGTACATCTCAACAAGTGAATGAGAATATGTTAACTGAGATACGTGATGAGATAAGCAATAAAGTTAGTCATATAGAGAGCAAATTAGAGACCAAAACTGCAGATATGACTCTATTTTTGGTTGAGAACCAGACTTGGATTCAGAATATGTTACTAGGACGGCCAACTGAACCTCCTAGATGGGCTCCAACAAAACCAACCCCACCAGCAGAAGATCAAGTAACAGCAGAACATCCAGATGATGACTAGTGTATGCCTTCGGCTTAGTTTTTACTTTTGAAAGTGTTCATACTTTAATACTTTGAAATGTTTAAAACTTATATATTGTAATGACTTTTGAATTATGTTAGTTTAACTAACTATTGCATTTTATATCAATGAAAATTTGTGTAATTTTAGATTTATGTAATTAAATTGTAAATATTATTACTACAGGTGTGTATTATATATATAAAATCCATATAATGACAAAAATTGTAAATCCATTGCATCTACGACGGCATCTACGACGGAATTTGCGACCGAAACATTTCAATTTTGCGACAAAATCTGCGACAAAATCTGCGACAGAAAATCTGCAACGACAATCTGCGACGGATTTGCGACGGAAAACACCACGGCATATATACTACAGAACATCTGCGACGGCCTTTGTAACGGATTTGCGAAGAATTTTGGACGAAATCTGCGACGAAAAATCTGCAATGACAATCTGCGACGGTTTCTGCGACGGATTTGCGACGGAAAACACCACGGCATATATATACTCCAGAACATCTGCGACGGCCTTTGTGACGGATTTGCGACGAGTTTTGCGATGAAATCTGTGACGCCTTTTTATTAACAGATCGTATCCGTCGCAGCTCGGTCGCAAATCTTGATTTACGATGGATTTGCGACGGATTCTGTCCATTGCAGATAGCGCTTAAAAATTGAAATCTGCGACGAAATCTGCGACGGCTGCCCTTTACCCGCGAAAATTTAAGCGCGAGATTTGCAACCGCCGAGTGGTTGCAAATCCGTCGCAATCTGCGACGGCCTGTCGCAAATTGAAAATTGTGACGCCTTTTTTATTAACAGATCGTATCCGTCGCAGATCGGTCGCAGATCGGTAGCAAAACTTGATTTGCGACGGATTTGCGACGGATTCTGTCCGTCGCAGATAGCGTGTTTTTTTTTGTAGTGAATAAACCCATTGACTTGTATATATGTTGTATATATCCTCATATTTACAACATATATGTAATATCCTCATATATGCCCTAGAAGTTTTGATTATGCTGCTGTTGTTGTTGTTGTTGTTGTTGGTTTAAAATGTGATTGAATGTATATGTTAGGTGATAAGAAAAGGAATTGGTAAGAGAATGCTTATGTATATGTGTTTTGGGAAAGAAAGAGGGTTTAGAGAAAAGTGTATATGTTGTTTATATGATGATATATATAACATATACATAAGTCAATGGAAGAGAGATATTTTTATGGGATATGTTAAATTACTATAATGGGCTTATAAGAGACAAGAGGTTAGTTATATGGATAAGGGTGTTTTGGTAATTGCTTGAATTGAATCACATGGTGGAGATTTAAAGAAGGATTGACTTTGTTTCTTTATCATTTTTCTCTTCTTTTTGATGGTAGTGGACGGCTCCTCCAAAGACAAAAGAAAACTAGAGAGCTAGAGAGGTGTTTGAAGTTCTAAACTCAAATTGAAGAAAGATTGAAGTGATCAAGTGTTGATTCAAGAAGTTTATAGCTTTGGTAAGTTTTCTTTTGGATCTTTTGCTTGTTTGAAATGATATGTGGATTTGATAGATGATCTAAGAGTGTGTTGCTTGATTTTGTTATACTCAAGTGTGTTTGATTAGTTTGATCTTGGATTTTAAGGATGAATTGATGAAAGAAGTAAGTTGATTTTTTTTAAAGATGGAGAGGAAGGTTGGTTTTAGGGTTTTGAGGAGATAGGTGTTAAATGTTGTGTTAATGTATTGTTAAAGTGATTAATGTGATGAATATGTAAGATATGTAATATCCTCATATATGCTCTAGAAGTTTTGATTATGTTATTATTATTGTTGTTATTGTTGTTGTTGTTATATTGGATTGTATATATGTGTTAATTGCAAGAGAAAAGAAATTGGGAAAGAAAATAGGGTTTAGAGAGAATGGTATATGTTGTGTATATGATGATATATATATAACATATAAATTGGTCAAATGAAGAGTCAAGGGGGGGTAGAGATATTTATTTGGTTATTGGTGAAATGACTATTAAGGGCATTGGATTAAAAAGAAAGCTAGAACAAATGATAAAAGGGTGATTTGGTAATTGTTTGAATTGGAACACTTGGTGGAGATTAAAAGAAGAGTTGACTTTATTTTTGTGGTTCATTTCTTCTTTCTTCTTTGTGTGGCCGGCTTCTTCATAGACAAAGGAAAACAAGAGACAAAGTGAAGATCTTGATGTGTTAAGCTCAAATTGATGGAAGATTGAAGTGATCTAGTGGATGATACAAGAAGTCTTATAACTTTGGTAAGTTCTCTTGTGATCTTTGTGTTTATTTGAAATGATATTTGAGTTTGATAGATTTTTAAGAGTGTGTTGGTTGATTTTGAGATGTGAGAAGTGTTTGAGTGATTGGATGATGGATGTTGAGTATGGATTGAAGAAAAGAGTAAGTGGTTGGAAGAGATGATGTTGTATATGTGGTGAGGGTTTTGAGATGATTTTGTGTTTTGTGCTTGATGTGTGTTTGGCTTGTTTTGGTGTGTTGCAAGTTTTAGATGAGTTTTGAGTATGTTTTGTTAAGATGGTCTGAAGTGGATGTTGTTGGATAAAAGTGTTTTGTTGAGTGTTTGGTTGTTTTGGTCGGAATCTTGATTTGTGGCCGGACACGCCCATGAGCACGTCCAGGGTCTTTAGGCGTGTCAATTGTGTTGGAGGCAGTAGGTTTGACATGACCAGTAGCACGCCCGTGTTATTGATCGTGTCATAGCTACTGTGAGATTTGAGAATTTACATGCCCAGAAACACGCCCATGTTGTTGAGCGTGTAAATACTTCTGTGTTGTGGAGTTAGGGCACGGTCATGGACACGCCCGTGTGGGTGAGCGTGTCAGGGTTAGGGTTTGCCCTAATTAATTCCTAATTGGATTATCTCTTGTGTATCCCTAAACAAGTATATGCTATTACTTTTGATTTAGGTTTTGAAGATAGTGATTAATCATTGATTTAAGAGATAGAAGGATCTTGAACAAGGAAGTGTTAAGAGTAGTGTGATTTGTTTTTGAGGTAAGTACAAAACCTATATGATTGTGTGTAAGTTCAAATGTGGCATTATTACATTGTTAATTTATTTGAGCAATGTGTATTGTTATGTTTATATCACTGATGATATATATATATATGAATAATGTGAATGACATGATGATGCAAATGAATGTGTTTATGAAAGATTGAAATGTTATGTTGTGAATTGAGATGAAATGGAATATAGAGCCATTGTGATTGGCTATGATGATATAATTGAATGATGTATGGCATGTTTGCCTAATTGATGAGAAAGATTGAGAAAGAGTTTGATAAAGAGAATAATGAAATAAGTGTATGCTTAATATGATATTCAATTTCAGAGTTCTGGTTTTTGGAGGCATGCCTACTTAATGAAAGGTAACAGTCTTGCCGGGTTGAGGATCTCTTCAAATTGAGTTGAATTGAGGTCCAAGAGACTGGGTCTGTTACACTATGATAATTGATATTATGAGATATTTGATTTGTAACAGTCTTGCCGGGTTGAGGATATCCTCGAGTTAGATGAGTTGATGATCCAAGAGACCAGGTCTGTTATGCTATCCATGGATAGAGATAAATATATATGTATATGTTGCCTACGGGCTTGATAATGGTGTTTATGAACCAAAGCAGTAACTCTGAATTCTGAATATCGTTTTAAGTACTTGATGGGTCCATAGGTGTCTAGGTTTTATGTATAACATAAATGTTGTTCTAATGTAATGAAATGTTAATATTACTTATATGATGAAACGGACTATTCACGGAATATTGTTTGTTGAGTATGATCTTTACTAATTGTGTGTGTATCATTGATGTTGATTTATTAATACAAATGTGAAACATTGCATTGCACTAAAGCATAACATTAGCATGAATTGTCTTACTAAGCCCTTGGCTTAGCGCGATAGTGTTTGATCGCGCAGGTAATAGGGTTGAACCCGAGAGCTCTTCGAGACCGAGTGAGAGTAGACAGTGAAGAGTTGATTTTGGGAACTTAAAGATCAAAGGAGACTTGCCAATCATGTATAACTCTTTTATATTTTGTAAATATGGGTTATATTGTAAATATATGTATAATTGTAAATACGTATTCAAATGCTTTCATATATGTAAATGTTTTCTAAATTCCTCTGCGTAATATTTAAATGTATGTATATATATATCTAATATGTTTTGTTTATAAGTAAATGATTTACTTTTCTATAATATATAACGATAAGGGTATTGTATCAAGTTTAAAATGTTTTGAACGTTAAGAAAATCCGTAGCATTCCTATATTCGATACATGTATACTACATTGTGGTGTATGTAGTGTGTATGTATTGGGTGTGGGGGTGTTACAATTGTTTTTGTATCAGAGCCTAGGTTTGAGATTCTCAACCTAGGTAAAATGTAAGAAAAAGACTATTTTGATTTTAAAAAGTGGTTTTTGAATAAAATATATGTTGGGATTGGCAATCTCTGATCTTTAATAAGATGTATTCTGCTGTGTTTGCAGAAATAGGTTGTGATGGATCCTCATTTGCGTCAGTCAGTTGAGGGTAGTGAGGAGAGTGTAGCTCCGGAGGATAGAGCTAGAGTTGATAGTGCTGGGGAGGCACCTGTTTCGGTGTCGGGGAGACCAGTTGGTGAGGAGGTTCCGCCAGCTTGGCTTAGGCATGTGATAGAGGCTTTGAGACAAGCACCAGTGCAACCACCGCCGCCACCCCCTCAGCCTGTGGTACCAGTGAGGCACTATGATAAACTAAGGAAGTATGGAGCAGAGGATTTCCTTGGTACTACTGATCCAGCTGTAGCAGAACAGTGGCTTGACAAAGTACAGTGGATCTTTATTCAGTTGAAAGCCACCCCAGAGGAAAAGTTTGATTATGCAAGATCATTGCTACAGAAGGATGCATATGACTGGTGGAGGACAGTGCCCCATTCTATGGATGATCCACCGATCTTGTCATATGCGGATTTTCTGAGAGAGTTTGAGTTGAAGTATACTCCTAGGGAGTACAAAGACATGAAGAAGATGGAGTTCTTAAGCTTGAAGCAAGATAGCAAGACTGTAACTGAGTATGAGGTTGAGTTTATTCGATTGAGCCAGTATGTTGGGGGCATTATAGCTGATGAGATAGATAGATGCAGGAGATTTGAGGAGGGATTGAGGCCCTCTATCATGTGTCTAGTGGCTGGATCTAGATATCATGATTTTTCCCAGCTTGTGGCAGCAGCTCGGAGTGTGGAGCGAGCTCAAGTTATTGCAGCTGCTTCAGAGGAAGAGGTTAGGGTTAGGAGGCCCCAGTTTGAGGCAGGGTCTTCTTCTGTTAAGAGAGGTAAAGGAAGCTTTGTTCCTAGAGTTAGTAGGAGTCAGAGGTCAGCTGGTAGGTCAGTGCAGTTTCAGAGACAGAGATTTAGACCTACAGCTTCAGTGGCGAGTGCTCCGACCCCAGTGACTTAGAGATCCGCTCTACCTGTGTGTGCTCAGTGTGGTGGATCACATAGGGGTGCTTGTTGGAGGTATAGTGGGTCAGTTGTGTGCTTCAGATGTGGATCTCCTGAGCATTTTATTAGAGATTGTCCAGAGAGACAGGAGCGGATGTCAGTTGATACTGCAGCTTCTCGACCTAGTGTGAGGGGAGGTCGAGCAGGCAGAGGTAGCAGCCGGGGAGGCAGATCTGGGTTCAGTGCTAGAGGAGGTGCTACATCCAGGGAGAGTAGACCAGAGGAGGTTGGATCTTCCCAGAGGATGTATGTTATGCAGAGGCAGCCAGATGCATCGGCAGTCATAGCTGGTACTTTTTCTTTATTTGATACTTCAGTGCTTGCTTTGATTGATCCGGGTTCCACACATTCTTATATTAGTGCATCTGTTTTGCCTGTGTCTGATATGCATGCTGAGTCCCTAGGATTTGATGTGTTGGTGACAAATCCGTTAGGGCATAGTGTGATTGTGAGTAAGGTGCACCGAGATAGTGCAGTGAGGGTGCAAGGTGAGGAGTTCCTTGGAGATTTGATTGAGATGCCATTTAAGGAATATGATGTGATTCTAGGTATGGACTGGCTATCTCGACATGGAGCTGTAGTGGATTGTAAAAAGAAAATTGTTTCTTTGAGAACTGGTGATGGTAGAGAGGTGATAGTATCTAATGAGCAGGAACAGTTAGCCTCCTTATTTGTTTCAGCTGTTGCAGCTAGGAGGTTGATTAGAAAA
Source organism: Garcia nutans (assembly GCA_947685225.1). NCBI lineage: Eukaryota > Viridiplantae > Streptophyta > Magnoliopsida > Malpighiales > Euphorbiaceae > Garcia > Garcia nutans. The sequence goes on along the minus strand of CANTUV010000005.1, from coordinate 30,311,884 downwards.
AGGTGTGTTGCTTATCTTGCTCATGTGGTAGATACTAGAGTAAGAGGTTCTCCTATTGATAGCATTGCCACAGTTGCAGAGTTCTCAGATGTATTCCCAGAGGAGTTGCCAGGATTGCCTCCTGAGAGAGAGGTGGAGTTCGGTATTGAATTGTTGCCTGGTACCACTCCTATTTCTATTACTCCTTATAGAATGGCACCAGCAGAATTGAAGGAATTGAAAGTGCAATTACAGGAGTTGTTGGACAAATGATTTATTCGCCCCAGTGTTTCTCCTTGGGGAGCTCCTGTACTATTTGTGAAAAAGAAAGATGGTACTATGAGGTTGTGTATCGATTATAGGCAATTGAACAAGGTGACTATTAAAAATAAATATCATTTGCCTAGAATCGATGATCTCTTTGATCAATTGAAGGGTGTAGCTGTGTTTTCTAAAAATTGATTTGAGATCTGGGTACCATCAATTGAGAGTTAAAGCTGAAGACATTTCCAAGACCGCCTTTCGGACCAGGTATGGGCATTATGAATTTTTAGTTATGCCTTTTGGTCTAACGAATGCACCTGCAGCTTTTATGGATTTGATGAATAGGGTGTTCAGGCCCTATCTGGATCAGTTTGTAGTGGTCTTCATCGATGACATTCTGGTGTATTCGCGGAATGAAGAGGAACATGATATGCATCTGCGGATTGTGTTGCAGATTTTGAGAGAGAAGCAGTTGTTTGCCAAATTGTCGAAATGTGAGTTCTGGTTGGATCAAGTCGCTTTTCTCGGACATATTGTTTCAGCAGAAGGCATTAGAGTTGATCCGAGCAAAGTTGAAGCTATATTGAATTGGAGTCCACCCAAGTCGGTGACAGAGGTTAGAAGTTTTCTGGGTTTGGCAGGCTATTACCGACGGTTTGTGAAAGGGTTTTCTTTGATAGCTACTCCACTCACCAGATTGCTTCATAAGGGAGTGAGATTTGTGTGGACGGATCAGTGTCAGGCTAGTTTTGATCAGTTAAGAGAAATGTTGACTCAAGCGCCTGTTCTTACTTTACCTGTAGAAGACAAACCATATGTAATCTACAGTGATGCTTCACATAATGGTTTGGGTTGTGTACTGATGCAAGAAGGTAGAGTGATAGCTTATGCTTCTCGACAGTTGAAACCGCATGAGCTTAACTATCCGACCCATGATTTGGAGCTAGCAGCCATTGTGTTTGCATTGAAGATTTGGCGACACTATTTGTTTGGGGAGAAATGTTTCATCTACACTGATCACAAAAGTTTGAAATATTTGGGTGTCCAGAAAGAACTTAATCTTCGACAGAGGAGATGGTTGGAATTGATTAAAGACTACGACTGTTTGATTGATTATCATCCAGGTAAAGCAAATGTTGTTGCTGATGCCATGAGTCGGAAGTCTTTAGCTGGTTTAACTGTTTACTCGCTCTCGTTGCTTGTTGAGTTGAGAGCTTTGCATGCCAGTTTTGTAGCTTGTGACGATGGTGCATTGTTGGCACAGTTGCATTTGAAACCAATTTTATCGGATCAGATCAAAGAGGCTCAGTTGACTGATATGAAGATTCAAAAGATTATTTCAGATTGCAAGAATGGGAAGACTAGAGATTTTATTGTGAAAGGTGATGGGAGTCTCTGGTTTAAGAACCGATTGTGTGTACCCGATGATGCTGATTTGAAAAGAGTCATTTTGGAAGAAGCACATCAGTCAGTGTTTGTTATGCATCCGGGTAATACAAAGATGTATCATGATTTGAGACAGCATTATTGGTGGATTGGTTTGAAGAGAGACATTGCTGAGTTTGTATCGAAATGTCTCACTTGTCAGAAGGTAAAAGCAGAGCATCAAGTTCCAACTGGATTGCTTCAACCATTATCAGTACCAGAATGGAAGTGGGATAGAGTGACGATGGATTTTGTGTCTGGTTTGCCATTGACACAAAGGAAGCATGATGCCATATGGGTGATTGTGGATAGATTGACTAAGACAGCACATTTCCTTCCGGTTCGGATGGATTACTCTTTGGAGAGATTAGCTGAGCTGTATATCCATGAGATTGTGAAGTTGCATGGTGTTCCAACTTCTTTAGTGTCTGATCGAGATCCCAGGTTTACTTCAAGATTTTGGAAGAGTTTGCATAGTGCTTTGGGTTCTCGATTACACTTCAGTACTGCTTTTCATCCACAGACGGATGGACAGTCAGAGAGGGTGATACAGATTATTGAGGACATGTTGAGAAGCTGTCATCGATTTCTCTGGAAGTTGGGATAGGTTTTTACCTCTTGTGGAGTTTGCTTACAACAACAGTCACCAATCCAGCATTGGTATGGCACCGTTTGAAGCATTGTATGGCAGACGGTGTAGGACACCTCTTTGTTGGAATGAGCTTGGAGATAATAAGTTGGTTGGTCCTGATTTGATTCAAGAAACTGAAGAAAAAGTAAAGTTGATTAGAGGCAGGTTAAAAGCAGCTTCAGACCGACAGAAGTCTTATGCAGATCTGAAAAGGAGAGACATAGGGTTTGATGTTGGAGATAAGGTATTTCTGAAAGTGTCTCCTTGGAAGAAGATTTTAAAGTTCGGTCGGAAAGGGAAATTGAGTCCTCGTTTCATTGGACCGTATGAAGTTTTGGAAAGAGTTGGGCCAGTTGCGTATCGACTTGCTTTGCCACCTGAGTTGGATCGTATTCATAATGTATTTCATGTTTCTATGTTGAGGAGATACAGATCGAATCCATCTCATGTGTTGCCGATTGAATCTATCGAGGTAAATCAAGATTTGACATTTGAAGAGGAACCAGTTGCTATCTTGGCATGTGATGTGAAAGAATTAAGAAATAAGAGAGTGCCACTTGTGAAGGTTCTATGGAAGAATCATGCAAAAGAAGAAGCAACTTGGGAAAGTGAACAATCCATGCGAGAGCAATATCCTCAGTTGTTTCAGCTTTGATATCAGGTAATTTCGAGGACGAAATTTTTTTTTAGAGGGGGAGAATTGTAATATCCTCATATATGCTCTAGAAGTTTTGATTATGTTATTATTATTGTTGTTATTGTTGTTGTTGTTATATTGGATTGTATATATGTGTTAATTGCAAGAGAAAAGAAATTGGGAAAGAAAATAGGGTTTAGAGAGAATGGTATATGTTGTGTATATGATGATATATATATAACATATAAATTGGTCAAATGAAGAGTCAAGGGGGGGTAGAGATATTTATTTGGTTATTGGTGAAATGACTATTAAGGGCATTGGATTAAAAAGAAAGCTAGAACAAATGATAAAAGGGTGATTTGGTAATTGTTTGAATTGGAACACTTGGTGGAGATTAAAAGAAGAGTTGACTTTATTTTTGTGGTTCATTTCTTCTTTCTTCTTTGTGTGGCCGGCTTCTTCATAGACAAAGGAAAACAAGAGACAAAGTGAAGATCTTGATGTGTTAAGCTCAAATTGATGGAAGATTGAAGTGATCTAGTGGATGATACAAGAAGTCTTATAACTTTGGTAAGTTCTCTTGTGATCTTTGTGTTTATTTGAAATGATATTTGAGTTTGATAGATTTTTAAGAGTGTGTTGGTTGATTTTGAGATGTGAGAAGTGTTTGAGTGATTGGATGATGGATGTTGAGTATGGATTGAAGAAAAGAGTAAGTGGTTGGAAGAGATGATGTTGTATATGTGGTGAGGGTTTTGAGATGATTTTGTGTTTTGTGCTTGATGTGTGTTTGGCTTGTTTTGGTGTGTTGCAAGTTTTAGATGAGTTTTGAGTATGTTTTGTTAAGATGGTGTGAAGTGGATGTTGTTGGATAAAAGTGTTTTGTTGAGTGTTTGGTTGTTTTGGTCGGAATCTTGATTTGTGGCCGGACACGCCCATGAGCACGTCCAGGGTCTTTAGGCGTGTCAATTGTGTTGGAGGCAGTAGGTTTGACACGACCAGTAGCACGCCCGTGTTATTGATCGTGTCATAGCTACTGTGAGATTTGAGAATTTACATGCCCAGAAACACGCCCATGTTGTTGAGCGTGTAAATACTTCTGTGTTGTGGAGTTAGGGCACGGTCATGGACACGCCCGTGTGGGTGAGCGTGTCAGGGTTAGGGTTTGCCCTAATTAATTCCTAATTGGATTATCTCTTGTGTATCCCTAAACAAGTATATGCTATTACTTTTGATTTAGGTCTTGAAGATAGTGATTAATCATTGATTTAAGAGATAGAAGGATCTTGAACAAGGAAGTGTTAAGAGTAGTGTGATTTGTTTTTGAGGTAAGTACAAAACCTATATGATTGTGTGTAAGTTCAAATGTGGCATTATTACATTGTTAATTTATTTGAGCAATGTGTATTGTTATGTTTATATCACTGATGATATATATATATATGAATAATGTGAATGACATGATGATGCAAATGAATGTGTTTATGAAAGATTGAAATGTTATGTTGTGAATTGAGATGAAATGGAATATAGAGCCATTGTGATTGGCTATGATGATATAATTGAATGATGTATGGCATGTTTGCCTAATTGATGAGAAAGATTGAGAAAGAGTTTGATAAAGAGAATAATGAAATAAGTGTATGCTTAATATGATATTCAATTTCAGAGTTCTGGTTTTTGGAGGCATGCCTACTTAATGAAAGGTAACAGTTTTGCCGGGTTGAGGATCTCTTCAAATTGAGTTGAATTGAGGTCCAAGAGACTGGGTCTGTTACACTATGATAATTGATATTATGAGATATTTGATTTGTAACAGTCTTGCCGGGTTGAGGATATCCTCGAGTTAGATGAGTTGATGATCCAAGAGACCGGGTCTGTTACGCTATCCATGGATAGAGATAAATATATATGTATATGTTGCCTACGGGCTTGATAATGGTGTTTATGAACCAAAGCAGTAACTCTGAATTCTGAATATCGTATTAAGTACTTGATGGGTCCATAGGTGTCTAGGTTTTATGTATAACATAAATGTTGTTCTAATGTAATGAAATGTTAATATTACTTATATGATGAAACGGACTATTCACGGAATATTGTTTGTTGAGTATGATCTTTACTAATTGTGTGTGTATCATTGATGTTGATTTATTAATACAAATGTGAAACATTGCATTGCACTAAAGCATAACATTAGCATGAATTGTCTTACTAAGCCCTTGGCTTAGCGCGATAGTGTTTGATCGCGCAGGTAATAGGGTTGACCCCGAGAGCTCTTCGAGACCGAGTGAGAGTAGACAGTGAAGAGTTGATTTTGGGAACTTAAAGATCAAAGGAGACTTGCCAATCATGTATAACTCTTTTATATTTTGTAAATATGGGTTATATTGTAAATATATGTATAATTGTAAATACGTATTCAAATGCTTTCATATATGTAAATGTTTTCTATATTCCTCTGCGTAATATTTAAATGTATGTATATATATATCTAATATGTTTTGTTTATAAGTAAATGATTTACTTTTCTATAATATATAACGATAAGGGTATTGTATCAAGTTTAAAATGTTTTGAACGTTAAGAAAATCCGTAGCATTCCTATATTCGATACATGTATACTACATTGTGGTGTATGTAGTGTGTATGTATTGGGTGTGGGGGTGTTACAAGATATGTGTTAATAATGTTGATTAGAACCATTTGAATGAGATTATTGTTGTGTATAATGTGTTAGAATGCATTTAGAAGAGTGTTGGCTTTGGTTAGGGTTTGTTCATGAGTGACACGGCCAAAACCAAAGAAGAGACACGGCCAAGACTTAATATTTTAGAGAGACACGGCCAAGTCCATGGAAATTTGGCCGTGTGTGTGAGATTTTGGAGAGGACACGGCTGTGTCTCATGCCAGTGTCTGCCACTGCCAATTTGTTTTGGGAGACACGGCCACAAGCTTGGCCATGTCCCTTGGGTGTGTTGGTTACTGTGTTTGGTTTTTGTTCTTCATACATGATTGAGTTTGAACTTTCAATTGATAATGCATATGATACTACATGAACTAGGGTTTGTACTATGCAATGTGAATTTTGTAAATGATAATGTGTGATATGGATAATGTATTTTGAAATGCTATATCAATGATGCTATATGCATAATATGAATTGAGATGTGAAATGTGATGCAAAGCCATTGTGATTGGCTATGATGGTGTAATTGAAAGAAATAAGGCATGTTTGCCTAAATGTTGATAAGAATTGAGAATGGAAATGATGACTAAATAATAAATGAATTGTGTGGCTAATGTGTTATTCCATTTTCAGAGTTTGTTGTTGGTGGCATGCCTAATAAGTGTAACAATCTCTTGAAGTTAGGTTGGATTGAATCCTTGAAGCCTAATTAAGATGTTACCACCCTTGAAGCTAGGTTGGGTTTGGTTCTTGAAGCCAAGTTGGGTTGATGCTTAGCATGCTTTGCTCCCCTTGAAGCTTGGTTGAATCTAATCCTTGAAGCCTAGTTGGGTATATGATATTGATAAATGTGATAACAAAACCAAAGCATTAACTCTGAAAATTGAATGGCATATTAGTGTGTCTTGGGCCCATGCTTGTCTTTGTTTAGTGTAGTTCATGAATGGTTTAATGAGTAACTAATGAGGTATATGAAAAGATGTTGAAATGTGATATGTCTACATATGTTGGATTATGAAATGTAAAGGTATGTTGTTTGCTTTGCATATATGATGTTACATGTATAATATGGATTGACAATTTACATTGCATTGCACTAAAGCATAACATTAGCATGAATTATCTTACTAAGCCCTTGGCTTAGCACGATAGTGTTTAATCGCGCAGGTGATAGAGTTGATAGAGTTGAACCCGAGAGCTCTTCGAAACCGAGTGAGAGTAGACGTTGAAGAGTTGATTTTGGGAGCTTAAAGATCAGAGCAGACTTGCCAATCATGTATACTTCTTTATATTTTGTAAAGTATTGTTTATAATGTAAATATATGTATAATTGTAAATATGTATTCAAGTGTTTTCATATAGGTAAATATTTTCTTGATTCCGCTGCGTATTAACTAAATGTATTTATATATCTATTTTGTTTAATATTACAAATTGATTACTTATTATCTACAATGTATATTGAGAAAGATGATGGTATTATATAAAATGTTTTTGAATGTTAAGAAAATCCGTAGCATCCCTATGTTCAGTGCACGTATACTACGTTGTGGTGTTTGTAGTGTGTGTGTATTGGATGTGGGGGTGTTACAATATACACATCTCCTCTTATTCCATTAGTCATATATACACTTTAAATTATTTTATCCAATTTTCACAAATAAGCATTCCAAAATTTTAGGGTATAGTTTAGGATATTATAACGTAGGTGACAGAGTAGATCCGATTGAGCGAGAGAGTTCATCTAGATCGAGTTGAGTCTAGGCTTGAGATCTTGAGTGCAGAGTTGATTGCTGGACATCAAGATCAGAGACAAACTGCCAGCTTGTATATATTTTATATTTTTGTACATATTGACTTCATGTATATTATATTATATTTTGATGTATATATATGTATATTCCACAAACTATATAAAAAAAATTTGGATAAACCTTTAGTAATGAAGTTATATATGTGTTTTAGCAAGTAATATTTCATCTATTATTTATATGATATCAGTTAAATGATTTAAGTTTATACAGATTTTCTAAGTAAAGATTTATTTTATTAAAATGGGTTGTGGCATTCTTGTATCATATATTCATATATTACATATGTTGGGTGTATGTAGTGTACGTATATAGGGTATAAGGGTGTTACAATATCAAAATGTATCAAGATTTGAAAATACATTATTGGTGGTTAGGAATGAAAAGAGACTTAGCAGATTTTGTGTTTAAATGCCTATCTTGTTAGCAAGTTAAGATTGAACACCAAGTTCTTTCAGCTTTGTTACAGCTTTGTCAATTCTTGATTGGAAGTGGGAGCAAGTGACAATTGACTTTGTGTATGGATTACCCTTTACCCAGAGAAGACATGATGCAATATGGGCGATAGTGGATAGAATGACAAAGTTGACACATTTTCTTCTAGTTAGGATAGATTATTCTCTTGATAGATTGTTAGAGTTGTATGTCAATGAGATGGTACTATTGCATGGTGTTCCAATCTCCCTGATATCATATATAGACCCATGGTTTGAATTGAGGTTTTGGAAGAGTTTTCAAGATGACTTGGGTACTCGATTACATTCTAGCACTAATTTTCATCCTCAGACCGATTGACAGTCAGAGAGGGTGATACATGTGTTGGAGGACATATTGTGGAGGTGTGTGATTAACATTATATGGAGTTGGGATCAATATTTACCTATGGTTGAATTTGCTTACAGCAACAGCTTTCAGTCCAGCATAGAGACATCACCATATGAAGTATTGTATGGAAAAAGATGTAGAACACTCTTATGTTTGGATGAAGTTCGAGAAGTGAAGCTTGTGGGTCCTGAGTTGATCAAGGAAACAAAGAAAAAAGTAAATACGATTTCGGGATTAGTTGAAAGTAGCTTTAAATGGCCAGAAGTCCTACACCTATTTGAGATGAAAGGAAATATAGTATAATGTGGGTAATAATGTGTTTTTGAAAGTGTCGCTGTTATAATCAATTATGTATGTGATTTTAGGATAATTTTATTAGCTTTCTGGATTATTTTTCCTAAAATGTGTTTTAAGTTTGTTTGGAGTTTTATGATGTAGGTTAAAGCATTAATTTGAGCAAAATGGAGCTTTAATTCACTTGTTGAAGCCACTTTAGAGGAAAAAGCATTGAACATGGCCAAGTTTTGGCTACTGACCTGGCCATGCCCTCATGAGAAAAGAAAAAAAATTTGACAGACTTTGACACACCCACATGTCTTGGCCATGTCACACGACATGGCCAAGACAAATGAGAGGATGGCAGTGTATTTTCACAAGATGAGAAGCAAATCAAAGGCAGAACTGAACACAGGGAACCTTTTTAGCCGTGTTTGTAACACCCTTATACCCTATATATGTATATTACATACAATCAATATATGTAAAATATGCATATAAAGTATAAAAATGCCACAACCCGATTTGATAAAAAAATTTATATTTCTAATTTAAAATCTCAAATACTTTAGAATGCAATTTTAAATAATAAATAAAATATTCTATATAAATTATATCTTCCAAAATAAGCATTTTTTATGAAAATCTCTTGGAAAATTTTCCAGAGTTTTGCCTATAATTTGGATATCCCAAAAATTCAATGGTTACACAACCTGCATAAAAACACTCCCCAAAAAAACCAATCATACATATCCACCTTAACTTCTCAAATGCTCAAAACATTTATAGGTATATATATATAACACATATGTGAGGAGTTTTCGCTCCTACTCCCGTGTGGAATGATTGTTGCGACTTTGGCACTGTTAGGCTCGGGGCTTAGAGAACACGGGCCTAAGCCCAGAGAAAATGAAGTCACCACCCAGACGGGCCGAGAAAACAGAAAGGGGTGGATGACTCGATTCTTAAGGAATTTCCAACCCCCCTATTGAGTTTGGAAAGTTGGGTACGTATGGGGAAGGTGAGAATGGCCTAGTACCCCCACAATGCCCGGTTCATTGGAACTGGCCTCCTTTTTAAGTCTTAATATTATAAAATTCTTAAATATAATGACATTATCCATAATATATGTAATAATAAGAATAAACAAATACTTTATTAAAATCACAACAATGTCCAAACAAAACAAACAAATAGGCACCCATCCATGAATGGAAACATACCTTTATAATTGTCCAATATCCAAAAGAAAGAAATAAAATATAATACCCACCAATTCGTGGAAATGTATCCTTTACATTAATCCAAAAGTAGAACATAAATTAAATTACATGATGCTCAATACATGAGGTACCCAAAACATGAAAACAAACATCTTACAATTTCTTGAAACAAAAGCAAATCAATAAAAATAACCAACCATTCATTATAAATAAATTATTCATCAAAGATGTAAATCAAAGACATAGATAAACCATTAATCAAAACATATAATAAACATACATCTAATTTAAATAAAATAATAAAGATATAAGTTTAGGTTTATGTCTTAATTTAGGGTTTGGTATTTGTAAAAAATAATGTTTGGAGTTTAAGGTTTAAATAAATTAGGTCACTATAACAATATTTTTTAAAAATCTTAAATGGAGCTACTGCTACTATGAAGGTTAATTTTAAAGTTTAGGATTCCACTAAATTAGGGTTTTGATTTCTAAGAAAACCAATACTATCATATTTGTTTTTGAAATGATAATAGCTACTGTGGAGATTTTGGAAAGTAGATTTAATTACGGTTTTATGATTTTAAATGAATTTGAGTTGGAACTTTTATGAAAACAGAATTAAAATTTTGAGATTAAGAAATAATACCTACTGTGATTATATTAAAAAAGGATGAGGCTATTGTGTCTTCAAAAGAAATTTAAAACATTGTCTATTGGTTTTAATGATTATTGCATAAGTTTTTAAAGTTACAGTTTATCAATTTTAATAAATCAATGGCTAATGGATGAAGATGATTTTTGATAAACAAAATTAGATAAACATACCTACGCTTGAAGGCTCCACCAAAATCGTTAGAGAAAATTTTGGAGTAGCTAACACCAAGACAATCACAACTTGCTTGCTGCCTTCATTATTGTCTTTTGCCAAAAATATCCTTATTGAAAATTTCCAAAGTTTGAGAGTCTTCCTCCTACCAAGAAAAGTCTCTTTACCTCTTTAAAAAAATTTTCCATCCAAATAATTCCAAAGTCCAAAAAATTCTCTAGTCCAGATCAATATTCCAAAAGTCCCATTTTTATTTTTTAAGCTATTATTTATAGTAAATACCTAATGATAATTCTGTTTGATTAAGGAAATATAGGTTATTTAGGAAAAAAAATACAAAACCAAAAGTAAAAAAGGTTTTGGAAAAATTGGCAGCGCGGGTGGGCTGCTGGGCCTGCTAAGAGGAACGGGCTGCGAGCGAGCAAGAGGCGGCCTGCTGCTTCTCGCGAATCTGCTGAGAGTGGGCTGTGAGCATCCCAAGTGCCTGGAGAGGATTTGTTGCATTGGCGGGCGAGCTCTTCAATTCGCCGCAGGCTTGGCCTACGGCGAATTGGCCTGTGGCTGGCCAATTAGTTGCCCCCGCGTGCCGACCACCGATTTGACTGTCCGATTTTTTATTTTCTATTCTTTATTTTTCATATGTACATATTTTTATTTTTATTTTTATTTTTCTTATTAAAAAAACATTATATTTAAAATATTTATAATTAATTATATTATTAAAATAAATAAAAAAATAAAAAATATTATTTTATTACAGTAAATATTATTTTTTAAAAAAATAAATAATAAATATTATAAAATAGATGTTATTAAAATAAATAATAAATAATAAAATTTAAATAAATACTACAAAAATTATTTGAAACTTTTTTAAAATCTTTGGACTGGACTTGGTAAAAAAATAAGAGTCTACAACATATAATCCTCACATTACCCAATTATTCAAAATATTCTTTATAATTTACAATATATACTCTAAAAACATAATATAATATACATAATATCAAAATATACTATATGTAAAATATATATGTTGGCAAAATGGCTCTGATCTTGATGTACCCAAAATGAGCTCAATAAGCAATATATAATTTATCAAAGTTTGTGCTACTAAGCTTTTAGCTTAACGCGATTGTATTTCGTCGCACAGGTGACAGAGTGATCATGTTATTTTATTATTAATAATAGCTTTTCATAATGTATATAATGCATACATAACAATTCATATGTTATAATACAATGTTCATGAATGTTCATGCTACCAAGTAGCTTAACACATTTTTCATCCAAAATGTGTTAGGCCAAATGTAATGCAATTATACCTTATTTATCATGAGTTTGTACATACCTTAGAAAGCACTCCAAAGCAAGCTTCAAAACTCCCTCCAACCTTCTCTTCCAAGTTGCCCTTCAACACTAGAGTTGGGCAAACTACTTTCTCTCAATGCCTATACCAAATGTGATCATAAATAATCATTTAATATCACATTCTAAGACATTCTCAACATCAAACTATAATTAAACATCACTCTAAACAATATCCCAAAATTAAGCTTTACCTCACTTTAACATTGAAAAACCATATCAAGCCATTTAAATTAGTGTTTTAAGTTTATTAATATCATTAAAAACATATTTTAATATGTTTAAATCAATTACATTACATAAACACATACTTATTTTCAAATCCCTAAAATGGCATAACCTTCCCCATTGAAGGTTCTCCATTCCAATTCATTCCAATTATAAATCTAATCTTATTTCCATTACCCATATCCTTAAAGAACATGATTTAAACAATAAAACTAAACAATTCACCATACTTTAAAAAATTCCTTTTCCAAAACCCTAAATCAATACTACCAATTTCAAACTCTATCCAAACTTAATCAAATCCATCATTTGACTCTAAAATCATTGTTTATGCATCAAAACAACACATTAGAAACCAAATTGCATAATTAAAACTCATGATTTCACAAACACAACAGTTCTATAACCCTAAATTCTCTCTCTTTGCCAAACTAAACTTAAATTCAACCATTTCTTCAATCCAACCTTAAAATCACTATTTACTACTCAAAAAAACTTCATTCATATCCAATTAAGCAATTAAAATATACCACTCCAAAAATCTAGATATGGTGGAAATCACTAAAAATCGACTTGGTTCTTGAAAATCCTTGCAAATGGTTGTTTAAATGAAGCAAAAATCAATTTTGCTCATCCATGGAAAAATGTTCAAGAGAGGAAGAAGAATGAAATTCTTTTAAATTTTTTATTTTTTCTTTCCTTCATTTAAGAGCATATATATATTACTATATTATATTTTTAATTAATTAATTATTTATTTATTCAATTAATAAAAACCAAAAAATTACTTCTTCCATACAAAAATAAATTATTTTAAAACTGTTTTTATAAATTTTAATTCCTAAAATATACATAAATTTTAGAGTTGACTTTTATATGCTTTATGTATATTTCATGTATATTTCACATATACATTCTACTTTTTCACTTAAAATCCTTTCATTTTCCATTTAAATCATTTATTTTATTTTATTTTATTTTATTTTATTTTATTTTATTTCAAAAATTAGATATGTTACAATTCTCTCCCCTAAAGAAAAATTTCGTCTGCAAAATTACCTACTATTAATTATGGAGCAAATGGGGATACTGACTCCGCATCGTCTGCTTACTCTCCCATGTCGCCTCCTCAGTGGTATAATTCCTCCAAAGGACTTTCACAAGTGGCACCTTCTTATTCCTCAACTATTTCACCTCTCGTGCCAAAATCGCCATTGGTTCTTCTTCGTAAGTCAAATCTGAAGCATAAAGTCATGGAAGACATTATGTATACTGTCTAACTCAGGCGGCAAAGCCAACCTGTAATTCACTAGACCAACTCTCTCCAAAAACTCATATGGTCCTATGAAATAAGGACTCAACTTCCTTTTGCGATCGATTCTCAAAATCTTCTTTCATAGAGACACCTTTAGGAACACTTTATCTCCCACACTAAACTCTATATCCTTCTTCTTCAAATCTTTATAGGATTTCTATCGGTCTAAGCTGCTTTCATATGACCCCAAATCAATTTCACTTTCTCTTATTTTTTCTTAATCAAATCAGGACCGACCGGTTTACCTTCTGCAACCTCATCACAACACAAAGGTGTCCTACATCTCCTGCCATACAAGGCCTCATAAGGTGCCATCCCAATACTGGACTAATGATTGTTATTATATGCAAACTCAATCAGTGGCAAGAATTTGTCCTAGCTCCTTGTGAAATCAATAATACAAGTCCTCAACATATCATCTAGAATCTTAATCACTCTCTATGACTGCCCATCTATCTAAGAATGGAAATCAGTACTAAAATACAATCGAGAACCCAAATCATTCTGCAAACTCATCTAAAATCTAGATGTAAACCGGGGATCTCGGTCTGACACCAAAGAAACTGGGACTCCATGCAACCTCACTATCTCACTGATATACATCTCAGCCAACCTATCAAGTGAGCAATCTATCCGACCTGGAAGAAAATGAGTTGTCTTTGTCATCCGATCAACTATCATCCAGATTGCATCATGCTTCTTCTGGGTCAAAGGTAGTCCAGTCACAAAATTCATCATCACTCGCTCCCATTTTCACTCTAGTACTGACAATAGCTGGAGAAACCTTGAAGAAACTTGGTGCTCAGCCTTCTTTATATTCTTTTATTTTATTTCTAGCCAACATACTTTTGGTATCAGAGCATCTATTTCTGCAATGTATGGCTCCATTACTAAAGGCCTACCGGAGACTACAACAACAACGCATTTAATACTTTTTCCACAGACACTGTAGAGCACAGAAGGACCTGGTTCTGCAATGACCAATGTCCTATTATCTCCATCTCCTTCTGCATAATGAAGCTCTCTGATGACAATAATGGCAAAGGAGAAGTTGGTCGCCTGAACAAAATCAGACTCAGGTTTGTCAATGTGGACTACTTTTGTGCTTGGACTAATATCAACTCTTATACAATCTAAAATAGTTGATCTGGCAGTGTTGTTATTGCCACTACCACCTTGCCAGGTGATAGTCCAACCACCACATTGATAGCCCAAATTGTCGACATGTGTTCCAGCAACCAGAATCTTACTTTCATTTTCGGGGAGAGGTAGCAATGGATAATCTATATTCTCTCTAGTCTTCAACAGTATAAGTGATTTCCTTACGGCTTCCCTAGCCAAATCTCTATGTTCCTAGTTTCCAAGATGGTAAATGAATTTCTAAGTTGCCAAGGGATTATCAAACAAACCAAGATTGAATTTCACTCTCAAGATTCTCCTAACAACATCATCGATTCTACTAATGGGAATTGGATTCTTATTTACAAGGTCAGTTAGGGTGTAAATAAATTTTGTATGATTGTAGGGAACCATAACCATGTAAATCCCAGCAGAAACTCCTTTCAGAACTGAGTTTGAGTAATTTGCATGAGGAGGTGAAGTGATTCTATCAATACCTTGCCAATCTGAGATTACTATTAAGGGCATTTCCACAATCATGATTTCATATTCAAGTTGGAATGGAATAAAGTGATTTCCACAATCATGATTTCACAATCATGATTTCGTATTGAAGTGATTCTATCAATATCTTGCCAATCTGAGATTACAAAACCCTTGAACTAAAGAGAATTCTTGAGAACAATGGTGATAAGATCATGATTAGCACACATCTTTATTCCATTCCAACTTGAATATGAAATCATGATTGTGGAAATGCCCTTAATAGTAGAGACCAAATAAGGAGGCATGTGAATGCTCATCAACCCATGGAAATCAATCACAGTGTTGTTCTCATTTATGCCATTAATGGTACCTCCATCACCAACAAAGTGCTTGGCACAAGCAGCTACCTTATCATCTCCACCAAAATAAGGAATGCCCTTTGTAGGAGTAATGCCTTGTAATCCAAATATAATTTCTATCATTTCTTTAACTACATTAGGATCTTCGCTGTAGCTCTTATAACACCTACCCCATTTTAGATCTCTATAGACCGCAATGCATGGAGTGAAAACATAATTAATGCCAATAGCTCTAACTTCTAGAGCAGTTGCAACACCAATCCTCCTCACAAGATCAGGATCCCTGATAGCTCCAAGGCCAACATTATGGGGAAAAATAGTGGCATTATAGACATTTTTATGTCCATGGACAGCATCAATACAATAAATAATAGGAATACCAAGATGACTAGACAAAGAACCATTTTGGAACCCATTAACCATTTCAATCCATTCTTGTGGAGTGGCCTTAAGCTTTGGCACACTGCCTCCACCACTCAATACGCCTCCAACTGAGTATTCTTTCGTTATATCTGGACTTGCAACTGATCTTTCTATTTGCACCATATGACCTATCTTTTTTGCTAGAGTCATTTGCTCCATAACATCCCTTACTCTAATAGTATAAGGTTGTTTTGGATCTTTATATTTCATATAATCTGAACTTGCTTCTGTTACTATTGATAAAAAGCACAATAGGAGAAATCCCACTAAAGGGATGGACATCCTTGCCATTTTTGGTTTTCAAGACACCCTCTGCTCCATGACTCGATATAAGAATCCAAATTCTATAGTGGGATAATCTGTAGGGTTTGTCTATAAAGTTCCTTGAAATGATAGATTATCAAGATTGGCTAGCCAATATAGTTCCTATACCAAAGAAAGATGGGAGAATTAGGGTTTGTGTGGGCTATAGAGACTTGAACAAGGCTTCCCCTAAGGATGACTTTCCTATAGATGTCCTTATTGATAGTGCAGCCGCTAGCATGCTACACTCATTCATAGACAGATTTTTCGAATACAACCAAGTGTTAATGGCCCAAGAGGATAAAGCTAAAACTACCTTCATTACTACATGGGGCATATTTTGTTATAGGGTAATGCCATTCGGGATAAGAAATGCTAGGGCAACCTACTAAATGATGGCCACCACCTTGTTTCATGACATGATGCATAAGGAAGTTGAGGTCTATGTTGATGAAATGATGGTGAAGTTGGATACAAGAGAACTGCATTTCCAAAACCGAGAGATATTCTTGAGAGAACAGTAAAGTATAATCTCAGGTTGAATCCAAATAAGTGTGTGATTAGAGTTACTTCAAGTAAAGTGTTGGGGCACGTGATTAGCCCAAATGGTATTCAGATTGACCCTAAAAAGTTTAAGGCAATCAAGGATATGCCAGCCCCTAAGATGGAGAAGGAAGCTCAGGGGTTCATTGGATGACTGTAGTACATTAGCAGGTTCATAGCAAAGCTTACCACAATCTATGGGCCTATCTTTAAATTGCTTAAAAAGAACCAACCAGTCAAGTGGAACGAAGAGTGTTAAAAGGCCTTTGAGCATATAAAAGAGTATTTGTTGAATCCACCTATTCTGAAACCACCTAAACCCGGTAAACCTTTATTACTATACTTAGCAGTAGAGAAAGAGTCAATAGAAGCTATGCTAGCCCAAGCAGATGCATCAGGGGCTAAGCACGTAGTCTACTATTTGAGTAGAAAGCTCCTACCTTATGAGATTAAGTATAGTATCAATGAAAAGACCTATATAGCTATGGTTTGGTCATCTAAGAAGTTGTGACATTACTTTCAATCGTATAGTGTACAATCAATTTCTAGGTTGGATCCAGTGAAATATTTAAGCGAGACACCCTCATTGATTGAGAAATATTGTAACACCCCAATACCTTATATAAGTACTATACATATACCTGGTATACGTACAGTAAGTATATAAAGTATAAGGATGTCACTTTTCGTTATTTTTTTTAAAACCTGTAAAAGAATTCCAAACCATAATACATTAATTTAAATAACATTTACCAAATCATTATCTTTATCAAAAACTTCATTTATACATATAATTACTTTCTCGTCATAAATACATCAATATAAAAGTTATACATGTATGCATTTCCCTCTAGTTGGTCTCGACAAACTTTTACTCTTCTCGTGGCATAACGAAAGACTTCATATCTTCCACCTATTTACCTGCGCGAATACACACCCGCGCTAAGCCCGAGAGCTTAGTAGTCCAAATATAAAATATAAACATATAGTATAGAAGTATTAACATATAATGATATATCAATTCAAGGTATAATTAGTTCTTATCATATTTTCTTTTCTTTTTAATTGCATCTTTCATATATCCTAGCTAATTTCATATATGATGTACATATATACATAATAATATCACCAACCCCAATCCATCGCCAATACTCAAAATCAATATATTAATACACCCACATTATATATATCATACCAATCATGAATCACATTTCCAATGAAGACAATCCTTATCATCAACCACAATTCATTTACATATCACACTTCATAACATTATCTTATTCACAATTCACCAATCATGATTCATTATTAATACTCACAATCAATATTTCAATACACACATTACCTATCATACCAATCATGAATCACATTCCCAATGGAATCCACCATAGATCTCATTTATTTCAACACTTGTATTTCATATTGACAACAAAGACAGACTCGGGCCCAAAACACTAATATGTCATTCGATTTTCAGAGTTAATGCTTTGGTTTAATTATCACATTTTTCATTATCCCAACTAGGCTTCAAGGATTAGGTTCAACCAAGCTTCAAGGGGAACAAAGCATGCTAAGTATCAACCCAACTTGGCTTCAAGAACCAATCCAACCTAGCTTCAAGGGTTGTAACATCTCAATTAGGCTTCAAGGGCTAGACCCAACCAAGCTTCAAGAGGAGTAAAACATGTTAAACTTCAACCCAACTTGGCTTCAAGGATCAAGTCCAACCTAACTTCAAGAGATTGTTACTATTAGGCATGCCACCGACAACAAAACTCTGAAAATGAATAACATATTAGACACATAATTCATTGACCATTTTATCATCAATATCATTCACAATTCTCATCATCATTTAGGCAAACATGCCTCACATGTCTCAATTGAATTGTCATAGCCAATCACAATGGCTTCACAACATATCATATCTCAATCCATATGATACATATAGCATCATTGATATAACATTTCAAAGTATATTATTCATATAATACATTGCCATACACAGGATTCACAATGCATATAACATAACATTTCCTCATTTCTCAAAACACATTAACATCATTCATTATTAGAGTATTTATCATAACAAATTGCACATACCTTAAGAATGATCCTCATTTCTTCCTACCTTTCCCATTTCATATTTCATCCTTTATATATATATATATAGCGATTTACATTCTTCATTTACATCCACAATATAATAGCTTATTTAACACTTTCATCCAAATGTGTTAACGTTCAAAGACATATAAGGATATACAATCAAATAGGGTTTATGCTTACCTTTTTAATGATCTTCACATCCTTCACATCATTCAATCATCACCTTAATCCAATTATATTAACAATATAGTAAACCACTTAACACATTTGCAAACAAATGTGTTAAGCCTCAAATCATATAAATAAATACACTCGTATGTATTGGTACTTACCTCAAAAACTATTCCCATCCATCTATACATTTCCTATTCCAAGAATTCTCAACATTTAGGTTAATGCAACACAATCTCTTCAAAACCTAATTCAAAGATCATTATTCATAGGTTTAGAATCATCCACATACATTTGTTTAGGTCATTCTTTGATTACAAAGTATTTAGAGTGTATATAAAATGTTTAGGAACAAAAGACTTTTAAAGAATCAAATAATGCATGAAGAACCAAAAACCATCACAGTAGCAAACACACCCAAGGGACACGGCCAAGCTTGTGGCCGTGTCTCTCAAGACCAAAACTTCCCGAGGCAGACACGGGCAAGGACACGGCCGTGTCTCTCAACACAACTCAGGCAGTAGCAAACACATTCAAGGGACACGGCCAAGCCAGTGGCTGTGTCACCCCAAAACCTATCCAACACGGCCAAAATTCTCTAGACTTGGCCGTGTTTCTCAAAAATAATAAGTCTTGGCCATGTCTCATCTTGCTTATGGCCGTGTCACTCAAGAACACAAACCCTAATTTGGCCAAAGCTCTTTCACTTGCATTTTCACACTTTTTGCACAACAATAATCTCATTCAATTGGTTCTAGTCAATGTTGTTAACACATATCATATATATTCATCACATTAATCACTTAAACAACACATTAACATTTTATTTTAAACACAAACCATCTCAAAACCCTAAAACCAAATTCCACTCTTGATCTTCCACTTAACTTACCATATTCAAAACCAAACCAACACCAATTCAATCTTATAACTTACAATCCATTTTAAAACTTATAAACACATCACAAACACATTTAATCATCAAATCAACAAACCCTAATTCACTTAAAACACCACTTCACAAGAATAGAAGAAATCAAGGAAAAGAACTTACCAAAGTTGTTGAATTCCACAAATCTTCAACTTAATTCCTTGATTCTCCCTTCAATCTTGATGTTAGAAACCAAAACACTTCAATTGCTCTCTCTTCTCTTTGGATAGCCGGCCACCACTTCAAGCAAAGAAAAGAAAATAACAAGTCAACCTTTCTTTCCTTCTTTTAATCTCCACCAAGAGATTTCCAAAAGAGAATTACCTCAATGCCCTTAACAATTTACTTTAGCTCTCTTTTAACTCACATGTCCTTTATAGTAATTTCACATATCATAAATGAAAATATCTTCTTGCATTGACTCTCCCTTTTGACCAACTTATATGTTATATATATTACCATATAATCAACATATACACCTCTCTCTAAACCCTCTTTTCTTTCCCAAAACACATATACATAAACCTTCTCTTCTCATTTCTTTTCTCTTCACATAACATATACATTCAATCCAACTTACAACAACAACATAATCAAAACTTCTATGGCATACATGAGGATATTACAATTCTCTCCCCCTTAAATAATTTCGTCCTCGAAATTATCTAGTATAATTGTAATCCATTCATAATACCATACCATCTTAACTTCCATATGAAGTTAATTATACGTTTAAGTCATTATATCATCAAATCATATAGCTTCAACTCTCCTCTTTAGAATCAACCACCTTCTTTAAATTCCATAACTCATCATTCTATATGTTTATACCTCTTGTTACTTCCTTAATCAAACATTCAAAAGAACTCATTACATTTCTTGTTAATGTCTTTATATAAGAATCAGATCATTTTATAGTACACTTATACTCCATCTAATCTTTATATTTAATATATTTTGTTCTTTCACTTCTTTGTAATTACTCTCTTAACTTTAACCTTAAAAAATCATTGACTTATATCTGAGCATTAATTATCCCTTCATTACAATCACTGTCTAAATAGACATTTATCACCCTCAATAGATAACAAAATCCTGATTTTTCATAAATGGAGTTATTTCTTTAGCATGCTTTTCACTTAACTTACATATTAATTCATTACCTTTCAACTTATTTTATAAATAACCCATCTTTTTCTCTTCTTATCATGATTTACAATTACTATAACTTCATTCATTCATCCAATCATACTTTAAAAATTTTACATCATATACATTACCATGTAAATAATTACACTCTTGGTACTACTATACACATTAAATTTCAATAATGATTCATAATCTTAGCCAATTATAGATCCATTGATCTATCTGTCACAATATATCCACATTTAAATCTTATTCAACTCCAACCAACAATTAATATATTTGACTTATCATAAAATTTCACCATAGTCATATATGTATATATATAACTTCATTCCATTAGGGAAAATTTATGATTAATTCCTGATCTCTTCCGATCCCTATTTAATCAAATTATCATAATAACAAATCACTTCAAATTATCTTTTAATATACACATAGTTTATTCACTTAAACCTCAAGTTAAATACCATCAACATATTCAGTATAACTTTCAGTTATATTTTATAACTTCTTTTTTTTTATTTATATCTCCTCTCATTCCATATCATTGTTATATTTATTTCGATTACCTTATTGTCATATCATCCTTAACTCAAAACCTTTCCATAGTTTCTTTTTCCTCTCTTAGTCTTCACAATTATAACCAAATTTTTAACATAAAATGATAAAGTACAACTTTATCCATCATTACTTTTAACTATACTTCTCAAACAAAAATTTCAATCTCCCCAAATCTGTATTGCAATCATTTTATCTAAAATCCAAATCCATGGATAACAAATTAACCGATCAAATATACTAGACAAAACACATGGCTTTAAGAGATTAATATTCAAGCCTGGGACTTTCAAATCAATACTGTTCCTCTCATAATTTTATTCTCAATCTATACAAATACAAGGCTAAGGTATATCTCAAGAATTACATATTTCTTCTTTGCATTTTTGGCATATCAGAAATTAACACATTCCAATTCTATTTCAAACCAATTTGCACTCGAATAAATGATCTTTATCAACTTAATTCATATTTCAACAATATTACTATATACATATTCAGTCATATGCAGTTCCCTTACAATTACTATTCGTCACTTCATTTCTAATCCATCTACAATCTCTTATAATATATATAAATATATTTACATAAAACTTTCCATATGTGAATACCTTAAAATTCTAAATATCACATGATCATCACATTCAATGCTCATCATAACAATTTCCACTGTCCAATATTACTTAAGTCCCTTCTATACTCACTTCCACCACATAATCCATCTAGCTTTACACAATTTAAGACCTAATCTCTTTTAGGTCCACTAATACATACAACATCATTTCCATATCACAAATTCTATAATTATACCACATACATATTCGTAAATCACCTACATAATAATTTTCACATTTTATATATATATATATATATTAATTTCATTCATATTGAAAAACTCAGTTCACAAATCATATACATGTATACACTTAATTATATGCTCTTATTTTATTTCCCTTTTTCACACATTCAATACAAATTTAATGTTTATCACTTTCTTTTAAACATTGTCATTCTCATTCTTCCAATATGATGTAAAGCATTTATTCACACTACAATGTATATATATATTCTGACTATACTAACACTTCACATTCATCTTGATCATATTCCCAAAGTGACATCTCTTTCACTTTCGCCTTTAAAAACATTTAATATACTTCCATAACCATCTTTACTCTTTGCAGTTTAAAATGACTTAAAATAATTCATTTTCATTTGCTTATCCACTTCCCCTTTTTACTTTAAAACAATTTCTCATACTATCAATCACATTACTCAATTCATAATGCTTTAATATGGAATATTAGTCATTTCATCTAGCTCATGTATTGAATATACATTAAACCATCAATATCCCAATAATCTTTATCAAATTCCACTAAAACTTTAACTTCTCAATTTACTACTTCGTTTAAGCTTCAATTTGCCAAACTCATCTTTTCTAACATCACTTTAAAAACATCTTACAAATATATATCACAAAGCAATATTAAAACATATAATTTCCACAATTATAAAGCGCACTTCAAAAATCTCAAATATCACATATTATCACCATTACCATGAGCTTTCACAATATCCAAGCATCTCACATTTCTAACATTAAATTTACCATGTTCGCATTAAAATAACAATATCAACTTATTTTCTTACTTAACCAATATCATCTCTTTTTCCTTTAAACAAAACCTTAACTTTATATATATATATATCCCAACTTTAAATAGTCACACTTTGTCTATAATAACCAACTCATTCAATATTCCACCATTCTTTCCTCATTTTAGTAACATATCTTTCAATAATAACAATCCAGCAATATTTTCTCTGTCTAACAACCTCGACATAAACATTATTATAAAGAGGTTCAAAGTATAGAGGAAAGAATACATACTTTAATCTTGATTTTGATTTCTACTCATTTTCAACTTTATTCTCTTTATGTTTCAATTCACATTATGTCCTAAATGATATTGCTCATAAACATCAACATTACATTCCATGTTGCACACAACATGACATTCCATATGCATCATCAATATACATATATCACATTACATTTCACATTTCGTTTCTCATAATAAATTAGGCACTATGCCTCAATTATAATTCATTTCCAACATCATTGTCAACAATCATGGTTTCTCATCACATCAAAACGGTATACACATATATCATCAATTATATTGAACATCTCATATAACAAAAATATTCTACAATTCATATAATGCCACATCCGAGACCAACCTAGGTGTCAATGCATATGCACGTATTACAAATTTCATTTTCAAAACTTTTCATTTTTACTTCTATTTATACTCTTCAAAAATTCTCTTTTTAGTTTCATTTAGGCCGAGAATCTCGAACCTAAGCTCTGATACCAAAACAATTGTAACACCCCAATACCTTATATAAGTACTATACATATACCTGGTATACGTACAGTAAGTATATAAAGTATAAGGATGTCACTTTTCGTTATTTTTTTTAAAACCTGTAAAAGAATTCCAAACCATAATACATTAATTTAAATAACATTTACCAAATCATTATCTTTATCAAAAACTTCATTTATACATATAATTACTTTCTCGTCATAAATACATCAATATAAAAGTTATACATGTATGCATTTCCCTCTAGTTGGTCTCGACAAACTTTTACTCTTCTCGTGGCATAACGAAAGACTTCATATCTTCCACCTATTTACCTGCGCGAATACACACCCGCGCTAAGCCCGAGAGCTTAGTAGTCCAAATATAAAATATAAACATATAGTATAGAAGTATTAACATATAATGATATATCAATTCAAGGTATAATTAGTTCTTATCATATTTTCTTTTCTTTTTAATTGCATCTTTCATATATCCTAGCTAATTTCATATATGATGTACATATATACATAATAATATCACCAACCCCAATCCATCGCCAATACTCAAAATCAATATATTAATACACCCACATTATATATATCATACCAATCATGAATCACATTTCCAATGAAGACAATCCTTATCATCAACCACAATTCATTTACATATCACACTTCATAACATTATCTTATTCACAATTCACCAATCATGATTCATTATTAATACTCACAATCAATATTTCAATACACACATTACCTATCATACCAATCATGAATCACATTCCCAATGGAATCCACCATAGATCTCATTTATTTCAACACTTGTATTTCATATTGACAACAAAGACAGACTCGGGCCCAAAACACTAATATGCCATTCGACTTTCAGAGTTAATGCTTTGGTTTAATTATCACATTTTTCATTATCCCAACTAGGCTTCAAGGATTAGGTTCAACCAAGCTTCAAAGGGAACAAAGCATGCTAAGTATCAACCCAACTTGGCTTCAAGAACACATCCAACCTAGCTTCAAGGGTTGTAACATCTCAATTAGACTTCAAGGGCTAAACCCAACCAAGCTTCAAGAGGAGTAAAACATGTTAAACATCAACCCAACTTGGCTTCAAGGATCAAGTCCAACCTAACTTCAAGAGATTGTTACTATTAGGCATGCCACCAACAACAAAACTCTGAAAATGAATAACATATTAGACACATAATTCATTGATCATTTTATCATCAATATCATTCACAATTCTCATCATCATTTAGGCAAACATGCCTCACATGTCTCAATTGAATTGTCATAGCCAATCACAATGGCTTCACAACATATCATATCTCAATCCATATGATACATATAGCATCATTGATATAACATTTCAAAGTATATTATTCATATAATACATTGCCATACACAGGATTCACAATGCATATAACATAACATTTCCTCATTTCTCAAAACACATTAACATCATTCATTATTAGAGTATTTATCATAACAAATTGCACATACCTTAAGAATGATCCTCATTTCTTCCTACCTTTCCCATTTCATATTTCATCCTTTATATATATATATATAGCGATTTACATTCTTCATTTACATCCACAATATAATAACTTATTTAACACTTTCATCCAAATGTGTTAAGGTTCAAAGACATATAAGGATATACAATCAAATAGGGTTTATGCTTACCTTTTTAATGATCTTCACATCCTTCACATCATTCAATCATCACCTTAATCCAATTATATTAACAATATAGTAAACCACTTAACACATTTGCAAACAAATGTGTTAAGCCTCAAATCATATAAATAAATACACTCGTATGTATTGGTACTTACCTCAAAAACTATTCCCATCCATCTATACATTTCCTCTTCCAAGAATTCTCAACATTTAGGTTAATGCAACACAATCTCTTCAAAACCTAATTCAAAGATCATTATTCATAGGTTTAGAATCATCCACATACATTTGTTTAGGTCATTCTTTGATTACAAAGTATTTAGAGTGTATATAAAATGTTTAGGAACAAAAGACTTTTAAAGAATCAAACAATGCATGAAGAACCAAAAACCATTACAGTAGCAAACACACCCAAGGGACACGGCCAAGCTTGTGGCCGTGTCTCTCAAGACCAAAACTTCCCGAGGCAGACAAGGGCAAGGACACGGCCGTGTCTCTCAACACAACTCAGGCAGTAGCAAACACATTCAAGGGACACGGCCAAGCCAGTGGCCGTGTCACCCCAAAACCTATCCAACACGGCCAAAATTCTCTAGACTTGGCCGTGTTTCTCAAAAATAATAAGTCTTGGCCGTGTCTCATCTTGCTTATGGCTGTGTCACTCAAGAACACAAACCCTAATTTGGCCAAAGCTCTTTCACTTGCATTTTCACACTTTTTGCACAACAATAATCTCATTCAATTGGTTCTAGTCAATGTTGTTAACACATATCATATATATTCATCACATTAATCACTTAAACAACACATTAACATTACATTTTAAACACAAACCATCTCAAAACCCTAAAACCAAATTTCACTCTTGATCTTCCACTTAACTTACCATATTCAAAACCAAACCAACACCAATTCAATCTTATAACTTACAATCCATTTTAAAACTTATAAACACATCACAAACACATTTAATCATCAAATCAACAAACCCTAATTCACTTAAAACACCACTTCACAAGAATAGAAGAAATCAAGGAAAAGAACTTACCAAAGTTGTTGAATTCCACAAATCTTCAACTTAATTCCTTGATTCTCCCTTCAATCTTGATGTTAGAAACCAAAACACTTCAATTGCTCTCTCTTCTCTTTGGATAGCCGGCCACCACTTCAAGCAAAGAAAAGAAAATAACAAGTCAACCTTTCTTTCCTTCTTTTAATCTCCACCAAGAGATTTCCAAAAGAGAATTACCTCAATGCCCTTAACCATTTACTTTAGCTCTCTTTTAACTCACATGTCCTTTATAGTAATTTCACATATCATAAATGAAAATATCTTCTTGCATTGACTCTCCCTTTTGACCAACTTATATGTTATATATATTACCATATAATCAACATATACACCTCTCTCTAAACCCTCTTTTCTTTCCCAAAACACATTTACATAAACCTTCTCTTCTCATTTCTTTTCTCTTCACATAACATATACATTCAATCCAACTTACAACAATAACATAATCAAAACTTCTAAGGCATACATGAGGATATTACAAATATGGCTGATGGTTGATAATTTTAGAAGAATTTGAGATTGAATATGTAACCAGAAAAGCCATCAAAGGTAGAGCAGTAGAAGAATTCCTGGCTCAGCAACCATTTCCATACAGTGATAAAGTGGTTTTGGAATTTCTTGATGAATATTTAGAGGCCATAGAAGTACAAGGATTAAAGATGTATTTTAATAGCGATAAATAGAAAGGGAGAAAGTTTAGGAGTAATGCTAGAATCACCTGAAGGGGAGCTCATTCTTCTAGCTAAGAAGTTGAAGTTTAGGGCAACCAATAACATGGTGGAGTATGAAGCCTGTACCTTTGGTTTGGAAACCCTGATGATTATGAAGGTGGATAAGGTGTATGTCTTTGGCGATTCATTGTTAGTGGTATCCCAAGTGAATGGAGAATGGGAATTGAATGACAAGAAGTTAAAGTCATACCACGATCATTTAACCATGATAAAGAAGAATTTTAAGGAGTGCAGATTTATACCACATTGGCTTCGGTGTGGGAAAATCCTGACAACTTGTTTCTTAAGCCTTTGGTTTTGACCAGTTCATCAACTTCATAATATGAATATGAAACAATCATGGAAACTGATATGGACCATGATGTGTGGTATGACACCATAAGATGATTCTTGGAGAATAAGGAATACCCATTGGGGCAACAAGGGAAGAGAGAAGAGCCATAAGGCAATGGTCCTTATAGTACATCACCTTTTATGGAGAATTGTATCAAAGATGGCCTGATGGGATGCACTTAAGATGCTTGAGGAATTATGAAGTAGAACAAATCATATCAAAAATACATGCGGGAAGTTGTGGACCACAAATGAATGGGTTAGCTCTGGTTAAGAAAATAATTTGACAAAGCAATTACTGGTTGACCATGGAGAGAGATTGTATTGAGTTTATGACAAGGTGCTAGTAGTGTCAGATGTACGAAAACTTAAATCACCTACCTCCTGAAGAATTACACTCTATTTCTTCACCCTAACCTTTTGTAATGTGGGGGATTGACATTATTGGAGAGATTCACCTGACGGCTTCAAACGGTCATCATTTCATTATAGTAGTAATGGATTATTTTTCAAAATTAGTTGAGGCTGAATCTTTCAATAAGCTGGGGGCAAGGCAAATGGCTAGGTTTATTAAAAAGAATATCATCTATAGATATGGGGTCCCACATAGTGTGATATCAGACAAGGGGGTACAATTTCAAGGAGCAATTAAGGACTTATTCTCGAAATACCAAATCCATCATTACCGATCCTTCCCTTATATACCAAAGGCTTATGGTGTAGTGGAATCAACAAACAAGATAATTAAGCAGATTCTATCCTAGATCACCAAGACATACAATGATTGGCCAGAGATGCTTCCTTTGCTTTATGGAGATACAGAAAAAGTGTACAAACCCAGACTGGAATGACACCGTTTTCCTTGGTTTATGGGATGGAAGTAGTGTTGTCAATTAAGATTGAGATCAAATCATTAAGGGTGGTCCTGGAAGCTGAATTGCCTGAGACAAAATGGGTAATGAGCAGATACACACAGTTAGCTTTGTTAGAAGAGAGAAGGTTAAAAGCTATGTATCATCATCAGCTGTATTAAAGAAAGATAGCTCAGGCCTACAATAGAAGGGTTAAGATTAGGAAATTTAAAGTCGGTGACTTAGTATTGAAGCAGTGTAAACCTAATGTCTGTGATCCAAGAGGGAAGTTTAGACCTAGTTAGAAAGGGTCATATGTTGCAGAGCAAGTCATGAACAAGGGTGCAGTCAAGCTGTCAGACATGGATGGGAATGAGTTTAGTGAACGTGTGAACATTGACAGGTTAAAGAGATTTTATGTGTAAAAAATTTTAAAAAATAAAAAATTTAAAAAAAAGAGCTCGCTAGGTTGAAAACCCAAAAAGGGTGGCCTAGGCAAAAGTTAGATCAATCCGCTAGTTCTAAAAGCCTGAATGGGCAGGCTAGGCAACAATTACGGCTAAATGAGAGAAAATTGCCAATTAGAAAACCCAAAAGAGCTGATTGGCGACAGGAGTAATCTTATGTATGCTAGCTTTATGTTTGGTTGTTCCCCAATTTAATAAAACAGAGTTAATATTAAAATTATTCTTTGTGCTCTATTTTAAGATAATCTGACCATTAGGATAAAATAAATAACACAATAGCAAAAGGTGATGACAAATCATAAAAAGAAAGAAAACATCTTTTATTATTATTATTATTGTTCATCCTAACATCATTTTTTCTAAGGAATTGACAAGTGTAAAATCTATGGAAGATGATAAGTGTAGCGTGCAGGCCAGCTTTGCTTCAATCAGGGCATGTCCAAATTAGGAGTAAACTCAGAAACTCAAGGCTTGACTCCATACTGGTGGTCAAGTCAATGAGGATCAAAACAAGTATCTCGATGAAGAGTAGCAAGAGAAACATACAAGTATCTCGACGAATGGTTACATGGGTGATCTTCCAATAAGGTACCATCCAACGAATGTTAATCACAGCTTGTGAGCGGATACAGTCAATCTAGTTAGCATATGAAGAAGTAGGATGGAGTAGTTTCCTAGCAGAATGATGTCATGGAAGATATCTGGTAAAGTCCATACATGGAATGTCGAGAAAGTAGAGATGCTCTTATAGCCAGATTTGTAAACACAAACAATAATTTAAAAAATAATAAAAAGGAGGCATTAGTTTGAAAACCCGCAAGGGCGCCTAAGCAAAAATTAGGTTGGTTTGTTAGTTCCAAAAACCTGGAAGGTGGTCTAGGCAAAAATTAGAACTAAAAGAAAAGTTTCACTAAGTGGAAAACCCACAAGGGTGGCTTAGGCAAAAATTAGGACAACTCGTTAGTTTCGAAAACCCACAAGGGTGAACTAGGCAAAAATTAGAGCAATAAAAATAAAAGGCTTAAAATGAAAACCTAAAAGGGTGATTTAGGTAATTATCTAAAGCAGCAGAGGACTCCCAACCATTCTTCTTGAAGAGTCTGTCTTAAATTGATCCAATGCAATAAGGGTTTCAGCCAAGATCGTGTGTACTGGCGACAATCCTCATTCCATTTGGTCCATGACATCTAGTACTCGTGAATCGATGTGCCCATCAAGAGAAATAAGCAAGAATTGAATAAGAAAGCAAATATAGAACATGCACCCCCAAGTTTTGGTGGGAGCCAAATGGGAAGTGCAAAAGTCAATCAAGGGACAAAGTAAAATTTTATCACTTCTCGTCAATTGCAGAACTTCGGGCTTTGAAAGTTGAAATAACATCTGCATCTTTTGATGAGTTTTGGAAGTCAGTATGGGCAATGCCATTGGTTGATTTCTTCGATCTTTGAGGATAGCTTCAAATTCTTTAATCATAGGACAAATTTCAAAGTTGTTTATCTTGAAAGTCCTAGTTTTCATATCCCAAAAGGAAGCAATGGCATATAAAAAGGAATGGTCCAATTTAACATTTTGAAAGCACTTCAAAGTAATAATTTGAGACTAAGATATTTGTTCCCAATGTATGGCTTTAATGGTCATAAACAAACCTTTGATTTTCTTCAAATTAGGCTCGGTCATTCTTGAAGTTAAAGAAAATCAAAATTGCTGGAATGGTTTTCATTGCTGTATTAAAATTCATAGGATGTTTTGTTGCTTCTGTTGAAATTATGAATTGTGGCATGATTGGCAAATTGAAGCAGGTTTATATAATAGGTTGGCTTATATACTGAAGTGTATGAGGAATAAGCGATGGCTAGAAACCTAGACACACATTGAAAATGGGTTCACTTCAAAATGCCGAGTATGTTATGGTTTTGAAAACTTTTATCCATGATGAATCCAAATTTGAATTTTTTATGGATATTATGTGTACATATAAAAATAGATACAGAAAAGTAAAAAAATAAAAAAAGTCAAAGTTGTTGGAGAATTAAAATGTAGTTATTATTATTATTATTATTATTATTATTATTATTATTACAAGTCTTTTATTTAAATAAATACAAGTTAATCACTGCGAGGATGGGGATGGTCCACAATCGAACAAAGCCCTAAAAATGTCAACACTTGTTGGAGGAGAAGGCATATCGTCTATCAAAAGTCCACCCAAAGAGAACCTCTATTGCCCTAAGAGTCGATTCTGTAATAGTCATCACTTAAAAATGTATAGGAGGTGCACCACGATTGTTAGTTTGGCGCCTTCTCGAAGAAGAAGCAAGCAGATCCCTCATACCTTGAAATTGAAAATCTCGAAAGTTTTGTGCCTCCTGATGGTATAATCCTTCAAAATGGGCAGCATGTTGACAATTGGCGGCTAACTCTTCCTGCAGCTTTTTGTTCTGCTCTTTGAGCATCCGCTTTAAGCCAGATAAGAAAAAGGTAAGTACAAACATTTTCATGCATATATACAAGCATATATCATTATGGAACAAGATGACATACCAGATAACTCAGATCGAAGCCTTGTGAATAAGGTGGCATATCTAGCTGAAAAGAAAGAGCAAATGGAGAAAATTTTTTGTTGAATTGGAATAATGAAGGAAGGTCCAACGTCATGACCCAATAAACCAGAAGCCTGCAATAATCATGAAAATTGTAACACCCTAACACCCTATATAAGTACTATACATATACTTAGTGTACATACAGTAAGTATATAAAGTATAAGGATGTCACTTTACGTTATCTTTTAAAAACATGTAACAGAGTTCAAACCATAATACGTTAATTTAAATAACATTTACAAAATCATTATCTTTATCAAAACTCCATTTATACATATAAATATTCTCTTACCAGAAATACATCATAATTAAAAATTATACATGTATGCATTACCCTCTAGTTGGTCTCGACAAACTCTTACTCTTCTCGTGGCATAACGAAAGACTTCATATCTTCCACCAACTACCTGCGCAATTACACATCCGCGCTAAGCCCGAGAGCTTAGTAGTACAAAAATAACATATAAACATACATTATAAAAATACTAATATATATAATGATATATCAATTCCATGTGCCAATTGTTTCTTATCATGTTCTCCTTTTAAATTGCACCTTTCATATATCTTAATTAATTTCATGTATTATATACATATCATTTTCACCAACCACAATTCATCACTAATAATCACCATCAACATATTAATACCCACATTATATATCATGTCATTATCACCAATCATCAATCCAACATTAATACTCAAAATCAATATTTCAATATACATATTACATAACATTTCATGTCATTAGTTTATTCACAATTCATCAATCATGAATCACATTTCCAACCAAATCCACCATAGATTTCATTACTCGTTTATTACAACATTTATATATATCATATTGACAACAACGACAGACTCGGGCCCAAACGACACTAATATGCCATTCAATTTTCAGAGTAATGCTTTGGTTCATTCATCACATTTATCATTATCATAGACCCAACTAGGCTTCAAGGATTAGGTTCAACCAAGCTTCAAGGGGAGCAAAGCATGCTAAGCATCAACCCAACTTGGCTTCAAGAACCAATCCAACCTAGCTTCAAGGGTTGTAACATCTCAATTAGGCTTCAAGGACTTAGCCAACCTAACTTCAAGAGATTGTTACTCATTTTAGGCATGCCACCAACACAAACTCTGAAAATGGAATAACACATTAGTTACACAATTCATTTATTACTTTCATTCTCAATTCTCATCATCAATTAGGCAAACATGCCTTATGTCTTTCAATTGAATCATCATAGCCAATCACAATGGCATCACATCACATTTGAGTCATCATTATACATATACAACATCAATTACATTAGCTAAACAAACCAATCATTAGCTTTACATCTCTTTATGTCTCAATTCACATTATACACTTCATTATTCAAGCATACATAATCAATTTCATTGCACATGTATCTTAAATTCATCATCATATAAACAACATATCCCTTTATAACATTTCAATCATTATTATCAACCATGAGGATCTCACATTTCATCATTTCTCAAAACACATTGACAACATTCATTATTAAGACATTTATTATAATAAATTGCATTGCACATACCTTTTTGGATGATCCTCATCTCTTCCACACTATACAAGTCATAATATTAGTCACATTGTTCATATAACTTACTACCATTCACAAGATTCACAATGCAGAACATAACCTAACATTGTTCATATGCTTCATCAATCTCATCACATGTGTGCTATAATCTCAACATCATATGAATGTATGTTCCACATATATTTATTTAGATCATTCTTTGTTTTCAAAGTGTTTAGAGTGTTTATGTTTAGGTTTAGGAACAACAAAACCTTTGAAGAATCAAAACCAAGTGAGAAAAGTCAAGAACCATCACAGTAGCAAACACCTTCATGGGACACGGCCAAGCTTGTGGTCGTGTCTCTCAAAACCAATTGACAGTAGCAAACACATACATAAGACACGGCCGTGTCTCTCCAAAATCAATCCAACACGGGCTAAATTTCCTTGACTTGGCCGTGTCTCTCATGAATTGGCCGTGTCTCTCTTTGCTTTTGGCCGTGTCACTCATGAACAACACCCTAACCAAAGCCAACACTCTTTCAATTGCATTTACACACTCTTTTGCACAACAATAACCTCATTTAAATGGATACAATCAATGACATAAACACATATCCTACATAATCATCACAATAATCACTTAAACAACACATTAACATCACATTTAGACACAAGCCATCTCAAAACCCTAATTCCAACATCCTTCATAATCTTTCACTATCAACCTCTACATAACTTACCATATTCAAAACCAAACCAACACCCATTTCAATCTTTTAACTTACAATCAATTTAAACACTTGTAAACACATCTCAAACACACCAAATCAAGATTCCAACCAATCAAACCTCACATCAAACATAACTTTAAAAAAATAACTAAAGCAAACAAGAGAGTACTTACCTTAGATGAAGAAATTTCACAAATCTCCAACTTCATCCTTTGATTCATCCTTCAATTTGATGTTAGAAATCAAAACACCTCATTTGCTCTTCCTTTCCCTTTGGTAGCCGGCCACACCAACAAAGAAGAGAGAAAAAGAATACAAATTCAACTTCTCTTCTTCTTTAAATATCCACCAAGCAATTTAACAAGACAATTACCTAATTGCCCTCATCCATTCAACTTAACTTTTGTCACTTATATGCCCTTTATAGTAATTTCACTTAACACAAGTTAAAATATCCTCTTACCTTGACTCCCCATTTGACCAACTTATATGTTATATATATTACAATATACACAACATATAAATTTTCTTAACACACTCATTTCCTTTACAAATACATATATACATTTAATTCAAATCAAAACAACAATTGTATCCAACTTCTAGGGCACACATTGGGATATTACAATTCTCTCACCCTTAAATAATTTCGTCCTCGAAATTATTAGTACCGTAACAATTCATTCTTAACAAAATACTATCTTAATTTCCATATGAAGTTAATTATATGCTTTAGTTATTATGTCATCTAATCATATAACTTCAACTCTCCCCTTTAGAATCAACCATCTTCTTTAAATTCCATAACTCATCATTCTATATGTTTATATATCTCATTACTTCCTTAATCAACATTCAAAAGATCTCATTACATTTCTTATTAATATCTTTATACAAGAATCAAATCATTTTATAGTACACTTATACTTCATCTAATTTTTATTTTTACTACATTTTATTCATTCACCTGTTTGCAATTACTCTCTTAACTTTAACCTAAAAAAAAATCATTGGTTTATACCTTAGCATTAATTATTCCGTCATTACAATCACTGTCTAAATAGACATTTATCACACTTCATTAGATAACAAGATCCTTATCTTTCACAATTGGAGTTACTTCTTTAGTATGTTCTTCACTTAACTTACATATTAATACATTACCTTTCAACTTATTTTATAAATAACCAATCCTTTCTTTTTTTTTTTTTTCAAGATTGATAACTACTATAACTCCATTCATTCTTGTGCATTCACACTTTAACATTTTACATCATATACATCCTTATGTAACTAATTACACTTTTGGTACAACTACACATATTAAATCTCAATAATGATTCATAATCTTAGCTAAATCTAGATCAATTGATCTATTTATCACAATATATTCACATTCCAATCAACAATTAATTCATTCAAATTCATCATGAAAGATCACAATATTCATATATGTATATATATAACCTAATTCCATTAGGGCACACTTATATACAATTCCTGATCTCTTCTGATCCATATTCAATCAAATTATCATGATAACAAATCATTTCAAATTATCTTAATATAATTCTCACCAATTCTCATAATAATTTTATACCATATTTACTATCAATAGTTCTTTCATTTAAACCTCAAGTCCATTCATTTATTCATTACATACCATAACATATTTATCATAATTTTCAGTCATATTACCCATAACTCAACACATCTCCATAATTTCCTTTTTCCCTCTTTAACTTCATAATTATAACCAAATTCTTAACATAAAATGATAAAGTACAACTTTATCCATCATAACTTTTAACTATATTTCTCAACATAATTTCAATCTTACCAAATCTGTATTACAATCATTTGATCTAAAATCCAAATCCATGGATAACCAATTAATCGATCAATTATACTGAACAAAACACATGGCTTTAAGAGATTAATATTCAAGCCTGAAACTTTCAAATCAATACTGTTCTTATATAATTTTATTCTTAGTTTTTACAAACACAAAACTAAGGTGTACCTCAGGAATGATATATTCCTTTCTTTACATTTTTGCTAGATCAGAAGTTAACACATTCCAACCTCATTTCAAACCAATTTGCACTCGATTATATGATCTTTATCAACTTAATTCATGTTCCAACAATATTACTATATACATATTCAATCATATGCAATTCTATACAATTTCTATTCATCACTTCATTTCTAATCCATTTACAATCTCTTATAACATATAATCACATAGAATTTCCATATGTGAATACTTTGGAATTTTAAATATTATATAATCATCAAGTTCAATACTCACTATAACAATTTCCACTGTCCATTATTACTCAAATCTATGCTATACTTACTTCCATCACATAATCCATCTAGCTCTTCACAGTTCAAGACCTAATCTCTCTTAGGTCCTCTAATACACACAACATCATTTCCATATCACTAATTCTATAATTTACCACATACATAATCATAGGTCACCTTCATAATGTAATTCACACATTTGTGTATATATCATAATTTCATTCATATTGAAAACTCAGTTCACATAACATATACATGTATACATTTAATTAGTTTGATGCTCTTATTTATTGTTTTATTTTTCATACATTCAATAAAAATTTTCCTTTATAACTGTAACAACCGTCTCAGTCCACCTACTGAGCCATTCCTATCCGGAGAAACCCTCAGGGTCTCTGGGCTGGGCTGTTACAGCACTAAACTGCCCTCACGGGCCTTCCAACAGGATTCACTTATTTGACTTACACCCAAGACATATGAGTGCAAGTCACCTCCCTGAATCGAACCCCTGACCTCCCACTAAGAGAGCCAGTGAGCGCAATACAGTATCGATTCTTCCAGTATGATGCAAAGTATTTATTCACACAACACAGATATATGTATATATATTCTGACTATAATAGCACTTTACATCCATCTTAGCCACATTCCCAATGTAACATCTCTTTCACTTTCATCTTTAAAAGCATTTAATATATTTCCATATCCATTTTTACCCTTTTCAATATAGTGACTTAAAATAGCTCATCTTCATTTGCTTATCCACTTCCCTTTTTACTTCAAAACAAATTCTCATACTATCAATCACATTACTCAATTCATAATACTTTCATATGCAATATTAGTCATTTCATCTAACTCATGTATTGCATATACACTAAACCATCAACATCCAAATGATCTTTATCAATTTCCACTAAAATTTTAACTTTTCAACTTACTACTTCACTTAAACTTCAATTTATCAAACTCATTTTTCTTAATATCCATTTTAAAAACATCCTATATATATATATATCACAAAACAATATCAACACATATAATTTCCACATTTATCAAGCTCATTTCAAAAATCTCAAATATCACATATTAGCACCATTACCATGAGCTTTCACAATATCCAAACATCTCACATTTCTAACACGGAATTCACAATGTTCGCATTAAAATAACAATACCAATGTATATTTTTACTTAATCAATATCATCTCTTTTTCCTTTAAACAAAATCTTAACTTTACATATACATACCCCACATTTTAAATAATCACACTTTGTCTATACTAACCAACTCATTCAATATTCCACCATATTTTTCTCATTTTAGTAACATATCTTCCAATATTAACAATTCAACTATATTTCCTCTATCTAACAAACCCAACATAAATTCTATTATAAAGAGATTCAAAGTATAAAGGAAAAAGTACATACTTTTATTTCGATTTGATTTCAACTCAATTTCAATTTTATTCTCCTTTTCATTTCTTTATACTTCAACACATTTAACAATTCACTTTACTTGCATAAATTTCAATTTTTAATTTATCAATTAAACTTATATAAATCCATATCATTTCTTTCTCTGAATTTACTTTCATGTAAAACATTATTCACACACTAGTATCCATCTCATATAACACAAATATTTTACAATTCATATAATGCCACATCCGAGACCAACCTAGGTATTAATGCATATGCATGTATTACCAATTTCATTTCAAAACTTTTCCTTTTTTTTACTTCTATTTAAACTTTTCAAAGCTTTTTCTTTTTAATTTCACTTAGGCTGAGAATCTCGAACCTAAGCTCTGATACCAAAATAATTGTAACACCCAAACACCCTATATAAGTACTATACATATACTTAGTATACATACAGTAAGTATATAAAGTATAAGGATGTCACTTTATGTTATCTTTTAAAAACCTGTAACAGAGTTCAAACCATAATACGTTAATTTAAATAACATTTACAAAATCATTATCTTTATCAAAACTCCATTTATACATATAAATATTCTCTTACCAGAAATACATCATAATTAAAAATTATACATGTATGCATTACCCTCTAGTTGGTCTCGACAAACTCTTACTCTTCTCGTGGCATAACGAAAGACTTCATATCTTCCACCAACTACCTGCGCGATTACACATCCGCGCTAAGCCCGAGAGCTTAGTAGTACAAAAATAACATATAAAAATACATTATAAAAATACTAATATATATAATGATATATCAATTCCATGTGCCAATTGTTTCTTATCATGTTCTCCTTTTAAATTGCACCTTTCATATATCTTAATTAATTTCATGTATTATATACATATCATTTTCACCAACCACAATTCATCACTAATAATCACCATCAACATATTAATACCCACATTATATATCATGTCATTATCACCAATCATCAATCCAACATTAATACTCAAAATCAATATTTCAATATACATATTACATAACATTTCATGTCATTAGTTTATTCACAATTCATCAATCATGAATCACATTTCCAACCAAATCCACCATAGATTTCATTACTCGTTTATTACAACATTTATATATATCATATTGACAACAACGACAGACTCGGGCCCAAACGACACTAATATGCCATTCAATTTTCAGAGTAATGCTTTGGTTCATTCATCACATTTATCATTATCATAGACCCAACTAGGCTTCAAGGATTAGGTTCAACCAAGCTTCAAGGGGAGCAAAGCATGCTAAGCATCAACCCAACTTGGCTTCAAGAACCAATCCAACCTAGCTTCAAGGGTTGTAACATCTCAATTAGGCTTCAAGGACTTAGCCAACCTAACTTCAAGAGATTGTTACTCATTTTAGGCATGCCACCAACACAAACTCTGAAAATGGAATAACACATTAGTTACACAATTCATTTATTACTTTCATTCTCAATTCTCATCATCAATTAGGCAAACATGCCTTATGTCTTTCAATTGAATCATCATAGCCAATCACAATGGCATCACATCACATTTGAGTCATCATTATACATATACAACATCAATTACATTAGCTAAACAAACCAATCATTAGCTTTACATCTCTTTATGTCTCAATTCACATTATACACTTCATTATTCAAGCATACATAATCAATTTCATTGCACATGTATCTTAAATTCATCATCATATAAACAACATATCCCTTTATAACATTTCAATCATTATTATCAACCATGAGGATCTCACATTTCATCATTTCTCAAAACACATTGACAACATTCATTATTAAGACATTTATTATAATAAATTGCATTGCACATACCTTTTTGGATGATCCTCATCTCTTCCACACTATACAAGTCATAATATTAGTCACATTGTTCATATAACTTACTACCATTCACAAGATTCACAATGCAGAACATAACCTAACATTGTTCATATGCTTCATCAATCTCATCACATGTGTGCTATAATCTCAACATCATATGAATGTATGTTCCACATATATTTATTTAGATCATTCTTTGTTTTCAAAGTGTTTAGAGTGTTTATGTTTAGGTTTAGGAACAACAAAACCTTTGAAGAATCAAAACCAAGTGAGAAAAGTCAAGAACCATCACAGTAGCAAACACCTTCATGGGACACGGCCAAGATTGTGGCCGTGTCCCTCAAAACCAATTGACAGTAGCAAACACATACATAAGACACGGCCGTGTCTCTCCAAAATCAATCCAACACGGGCTAAATTTCCTTGACTTGGCCGTGTCTCTCATGAATTGGCCGTGTCTCTCTTTGCTTTTGGCCGTGTCACTCATGAACAACACCCTAACCAAAGCCAACACTCTTTCAATTGCATTTACACACTCTTTTGCACAACAATAACCTCATTTAAATGGATACAATCAATGACATAAACACATATCCTACATAATCATCACAATAATCACTTAAACAACACATTAACATCACATTTAGACACAAGCCATCTCAAAACCCTAATTCCAACATCCTTCATAATCTTTCACTATCAACCTCTACATAACTTACCATATTCAAAACCAAACCAACACCCATTTCAATCTTTTAACTTACAATCAATTTAAACACTTGTAAACACATCTCAAACACACCAAATCAAGATTCCAACCAATCAAACCTCACATCAAACATAACTTTAAAAAAATAACTAAAGCAAACAAGAGAGTACTTACCTTAGATGAAGAAATTTCACAAATCTCCAACTTCATCCTTTGATTCATCCTTCAATTTGATGTTAGAAATCAAAACACCTCATTTGCTCTTCCTTTCCCTTTGGTAGCCAGCCACACCAACAAAGAAGAGAGAAAAAGAATGCAAATTCAACTTCTCTTCTTCTTTAAATATCCACCAAGCAATTTAACAAGACAATTACCTAATTGCCCTCATCCATTCAACTTAACTTTTGTCACTTATATGCCCTTTATAGTAATTTCACTTAACACAAGTTAAAATATCCTC
This sequence comes from Garcia nutans, assembly GCA_947685225.1. Lineage (NCBI taxonomy): Eukaryota > Viridiplantae > Streptophyta > Magnoliopsida > Malpighiales > Euphorbiaceae > Garcia > Garcia nutans. Next base: position 30,271,015 of record CANTUV010000005.1, on the reverse strand, counting down.
TTACCTTGACTCCCCATTTGACCAACTTATATGTTATATATATTACAATATACACAACATATACATTTTCTTAACACACTCATTTCCTTTACAAATACATATATACATTTAATTCAAATCAAAACAACAATTGTATCCAACTTCTAGGGCACACATTGGGATATTACAAAAATAGTCATAACAAGTTAAGAAGAAATAGTTATAATGACAAAATGGTAAGTGTTAATCTCAGAAGTGCCAGCCCTGAATCACCGCGAGAATGGGAAGAAGGCTCCTCCACCTCCTCCTCATCTTCATCCTCTCTTTCATATTATTATTTCTCTCCTTCCTTCACTTCTATGTCTTCTTCTCCATCTTTGGGAAGCCCCTGAATGCTAGTAGGAGACACCTCAAAATTTAGCAGTTGATTCTAAATGAATTGGGTATATGACACATCCGGTGAAAGTAGAAGGTCTCCAATATCAAAGCCATTATAACCATGACTCCAATAAGGTTCCTGAATGAATTTGGTGTTCAAAACAAATGATGGAAAATCTTCTAGTACCCTCCGCTGGTCAGAACCGAGAAACCAGCCATAAGAGACTGGGCTAGCAATGATCCGATGACACTCTTGTAAGGGCAGTGCATCAACCATACATGCAGTCCAGTTGTTTCTCTCTTCGAAATGTGATGGTCCTACCTCATCTGGTTTACTACCTCCAGCTGTAGAACCTCCTCTCTGACTAATCCCAGATCGACCACCTCTACCAAAACCTCTACCACCATGACCCCCTCTGACACTGGGTCGAGAAGCTGCAGTATCTGCCTGTCTATTCTCTGGTGGCTCTAGACCATCTATGATAAAATAGTTTGACGACCCACATCTAAAACACAATCCCGAAGCACCTCTCCACCAGCAGACATCTTCATGTATTTTACCACAATGAACACAAGTAGGTGGAGTAGGCCTCTGAGCCACTAGGGTTGAAGCACTAGCCACTTAAACTGTAGGTCTCTTTCTCTATCTCTGCTACTGTATTGACCTACCAAATTTCCCCTAGCTCCCACTGAACATCTAAAAATATCCCCCTCGGTCTCTCTTCACTGATGAAGACCCTGCCTCACTCTGGGATCTCTAGCTCTAGTCTCCTCAACCCTGGCAGCTGCTGCAATACCCTGTACTCTCTCTACACTCCTAGCAGCTACAACCAAGTAAGAAAAATCTTGATACTGAGAGCCTGCTATGATACACATGATAGAGGGTCTCAATCCCTCCTCAAATCTCCTGCACCTGTCAATCTCGTCAAAAATGATCCCACTAGCATAATGACTCAACCGGATAAACTCAATCTCATACCCTGTCACTATCCTAGTATCCTGTTTTAGACTCAGGAACTCCATCTTCCTTGCATCCTTATACTCCCTCGGAGTATACTTCTGCTCAAATTCCCACAGGAAATCATCATAGGTCAAGACTAGTGGATCATCCCTGTAGAAGAGATCTGGCATAATCAAACTTCTCTTCTAGACTAGCCTGCAACTGAATGAACACTCTCTGAACCCTGTCTAGTCACTGCTCTGCTACAGCAAGGTCTGTAGTACCAACTAAGTCCTTATCTCTGAACTTTCTCAGCTTATCATACTTCCTCATCGGCAACTGTGGCTGCGACTGTGGCGGCTACTGAACTGGAGCCTGCCTCAACTCTACCATATGCCATACCCAACCAGGTGAAATCTCATTAGCTGCTGGTCTCACAGGCATAGAAACAGATGCCTCACCAGTAGACACAACTCTAGCTCCATCTCTACCCTCATCAGGAGCCACGCTCTCTGCATTACCCTCTGCAGAATGATGCGTCTGAATGCCATAACTACTTATATATGCAAACATAGCATAAATTAACACCCTTATACCTCAAAAACTGCCAGTGTCAATGCATGTATTACAATTGAAAACTATTTTCAAATCCCCCATTTTCTCTCTCTATCAACCCACCTAGGTTGAGAACCTCAAACCTAGGCTCTGATACCAAAATAAATGTAACACCCTTATACCCTATATGCATACAATACATATTTCCACCATATGTAAAATATGCATATACGGTACAAAAATGTCACAGACCGGTTTAATAAAAATTTTCACATTTCTGATTTAAAATTTTAAATACTAAATATATAAAATTAAATAGTATACAAAAATTCTTTACTTGTTATAGGAACCCAAAATAAGCATTTTATATGAAAATCTCTTAAAAAGATCCGCCAAAATTTTGTCTGTAATTTGGACATCCCAAAATTTAGCAAAACACAACCTGCATCCGAAAACATTTCCAAATAATTTAAAATCACCATTTCACCCATACTCGTCAATTTTGCCAAGTTTCTCAAGCATATATATATATATATAATTTAGAACACATTTTAACCCCCGTTTCAAATAACTTAACCCAAACGTTATTTATAGTTTACAATACATAAAATCCAAAAACATGATATAATATGCATAATACCCAAAATATACAATAACATAAAATATATACATGCTGCTGATAGTGTTTCTGATTGATATCAACTCTACAAGCACAACCATAAGTCTAGACCTGACCTAGTCTAGAAGAACTCTCTAGCTCAGCTGAATCTATCCTATCACCTACGAGATGTAAACAATCGCGCTAAGCTAAAAACCTAGTAATACAAACTTGATAATAATAAAACTCAAATGCAATGCCAATGTACAATGCATATGGATATCACATCATTCCATTTTCTCATACTTTTCAAATATTTCACAATCCACAATTCAAATAAAAACAAACACAAACATGGGCCCAAAGATAACTAATATGCTATTCAAATTCCAGAGTTACTGTTTTAGTCTATAATGACACCATGTGTTTAGCCCCATAGGCAAAATATCAATGTAATAGTCCGACTAGGTCTGAGCTTATGGCCCGGTCATTTCACCTAGCCCAGCTTCAAGGACTTAGTTTTGAGGCTTATGACCCGGTCATTTCACCTCAAAAACATTTTCATAGTGACGCCCAACGTTTAGCCCATAGGCAAATTATAGGCATGCCGCCAAACACAGAACTCTGAAAATTGAATAACATACTAGGCACACAATTTATTCATATTTCTTATTTATATCGATATCAATTCATTTCATTATGTTTCCACATATCTCATTACATTATACCACATTTTTGCATTTACAACACATTACCCAATTACTTTGGGTATTTCCACATAATTCACATATTAATCACATTTAATGTAATCTAGCCAATACCAATGGCTTTTTAACAATGTACTTAATGCATACACAACAAATGGCATTACCCAAACACTTTGGGTCATTTTCACATAATACACATATTTCACATTTTACACAATTTAGCCATATATGACATTACAAATGTCATAGAACATTATTCATACATAACCAATGTATCAAGTAGCTTAACACATTTTCCAACCAAAATGTGTAAAGCCCAAATGTCATACAAACATAACTAATGTATTGAAAGTTTGTACTTACCTCAAATAGCAACCAAAACAAGCTTAAAACAACCTCTAATCCTATCCTTCCAACTTGCCCTTCACCACTTGGATGAAGCAAATCAACCTCCCTCAATGCCTAAACCAAATATGATATCAAATAATCATTTAGTATCACATTTAATGGCATTTCCAATATTAAACCATAATTAAACCCCATCCAAGCAAAAATCTAAAATTTAAGGCTAACCTCACTTTAACTTTGGATTCTCATACTAGGCCGTTCATTTTAATATATTATGTTTATTATATTATTAGAAACATATTTTAATACATTTAAACCATTTACATTACAAAAACACACTCTTATACACAAAACCCTAAAATGGCATAGCCTTCCCCCATTGAAGGTTTTTCATTTCAACACAATCCATTAATCATTTTAAGCTTATATTCGTCACTTATATCACCAAACAATAATATTAAACCAATAAAATTATACAATTCAACAACTTTGGAAAAATCATTTTTTAAAACCCTAAATCACACTTCCATTCTCAAACTCTAACCAAACACAACCGAATCTAATATTTGACTTTAAAATACTTGTTTAAGCACCAAAACAACTCATTTAGAACCAATTTGCAAGATTAAAAATTATGATTTCTCAAACCCTAAAAGTCCATAACCCTAAATTCTCTTTCTTCACCATTCTTTATCCAGATCAACCATTTCTTCAATCCAACCTTAAAATCATTGTTAACTACCCAAAATAACATCATACACACCAATTCCAATAATTATAACATACTACTTAAAATCCAAAATCACACAAAATTAAAATCTCTATGGAATTCAAAGAAAGGAGTTAGAAACTTACCAAATTTAGTTGAAATCACCAAAAATTAACTTTAAACTTGTTATATCCTTCAATAAATGGAGTATGGGAGAGTAAAATTCCTTAGACACCATCAATGGAGGTTTCGGCCTAGGATGAAGAAGAAGAAGATGAAAATAGCTTTTGATTTTCTCTTTCCTTTCATCCTTTAATTATAACCATATATATTATAATATTATAATATTTAATTATTTAATTATTTATTCAATAAATTAAAAGTCCAAAAATCCCTCTTCCATTCAAAAATTTTTTATTTTTGAATTATTTTAATAATTTTGAATTTTTAAGTTTTAATTATCAAAATATCCTTTTTATTTTAACTTTTGACTTTTCATTTAAAAAGTGTTGACTTTTATATGTTGTATATATTATGTATATATATATCATATATATATATTTTTATTTTTCATTTAAAATTTCTTCATTTTTCATTTAAAACCATTAATTTAATTTATCCAATTTAATTATAATATATTTTATCAAATTTCCAAAATTAGAAATTTTCAAAAAAAAATTGGGATATTACACTCAGTGTTGCCCAATATGGTCACCCCTAATAGATATAATAGTAACCCCCGAGTATCCTGTTCAACTCTTTCATTTTGCACAGGTCAAGTATACTTCATCCAATATTCTTGAATAGGCTTGTATTTGATTTTGAATGATCCTCTATAATGGGGCCTAACACCGGTCAATTGACGAATTTCCTCATAGGTTAAAATATTGCTAGTAAGATCCCGTGCTATCGGATGCCTATTAGAGCAACAAAATCAACTAGACCTATAGTCATCTCTCTTATGGGCAGGTGAAAAGTATGGGTAGTGTCCATCCATTACTCAGCAAGTGCTTAAATGGCACTTCTATCAATTTGATATACTCGGGATGTTAATTGCAAAACAAAGTCTTCGAACTCGCTTTCTCAGACCATTCTTTTTATCGCAAGTGGGTCAAGATCATACCACTTGCAGGCTTTATGGATGTTTTCACCGTTGTGAATGTCACAACCATCAATCTATCCAAACATAAGTAAGTCAAGGTAAGTGCACCTATATTTCTTTTCTACATGTTAATTACATTTATGCCACCCTTTCTCTTACTAATTTCTATAATTTTGCTACATCAATTTTTATGCATATTTTTGCACAATATTTTTTTTTATCAATTTTGCTACATCAATTTTTATGTATATTCTTACACAATAATATTTACTAATTTTGCTATATAAATTTTCATGCATATTTTACCATAATAACATTTATAATTAAATTATACTGACAAAATTTTGTGTGAATAAGTATTTAAATTACAGCAGAATGATGTTTACTTGCATTTTTTCTTTGGAACTACAGTGAAGATGCATCTTGGGTAAAAGTAGAACATGCTCAACCCTGTTATTATAAAGGTATGTAAGCAATTCGTTGTTTGATCGTGTCTCGAACCTTGAGGAATGTTGAATGGCAATCATGTTAAATGATGAAGCTTTAAGAAAATGTTGAAGGTGAAGGTGTTCTGCTTAAAAAATTGCAAGAGCAGGATCTTATATATAGAAAATGAGGGAAGTATTAGGTAATATATATATATTTGCATATCTGATATAATAATAAATAAAAGCGGACAATGTCACATGCAGTTTCAATAATTCATTCAAATCTTTCATCCATTCAAATAATTCATAAACAAAGCTACTATGCATTATTTGTTTCTGAATTCATAAGTCAAAGTTGGCTTTTTAGTTTATCTATCTTCTTTATCTATTTCAATAAATCACACAGCACATGTGCACACAGTAAATAGATATTATTATGGGTATATAATTTTTATGTGTCTAAAAAATATTTTTTTACTCATTAAATATTTTTTCACGCAGGGGGCAAGAGTATATAGGTACCATATATGGTAAAAGATAACTAATTTTTTTTGTAAAATATTTTACTAACTGCAATTAATTTTTACAGGTGTTTCGGGTCCAAAACCTAACCAAATCAACTCAAGTCTAGAACCCAAATCATTTTCGAGTCCAGAACTCAATCTGGATCCAGAACCTAAACCAACTCGGGTCCAGAATCCAAATTATTTTTGGGTCCATAACCCAAATTATTTTTTAGTCTAGAACTTAATCCGGGTCTAGAACCCAAACCAACTCGAGTTAAGAACTTAAATCATTTTTTAGTCCAGAACTCAATCCAGGTCAAGAACCCAAACCAACTCGGGTCTAGAATAGAAATAATTTTTGAGTCTAGAACTCAATCTGGGTCTAGAACCCAAACCAACTCGGATCTAGAACCCAAATTATTTTCAAGTTCAGAACCCAAGTCATTTTTTAGTCTAGAACTCAATCCAATTCCAGAACCCAAATCATTTTGGAGTCCAAAACTCAATCCAGATCTATAACTCAAACCAATTTTGGGTCCAGAACCCAAATCACTTTTTTAGTCCATAACTCAATCCAACCTTGGGTCCAAAATCCATTTTTATTCTAAATAAGTTCAAAAGATATGTTGCTTTTTACTCTTTTCTATTGAAGTCTCAGGTCGCTCAAGTAGGTGGCAAATTGTAGACCTATAAAAATGTATCTGTTTAAATTTTTTTTAAAAAAAGCTTTTCTTGGTCCATTATAATTTTAAAGTTCTTAAACCTAATTGTAAAGATTAGAATTCAATTTGTCTAATTTAATAAATTCCATATTAAAATTGCAAAAAAGTCAGTGCTGCAAAATTAATTATTTTTTTGCATTGATGTGAGTCGAGTTGGTTCAAATCAATGTTAGTCTTGGCTAATATCAATTTGGACCTCCCAAATTGATATGAGACTAGACCATAGTGATTAAATTGTCCGAGTGAATTTTTCAAAAATAAGATGTCCCATGTTGATATTTTGTTGACCATATACCTAGGAAAAGAGACTCGCCATTTATGTATGGAATATATAAGGTTGGAAGGAACGTCCTAATTATCTTTGTTTATTCGTTACTTGTGCATCCATGCATACATACATACATGCATTACACTACTTGGCATTGATCCTTTCTTGCTCATAGACCTAGAGTACAGCATTTCAAAAGTGTATGACAATCTGACCTACGCCAGTGACATAGATCTAGTAATGACTTAGTCAGCTTCTCACCAAAAATAATGGAACCTGAACAAATTCAGAAAATGGTGGATGATGCAATTAGCTCTAAGATGGAAGAACTGAAGGAGGTTTTGGCTGAGACCATCAAAAGCCAACTGGCTACACTATTGGGGAACACTGTTGAAGCTTCCGCTAGTACTAAGAAATAGAAAGACAAGGGAAAGGCTAAGGTTGGTGAAGTAGCCTTTAATGATGACAAAGTGATGATGGATGATGATGATTGGGCTCAATATTTCCAAGATCCATAAGATAAGAAGAAAGTAGCCTTTGATGATGACAAAGGCTGAAACATCAGATATAGAAAGGATGATTACTGATTTAGAGAAAAAGTTTGAGAAGAAGTTGAAGGCCGAAGTGGTGTCAAAGGTGAACAAGCTATTTGAACAAGATGAGGAATTCCCTTACAAGTTTAAGATGCCTTCTTTCGCTAGGAATAATGGAACAGGGAATTTTCACTTGCATGTTCAGCAATACATCACTACCATGCATTCTGCCAGAGCTACTAAGGCTCAAACTTTGAGATATTTCATGTTATTATTAGATCCTATTATGCAAAACCGGTTCAATACCTTATAGGAAAGTACCCAAAAGAATTGGGATATGTTATACAAGGCTTTCATTCAGCAATAAGGATATAATGTTGAGCTAGAAGTGACCGTGATGGAGGTGGAAACTATTAGGCAAAGGAAGGATGATAATTTTGTTGATTATATGAAAAGGTGGACAAGTAAAGCTACTCTTCTCAAAAAGAGGCCCGATGAGTCTTACCATATCAGAATGATGGGGAGAGGTGTCATGCCCAACCTTTATGAGAGACTGTCTCACACCCTTATACAGGATTTGAAAAATCTTCTCCAAGCTGGTTTGTAGATAGAAGAATGAGAACAGGAGAAGAGCCATTTTTCTGGAAGAAAGAATGAGAGGGGGAATTATTAGTCTGGCAGCCAGAGTACACAGAATGCAGTGGATGTCAATGTGGCAACTGGTCAAGCAAGTAGAAGACAATTTTTAAAGTTGGGAAAACCTTTGTCTTGGGTTTTCAACAAGCTATAGAAGAAAGGGTTGTTATAACTATTGGTTCCTCAACCTTTGTCGAATCCTTTACCACCAAATTTTGATACTAACACCTTTTGTCAATTTCATTAGACACAAGAACATGAGACATGCAAATGCTTGTGACTAAAGTACAAGATCCAAGATTTGAATGACAGTGGAAAGTTGCCTGAGTTCGATAAACCAAACACTAAGAGTAATCCTTTGCCTAAATTTGGAAGAGTGCCTCCACCGGCAATCTTCATGATAGGAGCTAAATTGAAGGAAAGTTTGTCTTATCATCTTTTTAAGATGTGGATGGAGGAATTGCTAAAGAGGAGGCATTACTAACTGAGCTTGGATCAACTATAGATGATGAGGTGATGACTATCATTGATGATGAAAAAACTCCTTGCCCCTGATATGCCCAAATAAATGAAGCATCTTCGACTCCAATTCAACAAACTTCCCTTGGCTTGTTTGGCTTATGTTTCATTTTCTTTCTTTGGTGTATTTTGATACCATTATGTTTTTCAAATTAAGATTTTTGAATAAAGTACTTTCATTTTCATTATTCTTTGTTCATTCTGGTGCTCAAACAATGACGAATCTAGCTTGATATTTATAAATTAGTGTATCTATGCATCATGGTTTAAATGACTTTACCAGGTGAGGAAATTGTTCTATAGCATTGAGCTGTGTATGCTCACTTAGAGAGGGCTCTTGCATAATGGCCTTTGTCTAGGTCTTAATCCATCTTAGAACATACTTTGATGAACTTTTGAGAAAAAATTGAACTCTGCTTATTTAAGGGAGATATGATCTATGCATTGTTTGATGAGCCAACAACTAGTATCAACCTTATTAACATCAATCCCTAGTTTATCCCTTTTAGCCTTTATAAGATTTGAACTGGCTTTTCATTGGCTTGTAAATCCAATAACCTACCCTGAGCTGTTGTGAAACTTATGGCAAGTCTGATGATCATTAAGGAACAAAAGAGAAAGAAGATCAAAGAGAAGGATATATAGTCAAGGCTATAGAGATAGTTGAAGGACACCTGAATTAGACCTAATATCAGAGACTTATTGAGATAAAGTCAGGGTAACAAAGAATTCATCCTCGGTGAAGTAGACTTATACCACTCCACTCATCCATTATCAGAAACACAAGTTCATACAAACAAGACAACTCTTTTAGAGCTAGGACCTAAAAAGAAAAGAAAAAGAAGTCAAAGAAAAAAAAAGGCAAAAAAAGGAAAAAGGAAAAGGAAAGAAAAACAAAAAAGAAAAAAAGAGAGAACAAAAATAAAAGAAGAAAAGATGGAAGAATAATAGGGTTTAAACTTCTTGCAAAAGAAAAGGTCATCATGAAATCTAGATTTCTACCAAGAAGATAAGCTCTATCTTTTCATGAAGCAAGATTTCAAGTTCTATTTTTCGTGGAGAAAGATAACAAAACGCCTAGAAAAGAAAGTGATGCCCAGAGTTTAAGAATACCTCCAACAGCAAATGGTTCCAGTAGAAAGTTTGTAGTGTGAAGGTGTTTTCATAATGTTACATCAGCTCCAGCCCAAAGATGGCCTTCATTTAACCCGTGTCCCTTATAGACCCCATTTCAAACCTATTAAGGACCTGTTGATCTCTCTTGGTAGGTAGGGCCTATTAGTGGAGATAGTTTGAATAGGCATGCATATGAGATAGACAATATTTAAACTCGATGAGACCTTTAGGCATGTAATGTGCATATACCTATCTGAAGTGCAACAGTTTTTTCTTAAATAGAAATTATTCTTAAGTTTAGTACGGTAACTAGGATTGTCATGTTATAGATATTTTAATTTGGAAAATCGAGTCTTGAGGTACAATAACACTGATTTGACAAAGTCAACATTTGATAAATTTTTTAAAAAAATTATTTTCTTATTGCATACACCTTCAAGGTAAGGAAAATATGTTGCATTGTCAAACCTCAAAAGACATAATGGGCAAAAGAGGGCTAATGAAAGGATCACTTATGAGGTTATGAAAAAGTTACCAACTGGCATTTTGAATCATAGTTTGAAATGGATGTATCTTTGCTGCTTGGGTCCACCACTCATGTTTTTAACATCTTGAAGATAAAAGCCACAAATGTGAAGTCTTCTACCATTCCAATACCTAAACATGCATTTGGAAGGAATCCATGGGAGCATTTCAACTGATCATGTTAGTCGGTGAGTCAATAGAATCACTGTAAGTATTATTCATGCGTATCATGCATACATATGCATATCACTCTGCATTTTTTGTCTTTAATTGTCTATTCTTTGTCAAAGTGAACAATAGATACAATATGAAGCAAATATGGAATCAAGGGCATGGAAAGCCCATTGTTTGAGGAAGATCCTGTCACTCTACAAAAATGGAGATGCATGCTCGTATAAGGAACCATACTATACACAAACATCAATCAGAGCCTACATGGGAAAAAATCAATTGTTTGAGCCTACACAGAGGGAAAAGTTTCTCCTTTTAATATTTTATTTTATGCATGTACAAGATATTTTCAGACTCACTTTCCATATTTTTGCCATGTAGGGGGCAAAGAGAGGATATAAGGGCTAGCTAAACAATAGTTGAATTTTTTGCAAAATAGCTAATTTTTTTGCAAAAGGGAGGATAAAAAGAACAAAATAAGAAGAAAGTAAGAACCCAAAAGAATGAAGATGCAAAAGATAAAAGATCAATCCAAATTGAAGAGCTGAAGTCAATGCAGGAAAGATGTCCAAGGATGAAGATCCATTTTGAAGGGTAAAGACCCGATGTCCTAGGATGAAGATCCATTTTGAAGGGAGAAGACCCAAAGTCCTAGGATGAAGATCCATTTTGAAAGGTGAAGTCCCAAAGTCCTAGGATGAAGATCCATTTTGAAAGGTGAAGACCCAACATCCATGGATTAAGATCCATTTTGAAGGGTGAAGAATCAATGTCCAAAAAATGAAGATCCAATTTGAAGGGTGAAAAACTAATGTCCAAGGATGAAGATCCATTTTGAAGGGCGAAGACTTATAATCCATTAAAGAATGGAATGACTGGCTAGAAGAAAGCCAAAATTCTCAAATGATAGAAGGTTAGCAGAATCCATTGAAGAATAGAACAATCGACTAGAAGAAAACTAGAACTCTCAACTAACAGAAGGTCAGTTAGTAAGAAGAGCTAAAATTATTTGGCTAGAAGAAAGCCAGAACCCTTAACTAACATAAGGTCAGTCAGCTAGAAGAGTTGAAAATGTTTTGCTAGAATAAAGCCAGAATCCTCAACTGATAGAAGGTCAGTCTAGCTAGAAAAAGCTGAAATTGTTTGGCTAGAAGAAAGCTTGAACTCTCAACTGATAAAAGGTCAGTTGAATCTAGTATCGGGTCGAGAACCTAAATCCAATCTTAGGTCTAGAACCCAAATCTAGTTTTGGGTAGAGAACCCAAAATTTAGCATAGAGTCGAGAACCCAAATCTAGTCTTGGGTCAAGAACCCAAAATTCAGTCTAAGGTCGAGAACCCAAAATTCAACATAGGGTTGAGAACCCAAAATTTAGTATAGTGTTGAGAACCAAAACTCAGTCTTGGGTCTAAAATCCAAATCCATCCTCGGGTCAAGAACCTAAAATCTAGTCTCAGGTCGAGAACCTAAATCCATTTTTTGGGTCTAGAACCTATCCTTATCTAAGATCAACAAAAGGTCATATTGCTTTTCACTCTCTTCTATTGAATTCTCAGATTATTCAAGCAGGGGTAAGACCGCAGACCCTTAATTTTTACGAAGTATAAATTTAATTTAAAAAACCAGATAAAGTTTGGTTTCAATTACAAAGTCTAGGTTAGATCAAGTCTAATTTTGCATTAGGGTTGATTCATTTAAAATTTGGGCCAATAGATTAGGAATCAGTTCTATCCTTTCCAATTCAATATGAGGGGCCTCATATCAAATTGGTGGTTGCCAATTCGATATGGGCTTGCCTCATATCGGATAGGCAAGCCACCAATTTGATATGAGGGCTCATGTCGAATTTATGGCCACAATTTGACATGAGCTATGTCCCATGTCAACTTGGTGGCCACCAATTCGACATGGACTAAGCCCAGGCTCGGCAATTTCCTAATGACACTAAAACAGATTTGTGAAGTATTCGAGCGGCATAAGGACTACTGCTTGAGTTAGACCTAAATAAGGATTATAAATACAGAGAAAAGAATTATCAAACAGGGGACAATCAGTAGAAAGAAGGCAACAAAGAATTATAAAAAAACACATAAAGAGCAAAGATAAAGAAACAAGAAAAGAAAGACAGCAACCACACAACAACCAAAGGAGGCATTATCCATCGTCTCCACATTACTTCATCCCACCAAGATTAAAGTTGATTCAACAAATTGATATTGGTGGAATCTACAAACGGAGGTTTTTTAAATTTACCTTAGTTGTTTTATTTATCAACCTTATTTTTTAGAATCATAGTAGAATTTAGGTTTCAATCATCTTTTCAATCATCATCGGGCAGTAGCATACAATTTATGTTAATCAGTTAAACTGTTATCATCTTTGCACAATGATCCATTAGACATCTAGTAGTCAAACCATTAGCAATATCAATTTCTATATAAAGATAACCTTGGTCATAGTTCATACAAACCCTAGTTTGATCATCCAAAACCTAAATATTATTTTCTTAAGACAAAACCCTAGTTTTCAAAACCATAAAATCGTATCTTTTATCTTAAAACCTTAGCTTCAAAAAAATCCTAATTTCTATAAATATAAAATCCTAGCTTACATAGAAACTCTAATTCCCTAACAAAACCATATCCTATAAATCATTTACCCTTCAGGGGCGCTACTCACGTCGTTGCGCACTATATTTCCTTAATGGGATAATATTAAGATGTGTTTATTTATTTTCTTTTTCTTAATAATTATTATTCAATTATTTTCATATGTGTCGTATTATTTTTTCTTTGTTTTATTCTTTTCCTTTGATTTATATGAATTTTTCCAAGGAAATTGTAAAAGGCATGTTTCCATCTAGTGTGGGTTCCTTGTTTATTTAGTTTATGTAATTTAATTTATTTTAAGGTTTTTAGGACTATTGTAAGGGACACATTTCTGCCTATGGCGGGTGTCCTATTTTATTTATTTTCCTTTCTTTGTGGATATTAGACATTATTGTAAGGGCATGTTTCCATTTTATACAGGTGCACATTTTATTGGTTTGGATTTTCTTGATTTTAATGAATATTTATTTATTTCTATTATATTTAGTATGGATGATATTATAATGCTTAAGAATTTATTATATATGTAGACCTAAATAGAAGGTTGGTTCCAATCAACCGGGCGTTATGGGGATGCTAGGTCATTCTCACCTTCCCCACACGTACTCAACTTTTCGAACCCATTAGGGGGTTGGGGGTTCCTTAGGAGTCGAGTCATCTATCCCTTTTTTTTCTAGCCTATCAGGGAGGCAACTCCAATTTCTTCGAGTTTAGGCCCATGTTCTCTAAAGCCCTAAGCCTAAGAGTGCCAAAAATCCCCATGGGAGTGGGAGTGATAATCCCCGCTCACACTAATAAATTATATTTAATCAAATAAATTATTCTACCAAAAATTTTGTTAAATTTTCTAATGATAAGAACAATTAAATTTTTGTATTATGTATACGTATTTTGCATATATGGGGTGTATGCATTATACGTATATAGAATATAAGGGTATTACATTTATTTTGGTATCATAGCCTAGGTTTGAGATTTTTGACCTAGGTGGGTTTTTAAAAGAGAAAGGGGATTTTAAATGTGATTTTAAATTTGTCATACATGTATATGCATTGACACTTAGACTGATCTCTGATGTGGCAATATTTGTTGTTGTGACAGATATAGGTTGTGATGACTTTAGGAGGACATGGATTAGAGGAGAGTATAGACAGTCTTACTCCGGGAGGAGGTAGATCTGGCGGTAGCACAAAGGTTGCTGGAGAGGCATCAGTGCTAGTTAGGCCAATAGCTCAAGATGTTATGCCGTCTAGATGCAGCAGATGGCAGAGTTGCTTCAACAGGCTCTAGTGCATCAGCAGCAGCAAACTAGGAAGTATAATAAGCTTAGGAAGTATGGGACTATAGACTTTATGGGCACTATAAATCCAGCCGAGGTAGAACAGTGGCTGGATAGAGTGGAGAGGGTGTTTATCCTATTGTAGGCAACTACAGAAGAGAAGTTTGACTATGTTGTATCTCTTCTGCAGGGGGACGCCTATGACTGGTGGAAGACAGTTCCTCATTGGTTAGAGCAACCTCCAGTGCTGACTTATGATGACTTTTTTATTAGAGTTTAGGAAAAATTATTCACCTCAGGAGTATAAAGACAAGAAGAAGAGGGAATTTCTTTATTTGAAGTAGGGGAAGAGGGCAATAACCGAGTATGAGAATGAATTTTATGATTATGTAAGTACACAGAAGGGATTATGACTGATCAGAAAGATAGGTTCAGGAGGTTTGAGGAGGGACAAAGGCTATCCAGTATGTGTTAGGTAGCTGCTATCTAGTATGAGGAATTTTCTAGATGGGTGTCAGCTACTCAGAGTGTGGAGAAGGCCTAGTGCATTACAGCAACCGCTAGTGCAGAGGAGAGTAGAGGTAGGAGATCACAGACTGAGATAGAATCATCATCTCGTAAGAGGGGGTAAGAGGATTCATTATAGAGTAATGGGGAGAGTTAGGAGTAGACTAGTAGATAGAGGCAAGGAACTAGGTCTATAGCATCAGCAGTTAGTACCCCTACCTCTTCCTTTCTGAGATCCATTCCACCTACTTGCACCCAGTGCAGTAGGGTACATAGGGGTATATGTTGGGGAGCTAGTTTCAGAGGGTGTTATAGGTGTGGGTCTCCATACCATTTTGTCAAAGATTGCCCCCAGTCACCAGAGGCTAGACAAATTGAGACTGTTATATCTAGACTTGATGGTAGAGGAGATAGAAGCAATAGAGGTTGCAACATAGGTAGTAGAGGTGGCATGGTAGGATATAGTAAAAAAGAAGGGTCTATATCTATGGATAGACTAGAGGGAGCCGGATCATTACAAAGATTTTATGGGATGTAGAGGCAGTAGGATGATCCGGATGCAGATGAAAGTAAATTTTGTTTACTTGATAACATTGTTGTTCATGCCTTGGTAAAGTTTTCATCATTTGATGATGTTGTTAGAAATTATGTGTTATTTGCATTAGTTTAGGGATTTATGAAGATGCTTGAGGAGATTCCTAAGGGGGAGAGTGGAGATTATGTGGTTAGTGATGGTGATAGTTGTGAAAATAATTGTATTGTTAATTTTTTAAGGAGATGAGATTTGTGTATGATTTTGGTGATGTAAGTTTATTATAGTAGATAATTTCGGGGATGAAATTATTTAAGGGGGAGAGAATTGTAATACTAGTGGTCTAATTAGAATTAATTAAGGTGTATGGAGGATAAATAGTGTTGTATGAAGGATATGCAAGGTGTATACCTAATGTATACACAAGATATATATAGTGTATACATGGTATTTTGGTAACATATGCATAACATATACACACTTTTACATAAAGATAAAAAAGAGTCAAAAAGTAAATAGTAAACGTCAAAAGGGTAAAAAGGTAAAAAGAAAAAAATAATAAAATAAATAAAATTTAAAATTAACTTTTTTAGTGGAAGAGATTAAAAGTTAAATATTAATTATTATTCATTTAATAAGGTAATTATTTATATATATGTGTGTGTGGTTAAGGAAAGAAAGACAAAAAAAATAATAAAATACTTCTTCTTCTTCCTCTCTTTTTTGTCTGAGTTTCATGGTGATTAAAGACGGATTTCAACTCATCCAAATACATAAAATTTCATCAAGATTTTAAAGATTAAGGGCAATTTTGAAAGATTTCCAAGTTAGAGGTGAGGATTCTTTGGGTTTTTTTTTTTTTAGATTTTCTTTGATATATGATTTTGTAAAATTTTGATTTTTGATGGAGTGTGTGATAATTGTTTAAATTGTATGGGATGATGTTATTTTGATGCATAGCCAAAGATTCTAAGGTTGAAAGATTTAAAAAGATGGGTTTGGTTGGAATTTGGAAGAAGTAGTAAGATAATTAGGGTTTATGGTGATTTTGGTGAAAAAAGAAGTAATTAGTGTTTGAATGATTAAATTGTGTTGGAATATGATTCTAATGATAAAATTAAGTTTAAAACATGGTTTAGGATTGATTAGAATGGAATCCCAATATTAAAAAAGGTTAGGGAAAATATTGGAAATTGGAAAGAAATGTGATAATTTAAGTTTAATTAGCTAAAGTGAATAGAATTATGTTACTAATGATTTATTTTAATTTATAATTTGATTTAGGACCAAGTGAGGTGAAGTTGTGAAATTTAAGTGGTAAAGGACAAAAGTGAAAGTTGGAGTTGGAAGGAGAAATTAGCTTGAAATTTTGTAAATTAGAGGTTAGTACATACTTTGGTAACTAAGTGTTAAACTGCATCGAATTGTCATGCTACATTGTATGTGGATGTTGGTGTTATGCTACTTTAATGTGAGTATTCACATGTAAATTGCATAGCTATGTATTAACATGTGTGATATGCATAATGTATGCATTGTTAAGCCATTTGAAAATGGCCATTGGCATTATTGAATTTGATTGTGAAAGAAAAGAGGCTTTATGCCATTAAAAGTATATAGTATGACCACATTTTGAAAGTGGCAAGGAATGTGTTGTTTATGATGAAAAAGTGTTGGAAAATGAAGGAATGATGAAACTGGCTAAGTTAAGTGATAATGTGATGCAATGTATGTTTACCTTATTAAATATCTTGTTCTAGAGTTTTGTGTTTGGTAATATGGATATGACATGCTATTATATGAATAGCCTTTGGATCTAGATGCTAGGCATCACTTATTATATAATAAGCCTTTAGGGCTAGATGTTGGGCATCACTTATGATATGATTTGCCTTCAGGCTAGAGATTGGTTGTGATGATAGACTAAAATAATATCACTGGAATTTAAATATTATATAAGGTTACTTGGGCCTAGTGCATGTGTTTGTGGTATTTTAATGAAATTCTTAACAATGTGTGCTCTTAAAGGCATTAGTCATGTTATGTTTTAAAGAAATCCATATTGCATTATTCTTAAATTATTTTAGTTTCAAAGTTATAATACTAGGCTATTCGCTTAGCGCAATTTGTTCATTGTGCAGGTGACAAGGTTGATATAGAGTGCCCTGCTAGAATTGACTAGGTCTAGGGTAGTGGATTTGCATAAGAACCTTAATTTCTACGACAAGACCAGCATTGCCAGCATATCATGTAACACCCTTATACTCTATACACATTGTGAGCGGGATTTTTACCCCACTTTCTAGTAGAATGGTTCTTACGACTTTGACACTGTTAGGCTCTAGGCCTTAGAGAACATGGGCCTAAGCCTGGAGAATTGAAGTCACCACCTGGATGTACAAGGAAAGAAATAGAAAGGGTTGGATAACTCGACTCTTAAGGAATCCTCAACCCCTTACTTGGGTTCAAAAAGTTAGGTACAAAGCCCTGAAAAAGTCCTTAAGATGGAGTAGTTTCTTGCCAAAGTGATGTCGTGGTAGATATCTAGAAAAATCTATGTATGGATTGTCAAACAAGCAGAGGCACTCCTGAAGCCAAATTTGTAAGCATAAGAAAATAATTAAAAAAAAAAGAGAGATGCCCATTAGGCTGAAAACCCATAAGGGTGGCATAAGCAAAAATTAGGGTGGTTTGCTAGTTTCAAAAACTAGCAAGAACAGTCTAGGTAAAAATTAAAACTAATAAAATAAAAATTAAAAAAAAAGAAAGATGCCCGTTAGGTTGAAAACCTGTAAGGGAGGCCTAAGCAAAATTAGGGTGGCTCGCTAGTTTTAAAAACCAACAAGGGAGGACTAGGCAAAAATTAGAGAAATAATAATAATAATAATAATAATAATAATAATAATAATAATAATAAGGCCTAAATTGAAAACACAAAAGGGTGATTTAGGTAATTACCTATAGCAGCAAGGGACTTTTGGCCAATCTCCTTAAAGATTATGATTTGAATTGGTCCAATCCAACTAGAGTCTCGGCCAAGATCATGGGTATCAGTGATAAGCCTCCTTCCATTTGGTCTATGATATCTAATACTCACGGATCGATGTTGCCATTGGAAGAAACAAAAAAGAATTGGCCAAGCAAGTAGAGTCAAAACATGTGCCCCCAAGTTTTGGTGGGAGCCAAATGAGAAATGAAAAAGTCAATCAAAAGACCGAGCAGAATTTTCTCACCTCATGTCAATTGCAAAACTTCAGGCTTTGAAAGTTGAAACAACATTTGCATCTTTTGATGAGTTTTGGAAGTCATAATGGGCAAGGTCATTTGTTGATTGCTCGGATATCCATGGATGACCTCAAATTTTTTTTATCATAGGACATATCTCAAAGTCATTTATCTTGAACGTCCTAGAATTCACATCCCAAAAGGAAACCATGGCATGTAGAAAAGAATGACCCAATTTAATATTTTGAATTCACTTCAAAGTGTTAATTTTAGACCAAGATATTTGTTCCCAATGAATTACTTTCATGGTTTTAAACAAACCTCTAATTTTCTTTAAATTAAGTTCTGTCATTGTTGAATTTAAAAAAAAAAAAACTTAAAAGGGATTTTGTTGAAAGGGATTTTGTTGCCGTAATAAAACTTGTGGAGAATTTCTTAGCTTTTGTTGAAATTATGTCATGAGTGTCAAATTGAAGGAGAGTTTATATAGGAGATTGGCTTGTCCACCGAACTTGAGAAGGAGCAAGCAATGGTTTAAGACCAAGACGCGTAAGGATAGGAAATATATGTTGAAACAATTTTTGTTTTGCCACACTCCTTTTGGTTTTGTAAATTTGAAATGATTTTAGATTCCTGAATTGTAAGAGAAAGGCTTTTTTTGCAGGAATAATAGTGCTAATGATAATAATAAAATAATAATTCAAAATGATAAAAAAAGAGAAAAATTGAAAGTCAAAAACTGTAGTAGTGAAAATTATTATTATTATCATTGTTATTATTATTGTTATTGTTAATACAATATTTTCTCACTTAATATAATGGGGATCACTGAGAAGGTGGGGTGGACTTCGATCAAACAAAGCCCTGAAAAAGTCATCGCCCGATGGAGGATGAGGCATATCACCCATTTGAAATCCGCTCAAAGGAGAAGTACCTAAGTCCCTATTTTCTTGAAATTCAGGCCTGTAATAGTCATCATCTGAAGTAGACGAAAGGATCTCATGGTCATCAGTTTGGGGCCCCGTAGAAGATGAAGCACCAGGATCCCTCATTCCCTATAACTGGAAGTCTTAAAAGTTTTACTCTGACTAATGATACAATCTTTCAAGGTGAGCAATTTATTGGCCGCTAGCAATTAACTCTTCTTATAGTTTCTTATTTTACTCCTCGAGCATTTGCTGTGAGTTAGAAAAGGAAAGGGTAAGAGCATACATAATTTTACATAAATATAGCATAAATCATCATGGAACAGGATGACAAACCAGATAACTCATATCAGAGCCTTGTGGATAAGACGACACATCCGATTGGTAAGAAGAGACAAATCGAGGAATAGAGCAAGGTCTAGCCCCATGATCAAATGAATCGACAGTCTGCAATAATCATAAAAAAGTCAAAACAAGTTAAAAAGAAGCAGTTACAATGGCAAAATGGTAAAAGTCTACTTGAGAGGTGCTAGCCTCGGGATAAGGAATAGATCCTCTTCCCTCTCCTTCAGACTCCTCTTCATCGCTATCTTCCTCATCACTTTTGTCTTCTTCCTTGGGAACTCCCTTTATACCCTTAATTTTTTACCTAGTCCAATCCGATAGTCTAAAATGACTTTTGTGATATTTTAATTATTTTAATAATATTTAATAGTTATTTTTAATAAAAATAAAAAATATAAAAATATAAAAAATGAAAAAAATAAAAATCGGACGGATCGGCTAGGGCCGCGTGGCAGCCCAATTTGCCGCAGCCAATTTTGCGACGAATTGAATTGCCAGCTAGCCCGCTGCGCCCATTTTTGCCAGCGCAGCCTACTGGCCTGACAGCCCGCGCACTGCCGATTTTTTTACCAAACCTTATTTTATCCGGTTTTCTAATTTTTCCTAAACAATTGGTATTTCCTTATTAAAATAGGATTAGGACTCTTTATTTTCCTATAAATACTAGCATTAAACACACGAATGAAAAAAGCATAGAGCGGCAATTGAGATGAAGAAAGATTAAAATAGCAAAGCATGAATGGAAAAAGGAAATTAGCAACAAGTATCAAGTATCAATCATCAATCCATCAAAGGCAGCAACGCTGCCTTTGTTATTGCTCATCCGGAAAACAATTTAGTGGATCCTTCAACATAGGTTTTGTGTCTTAATCTTTAATTTGCTTAAACATTCAATTGTTATATCATTCTTGTTCTTACAGGTTTTTGTTTGTTTATTTTTATTATCACTTTGATTCAATAGTATAAATTGGTAAACCCTAATTATATATTTCGTTCATTATTGTTTCATCCAATAGCTCAAAAATCCAGAGAAATCCAAAAGCCCCGAACTATCTTCTTAATTCTCTAAACCCTAAACTTTTTTACAGTTTCTAAAAACTTTAATCTTAATTATTTCTATAAAACTCTAAACTGTTCTCTTAAATCCTAAGATCAAATATGTTTTCCAAAATATACAAAACCTTAAACTATCTTATCAATTCTCTAACCCTAGTGTCTTAATTCTTTAATTTTTCTAAACCCTAATCTTCTTAAAACTCAATTCAAGAAAATCATAATTTGTTCCCAAAATACCAAAACATCATTTTTCAAACCCCCATCCAGTAAACCTAATAACCCTTAAGCCCAAATCCAATAAATTTCATAAATCTTTCTCTCCAGTAAACCTAAAAAATCTTAAACCCTAATCCCAATCTTTTAAAATTATAAACCCTAATGCCTTAAGGTTCCAAAACCCTAATTTCATGATATTAGACTTAAACCCTAATTTGATTTACCAAAAACCTTACTACTTTCTCAAATTTATAAAACCCTAATCCATTCCATTTTTCCAAAAATCCTCACTGTAGCTTAAATAATAAATATAATAATTTCAAAATCCTAAAAACCTAAATGTTAATTAATGAACCCTAAATTAAGACATAAACCTAAATTTGTATCTTTATTGCTTTATTTAATTTTAGATTTCATTATGTAGTTTATTATATGTTTTGATGGTTGATTTATTTAATTTCAATGCTTGATTTATTTAATTTATCATGGATGGATATTCTCTTTATTATTATGATTATTATTTGGTTGTTTTAGTATTAAAATTGTAAGAGGTATGCTTCCATTTTGTGGGTACCTTATTAATTAATTTTTATGTAATTTAAATTGCTTTTATATTTCAGACCAATATAAAGGACATGTTTTCACCTTTTAGTGGGTGTCATATTTAGTTTAGACA
Source organism: Garcia nutans (assembly GCA_947685225.1). Classification (NCBI taxonomy): domain Eukaryota; kingdom Viridiplantae; phylum Streptophyta; class Magnoliopsida; order Malpighiales; family Euphorbiaceae; genus Garcia; species Garcia nutans. Next base: position 30,248,904 of record CANTUV010000005.1, on the reverse strand, counting down.
TGAACGATGTAAGAACATGCTTCCATCCTCGGATGGGTGTCCATTTATTTGCTTTGTTTGGACATTGCTTTGATTATAATATAATGAGTCACCAAACTTTTCAAACCCATTAGGGGGTTGGGGATTTCTTAGGAATTGAGTCATCCACCCCTTTCTTTTTCCCAGCCCATCCGGGTGGCGACTCCATTTTCTCCTAATTTAGGCCCGTGTTCTCTAAGGCCCCAAGACTAAATAGTGCCGAAGTCGCAAGAACCATTCCACAGGGAGTGGGGGAGAAAATCCCCGATCACAGTGACGACTCCACTGGGGATAAGAGAAGTTAATTCCGTTGGTTTTTATATTATTCTATTCTTGTAATATCCCCATAAATGCCCTAGAAGTTTTGAATGTTGTTGTTGTTGATGTTGTTGTTGTTGTTGTTTTAAATGGGATTGAATGTATATGTTGATTTGAAAGAGAAAAAGGAATTGGAAAGTGAATGCTTATGTATATGTGTTTTGGGAAAGAAAAGAGGGTTTAGAGAGAAATGTATATGTTGTTTATATGATAATATATATAACATATAAGTTGGTCAAGGGAGAGTCAATGCAAGAAGATATTTTCATTTGTGATAGGTGAAATTACTTATATGGGCATATAAGAGACAAGAGGTTAGTTAAATGGATAAGGGTATATAGGTAATTGTTTGGTTAAAAACTCTTGGTGGAGATTTAAAGAAGAATTGACTTTGTTTTCTTCATGATTTCTTCTTCTTCTCCATTGTTGGCCGGCTCCTCCATAGACAAAGGAAAGCAAGAGACAAAGAGAAGATCTTGAAGAGTTAAGCTCAAATTGAAGGAAGATTAAGTGATCAAGTGATGATTCAAGAAGTTTATAACTAAGGTAAGTTCTTTTCTTTGATTTCTTTTATTCTTTTGAAGTGGTATTTGAAGTTAATTAGGGTTTGTTGATTTGATGATGAGATGTGTTTGTAATGTGTTTTCAAGTTTTAAATTTGGTTTTAAGTTAAGAGTTTAAATAGGTGTTGTTGTTGGAAGTGGTGGATGTTGATTTTGGAAGATGGAGAGGGATGTTGGTTTTAGGGTTTTGAGATAGTATGTGTTTAAATGTTTTGTGGATGTGTTTTAATAAGGTGAATATTGTGATAAACATGTAGAATTTGTGTTTAGAACATTGATTCCATTCATTTGAACCATGCTATTTTGTGTATGATGAATTTGAGTGCAATTAGAGGAGACTTGTGTATGTTAGGGTTTCAATCCATGAGTGACACGGCCAAAAGCAAGGAGAGACACGGTCAATTCATGAAAGACACGGCCAAGTCAAGGGAATTTTGGCCGTGTTGGGTGGATTTTGAGGAGACACGGCCGTGTTCTATGCCAGTGTTGGTCACTGCCAGTTTGTTTTGAGAGACACGGCCACAAGCTTGGCCGTGTCCTGTGCCTGTGTTTGCTACTGAAGTGTTGGATTGAGAGACACGGCCACAAGCTTAGCCGTGTCCCTTGGGTGTGTTGGTTACTGTGTTTGGTTTTTATTCTTCTTAAATGATTGGAATTGAACTTACATTTTATTATGCATATGATATTATATGAACAAGGTTATGTACTATGCATTGTAAGTCTTGTGAATGGTGATGTATTATATGAATAATGTATTTGAAATGTGATACTAATGATGCTATATGTATAATGTGAGTGATATGATGGGGTAATTGATTATGTATACTCGAATAATGAAAGGTTATAACATAAATTGAGATATGAGGCCATTGTGATTGGCAATGATAATTCAAATGACATATGAAGCCATTGTTATTGGCTATGATGATTCAAATGACATGTGAAGCCATTGTTATTAGTTATGATAATTCAATTGAGAATGAAATTGATAAATGAATTGTATAGTTAATGTGTTATTCCATTTTCAGAGTTTGTTATTGGTGGCATGCCTAATATGAGTAACAATCTCTTGAAGTTAGGTTGGACTTGATCCTTGAAGCCAAGTTGGGTTGAAGTTTAACATGTTTTACTCCCCTTGAAAGCTTGGTTGGGTCAAATCCTTGAAGCCTAATTGAGATGTTACAACCCTTGAAGCTAGGTTGGATTGGTTCTTGAAGCCAAGTTGGGTTGATACTTAGCATGCTTTGTTCCCCTTGAAGCTTGGTTGAACCTAAATCCTTGAAGCCTAGTTGGGATAATGATAAATGTGATGATTAAACCAAAGCATTAACTCTGATAATGGAATGGCATGTTAGTGTTTTGTTTGGGCCCGAGTCTGTCTTTGTTGTTAATGTGATATCCAAATGTTGAACTAAATGAGTAATGAGATCTATGGTTGCTTTTGTTGGAAGTATGATTTGGTAATGTGTGTAATGATATATTGAAAATGAATATGGCTTGAGGAGTTTTGTTGAGATATGAGTTTATGAGAATATAGTATGATGTGTAAAATGTTTATGAATGTGGAATTTGTGAGAATTGTTCTCATGAAAGTTTGGATAGATCATTGAATAGTGATTTGTTAAAATAATGTATATGTATATGTATATGAGATAGAAATGGTAAGTATAGTTTTGTGAATGTTCTATGTAAATATGTGTATGATTTATGAGATCAGTGGGAATATATGAAGAATGCTTTGAGAATGGAAAACAGGGTAAGAAAACAATAAAACATGATGCTAAAAGTATAAGGTATGATCTTTATGTAAAGTATATATATTTTATATTTATTTGTATTACTAAGCTCTCGGGCTTAGCGCGGTGGTGTAATCGCGCAGGTGGTTATGCAGTTGATCTGAAAGTCCAGCTGTTATGCCACGAGAAGGGTAAGAGTGTCTCGAGACCAACTAGAAGGTGATGCATACATGTATGACTTTAATTATGTTGTATTTTTTATAAGAATAATAATTTTTGTAAATGCTCTTTAAATTAATGCAATATTGCTTAAACTTGGATAAAGGTTTTTAATTGGAAACGAAAAGTGACATTCTTATACTTTATATACGTATTGTATGTATACTTGGTATATGTATAGTACTTATATAGAGTATGGGGGTGTTACAATTCTTTCTTATCATGATATTATCCATTGCATCATATTAGATTGCATCGTGTGCATGAGTTAGGACGCTCGTGTTACCTGTGTTGTATTATGTAAGGGATACCATACTTTCACTCAAGGTATGGAGATCGAGCATGGCATAACCACTCATAGCCTTGTACCATTTGGTATATACTTGCTATGGGAACCTACGCCTTCTTACCCAAAGACTAAAGCTCATATAATTGGCCTAGTTACTTTCCTTAGGTTTTTACCCTAAATGCATGTTGTTTGACTATGGTTAGTTTATCTTAGTCTAAACATGGCTTATTTGGTTTGTTCTTTTTCTAACATGACCCAAGTACATTTGTAAGCTCAAAATAAATTTTTCTCTAAATTCAAAGGACCAAAGCTGTTTTCAAAACTTTTTAAATCGTCTTTGGACATAAAACTTTTCTAAAAACAAATGAAAAATTCTTTTGCTCATAACTCAAATACTAAGCCCAAAATCCATTTTTCTAAAATCTTTTTACAATGGGCTTAGAAAAAAAAATTATTTTATCCAACCTTTTCTTACAAAGAGCTTGCAAATTATTTAGGTCAACTATGAAATACCAAAAATCAATTGTGAGCCTAATTTATACTAAGAATAATTAATCATGGGCTTGTTTTTGGCATGAATGATTAGTTACTTTTTCATGTGAGAAATCTATTTATAATAAACCTCTTAATTTAGTTTTAATCCAATATATCATAAAAGCTACTTTAGTTGGTTGGATGGATTAAAGCCTAATTAATGGGAATTATCATGAATTGATTTCCATTTTTGAAATATAACTATTGGTTGAAACGTCTGAGGGAATTATTCAAAAACAAGATACCCCATGTTGGTATTTTGTCAACCATATACCTAGGAAAAGAGACTCGCCATTTGTGTGTGGAAGTTATAAGGTTGGAAGGAACGTCCTAATCATCTTTCTTTGTTTATTATTTGTGAATACATGCATGCATACATTTGCATTTCATATCATTGATCCTCTCTGGATCACAACCCTGGATTACGATAGTTCAAAAGCTTACTACAATCCGACCTATGCCAGAGATGAAGAATCTAGTAGCAACTCAATCACTTGCTCACCAAAAGCAATGGAGCCCGAACAAATTCAAAGAATAGTGGATGACGCCCTCAATGCCAAGATGGAAGAAATAAAAGAGGCCCTGGCTGAGACCATGAAGAACCAATTGGCTATAATTTTAGGAAATAATGTCGAAGCATCTACTAGCACTAGAAAGCCAAAGGATAAGGGGAAGGCTAAAGTTGGTGAAGATGTTTTTGATGATGATAAGGTGATCATTAATGATGATGATTGGGCTCAATACTTCCAAGATCCTCAAGACAAGAAGCAAGGACCAAAGATTATTGAAAGATCAGTTGTGGAGAAAAATGCAACTTCTGATGTTGAAAAGATGATTGTGGATTTGGAAAAGAAATTTGAGAAGAAGCTGAAAATCGAAGAAATGTCTGAAGTTGACAAATTATTTGAGCTAGACAAAGAAGTTCTGTACAAATTCAAGATGCCATCCTTTGAAAAGTTTGATGGAAATGAAAATCCTCACCTCCATGTGAAGCAGTATATCACTGCTATGCAGTCTGCCTGAGCTTCTAAGGCTCAAACTATAAGATATTTCATGCTCTCATTGGACCCTATTGTCCAAAATTTGTTCAACACCTTAGAGGAAAGTACATAAAAAGATTTGGACATGTTGTACAAGGCTTTCATTCAGCAATATGGGTGCAATGTCAAGCTGGAAGTTATCTTAATGGAAGTTGAGTCCATTAGACAAAGGCCAAATGAGAATTTTATGGACTATGTCAAAAGATGGAGAAATAAGACTACTTTGCTCAAGAAGAGGCCCGATGAATCTGATCAAATAAGGATGATTGTGAGAGGGGTGTTGCCTAGTCTTCATGAAAGGATGTCTCATACACTCATCCGTGATTTCAAAGATCTTCTCCAAGCTATAAATTGAAGAATGGGAAAGGGAGAAGAATCGCTTTTCAATAAAAAGGAATGAGAAAGGGAACTACCAATCCAACAATCAAAGTACACAAAAGGAAGTTGATGTTAATACAACTGGTCAAGCAAATAGAAGGCAGTTTTCACATCTAGGGAAGCCTTTGTCTTGGGTCTTCAACAAGCTGCAAAAGAAGGGACTATTAGAGCCATTGGTCCCCCGACCTTTGCCTAATCCTTTACCTCTAAAATTTGATACTAAGGCTTTTTGTCAATTTCATTATACTCAAGGACATGAGACTGATAGATGTACCCGATTGAAGCATGAGATCCAAGATCTAATCGACAGTGGTAAGCTACCTGAGCCATACAAGCCCAATACCAAGAACAATCATTTGCCTAAATTTGGAAGAGTACCTCCACCGACAACCTTCATGGTGGGAAGAGGATTGGAGGAAGATTTTGTCTTATCCTCTTTTCAAGATGGGAATATTGAGGATGTGAAAGGAGAAGAAGCTTAACTCAATGAACTTCCCTTAGCTTATTTGTTTTTCTTGTTTTATTTTCTTTATTTGGTGTTTTATGGAACATTCATGTTTTTTAAATTTAAATTTGTTTGAATAAATTACTTTCATCAAAATTTTTGTTAGTCTTTATTCATTTTGGTGTTCAACCAATGAGGAATCTAGCTTGATAATTCATGAATTAATATATTTATGCATCATGACTTGAATGACTTTACTAGGTGAGGGAATTGCTCTATAGCATTGAGTTGTGTATGCTACTTAGAGAGGGCTTCTGCATAATTACCTTTGTCTAGGTCCTAGTCAGTCTTAGAACATGCTTTGACAAACTTTCAAGGTGAAATAGAACTCTGCTTATTTAAGGGAGTGGTGATCTAGGCATTGTTTGACGAGCCAACAACTAGTATCCACCCTATTAAATATCAATCCCTAGTTGTCCCTTTGAGCCTTCATAAAATTTTAGCTTTCTTTTCATTGACTTACAAACCCCAACAACCTACCCTGAGCTGTTGTCATACTTTTGACAAGTCTTATGACCACTAAGATGAAGAGGCAAGAAGATCAAAGAAAGGAATACACAATCAAGATCGTAAGGATAGTTGTTGTTTTCAAGACCATAAGGGTAGTTGAAGTTCACCTAATATCTCCAATCTATCAAGATGACATCAGAGTAACAAATAATTTATCCATGTTAAAGAAGATTTATGTCACTCCACTCATCTATTATTAGAAACTCAAGTTGGTACAAATAAGACAACTCTTTTAGAGCTAGAACCAAAAAAAAAGAAAAAAAGAAAAGAAAAAAAGAAAGAAAAAAAGAAAAAAAAGAAAAGAAAAAAAGAAAAAAAAAAGAGAAAAAAAGAAAAGAAAAGAAAAGAAAAGAAAAAAAAGGAAAAAAGAAAAGAAAAGAAAAGAAGAAAGATAAAACCTAAAAAGGCGGTTTAGAAAGCCAATTGAGTTCTCTTTTACCTAAAGCAACAAAAGGCTTCTGCTTGGTTTATGAGGACAATTTAACTTAAATTGGTCCAACCCAACCAAAGATTTGATCAAAATTAGAGATATAAAAGAAAGGTCACCCAGTTCTCAAAAGTTCTGTACTTGACAGTCCTACAAGGAAGAAGGACAAAATGATAAAATGCTCAAAGAAAGGGAAGAGTAAGAAAAATAAAAAGGGAGAAGAAGAAAAGAAATCAATTTGGGTACCAAACTTTTTGCAAGGGCAAAGACTATCCTAATTAAGATCCAGATTAATGCCTAGAAGATAGAAAGAATTTAGTGCCTAGCAAGATTACTCTCAGCTGTCTAAAGTTGAAATAAGAAATTTGTAGTGTGAGGGTTTGTCCATTGTGTCACAATAGCCCCAACTTACAAATGGCCTTCATTTAACCCATGTTCATTATAGACCCCATTTCAAGCCTATCAAAGACCTATTGATCTCTCTTGGTAGATAGAGTCTATTAGTGGAGATAGTTTGAATAAGCATGCATATGAGATAGATAATATTCAAACTCAATGAGACCTTTGGCCAAGTAATGTGTATGTGCATATCTAAAGTACAACAATTCTTGCTTAAATAGAAATGATTCCCGAGTTTAGTACGACAACTAGGGTTGTCATGTTATAAATATGTTAATTTGAAAAATCAAGTCCTAGGGTACATTGACATTGATTTGGCAAAGCTAACATTTGATATACAAAGCCTTCAAGTTAAGGGGAGTATGTTGAACTATCGAACCTCGAAGGACACATTGGGCAAAGGAAATGATTATTGGCAAGGTTATGAAGCTACCAATTGGCATGCTGAATCCTAGTGTGAAATGGATGTATCTCTGCTACTTGGGGCCTCCATTATTCATGCTTTCAATATCTCAAAGATAAAAGCCATAAAAGTGAAGCCTTCTGCCATTCCAATGCAAGACCTGAACGGGCATCTGGAAGAAATCTATGAGAACATTTCAGCTGACCACCTTAGTCTGTAGGTTGTGGAACCATTGTAAGTATTATTCATGCATACATGAGCATATCACATCGCACTTTCTTGTCTTGTATTGTCTATTATTTATCAAAGTGAACAGCAAAACACCATGTGAAGTAAAGAATCAAAAGAAGATATTGAATCAAGGGGGCATGAAAAGCCCATAGAGTGAAGAAGCTCTAGTCATTTTGAAAAAGAAGAAATACATGCTTGTGTGAAGAGCTAGACAAGACAAACATCAATCAGAGCCTACATAAGAAAAATCATTGTGGGCAAGGAGAAGATATAAGGGGCTAGCTAAAAAAGGCTGATTTTTTTTTGCAAAAGTGCAAAGGAAGAACAAAAAAGAAGAAGAAAATTAGAATTCTCAAAAGAATGAAGATGCAAAAGACAAAAGATGAGTCCAGCTAAAAGAGCTGAAACCAAGTTAAAGACCCGATTTCCAATAGATAAAGATCCATTTTCAAAGATGAAGACTTGATTCCAATGATAAAGATCTAATTTTAATGGGTGAAGACCCAATTTCTAAGGATGAAGATCCATTTTCAAAGGTGAATAACTAATTTCCAAGGATGAATATCCATTTTCAAAGGTGAAGACCTGATTCCAAGGATGAAGATCTAATTTCAAAGGGTGAAGACCCGAAGTCCAAAGGATGAAGATCCATTTTCAAGGGTGAAGACTCGATGTCCAAAGGATGAAGATCCATTTTCAAGTGTGAAGACCCAATCTCAAACGATGAAGATCCATTTACAAGGGTGAAGACCCGATCTCCAAGGATGAAGATCCATTTACAAGGGTGAAGACCCGATCTCCAAGGATGAAGATCCAATTTCAAAGGGTGAAGACCCGAAGTCTAAAGGATGAAAATCCATTTTCAAGGGTGAAGATTCAATCTCAAAGGATGAAGATCATTTTCAAGGGTGAAGACCCAATCTCAAAGGATGAAGATCCATTTACAAGGGTGAAGACCCGATCTCCAAGGATAAAGATCTATTTACACGGGTGAAGACATGATCTCCAAGGATGAAGATCCATTTACAAGGGTGAAGTCCCAATCTCTAAGGATGAAGATCTATTTACAAGGGTGAAGACCCGATCTCCAAGGATGAAGATCCATTTTCAAAGGTGAAGATCTGATGCTAAGGATGTAGATCCAAGGTCCAACGATGAAGATCCATTTTGAGGGTGAAGACCCACAATGCGTTAAAGAATAGAACAACCGGAGCAGTCAGAATTCTCAACTGATAAAAGGTAGATCAAACTCAGTCTCGGGTCCAGAACCTAATTCTTAAATTCACCTTGGGTTCAGAACCTAAATAATTTTTTAGTCCAAAACTCAAACCAACCTTAGGTAAGAAGTCTTATATGGCTCTAAACCCAGTAAAAAATCACATTATTTTTCACTCTTTTTTGCCGTAGTCTCAGATCGCTCAAGCAGGGGGCAAACTGTATATCCTTAATTTTTTACCCAGTCCAATCTGATATTCTAAAATGATTTTTGTGGTATTTTAATTATTTTAATAATATTTTAATTACTTATAATATTTAATAGTTATTTTAATAAAAATAAAAAATATAAAAAATAAAAATCAGACTGATCGGCTAGCGACGCGCGGCAGCCCATTTCACCGCAGAAATTGTCTGCGGCGAATTGGAAACTGCCCATTTTGCCACATATAGCAATCTACAGTGAATTGGTCACTGCCCAATTTTTCGCAGCCAACTCTGTGACAAATTGGCTTTCCATCTAGCCCGCTGTGCCCGTTTTTGCAAGCACAGCCCACGGGCCCGACAGCCCGCGTGCTATCAATTTTTTGACCAAACCTTGTTTTATCCGGTTGTGAGCGGAGATTTTTACCACCACTCCTGGTGGAATGGTTATTGCGACTTCAGCACTGTTTAGGCTCGGGGCCTTAGAGAACACGGACCTAAGTCCTGAGAAAATGGAGTCGCCACCCGGAACAGCCAGGAAAAAGAAAGGGGCGGATGACTCGATTCCTAAGGAATCCCTAACCCCCTAATGGGTTCGAAAAGTTGGGTACGTGTGGGAAAGGTGAGAAAAGGCCCAGCACCCCCACAACGCCCGGTTCATTGGAACCAGCCTCCTTTATAGGTCTTAATATTATAAAATTCTTAAATATTACAATATTATCCATATTACACACAATAATTAAAAGAAAGAATCATTATATTGAAAATTAATACAATGTCCAAACAAAACAATTAAATGGACACCCATCCAAGGATGGAAACATGTCCTTACATCCCATGCCTAAATAGGACACCCACCGAAAGGTAGAAACATGTCCTTTACATTGGTTCTAAAATAGAAAAGCAATTTAAATTACATGATATTTAACTAATGAGGTACCCACCAAGTGGAAACAAACCTCTTACAACATTTGAAAATCTAAATAAATTGATAAAAGTAAATAACCATTCATAATAAATAAATCATTCATCAGAGGTATTAAACATCAATTGAAATTAAACATCCATCCATGATAAATTAAATAAACCAAGCATTGAACTTAAATAAATTAAAGTATACAAAAAAATCAAAAAATAATAAAATATAGAATTAAATAAGACAAATAAAATTCTAAATTATAGCTACTGTTTCCATTTAGGGTTCGTTTTGCAATTTATGTAATTTAGGCTACTGTGATTTTAGGGGAATTAAAATGCATTAATTATTTTATGTTTTAAAAGGTTGGTAAAACTCTTTGATTAACCAAACTAGGGTTTGTGATGTAAAATCATGAAATTAGGATTTGGACACTTTAAAATACTTTTGATTTATGGTTTCAAGCCTATTGTGTGAAATTAAAATATTTGTGTATTTATGGTTTTTAAAGTTTTAAAGGATTAGGGTTTAGAAAAAATTAGGGTTTAAGGTTTTAAAGGGGTTAGGGTTTACTATTTTGAGTTTTGGAATTGAATTAGGGTTTTAAGACTTTTGAATTAGGGTTTCAGGCAATGAATTTATTTTAGGATTTGGAAAGACAATTGACAATTTTCATGAAGTTTTATGAATTTAAACAAACAATTTAAAGTTTATAAGAGCAAAAAAGATATTTTTAAGGCTTTTGGAAGGAAACAGAACACAAATTAAAGTTTTGATAATTTGGAAAGCAAATCTTAGTTCTGGGGTTTTGAAGAAATAAAACTAATAGCTTTAATCTTTTCGAAAATAAAGCCACGATTTAAGATTTTCATACTAAAGAAAAGGTGAATTGAGGTTATGAGGTTTTTAATTTTAAGGAAATAATTACATGATCTAGCTACTGAGACAAAATAAAAGAAATTAAGAATTCAAACCATCTTTTGTAAGTTACACCAAAAATCGCTTCTTGGATGAACAAGGTCAAAGACAAGCCTCTTTGCCTTTGAATTGTTTGAATTGTTTTTTTGCTCTCTCAAAAAATCAGCTTGATTCAAGGTTTTCCTTCACAGATTCGGATCCAATCTTTCCCAAGTTTCTGTCCAATTTCTTCCTTATTTCTCTCATTGATTTTTTTGTGTTATAATTGATCTTATTTATAGGAGTTTTTCTAGTTTATTCCTATTTGCTCACGGCATATATTATTCATTAAGAAAAGAAAACTGAAACCTAATTGCATTAGGTTTCGGAAAAATTTCGCCGGCGAAAAAAAACTGCTGCGGAAAAATTAAGCTTGCAAAAAAATTTGCCGCAGTTGGCTACTGCAGGGGACGAGGATCGGCCAGCGGGCCATTTCGCCCGCAGAAAACTCCTACCTTTTTGATTTTTTCGTCGTTGATTTTTATTTTTATTTTTATTTTTATTAATAAAAATTAGATACTAAAGTAAAAATTACTTAATTAAGATAACAAAAATTGTTTTGGACTAATTAAAATATATTGGACAACACAAAAATTATTTTGTAGTAAATAAAATATATTGGACCGGACTGGGTCAAAAATTAAGGGTCTACAGTTTGCCCCCTGCTTGAATGATCTGAAACTTTAATGAAAGAGAGTGAAAAGCAACAAGACTTAATTTTTGAGATGGTGGAGGTTTTGGGTTCTGGACCCAAGGATAAATCTATGTTCTGGACCTAAGGAAAATTTGGGTTCTAGACCCGATCTAAGTTCTTGGACTTAGAAATAAATTCTAGGTTCTGGACCTAAGGATAAATGGGTTCTGGACCCGAGCTAAGTTCTTGGACTTAGAAAAGAGATTTTAGGTTCTGGACCTAAGGATAATTTGGGTTCTGGATCCTAGCTAAGTTCTGGACTTAAAAGAGATTTTAGGTTCTGGGTAATTTGGGTTCTGGACCCAAGCTAAGTTCTGGACTTAGAAAAGATTCTAGGTTCTGGACCTAAGAGTAATTTGGGTTCTGGACCTGAGCTAAGTTCTTGGACTTAGAAATAAATTCTAGGTTCTGGACCTAAGAAAAATTTGGGTTCTGAACCCGAGCTAAGTTCTGCACTTAGAAAAGATTCTAGGTTCTAGACCTAAGGAAAATTTGAGTTCTGGACCCGAGCTAAGTTCTGGACTTAGAAAAGATTCTAAGTTCTAGACCTAAGGAAAATTTGGGTTCTAGACCCAAGCTTATAATTTTTAATTTCAAAAAGTTTGGCTAATTTTTATGCATATGTCTTCCTATTGCCCCCTGGGTGTAAAAATATTTATATACCCGCAATTATTTAAATGATTAAAGTGAATAATTGAATTTACTGTTAATTTACTGTGTAGTCACTGTTCATGCACTATTTACTATTTATAAATAGTAATTTTACTATTTATAAATAGCAGTAAATAGTATTTACTATTGGAGATAGTACTTTTACTATTCATCAATAGTAATATTATTCATAAATAGTAATATTTACTATTCATAAATAGTAAAGTTTACTATTCATGAATAGTAAAAATTACTATTCATGAACAATTTTGAAATTTGTTTTTTGCTTGTTGTTTCTCTATAAAAGGAGCTGATTCCTCATTTCATTTCACACCAAAACTTTCACATTATAATTCTCTCAAATTTCTTTCAATTTTAGCATATATTTTTTAAAAACAATGCATGCTTCGAGGTCAGGGACTCATTCTAATGCCTAGTTATTGGAGTTTATTCGGCATCATGAAGACGAAAATTTAGATATACTGGCCGAGATGCCGCTTCACCGCAGTTCCAACCAAAAGAGCGTGGTAATTATTTTTTTTCTTTTTCTTTTCTCTTGATTTTTTGTCTTTCTGTTTTGCGCTTTTTTATATATATTTTTTGTTATTTTTGATTTTGATTTTGATTTTTATATTATGCTCTTTTATTATTGCGCTTTCCTTTATTATTATTTTGTATGTTTATTTTGTATTATTATTTTTTAGAAAAATAAAATAAATTAAGCAGATAGAATAATATGTACTTACCTGGTATTAACTTACTTGGGTCTATGTTAGCATGATGGTTGCGTTGTTCAAGCTGGAGGGTTTATTTTCAAAGCCCGACAATGGTACGATGTAGTGCCTTCTCGGGTAAGGCGGATTATCCGAGATTGCGGCTTTGAGCAGTTCATCTTACAATTGCCATCCAAGGAATATCAGATAGACCATAGTGTAGTCCAGGCGCTTGCAAAGCGATGGTTGGACACAACCCACACTTTTCACTTGCCCATTAGAGAGATGACAATTGGTCCGATCGATTTTACTGCCATAACCGGCCTTCAATATGATGGTGTTCCGGTTCCCCTGACCAATGATATTTTAACATTTGAAGAAATTTAGGAATTAATTGGTATGATACCATCATATAAAGGGTCTTTTAAGATAAAAATCGAGCCAATTCGTAATTATTGGATGAACTATGAAGGACGGGTTGGCAGAGACACGGTCGAACAATATGCTCAAGGATTTTTGTTATATCTGCTCGGGTCAACCATCTTAGGCAGCACTGAATCCTCCATTCACTTGTCAGTGTTGAGTGTCCTTTCTTATCTCAGAATGGTACCATCTTCTAGCTGGGGTGAAGCTGGTCTCGTGTGTCTTTACCATGGTCTTGATAAGCTTTGTCAAAACAAGAAGTCTTTTGTCGGCTTGATGGCAGTTGTCGAGGTATTCTTTCTTCCACCAATGTCATTTCCACTCTTTTCTTGCATGCATGTGATCTTTATTATTATTGTTGTAGGTATGGGCATATTAACATAACATCGTGAGGGTACTCGGTATTTCCCGAGAGAGAGTTGGGTATTCGAGATTAAATTTTTGATTGTCCGATCGTGTGGATGTTCTTGGCTCTCATCATGTGCATACTCACCGCTATGTGTTGAGCCGCTTAACCTGGAACCAGGTAAAATAACATTAGTATGCTTTAAATTTTATGTGAAAGTTTACTTACCTTATGTTATTTTGCAGGTGAATTTGGCCTGGTGGAGCCCAGAAGAGCGAGCAAACTGGTCTCCTTTGATGAGGGCTGCACTGTCTTTCCAACATTCTCATCGAGTTATTGCTGGCCTAGTATCTAGTGGTTGGTTTCTCAGGAAAAGTTTATGAATGATTTCTCGATCCAAAGCAGCGGAGGATTTTGATGCAAATCTCGAAATATACTTTAAATATTATGTCAATGCCGGAGGATGCATGGTGGCCGGCCTGGTATGGTTATGGTGTCGAGTCATTTCTCTATTTACCGGGTCCATTTTATGCCCATTTTATTCAAAGAAGACTCTTGAACTTTGATGTATCTCTTGTTGGTGTGCGGAAGATTTTTGACGAAAATGAGGGTAGAGATGAAGAAGAACATCAAGGAGCTGCAGGAGAGTCTGTTCCACATCTCGGGGCCAGTACTTCTCAGGTAAAACTTTTACCACTTTTCCCTTACAACTACTTTTTTCTTTCCTTGATTCTTTAATGATTGTTGCAGGCTATTGGCTCATTTGATCATGAGGCTAGACCTTCTTTTACTGCCCCTTCATTTTCTTGTTCTAGCCCGCCAGATATGTCATCTCATCCGCAGGGTATTAATTTGAATTACCTGGTACATTCCTTATTTCATGGTAATTTAAGCTATATGTATGCATGATTATGTATGATCTTACCTTTTCCTCTTTGGCTCACAGTGGATGCTCGAAGAATAAAATAGGAAACTTCAAGAAGAGTTGGCTACAAGTCGTCAGCAGGCTTCTCATTTTGAAAGTTTATATCATCAATCCGAATAATATTTTCAAGACTTCCAATTTCAGGGGATGAGGGATCCTGGTGCTTCTTCATCAAGAGGCCCCCAGACTGACGACCATGAGATCCTTTCATCTGCTTCTGATGAGGACCATGACGGATCGGAACTTCAAGGTAATAAAGATTTTGGTGCTCCCGCTTCGGGTGATCCCGGGATGAGTAATTTGTCGAGTTTTGGTGCTCTCGCTTTGGGTGGACTAGGGATGAGTGATTTGCCCCCTCCTCCAATAGGCGATGACTTTTTCAAGGCTTTATTTGATGACCTACCACCATTCTCTTAGCGATATGTAATTATTGTAGCAATTGTAAAATATTGTACAATAATGAAAAAAATACAATTTTCCTCTTTACTGTAACTTTTTTTTTGTTGTTTTTTTTTTCTTTTTTTCGTTACTGCACCACTTTTTTTTTATATCACAGTACATCATAATTTACATCCACATTGTTTTGCTAAACCAAATTCAATGTGGAAAAGGAAATTGTGACCAATTCCTTTCCTTATGCCATATGGTCTTACCCTTTCCCATCACCTTTTCCTTTTCACTTTAGGAAAAGGTTTATTTCTTCTATATAAATCACCCTTCATGCCATATTTCATACAGAAACAAAAAAAAACTTTTCCCTTTCAACGTGAAAACTCCCTTTAACAATTTTAATTAATTTTTTTATTCATCCACCATGACTGAACATCATTTAAAGAAGATAAAAATTGTATTTAAGAATATGGATGTCATCCATTGGAAGCTGATTTCATGGTCAAAACTTGATGTTTTAAAGTGTTTTCAAAATGTTAAATTGGATCACTCCTTCTTACATGCCGTGACTTCCTTTTGGCTTTGAAATATGTCCCTTGATTAAAGAATTTAAGGCCATCCTTGGATATCCAAATAATCAACAAATGGCATTACCCACATTAATTTCCAAGGCTCAACAGAAGATGCAGATGTTATTTCAAATTCCAAAACCCGAAGTTCTTCAGTTGATGAGAGGTGAAAAAATTCTACTTGCTCCTTTGATTGACTTTTGTCTCTCTCATTTGGCCCCTACTAAGGCATGGGGACGCATGCTCTGTCATTGCTTGCTCGGCCAATTCCTGCTTGTTTCTTTTGATGACGATATTGATCCATGGGTATTAGATATTATGGACCAAATAGAAGGAGGCTTGTCACCGGTACCTGTGATCTTAGCTGAGACCTTAGTTGGATTAGACCGATTTAAATCAGGATTGTCAAAGAGACCGACTAGGAGTCCGTTGCTGCTTCAGGTAATTACATAAATTGCCCTTTCGAGTTTTCAATTTAGGTTTTCTTTTTTCTTCTTTTCTTTATTGCTCTAATTTTTGCCTAGTCCGCCCATGTGGGTTTTAGAAACTAGCTAGCTGTCCTAATTTTTTGCCTAAGCTGCCCTTGCTAGTTTTCAACTTAGCGAACCTTTTTCTTTTTTTTTGTTATATTTTTTATTACTCTAATTTTTGCCTAGTCCGCCCATGTGGGTTTTCAGAACTAGCTAGCTGTCCTAATTTTTGCCTAAGCTGCCCTTGCGGGTTTTCAACTTAGTTGACTCTTTCTTTTTCTTCTTCTTCTTTTTTTTAATTAATTCTTTTTCTTCACAGATTTGGCTTCAGGAGCATCTTTGTTTGCTTGATACTCCATCCATGGATTTTTCCAGATACCTACCATGTTATCATTCTGCTAGAAAGCTACTCCATCCTGCTTCTTCATATGCTGACTGGGTTGACTGGATCCACTCACGCTCTGAAGTCAATATCCGTTGGTTGGTACCTTGGTGGAAAATTTCTCGCATCACCATGCGGACTTACTTGATGTATGTTCCCCTTGCCGCTCTTCGTCAAGGTACATGCTATGATCCTCGCCGACTTAGCCATCAGTACGGAGCTGAGCCTCGCGATTCTGACTTTACTCCAGACTTCCCCACTTAGACATGCCTTGTTTGACTGAAGCCTACTTGGATTAGCTGAGGCAAAGCTGGCTTGCGCGTTACACTTATCGACTGCCATAGATTTTACTTTTGTTAATTCAGAAAGTGTATTGTTAGGATGAAAAATAATTAAAGTAATAAAAGATGCTTCTTTTCCATTTATAATTTGTCATCACCTTTTGCAATTATGATTATTTATTTCATCCATATCTGGTCAAATACTTATAACAGTGCACATAGAACAATTTTAACATTAATTCTGTTTTATTAAATTGGTGAACAACCAAACATAAAGCAAGCATACATAAGATCACTCCTATTGCCAATTAGCCCTTTCAGGTTTTCTAATTGACGATTTTCTCTCATTTAGCCCTAATTGTTGCCTAGCCTGCCCTTTCAGGTTTTCGAAACTAGCGGACTACTCTAACTTTTGCCTAGGCCGCCCTTTTTTGGTTTTCAACCTAGCGAGCTCTTTTTCTTTTATTTTTCATACATAAAACTTCTTCAACCTGTCTATGTTTACCGGCTCACTAAACTCATTCCCATCCATGTCTGATAACTTCACTGTACCTTTGTTCATGACTTGTTTCATGACATATGGCCCTTCCCAGCTAGGCCTGAACTTCCCTCTTGGATTAGATACATTAGGCTTACATTGCTTCAACACAAAATCCCCAACTCTGAATTTTCTGATTTTTAACCCTTCTATTGTAGGCCCGAGCTATCTTCTTTTGATACAGTTGGTGATGATACAGTGCCTTTAACCTTCTTTCTTCTAGTAAAGCTAATTGTGTGTATCTGCTTGCTACCCATTCCGTTTTAGGCAGTTTAGCTTCCAGGACTACTCTCAATGACTTAATCTCAATTTCAATTGGCAACACTGCTTCCATCCCGTAAACCAAAGAGAACGGTGTCATTCCAGTGGGCGTTCACACACTTGTCCTATATCCCCATAAAGCAAAGGGAAGCATTTCCGACCAATCTCGGTAAGTCTTGGTCATCTTGAACAGAATTTGCTTAATTGTCTTATTTGTTTCTTCTACTGCACCATTAGCCTTTGGTCTATAAGGACAGGATCGATGATGGTGGATTTGGTACTTTGAGAATAAATCCTTAACTACTCCTTGAAACTATACCCCATTGTCTAATAACACAATGTGCGGGACCCCGTATCTGCAGATGAGGTTCTTTTCAATAAATCTAGCCATTTGTCTTGCACCCAGTTTGTTGAAGGATTCGGCTTCCACCCATTTTGAAAAATAATCTACTGCTACCACAATGAAACGGTGACCATTTGAAGCTGTCGAATGTATCTTGTTTAGATCATTTTAGTACTAGTTTTTAGTGTGATTTTTATATGTTTTTAGTTAATGTTTTGATTGATTTTTGTTTAAAGTTTGTTTAAAGTGTTTGTTTTAGGTTTAGGTGCAAAAACACCCTTGGAAGATCAAAACAGTGTAGAAAAAGCATTAACCAAGCAAGACATGGCCAAGCCAAATCAAGCTTGGCCATGTCCCTCAAAGAATGAAGAGGGCAGAGCATGACACAGCCATGAGACACGCCCAAGCCTCTGGCTGTGTCTCATCCAAGGAGCAAAACCAAAGAAACCAAGAAAAGAAGAGCAAAAATGAAGAAGCAGGAAGAGACACACTCAGTGACACGGCCAAGCCACTGGCCGTGTCACATGACACGGCCAGCAAGCTTGGCCGTCTCCCATTTCATGCCAATGAACAAGGGAGCAAGCAAAGAAGGAAAGAAAAGAGATAGTAGTGGACACACCCATATTACATGGCCAAGCTAGTGGCCATGTCACATGACACGGCCACAAGCTTGGCCGTGTCACCCCTTGAGACCAAAAGAAAAGAAAGAAAAAGGTCAGTGATGGAGATGGCTAGATGGCTTGGCCGTGTCCCAAAGGAAAACAAGAGACACGGCCAAGCCACTCTTGGCTTGGCCGTGTCACACCTAAAACATTTTATTTCTTTTGCACGAAGTGGGGAACAAAGTGGGAGACAATGCCTTATGCTTGCCAAAAGAAATACTAAACAAAGAAATAGTGGGGAACAAAGTAAAATGGGGTGAGTTGGAAGGCATGGGTGGTGTTTTTGAATGAATTTAAAAGAGAAGAAGAGGGAAATTGGAGGAGGCTTGGTTTTCTGGGAGCCAATTTCTGCTACACATTTGGGAGAGGGAGAGAGTGACACTCTCCCTTATCCCTTCATCTTCACCTCCATTTCCATTCTCTCCACCTTCTCCATCTTCCATTGATAAGATCTTTGAGGTTCTTTGGGATAAATTGGGTCAACAAGCTCTTGAAGGTTGAATAAGCTCCATTGAAGGGATTGGTGACTTGAGAAAGCTCCATTCCATCTTCCAAAGGCATAATCAATTGAAGGGTTGGTGACTTGAGAAATCTCCATTCAAAGGTTTGGTAACTTGAGAAAGCTCCATTCCACATTGCAAAGGGGAATCAACCATTGAAGAGGGCTTGAGTTCTTCATCAAATACATCAAGTGGAGTTAGGAGGAAGACTAGCAATCCTACTATTGGCATCTTCACAAGGGGTTTTTCTATTCTCTCTTTTAATTCAATTCTTATTGTTGTTGTTGTATTAAGAGATTGATATTGCAATGGACAATTTGTATTTGTTTTATATTGAGTTGAATGAATGTGTTAAATTGATGATGTTGAGCTAAATACCCATGCCTAGGGTTTGTAGTATATTTGGTTGAATGTCTTGATTTGATATTTCCATTGATGTTCCTTGTTGATTGGTTGATTGTATTGTATTAAATGCTAGGTTGATAGATTAGCTACCTATTGATCATTGAATATTGGATGATAGACCGAGAGGTGAAATCCGACATCGAAACTATATAATCGACCACCCTATGAATGAATTAGAAATATAAGTTCTAGGGTTTATTAATTTGGTAATGTAAAAGAATTGGTCATTGTTAATTCATGAATGTGAGAACTAATGGATTGGTAATTGACTAATTAACCTTAAGGAACAAATTAATTGCAAGGTTATGTTAATGGATAATTGAGAATTGAGCTTTAATTGAATGGACCTATGACTCTAGGCACCTTCCCAAGAATCGATTTGATCTTGTATCACCTTCACACACATCAACCCTACTCACATTACTTTTAGGTTTAAATTATTCTCGTACCATCCCAACACAACAAACTCTCATGCATTTAAATAATTGTCAATCAAGCTATTACGAACCACACCTTCTTGGGGAAATGACCTTGGGTCATCACCTTTACTACAGCTACCTCGTATGCTTGCGAGTGACGCTTTGTAGTAGTACTTAATTCGAGCGCAACATATCTCTCCTATAATGTCGATACCCTAGGTGGCAAATGGCCAGGGTGAAGACATAGAATGTACTTCTTTAGGAGGCATGTGATTCAAGTTACCATACATCTGACATTGTTGGCACTTCTTGACAAACTCAATACAATCTCTTTCCATGGTCAACCAGTAGTAACCTTGCCCAATAATCTTCTTAACTAGGACCAAACCACTCATGTGTGGACCGCAATTTCCCGCATGTATTTCTGACAGATTAGCTCCACTTCAGGTTTTCTTAAACATCTTAAATGCACCCCATTAGGCCATCTTTGATATAACTCCCCATGGAATGTGATGTATTGCAAAGACCACCGCCTTATGGCTCTTATCTCTTTTTTTGTTGCCCCCAGCGGGTATTCTCTTTCCTCCAAAAATTACCTTATAGTATCATACCATGCATCATGGTCTGCATCAATTTCCATGATTGTTTCCTATTCATAGCAAGGAGTTGATGAACTGGTCAAGATCAGAGGCTTAAGGAATAGGCTAATAGGGTTTTCCCATACCGAAGCCAATGTGGCTAGGGCATCAGCTATCTGATTTTCTTCTCTCAATAGGTGTATAAACCTACACTCCTTAAAGTTCTTCTTCATCATGGTCAAGTAATGATTGTATGGTTTTAATTTTTCCTCTTTCAACTCCCACTCTCCATTTACTTGGGATACAACTAGCAATTAACCGCCAAAAACTTACACCTTATCCACCTTCATAATCATTAGGGTTTCCAAATCGAAAATACAAGCTTCGTACTCCACCATATTATTGGTTTCCCTAAATTTCAATTTTTTGGCTAAAGGGATTAGTTCCCCTTATGGCGATTCTAGTATAACTCCCAAACCTGCTCCTTTCCTGTTCACTGCTCCATCAAAATACATTTTCCACCCTTATACTTTAATTGCTTCTAAATGTTCATCTAGAAATTCCAAGATTACCTCTTCGCTTTTTGGTAATGGTTGTTGGGCCAAGAATTCTGCCACCGCTCTACCTTTGATTGTTTTCCTGGTTACATATTCAATCTCAAATTCTTCTAATATTATCAACCATCGACCATATTTCCCAATCAAAGAGGGTGTCTCCCTTAAGTACTTCATTGGATCCAGCCTGGAAATTGCTTGCACACTATACGATTGAAAGTAATACCGCAACTTCTTAGAAGACCAAACCATGGCTATAAAAGTCTTTTCAATGATACTATACTTAATTTCATAAGATAGGAGCTTTCTACTCAAATAGTAAACTGCATGCTCAATCCCTGACTCATCTGCTTGGGCTAGCATGGCTCCTATTGACTCTTCTTCTACTGGTAAGTATAGTAATAGAGGTTTGCCAGGTTTAGGTGGTTTTAAAACAGGTGGATTCAACAAATACTCTTTTATTCGCTCATAGGTCTTTTGGCATTCTTCATTCCAGATGACCGGCCGATTCTTTCTAAGCAATTTGAAGATAGGCTCAAAGATTGTTGTGAGCTTTGCTATAAATCTGCTAATGTATTATAATTTGCCAATAAATCTCCGAACTTCTTTCTCCGTCTTAGGGGCTGGCATATCCCTGATTGCTTTTACTTTGTTAGGATCAATCTCAATGCCATTCGGACCAATCACATGTCCCAATAATTTACCTGAGGTAACACCGAACACACACTCCTTCGGGTTTAGTCTTAACTTATATTTCAAAGCTCTATCTAAGAATAGTTCTAAATTTTGGAAGTGTTTTTCCCTTGTATCTGATTTAACCATCATGTCATCAACATATACTTCAACTTCTTTGTGCATCATGTCATGAAATAGTGTGGTGGCCATCCTTTGGTAAGTTGCTCCAGCATTCTTTAAACCGAACGACATCACCCTATAACAAAATATACCCCATGTAGTAATGAAAGCAGTTTTGGTTTTATCCTCTTGGGCCATTAACACTTGATTGTTTTTGGAAAATCTATCTACAAACGAGTATAGCACGCTATAGGTTGTACTATCAATGAGAATATCTATATGAGGTAAAGGAAAATCATCCTTAGGGGAAGCCTTGTTCAAATCTCTATAGTCCACACAGACCCTTATTCTTCCATCTTTCTTTAGCATAGGTACTATGTTTGCTAGCCAATCTGGATATTCTATCACTTCGAGGAACTTCACTTGTATTTGCTTAGTGACCTCTTCTTTAACCAATTTAGCCCACTCAGGTCTTAATCGCCTAAGCTTTTGTTTGACAGGTTTCACGTGAGTGTAAGTAGGGATATGATGCTCGGCTATGTCTCGATCTATTCAAGGCATATCCTCATAAGACCAAGCAAACACCTCTTCATATTTTTTGAATATTTTTTCAAATCTCTCTCTCTCTCATCAGGAGTAAGGTCGGATGCTATGCTAATGTTTTTAGGATTTTTGATTGTTCCCAAATTTAATGATTGCGTGTTAGCAGAATTAATATTAAAGATGCTCATGTAACTGTTATTTGAATGTATGCAACCATCAGGAGAAACATCATACAAGTAAGCAAAATCAGACTTTATTGCATTCATTTTGGAAAAGAAAACATCATCATCCTCATACAAAGCAGACAAATTAAAATCAAAATCAATATCATTGTTCTCAAAATCATAAGGCAGGATGTCTTCAAACTTTTCTTCAACCAGGGCAGCAATCTCCTCCGGAGTCTTCTCGGCTTCCAGGACAGCTTCATTCTTCTCTTTTGGATTGGATTCTTTACTGGTTGGCAGGGTGAGTTTTTTCTTCACTTGCTCCACTAGCTCGGCAACATCTGAAAAATTTCAAAACATGGGATTAACTTACCCAATAACATGATCGGCTCGGGCTTTCCTTAGAGTGGTCCCATATCTGGAGCCTTGACAAAGATCTCTTCAAGTGGTGGGAAGCTCATCTTCTCACTCTTCTTTGGTTGGACATCATTAGCTTCATCATATCCCAACCCTTTCTTGGAAGTTTGAGTTCTAAAATCTGGCAACTTTGTCAAATCGGCCTTACTCTTTCCAAGATCAGCTCTAGGAAGGTAGTTCATGTTCTTCATCATATTCAAGACTTTGGAGTCCACTACTTCATCATCAAAAATTGCAACTACTTGAAAACCATTAAGAGGCCTCTCAATCATTAGAGTGTTAACAATCTCATTATCTTCAGCTTCAATGACCACTGTCTCATCTCCGTTGGGGAACTTGATCTTTTGATGAAGGGTGGAAGGAACTCCACCAAGAGGATGAAACCCTGGTCATCCCAAGAGCAAGGCGAAGGTGACTGGTATGTCTAAAACAACAAACTCAATAATAGATTCAATTGGACCAACCTTGACAGCCGCGTAGAAAGTCCCTTCGGCATGCCTCTTAGTGTTGTCATAAGCACGGATCGTTACCTCAGTCGGGTTTAGATCTCTTGTTGACATGGCTAGCTTTGGTAATATCTTAAGTGGACAAACATTTATGGTGGACCCATCATCGACCATTACACATGGAGTCCTCTTCCCCTTGACTTCTGTTTTGATAAAGAGAGGGCGGATGTGGTCTCTCCCCTCCTCCGATAAGTCCGCATCCGAAAAAGAAACTGCTCCCATATTAACTTCACTCTTTTCTTCACATTTCATTACCCCACCAATTTTTATGAAGTTGATCAGCTCCTCCGGTGTTGTAGAGGTAGAAATTGGCATGCTAGCCCAAGCTTTGGCCATAGTTTCACGGTGCTTTTTAGAAGTAGCTAATAAGTCCCAAATGCTAACACTTGCTTGGGTTCTTTTTAATTGCTTGAGCACAGCATCATCTTCCTCTTCTTTATTTCCTACTTCAACTTCCTTACCCTTATTAGTTTCTACCTCCTTAGGCGATGGCCTTGCATAAGGCTTACCGGATCTAGTGTTCATTACTTCATCTTATTCGAGTTCGGACCAAGTCCACTCCTCCTTCTTGGATACAAGATCATCATCACAATCGCTTGAATCCCAAAACCCATTAACAATGCAAATTGTTACCTCTTTAGCCACCATAGCTTGTTTAATTCCATCAAATACCTCTTCTTCTTTGATTGCTTCTTTCCCCACATCTTGAAAAGAAGACATGACAAAGTCCTCATGCAAACCTCCTCCAATCATGAAGGTTGCCGGCGGTGGTACTCTATTGAACTTTGGTAATGGGTTGTCTTTGGTGTTTGGCTCATTGGGCTTGGGCAGCTTCCCATTATCAATTAGATTTTGGATCTCATGTCTCAACCTTGCACATCTATCCGTGTCATGCCCTTGCATTTGGTGGAATTAATAAAATGCTTTAGTGTCGAAATTATGTGGGAGAGGGTTAGGTAAAGGGTGAGGATTTAAGGGTTGTAGCCTTTCTTTGAAGCTTATTGAGAACCCAAGACATCAGTTTCCCTAATTCTGAAAATTGTCTTCTTATTCCTTGGTTAGTAGCATTAACACCGACGGCCTTTTGCATGCTTTGGCTACCAGATTGATAGTTCCCTTTCTCATTCCTTCTTGTTGAAAAATGGTTCTTCTCTCTTTTCCATTCTTTAATTTGCAAACCAGCTTGGAGAAGGTCTTTGAAATCCTGAATGAGTGTATGAGACATCCTTTCACGAATATTAGGCAACACCCCTCTCACAATCATCCTTATTTGATCAAATTCATTGGGCCTCTTCTTGAGCAAAGCGGCCTTGTTTCTCCATCTCTTGACATAATCTACAAAATTCTCATTCGGCCTTTGCCTAATGGACTCCGCTTACATTAAGGTAACTTCCAACTCAACATTATATCCATATTGTTGGATGAAGGCTTTGTAAAGTAGATCCCAACTCTTTTGTGTTCCATCATCTAAGGTATTGAACCAATTTTGGACAACAGGGTCCAATGAGAGCATGAAGTACCTTAGAGTTTGAGCCTTAGTAGCTCGGGCAAACTGCATAGCAGTGATATACTGCTTCACACGAAGATGAAGATTTCCAATACCATTGTATCTAGCAAAGGAAGGCATCTTGAACTTATAAGGGACCTCCTCATCTTGTTCAAATATTTTTTCGATCTCAGACATCTCTTCGGTTTTCAGCTTCTTCTCAAAATTCTTTTCTAAATCAGTAATCATCTTTTCAATATCAGAAGTTTCAGTCTTCTCCATAGTTCATCTTTCAACAATCTTCGGTTCTTTCTTCTTCTCTTGAACATCTTGGTAGTATTGAGCCCAATCATCATTATCATCAATGATTACCTTTTCATCATCAAAAGCCACTTCACCAACTTTAGTCTTCCCTTTGTCCCTTGGCTTCTTAGTGCTAGCAGATGCCTCGGCATGATTCTCTAAGATTGCAGTCAATTGGTTCTTCATGGTCTCAACTAGGGCCTCTTTTATTTCTTCCATCTTGGCATTGAGGGCCTCATCCACCATCCTTTGAATTTGTTCGGGATCCATTGTTTTAGGTGAGCAAGTGATTGAGTCATTGCTAGATACTTCATCCCCGGCATAGATCGGATTGTTGTAAGCTTTTGAACTATCATAATCCAGGGCTATGAGCCAGAGAGGATTAATGACATGAGATGCAAATGTATGCATGTATGTATGTATGCACAAACAATTAACAAACAAGGACAAATAGGAGGTTCCATCCAACCTTATAACATCCACACACGAATGGCGAGTCTCTTTCCCTAGGTATATGGTTAACAAAATACCAACATGGGGTATCTTGTTTTTGAATATTTCCCTCGAACGTTTCAACCAATAGTTATATTTTCGAAAATGGAAATCCATCCATGATAATTCCCATTAATTAGGTTTTAATCCATCCAACCAACTGAAGTAGCTTTTATGCTATATTGGATTAAAACTAAATTAAGAGGTTTATCATAGATAGATTTCTCACTTGAAAAAGGTAACTAATTATTCATGCCAAAAACAAGCCCATGGTTAATTTGTTCTTAGTGTAAACTAGGCCCACAATTGATTTTTGGTATTTCTTAATTGACCTAAATATTTTTGCAAGCTCTTTGTAAGGAGAGGTTGGATAAAAACAATTTTGTTTCTAAGACCATAAAAAGATTTTAGAAAAATAGATCTCGGGCCTAGTATTTGGGCCATGAGCCAAAGAATTTTTGATATGTTTTTAGAAAAGTTTTATGTCCAAAGACCATCTTGAAAAATTTTGAAAATAGCTTTGGTCTTTTGGATTTTCTAAAGAAAAATTTATTTTGAGCTTACAATGTACTTAAGTCATATTAGAAAAAGAACAAACCAAATAAGCTATGATTTAAGCCAAGATAAATGAACCATAGTCAAACAACATGCATTTAGGGTGAAAACCTAAGGAAAGTAACTAGGCCAATTACATGAGCTTTAGTCTTTGGGTTAAAAGGCTTAGGTTCCCATAGCAAGTATATACCAAATGGTACGAGGCTATGAATAGTTATGCCATGCTCGATCTCCATACCTTGAGTGAAAGTATGGTATCCCTTACATAACACAACACGGGTAACACGGGCGTCCTAACTCACGCACACAATGAAATCTAATATGATGCAATGGATAATATCATTATAAGAAAGAATAGAATAATATAAAGACCAACGGAATCAACTTCTCTTATCCCCAGTGGAGTCACCACTGTGAGCGGAATTTTTGCCCCCACTCCTAATGGAATGGTTCTTGCGACTTCGGCACTATTTAGGCACGGGGCCTTAGAGAACACGGACCTAAGTCCAGAGAAAATGGAGTCACCACCCGGAACTGCCGGGAAAAAGAAAGGGGTGGATGACTCGATTCCTAAGGAATCCCCAACCCCCTAATGAGTTCGGAAAGTTGGGTACGTGTGGGGAAGGTGAGAAATGGCCCAGCACCCCCACAATGCCTGGTTCATTGGAACCGGCCTCCTTTACAGGTCTTAATATTATAAAATTCTTAAATATAACAATATTATCCATATTACACACAATAATTAAAAGAAAGCATCATTATATTGAAAATCAAAACAATGTCCAAACAAAACAATTAAATGGACACCCATCCAAGGATGGAAACATATCCTTACATCCCATGCCTAAATAGGACACCCACCCAAAGGTAGAAACATATCCTTTACATTGGTTCTAAAATAGAAAAGCAATTTAAATTACATGATATTTAACTAATGAGGTACCCACCAAGTGGAAACATACCTCTTACAACATTTGGAAATCTAAATAAATTGATAAAAGTAAATAACCATTCATAATAAATAAATCATTCATCAGAGGTATTAAACATCAATAGAAAGTAAATATCCATCCATGATAAATTAAATAAACCAAGCATTGAACTTAAATAAATTAAAGCATATAAAAAAATTAAAGCATAATCAAATATAGAATTAAATAAGGCAAATAAAATTCTAAATTATAGCTACTGTTTCCATTTAGGGTTCTTTATTTCATGTGTTTAGGGTTTTGGAATTTATGTAATTTAGGCTACTGTGATTTTAGGAGAATTAAAATGGATTAAAGATTTTATGTTTTAAAAGGTTGGTAAAACTCTTTGATTAATCAAACTAGGGTTTGTGATGTAAAATCATTAAATTAGGATTTGGACACTTTAAAATACTTTTGATTTATGGTTTCAAGCCTACTGTGTGAAATTAAAATATGTGTATTTATGGTTTTTAAAGTTTTAAAGGATTAGGGTTTAGAAAAAATTAGGGTTTAAGGTTTTAAAGGGGTTAGGGTTTACTATTTTGAGTTTTGGAATTGAATTAGGGTTTTGAGACTTTTGAATTAGGGTTTCAGGTAATGAATTTATTTTAGGATTTTGAAAGACAATTGACAATTTCCATGAAGTTTTATGAATTTAAACAAACGATTTAAAGTTTATAAGAGCAAAAAAGATATTTTTAAGGCTTTTGGAAGGAAACAGAACACAAATTAAAGTTTTGATAATTTGGAAAGCAAATCTTAGTTTTGGGGTTTTGAAGAAATAAAACTAATAGCTTTAATCTTTTGGAAAATAAAGCCACGATTTAAGATTTTCATACTTCAGAAAAGGTGAATTGAGGTTATGAGGTTTTTAATTTTAAAGAAATAATTACATGATCTAGCTACTGAGACAAAATAAAAGAAATTAAGAATTCAAACCTTCTTTTGTATGTTACACCAAAAATTGCTTCTTGGATGAACAAGGTCAAAGACAAGCCTCTTTGCCTTTAAATTGCTTGAATTGTTTTTCTGCTCTCTCAAGAAAATCAGCTTGATTTAAGGTTTTCCTTCACAGATTGGAATCCAATCTTTCCCAAGTTTCTGTCCAATTTCTTCCTTATTTCTCTCATTGATTTTTTTTGTGTTGTAATTGATCTTATTTATAGGAGTTTTTCTGGTTTATTCCTAGTTGCTCACGGCATACATTATTCATTAAGAAAAGGAAGCCGAAACCTAATTGCATTAGGTTTCGGAAAATTTGCATCGGAAAAATTTCGCTGGCGAAAAAAAAACTGCTGCTGAAAAATTGCGCTGGAAAAAAAATTTGTTGCCGTACACCGATTTTCTAATTTTTCCTAAACAACTGATATTTCCTTATTAAAATAGGATTAGGACTCTTTATTTTATTATAAATACTAGCATTAAACACACGGATGAAAAAAAAAAGAAAAAAACCCTAAAAAGAAAAGCAGAGAGCGGCAATTGAGATGAAGAAAGATTAAAACAGTAAAGTAGGAACGGCACTAGGAAATTAGCAACAAGTATCAAGTATCAATCATCAATACATCAAAGACAACAATTCTGCCTTTGTTATTGTTCATCCAAAAAACAATTTGGTGGAACCTTCAACGCAGGTTTTGTGTCTTAATCTTGAATTTTCTTAAACATTCAGTTGTTATATCATTATTGTTCTTACTAGTTTTTGTTTGTTTATTTTTATTATCACTTTGATTCAATAGTATAAATTGGTAAACCCTAATTATATATTTTGTTCATTATTGTTTCATCCAATAGCTTAAAAATCCAGAGAAATCCAAAAGCCTCAAACTATCTTCTTAATTCTCTAAACCCTAACTTCTTTACAGTTTCTAAAAACTTTAATCTTAATTATTTCTATAAAACTCTAAACTCTTCTCTTAAATCCTAAGATCGAATATGTTTTCCAAAAGATACAAACCCCTAAACTATCTTATCAATTCTCAAAACCCTAACCAGTGTCTTAATTCCTTAATTTTCCTAAACCCTAATCTTCTTAAAACTCAATCCGAGAAAACCATAATTTATTCCCAAAATACCAAAACCTCATTTTTCAAACCCCCATCCAGTAAACCTAATAAACCATTAAGCCCAAATCCAATAAATTTCATAAATCTTTCTCTCCAGTAAACCAAAAAAATCTTAAACCCTAATCCCAATCTTTTAAAATTATAAACCCTAATGTCTTAAGGTTCCAAAACCCTAATTTCATGATATTAGCCTTAAACTCTAATTTGATTAACCAAAAACCATACTACTTTCTTAAATATATAAAACCCTAATCCATTCCATTTTTCCAAAAATCCTCACAGTAGAATAAATAATAAATATGATAATTTCAAAATCCCAAAAACCTAAATGTTAATTAAAGAGCCCTAAATTAAGACATAAATCTAAATTTGTATCTTTATTGCTTTATTTAATTTTAGATTTGATTATATAGTTTATTATATGTTTTGACGGTTGATTTATTTAATTTCAATGCTTAATTTATTTAATTTATCATGGATGGATATTCTCTTTATTATTATGATTATTATTTGGTTATTTAGTATTAAAATTGTAAGAGGTATGTTTCCACTTTGTGGGTACCTCATTAATTAATTTCTAAGTAATTTAAATTGCTTTTATATTTCAGACCAATGTAAAGGACATGTTTCCACCTTGTGGTGGGTGTCCTATTTAATTTAGACATGAATGATATAAGGACATGTTTCCATCCTCGGATGGGTGTCCATTTATTTGCTTTGTTTGGACATTGCTTTGATTATAATATAATGATGCTTTATTATAATTATTGCATGTAATATGGATAATATTGTTATACTTAAGAATTTTATAATATTAGGACCTGCAAAGGAAACCGGTTCCAATGAACTAGGCATTGTGAGGGTGTTGGACCATTTCTCACCTTCCCCACACGTACCCAACTTTCCGAATCCATTAGGGGGTTGGGGATTCATTAGGAATCAAGTCATCCACTCCTTTCTTTTTCCCAGCCCGTCCGGGTGGTGACTCCATTTTCTTCAAGCTTAGGCTCGTGTTCTCTAAGGGCCCGAGCTTAAACAGTCCCGAAGTCACAAGAACCATTCCACAGGGAGTGGGGACAAAAATCCCCGCTCACACTTCCCGAACGCTAATAGGAGGCACATCAAAGTTCAAGAGCCATGCTCGAATAAATTGGACATATGATGCAACCGGTGGACAAAGATAGGTTTCAACATCATAGCCATTCCAAGCTAACCACCATGAATTCTCCAACATTGATGTAATATTCAAAGCATACATCGGGAAGTTCATCAAAATAATCCGTCTCTCGCGACTAAGGAACTAGTCATACACCCTCTTCCTGAGAAACTAGCCACTAGACATTGGACCAACAATGACTCGGTGTATATGCTGGTAAGGCAATGCGGCATTCATGGAAGGAGTCTAGTTGGCCCACTCTTCAGCTTTCCACCAAGCCAAATCGACCTATAAGATGACAAAAGGTAAGTAAACGTTTTACATAAATTTTAGAGTATGCTAACATTATTTTACCTGGCCCCAGGTTAAGCCACTCAAGTGATAACATTAAGTGTGCACATGGTGAGAGCTGGGAACCGTCGTGCGATCGGACAACCAAAAATTCAACCTTGGATACTCGACTCTCTCTTGGGAAATGCCAAGCACCCTCATAAGATTGTGCTCATATGCCCATACCTGTAATAACAATGAAAATCAAATTCATATAAGTATATGAATGGGATTGACAAATAGTGGGAGATGGTACCTCGATATTCACCATAAAGCCAATGAAAAACTTTTTGTTCCAGCAAATCTTGTCAAGACCATGATAGAGACAAGCAAGGCTAGCTTCATCCTAACCGTAAAGCTGTACCAGATCCATATCAATAAGGGCCCCCAACACCGACAAATGGATGGTAGATTTGATGCTATATAAAATGGTCGATCTAAGCAAATATAATAAAAATCCCCAAGCGTATTGCTTGGTCATTTCTCTACTCACCCGTCCAGCATAATTCATCAAATGATTCCGAATCAGTTCAATTTTATCTTGAATGGCTCTTTTAGTGAAAGTTCCATATCGATTATCTGTTGAATTTTGTTATGTGTTAGAATACCATTAGTGAAAGGGACCGGAAGTCCATAGTATTGGAGACCAGTTATGGCTGCAAAATCGACTAGGCTAATGGTCATCTCTCCCACAGGTAGGTGGAAAGTATGAGTTGTGTCCATACACTATTCTGACAAAGCTTGAACTACATTCCTGTCTATTAGAAATTCCTCATATGGTAATTGCAGAATAAGGCTTTCAAACCCGCACTCTCGGATGATCCGTTTCACCAGAGAATGAGCTATGTTATATCATTACTGGGCTTTATAGGCACACCCTCTGCCTTGGACAACACAACGATCACGCTAACACTAAACCAGGTAAGCCAATATGAGGTCAGTATATAATCTCACAAATACTATTGTTTCAAAGTCTAATATTGCTCATTACTTTCTGTTTAAATTCATTTAAATTTTTATTGATAGTCCATTAGTTAATTTATTTTTAGCATTAAAATATTTCCTAATCTCTATTATGATTCTTTTGCTAATGCACTATTAATAACTAAATTAAAGCTAAAAAAATGATAATAAAATGAAAAATATAATAAAAAATAAAATAAAATGATAAATATATATTTGTGCTGCTAAAATAATAAATTGTAGTATTACCTTAGTCTTTTGATTTAAACTGCGATGAAGTTGCATTCCAGCTAGTAGATCAACATTTCCATTTTCATATTGTTGAATAAATTCTAGGAACTCAGTATTGGATTGAGGGCTAGATCTTAAAGTATGCATTCTCTCCATTTGCTACTAAACTCTATACTGTTGAAAGATAGTTCAAACTGCTCTCAAGCTATGTAAGTATAAATGAATAAAAGTGTGAGTGAATGAAATGGGGAACGGGCTAATGTTTATATAGGCAAAGGATAAAGGAAAAGACAAAAGGAAAAAGGGGAAAATAGTAATTCCCGTGAAAAAAAGACCATGTGAATATCACTGTTAGTGAACAGTGATTAAAAAGTGAATGAACAGTGACTAAATAGTAAATTTATTCAATTCAATTATTCAGATATTTGCTTTTCTAAAAATATTTTTGTACTTTTAAAATATTTTTTCACGCAGGGGACAAGAGGATATAAGTATAGTAAAAGCTAGCTAAATTATTTGAAAATTTTTTATTAATATCCTACTGACTACAATAATCTTTTGCAGATATCTCGGGTCCAGAATCCATTTTTTTTAATCTAGAACTCACTTCAGGTCCAGCACCTAAATTATTGAGTCCAGAACTCACCCCGGGTCCAGAATCTAAATTATTTTTTAGTCTAGAACTCACTCCGGGTCCATAACCCAAATTATTTGTGAGTCCAGAACTCACCCCAAGTCTAGAACCCAAATTATTTTTGAGTCTAGAACTCGCCTTTGGTCTAGAACCCAAATTATTTTTGTGTCCAAAACTCACCTCAGGTCCATAATCCAAATTATTTTTTAGTCTAGAACTCGCCTTGGGTCCAGAACCCAAATTATTTTTTAGTCCAAAACTCGCCTCTGGTCAAGTACCCAAATTATTTTTTACTCCAGAACTCGCCTTGTGTCCAAAACCCAAATTATTTTTTAGTCCATAACTCACCTCGGGTCCAGATTCCAAATTATTTTTTAGTCTAGAACTCACCTCGAGTCTAGAACTCAAATTATTTTTGAGTCCAGAACTCACCTCGGGTCCAAAATCCAAATTATTGTTGTGTCTAGAACTCAATCCGACTTCTAGTACGAGTCAGTATGACTCTAAATCTAGTCAAAATTATGTTACTTTTCACTCTCTTTTACTATGGTCTTAGATCGTTCAAGTAGGGGGCAAACTCTAGACCTTTATTTTTTGACCAAGTCCAGTCCAACACTGATTAAAAGGTGATTAAGTGAAGTCTGAATGTTTTAAAACAGTCCGAAATAATTTGCATAATATTTATTATTTATTTTAGCAATAATAATATAATATTTTTTATTTAATATATTAAAAAATTATAAATATTTATTGTAAATATAATATTTATTTTTAATAATAAAAATAAAAATAAAATAATAAAATAATATATCGGACAAATCGGCAAGCGACATGCGACAGCGCTGCATGGCAAGCCAATTTGCCGCAGGTGTTGCGCTCGAATTAAGTACTACTACAAATTGATACTCACAAGTATACGAGGTAATTGTAACAACTGTGATTGCCCCAAGGTCGTCTCACAATGAAGGTGCTGTTCGTAACAATTTGATTAAAGCGATTAAATTTAAATGAACGAGTGTGTGATGATTGCAATATTGTTGAAAGTAAAATAGCAAGTGAACAATTAACGTGTGCTTAGAATTGGTTTAATTCTTGGAAAGATACCTAGGATTGTAGATCAATTCAATCCAAGCTTAACTTTCAAATTATCCATTAATATGGCCTTGTATTTTAATTTATTCCTTGAATTTAATTAGCCAATTACCAATCCATTAGTTTTCACATTCATAAATTAACAATAACCACTTATTTTACATTTGCAAATTAATAAAACCCTAGAACTTATATTTCTAATTCATTCATAGGGTGGTTGATTATATAGTTCCGATATCGAATTTTACTTCTCGCTCCATCATTCAATATTAAAAGATTAATAGGTAGCTAATTTATCAACCTAACATTCAATCCAATACAATCAACCATCAACAAGGTATATTAATGGAAATATCAAATCAAGTCATTCAATCAAATCTACTACAAACCCTAGGCATGGGTAAATTAGCTCAACATTATCAATTTAAAACAAACATTCATCTCAGTACAAATCAAATCACAATTGTCCATTGAAATATATTAATTCTCTTAATAAACAACAACAATCTAGAAATGAATTAAAAGAGAGAATAGAAAAACCCCTTTGAAGATACTAAGAGTAGGACTACTAGTCTTCCTCCTAGCTCCACTTTGATGTTGATGAAGAACTCAAGCCCTCTTCAATTGATGATTCTGCCTTTGAAAGAAGGAATGGAGCTTTCTCAAGTCACCAAACCTTCAATGAAGCTTTCTTCAAACACCAATCTTCAAGAGCTTGTTAACCCAATTTATCCCAAAGAACCAAGTTGAAGTGTGTCTATGGAAGATGGAGAAGATGGAAATGGAGGATGGTGATGGTGGTGTATCCCTCTCCAAGAAGGAGAAAAATGGAATGGAATTGGAGAGTGTCACCCTCTCCCAGCAATGTCCCTCTCTTTCTCCCTTCCTCTCCTTTTTAATTCTTTCAAAACGCCAAGAGTGCTTGTCAACTCACCACACTCACCTTTGTCTCCCACTTTTTTCTTTGTTTAATATTTCTTCCATAAAATTAGACACCCTTTTTCTTCTTTTAATATTTCTTTTGGTAAAAGCAAGGTCTTTGTCCCCCACTTGTCCTCCAATTTATGCAAATAATTCAAACATCTCAAGGGTGATCAAGGGTGACATAGCCAAGCTTCTGGATGTGTCTCTCAATTCTCTTGGGACACGGCCAAGCTTGCTGGCCATGTCTCTCACTTCTCTTGGGACATGACCAAGCTTGCTGGCTGTGTCCCTTACTGCCTTTTTCTTCTCAAGAGGTGACACGCTAAGCTCCTGGCGTGTCATGTGACACGGCCAGTGGCTTGGCTATGTCTTGCCAGTGTCTCCTTTTGCCTTCTTTCTTTTCTTTCTTTGGTTTTGTTCCTTAGGTGAGACACGACCAGTGGCTTGGCCATGTCTCCTGCCCGTGTCAGTTTTGCCTCTATTTCTTTGGGAGACACGGCCAAGCTTGCTTGACTTGGCCGTGTCTTTTATTTTCTCCTTTCCTTAGTGAGTGACACGACTAAGCTTGCTTTGACTTGGCCGTGTCTTGCTTAATTCATACTCTTCCATCATCGTTTTGATCCATCCAATGGAGTTTTTGCACTTTAACCTAAAACCAACACTTCAAACAAACTTTAAACATAAATCAAATGAAAAATTAATTAAAAACCAATAATATTACTTTAAAAATACAATCATAAATGATCTAAACAAATACCCCACACTTAATTCCTTGCTTGTCCCCAAGCAAGGTTAAAATCAAAACAAACTAAACAAGAAAATTTTAGTTAAGTTCAAGAGTTATAAGGATGTATAAAAACTTCCCTATCCATAAATCCGTAATTAATATCAAATTGAACAAAATTGACACCCATGCAATTTAGTGGCTTTCCATGCATAACCAATGTTGTCACTCCCTCACCAACTCTTAAAAGTGTTTTATCATGGTGGTGTTTACACTCATAACAATCAATGAAAGATTATCGCCATAAGCTTGCTTATCAATCAAATCTCCACCACCTAATTACAACCAAGCATCAATCATAAGGTCTTTCTTTTGGTTTTAATGGGACTAAGGTAAAGGCATGACATTTAGGAAATGTGAGCTTATCATTAAGTTCAAGAGCACTCCAAAAATGAAGTAACCGATCATATGTATAACCCAACAATCCCAAAACACCTTCCTCTCACCTACCCCTTGACATTAAAGAGCTTTTCAATGGAACTCACTTATTACATATTGCAATGATTATTCCCAAACTTATTCCAACCCTGAGAAAAAGAACAACTTCTTCTATTATTTATTTTTTATTTTTTCTATGTAACACCCTTATACTCTATATATGTACAATACATATTTTCAGCATATGTAAAATACACATATACGGTATAAAAATGTTACAGACCGATTTAATAAAAATTTTCACATTTCTATTTTAAGATTTCAAATACTAATATATAAAATAAATAGTATATAAATATTCTTTGCTTGTTATAGGAATCCAAAATAAATATTTTATATGAAAATCTCTGGAAAAAAATTCGCCAGAGTTTTGTTTGTAATTTGGACATTCCCAAAAGGCATAACATTCCATTCATACTGTCCAAATGCATATTTCACATTCTACACAATTTAGCCATTATCAATGGCTTTTCACAATGCATTTAACACATATATGACATTACAAATGTCATAGCACATTATTCATTATTCATTCACAATGAACCAAGTAACTTAACACATTTTTCAACCAAAATGTGTTAAGTCCCAATGTCATGCAAATATAAACAATATATTCAAAGTTTGTACATACCTCCACTAGCAACCCAAAGCAAGCTTAACACAACCTCCAATCCTATCCTTCCAACTTGCCCTTCACCACTTGGATGAAGAAAATCAACATCCCTCAATGCCTATACCAAATGTGATCATGCATAATTATTTAATATCACATTCTAAGGTATTCTCAACATCAAACCATAATTAAATATCACTCTAAACCAAATCCCAAAATTAAGCTTCACCTCACTTTAACTTTGAAAAACCATATCTAGCCATTTAAATTAGTGTTTTAAGTTTATTAATAACATTAGAAACATGTTTTAGCATGTTTAAACCAATTACATTAATTAACCACATGCTTATGCTCAAAATCCTAAAATGACATAACCTTCAACATTGAAGGATCTCCATTTTAACTCAATCCAATTATCATTTCAATCTTTTTTCCACCACTTATATCCTTAAATAACATGATTTAAGCATTAAAATCAAACAATTAATCATTCTTTGAAAATTCACTTTTCCAAACCCTAAATCAATACTACCATCTTCAAACTCTATCCAAACTTAACTAAATCCATCATTTGATTTTAAAATCCTTGTTTATGCATCAAAACAACACATTTGGAACCAATTTACACAATTAAAACTCATGATTTCAAAAACTCAAATATTCCATAACCCTAAATTCTCCCTCTTCACCAAATTCAACTTAAATTCAACCATTTCTTAAATCTATCCTTAAAATCATTGTTAATCACTTAAAATAACTTCATCCATATCCAAATAGACAATTAAATATTAGAACTTCAAAAATCCAAAACACACATATTCAAACTTTCATGGAAATCCAAAGAAAAAGTGAGTAAACTTACTAATTAAAGAGGAAAACTTTAAAAATCCAAATATTCCATAACCCTAAATTCTCCCTCTTCACCAAACTCAACTTAAATTCAACCATTTCTTAAATCTATCCTTAAAATCATTGTTAATCACTTAAAATAACTTCATCCATATCCAAATAGACAATTAAATATTAGAACTTCAAAAATCCAAAACACATATATTCAAACTTTCATGGAAATCCAAAGAAAAAGTGAGTAAACTTACTAATTAAAGAGGAAAACTTTAAAAATCCACTTGAAACTTTGTAAATATTTCAATTAAATGAGTTCGGAAGAAGCAAATCCCTCTCTTAAAGCCATGAAAGTCGTCCTTGAAGGAAAGAAGAAGAAAATGATGAAAAAAAAAATGATTTTCTCTTTCCTCCCACTCACATTTTCAACCTTATATATATTATTATTTTAATATATTTTTAATTAATTATTTATTTATTTAATTATTTAAAACCCCAAAATATTATCTTCCATCCAAAATTATTTATTTTTGAATAATTTTATTAATTTTAAATTTCTAAGATTTAATTACCAAAATACCCTTTTACTTTGACTTTTCTTTTAAAAAGTGTTGACTTTTATATGTTGTATATATTTTACATATATATCACATATATATATCCACTTTTTCATTTAAAATCCCTTCATTTTTTAATTTAAAACCATTAATTTAATTTATCCATTTAAATTATAATTTATTTTATTAAATTTTCAAAAATTAGAACTTTTCAAAAAATTTGGGATATTACACATATGCATAAGTAATGTGTACCTTATATACACATTAAATGTACCTTATATGTGTATTAAATATATTAAATATGTAATGTATTAACCCAACATATACAATTAATATACCATATGTATATGTTATATATACTCTAGATATATATATTGAGTATTGTCCTAAGAACCTAATCTTAGTTTGAAACAGAGACATCTTCGTTTTACTTAATACTAAACCATTATGTTTTATTACCATAAAAAATGTTTTTAAATGTTTAAAATGTTCATCTATAGTTGTTGAATATATTAAAACATCATCAATATAAACAATACAAAATTTAGTGTAAGGGTTAAAAATATCATTCATCACTCTCTGAAATTCAGAGGGTGCATTTTTTAAACCAAAAGGCATAACATTTCATTCATACTGTCCAAATGGAACAGTGAATGCAGTCTTACACCTATCTTTAGGGTTAATCTGAATTTGCCAAAAACCAGATTTCATATCAAATTTACTAAAAATGTTTGCTTTATATAATCTTCCTAATAAATCTTTTTTATTTGGAATAGGGTACCTAATCCATTTTAAAGCTTTATTCAAAGGTTTATAATTTATTACTAATCTAGGTGCACCTCTTTCTATTTCAGAGGCCTTGTTTACATAGAATGCAGCACAAGACCAAGGGCTTCTAGATTTAGTTATTAATCCTTTATTTTCTAAATCATTTATTTCCTTTTTACAAAATTCAATTAAATCAGGCGCCATCTGAATGGGCCTAGCTTTAGTTGTAATAGACTTTTCATCAAAGCCTATTTCATAAGGTAAATCAACCATGTGTTGCTTTCTATTCCAAAATGCATTTGGAATATCAGCACACAAATCTTTTTCTATTTGAGATTTTAATTTATTAATTTTTTCTTGTGTAAATTTATTGTTTAACTGTTCATTTATTTTTTGTAAATGATAATTATTTTTTAAATTACAAAACTGTTCAGACTTTGCTTTTATAAGAGCATTTATTTGTAATTCATTAATTGAATGTGCCTTTAAGAGATTTAAATTCCTCTTTTTAGGTTTTTCTAAAAATGAAAAAATTATCTTTTATTTTCTGACTTTAAAACTTATACTATCATCATTTACTGAATAAGGTGTTATCAAATTCATAAATGGTGTTCCTAAGATTACCATATGATGAATGTTGGTTAAGATAAATATATTCTTTATTTCTAAATTTTTATCTATAATTGATGCTTCTGCTTTACCAAGTATGTTTAATTTAGATTTATTTGCTGCTGATAAACTTTCATTAGTTTGTTGCCAAAATCTTTTTGGTACTAAACTAGGTTTAATGCAGTTTAAATCAGCTCCTGTATCAAACAATGCTATAGTTTCTATATTATAATTATCTGAAAATTTTAATTTTAATTTTCTTTTTATTAAATATTTCCTAGATGTTATTTCATGTAACATAAAAATTAAATTATCAGGGATTTTATCTTTACTAATTAAACTAATTTCATTATCAGTTTCTTTACCATTTATTTGTTCAATATCTTCATCAGCTTCTTCATCAGAAGAAGAAGTTGAGTTCATTAGAGATTTTATTATCTGTGAATCTTGTTCTTGTTTATTTTTTAATTCTTTTAATTCTAGTTTAATTTCTTTAATTTCTTTTTGTAAATCATTTATAGTTGGTTTATTTTTTACTGTTTTATTCTTGTTTAATATTGTGGTTAAATCATATGTTTGTTTACTGGTACTAGGTAACATAGAGTTTTTAGGTTTATCATTTTCTAATATTTTATTTAACATTTTCTCTTGAATTTTAGGATCACTTATATATTTTATTGCTTCTAATATAGATTCTTGTTCTTTAGTTAATACATTTAATGATTTACTACTATATTCAGAACTTGATTATAATCCTATATCATCTATTTGGTTTAATTCTTCAGAGTCTGAATAATCTTCAGAATCTGAATAATCTAAGTATAATTCATAAATTTTATTTAATACAGATTCTTCTAAATTTAGTTCTTGTAATTTTTTATCAAATTTGCAAAATCTTGATGTGTGGCCTTTTCTTCCACATTTATACCATGTTAAATCTTTATATGATGTGAATTTTTTATCTTTTTGTTTATATGGTTTTCTACTAGGTTTTCTATATTTGTAAGGTTTATAAGGTTTCTGTTTTTTATAATAATCATCTTTATCTAATTTTTTCTTATAACTCTTTTTGTGATATTTTTTTTATAAGGTTTCTTATATTTTCTTGTAGTAGAACATTGTCCATTACAATCTTTATGTTTCTGTGTTATGCTATAATCAAATTGTTTACAGAAAGAACCTAATTCTTGCTTAGTCTTTCTCATTTCATATTTTAACGATTTTTGAAGCTTTATGTCTTGACAAAGTTTTAATCCTTCTTTTTGAACTATACTAAACAGTTGTCCATAGGTCAATAGGTCATAAGGAATAGGATTTCCAAATTCCTGTTTTATATGGTTCCTAACTTTTTCTCCTAAAAAGAAGGGTAATCCTGCTAAGAATTTTTCTTTCCAGAAAGCCTGGTTGGAATCTTCTCTAAGCATTATCCTAGTTAGGAAAGTTGTTTTATAGAATTGAAAAATCACTAAGTTTCTTACATCTAAGGTTACTTAGTAATTCTGCATTTTTATCCTTTAAATGAGTAAGATCACCTATAAAATGGAGTGATATAGTCAAGATTAGTGATGCCACAGCATCTTGAATAGTATCACCAAGCTCATCTAATATAGGTATTCCATCTTTATGAGTTTTTACGGCATTTAAAATTTCTAAATGTTGTTCATCAGTGAGATGATTATCCCACCAACCTTTAAGTTGTCCTGTAAAGCCAGCTATAAGAAGTTCAGCTATAGTTCTATCTGAAGTTCCTGTTTGGGTTCTATAGGCATTGGCAGCCATTGTCATCTGTTGAAGAAGACTCAGAATATTATATTCTGATAGGCTATCAATGTTCCATTCATATACTGAAGAGGCATTATACTTATATTGTGATAAGACATTTGGTCTATCTGTTATACCTAAGTCTGGGGCAGACATTCTAGGTACTATAGATTGATTATATGTTATACGATTTATCTGTGGCTCTAGGGCTTTACTAAAGGTTTCAATATCTTCAGATTCAGGTTGAGAATCCTCAACTGATTCTGATTCTTGTTCTTGGGTGACTATACTTATAGTTTTAGAGGCTTTAGATTGAGGTGTTTCTTGAACTACCTGTTTTGATCCAGAAGAAGAGTCAATTTTACTTAATTGTTCTTTAATTGCTTTAACAAAATCTGAATCTTTAGATTTTACTTCCTTTTGTCCTGTTTTAGAAACTTCAAAAGGTTTAAAAACATGGGACTTAAGTTTTTTATCCTTTACTTCTTTTTCAACTTTTACTATCTTACTTTCTTTAATAGTATCTTCTATTCTGTTTAATTGTTGTCCTATACTTAATAGATGTGCATTACTAAAATTATTCTGTTCTAATAATTTTCTATTGGGATCATCTTCAGAAACTATTTTAAATGGTGCTATGTTTATTTCTTTATCTCCATGTAAAAATACACTTGATGTTTTAGGTGGATGTTCACTCTGTATGATTTTATCTTTTACTTTCCATTCTGTATTTTTATTCCTAATGGTTACTGGATTTATTAATTTTTTTGCTTTAAGTTTTCCTCTATAAATTCTTTTAAACCAATCAAAGAATTTCATATTAACTTCATAATTTCTTATAAAGTCAACATATTCTTCTTTAACTGATTCAAAGTCTTTTACCTTTTTCATTACATTTTCTAATTTATCTTTATTTTTAATTGCTGTTAATTCTTTATTTAATTTATCATAATTAAAAATAAATTCTTTATTAATTACATTTAATTCTCTATCTATACTTTCCACATTTCCTGTCATGAAGGAAGCTGTAGGTGACATAGGTGGAGAAGGTGAATGTTCTATATTTTGAGGTTGATTATAATTAGGGTTTGGTTCTAAAGGGTTCGTTGTTCCTGTAGGATTATAATATAAATGTGGTACTGTTGTACTATAATCTACACCTTTTAGTTTATTACTAGACTCAGGTATATCTGATGTAGAATACCTAGGCTTAACTACTGTTTGTAATACAGGTTTAGGTTCATTTTCTTTATATGAAGCATATATTACAGAAGGTAACTGTGAGGCTCTACCTATATCTACTGTTGATACAGAGGAGGAGGAGTCTGAATACCTACTGCTTACACTATGTCTACTAAATTTTAATTTAACTTTACCGTCTTCATACTGTTCAATTTTACTGAGTTCTATATTGGGTTTAACTATAGTCTTTGGTTCAGGAAGAGGAACAGCATCCTCTAACACCCATTCATCAGGGAGACTAATATCTTTCCACTGAATAGTCTTAGGAATTACTGTGTTAGCTTTACTTAAATATGTCTGTAAAAATTTAGTTTCTCCTATTTTAGGTTGCATTATATATTTTGTAGCAAAAGCAGATACCATAGCTTTGTAATTTATTTTATACATTAATGCTACAGGAATAGATCCTTCAAGCATTTTATAATTATGTGTTTTAATTTCCAGTACTACACTTTTTAATATATTTGGATCATTTAATGAAATTGTTATATCTGGGAAGCAGTCAAATGAAATTGGACCACTACTCAGACTGGTTTCTATAGTTCCTAAAAGTGAGTCATTAAAATTTACAAACCTAGCATCTCTGACCACAGCCAGAATACTAGTATTTAATCCTTCTCTAGTTAAAGGTTTTATACCTATTTGTACTAATCCTATATGTATATATTTATATTTTTAATTTTTATGATGCTTTATTGACTCTGCAGAAAGTAAAGTTATTTTCTCAAAGGGTTTACTTAACTGTACATCTCTTTCTTCAGCTTTAATTATATAATCATTTTTAAATATGTTTAATTTTGGTATTTTATAAATCTGTTCTTTATCTATCTTCTGTATTACCCAATTATCAATTGCTTTATTAAAATCTTCTAAAATTACTTCATTTCTGTTAACTATCCTTTTAACTTCTGATGACTCAGAACTATCTGATTTAGTTGTACTAGCAGATTTACATAGAAATGGTTCCATTTTTAAATTTTTGAAAAATAGATTTTTAAAGTTTATTAATGTTGGTTTTGGTAGCGACCACAGACTTACTGCCCTAAACGCCTATCCATCGGCTGACACGGGTCTTACTGCATATCCAATACCCAGACAACACTAAGTCCACTTCTAGATCTAAAAGTCAAAAATTTAACTATGTGAACAGTTCTATATCTATCTACTACCACCCCTAAAAGAAGATGGCTCTGATATCAGCAAAGATTAGGTTCTTAGGACATTATATAGAATAGGGAATCATAGAACCTATAGAAAGAAACTTAGCCTTTGGGGATAAGTTTCATGATCAGATTATTAATAAAGCTCAGTTACAAAGATTTTTAGGTTGTTTGAATTATGTTATAGAATTCTTTCCCAACCTAAATAGAACCATTAAACCTCTGCATGATAGATTAAAGAAAAACCCAGGTCCATGGACTGAGGTCCATTCTGGCATAGTTAGACAAGTTAAAGACCTAGTTAAAACTATTCCTTGCCTACATATAGCTGATCCCTTAGCCTCCAAAATAGTAGAGACTGATGCATCAGATATAGGTTTTGGTGGGATTTTAAAACAGGTTAAAGAAGGTAGAGAAGCCATAGTCCAATTTTATTCAGGACATTGGAGTCCAACCCAGTTAAACTATTCTACTATAAAGAAAGAAATTTTGAGTATTGTATTATGTATTTCAAAATTTCAATCTGATTTATTAAATCAAAAGTTTTTATTACGAATTGATTGTAAAAGTGCAAAAGATGTTTTGCAAAAAGATGTTAAAAACCTTGCCTCAAAACAAATTTTTGCT
This sequence comes from Garcia nutans, assembly GCA_947685225.1. NCBI lineage: Eukaryota > Viridiplantae > Streptophyta > Magnoliopsida > Malpighiales > Euphorbiaceae > Garcia > Garcia nutans. The sequence goes on along the minus strand of CANTUV010000005.1, from coordinate 30,204,905 downwards.
AGATGGCAAGCTATTTTAAGTATTTTTGATTTTGATATTGAATTTATTAAAGGAGAAAACAATAGTTTACCTGACTTCCTTACTCGTGAATTCCTTCTCAGGAATCATGGGGAGAAAAAAGAAAACAGCCAATAAAGAAAATGAAACCCTTAAAGATGACTCTCCTAAAGCTCTATCTGATCATTCAAATAGTATTGCAAACCCTAAACCTATAAAGTCTTGGGCTGATGCTGTCCAAGCAGAAGATGATAAAGCTAAATTGGATCTTTGGGTCTCCCAGTTGGCCCAATCTCTTGAGGTCCTTAAAGCTCTTGCAAATATGGGCTTCCCGCCTCCTGAAGCCCCAGGTATGAATTCTTTAATCCCTTTTAAAACAGAGTTAGGTCAATCTTCAAAAACCCTAACTCAAAATGTTTCTAAAAATGAGTTGAATGTTTCAAACTCTTCAACTCAAATTGTTTCTTCAAATTTTCCTTTAAAGTCAAAAACCTTTTGGCACAATAAAAATTTTTGGTCTACAGAATTAATTACTGATTTTGGTACTGCTCAGCAGAACCCATGGTATATAATTGATTCTGTTTACCCTAAAGGATGATTTTTTAAACCAAAAGAATTTTTAAAACCTCAAGAATATTATCTACATATTCTTGTGGATTCAGGTTCTTTGTTTTTAAAGCACAATTATAGTCAGCAAGATAAGGCTGTCATAGCCTATTCTTCTTTCAAAATAAAGAAAATTCTCCATCCTTCTGAATGGGGAAGACCTTTGCACATTCCTGTGCAGTTTAAAACCCTTCCTTCTTTATCATGCTGTTCTTCATATAACTATTGGGACTATATAGAAGCCTGGACCAAAGCCCTGTTTTTCCAGAACCCTGGTAAAACTCATTCCTGGCTAATCTATTGTGAGACCAATATAAAGATAAACAACCTCCCATCCTGGTTTGTTGACTGGTGGTATTTCTGTGGTAATGAAGACCGTTGTCTCCCACAAGAGGTACAGTTAGCTTACCAGCATTATAAAGCTCACTTAAACCCTAATCCTTATGAGAAGAATTTTCCTCCTCTTCTTCTCTTTTATTTGACTTTCAATATACCTTGGGTATATCAATGGTACTTTGAATCATCCATTATTCCAGGTACCAATATCCCTGTTATATTAAGGAAGTCTAAAGTTAAGTGGTGGACTGCCTTCCGCAATTCTACCACTGAGGAGACTGTTAAAGCATGGCTCCTAAAGAGAAACCATGGTGGTCTTGACCCAAGGCTACAAGCCTCTTTTGGAGCTCAAAGAGCCCAGAATATTGCCCTTCTTGCAGCTGCCAAGACTGCAGAAGAATATAAAGCCTTAATGGAACAGATGGTTGGGTCTCTTCCCTCAACATCTGAGCCCATTAAGCCCAGTAGAACCTGTTCTGCTGGATCTTCAACTAAAGTCCATTCTAAAGTCTCTAAAGCCTCATCCAGAAGAAGAAAATCTCTTTCCTCTTCTTCGGATTCCTCTACATCATCCATGACATCATCTTCCATTGAGACATCTGACTCGGATTACTGTCCCAGTAACGAGGATGATTGCTATGGTATATTGTCTCCCATCAGAGTGAAAAGTAAAGGTAAAATGAAAAAGAATAAAGAAAAAGAAAAAGAGAAAAAAGAAAAGAGAAAAGATAAAGAAAAAAGAAAAGATAAAGAAAAAAGAAAAGATAAAGAAAAGAGAAAAGAAAAAGAAAAAAGAAAAGAAAAAGAAAAAGAAAAATAAAAGAAAAATAAAAAAGAAAAAGAAAAGAAAAGTAAAAAGAAAATTGAGTCAGAAGTTGAATCTGACTCAGAATCGTCTGATTAAAGGCAGGAGAAACCTTATTTCTCCACTCAGATTGATAAAGTCAATAAAGACGGTGCCCACTGACAAGATATTGTTCATCTACAGTATTCACCAGAGGGATTCCAACAGTAAAGTCAGAAGAACTGTTCATCCACAGTTCCCAACAGTAAAGACAACAGTACCTCAGACAAGGTACTATTCATCCACAGTTCCGGACGCGTGAAGGTACAGTAAAAGCAAATAGTAATGACAGGTTACTATTCCTCTACAGTGCCAAAGCATGTGACAAGAATAGTGGAATTTTAAAGCCTCTGTCTATATAATGGAGCTCATTCTGAAGGTAAAGGGGATCCGAAACACTTCTCTCTCAACACAGAAGACATTCAAGAACCTCTCAGCCTAGTTTTAGCTTCTTCCTTCCCTCTCTTCTTTCATTTACTATTTCTCCAGCTCTGTACTCCACACCTATTGATCTCCTTATATAAGGTAGTCTTAGTTTATAATTTATAATTTATATTTTGTATTCTTATTCTGTATTGTATTTTGTTTTCATTTATTTAAATAAATTTAAATTTTTATATATCTCATCTCTCATTTCATTTTAAGTATGCTCTGTTCTAGTTCTTGCAAGCAAAAAATGAGTAAGTTGAGCTTGATCTGGAACTAAAACATCAGAAATTATATTTGCACTACTTACAGACTGACAATGACCTCTATATTCTATCCTTTTCTGTCTTTCTCCTCTCTATATTCTACGCTGTATATTTATACGGGATCCGTATAATTATACCACACATAGTATAATTAGGTATACTAAAACAAATAGACTTAAGAGTGTGTTTTGATAAAACTTAAATAAAATATTTTAGACCTAAGATACAAATTTAATTAAAGATTTAATTGTAATCTTTAAAGTGATATATAAGGCTGGAAACCTAAATATAAATTGGAGCAACGTTAGACTTGCACTTGTCTGAAGTCCTCCTTTGCACCAGGTATGAAACAACGCCACCGTACCATTTAAAAGAGATTATAATTATTCTTTATATTCTTTATATTTTTAATATATGCTTTTAAATTATTTCTATAATTTATTATATTCTTTTACATTCTGTTTCTCAATTCATTATTACTATTTCTTATTTATTATTTTAATTAATCTGTTTATATCTATGTTGTTTATGCTTAATTATTTTATTGTTTTTTGTTAATTCTTTTAAAATTATTTTATCCCCGGTAAACGGTCCTTGCAATTTATATATCTAGAGTATATATAAAATTTTATATTTTCAAAATCACGGATGTGATAATTTTCTCCCCCTTAAATAATTTCGTCCTCGAAATTATCCAGTACGGTAATAAATCATCCAAATCATTATTTCATCAAATTACATAAATTATATTCTCCCCCTTAGGTTCATTCTCAATTATCTTTTTACCATTCCCTAACACATCATTATATTGTCTATTTACTCAAACAGTTACAACAAATTATCATATCATCAATCGAATAGCTATTAGACAAAAAGTAGTTCATCTCTTTAATATATATACCCACACACCTATTGCACTCAAGATATTTGATCACTTCATTATCTTAAAAATATACTCTCATTACCTTAAATTCAAATGTTAATAACTTTTATCTTAATACAATAATTTTACACATCTTCACTTTGATCCTACTCTTTATACAATTACCACATATTAAAATAATATTACCATTATACAACAACAAAATCTTATTTCCTTATTAAGATTCATTCCAATTATACTATTACTAACACTTTTCTCTTATAATTATTTGAAACTAATATAACTTAGCTCCTTTTATATGCATATACATATCAAAACGTTGTATTATGCACATTATCACATAGCTTGCATATTCTTAATACAACTACACACATTGAATTTCAATAAATACTGGTAAACTTATTACATTTCAGATCAATTGATCTAACTATCACAATATGATCATCACAACCTTATTCTATTCTGACCAACCTTTAGTCTATTTTAAATTCATCATTCTGTTTTCCATTTATGACCTAATAATATTAGGTCAAATTTATTCTCAAATCTTAATTCCCTTCGAATTCATCATTACAGATAATATTCATTTCCTCTAGTTTCATTCACTTTAAACATCATTTTCATCAACTTATTCATTTTATACCACTTTCAAACACATTCAATACAACTCTTACTCACATTTCTTATAGTTACCATATTTACAAAAATTACTTTTCTTACACATTATTTAAAGCTCATTATATTTTCACAATTCTCTTCTGTTCCACACTTTCTATAATTATAAATAAATTTCTAACATAAAATTATAAGATACAACTATGCAAACCATAAATCTTGACCATGTTTCTTGTAGCATAACTATCAATCTCACCAAATCTATCCAACGGTCATGTCATCTCAGACCCATCCCATGGATAACAAAACTAATCGGTCAATATACTAAACAAATCATACGACTATGGCATAATAATGGTCATGCCTGGCTTATAAATAAATATTGCTACTCTATCATTCTCTTCAGACATTTTCAATCACAACATTAAGTTCGTATCACAAAAAATCACATATTGTAATACCCTTGTACCCTATATACGTACAATACATATTTCCAGCATATGTAAAATGCGGATATACGATACAAAAATGTCACCGACTGGTTTAATAATTTTTTTTCACATTTTCAATTTAAAATTTCAAATTCTAAATATATAAAAATTAAATAGAATACAAATATTCTTTACTTGTTATAAGAAACCAAAATAAATAATATATATAAAAATCTCTGGGAAAAATTTGTCAGAGTTTTGTTTGTAATTTGGATATCCCAAAATTTATCAAAACACAACCTGCAAAAAAGAAAACACTCCCAAATAATTTCAAATCACCATCTCAACCATACTTCTCAATTTCACCAAGTTTCTCAAACATTTATACATATAGATATATATATAATTTAAAACACACTTACTTTCCCATTTCAAATACATTGACCCAAACATTCTTTATAATATACAATACGTAAAATTCAAAACATAATATATTATGCATAAAACTAAAAAATGTACAATAACATAAAAATATCTAAATGCTGCTGGCAGTGTTTCTGATCTCGATAGTTACTCAACAAGCTCAGCTACAAGTCTAGACCTGACCTGGTCTAGAAGAACTCTTTGGCTCAGCTAGGTCTACCCTGTCACCTGTGCAATGGAAATAATCGCGCTAAGCCGAAGCATAGTGGTACAAACTGTAATATCCTAAAATATACCCTAAAAGTGTTGGGATTATTGTTGTATTTGGATTCAATGTGTGTATTGAAGGGTAAGAGAAAAGAAGTGAAGAGAAGATATGGGAATTATAAAATGTAACATATATATGAGGTATAAAATGGTGTAGGAAAAGTGAGTTGTATATATATATATATATTTGTATGATTAGTTAATAATAATAATAATGATAATAAGGACAAAAAGGAAAATAAAGAGGAAAGCAAAAAGAAGTTTGTGTGGAGGAGATTTAATTGCATTATTATTATTATTATTATTATTATTATTATTATTATTATTATTATTATATATATATGATAAGGATGAAGGAAAGAACGAGAACGTTCTTTCTTCTTCTCCTTCGTCTCCTTCTTCTTAGTAAACGAGAGAGAGAGAGAGAGAGAGAGAGAAGCTAGAGAGAGAAAGGGGATTTTACTTCTAATTACACCAAAGATTAAGGTTATCAAGAGGCTTGCAAATGGATATTGAAGATTTGGCAAGCTATTCAAGTAAGTACTTCTCTCTTGAGTTGATTTTATTGATTATGTATATATATGTTTTTATCTTCTTGTTTTGGGTTTCTTTGGATTGAGGTATGGTTGGTGTTTAAGATGATGGAAATGAAAGATTGAAGTATGTAATTGTGTTGAATTGGTATTAAGTGTTGATAATTTGGGGTATTTGTGATGATGATGATGAATTGTTGAGTTAGGATTTGATATGAATGAAATGGTATTTTGAGTAATTGATTATAGTGATGTATATATATTGATTGTTATGGTGATATAATGAAGTTATATAAATGTTAAAGTGATATGGAATTGATAAATATGAACAAAGATGATGATTAAAAGGGTTGTGGTATGAATTTTGGAAATGGTTTGGTCTTTGAGTTCTTGAAGGACACGGCCAAATTATGAGAGACACGGCCAAGTTAGGGCAACTTGGCCGTGTTGGATGGATTTTTGAAGGACACGGCCAAATTATGAGAGACACGGCCAAGTTAGGGCAACTTGACCGTGTTGGATGGATTTTGGAGAGACACGGCCACAAGCTTGGCCGTGTCCCTTGAATGTGTTTGCTACTGCCTGACTTTTGTTGAGAGACACGGCCGTGTCCTCTGCCCGTGTCTGAGTCTGTTTGAAATTGTGATGAGAGACACGGCCACAAGCTTGGCCGTGTCCCATGCCCGTGTTCGCTACTGCCAAAATTGTGTTGAGAGACACGGCCACAAGCTTGGCCGTGTCCCTCAAGTGTGCTGCCCGTGTCCCTCAAATGTGTTAAGTAATGTTTTATTCTTTGTCCTTCTTACATTGTTATATATTCTTCTTATATTGTTGGATCTTTAAAAGGGTCTTTTGGTACCTAAACATACTTAAAACAATAATGATCCAACCAAAAGTATATAGAAGATTATAAATCCATGAATAATGTAAAGTGTGATGTATCTAACAATGATGGTATAGGAAATGTGGAAGATATAATGATCATGTATACTTGAGTGATGAATTGATCAATATGATTTGATGATACTATATGAATAATGTTATGTTCTATGCTTTGTAAATTGTAATGTGTTATATGAATGATGTGATGTCGTGATGAAGCATGAAATATAAAATATGTGATATTGTGATGACAAATGAAATATGAAGCCATTGTTATTGGCTATGATGATTCAAATGAGATGTGAGCCATTGTTATTGGCTATGGTGATTTTAATGTGATGTGATGAAGCCATTGTGATTGGCTATGATGATTCAAATAAAATGTGAACCATTGTTATTGGTTATGATAATTCAATTGAGAATAAAATTGATAAATGAGTTGTGTGACTAATGTGTTATTCCATTTTCAGAGTTTGTTGTTGGTGGCATGCCTAAGAAGTGTAACAATCTCTTGAAGTTAGGTTGGATTAAATCCTTGAAGCCTAATTGAGATGTTACCACCCTTGAAGCTAGGTTGGATTGGTTCTTGAAGCCAAGTTGGGTTGAAGCTTAGCATGCTTTGCTCCCCTTGAAGCTTGGTTGAACCTAATCCTTGAAGCCTAGTTGGGTCTATGATAATGATAAATGTGATAATTAAACCAAAGCATTACTCTGAAAATTGAATGGCATATTAGTATGTTGTTTGGGCCCAAGTCTGTCTTTGTTGTCAATGTGATTCATGCTTGATGAATTGTGAATAAAATGATGTTATGAAGTATGATTTTGTAATATGTGCATTGATGTATTGAAGAGGAATGTGTTTTGAGGGACTTTGTTGAGATATGGGCTTATGAACATGTTGTATGATGTGTAAATTGTATATGAAGGTGGAATTTGTGAGAATTGCTATTATGAAAATTTGGATAGATCATTGAATGGTGTTTTGTTAAAATGATGTATGTTATATATATATATATGAAATAGAAAGGGCAAGAATTGTGTTATGAATGTTCCATGTAATTATATATCAAATTTGCAAAGATAGTGAGAACTTCTGAAGAATGCATTGAGAAAGGAATACGTGGTAAGAAAACAATAAAACTAAATGCTAAAAATTTAAGGTATGATTCTTTTGGCAAAGTTTATTTTATTATTGTTTTATTTAGTACTACTAAGCTCTCGGGCTTAGCGCGGATGTTTAATCGCGCAGGTATTTATGAGGTTAATTTGGAAGTTTAGCTGTGGTGCCACGAGAAGAGTAAGGGTGTCTCGAGACCAACTAGAAGGTGATGCATACATATATGATTTTAATTATGTTGCATTTTTAATAAGAGCAATGATTTTATAAATGTGTTTCAAAGTAATGTAAAATTTTATGAATTCGGTTAAAGGTAAATAAACTGAAAATTTACGTGACATTCTGATACTACATATATGTATTGTATGTATACTAGGTATATGTATGGTACTTATATGGAGTATCAGGGTGTTACAATTATTTTGGTATTAGAGCTTAGGTTTGAAATTCTCGGCCTAAGTGAAATTAAAAAGAAAATTTTTGAAAAATTTAAATGAGAATCAAAAAGAAGAGTTTTGAAATGCAATTGGTAATATATGCATATGCATTCACATCTAGGTTGGTCTCAAACGTGGCATTATGTGAATTGTGATGTATTTGGATTACATGAGATAAATGATAGTATGTAAATGAGGTTTCATATGAAAGTAAAATTTTAAAATGTTGATAATTGAAAAGTGATTGTGATGTAAAGAAATGATATGGAATTTATAAGTAAAAGTGTAATTGTTGACATGTGTATGACATATAAGGAAATGGCTAAAAGAATAAAGTTGGAAATGAGTTAAAAACAGAATTTAGATTAAAGTATGTAATCTTTCCTCTATTATTTGAACCTCTTTCTAATAAACTTATGTTTAGATTTCTAGAAAGAGGAAATATTGCTGGATGAGTAATATGGAAAGATATATGGTTTAAATGAAAAGATTACAGTGGATTATTGAATGAGTTGATTGGTATAGATTAAGTATGATAATTTAAGGTATGGACATGAAAAACTAAGGTTTGCTTAAGAGGAAAAAGAGATGATGTTGGTTAAATATAAAGAGATATTGGTGTTGATTGTATTGTTAATTTAGTGCAAACATGGTGATTTCAATGTTAGAAATGTGATATGTTTGAATATTGTAAAAGCTCTTGTAAATGGTGATAATATATGATACTTAAATTTTTGGAATGAGCTTGGTAATGGTGAAACATATATGTTTGATGTTGCTTAGTAGTATATATATACAAGATGTTTTAAGATTGATATTAAGAGAATGAGATGAATAAATGGAAGTTTAAGTAAACTAATAAGTTGAGAACTTATGGTTATAATGGAATGTAGATAAAGATTATTTAGATATTGATAGTTTAATGTATTCAATACATGAGATATATGAAATGAATAGTAGTGCACATGAAAGTATTATGAATTGGGGAATGAGATTGATAATAGGAAAATTTGATTAGAAAAAAAAAAGATTTGAGTAAATGGAAATGAGTTACTTTAAGTAATTTGATTGGAAAGGAAGAAAATGGGTAGGAAAGATATGTTAAAGGTATTTAAAAACAAATGTGAGAAAGATATCACATTGGACATGTGATTAAGATCTTTGTAAATAATATTATAAGTAGAGCGTATATATTTATTGAAGTTAAGGAATAATTTAAGTTATGTTAAAAGTATGAGAATGATAATAGTCCAAGGAAAGTGATAAATATTAAATTTGTCTAAACTATATGCAAAAGAGAAATTTAATAAATTGCATAATTATGTGTATATATATAAAGGATATGTAAGAGGAATTTTCGACATGAATATATATATAAGAAAGGTGGGAAGTGAGTCACATTATGAATGTGACTTATGAATGCATATATGATATGTTTATTATTTTATACCATTGTATGTTTAATGGTATTAGAAATGAGATTGCATATAGTAGTGGATTTAATAAAGATTAAATTTTCGTAGAATAGATTATGTGATGAAATAGAAAATGAAAATGAATTTGGGTAATATGGGGCTATGATATTGTTATGATAATAACTAAATCAGGTAATCATAAGATGTTTTGGGAACTTAAAGTATTTGTGTATGGAAATATTTTATGTATAAGTGTAATAGGAAATTGTAAGGAAAGAATAATGTATTTTAAAAAAAAAAATTTAAAGGAGATGGATTGAAAATGGAGTAATGAATGATATATGTGCAAGATTTGTATTTGATTGAAGGTTGAGTGTAGAAAATGTTAAAGATTATATTATGGAACATGAGTTAGGTTATGATGATCAAATAATTAAAAGTAAACTGGTTGAGATGAAACTAAAAAGGTGTTAACTCTTGGTGTAATAAAAGTTTAAAGTATATATATAAATTGTTGTGATACAATCTAGCTTTATAATTGTGATGGCTGGAAATCGAATAATAGAAGAACAATATTGATTTACAAATCCTAGGTGTGATTGTTAATATATCATGGTCATATGAGTTGGTTAGTGTGATTAATTGGTTGGTTTTATTATCTTCAGAGTTAGAGCTGAGATAATATAATTGTAGTACAGTTTTGGTGAGATGGATAAATATGTTCCTATAAACATGGTTAAAAGATATGATTTAAGCTTGTCTAGATAATATGATTGAATAATGAGATGTTCAATATAGTTAATGATATATGTGTATACTACTTTGATATGATGAAAAACTATGATTATTGACAAGGATGTTGGAAATGAATTATAAATGAGGTAAAATGCTTAATTGATTATGAGAAATAAATGGTGAAAAGTTAAGGAACGGATTTGTCTACCTCCTGTGGAACCAAGCGGACCCATTATGTTGGGCAACCGAACTTGGACTACCGACCTGGTCGAAGGAAAGTTTGTTTATGAAGCTATAGTTGTTGATTATATTGATATACTTTGCATGAGTATGAGAGATGATGATATACTTATAGTAATAATGAAAAGTATATTTATAAGTATGATTTCTATTGATTGAGTATATGAATCTGAAAAGACAAGAATTTGAATATAAGTTTGATCTAATGAGATTAGGTTATATATATGTATATATTGTAAAATCCAATGATAAATGTGGATAAGATAATTGTTGGATTGAATCAAATAAGGTTGAGATATTAGTATATTGTGTGTAATAGATTGATTGATCTAGATTTCGCTAAAGTTGCAAGTCAATATTGAGATTTAATACGTACAATTGTATTGGGAGTGTAGAATCTAAATGGTAATGTGTATGATATAATATTCTGGCATATGAATGAATATAAATAAATTGAATTATATCAATTGTGTTTGATGAGGAAAAGAGAAATGTTGTTTATCTGTTAAGTAAGTTTAAAAGTTTGGTATTAATATTTATATTAAGTGAAAAGTAAGTTAAAGGAATTAAAAATATTGTTATCCATTGAGATTTGGTAAATGTTATTTTGAAAGTGATAGTAAGAATGGAATAATCAATGTTAAGATATTGATATTTGAAGTTAAAGTTAAGAATATCTATAAAGAGATAATGTGATAATTTGACTTTAATACAAAGATAAAATTCATTGGTAATGTAATGAGTTATCTTAATTGCTTTGTTGAGAAAGTAATAAGATATAAAGGTATATATATCTATACATTGATGAATTGTGAAAATTCAGAGAAGATGATTATTTCTAAGGGGGAGAGTAGAAGTTATGTGAGTTGATAAAATTATAATGTACGATACGATTATCTTCATATGGAAGTTAAGATGGTGATTTGTTCTAAATGGGTTGTTAGTATGCTGGATAATTTCGAGGACGAAATTATTTAAGGGGGAGAGAATTGTAATATCCTAAAATATACCCTAAAAGTGTTGGGATTATTGTTGTATTTGGATTCAATGTGTGTATTGAAGGGTAAGAGAAAAGAAGTGAAGAGAAGATATGGGAATTATAAAATGTAACATATATATGAGGTATAAAATGGTGTAGGAAAAGTGAGTTGTATATATATATATTTGTATGATTAGTTAATAATAATAATAATGATAATAAGGACAAAAAGGAAAATAAAGAGGAAAGCAAAAAGAAGTTTGTGTGGAGGAGATTTAATTGCATTATTATTATTATTATTATTATTATTATTATTATTATATATATATATATATGATAAGGATGAAGGAAAGAACGAGAACGTTCTTTCTTCTTCTCCTTCGTCTCCTTCTTCTTAGTAAACGAGAGAGAGAGAGAGAGAGAGAGAGAGAGAGAGAAGCTAGAGAGAGAAAGGGGATTTTACTTCTAATTACACCAAAGATTAAGGTTATCAAGAGGCTTGCAAATGGATATTGAAGATTTGGCAAGCTATTCAAGTAAGTACTTCTCTCTTGAGTTGATTTTATTGATTATGTATATATATGTTTTTATCTTCTTGTTTTGGGTTTCTTTGGATTGAGGTATGGTTGGTGTTTAAGATGATGGAAATGAAAGATTGAAGTATGTAATTGTGTTGAATTGGTATTAAGTGTTGATAATTTGGGGTATTTGTGATGATGATGATGAATTGTTGAGTTAGGATTTGATATGAATGAAATGGTATTTTGAGTAATTGATTATAGTGATGTATATATATTGATTGTTATGGTGATATAATGAAGTTATATAAATGTTAAAGTGATATGGAATTGATAAATATGAACAAAGATGATGATTAAAAGGGTTGTGGTATGAATTTTGGAAATGGTTTGGTCTTTGAGTTCTTGAAGGACACGGCCAAATTATGAGAGACACGGCCAAGTTAGGGCAACTTGGCCGTGTTGGATGGATTTTGGAGAGACACGGCCACAAGCTTGGCCGTGTCCCTTGAATGTGTTTGCTACTGCCTGACTTTTGTTGAGAGACACGGCCGTGTCCTCTGCCCGTGTCTGAGTCTGTTTGAAATTGTGATGAGAGACACGGCCACAAGCTTGGTCGTGTCCCATGCCCGTGTTCGCTACTGCCAAAATTGTGTTGAGAGACACGGCCACAAGCTTGGCCGTGTCCCTCAAGTGTGCTGCCCGTGTCCCTCAAATGTGTTAAGTAATGTTTTATTCTTTGTCCTTCTTACATTGTTATATATTCTTCTTATATTGTTGGATCTTTAAAAGGGTCTTTTGGTACCTAAACATACTTAAAACAATAATGATCCAACCAAAAGTATATAGAAGATTATAAATCCATGAATAATGTAAAGTGTGATGTATCTAACAATGATGGTATAGGAAATGTGGAAGATATAATGATCATGTATACTTGAGTGATGAATTGATCAATATGATTTGATGATACTATATGAATAATATTATGTTCTATGCTTTGTAAATTGTAATGTGTTATATGAATGATGTGATGTCGTGATGAAGCATGAAATATAAAGTATGTGATATTGTGATGACAAATGAAATATGAAGCCATTGTTATTGGCTATGATGATTCAAATGAGATGTGAGCCATTGTTATTGGCTATGGTGATTTTAATGTGATGTGATGAAGCCATTGTGATTGGCTATGATGATTCAAATAAAATGTGAACCATTGTTATTGGTTATGATAATTCAATTGAGAATAAAATTGATAAATGAGTTGTGTGACTAATGTGTTATTCCATTTTCAGAGTTTGTTGTTGGTGGCATGCCTAAGAAGTGTAACAATCTCTTGAAGTTAGGTTGGATTAAATCCTTGAAGCCTAATTGAGATGTTACCACCCTTGAAGCTAGGTTGGATTGGTTCTTGAAGCCAAGTTGGGTTGAAGCTTAGCATGCTTTGCTCCCCTTGAAGCTTGGTTGAACCTAATCCTTGAAGCCTAGTTGGGTCTATGATAATGATAAATGTGATAATTAAACCAAAGCATTACTCTGAAAATTGAATGGCATATTAGTATGTTGTTTGGGCCCAAGTCTGTCTTTGTTGTCAATGTGATTCATGCTTGATGAATTGTGAATAAAATGATGTTATGAAGTATGATTTTGTAATATGTGCATTGATGTATTGAAGAGGAATGTGTTTTGAGGGACTTTGTTGAGATATGGGCTTATGAACATGTTGTATGATGTGTAAATTGTATATGAAGGTGGAATTTGTGAGAATTGCTATTATGAAAATTTGGATAGATCATTGAATGGTGTTTTGTTAAAATGATGTATGTTATATATATATATATGAAATAGAAAGGGCAAGAATTGTGTTATGAATGTTCCATGTAATTATATATCAAATTTGCAAAGATAGTGAGAACTTCTGAAGAATGCATTGAGAAAGGAATACGTGGTAAGAAAACAATAAAACTAAATGCTAAAAATTTAAGGTATGATTCTTTTGGCAAAGTTTATTTTATTATTGTTTTATTTAGTACTACTAAGCTCTCGGGCTTAGCGCGGATGTTTAATCGCGCAGGTATTTATGAGGTTAATTTGGAAGTTTAGCTGTGGTGCCACGAGAAGAGTAAGGGTGTCTCGAGACCAACTAGAAGGTGATGCATACATATATGATTTTAATTATGTTGCATTTTTAATAAGAACAATGATTTTATAAATGTGTTTCAAAGTAATGTAAAATTTTATGAATTCGGTTAAAGGTAAATAAACTGAAAATTTACGTGACATTCTGATACTACATATATGTATTGTATGTATACTAGGTATATGTATGGTACTTATATGGAGTATCAGGGTGTTACACAAACATTGATAATAACAATGTAACTCAATGCAATACCAAATGCACAATGCATATAGATGTCACATCAATCCACTTTCTTATATTTTTCAAATATTTCATAAGCACAACTCATAACATTATATTGCTCAATTGTATCATAATTCCTAATTCACATTAAAACAAAGACATGCATGAGACCAAAAAGGATCTAATATGCTATTCAAATTTCAGAGTTACTGCTTTGGTATATAATGACACCATGTGTCTAGCCCCGTAGGCAATATATATATCCATGGATAATGTAATAGCCCCGGTCTCTTGGACCTCAACCCAGCTAGACCCTTAGGCCCCAGTATGTTGGTCCTCAACCCGGCTAGACTGCTATAGTTTTTGAGGATTACGACCTAGTCTTTTCACCCTAAAAACATCATATTTATCAACTGGCCTGGCTTACGACCCAGTCTTTTCACCATTCCAGTGTATAGCCCGTAGGCAATCATAGGCATGCCGCCAAACCAGAACTCTGAAAATTGAATAATATACTAGGCACACAATTTATTCATATTTCTCATTATTAATCTCTTTCTCATTTTCACATATTCAATCTAGGTACATTGCCTTATTTTCACATTTTTTTCTCACTTTTTTCATTTTTCACATCTTTCTCATTTTTCTCACTTTTCTCACTTTTCTAATTTTTATAAATATCAATTCATTTCATTATTACACATATCTCATTTTTGCATTCACAACACATTACCCAATAATATGCATATTTCACATGTTACACAAATTAGCCATTATCAAAGGCTTTTCACAATGCATTTAACACATATATGACATTACAAATGTTATAGCACATTATTCATACACAATCAATGAACCAAGTAGCTTAACACATTTTCCAACCAAAATGTGCTAAGTCCAAATGTTATGCAAATATAAATATTATATTTAAAGTTTGTACATACCTCCACTAGCAACCCAAAGCAACCTAAAAACAACCTTCAATCCAATCTTTCTAACTTGCCCTTCACCACTTGGATGAAGCAAATCAACCTCCCTCAATGCCTAAACCAAATATGAGCAAATAATCATTTAGTATCACATTTAATGGCATTTCCAACATTAAACCATAATTATACATAACTCCTACAAATTTCCAAAAATTTTGTCTTTCCTTACTTCAACATTGGAATTTCATTCTACTACAATTAAATTAGTGTTTTAAGTTTATTTATATTATTAAAAACATATTTTAATACATTTAAATCATTTACATTATAAAAATATACTCTTATACACAAAATCTCAAAAATGGCATAACCTTCCCCCATTGAAGGTTTTCCATTCCAACACAATCCATTACTCATTCCAAGCTTATTTTCATCACTTTTAACACTAAATAACATTCTTAAATAAATAAAATCACACAATTCAACCACTTTGGAAAATCACTTTTCCAAAATCCTAAATCTCCACTTCCATTCTCAAACTCCAACCCAACACCACCAAATCCAATATTTGACTTTAAAATACTTGTTTATGAATCAAAACAACTCATTTGGAATCAATTTGCACAATTAAAATTCATGTTTTCAAAACCCCAAAAATCCATAACCCTAAATTCTCTCTCTTCACCATTCTTTAACCAAACTCCATCATCTCTTCAATCTAACCTTAGAATCATTGTTAACTACCCAAAATAACATCATACACGCCAATTTCAACAATTATAACATACTACATCAAAATCTCAAAACTCACATAATCTCATCTTCCATGGAATTCAAAGAAAAGTGATGGAAACTTACTAATTTTGGTGGAAATCATCAAAAATCCACTTGAAACTTGTTAATTCCTTCAATTTATGGAGTATGGAAGAAGCAAAATCCTTGGTCTTCAAGCTCCCATGGAAGCCACGTCCTTGAAGAAGAAGAAGAAGAAGACTTTTAATATTCTTTTCCTTTCATCTTTTTTTAACCACATATATATATATATTAACATAATTTAATATTTAATTATTTAATTATTTTTTTAATAAAACAAAAGTCCTAATTTCCCTATTCCATTCAAAAATAATTTATTTTTGAATTATTTTATTAATTTTGAATTTATAAGATTTAATTACCAAAATACCCTTTTCTTTTAAAAAGTGTTGACTTTTATATGTTATGTATATTTTGCATATATATCACATATATATTCCACTTTTTCATTTAAAATCCCTTCATTTTTCATTTAAAACCATTAATTTAATTTATCCTTTTAAATTATAATTTATTTTATCAAATTTTCCAAAAATTAGAAATTTTCAAAAATTTTAGGATGTTACAATTCTCTTCCTCTAAAACAAATTTCGTCCCCGAAATTACTTGTCCTCAAGTCTGGAACAAATGGGGAAACTGACTCTGCATCGCCTGCTCACTTTCCCATGTCGCCTCCTCAGTGACATGATTCCTCCAAAGGACTTTCATAAGTGGCACCCTCTTATTCCTTAATTCTTTAATCTCTCGTGCTAAAATCGCCATTGGTTCTTCCTCGTAAGTCAGATCTGGACTCATCTCAATGGACTCCACTGACAAGATATGAGATGAGATGGGTCAGACCTGTATCTTCGAAGCATCAAGACATGGAAAATATTATGTATTCGATCCAACTCAGGCAGCAAAGCTAGTCTATAAGCCACTGGACCAACTCTCTCCAACACCTCATACGGTCCTATGAAACGAGGACTCAACTTTTCTTTGCGGCCAAATCTCAAAATCTTCTTCCATGGAGACACCTTCAGAAACACTTTATCTCCCACACTGAATTCTATGTCTCTTCTCTTTAAATCTGAAGCTGCTTTCAAACGACCCTAAATCACCTTCACTTTCTCCTCTGTTTCCTTAATCAAATCGGGACCAACCACTTTACCTTCTCCAACTTCATCCCAACACAAAGGTGTCCTGCATCTCCTGCCATATAAAGCCTCATAAGGAGTCATCCCAATACTCGACTGATGACTATTGTTATAAGCAAACTCAATTAATGGAAAAAATTTGTCCCAATTCCCAGTAAAATCAATGATACAGCTCCTCAACATATCCTCCAGAATCTGTATCTCTCTCTGACTGTCCATCTGTCTGAGGATGAAAAACAGTACTAAAATGCAATCGAGAACCCAAAGCATTATGCAAAATCTTTAAAAACCTCAAAGTAAACCAGGGATCTCGATCTAACACCAAAGAAACTGGGACTCCATGCATCCTGACTATCTCATTGATATACAGCTCAGCCAACCACTCAAGAGAAAAATACATCCGAACTAGAAGAAAATGAGTTGTCTTCATCATCCGATCAACTATCACCCAGATTGCATCATGCTTCTTCTGGGTCAAAGGTAATCCAGTCACAAAATCCATCACTCGCTCCCATTTCCACTCTGACACTGACAAAGGTTGGAGCAACCCTAAAGGAACTTGGTGCTCGGCCTTCACTTTCTGGCAAGTGAGACATCTGGATACAAACTCTGCTATGTCCCTCTTCATGCCTGACCACCAATAATGTCGTTTCAACTCCTGATACATCTTGGTACTCCTAGGGTGCATAGCAAAAAGTGACTGATGTGCTTTCTCTAATATCATTCTTTTAAATTCTGCATCATCAGGAATACACAATCTATCTCTGTACCATAGACTGCCATCATCCCTCACATAAAAGTCCCGACTCTCCCCCTTCTGACAAACCAACACAATTTTCTGAATTCTCTCATTTGCCAACAGAGCCTCCCTAATATGATCCAACAAGACTGGCCTCAACTGCAACTGAGCCATCAGAGCACCATCATCAGAAGATTCAAATCTAGCGTGCAACGCTCTCAACTCAACAAGCAATGAGAGCGAATAAGCAGTCAAACCTGCTAAAGATTTTTTACTCAAGGCATCAGCAACAACATTTGCCTTGCTAGGATGATAATTAATCAAACAGTCATGGTCTTTAATCAACTCTAACCATCTTCTCTGTCAAAGATTCAGCTCTCTCTGAACACCCAGCTATTTCAAAATCTTGTGATCTATATAAATGAAACACCTCTCCCCATAAAGATAATGTTGCCAAATCTTCAAAGCAAAAACTATGGCTGCCAACTCCAAATCATGCATCGAATAATTCAGCTCATGCGGTTTCAACTGTTGAGAGGTATAAGCAATGACTCTACCCTCCTACATCATAACACAACCTAAACCACTTTGTGAAGCATCACTGTATATCACTTATGGTTTACCTTCCACTGGTAGGTTAAGGATAGGAGCCTGAGTCAACATCTCCCTCAACTGCTCAGAACTCGCCTGACACCGATCAGTCCACACAAATTTAACTCCTTTCCGAAGTAATCTGGTGAGTGGTGTAGCTATTATAGAAAAACCCTTCATAAATTGACGATAATAGCCTGCCAATCCCAGAAAACTTCTAACCTCTGTCATAGTCTTCAGTGGACTCCAATTCAAGATAGCCTCAATTTTACTCGGATCAACTCTAATACCCTTTGCTGAAACCACATGATTATGAAAAGCTACCTGATAAAGCCAGAACTCACACTTAGACAGCTTAGCATACAATTTCTTTTCTCTCAGAGTCTGCAATACGATCCGCAAATGCCTATCATGA
Source organism: Garcia nutans (assembly GCA_947685225.1). Lineage (NCBI taxonomy): Eukaryota > Viridiplantae > Streptophyta > Magnoliopsida > Malpighiales > Euphorbiaceae > Garcia > Garcia nutans. Next base: position 30,185,964 of record CANTUV010000005.1, on the reverse strand, counting down.
TCCTCCTCATTACGCGAATAAACCAAGATATCATCAATGAAGACCACCACAAACTGATCTAAATATGGTCTGAATACCCTGTTCATCAAATCCATAAAAGCTGCTGGTGCATTCGTCAATCCAAAGGGCATCACCAGAAACTCATAATGCCCATACCTCATACAAAAAGCTGTCTTGGGTACATCCACATCTCTAACTCTCAACTGATGGTACCTTGATCTCAGATCAATCTTAGAGAATACTGCTGCTCCCTTCAACTGATCAAAGAGATCATCTATTCGAGGCAAAGGATACTTGCTCTTGATGGTCACCTTATTCAACTGCCTATAATCAATACACAATCTCATGGTGCCATCCTTCTTCTTCGCAAACAACACAGGGGCTCCCCATGGGGACAGACTAGGGCGGACAAACCCTTTATCTAATAACTCCTGCAACTGCACCATCAACTCTTTCAACTCAGCAGGTGCCATCCGATAAGGGGTAATAGAGATAGGAGTGGTACCAGGCAACAAATCGATACCAAACTTCACTTCTCTCTCAGGAGGTACCCCTGGCAACTCATCAGGGAAAACATCTGGAAACTCAGTAACTGTGGGTATATTTTCAAGCAGGGATCCCACTACTGTAGTATCTACAACATGAGCAAGATAAGCCTCACATCCCTTTCGAATCATCCTCCCAGCTGAAACAGTTGAAACAAACATAGATGAAAGATACCATCATATCCCTACCATCACGTGTTCTCAAAGTAACACATTTCTTCTAACAGTCTACCATAGCCCCATGCTTGGATAACCAATCCATGCCCAAAATTAGATCATATTCCCTAAAAGGCATCTCAATCAAGTCACTGAGAAACTCCTCATCCTGAACAACAACTGGACTATCTCAGTGCACCCTGCTCACTACAACACTATGCCCTAAAGGATTTGTCACTAAGACATCAAATCCTAGGGACTCATAATGCAATTTAGACACAGGCAAGATGGATGCACTTATGTATGAATGCATAGATCCAGGATCTAATAGAGCAAGAACTGAAATACCAAAAAAAGAAAATGTACCCGCAATGACGGTTGAAGCATCCGACTACCTCTGCATCACATAAACCTGCTGAGATGGCCCAGTCTCATCTGGCCTACAGCCTCCGAATGTAGAGCCTCCTTTCTGACTAAACCCAGGGCGACCGCCTCTACTAAAACCTCAGCCACCACGACCCCCTCTGACATTGGGTCAAGAAGATGCAGTATATGCCTGCCTAACCTCTGGTGGCTTGGGACAATCTCTGATAAAATGGTCTGACGACCCACAACTAAAACACACTTCCGAAGCAACTCTCCACCAGCAGACACCTCCGTGTACTCTACCACAATGAACATAAGTAGGTGGAGTAGGTCTCTAAGCCATTGGAGTAGGAGCACTAGCCACTAAAACTGCAGGTCTCTATCTCTATCTCTGCTGGTATACTGACCTGCCAAACTACCCCTCCTACTAAACCTCTGAAAATGTCCCCCTCGGCCTCTCTTCACTGATGAAGACCCTACCTCACTGTGGGGTCTCCTAACTCTGGTCTCCTTAACCCTTGCAACTGTTGCAAGACTTTGTAACCTCTCAACACTCCTGGCAGCTGCAACTAACTGGGAAAAATCCTGATACCAAGAACCTACAATGATGCACATGATAGAGGGTCTCAGTCCCTCCTCAATCCTCCTGCACCTGTCAAACTCATCAGAAATGATCCCACCAGCATAGTGACTCAACCGGATAAACTCGATCTCGTACTCTGTCACTGTCCTGGTATCCTATCTCAGACTCAGGAACTCCATCTTCTTTGCATCTTTATACCCTCTCAGAGTATACTTCTGCTCAAATTGCCGTAGGAAATCATCATAGGTCAGGACTAGTAGATCATCCAGAGCATGCGGAACCGTCTTCCACCAATCATATGCATCTCTCTGCAGAAGAGATATGGCATAATCAAACTTCTCTTCTGGACTACCCTGTAACTGAATAAATATCCTCTGAATCTGGTCTAGCCACTGCTCTGCTACAGCAGGATCTATAATACCAACAAAGTTCTCAGCCCCATACTTTCTCAGTTTATCATACTGCCTCACTGGCAACTGTGGCTGCGGTTGTTGCTGTGGTGGCTGCAGAACTGGAGCCTGCCTCAACAACTCTACCATATGCCATACCCAGCCAGGCGAAACCTCATCATCTACTGGTCTCACGGGCATAGAAATAGATGCCTCACCAGCAGATACAACTCTAGCTCCATCTCTACCCTCATCTGGAGCCACACTCTCTACACTACCATCAGCAGCCTAATGCGGCCGAGACGCCATAACTACCTATATCTGCAAAAAAAAAGCAAAAAATACTATATCAGAGATCAGAAACTGCCAGTGCCAATGCATGTATTACAATTAAAAACTATTTTTCAAATCCCCCATTTTCTCTCTCTATCATCCCACCTAGGTCGAGAACTTCAAACCTAGGCTCTGATACCATGACAAATGTAACACCCTTGTACCCTATATACGTACAATACATATTTCCAACATATGTAAAATATACATATACGGTACAAAAATGTCACCGACTGGTTTAATAAATTTTTTTTCACATTTTCAATTTAAAATTTCAAATTCTAAATATATAAAAATTAATTAGAATACAAATATTCTTTACTTGTTATAAGAACCCAAAATAAATAATATATATAAAAATCTCTGGGAAAAATTCGCCAAAGTTTTATCTGTAATTTGGATATCCTAAAATTTATCAAAACACAACCTGCAAAAAAAGAAAACACTCCCATATAATTTCAAATCACCATCTCAACCATACTTCTCAATTTCACCAAGTTTCTCAAACATTTATACATATAGATATATATAATTTAAAACACACTTACTTTCCCATTTAAAATACATTGACCCAAACATTCTTTATAATATACAATATGTAAAATCCAAAACATAATATATTATGCATAAAACTCAAAAAAGTACAATAACATAAAAATATATACATGCTGCTGGCAGTGTTTCTGATCTCGATAGTAACTCAACAAGCTCAACTACAAGTCTAGACCCGACCTGGTCTAGAAGAACTCTCTGGCTCAGCTGGGTCTACCCTGTCACCTACGTGATGGAAACAATCGCTCTAAGCCGAAGCCTAGTGGTACAAACTTTGATAATAACAATATAACTCAATGCAATACCAAATGCACAATGCATATAGATGTCACATCAATCCACTTTCTTATATTTTTCAAATATTTCATAAGCACAACTCATAACATTATATTGCTCAATTGTATCATAATTCCTAATTCACATTAAAACAAAGACATGCATGGGCGCAAAAAGGATCTAATATGCTATTCAAATTTCAGAGTTATTGCTTTGGTTCATAATGACACCATGTGTCTAGCCCTGTAGGTAATATATATATCCATGGATAATGTAACAGCCCTAGTCTCTTGGACCTCAACCCGGCTAGACCCTTAGGCCCCAGTATCTTGGTCCTCAACCCGACTAGACTGCTGCAGCTTTTGATGCTTACAACCCAGTCTTTTCACGCCAAAAACATCATATTTATCAGCTAGCCTGGCTTATGACCCAGTCTTTTCACCATTCCAGTGTATAGACCGTAGGCAATCATAGGCATGCCGCCAAACCCAGAATTCTAAAAATTGAATAACATACTAGGCACACAATTTATTCATATTTCTCATTATTAATCTCTTTCTAATTTTCACATATTTAATCAAGGCACATTACCTTATTTTCACTTTTTTTTTCTCACTTTTCTCATTTTTCACATCTTTCTCATTTTTCTCACTTTTCTCACTTTTCTCATTTTTATCAATATCAATTCATTTCATTATTACACATATCTCATTTTTGCATTCACAACACATTACCCAATTACTTTGGGTATTTTCATATAATATGCATATTTCACATGTTACACAAATTAGCCATTTTCAATGGATTTTCACAATACATTTAACACATATACACATTATTCATACACAATCAATGAACCAAGTAGCTTAACACATTTTCCATCCAAAATGTATTAAGTCCAAATGTTATGCAAATATAAACATTATATTCAAAGTTTATACGTACCTCCACTAGCAACCCAAAGCAACCTAAAAACAAACTTCAATCCAATCTTTCTAACTTGCCCTTCACCGCTTGGATGAAGGAAATCAACCTCCCTCAATGCCTAAACCAAATATGATAGCAAATAATCATTTAGTATCACATTTAATGGCATTTCCAACATTAAACCATAATTACACATCACTCCTACAAATTTTCAAAAATTTAGCCTTTCCTTACTTCAACATTGGAATTCCATTCTACTACAATTAAATTAGTGTTTTAAGTTTATTTATATTATTAAAAACATATTTTAATACATTTAAATCATTTACATTATAAAAATACACTTTTTTACACAAAATCTCAAAAATGGCATAACCTTCCCCATTGAAGGTTTTCCATTCCAACACAATCCATTACTCATTCCAAGCCTATTTTCATCACTTTAAACACTAAATAACATGCTTAAACAAATAAAATCACAAAATTTGACCACTTTGGAAAATCACTTTTCCAAAACCCTAAATCTCCACTTCCATTCTCAAACTCCAACCCAACACCACCAAATCCAATATTTGACTTTAAAATACTTGTTTATGAATCAAAACAACTCATTTGGAATCAATTTGCATAATTAAAATTCATGTTTTCAAAACCCCAAAAATCCATAACGCTAAATTCTCTCTCTTCACCATTCTTTAACCAAACTCCATCATCTCTTCAATCTAACCTTAGAATCATTGTTAACTACCCAAAATAACATCATACACACCAATTCCAACAATTATTACATACTACATCAAAATCTCAAAACTCACATAATCTCATCTTCCATGGAATTCAAAGAAAAGAGATGAAAACTTACTAATTTTGGTGGAAATCACCAAAAATCCACTTGAAACTTTTTAATTCCTTCAATTTATGGACTATGGAAGAAGCAAAATCCTTGGTCTTCAAGCTTCCATAGAAGCCACGTCCTTGAAGAAGAAGAAGAAAAAGAAGAAGACTTTTAATATTCTTTTCCTTTCATCTTTTTTTTTAACCACACACACATATATATATATTAAAATATTTTAATATTTAATTATTTAATTATTTTTTTAATAAAATAAAAGTCCTAATTTCCCTCTTCCATTCAAAAATAATTTATTTTTGAATTATTTTATAAATTTTGAATTTATAAGATTTAATTACCAAAATACCCTTTTCTTTTAAAAAGTGTTGACTTTTATGTGTTATGTATATTTTGCATATATATCACATATATATTCCACTTTTTCATTTAAAATCCCTTCATTTTTCATTTAAAACAATTAATTTAATTTATCCTTTTAAATTATAATTTATTTTTTCAAATTTTCCAAAAATTTGAAATTTTCAAAAATTTTAGGATGTTACACATTCATTTTTTTTAATCTTTTGCTACACAAAGAGTTAACACATTTCAGCTCTATTCGGGTCCATTCTCAATCTCAATTCATCACATGACCTAACTCTACGTTGGTCAAGGCCTAATCTCTCTTAGGTCTATTAATACATGCAATACCATTCTCAATATCACTAGACACGTATTTGTATAAGGTAGTAAACACTCGATAACATTTTTTTTAATCATCCACATACACCTTCGTAAGTCATAATCACAATGTGACTTACTTTCCACATTTTCTTATATATCATATTTGTGTTCATATTAAAAAAAAATCTTATCACACAAATCATACAATTATACTCAATTCCTCTTTTACATACAACCTATACAAAGTTAACATTTATCACCTTTCAGAGAACATTATTATTTCATATTCTTTTGACATTACATAGGTTATTTATCAATTCAACATATATATACACTCTGACCACAATATAATTAACATCTTCCTTATTTAATCGCCCATCTCTTAAATAAGTTTCTTTATATATATATATATTTATTTATTTTATTATTATTTTTAACACCTCACATAAATCTTAGTCACATTTCCAATGTGACATCTCTCTCACATTTTTTTTTATGTATTTATCATACCCTTCATATCCCTTTTCATCATTTCCAATTCAGTTAACTAAGGTAACTCATTTTCATTTGTTTAATCATTTCTCTTTATTTCATAACAAATTTCTATATTATCAACCACATTACACGTTACATGATATTTTCATAAATAATATTACTCATTCAAAATTACTCCCGTGCTTATTAAACATTAAACTATCAACATCTAAACAATCTTCATCAAAATTCTCTTACAACTCTAAATTTCTAACTTACTACTTTACTTAAACTTCATTCTATTAATCTCACTTTCAAGAACTTTATAAATATTTTTTTATATTAATATAACATCAAAACACATCACTTTCACAATTATGGAAACCCATTTCAAAAATTTAAATTTCATATAATGCAACCAACAACATGAACCTTACCAAATCTCATCCATAGCACATTCTCAATCTTAAAATCATAACATTTACTTTTAAACAACACTAATGTGAGCTGGGATTTTCGCCCCCACTCCCGGTGGAATGGTTCTTGCGACTTCAGCACTGTTTAGGCTCGGGGCCTTAGAGAACACGGACCTAAGTTCGGAGAAAATGGAGTCACCATCCGGACGGGCCAAGAAAAAGAAAGGGGTCGATGACTCAATTCCTAAGGAATCCCCAACCCCTTAATCAGTTCGAAAAGTTGGGTACATGTGGGGAAGGTGAGAAATGGCCCAGCACCCCCACAACGCCCGGTTCATTGGAACCGGCCTCCTTTACAGGTCTTAATATTATAAAATTCTTAAGTATAACAACATTATCCATATTACATACATTAATTAAAAGAAAGCATCAATATATTAAAATTAAAGCAAAGTCCAAGCAAAATAAATAAATGGACACTCATCCGAAGATGGAAACATGTCCTTGCATTACATGCCTAAATAGGACACCCACCGAAAGGTAGAAACATGTCCTTTACATAGGTTCTAAAATAGAAAGGCAAATTAAATTACATGATATTTAACTAATGAGGTATCCAACAAGTGGAAACATACCTCTTACAAAATTTGGAAATCTAAATAAATTGATAAAAGTAAATAACCATTCATCATAAATAAATCATTCATCAAAGATATTAAATATCAATAGAAAGTAAACATCCATCCATGATAAATTAAATGAACCAAGCATTGAACTTAAATAAATTAAAGCACAAGAAATAAATCAAAGCATAATCAAATATAGAATTGAATAAGGCAAATAAAATTCCAATTATAGCTACTGTTTCTATTTAGGGCTCTTTATTTCATGTATTTAGGGTTTTGGAATCAATGGAATTTGGCTACTGTGACTTTAAGAGAATTAAAATAGATTGAGGATTTTAAGTTTTAAAATAAAATTCTTTGATTAACCAAACTAGTGTTTGAATGGTGTAAAATCGTGAAACTAGAATTTGGACTCTTTAAAACACTTTTAATTTATGGTTTCAAGTTTACTGTGTGAAATTAAAATATTTGTGTTTTTATGGTTTTTAAAATTTTAAAAGATTAGGGTTTAGAAAAAAAATTGGTGTTTAAGGTTTTAAAGGGGTTAGGGTTCACTATTTTAAGTTTGAAAGTTGCATTTGGATTTAGTGTTTTAGAATTAGGGTTTCGGTGGATGTTTAGGTTTTTTAGAATTTGGAAAAAACAATTTTATGGTTTTATGAAAGTAGACAAATGATTTAAGGTTTATATGAATAGAAAAGATGTTTTTAGGATTTGTTGTAAGAAACAGAATCAAATTTTTGTTTTGTTGAAAAACATGTTCAATTAGGGTTTTAAGATTTTGAAGAAGTAAAAATAACAATTTTAAGTCTTTTTGGAAAATAAAGCAACGAAATAAGGTTTTTAACTTTAGAAAAAAGGGAATTAAAGTTCTAGGGTTTTTTATTTTGAAAGACACAATTTCATAATCTTAGCTACTGTGAAAAAAAAAATAATTAATACATACCTCCTTTTGATGGTTTCTTCAAAAATAATTCTTCTTGGATAAACAAAAACAAAGGCAGTTGCTGCCTTTAATCAATTGTTAAAATGGATTTGCTTCTTCATCTCTCAAAAAGTTAGATTTGATTTCACTGCTTTCCCACTTAATTTCGGTTTCAAACTCTCCCAATTTTCGTCCCCAATTTCTGCTTATTTCCTCCTTTTTTTGTGTTGTTTAGTCCATATTTATAGAGGAATTCTATGGGTAATTCTAATTATTCATGACATACAATATTCAATAAGAAAAGGAAATCGAAACCTAATTGCATTAGGTTTTGAAAAAATTGCTTCGAAAAATTTCGCTAGCAAAAAAAAATTGCTGTGGAAAAATTGCCCTGGCGAAAAAAATTACCGCAGGAAAAATTGCGTTGGCGAAAAAGCTACAGCAGCTACGGGCGAAATGGGCTTGCCGGCCATTTCGCCTGCAGGAAACACCTGCGGGTGAAATGGCTTGGGCCATTTTGCCTGCAGGAAAATCCTGCAGGTGAAATGGCCCCAGGCCATTTCGCGCAGCTGACTCCCCCCTTTTTTTTCATTTTTTATTATTTATTTTTTGTTTATTACTATTATTGTTCATTTTTTATTAATATAAATTAGACACCAAACCAAATATTATTTAATTAAGATAACTAAAATTATTTTGGACTAATTAAAATGTATTGGACCGGACCGGGTCAAAAATTAAGGGTCTACAGTTTGCCCCCTGCTTGAACGATCTGAGACTTTAGTAAAAGAGAGTGAAAAGCAATAAGACTTAATTTTTGAGTAGGTTGAGGTTTTGGGTTCTGGACCCGAGAGATTTGGACACTCGATCCTAAACTAGACTTGGATACTCAATCCTAACTGGATTCGGATTGGGATAATCGATCCTAAATTTGCTTTGGATACTCGATCCTAAACTGGATTGGGATTGGGATACTTGATCCTAAATTGGGTTCGAATACTCAATCCTAAACTTGTTTTGGATACTCGATCCTAACTAGATTTGGATACTCGATCCTAAATTGGATTGGGATACGCAATCCTAAATTGGCTTTGGATACTCGATCCTAAACTGGATTGGGATACTCGACCCTAACTGGATTTGGATTGGGATACTCGATCCTAAATTGGGTTCAGATACTCGATCCTAAACTTGATTGGGATACTTGATCCTAACTGGATGTGGATACTCGATCCTAAGCTGGATTTGGATACTCAATCCTAAACTGGATTTGGATACTCGATCCTAAATTGGATTCGGATACTCGATCCTAAACTTGATTGGGATACTCGATCTTAACTGGATTTGGATACTCGATCCTAAGTTAGATTCGGATACTTGATCCTAAATTGGGTACTTTGACTTGAGATTTGAATTTGATTTGGGTACTTGGACCCGAGATTGGATACTCGGACCTGAGATTGAATTGATTTTGGTTTAATTTGGGTACTTGGACCCGAGATTGGGTGCTTGGACCCTAGGCTGAATTTGATTTGGGTACTTGGACCCGAGATTGATTTTGATTTGGGTACTCAGACCTGAGAATGAATTGGATTTGACTGACCTTTTATCAATTGAGAATTCTGACTGCTTTGGCTGTTCTATGCATTATGGTTCTTTCACCATCAAAATGGATCTTCATCGTTGGACCTTCCCTCTTTGAGATCGGGTCTTCACCCTTGAAACATGGATCTTTATCCATTGAAGATTGGGTCTGTACCCTTGAAACATGGATCTTTATCCACTGGAGGTCGGGTCTTTACCCTGGCTTCAGCTCTTTTTAGCTGGACTGATCTTTTGTCTTTTGCATCTTCATTCTTTTGAGAGTTCTAATGTCCCATTCTTTTGTTCTTCCTTTTTGCAAAAATTCTACTATTTTTAATTGGACCTTATATCCTCTCCTTGCCCCCCCTGAGTGGTAAAATATTTGTAAGTGAGTTTGAAAATATTTTATAAATAGACTCAAAAAATTGAAAAGGAGAAACTTTGTCCCCCTGTGTAGGCTCAAACCAAAGATTTTTTCCATGCAAGCTTTAATGATGTTTTTGCCGTGTAGTTCTTTGCACAAGCACTTATTTCTTCTCTTTGTAAAACGACCGGAGCTTCCATAAGCAAATAGGCTTTCCATGCCCCCCTTGATTCAATATCTTCTTTTGATTCATTACTTTGCAAGGTATTGGTTGTTCACTTTGACAAAGAATAGACAATATAAGACAAGAAAGTGTGACGTGATATGTTCATGTATGCATGACATGCATGATAATACTCACAACGGTTTCATTGACTCACAGACCGAGGTGATTAGCATAAGTATTCTTGTTGACTCCTTTTCGTATACTCGTTCAGGTCTTGCATTGGCATGATAGAAAGCTTTGCATTTATGGCTTTTTATCTTCAAGATGTTGAAAACAAGAGTGGTGGAGACCCCAAGTTACAGAGTTAGGGATACATCCATTTTAAGCTATGTTTCAGCCTGTTAGTTGGTAGCTTCTTTATAACCTTGTCAATAATCATTTCCTTTGCCCAATGTGTCCTTTGGAGGTTCAACATACTTCCCTTAACTTGAAGGCTTTGTATGACAAAACTTTTTTTTTTGAATTTTTATTTTGAAATCAAATGTTGGCTTTGCCAAATCAATGTCAATATACCTCAGGACTTGATTTTTCCAAATTAACATATCTATAACATGACAACCCTAGTTATCGTACTAAACTCGAAAATCATTTCTATTTAAGCAAGAATTGTTGCACTTCAGATAGGCACATACACATTACTTGGCCAAAGGTCTCATTTGAGTTTAAATACTGTCTATCTCATATGCATGCTTATCCAAACTATCTCCACTAATAGACTTTACCTACCAAGAGAGATCAACAGGTCTTTGATAGGCTTGAAATGGGGTCTATAAGGGACACTGGTTAAAATGAAGGCCATTTTGAGTGGGAGCCGATGTGACACAATGGACAAACCTTCACACTATAAATTTCTTGTTTGAATTTTAGGCAGCTTGTAGGCAATCTTGTTAGACTCCAAATTCCTTCTATCTTCTTGGCATTAATCTGGATCTTGATTAGGACAGTCTTTGCCCTTGCAAAAAGTTTAAGACCCAAATTCATTTCTTTTCTTCTTTTCCCTTTTCTTTCGTCTTTATTTTTCTTACTCTTCTCTTCTTTCTCTTTCCTTACTCTTCCCTTTCTTTAAGCATTTTATCATTTTGTCCTTCTTCCTTGTAGGACTGTCAAGTACAGAACTTTCAAGAACTGAATGGTCTTCCTCTTTTCCTTTGATTTTGATTGAATCTTTGGTTGGGTTGGACTAATCCAAGTCAAACTGTCCAAATGGAAGCCTTTTGCTGCTTAGGTAAAAGAGAACTTAGTTGGCTTTCTGAACCACCTTTTTAGGTTTTCTTTTCTTGTTGTTTTTTCCTTTTCTTTTCCTTTTCTTTTTCCTTTTTCTTTCTTTTCTTTTTCTTTTGTCCTTTTTCTTTTCTTTCTCTTCTCTCTCTTTTGTTTGGTTCTAGCTCTAAAAAATTTGTCTCGTTTGTACTATGCTTGGGCTTCCAATAATGGATGAGTGGAGTAATATAAACCTTTAGGGATAAATCATTTGTTACTCTAATGATGATGTTATTTTGATATATTGGAGATATTAAGGGAACTTCAACTACCCTTATGGTCTTGAAAACTTCAACTACCCTTATGGTCTTGAAAACTTCAACTACCCTTATGGTCTTTAAAACATCAACTATCTTTATGGTCTTGAGAACTTCAACTATCTTCATGATCTTGACCAATCATTGCTTTCTTTGATCTTCTTGCCTCTTTATCTTAATGATCATAAGAATTGTCAAAAGTATCAAAAACAGCTCAGGGTAGATTATTGGAATTTTTAAGCCAATGAAAAGAAAGTTAAAATTTTATGAAGGCTCAAAGGGACAACTAGGGATTGATATTTAATAGGGTGGATACAAGTTGTTGGCTAACAAAACAATGCCTAGATTATTTCTCCCTTAAATAAGCAGAGTTCAATTTCACCTCGAAAGTTTGTCAAAGCATGTTCTAAGAATGACTAGGACCTAGACAAAGGTAATTATGCAGGAGCGCTCTCTAAGTAAGCATACACAACTCAATGCTATAGAGCAATTCCTTCACCTAGTAAAGTCATTCGAGTCATGATGCATAAATATATTAATTCATGAATTATCAAGCTAGATTCCTCATAGGTTGAGCACCAAAATGAACAAAGACCAACAGAAATTTTGATGAAAGTAATTTATTCAAACAAACATAATTTGAAAAATAAGATTGTTCCAATTAAAATATGAAAGAAAGTAAAATTGAAAAGCAACATTCAAGCTAAGGAAAGTTCGTTGAGTTTAAGCTTCTTTTCCCTTCACATCTTCAGTATTTCCATCTTGAAAGGATAATAAAACAAAATCTTCTTCCAATCCTTTTCCCACCATGAAGGTTACCGGTGGAGGTACTCTTCCAAACTTAGGCAAAGGGTTGTTCTTGGTATTGGGCTTATCCGGCTCGGGTAGCTTACCACTGTAGATTAAATCTTGGATCTCATGCCTTAAACAAGCACATTTATCTATTTCATGCCCTCGCATTTGATGAAATTGACAGAAGGCCTCAGCATTGAAGTTTGGTGGTAGTGGATTACGTAGTGGTCAAGGAGCTAACGGTTGCAACAACCCTTTCTTTTGCAACTTGCTAAAATCCCAAGATAGAGGTTTCCCCAGTTCTGAGAATTGTCTTTTATTTCCTTGACCAGTTACATTAACATCAACTTCTTTTTGCGTGCTTTGATTGCTAGGCTGGTAATTCCCTTTCTCATTCCTTCTTATTGAAAAGTGATTCTTCTCCCTTTCCCATTCTTCAATTTGTAGACCAGCTTGGAGAAGATCTTTGAAATCCCTTATAAGGGTGTGAGACATCCTTTCACAGAGATTGGGCAGGACGCCTCTCACGATTATCCTTATTTGATCAGATTCATCAAGCCTTTTCTTGAGCAAAGTAGCCTTGTTTCTCCATCTTTTGATATAGTCCATAAAATTCTCGTTTGGCCTTTCTCTAATGGACTCCACTTCCGTTAAGGTAACTTCCATCTCGACATTATACCCATATTGCTAAATAAAAGCCTTGTATAGCAGATCCCAATCTTTTTGAGTACTATCCTCTAAGGTGTTGAACCAATTTTGGATAACAGGATCCAATGAGAGCATAAAGTACCTTAGAGTTTGAGCCTTAGTAGCTCGGGCAGACTGCATAGCAGTGATTTACTGCTTCACATGGAGATGAGGATTTCCGGTGCCATTGTACTTTTCAAAAGATGGCATTTTGAACTTGTACGGGACTTCATCATCTAGCTCAAATAGTTTATCAATCTTGGACATCTCTTCGGTTTTCAGCTTCTTCTCAAATTTCTTTTCTAAATCATCAATCATCTTTTCAACGTCGGATGTCTCGGTCTTTTCAATAGTTGCTTTCTCAACAACCTTAGGTTTCTTTTTCTTCTCTTGAGCATCTTGGTAGTATTGAGCCCAATCATCATCATCATTAATGATCACTTTTTCATCATCAAAAACCACTTCACCAACTTTATTCTTCCCTTTGTCCTTTGGTTTCTTAGTGTTAGCAGATGCCTTGGCATGACTCTCTAAAATTGCAGTCAATTGATTCTTCATGGTCTCGGCCATGGCCTCTTTTATTTCTTCCATTTTGGCATTGAGGGCTTCATCCACCATTCTTTGAATTTGTTCGGGATCCATTGCTTTTGGTGAGCAAGTGATTGAGTCGTTGCTAGATACTTCATCTCCGGCGTAGGTCAGATTGTTGTAAGCTTTTGAACTATCGTAATCTAGGGCTGTGAGCCAGAAAGGATTAATGATATGAGATGCAAATGTATGCATGTATGCATGTATGCACAAACAACTAATAAACAAGGATAATTAGGACGTTCCTTCCAACCTTATATCATCCACATACGAATGGCGAGTCTCTTTTCCTAGGTATATGGTTAACAAAATACCAACATGGGGCATCTTGTTTTCAAATACTTCCCTCGGATGTTTCAACCAATAGTTATATTTTCAAAAATGGAAATTAGTTAATAATAATTCCCATTAATTAGGTTTTAATCCATTTATCCAACTATAGTAGCTTTGATGCTATATCGGTTTAAAACAAAATTAAGAGGTTTATTATAGATAGATTTCTCACTTGAAAAGAGTAACTAATGGTTCATGCCAAAAACAAGCCCATGGTTAATTTATTCTTAGTATAAACTAGGCTCACAATTGATTTTTGGTAATTCGTAATTGACCTAAATAATTTGCAAGCTCTTTGTAAGAAAAGGTTAGATAAAAATAATTTTATTTCTAAGCCCATTGTAAAAAGATTTTAGAAAAAAAAAATGAATTTTGGGCTTAGTATTTGGGCCATGAGCAAAATAATTTTTGATTTATTTTTAGAAAAGTCTTATGTCCAAAGACCATCTTAAAAAATTTTTGAAAATAGCTTTGGTCTTTTGGATTTTAAAGAAAATATTTATTTTGAGCTTACAATGTACTTAGGTCATATTAGAAAAAGAGCAAACCAAATAAGCCATGATTTAAGCCAAGATAAATTAACCATAGTCAAACAACATGCATTTGGGGTAGAACCTAAGGAAAGTAACTAGGCCAATTACATTAGCTTTAGTCTTTGAGTTAAAAAGGCTTAGGTTCCCATAGCAAGTATATACCAAATGGTACGAGGCTATGAGTGGTTATGTCATGCTCGATCTCCATACCTTGAATGAAAGTATGGTATCCCTTACATAACACAACACGGGTAACATGGGCGTCCTAACTTAAGCACACGATGCAATCTAAGATGATGCAATGGATAATATCATTGTAAGAAAGAATAGAATAATATAAAGACCAATAGAATTAACTTCTCTTATCCCTAGTGGAGTCTCCACTATGAGCGGGGATTTTCGTCCCCACTCCCAGTGGAATGGTTTTTGCGACTTCGGCACTGTTTAGGCTCGGGGCCTTAGAGAACGCGGACCTAAGTCCGGAGAAAATGGAGTCGCCACCAGGACGGGCTGGGAAAAAGAAAGGGGTGGATGACTCGATTCCTAAGGAATCCCCAACCCCCTAATGGATTCGGAAAGTTAGGTACGTGTGGGGAAGATGAGAAATGACCCAACACCCCCACAACGCCCGGTTCATTGGAACCGGCTACTTTTACAGGTCTTAATATTATAAAATTCTTGAGTATAACAACATTATCCATATTACATACAATAATTAAAAGAAAGCATCAATATATTAAAATAAAGCAAGGTCCAAGCAAAATAAATAAATGGACACCCATCCGAAGATGGAAACATGTCCTTACATCACATGCCTAAATAGGACACCCACCGAAAAGTAGAAACATGTCCTTTACATAGGTTCTAAAATAGAAAAGCAAATTAAATTACATGATATTTAACTAATGAGGTATCCAACAAGTGGAAACATACCTCTTACAAAATTTGGAAATCTAAATAAATTGATAAAAGTAAATAACCATTCATCATAAATAAATCATTCATCAAAGATATTAAATATCAATAGAAAGTAAACATCCATCCATGATAAATTAAATGAACCAAGCATTGAACTTAAATAAATTAAAGCACAAGAAATAAATCAAAGCATAATCAAATATAGAATTGAATAAGGCAAATAAAATTCCAATTATAGCTACTGTTTCTATTTAGGGCTCTTTATTTCATGAATTTAGGGTTTTGGAATCAACGGAATTTGGCTACTGTGACTTTAAGAGAATTAAAATAGATTGAGGATTTTATGTTTTAAAAGGTTGATAAAATTCTTTGATTAACCAAACTAGTGTTTGAATGGTGTTAAATCGTGAAACTAGAATTTGGACTCTTTAAAACACTTTTAATTTATGGTTTCAAGTTTACTGTGTGAAATTAAAATATTTGTGTTTTTATGGTTGTTAAAATTTTAAAGAATTAGGGTTTAGAACAAAATTAGGGTTTAAGGTTTTAACGGGGTTAGGGTTCACTATTTTAAGTTTGGAAGTTGCATTTGGATTTAGTGTTTTAGAATTAGGGTTTCGGTGGATGTTTAGGTTTTTTAGAATTTGGGAAAAACAATATGATGATTTTATGAAAGTAGACAAATGATTTAAGGTTTATATGAATAGAAAAGATGTTTTTAGGATTTGTTGTAAGAAACAGAATCAAATTTTGGTTTTGTTGAAAAACATGTTCAATTAGGGTTTTAAGATTTTGAAGAAATAAAAATAACAATTTTAAGTCTTTTTGAAAATAAAGCAACGAAATAAGGCTTTTAACTTTAGAAAAAAGGGAATTAAAGTTCTAGGGTTTTTGATTTTGAAAGACACAATTTCATAATCTTAGCTACTGTGAAAAAAAAAACAATTTATACATACCTCCTTTTGATGGTTTCTCCAAAAATAATTCTTGGATGAACAAAAACAAAGGAAGTTGCTGCCTTTAATCAATTGTTAATGGCTTTGCTTCTTCGTCTCTCAAAAAGTTAGATTTGGTTTCACTGCTTTCCCACTTAATTTCGATTTCAAACTCTCCCAATTTTCGTCCCCAATTTCTGCTTATTTCCTCCTTTTTTTGTGTTGTTTAGTCTATATTTATAGAAGAATTCTATGGGTAATTCTAATTATTCACTGCATACAAAATTCAATAAGAAAAGAAAATTGAAACCTAATTGCATTAGGTTTCGAAAAATTTGCGTCAGAAAATTTTGCTGGAGAAAAAAAATTGCTGCGGAAAAATTGTGCTGGCAAAAAAAATTGCCGCAGGAAAAATTGCGCTGGCAAAAAAGCTATCGCAACTGGCTGCAGCAGCTGCGGGAAAAATGGGCCTACGGGCCATTTCGCCCGCAGATAATTTCTGCTGGCGAAATGGCTTGGGCCATTTGGCGCAGCCGACCCCCCCCCCCCCTTTTTTCGTTTTTTATTATTCTTTTTTTTTGTTTATTATTATTATTTTTCATTTTTTATTAATATAAATTAGACACCAAACCAAATATTATTTAATTAAGATAACAAAAATTATTTTGGACTAATTAAAATGTATTGAACCGGACCGGGTCAAAAATTAAAGGTCTACAACTAATTCATTTCCTTACACTAATTAACATCATCAATTAGATATCCTACTTTTACATACTGAAACCCTAAATCATGTATCATTCATTTTTTTTATGAACTCTTTGTTTTAAATTATTAAAACTCCATATTCCTTCTTCATACTTCTACCCGTATGCATATAAATTTTCATAATTGTTCTTATTCATTTGTCTCATGAAATTAATTTATTACTCATGCACACAAAATTGTTTGACTTCCTTAGTTTCATGTCACTCTTACTTTCAATTTTTATATTCCTTACCAATTCTTTATAAAAGCTTGTAAACTTTTATCCATGTGCACTTGACACATATATGGACTTATATTTAAAGTTTTAGATTTTTCCAAGTTGATTTAATATATTTAAAATCAAATCGTCAAAAATCAGAGAATCTGTCTCTTTAATAATTTCTCTGGCAGCACTCGATTGTCCATTTTTTTCAGGTATCAAACCTTAATAAACATTCATGAAATTTTAACCATATGTCATAGGAATACATATGATATTGTGTGTAAATTTTTAGATGTTTCTAGGTTGGTTTACCATAGTTTCTAAATTTATTGTTTCTCAATTTCTATAGATTCTGAGTTGCTGGAACTTCTCCAACAATTTATGTTCTTCTACCTCTCTTAATTAGTAATTCCTCTTTAAAAATTATGAAATTTTATACATTATATTCTAACATATAGAAAAACTTTTTATTATATTTTCAAACTCATCCAAAATTTCTAGATTTGTCCAAAAATTCAGACAATATCACTTTGCAGTACATCTATAAAATTTTATGTAACTATCATGCTCATTTAACAAACTTTTTATTTTTTATATCTTAAATCATTTCCTAGATTTTTTTTCTATTTTCACTTTTTCATCAATTGAATCAGTTATGAATTTTAAATTTTAAATAAAAGTTTCAAAAATTCTTAATCCATAATCTCTAGAATGACGCTTCCACTGCGCCACTCTGATCTATGCAAACCAGACGCCATCTCAACTCATATCCATTATATCAAATGGACATTGCCACATCTGGGATCAGATAAATTGTCAGTGCCAATGCATGCATCACAATTGAAAATTATTTTTTTAAAAATTCTAATTTTCTCTCTCTAACAACCTACCTAGGTCGAGAACCTCAAACCTAGGCTCTGATACCAAAATAAATGTAACACCCTTATACTCTATATATGTACAATACATATTTTCAGCATATGTAAAATACACATATACGGTATAAAAATATCACAGACCGATTTAATAAAAATTTTTACATTTCTGTTTTAAGATTTCAAATACTAATATATAAAATAAATAGTATATAAATATTCTTTGCTTGTTATAGGAATCCAAAATAAATATTTTATATGAAAATCTCTGGAAAAAAATTTGCCAGAGTTTTGTTTGTAATTTGGACGTTCTCAAAATTCAACAAAACGCAACCTGCATAAAGCAAACACTCCCAATAAAAATCAATTCACCATTTCACCAATACTTCTCAATTTCTCCATATTTTCTCAAAATACTTATATGTAGATATATAAATTTACAACACATATAAAATCAGATCTGAACAAATTATTCAAAACATTCTTTACAATTTACATTATATACTTCAAAAAATATATCATAACATATATAATATCAAAATACATTGTAATATCAAATATCTACATGTTAGCAATTGGCTCTGATCTTGATGTACCAAAAAAAAACAACTCTTCAAGCTCAATAAATACAAACCTAGACCCGACTAGGTCTAGTAGAACTCTCCGGATCTACCAAATTATCCATGACACCTGCGCGACGAATTACAATCGCACTAAGTCAAAGCCTAGTGGTACAAACTTTAATAAAAACAATAAAACTCAATGCAATGCCAATGCACAATGCATATAAATGTCACATCATTCTACTTTCTTATATTTTTCAAATATTTCATAATCACAACTCATAGCATTATATTGCTCAATTGTATCACAATTCATAATTCACATTAAAGCAAAGACAAGCATGGACCCAAAAAGGATCTAATATGTTATTCAAATTTCAGAGTTATTGCTTTAGTCCATAATGATTTCATGTGTCTAGCCCCGTAGGCAATATATCCATGGATAATGTAACAGCCCCAGTCTCTTGGACCTCAACCCGGCTAGACCCTTAGGCCCCCAGTATCTTGGCCCTCAACCCGGCTAGACTGCTATAGTTTTTAAGGCTTACGACCCAGTCTTTTTACCCCAAAAACATCATATTTATCAGCTGGTCTGGCTTACGACCCAATCTTTTCACCATTCCAGTGTTTAGCCTGTAGGCAATCATAGGTATGCCGCCAAACCCGGAACTCTGAAAATTGAATAACATACTAGGCACACAATATATTCATATTTCTCATTATCAAATTCTTTCATAATTCCTTTATCAAAACTTTTCTCATTTTCTCATTATCAAACTAGGCACATTGCCTTATTATATCATCTTTTTCTCACTTTTTTTTTCATTTATTCATTTTTTTCATTATTAATCTCTTTCTCATTGTCACATATTCAATCTAGGCACGTTGCCTTATTTTCATATTTTTTTCTCATTTTTCTCATTTTTCACATCTTTCTCATTTTTCTCATTTTTCTAATTTTTCTCATTTTTATCAATATCAATTCATTTCATTATTCCACATATCTCATTTTTGCATTCACAACACATTACCCAATTACTTTGGGTATTTTCACATAATATACATATTTCACATTCTACACAATTTAGCCATTATCAATGGCTTTTCACAATGCATTTAACACATATTTGACATTACAAATGTCAGAGCACATTATTCATACTCAATCAATGAACCAAGTAACTTAACACATTTTTCAACCAAAATGTGTTAAGCCCAAATGTCATGCAAATATAAATAATATATTGTACATACCTCCACTAGCAACCCAAAGTAAGCTTAACACAACCTCTAATCCTATCCTTCCAACTTGTCCTTCACCACTTGGATGAAGCAAACCAACCTCCCTCAATGCCTATACCAAATGTGATCATACATAATTATTTAATATCACATTCTAAGGTATTCTTAACATCAAACTATAATTAAACATCACTTTAAACCAAATCCCAAAATTAAGCTTCACCTCACATTAACTTAGAAAAACCATATCAAGCCATTTAAATTAGTATTTTAAGTTTATTAATATCATTAGAAACATGTTTTAGCATGTTTAAACCAATTACATTGATTAACCACATGCTTATGCTCAAAACCCTAAAATGACATAACCTTCACCATTGAAGGATCTCCATTCCAACTCAATCCAATTATCATTTCAATCTTATTTCCACCACTTATATCCTTAAATAACATGATTTAAGCATTAAAATCAAACAATTAATCATTCTTTGAAAATTCATTTTTCCAAAACCCTAAATCAATACTACCATCTTCAAACTCTATCCAAACTTAACTAAATCCATCATTTGATTTTAAAATCCTTGTTTATACATCAAAACAACACATTTGGAACAAAATTACACAATTAAAACTCATGATTTCAAAAACTCAAATGTTCCATAACCCTAAATTCTCCCTCTTCACCAAACTCAACTTAAATTCAACCATTTCTTAAATCTAACCTTAAAATCATTGTTAATCACTTAAAATAACTTCATACATATCCAAATAAATAATTAAATCTTAGAACCTCAAAAATCCAAAACACACATATTCAAACTTTCATGGAAATCTAAAGAAAAAGTGAGTAAACTTACTAATTAAAGAGAAAATTCTTAAAAATTCACTTGAAACTTTGTAAATATTTCAATTAAATGAGTTTGGAAAAAAGAAAATCCCTCTCTCGAAGCCATGAAAGTCATCCTTGAAGGAAAGAAGAAGAAAAAGATGAAAAAGAAAGTGATTTTCTCTTTCCTCCAACTCACATTTTCAACCTTATATATATTATTATTTTAATATATTTTTAATTAATTAATTAATTATTTAATTAATTAAAATTCCAAAATATTATCTTCCATCCAAAATTATTTATTTTTGAATAATTTTATTAATTTTAAATTTCTAATATTTAATTACCAAAATACCCTTTTACTTTGACTTTTCTTTTAAAAAGTGTTGACTTTTATATGTTGTATATATTTTACATATATATCACATATATATTTCACTTTTTCATTTAAAATCCCTTCATTTTTTATTTAAAATTATTAATTTAATTTATTCATTTAAATTATAATTTATTTTATTAAATTTTCAAAAATTAGAACTTTTACAAAATTTGGGATATTACACATATGCATAAGTAATGTGTATCTTATATACACATTAAATGTACCTTATATGTGTATTATATATATTAAGTATGTAATGTATTAATCCAACATATACAATTAATATACCATATGTATATATTATATATACTCTAGATATATATATATTGAGTATATATAAAATTTTATATTTTCAAAATCACAGATGTGATATTCTATATATATATATTTTTTATTTTTTTATTTTTTAGGGTTTACAACTAAAGAAGATAATAATTTGTAATTTTGAGCCCACTAAATTTAACCCCACACTTTATTTAACACAACACTTAATCATAAACGCTCTTAAAATGCTCTTGACCTAATACAAGGGTAATAGTTAAAACAACAAGGTTCAAGCTAATGGTGTTGTGAAAAAGAAAGAACAGAAAAATAAAATAAGCTCAAAATTGGCTAACTAAGGTTGGATATAAGGTTAGTCTATTTAAGCCAAAATGGGTTCACCTAATTGCCTTAATCATATTGATGCCTAATTGAAATTTTTGTGTAGTCTCAAAATGCATGTCAAAGTAAGTTCTAGCAATTCATCAATCAAAGATGTTTACACACAAAAAGAATAATAAGTTGATGGCTTAATTCCTCACTAGTTTAAAGGCAATGCAAGGAAAACCAACAAAATTGACAATAGGCACCAATTCTAATCAATTCTCAAATTCATGCTTCAAAAATTCAAAAGTCATCTATCAACAATTTTATAACAATTGAACTTTCCAAAATTCATTTATTCAAAGAAAAATATTAACTAAACTTAAACAAAGATAAATTAAAAGTAAAAACACCAACTGCACCCCACACTTAAAGATTCATATTGTCCCCAATGTGAGCATGCATAAATTAAAAGAGAGAGTTCAGATGAAATCTAATATCCATCGTTCCCATATGCGATATGAAGTGCTCCTTCCATCCATAATGCAATTGTCTCCCATTTGTGAGAAGATGAATAGCATGCAATTCTGAAAGGTACCCAATGTATTGCAAAGCCTAGGTAGCATCCTTTGAAGAGCAATTGTCCAAAGGGAACATGTGAAGGTTGTCTTATGGTGATCCTCCAATGCTATAGGAATTTGGTAAAAAATGTTTTCAGTTTGCAACATGGTTATATCCATTTTTTGCTCCTCCTCACCACCGAGAGTGGAAGAGATGATCATTTGTTGCATACTATTCTCCCCATCAAAAACATATTTCAAAATTTTTGGGGTCTTTTTAGGTTCAACCAAGTTTGGTTGATCTCTTTCTCCTCCTCTTTAGCAATCGGAAGGCCCCTCTCAACAACCTCAGAATTTAAGATTAAATTGCACTCCTCAATTTCTAAATTGAAAAATTAGGCTCTACTTCCAAGGTCATGGCCATCTTAAGCTCATCATCATTATCTTCACTAACTTCCTTGGAGGGCATGTCGTAGAGTTCAGAAAGTTGCATACATTGCTTCTCATCCTTAAATCTATTTGGGAGTGGGATTTATGGCATATAAGGATTCGGAGGCTCATGCAGTTGTGATGAAGTTGATACTTCCAAATTCTCCTCCTCCTTTGATTGACTTGGCTCCTCTATGTTGGGTTGTATTTCCTCGCCATTTTCTTCTTGATTAATACTTGCATCAAAGGAATCACAAAATTTATTATATATCACCTGTTCACTCCTCAAATTTCTAATTGCATTGACTTGCTCTAATTGGCTAGGAAATTCCTCTTTTTGGTGTGCTTGGAGTTGATTTGCCAGTTGCCCAATTTGAGTTTCCACCTTCTTCAATGATACCTCCAAAGAATCAAACCTCTTATTGCTCCCTTCCTGATTTTGTGAACTAATTTGAAGGAAAGCATTCAAATTATCTTCCGCTATGGGTTTCTTGAATTGATCTTGATTTTGTGTACTAATTTGAATAAAGGCATTCAAATTATCTTCCAAAGTGGGTTCCTTAAGTTGATCTTGATTTTGTGTGCTAATTTGAATAAAGGCGTTCAAACTATCTTCCAATGAGGGTTTCTTAAGGTGATCTTGATTTGAGTATTGTTCTTGAGAGTAAAAACTTCTTTGGCAAGGTTGAAAAATTGTTGAGGTGGAGTTTGTTGTTAGTTTTTCCAAGAAAATTTTGGGTGGCTTCCCCAGCTTTGATTATAAGGATTGGAATATGGGTCATTCCCACCCCATTGTTGGAAAGGTTCAAAGTCATATGCTTGCTCTTGCTCCTCTTGGTATTGTTCAAAACAATTGAACACATGTTTGTACTATGTCCTATATTGCCACATGTTGCACATACTTCATGAGTAGGCATAGGTGCTTTTCCTCTTGCATTTATCATAGCAAGTTGATTCGTTAATTTTGCTAATTGCCATGCCATGTCAGAATTAGCGTTCCCCTCATAAACTCCCCGGTGCCTTGAAAACTGCATCTTTACAAAAAACACTGAGCAATTCAAAGAAAATAAACAAATAATTAAAAAAATCAAACTATTACTACTTAAACAGCCTTCCTCGGCAATGGTGCCAAAAACTTATTGTGCTTTAATTAAGTACTACTACAAAGCAACACTCGCAAGTATATGAGGTAATTGTAGCAATGGTGATCACCCCAAGGTCATCTCACAAGGAAGGTGTTGTTCATAACAATTTGATTAAAGCAATTAAATTTAAATGAACGAGTGTGTGATGATTGCAATATTGTTGAAAGTAAAATAGCAAGTGAACAATTAACGTGTTCTTAGAATTGGTTTAATTCTTAGAAAGATACCTAGGGTTGTAGATCAATTCAATCCAAGCTTAACTCTCAAATTATCCATTAATGTGACCATGTATTTTAATTTGTTCCTTGAATTTAATTAGCCAATTACCAATCCATTAGTTTTCACATTCATGAATTAACAATAACCAATTTTTTTTTCATTTGCAAATTAATAAAACCCTAGTACTTATATTTCTAATTCATTCATAGGGTGGGTGGTTGATTGTATAGTTCCAATATTGAATTTCACCTCTCAGTCCGTCATCCAATATTAAAAGATTAATAGGTAGCTAATCTATCAACATAACATTCAATCCAATACAATCAACCATCAACAAGGTATATTAATGGAAATATCAAATCAAGTCATTCAATCAAGTCTAATACAAACCCTAGGCATGGGAAAATTAGCTCAACATTATCAATTTAGAACAAGCATTCATCTCAATACAAATCAAATCACAATTGTCCATTGAAATATATTAATTCTCTTAATAAACAACAACAATCTATAAATGAACTAAAAGAGAAAATAGAAAAACCCCTTTGAAGATACTAAGAGTAGGACTACTAGTCTTCCTCCTAGCTCCACTTTGATGTTGATAAAGAACTCAAGCCCTCTTCAATTGATGATTCTACCTTTGAAAGATGGAATGGAGCTTTCTCAAGTCACCAAACCTTCAATGAAGCTTTCTTCAAACACCAATCTTCAAGAGCTTGTTAACCCAATTTATCCCAAAGAACCAAGTTGAAGTGTGTCTATGGAAGAAGATGAAAATGGAGGATGGTGATGGTGGTGTATCCCTCTCCAAGAAGGAGAAGAATGGAGTGGAATTGGAGAGTGTCACCCTCTCGCAGCAGTGTCCCTCTCTTTCTCCCTTCCTCTCCTTTTTAATTTTTTCAAAACACTAAGAGTGCTTACCAACTCACCACACTCACCTTTGTCTCCCATTTTTTCTTTGTTTAAAATTTCTTCCATAAAATTAGACACCCTTTTTCTTCTTTTAATATTTCTTTTGGCAAAAGCAAGGTCTTTGTCCCCCACTTGTGCCCCAATTTGTGCAAATAATTCAAACATCTCAAGGGTGATCAAGGGTGACACGGCCAAGCTTCTGGCCGTGTCTCTCAATTCTCTTAGGACACGGCCAAGCTTGCTGGCCGTGCCTCTCACTTCTCTTGGGACACGACAAAGCTTGCTAGCCATGTCCCTTGCTGCCTTTTTCCTCTCAAGAGGTGACATGGCCAAGCTCCTGGCCATGTCATGTGACACGGCCAGTGGCTTGGCCATGTCTCTTGCTAGTGTCTTCTTCTGCCTTCTTTCTTTTCTTTCTTTGGTTTTATTCCTTAGGTGAGACACGGCCAGTGGCTTGGCTGTGTATCTTACCCGTGTCAGTTTTTGCCTCTATTTCTTTGGGGGAAACGACCAAGCTTGCTTGACTTGGCCTTGTCTCTTGTTTTCTCCTTGCCTTAGTGAGTGACACGACCAAGCTTGCTTTGACTTAGTCATGTCTTGCTTGATTCATGCTCTTTCATCATTTTTTTGATCCATCCAAGGGAGTTTTTGCACTTTAACCTAAAACCAACACTTCAAACAAAATTTAAACACAAATCAAATGAAAAATTAACTAAAAACAAATAATATTACTTTAAAAATACAATCATAAATGATCTAAACAGCAGGCGCCCCCAGCAACTTCGTTGCCCAGCACCCAACCTCGTTGCCTAGCTCCCAGTAGCTTGCCGAGCAGCCCTCATAGCAACGCTCACCCAGCAATGCAACAGCCCACGCTCACAGTTGGTTCCAGCATCCTATCAGTCCGCGGGCCTATGCACCAGCGCATTGGCCAATTTTGCCAAAAACCTTATTAAGCTTGAACGTTTTAATTTTTTTCTAGAACATATTATATTTCCTTAACATATTAGGTTTTTCATTGGTATTAAAGACTTTGGAGGGGACTTTTCATTTTTTGGAGACTTGGGACTTTTTGGCTGGGATTTTTGGACTTCAACAAGGGACAACAAAAACCCTAACAAAGCAAGGAAGAAAAAGATAGGAAAAGAAGGAAGACAAAAGAAAAAAAAAGAGACAGAATTATACAAAGGCAGTGAACACATTGCCTTGGTTTTTGCTCAGCCAGAATTTCATCCAACAATTGTGGTGAAGCCAACAATGATGGTAAATTCTAAATTAATTCTATATAACATGTTTTAGTGATTTTAAAACATTAAATATGTTTGTTATTTGTCTACATAGATTCTAGTTAGCTATGCCCTTTAATTTTAATTCGTGTCAATTTATATGAAGCATGAGTTGTTGACATTATTTATTATTCATATAAAATAAATCCATAATTGTTAAATTAATTTCTAGTAGCTTAGACGTGTTAAAATTCACCTTTTTTTAGTGCACAATCATTTAATTTCAATATATTATAGTAATCTAAAATTTATAAATATCACAGTAGCTTATCCTTCCAACACCAAAACTTTAACCCTATTTTCATAAACCTTAATTTTTTACAGTAACCTAATCTCTTTCAAACTCTAAATTTATTTTCCAAATAAATCCAAACCCTAATCCACAAATTAAAAATTCTAGTTTGTAAATCTATTGTTTAAATATGATATTTAAATATAGGATTGATTATTTATTCATGTGTGTTTATGATATGTCTTGATGAATGATTTATTTATGATGAATGATTGATTATTTTTATTGATTTATTTTGGTTTCAAGAATTGTAAGAGGTATGTTTCCATGATTGGATACCTCAATTGTTAAGTTTCATATAATTCAATTTATTTTAAGTTTCAGATCAATGTAAAGGATACATTTCCACCAATTGGTGGGTATCCTATTTTATTTATTTTCTTTTGGACATTGAACAATTGTAAAGGCATGTTTCCATCCATTGATGGGTTCCTATTTGTTTATTTTGTTTGAACTTGTGATTATTTATAAAGTAATTATTTATTCTTATGATTGCATGTATTATGGATGATGTCATATTAACTAAGAATTTTATAATATTAAGACCTGAAAAGGAAGCGGATTCTAATAAATCAGGCGCTGTGGGGGTGTTGGATCATTATTACCTTCCCTACGCGTACTTAACTTTTCGAACCCATTAGGGGATTGAGGATTCCTTAGGAATCGAGTCATCCACCCCTTTCTTTTTCCTAGCCCATCCGACTAGCAATTTCATTTTTCTCCGGGCTTAGGCCCATGTTCTCTAAGACCCCAAGCCTAAAAGTGTCGGAGTCATAAGAACCATTCCACATAGGAGTGGGGGTGAAAATCCCCATTCACAGTAAGCACTACTGGAACTTCTTGGATTTTTAGCTCTAGTTCGATACAGTCGGACTACATCAGGTCTAGTTGTACCTACTGTAGTATGCTGAAGTTTTTGGAGTATTCAGTGACTATGAGCTCTACTGGATGTTCTGAGGATTTTTCATGAGTTGGGTATGTTTAGACTTTACAATAGTCCAGTCGGGATATGTAGACCATCCATCAAGTGGGAGTGACATTAAGCGTGAGCTCTTCTAGGAGGATTTGTCAGTTTAAGGCTCGGTATGCTTAGTTCGTTGCATAGCTCATGTTTCTGGTTAGCTCATACTTTGTCTAATCCGCTCGTGTTTTATCTAATCAGCTCATCCTTTGTGCATTCTTTATTTTATTTGACTCAATTTTAGAGCATTCATGCTCATTACTTTGTTGCTAATTAGTTCGGTAGATGTTTAGTGAGTTTGATCAGGAATAACAGGCTTAGCTCAGTATTTTCATTCCTTAGCTTGGTAAGGCAAACTACTTTTTTGAGTCCGGTCGGCATAGCTGATAGTTTGGTTGAGCTTTGGAAGAATCTTCAATAAATTTTAGGTCCTGCAAAATGTATCTTGCTACAAATATTAGTCCTATTCAATTTGATTACCTAAGATCAAAATAGAGGCCAATAGTTTGGCTAACAATCTCCCCCTTTTTGACTTTGGCAATTACATTGAATTATTTTTAAAATTAACCATTAAAAGTTTTCATGCCTAATGAGTGATCTTGCTCCCCTTTAGTATGTGCTTTTACTCCCCTTTAACATATGCCATTCTAACAATTCAAATAATCTCTCCTCCTTTGACAAAGACAAAAAGAAAGTAAAATGCAAACATTAATAAGTAAGGCTAAACTTTTATTTAAAAATGAAGCAAAGAACAATGTATGATTGTTTTCATTTAAGGTCCAACAAAAATAAAGAGATCATATAAAAGATGAAAAATATAAATATAAATGTTAAGGTAGTGGTGTATAAGGAGGATAATCATCATCACTATTTACATTTCCCTCATCCTCTTCTTCTTCTCCTAAACCTTCATCAAAGATTTTGGTTGTCATTATTTCTTCTCCTTCTTCATCCGATGGGGGACATTTAGGAATGCCTATGAACTCTTGCATATACCTAAAGTCCATACAAAGATGAGAGACCCTCTTGGTAAGATCATGAATGTGAGAGGTTTGGGGGAAAATTGGTTTTGAATTTGATGGACGATGTCAATGACTTAGCCTTAGGATCTAGAGGTTTGAGGTTGTAACACCCTTATACCCCATTTATGTACACTACACACTCCCAACATATGTAATATATGAATATAGGATACAAAAATGTTACAGCCCATTTGTACAAAACAACTCTTCATAGTAAAAATCTTAATAAACTTAAAACATTTAACTTAAGTTATATAACTAATAGAGGAAACATTTCTTGTTGAAACATATGTGTATCTTCATTACCCAAAAGTTTATCCAAAACATTTTTAATAAGCAGCAGAATATGCAGTGAAATATACATAGGTATACATCAAAATCAATAAGTACAAAAATATGAAATTTATACATGCTGGCAGTTTGTCTCTGATCTTGATGTCCACAAACACCTCTGATCTAAAAGTTTCAAGCCTAGACTCGACTCGATCTAGATAAACTCTCCTGCACAACCGGTTCTACCCTGTCACCTGCACGATGAATCACAATAACGCTAAGCCAAAAGCTGTGTGGTACAAACTTTGATAACAATATAGCTCAAATGTAATGTCAATGCATAACACAAAAGGATATCATATCACATAACACTATATCTCAATTTTTTTACAATTCATAATTCACATTAAAGTAAAGACAAGCATGGGCCCAAAAGGATCTAATATGCTATTCAAATTCCAGAGTTACTACTTTGGTCCAATATGACAACATTTGTCTAGCCCGAAGGCGAATCATAATCACAATGAGGATTACCTCATATGTAACATCCCAACTAGGTTTCAAGGACTAGGCCTAACCCAGCTTCAAGGGTCTGCTACATCATGTAACACCCAACTAGGTTTCAAGGACCAAGCCCAACCCAGCTTCAAGGGATTGTTACTTTTTAGGCATGCCACCAACAACAAAACTCTGAAAATTGAATAACATACTAGGCACACAATTCTTTCATAATTCCATTATTAATTCTTTTCTCATTTTCTCATGATCAACTAGACACAATGCCTCAAATATCTCATTTATATTAGTTTAGCCATCACCAATGGCTTTACATACCATCATAGGTGTATACATAACAAATTTCATTATCCATACATTTTGAATCATCATCATATATTTCACATAGTTCACATTATGCAAATCATAGCATTATTCTCGTACACCAACAATATAGTAGGTAACTTAACACATTTTCCAACCAAATGTCTTAAGTCCCAATATCATGTAAATATAAACAATTATTCAAAGTTTGTACTTACCTCTAAAAGCAACAACACCACTCAATCAACCTCCTCTTCCAAGATATCCCTCTCAACACTTGGATTGGGGTAACTCAAATCTCTTCAAAACCTAATCCAAATGTGATTATAAATGCTCACTTAGTCATACACATAGGAAATAAGGAAAAGCACTATCTAGGGCCAACTCTACACTTGACACTCTCAAAAACACGGGCGTGTCCATGACCGTGCCCTAAACCCACAACACATGAAGATATGACACTCTCAATGACATGGGCATGTCCCTACACATGTCAATTCTCCAACAACATAGTAGCTATGACATGCTCAGTGAAATGGGCGTGTCACTGGTCGTGTCAATACTACAACAACATAGAAGTTGTGACACGCTCAGTGACATGGGCATGTCACTTCACATGTCAAACTCCTCCAATACAGTAACTATGACACGCTCAGTGACATAGGCGTGTCACTGATCGTGTCACCCACACTGAAAATAGAACCATCGATACGCCCAAAAGCATGGCCGTGTTGATAGGCGTGTCAGGCCAAAAACCTGATATCGCCACAATAATGCCTTATCCAAAAATCATCTTTCATTAACCTTTCCAACTCCACACAAACTCAACCAATTCCGTCATATTACCACAATAAACTTGTATAACATCAAAACAACTCAATTACAAGCAACACACACAATCACAACCATATTTCACAACTCAAAACTTACACAATCCACAACTCTTATTTTCTTCACCAAACTTAACCTTCTTTTTCAATCCAACACAAATATCAAAGTTAACTAGACAAAAAAACCTCATACATACCAAAATCATAAACACAACTACACCAAACAATCCAACAAACTCATATATACACTCTCAAAGGAAATCAAAGAAACAAGTTGGAAACTTACCAAATATGAAGAAAAATCCTTAAAACTCCAACTTGATCACTTGAAATCCTTCAATTACTTGAGTTAGGAAGAACAAAATCTCTTTTCCTTGATAAAGATGGTGGCCGACTCTCTTGGAGAAGAAAGAAGAAGATCAAGATGGAAATAGCAATAGTCAACAACTCATTCAACACTTTCCTTAAAACCACACAAATCTCTTCTTTTAATCTCCACCAAGTAAATATATTAATATAATATACTTAAAACAAAATATTCTCTTCCACTATCAATAATTAATATCTTAATAAATGAAATATCATTTGACCAACTAAACATGTTGACTTGTATATAATGTATATATCTTCATATACATAATATATACATATCTTCCTTTTCTCTTCTCTTTTTCATTTAATCAAATATATACACTAATCATTTAATTTATTTTTTTTAACAATTAATATTTTCAAAATTTTAGGATACTATTTGGGATATTACAGAGGTCTTGAAAATTCCACTTGAAAAGACTCTTGACTCTCATCAACAATTCTTGGCCTTTTTCTTTGTTGAGTTCTAATACCTTGAGCACCAAAAGCATAATGGTACAGGTGATGATTCTCTGAAGGATCCAAAGAGGTAAGGTTCTAAGATATTTAGCATTGGAGAGCTTGTGGAAATCATTTTTTAGGAAAATTTCTATGAGCTAGGATTTTCACCCCCACTCCCATGTGAAATAGTTCTTGCGACTTCGGCACTGTTAGGCTCGAAAACTTAGAGAACACGGGCCTAAACCCAGAGAAAATAAAGTCACCACCCGGACAGGCAAGGAAAAGAAAGGAGTGGATGACTCAATTCCTAAGGAATTCTCAACTCCTAATGGGTTCAAAAAGTTGGGTGCGAGGAAGGTGAGAATGACCCATCACCCCCACAACGCCCGGTTCATTGGAACTGACCTCCTTTTTAGGTCTAAATATTATTGAATTCTTAACTTATTATAGCATCATCCATATTACACACATATTAAAGTAAATAAATATTCATTGTATTAAAATCAAAGAAGGTCTAAATAAAATAATAAATGGGCACCCATACAATATGGAAACATGCCCTTACAATGTCCAATACCCAAAATAAAATAGGACACCCACTTTTTGGTGGAAAACATGCCCTTTACATTAGTCCCAAAATCCAAAATAAATTAAATTACATAGAACCTATCTAATGAGGTACCCATAAAATGGAAACATACCTCTTACATCTTGGAAACTAAAATAATTAACAAAAGAAATCCAACCATTCATCAAAGAAGTAAATCATTCATCATAAATAAAAATAAAATAAGTCATACATCAAAACATGCAATAAGTGAGCATATATTAATAATCGAGACTATATTCAAATAACTTGTTAAATAATAAATGTACAAACTATAGTTTTAACATATGAATTAGGGTTTCTTAAAGTTTAGATTGCTAAATTAAGGTTTAGGGTTTATATCATGCAATTAGGTCAGGTTTGAAACATACAAACTAGGGTTTTGAAAAACAATCAAGGTTTCAGAGTTTACAAAATAAGGTTAGGATTTTGATTTCATAAACTAGGTTTTTAGATTGCTTTAGGGAATAAATTAAAAAACACCAAAACATATATAAAAATACTAAACCTAACAACTGGATGACTTAATAATCAACATTCAATATTTAAAAGAAAGAACATGGCCACCAATATTCAATATAAAAGAAAAGCATGATTACTGGATATTCTTAGGAGTGCAAGAAGGAAACAAAAACAAAGGAATTGCTGAAAATTTTTAAAAAAGTTAAATAAAGGATTGCAAACCTCCGTTGTTGGTTATACTAATATTTTATGTCGATAAAATCTTTATATTTGTACCACAGCTAAATCTTGGTTGAATGGAATGAGGACAGCTGGTCACTACCTTCTTGGTTTGATATTATGTCTTCCTGCTTACTGAATCGCTAAAGTTTAATGCTCTTCATTTTCTCTCTGTGTGTTCTTGTTGATGTTTCTATATTTTTCTTGCTTTGGGTTGCTGCCTCCTCTTTTTTTATCGGTTGCTTCTCCCTATATTTATAAGAAAAGATTCAGGTCAACTTCATAAACCAATCTTCATTTCCTGATTAAGCACGGTTTTAAAACAATTTGAATTTTATTAATTAATCACGATTTTAAAACAAATTGAATTTTAGATTAAGCATTGTTTTAAAACAATTTGAATTTTAGATAAACCATGACCATGTCAAACTAAAACCAACTGAATTTGAAATGGACTGGGGTTCATATTGAACTAGTCATGCCTTAGTTTGATATGGGCGTGTCCATATTGAACTGGGGATGTTCTAGTTTGATATGGATATCCATATTGAACTGGACAAATCCCAGTTTGATATGGACCTTGTCCATATTGAACTAGGACTTCCCAATTTGATATGGATGCCCATATTGAACTAGGTTTGTCCTAGTTTGGTATGGACCATCCATATCTAATTGGATAGGCCCAATTCGGCAAGCATGGTCCAATATCAAACCAAAATGAATTCTAGACCATTTTACGTTTTAAAACTTGCTTTGTTACCATTTTAAAGTTTTAGAAACTAAACTAGACTTGTTTCAGCCTTTATAAAAATTGGACCAATCAAGATAAAAGCTTAAAATAGATTTAAGCCATTAAGAATGGACCGATAAGTAGTTAGGCCATCTTTAATTAGGATCAAACTAGATTAGGGCCAAAATCAAGGGTCTACGGTTTGTCCCCTACTTGAATGATCTTGGATTTATTCAAAGAGTGAAAAGCAACATGAGTTTAAGCTGATTTTGGACCCAGATAGTTCTAGACCTGAGATTGGAGTTGGTTCGGGTTCTGAACCTGAATTTAGTTGGTTTGGATTCTGGACCCGGATTGATTTGGGTTCTGGACCCTGGTTGAGTTTTGAACTAAAAAATGATTTAGGTTCTGAACCTGGATTGATTTGCATTCTAGACCCTAATTGAATTCTAGACTTGAAAATAATTTATGTTCTGGACCTAGATTGATTTGGGTTCTAGACTCGAATTGAGTTTTAGACTTGAAAATAATTTGGGTTCTAGACCTGGATTGGTTTGAATTTTGGACCCGAGGTGAGTTCTAGAATAAAAAATGATTTGGGTTCTGCACCCAGACTTGTTTGGGTTCTGGACTCGATGTTGGTTAGGTTCTAGACCCGAAACTAGATTGGTTGGATTTTGGATCCAAAATTGGATTGGTTGGGTTCTGGACCCGATGTTGGTTGGGTTCTAGACCCAAAACACCTTAGAGATAGCGGCCTAGAGCGAATTCTAGTTCTAGCAGGAATACACCTCCATCGAAGTTCATAAGAGAAAGCACAAATATTTATTATTGTCCAAAAAAAAATTTATTTTATGACTTTTATGATGATTTATTTATTTATTTATTTATTTATTATATATTTTTATTGTTAATTTATTTGTAGTAGAAAAATAAGCTTTAATTTTAAACATTTGGTGTAAGGAAAATACATATTTATGGCATACAATAAAAAATAGAAAATTATTAGGAAAAATATGTATAAAATAATGCTAATAAAAATATAAAAGGATGTAAAAGATTTTATACAAAAGTAAATGAAGCAAAAAAAAAATGGTATTGATGCAAAAAAATACCAAAAATAAATGAAAAAAGTAAATGTAGTGAGACAATAAAATTCTAGGGGTGATAACAATAATTTTTTTGTTCCAATTTATATTTTCCTCAATTTTAGAATTTTGAGAATAATTATTAAGGGTGATATACTTACCTGATTTGACTTACCTTTATTGTGGCAGTTTGATAGCTGTGTGATTCATGATGGTGGAAGCATCCATAAAGCCAGTGAGTGGTTTGATCGAATTTCGCCTCTGGTCTGGAGGATGTTCAATGAAAGTGGTTTTGAAGAATTTGTGCTACAACAGCCTGCCAAGGGATATCAAATCAATAGAAGCGTAATACAAGCGCTTGTCAAGCGGTGGATGGACACCACTCACACCTTTCACTTGCCTGTTAGGGAGATGACGATTGGTCCAGTGAATTTTACTGCAATAACAGGCTTGAAATGTGACGAGATCCTTGTCCCTTTGACCAATAATATACTGACTGAGGATGAAATTCATGAATTAATTTGTTTGCGTCCCAGATATAGGGGTGCGTGTAAGATAAAGTATGAATACATCCAAGAATATTGGATGAGGCAGACCCGACCGGTGCATGGCAGATGGGCAAAAAGATACACTTGCAGATGTTTGTGTACTTGTTAGCTACGACAATCTTATGCAGCACTTAGGCTATAATTCACTTATCGATTTTGCGTGCTCTGGAAAATTTTGATCTTGTCCCTCTTTATGCTTGGGGAGAGGCTGGCCTTTCCTATCTTTATCACGGTTTTGATAAAATTAGCAGAAACTGTAACACCCTTATACCCTATACATGTATAATTCACACACCTAGTATATATAGAATATGCATATACGGTACAAAAATGTCACTCCCAGTTTAATAAAAAATTTTACATTTCTGAATTAAAATTTCAAATACTAAATATATAAAATTAAATAGTATATAAATATTTTTTACTTGTTATAGAAAGTCAAAATAAACATTTTATATGAAAATCTCTGGAAAAATTCGCCAGAGTTTTATCTATAATTTGAACATTCCAAAATTTATCAATTACACGATCTATAAAAAGAACACTTTAAATAAACAATAAACCACATCTTCACCTTAACTTCTCAATTTTTTCACATTTTCTCAAAACATTTATACATATTCATATATATATATATATATATATCCAAAACACACATATAAAAATTCATCCTACACAATTTATCCAAAAATCTTTATAACTTACAATACATATACTTTAAAATCATAAACACAGTATACATGATTTCATAATGTACAAAAACATAAAATGTATGCATGATGGAAACAGACTTGTTCTTGATGTCTCCAAAATTTGCTTAATGAGCAATCTCAAATCTAGACCCAGCCTGGTCTATAAGAACTCTCCGGCTCGACCGAATCTCCCCTGTCACCTACACGATAAATTACAATAGCGCTAAGCTAAAAGCCTAGCAATAAAACTTTAATAAAAGCAAAACTAACACAATGCCAATGCATAATGCATTTGCATGCTATGCCACAATGTAGTATTCCATTCAATTTAATAACATAATTTTTTATTTGTTTATGATTCACATAAATGCACATACAAGCATGGGCCTAATAAACTAATACATTATTCAAATTTCAGAGTTACCATTTTGGTCCAAATTGACACTAAGTGTCTAGCCTCGAAGGCAAATCATATCATAGTGATACCAAGCGTCTAGCCCCAAAGGCAAATAGTGAGGATAACCTCATGTGTAACATCTCAACTAGGCTTCAAGGGTTATGCCCAACCCAGCTTCAAGGGACTATTACATCCTAGGCATGCCACCAAACATAGTCTGAAAATTGAATAGCATACTAGACACTAAATTATTTCATATTTCCCATTCTCAATTCCTTTCTCATATTCCATTTTTCTCATTCAAATCAATGTTATTTCATTTCATCACATTACAGAGTATTTCATAATAAAATCACATTCCATACAATTTAGCCATTTACAATGGCTTTTCACAATGTTTATAATGCATACACATCAACTCACATGCCTTAACACAATGTATATGGCTTTTCAAATGATCAAGTAGCTTAACACATTTTCCATTTAAAATGCGTTAAGCCAAAATTAAATGCAAGTACTTTAAAACTATCAAAGCATGTACTTACCTCACTAAGCACTTAAATGCAAGCTTAAAATCTCCCACCAAAATTCACTTCAAAATTGCTCTTCAACACTAGGATTGAGCAATTCACTTCTCCTTAATTCCTATACACAATGTGATTAAATACAATCATTTAATATCACATTTTAAGGCATTTTCAACATTAAACCCTAATTAAACATCACTCCTACAAATTTCAAACATTTAGCCTTTCCTTACTATAGCATTAGAATTCCATTCTATTCCACATAAATTAGTGTTTTAAGTTTATTTATATTATTAAAAACATATTTTAACATGTTTCATTCATACATTTTACTTAAATACTCACTCTTATTCAAAACCCTAAAATGGCATAACCTTCATGTAGACCCTTAATTTTTGACGAGTCCAGTCTGATATTTTTAAACAGTCTAAAATAATTTTTGTGGTATTTTAATATTTAATATTTATTTATTACTTATAATATTTATTTTAATAATGAAAATAAAAATAAAAAATAAAAAAAGATAAAAAAAATAAAAAAATCGGCCACGACAAAATCGATCACGGCAGAATTTGCAACGAATTGGCTTAGGCCAAGCCCCAGCCAATTCACCCCACATGTCAACAAGTCTATTCTTCACCGGCCCACAGTGAATCTCGCATGCCCTCGCCAGCCCATAAGCAATCCTCGCAGGCCCAGCAGCCAGCCTGCTCGCGTTGAAAAGACCGAGTCGTAAACCCAGGACTGTTGGGATGTTGCAATATTAAAATAAATAATAAATATTATAAAATAATTATTGCAGACTGTTTTTAAAATATTAGATTAGACTTGGTCAAAAAATAGGGGCTTACAGAATGGCACCATTTGAGGCTTTGTATGGCAAAACGTGTAGGACACCTTTGTGTTAGGATGAGGTATGAGAAGAAAAATTAGTAAGTCCTTATTTGATCAAGGAAACAGAGGAAAGGTTAAAGTGATTCAGGATCGTTTAAAAGTAGCTTCAGACAGACAGAAGTCCTATTTAGACCTGAAGAGGAAAGACATTGAATTCAATGTGGGGGACAAGGTGCTCCTAAAGGTGTCTCCATGAAAGTTGAGTCCTCGCTTCATTGGTCCTTATGAGATTCTGGAGAGAGTGGGACTAGTGGCTTACAGATTGACTCTGCGGCCTGAGTTAGAGCGGATCCATAATATCTTCCATGTCTCCATGCTTCGGAGGTATAGGTCAGATCCATCCCATGTGTTATCAGTTGGATCTATTGAAGTGAATCTGAATTTGACTTATGAAGAAGAACCGGTGGCGATTTTGGCATGTGAGGTGAAAGAGTTTTAGAAACAAAAAGGTGCCATTGGTGAAAGTTCTTTGGAGGAACCTCTCTACTGAGGAGGCGAGATGGAAAAGTGAACAGACGATGCTGAGCCAGTATCATCAGCTATTTCAGAGCTGATATCAGGTAATTTCGAGGACGAAATTACTTAAGCGGGAGAGAGTTGTAACATCCGTTATTTTAGAAAAAAAAATTAAATTAAATTAATAAGTTGGAGAAATAAATGAGGTGTTGGAAGTGAGAAAATATCATATATATATATATATATATGTGAAATATAATAAAAGTATAGATTACATATAAAGTCAAACATGAGTTAGAAAAAGTCAAAAGTGAAATAGTAAAAGAAGGGTAAAATGGTAATTTTACTTTAAAAAATAAATTAATTAAATAATTTAAAAATAATTTTATTTTTGAATGGAAGTTGGAAATTAAAGAATTAAAAATAATAAAATAAATAATAAATAAAAATCAATTAAATATTTATATATGGTGGAAATTTTTTTTAAGAAAGAAAAATTAAAAAAGATTAACTATTTATCATTTCTTCTTCTTTTCTCTCACCACCATGAAATTCTACCATAGACAAGGATGATTTTTGCTCCAAACACCAAATTTTGAAGGATTTCAAAGGATCAAATTGACTTTTGGTGATTTTTCAAACAATTAGTAAGCTTTCTTCATTATTTTCTAAGTTTTATGGAATTTTTAGATTATGTGTAATTTAAAATTTTGATGGACTGGTTGTTTTTAGTTCTAATGCATGTTAAACATGTTTTTTTTAATGAATAGGCAATGATTTTATGGTTGAAGGATTGATAGGTTTAAGTTTATGTGGAATTTGAGAAAGGTAGTAAGGTTAGGGTTATGGAAAAAGGGTTTGTTCAAGATTATAGTTTATTTGGTTTTATCATTTAAATCACATTGTTTAATGATTTAAATGATAGAAATGAACTTAAAGTAATAATTGGAATTGGTTAGAATGTTGAACCAAAATCAAAGTGGCTTAAGGTTTGAATTTTAGAATTTTGATGGAAGAAAGATACATTGTATTTTAATGCTTTGTATATGTTAAAATATAATGTTTGTAATATATTTAAGCTTTAAAATCAATTGGAAAATGTTGAGAATGAAGTTTTAATATTAAAGTGCGTTTAGGCATATTTTAGTATTTTTGAAGGGAATGCCTTTAAATTGAGTTTTATAGTTTAATATGTGTTTAAATGTCTTGTTTAGGATATAATTAAGCATAAAACTCAATTTGGTATTGGATGGATTAGAATTCCAAAGTTGTAGTGCCCTATGGCTTAAGAAAGGGGAAATTAAAGGATTGTGTTTTAATTGATATGGTAGCTTAAACACCTTAAAATGTGATGCTAATGTGTGTTTGTTATTCACATTTTGGTTAGGTGTTGAGTAAGTTGTTGTTCCAACAACTTA
Source organism: Garcia nutans (assembly GCA_947685225.1). NCBI lineage: Eukaryota > Viridiplantae > Streptophyta > Magnoliopsida > Malpighiales > Euphorbiaceae > Garcia > Garcia nutans. The sequence goes on along the minus strand of CANTUV010000005.1, from coordinate 30,146,358 downwards.
ATAAATGAAGGAATTTTGTTGAAGTTGTAAAATTGGTGTTTTTGGCTTGGAAGTCCATTTACATAAAGGTACATATATTCTTTGATTGTTATGCATTAAATTGCATTTGTTTAACATATTTTGTGATTTACAGGCCAGGACCATGCAAATATGTAATATGTTCATTTTGACAACTTAACTTTTAAATATGTATTTTAGATTTTAAATATGTAAATAATGTAATTTAGAAAATTTAGGGTTGTATTTTTATAAATAATTGTTATGTATATGTATATATATATATATGTTCACTACAAAAAAAACAGCAATCTGCGACGCAATTAACGACGAAATCAACGACCAAAATACGATAGCGACAATATCAGCGACGAATAGCGAGAAAAATCGAGCGGACGGTAATATCCTGGTCTCTAAAAAATCAACGACAAATCAGCGACCAATTGTGCGTGTCATTGATTAGTGACAAATCAGCGACAAAACAGAGACAAATTCAACGACATTTTCATTTTTTGCGGAAATTATTTATTCCCGCTGAAAGTCATCGCTGATTTAGCTTTGGTCGTTGAATTCATCTCTATTTGGGTCGTTAATTTAATCGCTAATTTGTCGCTAATTTGCTCGCTAAAGTTTGTCGCTGATGTGTCGCAGAATATGTTGCAATATTTTTCTCGTTGTTTTTCTCGTTGATTTGTCGCAGAATTCAATATTTTTTTTTGTCACCTTTGGTCGCTGATTTTGTCGCAATTTTGTCGCAGTTTTGTAATTGTTTGGCTATATTTTTTCAGTGTTCCAATTTTTTTTTTGTCTACAGATTTTCAAGAACCTGTTGAATTTCAAATATAATAACTAAACATGTTTATAAAATATTCATTCATTACAATAATAATCAAATAACACAACATTCATAATTAAGTTGTTAGTGGCAATAAGTATACATAAACAATTCGAATGTAAAGTTTACCCCTTAAGAAAGTATATTGAACACATAAGGTCTTAATAATCCGACACTCCAAACACAAACAAAGAGAACACCAACTTTAATAATCTGACACTCCAAACACAAACAAAGAAAACACCAACTTTGATAATCCGACACTCCAAACACAAACAAAGAGAACACCAACTATCAAGTATATCCTACATACGAACATCGTCTTCCTCCACATTGTCATTTGCCGGAGCAAGAGGAGCATTTGTTTTCCTTCGTTGCTCAGATAAGAATAAGCGCATATCATCTAAAACATCATTCACCGAGCGTACATTAGCTATAACTTCATTCATTGATGCTATAACCTTGGCTTGCTCTTCTACCTTTTGTTGTAATACTTTCATAGTTTCCAATACCTCAGAGTCATTGCGATTAGCAGACATTGCAGAAAATGATGACCCAAATGGTTCATAGCATGAATAATGGGATGAGGAAGAACCCAGCCCATAAATACGAGATGTCTTACCTGTGCCACCAGCAGCCTCCACAAACACGCGTCGCTCAAGCTCTATTTGGGCTGGTGTTAATGAAGGCATATCATCCTCCTCAACCTCAAGTGTCTGCAACTCAGGCTCGGCATTCTTAAGTTCTTGGTATTTCTCCTGCCAAAGATATATGCAAATCAAATTACATTTTTAACTATTTAATCTAAAATAGGATAAAAAAAATTAAATTAACTTGAGAAGAAACAAAGTCATACATAAACTAACTCGGAGCGCTTATCAATGAAGACTTTATTTCTATCGGTTTTGCTTGTGTGACCAAATAAGAAAACCTCTCCAAGCAAAACTTCACGTCCCAATTCTTTACTCTGTCAAATTATATCTTGGTAATTAAATTTGCATATATAAAACATACATTTTCTAATAATAATGGCTAATTTAATAATTTACCATTCTTTGTCTATGTGCTTCTTGGGAAATGGATCCAAATGTGTGCTTAGAAGGGCCAGTTCCAAGCCCTGCTTTTTTCTGTTAGCCTACATTGTCATAATATTATACCACATGTTATGTCATCAAGCAGTAAAATTATACCATAAATATGAATGATGAAATAAAAACAAACCTATTCTTTGAAGCAACGGAAGAACGATGTTGTGCTTTATCGGTACTCCAATCAGCTTTCCATTGAGTTAGTATATTTTCAGATACAAATATGCTTTTTTTTTTAACACTGTAAATAAAATCCGAATACCTGTCACCACATTTGGACTCAAAGTAGCTACTCATCAAACTCTCATTTCTAGAGTCCCATCGACAATATTTCTACATCCACAAAAACCAAAAAAATTAAACATGCTTCAAACTCTTCAAAAAATAACCCTCAATAATTAAGTGCGTGAGACTAGTGAAAGCCCACCAACACATAAGCAATCTATCAATTTTGACTATTTTATGTGATCTTCCTGGCAGAAGGGAAAAAGCACAAGAGAAACATATTATGAATGGCCAAAAAAAAATTCCAGAAATTCAGTAATTAAATTAGCTAAATAAGGGCTAGCCAATATACTAAAGATCAAGAAAAAGAAATAGGTTCAAGGAATATTCAGCTTTGCAAAGCAACTGAAAATTTTAGTAATGCTTCAAAAGCACATTTAAACTAGAACAGTGCCTTATGTTCTTTTGCTGTTTTAATTGTAAGGACAACATTTCAATGGGTTTGATAAATTAAAATCCAGCAGCCAGGTCAGAGAATATGATTATCAGAGGATAAAATTATAACTCATCAAGTTCTTATAGGCACTGGATAGGCATGCAGGACTTATTTGGAGAAAATGTATTATCTAGGAACAAAAAAATCCAAAGAGATTTCAAATTGAACCAATTCAAAATAGTTGGTAATTAAGAATTGAATAAAATTAAAATAAAACAAAGAAATTGAAATGTTAAAACAAAGAATGTTACACTGGGAAAGGATTTGATTTGCAAACTACAAAAAATACTTTGGATTAAAGGTGTAGGATTTCAAGCACCCAAAGGTGATTTACAAAGAAAAGTATAATAAGAAATAACTTTTATTTATTAGTTCTCATCAAACAGCTCCATTTAAGCTCTCATAAAACCATGAATTTATAGGTATTGGCTGCTTTGGAAGAGCATATTAAGGATTAAAAAAATCACGTATTTAATCCAAAGGGAGGTAACTTTATGACCAATTAAGCTGAACATGAACTTGTTCCATTGGTAAAATGATAACACAAACAAAGTTTAGTTCATCTTGGAAAAGAATAATTAATCATTTTCAAAATTTATTTTTAAAATAAGTAAACATAATTCAGCAATAATATTAGGGCCTTACTTGGTATAAACGAAAATTTCTATAAAATTTTATAGAATTCGTTTGAACTTTAATATTTTAATGATTGAAAATCACCACTTCATTGCCATAAATTCAAATTCATAGAATTCAACCTAACTAAATCAAATTATATACTTTGCACATAACACATACAACGAATTCATTTTAAACCAAACAGGATAAATGTAATGATACAATAAAATATCTTCAAATTCATTCCTATCTTTCTTCTGTTCACATGAGCCATTGATAGTGCACAAATTCATTTCTATCTTTCTTCTGATAAGTTTTAGGATTTGTATTTTCGCAATTTATTATTAAATTTATATGTATAATTCTATAATTTGCAAATACAATATTTTTGCAAAAACATAACCAGGTGCCATTATCTCATTATTTGTCATTTGAAGTACTTAGAATCAGGCTGTATCATACAATTTCGCCAGAATTAATTATAATAAAAGTGAGGCAATTATATAAAGAAATTGAATCAGTAAAGTGGATCTGCGAGAATCTAGCTTTGCAAGAACCAAGTAATTAACAGTGAGAGGGCAAACCAGAAAAGATCCAGACAAGAGAAACGACGAGAAGAGAAGAGACCCATAGAATACTAGAGAGAGGTACTCACGTTAAATTCAATTGCATACAGATATATAAATATTGAATTTATGTACAAGACCAACCATAAGGGTCAAACCTTTCACAAGCATCCTCGAGTGAAGAAAATGGCCGCTTGACATCAGGGTGGCAGACTCGCCAAGCGTCCTGGTAAGCCATTTAGAGCTCCACCTGGTTCATTGGGAGCCGGATTCCCTTCTGCTGCTGCTGCTGAGAAAGCTGTGCATTTTGCCCCAAATTAGATCCTTGCTGCTGCAAATTAGAATTAGGATTAGGGTTAGGGTTTTGCTGCGGGAGATTGAGCGGGCGATGAAGGCCAGGGGGACGGAGGTGAGCGTCGATGTTGGAAGGGAATCGAGAAATCGCCGCTGCTTCTTGTTGTTGGTGTTGCTGTTGTTGGGTTTGTTTTTGTAATTGTTGTAACAAGAGAAATTGTTGCTGTTGTTGTTGTGCTTGTTGTTGTTGTTGTAGCATCAATTGCTGGTGTTGTTGTTGATCCATTTCTCTGTCTCTCTCACAATCACTCTCTTCCTTTTTCTTCTCTGCTATTTCTCACCTTCTCCTTCAATTTCGCTCTTTCGAGCTTCTTTTTCTTTCTAGACAAATACTTTACATTTATTTCTCTCATGGAAATTTTTTTTTTTTTAAATTAATACCACTGTTTTTATAAAAATTGTGTTTACAGATTGTGCATATATATATATATATATAATCCCATTTTCATTCCCGCGCCCTTATCAAAATAAGATGAAAAAAAGTATAGTGAAGCAAAATTCAATACCATACATAATAATAATATTTGTATTATATAGAAATTAACAAACAACAAATAATAATCTTCGTTCTCTTCTCGTGGCCCTATCACCACCATTTTTACAAATTCTATTGATTTGCTGTGGATGCTTGTAATAAGGTCTAATATAATAAAATTCCTGCGAGTTCCAGAACCAGCTTTTTTATTTTAATTTTTTATGCTTTCCTTCGTGTTCCAGTAAAGATTCTAATTTTTTCATAACCCTCACGTTCTAACTTGAATTTCAAATTAAGCCTCATTATTTAAATTATTTGCAATATTTAATATTATTTTTATCAAGATGAATTACTGTTTTATTTATATGAATTAATTTGCGTGCCACCATATGAGGTTTTTAAAATTTAAATTTTTTTATTTTTTTTTACTTATAACTATAATCAATTCATTACATCAACATATTAAGTTATAAACAGAATAAATAATTAAAATACAATATAATAAATTATAATTACTCATTCTATCCATAAATAATTATCACTTTAAAATTTTTATATAAAAATAAAAAAAAATATTTAATAATTTATTTAAAAATAGAAAATAAAATTAATTTCTCGGTAATTCGTCGCAATATTCTTACAAATTATCGATAATTCTGCGACTAACTATTTTTCTCGCACATCAGCGAGCCATTTAACGACTAAATAGCGAGAAAATTCTTTCCAAAAAAAAAAATCAACAACTTTCTCGTTAATTGGTCGCTATATTCTCGCAAATCAACGATAACTCTGCGACTAACTATTTTTCTCGCAAATCAGCGAGCAATTTAACGACTAATTAGCGACCAATTACTTTAAAATAGAAAATAAAATTAATTTCTCGCTAATTGGTCGCTATATTCTCGCAAATCAATGATAACTCTGTGACTAACATTTTTCACGCAAATCAGCGAGCCATTTAGCTACTAATTAGCGACCAATTACTTTAAAATAGAAAATAAAATTAATTTCTCGCTAATTGGTCGCTATATTCTCGCAAATCAACGATAACTCTGTGACTAACTATTTTTCTCGCAAATCAGCGAGCAATTTAGCTACTAATTAGCGACCAATTACTTTAAAATAGAAAATTAAATTAATTTCTCGCTAATTGGTCGCTATATTCTCGCAAATTAACGATAATTCTGCGACTAACTATTTTTCTCGCAAATCAGCGAGCAATTTAGCGACTAATTAGCGATAAAAAACTTTCTAATAAAAAATAAACACATTTTTTGCTAATTTGTCGTGAATTAGTCGTAATGTCGTCGCTGATTGTTAGCGCCAAAATTTGGCGCAAAATTCAGCGACACATTCAGCGAGATACGACCTTTTATCGCTATTCAGCGACAAATTCTACGACCATTTTTTTTGTCGTTAATCAGCGACACATTTGTCGTAAAGTTGTCGTTGATAAAGTCGCTAATCAGCGACGAAATAAGAGTTGTCGCAGAATACGTCGCTGATTGCGCTTTTTTTGTAGTGGTTTAAGTGTTTTGGGAAAATTGATGGAGTTCTGGAAGTATGAGATGTTGAAATTATTTTGGTAGTGTATGTTCTGTAGGTTGTGAAAAGTTAAAAATTTTGAAATATCCAAATTACAGATAAAACTCTAACGAATTTTTTTTTCAGATATTTTTCATTAAGTTTTATATTTTTAGAGTATAAATTACTAATAAATATTTTTATTTAATTATTAAGGTACATTTTAAGTTATAGAAATTTTAGTAAGATTGAGCAGTGACATACTAGTATTGTATATGCGTATTTTACATATATCAGGTGTATGTATTAAACGTATATAGGGTTTTGAGGTGTTACAAATTAATCTTAATTAATTAACTATCATCTAATTTTATTTAACTCAAAAATTCAGTTTTATAAAGATACTTATATGTATATTATGAGAATATATGTAACTTATTTCCTTAATTTCAAATCTCTTTTATATCTCAACTTAAAGTTTCTTAAAAATAATAATTTTTGGGTTTAAGAACTTATATATATACTTTATATATAAGATCACCAAATTATTCTTAAAAACTTATTTTAAGAGTAATAACATGATTATAAATATAATAATTTTTATAATTACTGTTGTAAAAATTCAATAATAAAATATTAATTCCTTATTTAATGTAATAAACCATTTATGTATATACACATTTTAATTACTTATATTCATATATAACTAAAAAAATAATCAATATCGATAATTGCTTATGATAAGAAATATCATTTAATTTTGATTTACTTATAGTAAATCATAAAATCTTAACTTAACCAACACTATAAGTCACTTAGTAAAATCTCAATATACTTCCACAATAAAAATTGTTATGTTAAACTAATTCTTCTATTTATTTTAATTATGAACCCTTGGTTCTAATTTATTAAAAACTTCATATTCATTATAGATATATTTACAAATCCATGTGTAAATGTTTCATAATTTTCTTCATTCATTTATTGCATAAAACTTAATTTATTTTCCAACTCCACAAAACTGCCAGATTTTGTAACTTCTCTGGCAGCCTCATTTTGAACTTCTCATTCATCTTAAAATATTCATTAGAAATTATAATATTTCAATTATGTATACTAGACACGTATATGGACCTATATTTAAACTTTTAGATTTTTCTAAGCTCATTTACTATATTTAAAAATTAGGTATTCCAAACCTACAAATTCTATTTCTTTAACACTTCCTCTGACAGAAACAATTTTCAAATTTTGTTTAGATACTGTGAGCGGGGATTTTCGCCCCCACTCCTGGTGGAATGGTTCTTGGACTTCGGCACTATTTAGGCTCGGGGCCTTAGAGAACACGGACCTAAGTCCGGAGAAAATGGAGTCGCCACCCGGACGGCCTGGGAAAAAGAAAGGGGTGGATGACTCGATTCCTAAGGAATTCCCAACCCCTTAATGGGTTCAGAAAGTTGGGTACGTGTGGGGAAGGTGAGAAATGGCCCAGCACCCCCACAAAGCCCGGTTCATTGGAACCGGCCTCCTTTACAGGTCTTAATATTATAAAATTCTTAAATTTAATAACATTATCCATATTACACACAATAATTATATGAAAGCATCAATATATTAAAATCAAAGCAATGTCCAAACAAAGCAAATAAATGGACACCCATCCAAGGATGAAAACATGTCCTTACATCACATGCCTAAATAGGACACCCACCTAAAGGTAGAAACATGCCCTTTACATAGGTTCTAAAATAGAAAAGCAAATTAAATTACATGATGTTTAACTAATGAGGTACCCACCAAGTGGAAACATACCTCTTACAACTTTTGGAAATCTAAATTAATTGATAAAAGGAAATAATCATTCATCATAAATAAATCATTCATCAAAGCTATTAATCAAAATAGAAAATAAACATCCATCCATGATAAATTAAATAAATCAAGTATTAAAATTAAACAAATTAAGGCATAAAAAATAAATCAAAGCATAATCAAGTATGGAATTGAATAAAGCAAATAAAAGTCTAATTATGGCTACTGTGACTTTTTATAGAATTTAAATAAATTAGGATTTTATGTTTTAAAGGGTTGGTAAGACTCTTTGATTAACTAAATTAATATTTGAATGGTGAAATCATGAAATTAGGGTTTTAGACACTTTAAAATACTTTAATTTGTGATTTTTGGTTATTGGGTTCCTAAGCTACTGTGTAAAATTTAGGTTTTTATGTTTTTATGTTTTTTAATGTTTTAAAAGGATTAGGGTTCATAAAAATTAGGGTTTAAGGTTTTAAAAGTGTTAGTGTTCATTATTTTGAATTTTGGAAGTTGAATTTGGATTTGATATTTAGAAGTAGGGTCACGGGTGGTGAATAATTTTTAGGAATTTGGAAATCAATTTGATATTTTATGAATTTAAACAAATAAATTAAAGTTTTTATAAGTAGAAAAGATGTTTTTTAAGGCTTTTTGAATGAAATAGAACCTACTTTAAAATTTTAAAAGAAGAAGAATTTACATCTTAGTTTTGTTGAAAAATATGTTCAATTAGAGTTTTAAGGTTTTTAAGAAGAAAAAATAATAATTTTAAGCCTTTTGGAAGATAAACCAACGAAATAAGGTTTTTTTTTTTTTTGCTTTAGAAAAACTAAATTAAAGTTCAAAGGTTTTTAATTTTTATTTCATAGATTTGCTACTGTGTAAAAAAAAAACAATTAAAGAAAATTAATTAACACATACCTTCTTTTGATGATTTCTCCAAAAACAATTCTTCTTGGATGAGCTAGCTCCAAAGACAAGCTTTTTTTGCCTTTGAATCCTCTAAATCGTGCTGCTGCTGTTCCAGAAAAAAGTTGAATTGAATTTCTTCTTTTCATTCCTTGATTTGGTTTCAAATTTTCCAAACTACTCTTGGATTTTTGCCTCCTCTAAATTAATTGCCTTTGGTCCTTATTTATAGTGGTTTGAGGTTGTTTTTTCCTAATTAGTTAAGGTAAGTAATATTAATAAAAAAAGAAACAAAAACCTAATTGGATTAGGTTTCGAAAAGTTAGAAAATTTACGCTGCAAAAAAAAAACTACTGCGGAAAAACTGCGCTGGCAAAAAAATCTGCTGCAGCTGGCTGCGGCAGCGGGCCCGTAAGCTATTTCGAAGGCAGAAAATTTCTGCGTGCGAAATAGCACAGTGATTTCACCCGCAGCAATTTCCTACGGGCGAAATGCCCACGGGCCCGCGAGATGAATTTTTCGTCGCCAATTTTTTCGACTCCGATTTTTATTTATATTTATATTTTTTGACTTTTATTTGTTTATTTCTATTTTTTATTAATAAAAATTAGATACTAAAGCAAAAATTATTTAATAAAAATTATTTTGGATCAATTAGACAACAAAAATCATTTTGGACTAAATAAAACATATTGGACCGGATTGGGTCAAAAATTAAGGGTCTACAGTTTGCCCCCTGCTTGAATAATCTGAAACCTTAGTGAAAGAGAGTAAAAAGCAATAAGACTTAATTTTTGATGAAATGGTTGAGGTTTTGGGTTCTGGACCCGGTTCGAGTTCTGGACTCAAGGGTAAATTCTAGGTTCTAGACCTAAGAAAAATTTGGCTTCTGGACCCAGTTCGAGTTCTGGACTTAAGGATAATTCTAGGTTCTGAACCTAAGGAGAATTTGAGTTCTGGACCAGGTTCGAGTTCTGGACTCAAGGATAATTCTAGGTTCTAGACCTAAGGAAAATTTGGGTTCTGGACCCGGTTCGAGTTCTGGACTCAAGGATAATTCTAGGTTCTGGACCTAAGAAAAATTTGGGTTCTGGACCCGGTTTGAGTTCTGGACTCAAGGATAATTCTAGGTTCTGGACCTAAGGAAAATTTGGGTTATGGACCCGGTTCGAGTTCTGGACTCAAGGATAATTCTAGGTTCTGGACCTAAGGAAACTTCAGGTTCTAGACTCGGTTCCAGTTCTGGACTCAAAGATAATTCTAGGTTCTGGACCTAAGGAAAATTTGGGTTCTGGACCCGATTCCAGTTCTGGACTCAAGGATAATTCTAGGTTCTCGACCTAAAGAAAATTTGAGTTCTGGACCCGGTTCGAGTTCTGGACTCAAGGGAGATTCTAGGTTTTGGACCTAAGGAAAATTTTGGGTTCTGAACCCGAGAGATTTGGATACTCGATCCTAAACTAGACTCGAATACTCGATCCTATCTCGATTCGGATACTCGATCCTAAACTGGATTTGGATACTCGATGCTAACTGGATTTGGACACTCGATCCTAAACTGGATTGGTATAGTCGATCCTGACTGTATTGGGATACTCGGCCCTAAATTGATTTGATTTGGGTACTTGGATTCGAGATTGGGCACTTGGACCCAAGATTGGGTACTTGGACCCGAGCTTGAATTGATTTGGGTACTTGGACCCGGGATTGGGTTGAATTTGATTTGGGTACTTGGACCCGAGATTGAGTTTGACTGACCTTTTATCATTTGAGAAGTTTGACTGCTCCAACTGTTTTATGCATTGTGATTCTTCACCATCAAAATGGATCTTCACCCTTTGAGATCGGGTCTTCACCCTTAAAAATGGATCTTCATCCTTTGAGATCGGGTCTTCACCCTTGAAAATGGATCTTCATCCTTTGAGATCGGGCCTTCACCCTTGAAAATGGATCTTCATCCTTTGAGATCGGGTCTTCTTTGTTCTTTGAAGATGGGAGTGACATGGCCAGTGGCTTGGCCGTGTCCCCTGGGTGTGTCAGCTTCTGTGTTTTTTCTTTGGTTCTTCTTTATTCTTGGCTTAGGATGGGACACGGCCAAGCTTGTGGCCGTGTCATGTGACACGTCCAGTGGCTTGGCCGTGTCACCTGCCAGTGTCACCTACTGCTTCCCTTCTCTCTTTGCTTGGTCTTTCTTGGCTTTGCCCTTTAGGTGAGACACGACCAGTGGCTTGGCCATGTCTCCTGCCTGTGTCATGTTCTGCCAAGATTTCCTTTGAGGTGACACAGCCAAGCTTGATTTGGCTTGGCCATGTCTTGCTTGATCCATGTTTTCCTTGTTTTGATCTTCCAAGGGAGTTTTTGCACTTTAACCACTTTTCCCTTGCAACTGCTTTTCCTTTTTCTCCAATTTTGATTGGATCTTATATCCTCTCCTTGCCCCCCAAGAATTTTTTTTCTTTCATACAAGCTTTGATTGATGTTTTTCTTGTCTAGTTCTTTGCATAAGCACGCATTTCTTCTCTTTACAAAGTGACTGGGGCTTCCACAAGAGAATAGGCTTTCCATGCCCCCTTGATTCAATATCTTCTTTTGATTCTTTAATTCGTAGGGTGTTTGCTGTTCATTAAGACAAGAAAGTGCGATGTAATATGCTCATGTATGCATGATATGCATGAATAATACTTACAGTCATTCCATTGACTCACAGACCGAGGTGATTAGCAGAAGTGTTCTCATTAGTTCCTTTTTGACGCTCGTTCAAGTCTCACATTGAAATGATCAAAAGCTTTGCATTTGGCTTTTATCTTCAAGATGTTGAAAACATGAGTGGTGGAGATCCTAAGCAGCAGAGTCAGGGATGTATCCATTTCAAACTATGTTTAGCTTGTCAGTTGGTAGTTTCTTCATGACCTTGCCAATAATCAATTCAACATACTTCCCTTGACTTGAAGGCTTTGTATGACAAAACACTCTTTTTTTTTTATTTTGAAATCAAATGTTGGTTTTGCCAAATCGATGTCAATGTACCTCAGGACTTGATTTTTCCAAATTAATATATCTATAACATGACAACCCTAGTTACCGTACTAAACTCGGGAATTATTTCTATTTAAGCAAGAATTGTTGCACTTCAGATAGGCACATACACATTGCTTGGCCAAAGGTCTCATTTGAGTTTAAATATTGTCTATCTCATATGCATGCTTATCCAAACTATCTCCACTAATAGACTCTACCTACCAAGAGAGATCAATAGATCTTTGATAGGCTTGAAACGGGGTCTATAAGGGACATGGGTTAAAGTGGAGGCCATTTTGAGATTGGAGTTGGTGTGACATAATGGACAAACCCTCACACTATAAATTTCTTGTTGGAACTTTAGACAATTGGGAGCAATCTTTCTAGACTCCAAATTCCTTCTATCTTCTTGGCATTAATCTGGATCTTGATTAGGACAGTTTTTGCCCTTGCAAAAAGTTTAAGACCCAAATATGTTTCTTTTCTTCTTTTCCCTTTTTTTCCTCTTTATTTCTCTTACTCTTCCCTTTTCTTTCTCTTTCCTTACTCTTCCCTTTCTTTTATCATTTTGTCCTTCTTTCTTGTAGGACTATCAAGTACAGAACTTTCAAGAACTGGATGGTCTTCCTCCTTTTTCTTTGATTTTGATTGAATCTTTGGTTGTGTTGGGACCAATTCAAGTCAATTCATAAATGGAAGCCTTTTGTTGTCTTAGGTAAAAGAGAACTCAGTTGGCTTTTTGAACCACCTTTTTAGGTTTTATCTTTCTTCCTTTTCTTTTTTTTTTGTTCTTTTCTTTTTTTCTCTTTTTTTTATTTTTTTTAGCTCTAAAAAGAGTTGTCTTGGTTTGTACTAACTTGGGCTTCCAATAATGGATAAGTGGAGTAACATAAATCTTCTTTAATAGGGATAAATCATTTGTTACTCTGATGTTGATGTTGATATATTAGAGATATTAGGAAAACTTTAACTACCCTTATAGTTTTGAGAACATCAACTATCCTTATGATCTTGAGAACTTCAACTATCTTCATGGTCTTGAGAACTTCAACTATCTTCATGGTCTTGAAACTTCAACTATCGTCATGATCTTAACTAATCATTGCTTTCTTTGATCTTCTTGCCTACTCATCTTAGTAATCATAAGACTTGTCAAAAGTATCACAACAACTTAGGGTAGGTTATTGGGGTTTGTAAGCCAATAAAAAGAAAGCTAAAATTTTATGAAGGCTCAAAGGGACAACTAGGGATTGATATTTAATTGGGTGGATACTAGTTGTTGGCTAACCAAACGATGCCTAGATCATTTCTCTCTTAAATAAGCAGAGTTCAATTTCGCCTCAAAAGTTTGTCAAAGCATGCTCTAAGACTGACTAGGACCTAGACAAAGGTAATTATGCAGGAGCCCTCTCTAAGTAAGCATACACAACTCAATGCTATAGAGCCATTCCCTCACCTAGTAAAGTCATTCAAGTCATGATGCATAAATATATTAATTCATGAATTGTCAAGCTAGATTCCTCATTGGTCGAGCACCAAAATGAATAAAGACCAACAAAAATTTTGATGAAAGTAATTTTTTCAAACAACTTTAAATTTGAAAAACACAATAGTTCCAAAATATTAAATAAAGTAAGATTGAAAAGCAATATTCAAGCTAAGGAAAGTTCATTGAGTTAGGCTTCTTTTCCTTTCACATCTTCAACATTCCCATCTTGAAAAGAGGATAAAACAAAAACTTCTTCCAATCCTTTTCCCACCATAAAGGTTGCTGGTGGTGGAACTCTTCCAAATTTAGGCAAAGGGTTGTCTTTGGTATTGGGCTTATCTGACTCGGGTAGCTTGCCACTATCAATCAAATCTTGGATCTCATGCCTTAATCTGGTACACCTATCAGTCTCATGTCCTTGAGTCTGATGAAATTGACAAAAAGCCTTAGTATCAAATTTTGGGGGGTAATGGACTAGGTAAAGGTCGAGGAGCCAATGGTTGTAACAACCCTTTCTTTTGTAGCTTATCAAAGACCCAAGACAAAGGCGTCCCCAGATCTAAAAACTGCCTTCTATTTGCTTGACCGGTTACATTAACATCAACTTCTTTTTGTGTGCTTTGATTGTTAGGCTAGTTGTTCCCTTTCTCATTCCTTCTTATTGAAAAGCGATTCTTCTCCCTTTCCCACTCTTCAATTTGTAGACCAGCTTGGAGAAGATCTTTGAAATCACGGATGAGTGTATGAGACATCCTCCTACGAAGATTAGGTAACACCCCTCTCACAATCATCCTTATTTGATCGGATTCATCGGGCCTCTTCTTGAGTAAAGCGGCCTTGTTTCTCCATCGCTTCACATAGTCCACAAAATTCTCATTTGGCCTTTATCTAATGGACTCCACTTCCATTAAAGTAACTTCTAACTCAACATTATATCCGTATTGTTGGATGAAGGCTTTGTAAAGTAGATCCCAACTCTTTTGTGATCCATCATCTAAGGTATTGAACCAATTTTGGACAACAGGGTCCAATGAGGGCATAAAGTACCTTAGGGTTTGAGCCTTAGTAGCTCGGGCAGATTGCATGCAGTGATATACTGCTTCACATGAAGATGGGGATTTGCGGTGCCATTGTACTTAGCAAAGAAAGGCATCTTGAATTTATAAGGGACCTCTTCATCTTGTTCAAATAGTTTGTCGATCTCAGACTTCTCTTCGGCTTTTAGCTTCTTCTTAAATTTTTTTTCTAAATCAGCAATCATCTTTTCAACATCGGATGTCTCGGTCTTTTCAATAGTTGCCTTCTCAACAGCCTTCGGTTGTTTCTTCTTTTCATGAACCTCTTGGTAGTATTGAGCCCAATCATCATCATCATCAATGATCACCTTTTCATCATCAAAAGCCACTTCACTAACTTTAGTCTTCCCTTTGTCCTTCGGTTTTTTAGTGCTAGCAGATGCCTCGGCATGGTTTTCTAAGATTGCAGTCAATTGGTTCTTCATGGTCTCAGCTAGGGCCTCTTTGATTTCTTCCATTTTGGCATTAAGGGCTTCATCCACCATCCTTTGAATTTGTTCGGGCTCCATTGTTTTAAGCGAGCAAGTGATTGAGTCATTACTAGATACTTCATCTCCGACGTAGGTCGGATTGTCATAAGCTTTTCAACTTTCGTAATCCAGGGCTGTGAGCCAGAGAGGATCAATGATATGAGATGCAAATGTATGCATGTATGCACAAACAATCAATAAACAAGTGTAATTAGGACAATCCTTCCAACCTTATAACATCCACACACGAATGGTGAGTCTCTTTTTCCTAGGTATATGGTTAACAAAATACCAACACGGGGTATCTTGCTTTCGAATAATTCCCTCGGATGTTTCAACCAATAGTTACATTTTCGAAAAGTGGAAATCCATCCATGATAATTCCCATTAATTAGGTTTTAATCCATCCAACCAATTAATTTAGCTTTTATGCTATATTGGATTAAAACTAAATTAAGAGGTTTATTATAGATAGATTTCTCACTTGAAAAGAGTAACTAATTGTTCATGCCAAAAACAAGCCCATGATTAATTTATTCTTAGTGTAAACTAGGCCCACAATTGATTTTTGGTATTTCATAATTGACCTAAATATTTTTGCAAGCTCTTTGTAAAAATGGTTGGGTGAAAATAGTTTTGTTTCTAAGCCCATTATAAAAGATTTTAGAAAAATGGATTTTGGGCTTAGTATTTGGGCCATGGGCCAAAGAATTTTTTTTTATTTGTTTTTAGTAAAAAGTCTTATGTCCAAAGACCAACTTGGAAAAATTTTGAAAATAGTTTTGGTCTTTTTGTACTTTAAAGAAAAATTTATTTTGAACTTATAATATACTTAGGTCATATCAGAAAAAGAACAAACCAAATAGGCCATGATTTAGACTAAGATAAACTAAACTAACCATAGTCAAACAACATGCATTTGGAGTAAAACCTAAGGAAAGTAACTAGGCCAATCACATGAGCTTTAGTTTTTGGGTTAAAAGGCTTAGGTTTCCATAGCAAGTATATACCAAATGGTATGAGGCTACGAGTGGTTATGCCATGCTCAATCTCCATACCTTGAGTGAAAGTATGGTATCCCTTACATAACATAACACGAGTAACATGGGCGTCCTAACTCACGCACACAATGCAAACTAATATGATGCAATGGATAATATCATTATAAGAAAGAATAGAATAATATAAAGACCAACGGAATCAACTTCTCTTATCCCCAGTGGAGTCGCCACTGTGAGCGGGGATTTTCGCCCCCACTCCCGGTGAAATGGTTCTTGCGACTTCGGCACTGTTTAGGCTCAGGGCCTTAGAGAACACGAACCTAAGTCCAGAGAAAATGGAGTCGCCACCCGGACGGGCCGGGAAAAAGAAAGGGGTGGATGACTCGATTCCTAAGGAATCCCTAACCCCTTAATGGGTTCAGAAAGTTGGGTACGTGTGGGGAAGGTGAGAAATGGCCCAGCACCCCCACAACGCCCGGTTCATTGGAACCGGCCTCCTTTACAGGTCTTAATATTATAAAATTCTTAAATATAATAACATTATCCATATTACACACAATAATTATAAGAAAGCATCAATATATTAAAATCAAAGCAATGTCCAAACAAAGCAAATAAATGGACACCCATCCAAGGATGGAAACATGTCCTTACATCACATGCCTAAATAGGACACCCACCAAAATGTAGAAACATGCCATTTACATAGGTTCTAAAATAGAATAGCAAATTAAATTACATGATGTTTAACTAATGAGGTACCCACCAAGTGGAAACATACCTCTTACAACTTTTGGAAATCTAAATTAATTGATAAAAGGAAATAATCATTCATCATAAATAAATCATTCATCAAAGCTATTAATCAAAATAGAAAATAAACATCCATCCATGATAAATTAAATAAATCAAGTATTGAAATTAAACAAATTAAGGCATAAGAAATAAATCAAAGCATAATCAAATATGGAATTGAATAAAGCAAATGAAAATCCAATTATGGCTACTGTGACTTTTTATGGAATTAAAATAAATTAGGGTTTTATATTTTAAAGGGTTGGTAAGACTCTTTGATTAACTAAATTAATATTTGAATGGTGAAATCATGAAACTAGGGTTTTAGACACTTTAAAATACTTTAATTTGTGATTTTTGGTTATTAGGTTCCTAAGCTACTGTGTAAAATTTAGGTTTTTATGTTTTTTAATGTTTTAACAGGATTAGGGTTCATAAAAATTAGGGTTTAAGGTTTTAAAAGTGTTAGTGTTCATTATTTTGAATTTTGGAAGTTGAATTTGGATTTGATATTTAGAAGTAGGGTCACGGGTGGTGAATAATTTTTAGGAATTTGGAAATCAATTTGATATTTTATGGAATTTTATGAATTTAAACAAATAAATTAAAGTTTTTATAAGTAGAAAAGATGATTTTTAAGGCTTTTTGAATGAAATAGAACCTACTTTAAAATTTTAAAAGAAGCAGAATTTACATCTTAGTTTTGTTCAAAAATATGTTCAATTAGAGTTTTAAGGTTTTTAAGAAGAAAAAATAACAATTTTAAGCCCTTTGGAAGATAAACCAACAAAATAAGGTTTTTTTTTGCTTTAGAAAAACTAAATTAAAGTTCAAAGATTTTTAATTTTGATTTCATAGATTTGCTACTGTGTAAAAAAAAACAATTAAAGAAAATTAATTAACACATATCTTCTTTTGATGATTTCTTCAAAAACAATTCTTCTTGGATGAACTAGCTCCAAAGACAAGCTTTTTTTTGCCTTTGAATCCTCTAAATCGCGCTGCTGCTGTTCCAGAAAAAAGTTGAATTGAATTTCTTCTTTTCCTTCCTTGATTTGGTTTCAAATTTTCCAAACTACTCTTAGATTTTTGCCTCCTCTAAATTAATTGCCTTTGGTCCTTATTTATAGTGGTTTGAGGTTGTTTTTTCCTAATTAGTTAAGGTAAGTAATATTAATAAAAAAAAAGGAAACCAAAACCTAATTGGATTAGGTTTCAAAAAATTTGCGTCGGAAAATTTGCGCTGCAAAAAAAAAAAACTGCTGCGGAAAAACTGCGCTGGCAAAA
Source organism: Garcia nutans (assembly GCA_947685225.1). Taxonomy (NCBI): domain Eukaryota; kingdom Viridiplantae; phylum Streptophyta; class Magnoliopsida; order Malpighiales; family Euphorbiaceae; genus Garcia; species Garcia nutans. The sequence continues at coordinate 30,128,317 of CANTUV010000005.1, read as the reverse complement.
AAATCTGTTGCAGCTTGTTGCGGCAGCGCGCGTGGAGCCGGCCCGTAAGCTATTTTGCTGGCAAAAAATTTCTGCGTGCGCTATTTCGCAGGCAGAAAATTTCTGCGTGCGAAATAGCACAGTGATTTCGCCCGCAGGAATTTCCTGCAGGCGAAATGCCCACGGGCCCGTGCGACGATTTTTTCGTCGCCAATTTTTATTTTTATTTTTATTTTTTGACTTTTATTTGTTTATTTCTACTTTTTATTAATAAAAATTAGAAAGTAAAGCAAAAATTATTTAATAAAAATTATTTTGGACCAATTAGACAACAAAAATCATTTTGGACTAAATAAAATATATTGGACCGGTTTGGGTAAAAAATTAAGGGTCTACAGATACTAACCTCTATAATAATTTATGAAGTTTTAACCCCACAATATATACATATATAGGGTCTTATTTCGGAAATATCAAAATTTTTACATCCATTTACTATATTTTAAAATTATGTTTATTTAACCCTACATATTCTGTTCTTTCAATGACCACTCTAGAAGTATAAATTTTAAATTTTATTTTCATAACTACATCTTTATTAAAATTTATGAAATTTTAATCATATTTCCTAGACATACATGAGATATTATATGTAAAGTTTCATATTTTTTTGGGTTCTTTTATTATAGTTTTTAAATAGGTTTCTCAACTTATATAGATCCTGGAATTTAGGACTGCTCTAATAATCTGTCTTCCTCTATTTTTATTTAATAGTAAATCATCTCTAAAAATTATAAAATTTTATAAACAATTATTATCACATATATGAATTCTCAATTAAAATTTCATGCTTATTGAGCTTCTCTAGATCAGTATAAAAATTCAGACAAAATTACTTTATAGAACTTAAACAGAAATTCCAGCAACCTTCATGCTCACATTTATTGTTTTTATTTTCATACTTCAAATCAATTCTTCAATTTAATTTATTTATCAATTAAATTAAATATAAATCTTAATTTACCAGTGAGTTTTCATTTAAAATTTTTTTCTGAAGCTTTTAGATTAAGGATATTTGAAACACTCACCTTAATTTGCCAATTTCCTTTGCCTTTAATCCCTTTTCTTAGCACTCCAAGTTAAAGTCCAGCCTTTAATGTTCACTGCTTCTTCCTCTCATCTCTATAAGTTTGTTTGTTTCGCTTTTCTTTTCAAAGAAGGACAATGAAAAGCTTAAGTTTCTTTTAACATCTCTATTCTCTCTTCTTCTGGTAGTAATGGAAGAAGCAAGTTTTAGTTTTTCCTTCATTTGTTGGCTTCTCCCTTTCCTTGTCACCATCCACTTGTTACTACCCATTTCACTAGTTAACATGAATTATGCCATTAGTGGGCTAGTGTCCACTTATTATATAGTGTTTTATAGAGTTTTAATTTATGACTCAACCTCCAACAATTTTTCTTAGCTAGGATTTCATGTGATTTGTATTTTGTTACACTACTACTTGGCAACCTCCTACTTGTTGGCTCATATACATCATCTCACACCTACCATGTTTTTAAGCTTTATTTTGTCATATTTTAATAATTATCAAGCTACCATGCAGTGGTGACATATGTTTTATTATTTATGATTTATATACATTTCATAAGTTGGTCTCTTATCCCATCTTCCACCTATCTTCTCAAACTCAATTCATCATAATTACATCATCATCACCTTTTATTTTGCTGAAATTTCCTACACGTTATATACCTTTTAAATAAAATCCAACACTTGTATTTTATTTATTCTACAAATTGGTAAGTGCATTTCAACGTGTTTTAAAATAACATTATCATGCATGTATTTACTCATATATATTTCTTTTATGCATTTCATAAGGTGATGATAGCATATATTTATTCTATACACATATACACTTGCATGTTTGGGCCAAACTTGGGCCTCTTCTAACTTGGGCCTCGTCTAACTTTCAACACTTGAAATTTCTATTCATATACATCATTTCATATAATCAATTCATATGATTATATATAGATTATAATTTTTGGTCTAAACATTATAAATTACCATATTAAATAAAATTTTAATTCTTGTTGTATCCATCACCATAAGGAGATTAATCTTTTTATATTTTAATTCCATAGTTTAATTTATGTTCCTTTATAACAACTTTTAATATTCCTATTTATTTAATTGGGGTATTACAAAAAAGGAGAGATTTAACAGTCAAAAGGGAGCAAACCAGCAATTAAAATTAGCAAAAGAAACCGAAAGTAAAGAAAGTAAGACATAGAGCAATTAACAAAGAGTCAAGTAGTAGCAATTGACACAACAATCCAGAAACCAAAAAAAGAAAGAGAAACTGAGAGCAAGTAGTAACCAATCTATGAATATTATAAACAATTCTCATATTGTTTAAATCCAGCCAAGAAACCAATTGATCCAGACTTTCCAACCATTCAAGTAGTGATCATGGTTCAATAAATTTACCTTGGTGGAGGCAACAACGTAGGTATAATTCTACCAACTCATTTTAATTAAATTCCATTAATCATCTTCATTGTTTAATATAGCAGAAACCTTATTTGTTTGGTTTTGAAATCCCGCATAATAAACCATAATTTTAGGTTTAAATTTAATTAGAGTTATAGTTACATCTTAGTTTGAATCTTAAACCTTAATTTTGTATGTTTTAATATTAGTTTGCATCTCAAGCCTTAGTTTATTTTCCAAAACTCTATGTAGACACTTATTTTTTGACCAATTCCAATCCAACACTAATTAAAAGGGAATTAAGTCGGTCTAAAAATTTAAAACAGTCTGAAATAATTTTATAAACTTAAATTTGGTTTGGCAAAATATTAAAATCTCAACACATAATAATATTATATTTATTATTTATTTTTATTATATAATAAATAAAAAAGAAAAAAGAAAATATAAATATTTATTTTATAAAAATATAATATTTATTATAATAATAATAAAAAATAATAATAATAAATAGTACAAAATGACGGGCAAGCCAATTTCACCGTAGGAAGTGATTGCGGCGAATTGACCTTGCCAATTCACTGCAGGCCTCAGCCTATGAGAAGTGGCTTGGGGTGACCTGTGGCGAATTGGCTTGGCTAATTCGCCACAGGCATCGTGGCAAATTGGCTTGGCTAATTTACCGTAGCCCGCACCCGCAAGCAATTGGTCTCGCCAATTTTCTCAAAACCTAATTTAATTCGATTTAATTATTTAGGATGATTTTAATTATTTCCTTAATTAAGAGAGACTCGGTTTTCAGTTAATTGCCTATAAATAATAGCTTTTAATACTAAAAGCAGGACTTTTTTTTCAGCAACAATTATCAAGGATAAAAAACAAACGCAGAATCAAAGAAAGGCAGCACGATCAACACAAAAGCAAGAACAAGCAAAAATCAACCACCCCACCAACTCTATAATTGATCTAAGCAGACTCAAAGTTTGGTTTAAAATTCAGTCTTGGAGGAGTATTCAAAAGCAGGTTAGCTTTTCAATCCAAATTATTTATTCAGTATTTGCAAGTCACCTTTTAAGATATCATCACTGTATTTTATTTGTCAAAATTTTATTTTTTTCAGTAGCTTAATTACCAAAGCCTCAGTTATATATTTTATAAAACCAAAATGTAATCTATTTTGTTTTACCTAGTAGCTTACTCCATATTTACTTATCTCAACTTCACAGTATCCTTAATTCACCTAAACACTAATTTATTTAAACCCTAAAAACTATAAAACCCTAGTATCCAGGAACTTAATATCCAAACCCTAATCCATTCTCTCAATTTTTCTAAAACCCTAAGAAAAGGTTTTCATAAATTTCAAAACCATAACTATATCCTCCTAAACCCTAATTCTCACAAATCCCTAAATCCTAAAATTCTATTTTTAATTCTCCAATAGCTAAACCCTTTTCAAAAATATATCTAAAATGTTAGTTTTCTAAATCAAAACCCTATTTTCTAAATCTACCCTTAAATCCTAGTCTCTAGATCTAAACCCTCAAAACCCTAATTTTATTCATGAAACCCTAATTAATGTGTAAACCCTACATTTATATATCTCTTGCTTAAGTTTGGATGCATGCTTATTTTATGTCTTGATGGATGTTTTATAATATTTTATGATGGATGTTTTATGTTAATTATCTTACTTGAATGATTTAATTTATTTGATTAATTACTCAAGAAATTGTAAGTGGTATGTTTCCACATTGTGGGTACCTCATTTGTTAAGCTTCATGCAATTTAATTTCTTTTAAGTTTTGGATCAATATAAAGGATACGTTTCCATCAATTAGTGGGTATCCTATTTTTTTTTTGTTTTCTTTGTGACATTGAATGATTGTAAAGGCATGTTTCCATCCATGGACGGATGCTTATTCATTTATTTTATTTGAACTTGTTGTGATTTTGATAAAGTGATTATTTATTTTTATGATTGCATGTAACATGGATAATATCCTTATATTTAAGAATTTAATAATATTTAGACATGAAAAGGAGGTCGATTCCAATAAATCAGGAGCTATGGGGTTGCTGGTTCATTCTTACATTCCTCACGTGTACCCAACTTTTCAAACCCATTAGGAGGTTGGGGATTCCTTAGAAATCGAGTCATCCATCCATTTCTTTTTCTCGGCCCATCCGAGTGGCGACTCCATTTTCTCTGGGTTTAGACTCGTGTTCTCTAAGGCCTTGAGCCTAACAGTGCCAAAGTCGCAATAACCATTTCATAGTGGTGACTCCACTAGGGAAAAGAGAAGTTGATTCCATTGGTCTTTAAATTATTCTATTCTTTCTTATTATGATATTGTCAATTGCATCATTTAGATTGCATTGTGTGCATGAGTTAGGGCGCCCGTGTTACCCATGTTGTGTTATGTAAGGAATACCATACTTTCACTCAAAGTATGGAGATCGAACATGGAATAACCACTTATAGCATTGTACCTTTTGGTATATACTTGCTATCGGAGCCTAAAACCTTTGAACCCAAAGACTAAAGCCCATGTAATTGGCCTAGTTATTTTCCTTAGGTTTTTACCCCAAATGCTTTGTTATTTGACTATGATTAATCTATCTTGGTTTAAATCATGGCTTATTTGGTCTGTTCATTTTCTAATATGTCCTACCTATATTGTAAGCTCAAAAAAATAATTTTTTCCTTTAAACCCAAAAGACCAAATCTCAAATTTTTAAAATTTTCAAGTTGGTCTTTCAACATAAAATCTTTCAAGATGGGTAAAAAATCTTCTTTCACCTTATGGCCTAAAACTTTCAAAGACCAAAAGCTTTGCAGCAAAACTATCTTTCATCAAAGATTACAAAGAGAGCTTACAAACTATTTAGGTCAATTATGAAATACCAAAAATCAATTTTGATCTATTTTACACCAAAGAATTATTAATCATAGGCTTATTTTTGGTATGAATCACTACTTACTTTTTCAAATAGAAAATATATTTATGATAAATCTACTAATTTAGCTTTAATCCAATATAGAATAAAAGCTATTTTAGTTGAGATTCAATTAGTTAAAGCCTAATTAATGGGAATTATCATGGACTGACTTCTATTTTTGAAAATATAACTATTGGTTAAATTCTTCGAGGGAATTTTTTGATAACAAAAATATCCCATGTTGGTATTTTGTTGATCATATGCCTAGGAAAAGAGGCTCGCCATTCGTGTGTGAAAGTTATAAGGTTGGAAGAAACATCCTAATTATCTTTGTTTGCTTGTTGTTTGTGCATACATGCATACACATATTGCATAACATGTCATTGATCCTTTCTGGCTCACAGACCTGGAGTACAGTAGTTCACGAGCGTATAATAACCAAACCTACCCAGTGATGTAGAATCGAGCAGCGACTCAATTAACTTCTCACTAAGAGTGATGGATCCCGAACAGATTCAAAGGATGGTGGATGACACCCTCAATGCCAAAATGGAAGAACTGAAGGAGGGCCTGGATGAGACTATGAAAAGCCAACTAGCTGCACTTTAGGGAATACTGCTAAGGCATCTGCTAGCACTATGAAGCCAAATGACAAAGGGAAGGCTAAGGTCAGAGAAGTAGCCTTTGATAATGACAAAGTAGTAGTTAATGATGATGATGACTGCGCTCAATACTTTTAAAATCCTCAAGACAAGAAGAAGGAGCCTAAGGTTGTTAAAAGATCAACCATGGAAAAGACTGAAACTTCAGATGTTGAAAAGCTGATTATTGATTTGGAAAGGAAATTTGAAAAGAAGCTAAAAATTGAAGAAATATCAGAGGTCGACAAGTTGTTTGAGCTAGATGAAGAGGTCCCGTATAAGTTCAAGATGCCCTCCTTTGCCAAGATCGATGGAACTGGGAACCCTCATCTCCATGCAAAGCAATACTTCACTGCTATGCAGTATGCCCGAGCTACTAAGGCTCAAACTCTAAGGTACTTCATGCTCTCATTGGACCCTATTGTCCAAAATTGGTTCAACACCTTAGAGGATGGTACTCAAAAGAGCTGGGATTTGCTATACAAGGCCTTCATCCAGCAATTTGGGTATAATGTTGAATTGGAGGTTACTTTGATGAAAGTTGAGTCCATTAGGCATAAATCAAATGAGAACTTTGTTGACTATGTGAAGAGGTGGAGAAATAAGGCTGCATTACTCAAGAAGAGGCCCAATGAATCGGATCAGATCTGGATGATTATGAGAGGGGTATTGCCTAGTCTTCGTGAAAGGATGTCTCATACACTCATTCAGGATTTCAAAGACCTTCTGCAAGCTAGTTTGCAAATTGAAGAGTGGGAAAGGGAGAAGAACCATTTTTTAGCAAGAAGGAATGAAAAAGGGAACTACCAGTCTAGTAATCAAAGCATGCAAAAGGTAGTCTATGTTAATGAAACTGGTCAAGGAGGAAGGAGGCAGTTTTCAAAATTGGGGAAGCCGTTGTTTTGGGTTCTTAATAAGCTACAAAAGAAGGGATTGTTACAACCCTTGACTCCTCATCCTTTGCCTAATCCTCTTCCACCTATCTTTGATTCTAAAGCATTATGCCAATTCAATCAAATACAAGAGCACGAGATGGACAAGTGTTTGAGGTTGAGACATGAGATCTAGAATTTGATTGATAGTGGGAAGCTGCCAGAACCCAACAAGCCTAGCACCAAGGACAATCCATTGCCAAGGTTCAATAGAGTACCACCACCGGCTACTTTCATGATCAGGGGAGGCTTAAATGAAAGATTTGTGCTATATTCTTTTCAAAATGTAGATGAAGAAACGACCAAAGAAGAAATGGTCTTTAGTAAGGTTGTGGTTAGTAAAGAAGTAGCATTTTATGTTGTAAGTGAGTTTTGGGACTCAACTGATAGTGATGATGATTTTGAGCCCAAAAAGGAAGAATGGACCTAGTCCGAGCCCAAAGAAGATGAAGTTATGAACACCTGATCTGGTAAGCATTATGCAAGGCCACCACCAAAGGAAGTAGAAGCCAATAAGGGAAAGGAAGTCGAAGCTGGGAACAGAGAAGATGAAGATGATGTTGTCCTTAAGCAATTGAAGATAACACAAGCTAGTATCAGCATATGGGATTTACTAGCTACATCAAAGAAGCATCGAGAAATAATGGCCAAGGCTATGGCTAACATTCCAATTTCCACTTTTATAACACCTGAGAAGCTGGTTAATTTTGTGAAAATTGAAGGGGTGATGAAATGTGAGGGAGATCAGAAGAAGAATAAGATTGATGTGGGAATGGTATCTTTTTTTAATGTTGATTTTCTAGGAGACAAAAGAAACCACGTCCGCCCCTTTTTTTTATATCAAAGTTGAAGTCAAAGGGAAGAGAAATCCGTGTGTAATGGTTGATGATGGGTCCACCATAAATGTCTTCCCACTTAAGATCTTGCCAAATCTTGCTATGTCAATTAGAGATTTAAGCCCAACAGAGGTGACAATTAGGGCTTTTGATAATACTAAGAGGCATGCTAAGGGAACTTTCAAAACTATTGTGAAAGCTAGTCTTATTGAATCCATGTTAAAGTTTGTGGTTTTGGATATCCCTATCACTTTCACTCTACTAGTGGGACGACCCTGGTGGAGTTCCTTCTATGCTCCATCAAAAGATCAAGTTCCCAAATGGGAATGAGACAGTGGTCATCGAGGCTAAAGATAATGAAGTGGTAAATGCTTTGATGATTTAGAGCCCTCTCAATGGTTTCCAAGTAGCTGCAATTTCTGATAATGAAGTAGTAGACCCCAAGGTCCTGACTATGATGAAAAATATGAACTACCAACCTGGTGTTGGTCTTGGAAAGGGTAAGACTGGTGTGACAAAACTTCCAGATTTTAAGACTCAGTCTTCCAAGAAAGGGTTGGGATATGAAGAAGCTAACAAAAAAGTTCAGCCAAAGAAGAAAGAGAAGATGAGCTTCCTACCACTTGAAGAGGTTTTTGTCAAAGCTCCAGATATGGGACCACTCTAAGGGAAGCCCGAGCCATTCATGCTCATGGAAAAATTAATCCCAGGTTTTGATATTTTTGCTGATGTTGCTGAACTGGTGGAACAAATGAAGAAAGAGCTCATCCTACTGGTTGATAAGGATCCTAACCCAGAAGGAAAGAAAGAAGCTTTCCTGAAAGCCCAGAAGACTCTAGAGGAAATTGCTGCCTTAGTTGAAGAGAAGTTTGAAGATGTCTTGGTTTATGATTTTAAGAACAATGATTTTGATTTTGAATTTTAATTTTCCTGCTTTGTATGAGGATGATGATATTTTCTTTTCCAAGATGAATGCAATAAAGTCTGATTTTGCTTACTTGTGTGATGTTTTTTTTTTATGGTTGCATACATTCAAATAGTGGTTACATGAGCATCTTTAATATTAGCTATGTTGATACACAATCATTAAATTTGGGAACAACCAATAATCCTAAAATTATTAGCATAGCATCTGACCTTTCTTTTGATGAGAGAGAGAGATTAGAAAGAATATTTAAAAATATGAAGAGGTTTTTGCTTGGTCTTATGAGCATATACCTGGTATAGATCGATACATAGCCGAGCACCTGATTCCTACTAACACTCACATGAAAACTGTCAAACAAAAGCTTAGATTATTAAGACCAAAATGGGCAGAATTGATTAAAGAAGAAGTCACGAAATAGATACAAGTAAAGTTTCTTGAAGTGATAGATTATTTAGATTGGCTAGCCAACATAGTTCTCGTACCAAAGAAAGATGGAAGAATTAGGGTTTGTACGAACTATAGAGACTTGAAAAAGGCTTCCCTTAAGGATGACTTTCCTTTACCTCATATAGATGTCCTTATTAATAGTTAGATAGATTTTTTGGATACAACCAAGTGTTAATGGTCCAAGAGGATAAAGCCAAAACTACCTTCATTACTATATGGGGTACATTTTGTTATAGGGTGATGTTATTTGGGTTAAAGAATGTCGGAGTAACCTACCAAAGGATGGCTACCACTTTGTTTCATGACATGATGCATAAGGAATTTGAGGTTTATAATGATGATATGATGGTAAAGTCGGATACAAGAGAGCAACACATCCAAAACTTAGAGTTATTCTTTGAGAGAGCAGTAAAGTATAAGCTAAGGATAAACCTAAAGAAGTGTGTGTTTGGGGTTACTTCAGGCAAATTGTTGGGACACTTGATTGGTCCAAATTGCATTGAAATTGACCCTGAAAAGGTTAAGGCAATCAGGGATATGCCAGCCCCAAAGACAGAGAAAGAAGTTCGGGGGTTTATTGGTAGGTTACATTACATTAGCAGATTCATAGCAAAGCTCACCACAATTTGTGAGCCTATCTTTATGTTACTTAAAAAGAACCAGCTAGTCAAGTGGAATGAAGAGTGTCAAAAGGCCTTTAAGCATATAAAAGAGTATATGTTGAATCCACCTATTTTGAAACCACCTAAACCCAATAAACCTTTATTACTATACTTAGCAATAGCAGAAGAGTCAATAGGAGCTATGCTAGCCCAAGCAGATGATTCAGGGGTTGAGCACACAGTTTACTATTTGAGTAGAAAGCTCTTACCTTATGAAATTAAATATAGTATCAATGAAAAGACTTGTATAGCTGTGGTTTGGTCTTCAAAGAAGTTGCGGCATTACTTTCAGTCTTATAGTGTGCAAGTAGTTTCCAGGTTGGATAAGATAATGTTTTTAAGAGAGACACCCTCTTTGATTGGGAAGTATGGTTGATGGTTGATAATTTTAGAGGAATTTGAGATTGAATATGTAACCAGGAAAATAATCAAATGTAGAGCAGTAGCAAAATTCCTAGTCCAGCAACCATTGCCGGATAGTGAAGAAATAATCTTGGAATTTCCTGATGAGCATTTAGAGGCCATAGAAGTATAAGGATGGAAGATGTATTTTAATGGAGCAGTGAATAGAAAAGGAGCATGTTTGGGAGTCATATTAGAATCACCCAAAGGGGAGCTTATCCCTTTAGCTAAGAAGTTGAAGTTCAGGGTAACCAATAATATGGTGGAGTATGAAGCATGTATTTTTGGCTTGGAAAGCCTGATGATTATAAAGGTGGATAAGGTGTAAGTCTTTGGTGATTCATTGTTAGTGGTATCCCAAGTAAATGGAGAGTGGGAGTTAAAAGAAGAGAAGTTAAAACCATACCACTATTATTTGACCTTGACAAAGAAGAATTTGAAGGAGTGCAGGTTTATACACCTACCAAGAAAAGAAAACCAGATGACCGATGCCCTAGCCACATTGGCTTCGGTATGGAAAAATCCTATCAACTTGTTTCTTAAGCCTCTGGTTTTGACCAATTCATCAACTCCTTGCTAAGAATATGAAACAATCATGGAAAATGATACAAATCATGATGCATAATATGACACCATAAGACGGTTCTTGGAGAATAAAAAATACCCATTAAGGGCAACAAGGGAAGAGAGAAGAGCCATAAGATGGTGATCCTTACAATACACCACCTTTCATGGAGAGTTATATCGAAGATGGCCTGATGGGGTGCACTTGAGGTGCTTGAAGAAGACTGAAGTTGAATAGATCATGTCAGAAATACATGCAGGAAGTTGTGGTCCACACATGAATGGTTTACCCCTGGTTAAGAAGATAATTTGATAAGGTTATTACTAGTTGACCATGGAGAGAGATTGTATTAAGTTTGTGAAGAAGTGTCAGCAATGTCAGATGTATGGTAATTTGAATCACATGCCTCCTGAAGAATTACATTCTATGTCTTCACCCTGGCCCTTTGTAACTTGGGGAATTGGATTATAGGAGAGATACATCTGATGGCTTCAAACAGTCACCATTTTATCATGGTAGTAGTGGATTATTTTTTAAAATGGGTTAAAGCTGAATCTTTCAACAAGTTAGGGGCAAGGCAAATGGCTAGGTTTATTGAAATGAATCTCCTATGCAAATATGGGGTCTCACACAGTGTGATATTAGACAATGAGGTACAGTTTTAAGGAGTAGTTAGGGACCTATTCTCAAAGTACCAAATCCATCATCACGGATCCTCCCCTTATAGATGGTGCAGTGAAAGCAACAAATAAGAAAATTAAGCTGATTCTGTCCAAGATGACCAAGATATACTAGGATTGGTTAGAGATGCTTCCTTTTGCTTTATGGGGATACAAAATAAGTGTGCGAACCCCGACTAGAATGACACCGCTTTCCTTAGTTAATGGGATGGAAGCAGTGTTGCCAATTGAGATTGAGATCAAATCATTAAGGGTGGCCCTAGAAGCTGAATTGCCTGAGATGGAATGGGTAGTGAACAGATACACACAGTTAGCTTTACTAGAAGAGAAAAAGTTAAAAGCATTGTATCATCATTAGCTATATCAAAAAAAGATAGCTCAAGCCTATAAAAGAATGGTTAAGATCAGAAAGTTTAAAGTCAGTGACTTAGTGTTGAAGCAGTGTAAGCCTAATATCCCTGATCTAAGAGGAAAATTTAGACATAGTTTGGAAGGACCATTTGTTGTGAAGCAAGTCATGAACAAGGGTGCAATCAAGCTATCAGACATGGACATGAACAAGTTTAGTGAGCCACTGAACATTGATAGGTTGAAGAGGTTTTATGTATAATATAAAAATAAAAAAAGAGCTCGCTAGGTTGAAAACCCAAAAGGACGGCCTAGGTAAAAGTTAGAGTAGTCCGCTAGTTCTGAAAACTCAAAAAAGCTGACTAGGAAATAATTAGGGCTAAATGAGAGAATTGTCAATTAGAAAACCCGAAAGGGTTGGTTGGTGATATGAGGAATCTTGTGTATGTTGGCTTTATGTTTATGTAACATCCCTAATATTTTTGAAATTAAATAAATTAAATTTAAATTTAAATTTAAATAAGTTAAATAAATAATTTAAATGAAAAATAAAAGGATTTTAAGTGAAAAAGTAGAATGTATATGTGAAATATACCTAACGTATACTTAACATATACATTAGTCAACTCTTTTAAAAGAAAAGTCAAAAGTCCAAGGGCAAAATGATAATTATACCTTGTAAACTTAAAATTATTTAAATTAATTAAAAATAAATTATTTTTGGTTGAAAGAGATAATTTGGGTTTTTAAAAAAATTAAATAATTAATTATTTATTAAAAATAAAATAATATATGTGGTGATATTTTCAAGTGGAAAGAAAGAGAAAATCAAACAAAATTCATCTTTTTCCTTCTTCTTCTTCTTCAAAACCGTGACACCATTAGAGAGAAAGAGAGTTCTTCTTTTTCCTCCAAGCTACCTAAGATTGAAGGGACTTTAATGAACTAAGTGGGGTTCTGGTGATTTTCTAACAAGTAAGCTTTCTTACTAAATTTTCAATTTCTATGGAAGATGTGAATATGTGAAGTTTGGGATTTTGCGTATGTATGATATAATTGTTTGAATGTGTATGAATGAAGCTATTTTGATTAGTTAGTAATGATTTTTAAATTAGATGGAAGAAAAGATTAAGTTTGGTATGAGTTTGGTGAAGAGAGAGAATTTAGGGTTATGAAAATTTGGATTTTTGGAATCATGTGTTTATTTGTGCAAATTAATTCCAAATGTGTTGTTTTGATGCATAAAAAAGGATTTTTAAATCAAATGGTAGATTTGGTTAAGTTTGGTTAGAGTTTGAATGAGGTAGTGTTGAGTTTAGGGTTTTGAAAAGGGAGTTTTTAAAGATTAGTGAATTGTTGAATTTTAATGTTTAAATCAATTTAATTCATGATATTAGTGAAGGAAATAAGCTTAGATTAATAATTGGAATAGGTTAGAATGAAGAACCTTCATTGATGAAGGTTATGCCATTTTAGGGTTTTAAATAGGAATGAGTATTTAAGTAATGTTTGTGAATGAAACATGTTAAAATATGTTTTTAATAATAAAAATAAAGTTTAAACATCAATTTAAATGGATTTAAATGGAAGACCAATGTTAAAGTAAGGGAATGTTAAATTTTAAAAATTTGTAGGAGTGATGTTTAATTAAGGTCTAATGTTGGAAATGCCTTAAAATGTGATATTAAATGATTATATTTGATCACATTGTGTATAAGAATTAAGGAGAAGTGAATTGCCCAAACCTACTGTTGAAGTGCAACTTGGAAGTGAAGATTGGTGGGAGATTTTAAGCTTGCATTTGAGTGCTTAGTGAGGTAAGTACATGCTTTGATAGTTTTAAAGTGCTTGCATTTAATTTTGGCTTAACACATATTAAGTGGAAAATGTGTTGAGCTACTTGATCATTTGAAAGTCCACATAGATTGAGTTATGGCATGTGGGTTGATGTGTATGCATTATAAGCATTGTGAAATGCCATTGTAAATGGCTAAATTGTATAGAATGTGAAATATGGGCAACTTGTGAAAATAACCCAAAATGTATGGGTAATGTGGTTTATTATGAAATACCTTGTGATGTGATGAAATAAAATAATATTGATATGAATGAGAAAAATGGAAATATGTGAAAGGAATTGAGAATGGAAATATGAAATAACCATGTGCCTAGTATGTTATTCAATTTTTAGAGTTTTGTGTTTGGCAGCATGCCTATGATGTAACAGTCTCTTGAAGCTGGGTTGGGCTTAGCCCTTAAAACTTGGTTGGGATGTTACTATAATATGATTTTCCTTTGGGGCTAGATGCTTGGTGTCACTATAATATGATTTTCCTTCGGGGTAGACACTTGGTATTAATTTAGACTAAAACGGTAACTCTGGAATTTAAATAATGTATTAGTTTATTGGGCCCATGCTTGTATGTGTGTTTATGTGAATCATAAACAAATGAAAAATTATGTTACTAAATGGAATTGAATACTACATTTTGGCATAATATACAAATGCATTATGTATTGGCATTGTTTAAAAGTTTTACTTTTATCAATGTTTGTACTGCTAGGCTTTTAGCTTAGCGCGATTGTAATTTATCGTACAGGTGACAGGAGAGATCCGGTTGAGCCGGAGAGTTCATCTAGACTAGGCTGGGTCTAGATTTGGGGTTGCTCGTTGAGCAAATTTTAGATATATCAAGATAAAGCCTGCTGCCATCATCTATACATTTTATGTTGTAGTACTTTATGAAATCATGTATATTATGTTTATGATTTTAAAGTATAAATATTGTAAAATATAAAGACTTTTTGGATAAATTGTGTAAGGTTGAATTTTATATGTGTTTTTTGAATATATATATGTGTGTGTGTGTGTGTACATGTATAAATATTTTGAGAAAATGTGGAGAAATCGAGAAGTTGATGTGAAAGGTGTGATTTATTGTCTACTGGAAGTGTTCTTTTATGAAGGTTGTGTAATTCATAAATTTTGGGATGTCCAAATTATAGACAAAACTCAGGTCAATTTTTTCCAGAGATTTTGATATAAAATGTTTGTTTGAGTTCCTATAACAAATAATGTAATATCCTCATTTATGCCCTAGAAGTTTTGCATATTGTTGTTGTTGTTAATGTTATATATTGGATTGAATATATGTGTTAAATTGTAAGAGAAAAGAAATTGAGAAGAGAAAGTATATGTATATGTATTTTTGGAAGAAATAGGGTTTAGAGACAAATTTATATGTTGTGTATATGTTAATATATATGACATATAAAGTGGTCAAAAGGCTTGGTCAATGCAAGAGAAGATATTTATTTGAGATTGGTAAAATACTTTATTGGGCACATATAAGACAAAAAGATAATTATGTGAATAAGGGCACTTTGGTAATTGCTTGGATAAAATCACATGGTGGATATTTCAAGAAGGTTTGACTTGTGTTTTCTTCATCATTTCTTCTTCTTCTTCTTGTTGATGGCCGGCCCTCCATAGCCAAAGAGAAAGAAAGAGACAAGTGATGGTTTTGATGATTTCAAGCTTAAATTGAAGAAAGATTAAGTGTTCAAGTGTTGATTTAAGAAGTTTTTAACTAAGGTAAGATCTTTTCTCTAATTTCTTCAATTCTTTTGAAGTGGTATGATTAAGTTGCTTATGGTATGATTGTGAGTATTGATTTTGCTTGATAGATGAGAAGTTGGGTTGGTGTTGGTGATGGAAGAGTAAGATTGGTGTTTAGTGAAATTGTTTCTGTTTTAGGATTAGTAAAGGCTGTGACTTGTATGATTTTTAATTAATTTTAGAAAAATGTTCTTGAAGTGAATTTTTGATATGTTGTGCCTCTATGAGTCTAGAATGACTGAAAAATATGTTGATTCGATTTTGGAATGGTTATGAGTTTAGAAAGATTATTTTCATTAGACCTGTTCCAGCAAGTACCTTAACTGGGACAGCTATATTTCTGGATTTTTAATAAAATGTAGAAAAATCATATCCAATCAAATTTTGGATATGTTGTTGCTTAGTGAGTTTAGTATTTGAGAAAAATAATTTGGAATCACGTTGATTGAATTTGATTTATGGAATTCACAAAGTTCAGAACTGCTGCCAGGATGCAGGGCAATTGGGGCAGTCTGGTTAGGTGAACTATTTGACCAAGATTTTGTGTTCAGTTTGATCTGAAATTTTAAAGGGATGATTTTAAGATACAAAACTAAATTCTGTAAAAATTTTAGAATTTTTAGTCAAGTAGATTATTTTATACAATTTTTCAAAATAAGGATAAAATGGAGTTTAAAAACCAGAATGTACTATTTATGGTTAGGGTTTTAATTCTTTGTTCTTCTTGCATTGCTTTGGTTCTCCAAAGGTAGGTTGGTCCTTAAACCTAACCCTAAACACTTTAAATACACTTGAATCAATGAATGTTGTAATCAATTGTTCTTTGCCCTAATTGCATTGTTGAGATTGAACAATGTTATGTTGTGCATTGTGAATGGTAATGTGTTTCATGAGTAATGTGGAATGAAATGTTGATATTTATGAATGATGCTATGTGAAATATAATGTGATCATGGATGAGATATATATATATATATATACTTGAATAATGAGATGTTATATTGTGAAATGAAATGTGAAGCCATTGTTATTGGCTAAGATGATGTAATTGAAAGAAAGAAGGCATGTTTGCCTAAATGTGATGAGAATTGAGAATGGAAATGAATTGTTTGTTTAATATGTTATTCAGTTTCAGAGTTCTGGATTTGGGTGGCATGCCTAAGAAATGATGAAAGGTAAACAGTCTTGCCGGGTTGAGGACCTCCTCATAGGTGTTGAGTTGATGGTCCAAGAGACTGGGTCTGTTACACTATGAGATATATGATTTGTAACAGTCTTGCCGGGTTGAGGATCTCCTCATATGTGTTGAGTTGATGATCCAAGAGACTGGGTCTGTTACACTATCCATGGATAGAGATACATGTATATACATTGCCTACGGGCGTGATTATTGTGACTATGAACCAAAGCAGTAACTCTGAACTCTGAATATCGTATTAAATACTTGTTGGGCCCATAGGTGTCAAGGTTATATGAATGTCCTAAATAATGTTATGAGTTTAATGAAATGAGATGTTGGTTATGGAGTATGATTGATTAATGTTGAATGTGAAAAGATGTTGAAATGTGGTATGCTCATATGACTATGATTTGTGAAATGCATAATTGTGTGGTTAACTTTATATTTATGATGTTGATCTTATCAATAACATATGTGGCATTGCATTTCATTAAAGCATACTGTTAGCATGTTTTATCTTACTAAGCCATTGGCTTAGCGCGATAGTGTTTAATCACGCAGGTAGTAGAGTGGATAGAGTTGAACCCGAGAGTTCATCAAGACCTAGTGAGAGTAGACCTTGAAGAATCCATTTTGGGAGCTTAAAGATCAGAGCAGACTTGCCAATCATGTATAAATTTTATGTGTTGTAAAACTTGAGTTTTGATGTATATGAATTTGTAAATATGTAAATATTTTATAACTTCCGCTGTGTAATATTTAAATATGGGGGTTGTCACAAAACCTTTATTTTATGTTGTACTAGAAGTGTAAATCCTTTTTGCAGGTTGTAGTTGAGGTTACAAGGGGGATTTATTGGGAGTGTACTGAGAATGATTTTGTTTGCATTGGTTTGTGTAAAATGTTTTTTAAAATAAGAAAAAAACCGGTTTTGTCGACACTTGGGACTCAATTTTTAGACGAAACTATGGCAAAAATTTTGTAAAAAAATCGGAACTAAAATTTGACTAAGTAAAATTGGTAGCAACATTAGGTTAGTGTGGCGCCTCTACTCAGCTTACATATGTAGGTTGGGAAGGGGTGTTACAATTGTTTTGGTATCAGAGCCTAGGTTTGAGATTCTCAACCTAGGTAAAATGTAAGAAAAAGACTATTTTTACTTAAAAAGTGAGTTTTTGAACAAAAATACATGTTTGGGATTGGCAGTCTCTGATCTTTAATAAGAGGTATTCTGTTGTGTTTGCAGACTTAGGTTGTGATGGATTCTCACTCACGTCAGTCGATTGAGGGTAGTGCCGAGAGTATTGCTCCTGCTGAGGGAGCTAGGGTTGATAGTGTTGAGGAGGCACCTGCTTCGGTGTCGGGTAGACCAGCTGGGGAGGAGGTTCCGCCAGCCTGGTTTAGGCCTATGATGGAAGCTATGAGACAAGCACCTGTGCAACCACAGCCACCGCCACCACCCCCTCAGCCTTCAGTACCAGTAAGGCACTATGATAAGCTAAGGAAATATGGAGCAGAGGATTTCTTTGGTACAGTTGATCCGGCTGTAGCAGAACAGTGGCTTGATAGAGTTCAGAGGGTATTTGTGCAGTTGCAAGCCACTTCAGAGGAGAAGTTTGACTATGCAAGATCTTTGCTACAGAAGGATGCCTACGACTGGTGGAAGACAGTGCCCCATTCTATGGATGATCCTCCAACACTGTCTTACACTGATTTTCTGAGGGAATTTGAGTTGAAGTATACTCCTAGGGAGTATAAAGATGGGAAGAAAAGAGAGTTTCTAGATTTGAAGCAAGATCATCGGACCGTAACTGAGTATGAGGTTGAGTTTATTCGACTGAGCCAGTATGCTGGGGGCATCATTGCTGATGAGATTGATAGATGTCGGCGATTTGAGGAGGGATTGAGGCCCTCGATCATGTGCTTAGTGGCTGGATCCAGATATCAGGATTTCTCACAGCTTGTGGCAGCAGCTCGAAGTGTAGAGCGAGCTCAAGTTATTGCAGCTGCTTCAGAGGAAGAGGTTAGGGTTAGGAGGCCCCAGTTTGAGGCAGGGTCTTCTTCTGCGAAGAGGGGTAGAGGAAGTTTTGTTCCTCGGAGTAGTAGGAGCCAGAGACCAGCGGGTAGGTCAGTGCAGTTCCAGAGGCAGAGATTTAGACCTGCAGCTTCAGTAGCGAGTGCTCCTACTCCTGGAGTTCAGAGATCCACCTTACCTGTGTGTAACCAGTGTGGTGGAAGACATGGGGGCGTTTGTTGGAGGCATAGTAGATCAGGGGTATGCTTCAGGTGTGGATCACCTGACCACTTTGTGAGAGACTGTCCTGAGAGGCAGGAGCAGATGTCAGTTGATTCTGCTGCTTCTCGAGCTAGTGTGAGGGGAGGCAGAGGAGGCAGAGGTGCCAGCCGAGGAGGTAGACCAGGATTCAGTTCTAGAGGAGGTGCTGCATCCAGGGAGGGTAGACCAGAGGAGGTTGGATCTTCCCAGAGGATGTATGTTATGCAGAGTCAGCCAGATGCATCAGCAGTCATAGCTGGTACTTTTTCTTTATTTAATACTCCAGTACTTGCTTTGATTGATCCGGGTTCCACGCATTCATATATTAGTGCATCTGTTTTGCCTGTATCTGATTTGCATGCTGAGTCCCTAGGATTTGATGTGTTGGTAACAAATCCGTTAGGGCATAGTGTGGTTGTGAGTAAGGTGCATAGAGATAGTGCAGTAGTGGTGCAGGGTGAGGAGTTCCTTGGGGATTTGATTGAGATGCCATTTAAGGATTATGATGTGATCTTAGGTATGGATTGGCTATCTCGACATGGAGCTGTGGTGGATTGTAAAAAGAAAATTGTTTCTTTGAGAACGGGTGATGGTAGAGAGGTGATAGTATCTAATGAGCAGGAACAGCTAGCCTCCTTATTTGTTTCAGCTGTTGCAGCCAGGAGGTTGATTAGAAAGGGGTGTGAAGCCTATCTTGCTCATGTGGTAGATACTAGAGTAAGAAGTTCTCCCATTGATAGCATTGCCACAGTTGCAGAGTTCCCAGATGTGTTTCCAGAGGAGTTGCCAGGGTTACCTCCTGAGAGAGAGGTGGAGTTCGGTATTGAATTGTTGCCTGGTACCACTCCTATCTCTATTACTCCTTATAGAATGGCACCAGCAGAATTGAGGGAGTTGAAAGTGCAATTACAGGAGTTGTTGGACAAAGGATTTATTCGCCCCAGTGTTTCTCCTTGGGGAGCTCCTGTGCCTTTTGTGAAGAAGAAAGATGGTACTATGAGGTTGTGTATCGATTATAGGCAATTGAACAAGGTGACCATTAAGAATAAATATCCTTTGCCTAGAATCGATGATCTCTTTGATCAGTTGAAGGGAGCGTCAGTGTTCTCCAAAATTGATTTGAGATCTGGGTACCATCAGCTGAGGGTAAGAAGTGAAGATGTTCCTAAGACTGCTTTTCGGACCAGGTATGGGCATTATGAATTTCTAGTTATGCCTTTTGGTCTGACGAATGCACCTGCAGCTTTTATGGATTTGATGAATAGGGTGTTTAGGCCCTATTTGGATCAGTTTGTAGTGGTCTTCATTGATGATATACTGGTGTATTCGCGGAATGAAGAGGAACATGATATGCATCTGCGGTTTGTGTTGCAGATTTTGAGAGAAAAGCAGTTATTTGCCAAATTGTCGAAATGTGAGTTCTGGTTGGATCAAGTAGCTTTTCTCGGACATATAGTTTCAGCAGAGGGTATTAGAGTTGATCCGAGCAAAGTTGAAGCTATATTGAATTGGAGTCCACCCAAGTCTGTGACTGAGATTAGAAGTTTTCTGGGTTTGGCAGGCTATTACAGGCGGTTTGTGAAAGGGTTTTCTTTGATAGCTACTCCACTCACCAGATTGCTTCGTAAGGGAGTGAGATTTGTGTGGACGGATCAGTGTCAGGCGAGTTTTGAGCAGTTGAGAGAATTGTTAACTCAAGCGCCTGTTCTTACTTTACCTGTTGAAGGTAAACCTTATGTGATCTACAGTGATGCTTCACATAGAGGTTTGGGGTGTGTATTGATGCAAGAAGGTAAAGTTATAGCTTATGCATCTCGACAGTTGAAACCGCATGAGCTTAACTATCCAACCCATGATTTGGAATTGGCTGCCATTGTGTTTGCATTGAAGATTTGGCGCCACTATCTGTTTGGGGAGAAATGTTTCATCTACACTGATCACAAGAGTTTGAAGTATTTGGGTGTCCAGAAAGAACTCAATCTTCGTCAGAGGAGATGGTTGGAGTTGATTAAAGACTACGACTGTTTGATTGACTATCATCCAGGTAAAGCAAATGTTGTTGCTGATGCCTTAAGTCGGAAGTCTTTAGCTGGTTTAACAATTTATTCGCTCTCGTTGCTTGTTGAATTGAGAGCTCTGCGTGCTAACTTTGTATCTTGTGACGATGGTGCATTGTTGGCACAGTTGCTTTTGAAACCAGTTTTGTTAGATCAGATCAAAGAGGCTCAGTTGATTGATATAAAGATTCAGAAGATTATTTCAGATTGCAAGAATGGGAAGACTAGAGATTTTATTGTGAAGAGCGATGGGAGTCTCTGGTTCAAGAGCAGATTGTGTGTACCCGATGATGCTGAATTGAAAAGGGTCATTTTGGAAGAAGCTCATCAGTCAATGTTTGCTATGCATCCGGGTAATACGAAGATGTATCATGATTTGAGACAGCATTATTGGTGGATTGGTTTGAAGAGAGACATTGCAGATTTTGTGTCGAAATGTCTCACCTGTCAGAAGGTTAAAGCAGAGCATCAAGTCCCAACCGGGTTGCTTCAACCATTGTCAGTGCCAGAATGGAAGTGGGAAAGAGTGATAATGGATTTTGTGTCTGGTTTGCCATTGACACAAAAGAAGCATGATGCTATATGGGTGATTGTGGATAGATTGACTAAAACAGCTCATTTCCTTCCGGTTCGAATGGATTATTCTTTGGAGAGATTGGCTGAGCTGTATATCCATGAGATTGTGAAATTGCATGGTGTTCCAACTTCTTTAGTGTCTGATCGAGATCCCCGGTTTACTTCAAGATTTTGGAAGAGTTTGCATAGTGCTTTGGGTTCTCGACTACACTTCAGTACTGCTTTTCATCCACAGACGGATGGACAGTCAGAGAGGGTGATACAGATTATTGAGGATATGTTGAGAAGCTGTGTCATCGATTTCACTGGAAGTTGGGATAGATTCTTACCTCTTGTGGAGTTTGCTTACAACAACAGTCACCAATCTAGCATTGGTATGGCACCGTTCGAGGCATTGTATGGTAGACGGTGCAGAACACCTCTTTGTTGGAGTGAACTTGGTGAAGGTAAAATAATTGGACCTGATTTGATTCAAGAAACTGAGGAAAAAGTGAAGTTGATCCGAGGTAGGTTAAAAGCAGCTTCAGACCGACAGAAGTCTTATGCAGATCTGAAGAGGAGAGACATTCAGTTTGATGTTGGAGATAAGGTGTTTTTGAAAGTATCTCCTTGGAAGAAGATTTTGAGGTTCGGTCGGAAAGGAAAATTGAGTCCTCGTTTCATTGGACCGTATGAAGTGTTAGAAAGAGTTGGGCCAGTTGCATATCGACTTGCTTTGCCACCTGAGTTGGATCGTATTCATAATGTATTCCATGTTTCTATGTTGAGGAGGTACAGGTCAGATCCATCTCATGTGTTGCCATTTGAGTCTATCGAAGTGAGCCCAAATTTGACATTTGAAGAAGAACCAGTTGCTATCTTGGCACGTGATGTGAAAGAATTGAGGAACAAGAAAGTGCCATTGGTGAAGATTCTTTGGAAGAATCATGCAAAAGAAGAAGCAACTTGGGAAAGTGAGCAAACTATGCGAGAGCAATATCCTCAACTATTTCAGAGTTGATATCAGGTAATTTCGAGGACGAAATTTCTTTTTAGAGGGGGAGAATTGTAATATCCTCATTTATGCCCTAGAATTTTTGCATATTGTTGTTGTTGTTAATGTTATATATTGGATTGAATATATGTGTTAAATTGTAAGAGAAAAGAAATTGAGAAGAGAAAGTATATGTATATGTATTTTGGGAAGAAATAGGGTTTAGAGACAAATTTATATGTTGTGTATATGTTAATATATATGACATATAAAGTGGTCAAAAGGCTTGGTCAATGCAAGAGAAGATATTTATTTGAGATTGGTAAATTACTTTATTGGGCACATATAAGACAAAAAGATAATTATGTGAATAAGGGCACTTTGGTAATTGCTTGGATAAAATCACATGGTGGATATTTAAAGAAGGTTTGACTTGTGTTTTCTTCATCATTTCTTCTTCTTCTTCTTGTTGATGGCCGGCCCTCCATAGCCAAAGAGAAAGAAAGAGACAAGTGATGGTTTTGATGATTTCAAGCTTAAATTGAAGAAAGATTAAGTGTTCAAGTGTTGATTTAAGAAGTTTTTAACTAAGGTAAGATCTTTTCTCTAATTTCTTCAATTCTTTTGAAGTGGTATGATTAAGTTGCTTATGGTATGATTGTGAGTATTGATTTTGCTTGATAGATGAGAAGTTGGGTTGGTGTTGGTGATGGAAGAGTAAGATTGGTGTTTAGTGAAATTGTTTCTGTTTTAGGATTAGTAAAGGCTGTGACTTGTATGATTTTTAATTAATTTTAGAAAAATGTTCTTGAAGTGAATTTTTGATATGTTGTGCCTCTATGAGTCTAGAATGACTGAAAAATATGTTGATTCGATTTTGGAATGGTTATGAGTTTAGAAAGATTATTTTCATTAGACCTGTTCCAGCAAGTACCTTAACTGGGACAGCTATATTTCTGGATTTTTAATAAAATGTAGAAAAATCATATCCAATCGAATTTTGGATATGTTGTTGCTTAGTGAGTTTAGTATTTGAGAAAAATAATTTGGAATCACGTTGATTGAATTTGATTTATGGAATTCACAAAGTTCAGAACTGCTGCCAGGATGCAGGGCAATTGGGGCAGTCTGGTTAGGTGAACTATTTGACCAAGATTTTGTGTTCAGTTTGATCTGAAATTTTAAAGGGATGATTGTAAGATACAAAAATAAATTCTGTAAAAATTTTAGAATTTTTAGTCAAGTAGATTATTTTATACAATTTTTCAAAATAAGGATAAAATGGAGTTTAAAAACCAGAATGTACTATTTATGGTTAGGGTTTTAATTCTTTGTTCTTCTTGCATTGCTTTGGTTCTCCAAAGGTAGGTTGGTCCTTAAACCTAACCCTAAACACTTTAAATACACTTGAATCAATGAATGTTGTAATCAATTGTTCTTTGCCCTAATTGCATTGTTGAGATTGAACAATGTTATGTTGTGCATTGTGAATGGTAATGTGTTTCATGAGTAATGTGGAATGAAATGTTGATATTTATGAATGATGCTATGTGAAATATAATGTGATCATGGATGAGATATATATATATATATACTTGAATAATGAGATGTTATATTGTGAAATGAAATGTGAAGCCATTGTTATTGGCTAAGATGATGTAATTGAAAGAAAGAAGGCATGTTTGCCTAAATGTGATGAGAATTGAGAATGGAAATGAATTGTTTGTTTAATATGTTATTCAGTTTCAGAGTTCTGGATTTGGGTGGCATGCCTAAGAAATGATGAAAGGTAACAGTCTTGCCGGGTTGAGGACCTCCTCATAGGTGTTGAGTTGATGGTCCAAGAGACTGGGTCTGTTACACTATGAGATATATGATTTGTAACAGTCTTGCCGGGTTGAGGATCTCCTCATATGTGTTGAGTTGATGATCCAAGAGACTGGGTCTGTTACACTATCCATGGATAGAGATACATGTATATACATTGCCTACGGGCGTGATTATTGTGACTATGAACCAAAGCAGTAACTCTGAACTCTGAATATCGTATTAAATACTTGTTGGGTCCATAGGTGTCAAGGTTATATGAATGTCCTAAATAATGTTATGAGTTTAATGAAATGAGATGTTGGTTATGGAGTATGATTGATTAATGTTGAATGTGAAAAGATGTTGAAATGTGGTATGCTCATATGACTATGATTTGTGAAATGCATAATTGTGTGGTTAACTTTATATTTATGATGTTGATCTTATCAATAACATATGTGGCATTGCATTTCATTAAAGCATACTGTTAGCATGTTTTATCTTACTAAGCCATTGGCTTAGCACGATAGTGTTTAATCGCGCAGGTAGTAGAGTGGATAGAGTTGAACCCGAGAGTTCATCAAGACCTAGTGAGAGTAGACCTTGAAGAATCCATTTTGGGAGCTTAAAGATCAGAGTAGACTTGCCAATCATGTATAAATTTTATGTGTTGTAAAACTTGAGTTTTGATGTATATGAATTTGTAAATATGTAAATATTTTATAACTTCCGCTGTGTAATATTTAAATATGGGGGTTGTCACAAAACCTTTATTTTATGTTGTACTAGAAGTGTAAATCCTTTTTGCAGGTTGTAGTTGAGGTTACAAGGGGGATTTATTGGGAGTGTACTGAGAATGATTTTGTTTGCATTGGTTTGTGTAAAATGTTTTTTAAAATAAGAAAAAAACCGGTTTTGTCGACACTTGGGACTCAATTTTTAGGCGAAACTATGGCAAAAATTTTGTAAAAAAATCGGAACTAAAATTTGACTAAGTAAAATTGGTAGCAACATTAGGTTAGTGTGGCGCCTCTACTCAGCTTACATATGTAGGTTGGGAAGGGGTGTTACAAATAAAGCATATTTTATTTACTAATTAAATATATATTAGAGTTTATATGATTTTAAATCAAAAAAGTGAATTTTTATTTAACTGGATCGTGACATTTTTGTACCGTATATGCATATTTTACATATACTAGGTGTGTGTATTATATGCGTATAGGGTATAAGGGTGTTACAGTTTGGTTGTTTCCCTATTTAATAAAATAGAGTTAATATTAAAATTATTCTATGTGCACTATTTCAAAATAATCTAACTATTAGGATAAAATAAATAACACAATAGCAAAAAGTGATGACAAATTATAAAAGGAAAGAAAATATCTTTTATTATTATTATTGTTCATCCTAACATTATTTTTCTAAGGAATTGACAAATGTAAAATCTATGGCAGACGATAAGTGTAGCGTGCAGGCCAACTTTGCTCCAGTCAATCCAAGAAGGCTTCAGTCAGACAAGGCATGTCCAAACCAGGAGTAAACTCAGAACCTCAAGGCTCTACTCTATACTGGCGGTCAAGATGATGGGGATCGTAGCAAGTACCTCGATGAAGAGCAGCAAGAAGAACATACATCAGATATGTCCAAATAGTGACATGGATGATCTTCCACCAAGGTATCTACTAACGGATGTTAATCACTGCTTGTGAATGGATCCAGTCTATCCAGTCAGTATATGAAGAAGTAGGATGGAGTAGTTTCTTGGCAGAATTATGTCGTGGCAGATATATGGCGAAAATCCATAGATGGGGTGTCTAGTAAGCAGAGGCGCTCCTGAAACCATATCTATAAATACAAGCAAGAATTTAAAAAAAGCCAGTTAGGTTTAAAACCCGTGCCTAAGTAAAAATTAGGGCAATTTGCTAGTTTCAAAAATCTACAAGGACGGACTAGGTAAAAATTAGAGCAATAGAAATGAAAGGCCTAAAGTGAAAATCTGAAAGGGCAATTTAGGTGATTACCTATAGCAACAAGGGACTTTCGGCTGATCTCCCTGAAGATTCTGTCTCGAATTGATCCAATTCAACTAGGGTTTTAGCCAAAATCACGGGCACCAGTGACAATGCTCCTTCCATTTAGTCCACAATATCTAGTACTCATGGATCAATGTCGCCATCGAGAGAAACAAGCAAGAATTGGTCAAGCAAGTAGAGACAGAACATGTGCCCCCGAATTTTGGTGGGAGCCAAATGAGAAGTGCAAAAGTCAATCAAGGAACCAAGAAAAATTTTATCACCTCTCGTCAACTGCAGAACTTTGGGCTTTGAAAGTTGAAACAACATTTGCATCTTTTGATGGTTTTTGAAAGTCATTATAGGCAATCCCATTGGTTGATTACTTGGATATCCAAGGATGGCCCCAAATTCTTCGATCATAGGACACATATCAAAGTTATTTATCTTGAACGTCCTAGATTTCACATCCCAAAAGGAAACCATGGCATGTTAAAAAGGATAGTCCAATTTAACATTTTGAAAGCACTTCAAAGTGTTAATTTGAGACCAAGATATTTGTTCCCAATGAATGGCTTTCGTGGTTTTAAATAAACCTTTGATTTTCTTCAAATTAAGCTCTATCATTCTTGAAGTTAAAGAAAAACTCAGAATTGTTGAAAGGGATTTTCTTGCCATGATAAAACTCGTAGAGAATTTTTTTGCTTCTGTTGAAATCATGGCATGAGTAGCAAATTGAAAGAAGGTTTATATAAGAGGTTGGCTTATATACCAAAGTTGACAAGGAGTGGGCAATGACTTGAGTCCAAGACGCGCAAGGAAAATAAATTTACGTTGAAGCAATTATTAGATTACCGCACTTCTCTTGGTTTTATAAATCTGAATCCATTTGGAATTCTAAATTGTAAAATCAAATGAGTAATTTTGTGTAAATAATAATAATAATAATAATAATAATAATAATTACAATAATAATTAATTGCAACTTTGACTTTTCATTCATTCAATTTATTATTATTATTATTATTATTATTGTTAATACAAGATTTTTCTCACTTAATACAATGGTGGATCACTGCGAAGAAGGAGGCAGACTTTGATCAAATAAAGCCCTAAAAAGTCATCGCCTGATGGAGGAGGAGACATATCATCCATTTGAATCTGCTCGAAGGAAAAATACCTAAGTCCCTGTTTTCTTAAAAGTCAGGCCTGTAATAGTCATCATCTAAAATAGGAGAAGGGATTTCATGGTCATCAGTTTGAGGACCCCTAGAAGATGAAGCACCAGGAACTCTGATTCCTTGGAACTGGAAGTCTTAAAAGTTTTATTCCGACTGCTAATACATACTTTCAAAATAGGCAACTTGTTGACGGCTAGGAGTTAACTCTTCTTGTAGTTTCTTGTTTTGCTCTGGAAGCATTTGTTGTGAGTCAGAAAAGGAAAGGGTAAGAACATACATAATCATGCATACATATAGCATAAATCCTCAGGGAATAGGATGACAAACCAGATAACTCAAATCAAAGCCTTGCGGATAAGATGGTACTTCTGATTGGAAAGAAGGAGCTAATGGAGAAAATTGATGTTGAACTGGTGAAAATTGTTGCTAAACCAGAACAATAGAGGAAGGTCCAGCCTCATGACCAAATGAACCAGCAACCTATGATGATCATGAAAAACAGTCAGAACAAGTTAAGAAGAAACAGTCATAATGACAAAATGGTATTGTTTACCTGAGAGGCACTAGCCCCGGGATGATAGATAAACTCTCTTCCCTCTCCTTCATATTCCTCTTCATCAATGTCTTTGTCATCTCTTTTGTCTTCTTCCTTGGAAACTCCCTGGACGCCAATAGGTGACACCTCAAAGTTCAAAAGCCATGCTCGAATAAATTGGGCATATGATGCACCCGGTGGACAAAGGTAAGCTTTAACATCATAGCCGGTTCGAGCTAGCCGCTAAGAATTCTTTAGCATTGATGTAATATTCAAAGTATACATTGGATAGTTCATCGAAACCCTTCATTGTTCGGGACCAAGGAAGCATTCATACACGCTCTCCCCGAGAAATTAGCCACTGGACACAGGACCAGCAATGACTTGGCGGGTGTGCTGGTAAGGCAGTGCAGCATTCATGGAAGGAGTCCAATTCACCTGCTCTTCAGCTTTCCACCAAGCCAAGTTGACCTGCAAGATGACAAAAGGTAATTGGATTTTTACATAAATTTTAAGGTATACTAACATTATTTTACCTGGCCCAATGTTAAGCAACTCAAGTGATAGCTCTAGGAATGCATATGATGAGAATCGAAAACTGCTGTGCGATTAGACAACCAAAAATTCAACCTTGTATACTTGACTCTCTTTCGGGAAATACCAGGCACCTTAACAAGATTGTGCTCATAAGCCCATACCTGCAATAACAATTGAAATCAAATTCATACAAGTATGTGAATGGAATTGACATTGGTAGAAGATAGTACCTCGACAATCACCATGAAGCCAATGAAAGACTCTTTGTTCCTGTAAATCTTATCGAGACCATGATAGAGACAAGCAAGGCCATCTTCACCCCAGCAGTAATGCTGTAAGAGATCCATATCTGTAAGGGCCATCAGCACGTACAAATGGATGGCAGATTTGGTACTGCATAAAATTGTTGATCCAAGCAAATAAAGCAAAAATCCCCGAGCATATTGCTCGGCCATTTCTCTACAAACCCATCCAGCATAGTTCATCCAATGATTCTGAATCAGTTCAATTTTTATCTTGATTGGCTCTTTTAATGAAGGTTCAATACCTATTAACTATTGAATTTCATCATGTGTCAAGATATCGTCAGTAAGAGGGACCGGAAGGCCATAGTACTGAAGACTAGTTATGTCTGCAAAATCAACTTGGCCAATGGTCATCTCTCCCATAGGAAGGTAGAAAGTATGAGTCATGCCCATCCAACGTTCTAATAATACTTGAACCGCACTCCTATCTATTGGACATTCTTCAGATTGTAGTTGTATATTAAAGGTTTTGAAACCACACTCTTGGATGATCTGTTCTAATAATACTTTATAGACACAGTCTCCACCCCGGACAATGCAGCGATCACGCTAACACCGAACCAGGTAAGCCAATATGAGGTAAGTATATCACCTCACAAATATTACTATTTTGAAGTCTAATATTGTCATAAGTTACTCATTACTTTCTGTTTAAATTTATTTTTTTATTAAATTTTTGTTACAGTCTATTAATTAATCTATTTTTAGCACTAAAATATTTCCTAACCTTTGTTACAATTCACTCTCTAATATACTATTAATAACTAAATCATAGCTAAAAATAAAATAATAATAATAAAATGAAAAATAATAAAAACAAAAAATAAAATAAAATGATAAAAATATATATTTGTGCTGCTAAAATATTAAATTGCAGTATTACCTCAATTTTTTGACCTGAACTGCGATGAAGCTGCATCCCAGTTAGAAGATCTATATTTCTATTTTCATTCTCTCGAATAAATTCTAGCAACCCAGTGTTGGATCGAGTCCCCGATCTCAAAGCATGCATCCTCTCCATTTGATGCTCAAACTATATGTGTGCTCAAACTATGTGTGTAAGTGTAAATGAAAGTGTGAATGAAATGAGAAATGTATAAGGGGCTCATCATTTATACAGAGAAAAAGAAAGGAAAGACAAAAAAAACAAAAACAAAAAAAGAGCAATTCACGTGAATAAACAATAACCAAGCAGTAATCAAACAGTAAATTCAATAATTTCTACTTTAAAAAAAAGAAAAAAAAACTAATATTTTTGATATTTTAATATTTACGTGTCTCAAAATATTCTTTGTACTTCTAAAATATTTTTGAGTCCAAAACTCACCTTGGGTCTAGAACCCAAATTATTTTTTAGTCCATAACTCATTCTAGGTCCAAAATCCAAATTATTTTTGAGTTAAGAACTCATTTTGGGTCCAGAATCTAAATTATTTTTGAGTCCAAAACTCAATTCAACCTCGAGTACAGAGTCCAGTCTGGCTCTAAACCCAGTAAAAAATCATGTTACTTTTCACTCTCTTTTGCTATAAGTCCTAGATCGCTCAAGCAAGGGGCAAAGCAACACATAATAAGTCTGGCAAAAGGGAATTAAGTCAGGTCTAAAGGGAATTAAGTCAAATCCAACGCTACCTTTTTTTTACCAAGTCCAATCCAACACTAATTAAAAGGGAATTAAGTCAAGTCTAAAGATTTAAAATAGTCCAAAATAATTTTACAAACTTAAATTTAGTCTGGCAAAATATTAAAATCTCAACACATAATAATATAATATTTATTATTTATTTTAGTAATAAAATAAATAAATAAGAAAATATAAATATTTATTTTATAAAAATATAATATTTATTTTAATAATAATAATAATAAATAATAAAAATTGACGGGCAAGCCAATTTCACCGCAGCCCATGCCCGCAGGCAATTGCCCTCGCTAATTTTTCCAAAACCTAATCTAATATGGTTTAATTATTCCAGATGATTTTAATTATTCCCTTAATTAAGAGAGACTCGATTTTCAGTTAATTGCCTATTAATAATAGCTTTTAATACAAAATGCAGGACTTTTTTTTAGCAACCCTAGCAACAATTATCAAGGATAAAAAATAAACACAGAATCAAACACTACAAGAAAAACGGAATCAGACAACGGTCATCAAACAACGGTTAAGGAAAAAACCATTGTCCGAAAAAAACAGACAATGGTTTTTTGTTTTTCCCAAAAAAGCGTTGTCTGATTAATTTTCAGACAACTGTTTTTAGTGTTTTTTTTAACCGTTGTCTATTAGGTGTCATTTTAGTCATACCAGACAACGGTTTTTTAGGGACCATTGTGTAATATATGTTCAGACAACTGTTTTTCTGGTCATACAAAACCGTTGTCTAATAAGATGTTTCAGACAACGATTTTTTCGAAAATGTTATATAATTCAGCGTTTCAAACAACGGTTAAAAAAAATCGTTGTCTGAAGCAAGCATACAGACAACGGTTTTTAGGGACCGTTGTGTGATATATGTTCAGACAAGTGTTTTTTTGGTCAAGTAGATATTAGTATATACAAGTATATATTAGTATATATATTAGTATATACAAGTATATATTAGTATATATACAAGTATATATATTAGTATATATAAGTATATATTAGTATATATACAAGTATATACAAGTATATATTAGTATATACAAGTATATATATTAGTATATACAAGTATATATATAAGTATATATTAGTATATATACAAGTATATATAAGTATATATTAGTATATACAAGTATATATTAGTATACATATTAGTATATATAAGTATATATTAGTATATACAAGTATATATTAGTATATATATTAGTATATACAAGTATATATTAGTATATACAAGTATATATATCAGTATATACAAGTGTATATATATAAGTATATATTAGTATATATACAAGTATATATAAGTATATATTAGTATATATACAAGTATATACAAGTATATATATTAGTACATACAAGTATATATTAGTATATATATTAGTATATACAAGTATATATATAAGTATATACTACTATATACAAGTATATATAAGTATATATTAGTATATACAAGTATATACAAGTATATATATTAGTATATACAAGTATATATTAGTATATATATTAGTATATACAAGTATATATAAGTATATATTAGTATATATTAGTATATATAATAGTATATAATAGTATATATTAATATATACAAGTATATATATTAGTATTACAAGTATATATTAGTATATACAAGTATATATTAGTATATAAACAAGTATATATATTAGTATATACAAGTATATATTTGTATATATATTAGTATATGCAAGTATATATATTAGTATATATACAAGTATATACAAGTATATATTAGTATATACAAGTATATATATTAGTGTATACAAGTATATATTAGTATATATACAAGTATATACAAGTATATATATTAGTATATACAAGTATATATTAGTATATACAAGTATATACAAGTATATATTAGTATATATATTAGTATATACAAGTATATATATTAGTATATATACAAGTATATACAAGTATATATTAGTATATACAAGTATATATATTAGTATATACAAGTATATATTAGTATATATACAAGTATATATTAGTATATATATTAGTATATACAAGTATATATTAGTATATACAAGTATATATTAGTATATATATTAGTATATACAAGTATATATTAGTATATATTTTAGTATATATACTAATATATATTAGTATATATTAGTATATATATTAGTATATAGAAGTATATATTAGTATATATATTAGTATATACAAGTATATATATTAGTATATATACAAGTATATACAAGTATATATATTAGTATATACAAGTATATACAAGTATGTATATTAGTATATACAAGTATATATTAGTATATACAAGTATATATATTAGTATATACAAGTATATATTAGTTTATATACAAGTATATATATTAGTATATATTAGTATATACAAGTATATATTAGTATATATATTAGTATATACAAGTATATATATTAGTATATATACAAGTATATATTAGTATATACAAGTATATATATTAGTATATATATTAGTATATACAAGTGCATATTAGTATATACAAGTATATATTAGTATATATTAGTATATACATTAGTATATATTAGTATATAATTAGTATATACAAGTATATATTAGTATATATATTAGTATATACAAGTATATATATTAGTATATACAAGTACATATTAGTATATATACAAGTATATATAAGTATTTATTAGTATATATACAAGTATATATATTTGTATATACAAGTATATATTAGTATATATACAAGTATATATTAGTATATACATTAGTATATATATTATTATATATTAGTATACATTACTAACTCTAATGTTTCTCAAATCATAATCATAATCTTCACTTCCATTTGTTAAACTAAATTATATATATATTAGTATATATTAGTATATATATATTAGTATATACAAGTATATATTAGTATATACAAGTATATACAAGTATATATATTAGTATATACAAGTATATATATTAGTATATATTAGTATATATACAAGTATATATATTAGTATATATAAGTATATATATAAGTATATATTAGTATATATAAAAATATATATAAATATATATTAGTATATACAAATATATATATTAGTATATACAAGTATATATTAGTATATATATTAGTATATACAAGTATATACAAGTATATATATTAGTATATATTAGTATATATACAAGTATATAAATTTATAAGTCAAGTATAAGCACTTATGGATGAATTATAAATTGAAATTTATAAGTAATCTATATAAGTGAATTTATAAAGTTAATTTTACAAAATTTTAAAAAATTCATTTTGTTTCAAAAGAGGGATGTCAAAACTTCAAAAATTTTGAACACTTAAATTCCCCCCTTTATTTCCAAAATAAAAATTCATTTGCCCCCATTTTGCCAAAAACACTTAAATTCCCTCCCTTTTTATTCACAGATGTTTAAGAGTGCGTGTCCAGAATCGTATAGCTATGCCTATGACAATTCAAACACTAATTTCATCTGTAGTGGTGCTAATTATACAATCACATTTTGCCCTAATTTACCCAGGTAACAACTTATTTCTAACTTTTCAAAAATTCCAAGACCCTTTTGCATGCTTTATGGAACCAAATCAACGGCTGCAACTACACCCAACACTCGAACAAGCTTTGGGTTTAAGGACCCGATGGAAACTTTCACAGTAAATGTTGAGAGAGTAGAGAATAGGCCACTAAATGTGCCCTTGATAACTCCTTTTACAATTGCCTCCTCCAGGCTTGATAAAGTAGAGAACGTCGCAATTAGGATTGAATTAAGTAATGGGTGGGTTGGATGGGGTGAGGCTCCGATATTGCCGTTTGTTACTGCAGAGGATCAGCCTATGGCTATGATGAAGACTGGGGAGGCTTGTGCGTTGCTGAGGAGCAGTCCGCCGATGACGTTAGGTTCACTTTTGGAGAAAATTGGCAGGATTCTTCCTGGGCATGAGTTTGCTTCAGTGAGTAGAATTGACATTTTTGTCTGGTTTTGGGTTTTTAGGATTAGATGTGGTTTTGGTTTTTTTTTTTTTAACTCTACTAGTATCTCTACTAATATACTTTCGCTAGTTTGGTGATTGCTTGTTTATTGAATGCAAGTGAGTAAACTGTTTGGTTTGTTAATTAGTTGGATGTGGATTAAGTAATCAATTTAACGTGATTGAGAAAATATAAATTGCATAACAGAAGTAAACATGAAATTTAAAATTTAGAGAACTCTCTCTCTCTCTCCTCTGTTTATCCTGCTTAGCTGGGTGATATCAGTTGAAATGCACAACTTTTAGTTTTATTATAACTATGGTGAGAATAAAACAATATATGTGCATGTTCTGTGATGGGTGATGACACGGTGTGTTTGATTTTGTGATTCAACTGCATTTTGGCAAAAACTGTTTTTACAATATTTAGAGTAGGACAAGCTAGAATTTTTAACTTCTTTCAATCCATATTTACCAAAATCAACTTTTTTTTTTTAAAAAGTCTCATTGTAATTTAGAAAAACAAACACCAAAATCAATCCCTAACTAGACCCTAAAGTACCAAACTCAGAGCAAGTTTTCTGATTTTGCTGGTCTCTTTAATTCTGTTAGATCTTAAATGGTGAACTAATTTTGCAAGACAAGCATTGTGAAATCATAATTCATGAAATTATCCACTCATCTCAGCTTTTGGTGATATATTGTACAATTGAAGAACTTTTGTATGTAGGCGCTGATAATGATGAACTGTTGTTTGTTTTGACTACACATCCATTTACTTGTAAAGGCTGTATTATATCATTACAGGCAACAAAGTTCTAACAGAAACTAATCATCCTAATTATTTGTTGTTCATTTTCTTTTCATTTTTGTACCTAAAATAGAATTCTATTTTTATGTACTTATAATCTGTTTTTACTCTTAAAGGTTAGGGCTGGAGTTGAGATGGCGTTAATTGATGTAGTAGCAAATAGTGTTGACATACCTTTGTGGAGACTATTTGGTGGAGTTTCAGATAGCATAATTACTGATATAACAGTTCAGTACCTTTGGTAGTGATTCTATAATTAAAAGATACTTTTTTCTTTTTGTTGTGATACATTGCCTTTCGCAATTGGAGGCTTTCGCATTTTACTTCATTGATTAATAAATAAGAATTAAATAAAAGCTTTATCCTTGAAAAGAGGCTTATCTACTTTACCCATGCAGATTCCCATTGTATCACCTGTGGAAGCTGCTGAATTAGCTTCAAAGTATCGCAAACAAGGATTCAAAATTTTGAAGCTCAAGGTGGGAAAGAACCTCAAGGCGGACATTGAAGTTCTTCAGGCCATACGAATAGCCTATCCTGATTGCTTATTTATCTTGGATGCTAATGAGGGGGTACAAAGCCAAGGAAGCTATTGAAGTTCTTGAAAAATTACATGGTAAAGGATGCATGTTTACTTCTGCTAGCACTATTTGGATTTGAGCCAGCCTCTCTAGTTTCTATGTATCTGGTCTCTCTTTCTTGATTTCATATCCACATGGTGCATCTTTGAATGCTCTTCTCTAGCAGATTTTGCCGGCTGCAGCTTTAGTTGCCAGTGCTACTTTTCCTGCAATCTGTTTAGAATGGGACTGAATGCAATATCTACCCATCACTGAACATCAGTACTACTGGTGCTTCTGCTCCAATTAATTTGCAACCTTGAACATTTGGCCTGCTTAAAACACTCTTTAAAATTTATCCATAGTGATCCTCCTCGCATTAGAGTACTAGCTTTGTATTTACCACATGTGGCTAACCAAAATTTGATTCATTTTTCAGTGGCTACGCAGAGGCAACTTGGAGTATAGTGATGCCGACATCAACGAGATTAGGATTGACTTCGCCAAATATTTCATGAAGCGTCATTCAAGTTGAAGTTAATAGTATATTTCAGTGATATATGTATAGTGTTGATTTTTTTTTTAGTTTGTTAATATGTTGAATGGTTGAATTTGTGGAGGTTTTTTTATTCCCAAATTTGTAATACTCCATTGTAAAGTGTTGTCTTATATGTATAATGTACAGTTTAACAGACAATGGTGGTGAAATGAAAATGAACATTGAAACTATTGTCTAATATTAAGTGTGCCACATTAATTAACCATTGTATTTAGCGTCCTTCTACAACGGTTTTAGATTAATTGCAATCCTTCATCAGACAACGGTCAAAAAGCGTTGTCTAAACCTTCATCGGACAACGGTTAAAAATCGTTGTCTGATAAAACTAAAAACCGTTGTGGAAACCATCTTCAGAAAACGGTTAAAAACCGTTGTCTGAAAAGCTATCAGACATCGCCTCAATAGACAACGGTTTTTGTCTTCATCAGACAACGGTTAAAAAGCATTGTCTAAACCTTCATCAGACAATGGTTAAAAACCATTGTCTGAAAATTTAGAAACCATTGTCTGACAATTTAGAAACCGTTGTGGAAACCATCAGACAACGGTTAAAAACCGTTATCTGAAAAATTAGAAACCGTTGTCTGAACCATCATCAGACAACGGCCAAAAACCGTTGTCTGATAAAATTAAAAACCATTGTGCAAACCTACATCAGATAACGGTTTTAAAACCATTGTCTGAAATGCTATCAGACATCGCTTTAATAGACAACGGTTTTTGTCTTCATCAAACAACGGCCAGAAAGCGTTGTCTGATTCAATTTTCCTTGTAGTGAAAGAAAGGCAGTATGATCAACACAAAATCAAGAACAATCAGAAATCAACTTCCAACAATTGGCTAGGAAATTGTTCTCCCCGCCAACACTATAATTGATCCAAACAAACTCGAAGTTTGGTTCAAAATTCAGTCTTGGTGAAGCCTTCAAATGCAGGTTAGCTTTTCAATCCAAATTATTTATTCAGTATTTGCAAGTCACCTTTTAAGATATCATCACAGTAGTTTATTTGTCAAAATTTTGTTTCGTTCAGTAGCTTAATTACCAAAGCCTTAGTTATATATTTTATAAAACCAAAACATAATATATTTTGTTTTACCTAATAGCTTACTCCATATTTACTTATCTCAACTTCACAGCATCCTTAATTCACCTAAACCCTAATTTATTTAAACCCTAAAAACTATAAAATCCTAGTATCTAGAACCTTAATATCCAAACCATAATATGTTTTTTCAATTTTTCTAAAACCCTAAAAAAAGGTTTTCATAAATTTCAAAACCCTTATTATATCTTCCTAAACCCTAATTCTCACAAACCCTAAATCCTAAAATTCTATTTTTTAATTCTCCAATAGCTAAACCCTTTTCAAAAATATATCTAAAATGTTAGTTTTCTAAATCAAAACCCTATTTTCTATATCTAAACCCTAAAGTCCTTGTTTCTAAACCCTAATTAAAGTGTAAACCCTACATTTATATATCTCTTGCTTTACTTAAATTTGGATGCATGCTTATTATATGTCTTGATGGATGTTTTATGATATTTTGTGATGGATGTTTTATGTTAATTATCTTGAATGATTTGATTTATTTGATTAATTACTTAAGAAATTGTATGAGGTATGTTTCCACATTATAGGTACCTCATTTGTTAAGCTTCATGTAATTTAATTTATTTTAAGTTTTGGATCAATGTAAAGAATACATTTCCATCAATTAGTTTGTATCCTATTTTATTTGTTTTCTT
Source organism: Garcia nutans (assembly GCA_947685225.1). Taxonomy (NCBI): domain Eukaryota; kingdom Viridiplantae; phylum Streptophyta; class Magnoliopsida; order Malpighiales; family Euphorbiaceae; genus Garcia; species Garcia nutans. Next base: position 30,090,117 of record CANTUV010000005.1, on the reverse strand, counting down.
TTGGATATTGAATGATTGTAAAGGCATGTTTCCATCCATGGACAGGTGCCTATTCATTTATTTTGTTTGGACTTGTTGTGATTTTAATAAAGTGATTATTTATTTTTATGATTGCATGTAGTATGAATAATATCCTTATATTGAAGAATATAATAATATTTAGATCAAAAAAGGAGACTGATTCTAATGAACCGGGCACTGTGGGGGTGTTGGGTCATTCTCACATTCCCCATGCGTACCCAACTTTCCAAATCCATTAGGGGGTTGGGGATTCCTTAGGAATTGAGTCATCCACCCCTTTCTTTTTCCCAGGCCATTCAGGTGGCGACTCTATTTTCTCCGGGTTTATGCTCATATTCTCTAAGGCCTTGAGTCTAATAGTGCCGAAGTCTTAAGAACCATTCCACATGGGAGTGGGGTCTAAAATCCCCGCTCACACTCTAAATTGCATGATAAACCCTAGTTTGTATGCTAAAACCCTATTTTTTATGCTAAAATCCTAATTTATGTGATAAAACCCTAATTCTACAATCAAACCCTAATTCTCCAACCAAACCCTAATTCCATAACAAAATCCTATCTTGTAAATTGTTTACCTTTCAGGGGTGCTACCCCCTTAACCCCTCCCCGCTAATCGGCTAGTGGGACTGCCGTGTTCATTGTTTAATATATTTCTTAGGGGTTAATAGTAAGATCTGCATTGTGGATTACAAATTTTGTGATTAATCTTAATTTCCTTTTAGTTTAGCCCTAATTTATAAATCTTTGTATGATGATTTATATGATTGATTACAATTTTTATATGGATTTTAAGGATGTAAAAGGCATGTTTCTACTTCATGGGTGCCATGTTTATTTTAATTATTTATTTTAATTTTAAGAATTTTGGACCATTGTAAAGAATATGTTTCACCAATTGGTGAGTGTCCTATTTTATTTATTTGTATGGATATTGGGACATTGTAATGACATGTTTCCATCTTTGTATGATTACCCATTTTATTTGTTTGTTTGTTTGCTTGATTTATAATATGATGATTATTTATTTTTCCACAATTGCATATAATATGAATCGTATAATAATAATGTAAGGATTCAACAATATTTAGACCTGAAAAGGAGGTCTTTTCTAATGAATCGGGCATTTTAGGAGTGCCGATTCATTCTCACCTTTCCTATACATACCTAACTTTTCGAACCCAGTAGGGGTTGGGGATTCCTTAGGAATTGAGTCATCCACCCCTCTATCTTTCCAGTAGGGGTTTATGCTGGTGTTCTTTAAGGCCTATAGCCTAACAGTGCCAAAGTCGTAAGAACTATTCCACCAGGAGTGGGGGCAAAAATCCTCACTCACAGTAGCGACTCCACTGGGAATAAGAGAAGTTGATTCCATTGGTCTTTATATTATTTTATTTTTTCTTATTATGATACTATTTATTATATCATTTAGATTTTCAATATGTGCGTATTGTATCATTTAGATTTGTATTGTGTGACTGAGTTTGGATGCCATGTGGAACCTGTGTTATGTGCGTGTAAGTGATACCATACTTTCACTCAAGGTATGGAGATTAAGCACTCCATGACCACTCATAGCCTTATAACTTTTCGGTATATACTTGCTATGGGAACCTAAGCCTTTTTACCTCAAAGACTAAAGCCCATACAGTTGGCCTAGTAACTTTCCTTAGGTTTGCCCTAATTGCTTATTGTTTGACTATGTTTGACATGTCTTAGTTTGAGTTATGGCCTATTTGGTTTGTCTTTTTCTAATATGACATGAATATGGTATAAGCCCAAAATTATTTTGTATTGCAAAAGTTTTTTTAAGCCCAAAGCCCAAAATCATTTTCAAAACTTTTTTGAAATATTTTTCAGCAAAATTGTTGCTTTTGTGTGACCCAAGTATGTAGCCCAATTTCAATTTTTAAAATAATTTTTTACAATGGGATTAAAAAAGGTCCCAAAACCATTTTTCAATTTATGGCTTAAAATCAAGCTTTAATTGGGCTTTGAAAATTAAAACATTTTACAATGGATCAAAACTTTTATGGGCTTTTAATTAGTTCGGTCAATTATGGAATACTAAAATCAATTGTGGGCCTTATTAATACTAAGACTTGTTAATTGTGGGCTTTGTTTGTGGCATGAATCATTCGTTGCTTTTTCAAATAAGAAGTTAGTTGTCCTAAGATAGCAACCAAGAGGGGGGGGGGGGTGAATTGGTTAGTTTCAAAAGTGATGGCAAATGCAAAATCAAAAAGCAAGAAATGTAGAAGATGTAGACGAAGATTAAGTAGAAGATGGAATAATGAACACAAAGATTTATAGTGGTTTGGATGTACCTTGATCCTACATCCACTTCCTTAACAACATGTTAAGGTTTCACTAGCTTTGAGTTTTTACAAGCTTAACTCTAACTTGGTATTTTCTCTGGCTCACACCAAACTAGTACAATCGTCTGGGATCAATTCTCACAACCCTTGCAAGAGTTTTCCCAGGCTCACTCTCATAGCCTATGTATTTCCAAGCTCACACTCAAACTTGAGGTGGTGTTTAATGCTCACACCCAACACTCAATCAATACAAAATGAGATTTTGATGCAAAGAAAAGAAAGATGTTAAAGTAGGCTATTACAATCACAATCTTACATAAAAATGAAGTTACTTATGGTTTTTATAGCCTTCAACCCATGAAATAGCCATTTGAGGTTGGGACCAACATGTTTTGTAATATCCCAATGTATGCCTTAGAAGTTTTGAATATTGTTGTTGTTTTATATGGGATTGAATGTATATGTTAATTTGCAAGAGAAAAGAAATTAAAAGAAAGTGTATATGTTGTATATATGGAAGTATAAATAACATATATGCAAGTCAAATGAGTGGTCAAGAGAAGAAGATATTTTAATTTGTGATTTGTGAAATTACTAAAAGAGGGCAAGTGCTTTAAAGGAAATCAAAACAATTTGTAAAAGGGTGTTTAGGTAATTACTCATGTTGAAATACTAGGTGGAGATTTAAAGAGAAGTTTGACTTTGTTTCTTCATGTTTTCTTCTTCTTTTCCTTGGTGTTGGTCGGCTCATCCAAAGACAAGAGAAAGCAAGAGAGCAAGAGAGGATTTTAAGGTTCTAAGCTCAAATTGAAGGAAGATCTAAGTGATCAAGTTGATGATTCAAGAAGTTTCATTACTTTGGTAAGTCCTCTTTTGATTTCTTTGCTTATTTGAAGTTGTGTTTGAGTTTGATAGATTATTTAAGGGTGTGTTGTTTGATTCTGATATGTTTAAGAGTGTTTGATTGAATTGATTATGGATTATAAGGATGGATTGAAGAAAAGAGTAAGTTGGTTGGAAGAGAATGGTGTTGTATTTGTGTTTAAGGTTTTGTGATGATATTTGTGATTTGTGTTTGTTATAGATGTGGAGTTGTTTTGGTGTTTTTGTAAGTTTAAGATGGTTTTTGGGTATGTTTTGTTAATTTTGTTTGATGTGAATGTTGGTGAAAAGAAGTGTTTTGTTGTTTTGGCCGGAATCTGAGTTTTTGGCCTGACACACCCATGAGCAAGTCCAGAGTTTTAGGCGTGTCAATTGTGTTGGAGGCAGTAGGTTTGACACGACCATTAACACATCCGTGTTATTGAGTGTGTCATAGCTACTGTGAGATTGGAGAGTTTACACGGCCATGAGCACGCTCACGTTGTTGGACGTGTTGATATTTTTTTCAGAGAGGCAGAATGTATTACACACCCAGTGACACGCCCGTGGTTCTGAGCGTGTAAAAGCTTCTGTGTTGTGGAGTTAGGGCACGGTCAGGGACACGCCCGTGTGGTTGAGCGTGTCATGTTTAGAGTTTGCCCTAGTTAACTCTTAACTTGATTATCTCATGTGTATCCCTAAGCAAGTGTATGTTATTATTTTTGGATTAGGTCTTGAAGAAAGTGATTTGTCATTGATCTAAGAAGTAAAAGAATCTTGGAAAAGGAAGTGTTTAGAGTTGTGTGAATTGTTATTGAGGTAAGTACACATATTGCATTATTACATTGTTGACTTATATGATTAATGTACTTTGTTATGTTTATATCAATGATGCTATATGTATAATGTGAAGGATATGATGATGTAAATGATTGTGTATTTGAAAGATGAATTGTTATAATGTGGATTGAGATGTGATGGAATATAAAGCCATTGTGATTGGCTATAATGACTTTAATGAGGCATGTTTGCCTAATTGATAATGAGAATTGAGAATGGAATTGATAATGAAATAATGAATGAATTGTGTGTCTAATGTGTTATTCCATTTTCAGAGTTTTGTTGTTGGTGGCATGCCTATAGTAACAATCTCTTGAAGTTAGGTTGGAATTGATCCTTGAAGCCAAGTTGGGTTGAAGTTTAACATGTTTTACTCCCCTTGAAGCTTGGTTGGGTCTAGTCCTTGAAGCCTAATTGAGATGTTACAACCCTTGAAGCTAGGTTGGGTTGGTTCTTGAAGCCAAGTGGGGTTGATACTTAGCATGCTTTGTTCCCCTTGAAGCTTGGTTGAACCTAATCCTTGAAGCCTAGTTGGGATAATGATAATGATAAATGTGATAACAAAACCAAAGCATTAACTCTGAAAATTGAATGGCATATTAGTGTCTTTTGGGCCCATGTTTGTCTTTGTTTAAATGTGATTCATTAATGGTAAAATAATTGAATAATAAGATCTATGGAATGACTTTGAAATGTGATATGTTTATATGTGTATGATTTATGAAATATGAAGGTGTGATATTATCTTTCCACCTATGAGGTTGTCTCTATTGTTAAATGTGTGACATTGCATTGCATTGCATTAAAGTATAATGTTAGTATACTTTGTACTACTAAGCCGTTGGCTTAGCGCGATAGTGGTTGATCGCGCAGGTGACAGGGTTGAACCCGAGAGTTCCTCGAGACCGAGTGAGAGTAGACATTGAAGGATTTATTTTGGGACTTAAAGATCAGAGAAAAGCTGCCAATCATGTATAACTTCTTTATATTTTGTAAAATATGGATTCTAATGTAAATATATGTATAATTGTAAATATGGATTTGAATGTATTCATATATGTAAATATTTTATAAATTACACTGAGTATTAAATAAACGTATATATATATATATCTATTTTTTTTATATTACAAGTTAATTACTCTATTTTCTATAATATATAATGAGAAAGAATATCTTATCATCTAAAATGATTTAAATGTTAAAGAAAACTTTAGTGTCCCTATATTCAGTGTACGTATATTACATTGTGGTGTTATGTAGTGTGCGTGTACAGGATGTAGGGGTGTTACAATTGTTTTGGTATCAGAGCCTAGGTTTGAGATTCTCAACCTAGGTAAAATGTAAGAAAAAGAGTATTTTGACTTTAAAAGTTAGTTTTTGAATAACATACATGTTTGGTATTGGCAGTCTCTGATCTTTAATGAGATGTATTCTGCTGTGTCTGCAGATATAGGTTGTGATGGATTCTCACTTACGTCAGTCAGTAGAGGGGAGTGCGAAGAGTGTAGCTCCTGATGAGATTAGAGAGGGAGCTAGAGTGGATAGTGCTGGAGAGGTACCTGCTTCTGTGTCGGGGAGGCCAGCTAGTGAGGAGGTTCCACCAGTTTGGCTTAGGCATGTGGTAGAGATATTGAGGCAAACACCAGTGCAACCACCGCCACCACCCCCACAGCCTTTGGTATCAGTGAGACAGTATGATAAATTAAGGAAGTATGGAGCAGAAGATTTTCTGGGTACTATTGATCCAGCTGTAGCTGAGCAGTGGCTAGATAAAGTACAGAGAATATTTATTCAGTTGCAAGCCACTCCAGAAGAAAAATTTGATTATGCAAGATCATTGTTGCAGAAGGACGCATATGATTAGTGGAAAACAGTGCCCCATGCTATGGATGATCCACCTACATTGTCCTATACTGATTTTCTAAGAGAGTTTGAATTGAAGTATACTTAGAGGGAGTACAAAGATGTGAAGAAAATGGAGTTTCTAAGCTTGAAGCAAGACAACCGGACAGTAACAGAATATGAGATTGAGTTTATCTGGTTGAGCCATTATGCTGGGGGTATTATATCTGATGAGATTGATAGATGCAGGAGATTTGAGGAGGGATTGAGGCCCTCTATTATGTGTCTTGTGGCTGGATCTAGATATCAAGATTTTTCCCAGTTGGTTGCAGCAGCTCAGAGTGTAGAGAGAGCCCAGGGTATTGCAGCGGCTGCTTCTGAGGAAGAGATCAGGGTTAGGAAACCCCAACTTGAAATAGGGTCTTCATCTGTGAAGAGAGGTAAAGGAAGTTTTGTTCCTCAGATTAGTAGGAGTCAGAAGCCAGCTGGTAGGTCAGTACAGTTTCAGAGGCAGAGATCGAGACCTACAGTTTCAGTGGCGAGTGCTCCGACCCCAGTGATTCAGAGATCCAATCTACCCATATGTATTCATTGTGGTAGGCCACATGGTGGTACTTGTTGGAAGACAGGTGTAGCAGGGGTATGTTTTAGATGTGGATCGCCTGATCATTTTGTTAGAGATTGTCCTGAGAGGCAGGAGCAGATGTTAGTAGATTCTGCAGCTTCTCGACCTGGTGTGAGGGGAGGTCGAGGAGGCAGAAATGTCAGTAGAGGAGGTAGATCTGGGTTCAGTTCTAGAGGAGGTTCTTCATCCAGGGAGAGTAGACCAGAGGAGGCTAGATCTTCTCAGAGGATATATGTGATGCAGAGGCAGCCAGATGCTTCGGCAGTCATAGCTGGTACTTTTTCTTTATTTGGTATTTCAGTGCTTGCTTTGATTGATCTAGGATCTACACATTCATATATTAGTGCATCTGTTTTGCCTGTGTCTGAATTGCATGCTGAATCCCTAGGATTTGATGTATTGGTGACAAATCCTTTAGGGCATAGTGTGATTGTTAGCAAGGTGCACCGAGATAGTGCAGTAGTAGTGCAAGGTGAGGAGTTTTATGGAGATTTGATTGAAATGCCTTTTAAAGAATATGATTTGATCCTAGGCATGGACTGGTTATCTAGACATGGAGCTGTGGTAGACTGTCAAAAGAAACTTGTTACTTTGAGAACTGGTGATGGTAGAGAGGTGACAGTATCTAGTGAGCAGGGACAGCTAGCATCCTTGTTTGTTTCAGCTGTTGCAGCTAGGAGGTTGATTAGAAAAGGGTGTGATGCTTATCTTGCTCATATTTTGGATACTAGAGTAGTGAGTTCTCAACTTGATAGTATACCTACAGTTGCAGAGTTTCCAGATGTGTTTCCAGGGGAGTTGCCAGGGTTGCCTCCAGAGAGAGAGGTGGAGTTTGGTATTGAATTATTGCCTGGTACCACTCCTATCTCTATTACTCCTTATAGAATGGCACCTGCTGAATTGAGAGAATTGAAGGTGCAGTTGCAGGAGTTGTTGGATAAAGGGTTTGTTCGCCCTAGTGTGTCACCGTGGGGAGCTCCTGTTTTGTTTGTGAAGAAGAAGGATGGTACTATGAGATTGTGTATCGATTATAGGCAATTGAACAAGGTGACCATTAAAAATAAATATCCTTTGACTAGAATTGATGATCTCTTTGATCAATTGAAGGGTGCAGCAGTGTTTTCCAAGATTGATTTGAGATCAGGGTACCATCAATTGAGGGTCAGAGCTGAAGATGTTCCTAAGACAGCTTTTCGTACAAGGTATGGGCATTATGAGTTTCTAGTTATGCCTTTTGGTTTGACGAATGCACCTGCAGCTTTTATGGACTTGATGAATAGGGTATTTAGGCCCTATTTGGATCAGTTTGTGGTAGTTTTTATCGATGATATTTTGGTGTATTCGCGCAATGAGGAGGAGCATGACAAGCATCTGCGGATTGTGTTGCAAATTTTGAGAGAGAAGCACTTGTTTGCTAAACTGTTGAAATGTGAGTTTTGGCTTGATCAAGTAACTTTTCTCGGTCATATAGTTTCAGCAGAGGGTATTAGAGTTGATCCAAGTAAAGTTGAAGCTATTTTGAATTGGAGTCCACCAAAGTCTGTGACTGAAGTTAGAAGTTTTCTGGGTTTGGCAGGCTATTACTGACGGTTTGTGAAAGGATTTTCTTTGATAGCTACTCCACTTACCAGATTACTTCGAAAGGGAGTTAGATTTGTGTGGACAGATCAGTGTCAGGCTAGCTTTGAACAGTTGAGAGAAATGTTGACTCAAGCGCCTGTTCTTACTTTACCTGTGGAAGATAAACCATATGTGATTTACAATGATGCTTCACATAATGGTTTGGGTTGTGTTTTGATGCAAGAAGGTAAAGTTATAGCTTATGCTTCTCGACAGTTGAAACCGCATGAGCTCAATTATCCAACCCATGATTTAGAGTTAGCAGCCATTGTGTTTGCATTGAAGATTTGGTGACACTATTTGTTTGGGGAGAAGTGTTTTATCTATACTGATCATAAAAGTTTAAAATATTTGGGTGTCCAAAGAGAGCTCAATCTCTGACAGAGGAGATGGTTGGAATTGATTAAAGACTACGACTGTTTTTGATTATCATCCTGGTAAAGCAAATGTTGTTGCTGATGCCTTGAGTCAAAAGTCTTTAGCAGGTTTGACTGTTTATTTGCTCTTGTTGCTTGTTGAGTTGAGAGCGTTGCATGTTAGTTTTGTATCTTGTGATGATGGTGCATTGTTGGCACAGTTGCAATTGAAACCGGTATTGTTGGATTAGATTAAAGAGGCTCAAGTGGTTGATGAGAAGCTTCAAAAGATTGTTTCAGATTGTCAGAATGGAAAGAGTCGAGATTTTATTGTGAGAAATGATGGGAGTCTTTGGTTTAAGAACAGATTGTGTGTACCTGATGATGCTAATTTGAGAAGGATTATTTTAGAAGAAGCACATCAGTCAGTATTTGCTATGCATCCGGGCAATACAAAGATGTATCATGATTTGAAGCAGTATTACTGGTGGTCTGGTATGAAGAGAGACATAGCGGAGTTTATATCCAAATGTCTCACATGTCAGAAAGTAAAAGCTGAGCATCAAGTTCCCATAGGATTACTTCAACCTTTATCAGTGCCTGAATGGAAATGGAAAAGAGTGACAATGGATTTTGTGTCTAGTCTACCATTGACACAAAGGAAGCATGATGCTATTTGGGTGATTGTTGATAGGTTGACTAAGACAGCTCATTTTCTTCCGGTTCGGATGGATTATTCTCTAGAGAGGTTTGCTGAGCTGTATATCCATGAAATTGTGAAGTTGCATGGTGTCCCAATTTCTTTAGTGTCTGATCGAGATCCTCGGTTTACTTCAAGGTTTTGGAAGAGTTTACATGGTGCTTTGGGTTCTCGACTGCACTTTAGCACTGCATTTCATCCACAGACAGATGGGCAATCAGAGAGAGTGATACAGATTATTGAGGACATGTTGAGAAGCTGTGTCATTGATTTCTCTGGAAGTTGGGATAGATTCTTGCCACTTGTAGAATTTGCTTACAATAATAGTCATCAATCCAGCATTGGTATAGCACCATTCGAAGCATTGTATGGTAGAAGATGTAGGACGCCTCTATGTTGGAATGAAATTGGAGAAGGAAGGTTAATTGGTCCTGATTTGGTTAAAGAAACAAAAGAGAAAGTGAAAGTGATTCGAGATAGGTTGAAAGCAGCTTCAGACCGACAGAAGTCTTATTCAGATTTGAAGAGGAAAGACATTGAGTATAATGTGGGAGATAAAGTATTTTTGAAAGTGTCTCCTTGGAAAAATATTTTGAGATTTGGTCGAAGAGGGAAGCTGAGTCCTCGTTTCATTGGACCTTATGAAGTATTGGAAAGAATTGGACCAGTTGCTTATCGGCTTGCTTTGCCACCTGAGTTGGATAGGATCCATAATTATTCCATGTTTCTATGTTGAGGAGATACAGGTCGGATCCATCTCATGTTTTGCCAATTGAATCTATCGAAGTGAGTCCAGATCTGACATTTGAAGAAGAACCAATTGCTGTTTTGGCACGTGAAGTGAAAGAATTGAGAAATAAGAAAGTGCCACTTGTGAAGATTTTATGGAAGAATCATGCAAAGGAAGAGGCAACTTGGGAAAGTGAACAAACAATACGAGATCAGTATCCTCAACTATTTCAGACTTGATGACAGGTAATTTCGAGGACGAAATTTCTTTTTAGAGGGGGATGTTTTGTAATATCCCAATGTATGCCTTAGAAGTTTTGAATATTGTTGTTGTTTTATATGGGATTGAATGTATATGTTAATTTGCAAGAGAAAAGAAATTAAAAGAAAGTGTATATGTTGTATATATGGAAGTATAAATAACATATATGCAAGTCAAATGAGTGGTCAAGAGAAGAAGATATTTTAATTTGTGATTTGTGAAATTACTAAAAGAGGGCAAGTGCTTTAAAGGAAATCAAAACAATTTGTAAAAGGGTGTTTAGGTAATTACTCATGTTGAAATACTAGGTGGAGATTTAAAGAGAAGTTTGACTTTGTTTCTTCATGTTTTCTTCTTCTTTTCCTTGGTGTTGGTCGGCTCATCCAAAGACAAGAGAAAGCAAAAGAGCAAGAGAGGATTTTAAGGTTCTAAGCTCAAATTGAAGGAAGATCTAAGTGATCAAGTTGATGATTCAAGAAGTTTCATTACTTTGGTAAGTCCTCTTTTGATTTCTTTGCTTATTTGAAGTTGTGTTTGAGTTTGATAGATTATTTAAGGGTGTGTTGTTTGATTCTGATATGTTTAAGAGTGTTTGATTGAATTGATTATGGATTATAAGGATGGATTGAAGAAAAGAGTAAGTTGGTTGGAAGAGAATGGTGTTGTATTTGTGTTTAAGGTTTTGTGATGATATTTGTGATTTGTGTTTGTTATAGATGTGGAGTTGTTTTGGTGTTTTTGTAAGTTTAAGATGGTTTTTGGGTATGTTTTGTTAAGTTTGTTTGATGTGGATGTTGGTGAAAAGAAGTGTTTTGTTGGGTGTTTTGTTGTTTTGGCCGAAATCTAAATTTTTGGCCTGACATGCCCATGAGCACGTCCAGAGTTTTAGGCGTGTCAATTGTGTTGGAGGCAGTAGGTTTGACACGACCATTAACACGTCCGTGTTATTGAGCGTGTCATAGCTACTGTGAGATTGGAGAGTTTACACGGCCATGAGCACGCTCACGTTGTTGGACGTGTTGATATTTTTTTCAGAGAGGCAGAATGTATTACACGCCCAGTGACACGCCCGTGGTTCTGAGCGTGTAAAAGCTTCTGTGTTGTGGAGTTAGGGCACGGTCAGGGACACGCCCGTGTGGTTGAGCGTGTCATGTTTAGAGTTTGCCCTAGTTAACTCTTAACTTGATTATCTCATGTGTATCCCTAAGCAAGTGTATGTTATTATTTTTGGATTAGGTCTTGAAGAAAGTGATTTGTCATTGATCTAAGAAGTAAAAGAATCTTGGAAAAGGAAGTGTTTAGAGTTGTGTGAATTGTTATTGAGGTAAATACAAATATTGCATTATTACATTATTGACTTATATGATTAATGTACTTTGTTATGTTTATATCAATGATGCTATATGTATAATGTGAAGGATATGATGATGTAAATGATTGTGTATTTGAAAGATGAATTGTTATAATGTGGATTGAGATGTGATGGAATATAAAGCCATTGTGATTGGCTATAATGACTTTAATGAGGCATGTTTGCCTAATTGATAATGAGAATTGAGAATGGAATTGATAATGAAATAATGAATGAATTGTGTGTCTAATGTGTTATTCCATTTTCAGAGTTTTATTGTTGGCGGCATGCCTATAGTAACAATCTCTTGAAGTTAGGTTGGAATTGATCCTTGAAGCCAAGTTGGGTTGAAGTTTAACATGTTTTACTCCCCTTGAAGCTTGGTTGGGTCTAGTCCTTGAAGCCTAATTGAGATGTTACAACCCTTGAAGCTAGGTTGGGTTGGTTCTTGAAGCCAAGTGGGGTTGATACTTAGCATGCTTTGTTCCCCTTGAAGCTTGGTTGAACCTAATCCTTGAAGCCTAGTTGGGATAATGATAATGATAAATGTGATAACAAAACCAAAGCATTAACTCTGAAAATTGAATGGCATATTAGTGTCTTTTGGGCCCATGTTTGTCTTTGTTTAAATGTGATTCATTAATGGTAAAATAATTGAATAATAAGATCTATGGAATGACTTTGAAATGTGATATGTTTATATGTGTATGATTTATGAAATATGAAGGTGTGATATTATCTTTCCACCTATGAGGTTGTCTCTATTGTTAAATGTGTGACATTGCATTGCATTGCATTAAAGTATAATGTTAGTATACTTTGTACTACTAAGCCGTTGGCTTAGCGCGATAGTGGTTGATCGCGCAGGTAACAGGGTTGAACCCGAGAGTTCCTCGAGACTGAGTGAGAGTAGACATTGAAGGATTTATTTTGGGACTTAAAGATCAGAGAAAAGCTGCCAATCATGTATAACTTCTTTATATTTTGTAAAGTATGGATTCTAATGTAAATATATGTATAATTGTAAATATGGATTTGAATGTATTCATATATGTAAATATTTTATAAATTCCGCTGCGTATTAAATAAACGTATATATATATATATCTATTTTGTTTTATATAACAAGTTAATTACTCTATTTTCTATAATATATAATGAGAAAGAATATCTTATCATCTAAAATGATTTAAATGTTAAAGAAAACTGTAGTGTCCCTATATTCAATGTACGTATATTACATTATGGTGTTATGTAGTGTGCGTGTACAGGATGTAGGGGTGTTACATGTTTGATTCTTGTCTTCCACTAATTTCTTTGCCATAGTAAATTCATGGTCGGACTTACCTTTGTCCCATCGGTATTACATGATGTCGATCGGAATACTCCATGGTTTGGTCTGAATATTTGAAATTCTACTCAATGCTCTTCCAACGGTTGGTCCACATGGCTTCCACTTATTGAGTGGAGATGCAAAAACTTCTGATTTGAGTAATTTTAAAATAGGTTGGTTAGACTTGCACCAGGTTCGGTCAAACTTGCACCAGGTCTAGTCGGATTATCCTCAGTCCATTTAATTTTTTGGTGTACCCTTGATCGGGAACTCTACTAGATAATTTGGAGAAAATTTGCTTCAATGGTCTGGTCAAAATTCCTTGATGCTCGGTCAAAATTATTTGGTACTCTGAGAAAGTGAGAGTAATTACTCATCCAAAAGTCCTTTCAGAATTCTGAATGGCTCGATCGGACTTGATGTGGTATGGTGAGATTTTGGGAGTACTCTCTACTATGAAACCTTTTGTGTCTTTTGGCTCATTTAACCATGAATGGTCTAGTCAGGATTCTCAGTGGTCTGATCAGAATTTTGAATGATTCTTCAAAAAAATAACTTTCTGTAAAATATAATTTGATACAAGTGTTAGTTTAATTCAATTTGATTGCCTAGGATAAAAAATAGGAGGGTTTAGCTAACAATCTCTTCCTTTTTGACTTTAGCAATTAAATTGAATTTGGAGTTTCAAAAGTGTCCAAGGATGTGTTTAAGTGTAATTATGCTCCCCCTTAATGAATGCTTCATTTGAATTGGTCATTTTCAAGTGAGTTTCTCTCCCTTTGACAAAGGCAAAAAGAAACATGCAAAAGCAAATTGTTATTGAATGCAAATGCAATTTCATTGATTAGAAATCAAAAGCAATATTGAAAAACACTAAACAAACATAAGTATAATGAAATAAAAAACAATAAAGAAACTAAAGCCTAAACATCATTATCACTTTCTTCATCATCTCCTTCTTCTTCATCTCCCTCTTCTTCTTCTTCCCCTTCCTCTTCTCCATGTTTGCCTTCCTCTTCTTCCCTTAGTTGAGAGGCAGCAGCTTCTCCTTCTTCTTCTTGAGGATAGGAACCATGGATAGAGGGGGACAAGCTTGGTTCATCTTCAAAGCACTTTGGCAATCCCAAAGCATCTTCGATGGTTTGAATGTAAAGGTGCATATAAGAGATATAATTGGTAATTTTATCTATCCTTGAACTTTGTGAGATCATTTGTCCATGTATATCTTGAACAAGTTGGAGAATGGAGGATTTAGGGAATTCCATTTGGAAAGTCTCTTTACCTTCCTCTACAATCCTTGGTCTCTTCCTTTGTTGAGTCCTAGCACCTAGTGCTCATAAGATATAGACATAGTTCCCATTATCATCCCTAATAAACTTGGCATGTTTAAGATAGCCAATATTTATGGAATTTTTGGTGGGATCAAGAGGATTGGAGAGTGTTGCTTTGTTCATTGGTGTAAGTGCTCCAACATATTTGGCTATTTGTGTAACTTGTGAAGAGAGAAGAATAAGCCCGGATTTTGTTCTCCTAATGTGTAGGAAAGTGTCAATGAGGAATTTTCTAGTTTGGATTGGTTGGCCTCTAATTAAGCAAAAAAGAAAGAGTAGATCTTTTTAGGTAACTTTCTCATTGCTCTCACCCCTAGCACTAATAGTATAAGTGATAATTCTATACAACATCTAATAGGTGAGGGTCCTAAGGTTTTTAGCATTGGATTGTTTATGGAGAGTGGTTTTGATGGAAATTTTTTATCTAAAACTCCTTTAGTCTTTCTATAGTAGGGATGGTGTTTGTGATATGATAAATGCCTTCTAATTGGAAACCCTAAATGGATGAAAAATCTTCAAGAGTCAGGCCATACTCTTGATTGAATAACCTAAAAGATATCCCATAATAGCCTAAGGGGTTAGTGCTTTTCTTACTAACAATCAAAGTTGTGAGAAACTCTTTAGTCAAGCACTCCCAACCAAGTTCATCAGTTTCTAAGAACACAAACTTTTCCCATCCTAAGGTTCTAAGACAACCCCTAATGTCATTTTCTATACCTAAGGACTCTAGAGTGAGGGTAGAGAAGAGACAGTTTGGTTCTACTGGTTTGTCTTTAAGAATTGCATACCTTTGCCTTTCTTCCTCATCTCTAAATCTTATCTTATGGCTTCTTCTAGGAGGCTCTTCTTATTGAGAAGGGGCAGCAACACCTGTCCCTTTCTAAGCTCTTGAAGCCTTTTTCTTGTGTACTTTAGGAGCCATAGTTTGATGAAGAAGAGCGTTGATTTTAAGAGAGTTTGAGTACTTTTAGTGTTTAAGTGTTTAGAATTTGATAAGAAGATGTAAATCCTGACATTAGAGGGTATTTATAGTGTTTAAGATGAAAAATAGCCGTTTATAGCTGTTGGAGATAAGATTTGCACATTTTGATTGAGTTCCAATGGCTATAAATTTTTGAATTCAGAGTGAAAGTCCGGTCGGACTTCAAAAAGTCTGTTGTTGAAATTTGAAAATTTTAAAAAGTCTTATCGTACTATATAAAGACCAAATGGGATATTGGTTTTAGGCACAACGATCATAAAATTTTAAAAAATTCTAGTCATACCTATGGAAAGTATGTTCATACTTTTACAAAAAAAAAATTGAAATCAAGAATTTTCAAATAAGTACGGTCAGACTTATAGTTGGTCCGATAGGGAAACATTCAAAAATTAAAATTTTTGGAAGAAAAGAATGTTTTTAATTAAAGATACAAATGTTTGATCAAAAATAGATATCAATGGGAAATTTGGATCAAGTAAAGTAGGTTTTCAAGAAATTCTAAAGGTTTTGTGAATATGTCAGCAAGTTGGTTTTGTGTATCAATAAACTCTAAGACAACATTTTGGTTTTAGACATTTTGGTTTTGAACATTGTCTCTTAAGAAATGGTGCCTAATATCTATATGTTTTGACCTAGAATGTTGAATTAGATTTTTAGATAGATTTATGGCACTTGTGTTATCACATTTAATGGGAATGTGTTCAAAAGTTTTTCCATAATCAAGCAATTGTTGTTTCATCCAAAGAACTTGAGTACAACAAAAATAAGTAGCAACATATTCGGCTTCTGTGGTGGATAAGGCAATTGACACTTATTCCTTGCTAAACCAAGAAACTAGACATTCACCAAAAAAATGATATGCCCTGGTCATGCTCTTTCTACCAAAAAGGCTACCGTCATAATCAGCATCCGAAAAGCCTAAAAAGTAAAATGATGTGTTTCTAGGATACCAAAGTCCTAAATGCAATGTACCATTCAAGTATTTCAAAATTCTTTTAGTGGAATTCAAATGTGATTCTTTAAGGCATGATTGGAATATAGCACATAAACATACACTATACATTATATCGGGTCTAGATGTGGTTAAGTAAAGTAGAGATCCGATAATTCCTTGATATTTCTTATCATCAACTACCTTACCACTTTCATGTTCGTGAAGTTTCATGGATGTGCTTATGGGAGTCATGCTGGTCTTACAACCATCCATTTCAAATTTCTTGAGGAGCTCCTTTGTGTACTTGGATTAGTTGATGAAGATCACATCTTTGCATTGCTTGATTTGTAGTCCAAGGAAGAATTTGAGTTCACCATCATGCTCATTTAAAATTCCCTAATCATATAAGAAGCAAATTCTTTGCACAAAGATTCATTAGTAGCACCAAATATAATGTCATTAAAATAAATTTACAAAATCAAAATGTTATGCTTATTCTTTTTAACAAAAAGGGTTGTGTCAACTTTGCCATTTGAAAAACCATTTTCAAGAAAATATGCACTAAGTCTATTATACCAAGCTCTTAGAGCTTGTTTCAATCCATATAGTTCTTTGGTAAGTTTAAAACATGATTTGGAAGTTTATAATCTTCAAAACCGAGAGGTTGTTCAACATAAACATCCTCATTAAAAAGCACATTTAGAAATTCACTTTTAACATCCATTTGAAAAAGTTTAAAATTCATGTGACATGCAAATGTCAGTAGTATCCTAATAGCTTATAATCTAGCAACGGGGGTAAATGTCTCATAATAGTCAATGCCTTCCTCTTGGTTATACCCTTTGCCTACCAATCTAGCTTTATTTCAAGTAATAAGACCATTTTCATCAAGCTTATTCCTATATACCCTGTGAGCGGGGATTTTTGCCCCCACTCCCGGTGGAATGGTTCTTGCGACTTCGGCATTGTTTAGGCTTGGGGCCTTAGAGAATATGAACCTAAGTCCGGAGAAAATGGAGTCGCCACCCGGACGAGCCGGGAAAAAGAAAGGGGGCGGATGACTCGATTCCTAAGGACTCCCCCACCCCCTAATTGGGTTCAAAAAGTTGGGTACGTGTGGGGAAGGTGAGAAATGGCCCAGCATCCCCACAACGCCCGGTTCATTAAAACCGACCTCCTTTGCAGGTCTTAATATTATAAAATTCTTAAATATAATAATTTTATCCATATTACACGCAACAATTGAAATAAAGCACCGTTATATTAAAATCAAAGCAATGTCCAAGCAAAGCAAATAAATGGACACCCATCCGAGGATGGAAACATGTCCTTACATCGTTAAAGTCTAAGCTAAATAGGGCACCCACCAAAAGGTAGAAACATGTCCTTTACATTGGTCCAAAATATAAAAGCAATTTAAATTACATAAAAATTAATTAATGAGGTACCCACAAGGTGGAAAACATACCTCTTACAACATTTGGAAATCAAAATAAATTTATAAAAGTAAATAACAATTCATAATAAATAAATCATTCATCAAAGATATTAAACATCAATCAAAATATATAACAAACATTCATCCAATGTAAATAAATTAAATAAATCAAGCATTTAAATTAAATAAATCAAAGCATATAATGAACTACATGATTAAATCTAAAAATAATGCAAGTAAAGATACAAACTAGGGTTTTGGAATCTTAAAACATTATGTTTATAACTCTTGGTTACTGGATTGTTGTTTTGGATTTACTATATTGAGTTTGAATGTTTAGGTTTATAAGGTTTTAAGGATTAGGGTTTAGGAAAACTAGGGTTTATGTATTAGTTTTGAAGGAATTAGGGTTTAGGAAAACTTAGGGTTTAGATTAACTAGTTTGGGGTTTACTGTTTTGGTTTTGGAGTTGAAGAAAATAGTTTAGAGTTTTATAAAGTAATTATGATTTTTAGAAACTGTAAAGTAGGTTAGGGTTTGGAGATTTAAGAAAATATTTGGGAATTTTGGAAAAAAGTTAGAGGAAAATAGTTTAGGGTTTTTTAAAAGTTTTTGGAAATAGGAAAAACGATTTAAGGTTTTTGGAAACAAAAGAAACGAATTAAGGTTTTTTGGACATAGAAGAAATAAATTTAGGGTTCTTAAGGTTTAGAAAAAACAGAAAAGTATTTTTAGGGTTCTTAAGGTTCTTGGAAACAGAAGAATACTTTTTAGGGTTTTTGAAACGAAGGTCAAGTTACTACATATTTAAAGATCAAAGTTTTGTGTGTATATTATTATGAATCAAAGAAACAAAGCTACTGTGATCATGAATAATTTATGATTAAGGATCAAACCTGCATAGTTGGTTATACCAAAATTAACTTTTGGATGAACGGAGACAAAGGCAAGGTTGCTGCCTTTGATGAATTGATTGCTTCTTCTTGCTCTTCTCAAATCTGAAGTCCTACTCCCTGATCCAAGTCCAACATTGTCTCCTTCTTTCTGTCTTTTAAAGTGTTATTTATAGAAAAATTTATAAGATTCATTCTAATTGTTTAAGAAAACTATAATTAATTAGGAAAAGAAAACTGAAACCAAATAGAATTTGGTTTTGAAAAAAATTGCGTTGGAAAAATATTGTTGGCGAAATTGTGAGCGCTGGCCAAAACTGCAAGGAAATTGTGAGGGCTGGGCACGCTGGCTGGGCGGCCAGCCAATTTTGGCCCAAGGCCATTTCGCCCGCAGGAAATTCCTGCAGGCGAATTGGCCTTGGCCAACCTTCGGCGACGAAATTTTTTCGTCGCCGATTTTTATTTTTATTTTTTTATTTTTATTATTATATTTTTTATTAACTTCACCATTTTTATTTTTATTAAAAATTAAAAATAATAAATAATTAAAATAAATATTATTTAATTAAAATACCACAAAAATTATTTTGGACTATATAAAAAAATATCGGACCGGACTGGGTAAAAAATTAAGAGTTTACTGTTTGCCCCCTGCTTGAACAATCTGAGACATTTAGTAAAAGAGAGTGAAAAGTAATAAGACTTAATTTTTTTTCGAGATGGTTGAGGTTTTGGGTTCTGGACTTGGTTCGAGTTCTGGACTCAAGGATAATTTTAAGTTCTTGACCTAAGGGCAATTTTGGGTTCTGGAACCGAGCTAAGTTCTGTACTTAAAAGAGATTTTAGGTTCTGGACCTAAGGATAATTTGAGTTCTTGACCCGAGCTAAGTTCTGGACTTAAAAGGGATTTTAGGTTCTGAACCTAATGATAATTTGGGTTCTTGACCCGAGCTAAGTTTTGGACTTTAAAGAAATTTTAGGTTTTGTACCTAATGATAATTTGAGTTCTGGACCCGAGCTAAGTTCTCGACTTAAAATATGTTTTAGGTTCTGGACCTAATGGTAATTTGGGTTCTAGACAGAAGCTAAGTTCTAGACTTAAGGAAGATTTTAGGTTTTGGACCTAAGGGTAATTTGGGTTCTGGACCCGAGCTAATAGAGATTTAATTATCTACAAAAAATAATTATAGTGAGTAGCATAGAAATTTTGTTTGCAAAAAATTTAGCTAATTATATTTGCAAAACAATTAGCTAATTTTTATGCACATATCTTCTCCTTGCCCCCTGCGTGTAAAAATATTTTAAAAGTGCAAAAATATTTATATGCATGCAAGTATTTGAATGATTAAATTGAATATGTGAGTTTCCTATTTATTTACTGTATAGTCACTGTTCATGTACTATTTACTATTCATAAATAGTAACCAACTATTTATAAATAGTATCCTACTATTGTCAATAATAACCTACTATTTGCAAATAGTATCCTACTATTGTAAATAGTAACCTACTATTTGTAAATAATAATTTACTATTCATTAATAGTAAGTTACTATTCATCAATAGTAAAATTTATTTTTTGAATTTTGTTTTTTCCTTTACTGTTCCTCTATATAAACGAACGATTTCTTCATTTCATTCACAGTAAAATTGTTAATTTCTTTCGTTAATAGCTATAATTCTCTCAAATTTAGCATACAATTTAAAAAAAATGCATTCTCAAGATCAGGAACTCATTCTAATGCTAAGTTATTGGAGTTTATTCGGCATCATGAAGATGGAAATATAGATCTACTAGCCGGGATGCCGCTTCATCGTAGTTCAAATCAAAAGAGCAAGGTAATTATTTTTCTTTTTCATTTCTTTTCTTTATTTTTTTCTGTTTTTCTTTTTCTGTTTTTATTTTTTCGTTTTTCGTTTTTTATTTTTTCATTTTTCATTTTTCATTTTTAAATTTTTCATTTTTCATTTTTATTTTTATATATTTTCTATTTTTTAGAAAATTTAGGAAAAATATATTAATTTAAGAATTTAAGTAGATAGAATAATGATATACTTACCTGGTGTTAACTTACCTGGCTCCGTGTTAGCGTGATCGTTGCGTTATTCGGGGCGGAGGGAGTATCTACAAAGCCCAACAATGGTATGATGTAGCGCCTTCTCGGGTAAGACAGATTATTCGAGATTGCGGCTTTGAGAGCTTCATCTTATAATTACCATCCGAGGAGTACCTGATAGATCAGAGTGTAGTCTAGGCGCTTGCAGAACGATGGTTGGACACAAATCATACTTTTCACTTGCCCATTGAAGAGATGACAATTGGTCCGGTCGACTTTGCTGCTATAACCGGCATTCGATATGATGGTATTCCGGTTCCTCTTACCAATGATATTTTGACATTTGAAGAAATTCAACAATTAATTGGTATGGAACCATCATATAAAGGGCCTTTTAAGATAAAAATCGAGCCAATTCGTAGTTATTAGATGAACTATGAAGGACGAGTTCATAGAAATGCAGCCCAACAGTATGCTCAAGGATTTTTGTTATATTTGCTCGGGTCGACCATTTTAGGAAGCACTAAATCTGCCATCCACTTGTCAGTGTTGAGGGCCCTTTCTTATTTTAGGACGGTACCACTTTATGGCTGGGGTGAAGATGTCTTTACCATGGTCTTGACAAAATTTGCCGAAATAAGAAGTCTTTTGTTGGCTTTATGGCGGTTGTCGAGGTATTCTTCTTCCACCAATGTCAATTCCATTCTTTTCTTGTATGAATTTGATTTTTATTATAGTTTTAGGCATGGGCATATGAGCACAACCTTGTGAGGGTGCCTGGCATTTCCCGAGAGAGAGTCGGGTATCTGAGATTAAATTTCTGGTTGTCTGATAGTGTAGAAGTTCCCGGCTCTCACCATGTGCATACCCAATACTTAGTGTTGAGCCGCTTAACCTGGGACCAGGTAAAATAGCATTAGTATGCTTTAAAATTTATGTGAAAGTTTACTTACCTTATATTATTTTGCAGGTGAATTTGGCCTGGTGAAACCTAGGAGAGCGAACAAACTGGACTTCCTCTATGAATGCTGCATTGTCTTTGCAACATACTCACCGAGTCATCACTAGCCCTGTGTCTAGTGGCTGGTTTCTCAGAGAGAGTATATGAGTGGTTTCTTGGTCTCGCGTAGCGGAGGATTTTGATGCCTTGCCCGAAATATATTTTGAATATCACATCAATGCCGGAGAATGCATAGTAGTTGGTCCCGCATGGTTATGATGTTGAAACATTTCTCTATCCACCGGGTGCATCTTATACCTATTTTACTCAAATAGGGCTCTTAAATTTTTATGTATCTCTTGTTGGTGTATGGGAAATTCCCAAAGGAGATGAAGAGGAACATCATGGAGAGGGAGGAGAATTCGTTCCACATCTCGGGGCTACGACATCATTCTTCTAGGAAGCTACTCCATCCTGCTTCTTCATATACTGATTGGGTTGACTGGATCCACTCACGCGCTGAAGTCAACATCCATTAGTTGGTACCTTGGTGGAAGATTTCTCGTATCACCATGCGGACATATTTGATGTATGTTCCTCTTGCTGCTCTTCATCAAGGTACTTGCTATGATCCCCGCCGAATTGGCCGTTAGTATGGAGCTGAGCCTTGTGGTTCTGAATTCCCTCCTGATTTAGACATGCCTTGTTTGACTGAAGCCTACTTGGATCGGCTGAGGCAAAGCTGGCTTGCACATTACACTTATCGTCTGCCATAGATTTTACATTTGTCAATTCAGAAAGTGTATTGTTAGGATGAAAAAATAATTAACTAATAAAAGATGCTTCTTTTCCTTTTATAATTTGTCATCACTTTTTGCTATTGTGTTTATTTATTTCACCCATATCTGGCAAATACTTATAACAGTGCATATAGAACAATTTTAACATTAATTTTGTTTAACAACCAAACATAAAGCCAGCATACACAAGATCACTCCTATTACCAACTAGCCCTTTTGGGTTTTCTAATTGACGATTTTCTCTCGTTTAGCCCTAATTATTGCCTAGCCCGCCATTTCAGGTTTTCGAAACTAGCAGACTGCTCTAACTTTTTCCTAGGCCGCCCTTTTTGGGTTTTCAACCTAGCGAACTCTTTTTATTTTTTCTTCTTTTTTCCTTTCTTCTTCTTTTTTAAATGTAAAACCTCTTCAACTTGTCAATGTTTACTGGCTTTCTAAACTCGTTCCCGTCCATGTCCGATAGCTTCACTGCACCCTTTTTCATAACTTGTTTTACGACATATGGCCCTTCCTAGCTAGGCCTAAACTTCCCTCTTGTAGGTCCGAGCTATCTTCTTTTGATACAGTTGATGATGATATAGTGCCTTTAACTTTCTCTCTTCTAGTAAAGCTAATTGCGTGTATCTGCTCGCTACCCATTCTATTTCAGGCAGTTCAGCTTCCAAGATCACTCTTAATGACTTAATCTCAATTTCAATTGGCAACACTGCTTCCATCCAGTAAACCAAAGAGAACGGTTTCATTCCAGTAGGTATTCACACACTTGTTCTATATCCACATAAAGCAAAGGGAAGCATCTCTGACCAATCCCTATAAGTCTTAGTCATCTTGGACAGAATTTGTTTAATTGTCTTGTTTGTTACTTCTACTGCACCATTAGCCTTTGGTCTATAAGGAGAGGATCAATGATGATGGATTTGGTACTTCGAGAATAAATCCTTGACTGCTCCTTAAAACTATACCCCATTGTCTGATATCACACTGTGCGGGACCCCATACCTGTAGATGAGGTTCTTTTCAATAAATCTAGCCATTTGGCTTGCGCCCAGTTTGTTGAAGGATTCGGCTTCGACCCATTTCAAAAAATAATCTACTGCTACTACAATGAAACAGTGACCGTTTGAGGCTGTCGGATGTATCTCTCCTATAATGTCGATACCCCAACTGGCAAAGGGTCAGGGTGAAGACATAGAATGCAATTCTTCAGGAGGCATGTGATTCAAGTTACCATACATCTGACATTGTTGGCACTTCTTTACAAACTCAATACAATCTCTCTCCATGGTCAACCAGCAGTAACCTTGTCGAATAATCTTCTTAACTAGGGCCAAACCACTCATGTGCAGACCGCAACTTCCCGCATGTATTTCTAACATGATATGCTCCACTTCAGGCTTCCTCAAGCATCTCAAATGGACCCCATTAGGCCATCTTTGATATAACTCTCCATGGAATGTGATGTATTGCAAAGACCACAGCCTTATGGCTCTTCTTTCTTTCTTTGTTGTCCCCGACGGATATTCCCTTTCCTCCAAAAATCGCCTTATAGTATCATACTACGCATCATGGTGTGTATTAGTTTCCATGATTGTCTCATATTCATAGCAACGAGTTGATGAACTGGTAAAAATCAGAGTCTTAAGGAATAAACTAACAGGATTTTCCCATACCGAAGCCAATGTGGCTAGGGCATCAGCCATTTGATTTTCTTCTCTTGATAGGTGTATAAACCTACACTCCTTAAAGTTCTTCTTCATCATGGTCAAGTAATGGTGGTATGGCTTTAATTTTTCTTCTTTCAACTCCCACTCTCCATTTACTTGGGATACTACTAGCAATGAATCGCCAAAAACTTCCACCTTATCCACCTTCATAATCATTAGGGTTTTCAAACCAAAGATACAAGCTTCGTATTCTACCATATTATCAGTTGCCATGAATTTCATCTTTTTGGCTAAAGGGATAAGTTCCCCTTCAGGCGATTCTAGTATGACTCCCAAACATGTTCCTTTCCTGTTTGCTGATACAGTTTCCACCCTTGTACTTCAATTGCCTTTAAATGTTCATCTGGAAATTCTAAGACTACCTCTTCGCTATCTAGTAATGGTTGTTGGGCCAGAAATTCTGCCGCTGTTCTACCTTTGATTGTTTTCCTAGTTACATACTCAATCTCAAATTCTTCTAATATTATCAACCATCGACCATATTTCCCAATCAAAGAGGGTGTCTTCCTTAAGTATTTCATTAGATCCAACCTGGAAATTGCTTGCACACTATAAGATTGAAAGTAATGCCGCAACTTCTTAAAAGACCAAACCACAACTATACAGGTCTTTTCAATGATACTATACTTAATTTCACAAGGTAGGAGCTTTCTGCTCAAATAGTAAACTGTATGCTCAATCCTTGACTCATCTGCTTGGGCTAGCATGGCTCCTATTGACTCTTCTTCTACTGCTAAGTATAGTAATAGAGGTTTTCCGGGTTTAGGTGGTTTTAAAACAGGTGGATTCAACAAATACACTTTTATTCATTCAAAGGCCCTTTGACATTCTTCATTCCACAGGACTGGCTGATTCTTTTTGAGCAATTTGAAGATAGGCTCACAGATTGTTGTGAGCATTGATATAAATCTGCTAATGTATTGTAATTTACCAATGAATCTGTAGACCCTTAATTTTTGACCCAGTCCGGTCCAATATATTTTAATTAGTCCAAAATAATTTTTGTGCTATCTTAATTACATAATATTTATTTTAGTATTTAGTTTTTATAATTAATAAAAAAATAAAAATTAATAATAATAAACAAATAAATAAAAATAAAAATAAAAATCGGCGACGAAAAAATCCATCGCCGAAAAGTTTGGACGAAATGGCCAAGGCCATTTCGCCCGCAGGAAAATCCTATGGGCGAAGTAGCCTCTGGTTGCCCAGCTCGCAAATTCCCAAGGCAATCCTCGCAGTAGCCCGCAGCAGTTTTTTTCGCCAGCAAAATTTTTCCGCAGCAGTTTTTTTTCGCCAGCAAAATTTTTCTGATGCAATTTTTTTCGAAACCAAATTCTATATGGTTTCGGTTTCCATTTCCTAATTAATGATAAATTCCTTAAACAATTAAGATTAATCATCGAAATTTTCCATAAATAAGACTGAAAATAACATAGATCGGGGGGAGAAACTTTTGGAGAAAAAAGAAAACGTTGAACTAAGATCGAACCTGGCAGAGTGAAAACGATCGAACTTTTTAGAGGAGAATAAGCAAACAAGCAATCAATCCATCAAAGGCAGCCATCTTGCCTTTGTTCTTGTTCATCCAAGAAGCAATTTTTGGTGGAACCAACAAACGAAAGTATGAATATCTAATCTCTTTTTTTCTTTACAGTAGCTTGAATCATTAAATTGTTTCTTTTGATTCAAAAAACCCTAGAACCCTAATTTACCTTTTCTAAACCTTAGAACCTTAAATCGTCTCCTCTATTTTCAAAAACCTTAAAATTACTTTTTTGTTTCTTCTAAAATCTAAGAACCCTAATTTATTTCCTCAAAATCTTAAAACCCTAATCTACTTTTCAACTTTCCAAAACCTTAAATCATTTTATTAATTCCCCAAAATCCTAATCTGTTTTTCAATTTTTAAAAACCTTAAAACCCTAATTTTACCTTACAGCTTCTAAAAATCACATAAAGCTTCATAAAACTATAAAATGTTTTTCCCAAATTCTAAAATCAAATACATTCTCAGAAACACTAAAAACCCTAATTCAACTTCAAAACCAAGACAGTAACCCCAAACTAGCTAACCTTAAACCCTAGTTTTCCTAAACCCTAACCCTTAAAACCTTATAAACCTAAATATTAGAATTCAAACACAGTAAGCCTAAAAACTGTAACACCCCTTCCCGACCTACATATGTAAGCTGAGTAGAGGTGCCACACTAACCTAATGTTGCTACCAATTTTACTTAGTCAAATTTTAGTTCCGATTTTTACAAAATTTTTGCCATAGTTTCGCCTAAAAATTGAGTCCCAAGTGTCGACAAAACCGGTTTTTTTCTTATTTTTAAAAACATTTTACACAAACCAATGCAAACAAAATCATTCTCAGTACACTCCCAATAAATCCCCCTTGTAACCTCAACTACAACCTGCAAAAAGGATTTACACTTCTAGTACAACATAAAATAAAGGTTTTGTGACAACCCCCATATTTAAATATTACACAGCGGAAGTTATAAAATATTTACATATTTACAAATTCATATACATCAAAACCCAAGTTTTACAAAACATAAAATTTATACATGATTGGCAAGTCTGCTCTGATCTTTAAGCTCCCAAAATGGATTCTTCAAGGTCTACTCTCACTAGGTCTTGATGAACTCTCGGGTTCAACTCTATCCACTCTATTACCTGCGCGATTAAACACTATCGCTAAGCCAACGACTTAGTAAGATAAAACATGCTAATAGTATGCTTTAATGCAATACAATGCCACATATGCTATTGATAAGATCAACATTATAAATATAAAGTTAACACATAATTATGCATTTCACAAATCATAGTCATATGAGCATACCACATTTCAACATCTTTCCACATTCAACATTACTCAACAACCAACATCTTATTTCATTAACTCATAACATTATTTAGGACATTCATATAACCTTGACACCTATGGGCCCAACAAGTATTTAATACGATATTCAGAGTTCAGAGTTACTGCTTTGGTTCATAGTCACAATAATCACGCCCGTAGGCAAGTGTAACAGACCCAGTCTCTTGGATCATCAACTCAACACATATGAGGAGATCCTCAACCCGGCAAGACTGTTACAAATCATATATCTCATAGTGTAACAGACCCAGTCTCTTGGACCATCAACTCAACACCTATGAGGAGGTCCTCAACCCGGCAAGACTGTTACCTTTCATCATTTCTTAGGCATGCCACCCAAATCCAGAACTCTGAAACTGAATAACATATTAAACAAACAATTCATTTCCATTCTCAATTCTCATCACATTTAGGCAAACATGCCTTCTTTCTTTCAATTACATCATCTTAGCCAATAACAATGGCTTCACATTTCATTTCACAATATAACATCTCATTATTCAAGTATATATATATATCTCATCCATGATCACATTATATCTCACATAGCATCATTCATAAATATCAACATTTCATTCCACATTACTCATGAAACACATTACCATTCACAATGCACAACATAACATTGTTCAATCTCAACAATGCAATTAGGGCAAAGAACAATTGATTATAACATTCATTGATTCAAGTGTGTTTAAAGTGTTTAGGGTTAGGTTTAAGGACCAACCTACCTTTGGAAAACCAAAGCAATGCAAGAAGAACAAAGAATTAAAACCCTAACCATAAATAGTACATTCTGGTTTTAAACTCCATTTTATCCTTATTTTGAAAAATTGTATAAAATAATCTACTTGACTAAAAATTCTAAAATTTTTACAGAATTTATTTTTGTATCTTAAAATCATCCCTTTAAAATTTCAGATCAAACTGAACACAAAATCTTGGTCAAATAGTTCACCTAACCAGACTGCCCCAATTGCCCTGCATCCTGGCAGCAGTTCTGAACTTTGTGAATTCCATAAATCAAATTCAATCAACGTGGTTCCAAATTATTTTTCTCAAATACTAGACTCACTAAGAAACAACATATCCAAAATTCGATTGGATATGATTTTTCTACATTTTATTAAAAATCACGAAATATAGCTGTCCCAGTTAAGGTACCTGCTGGAACAGGTCTAATGAAAATAATCTTTCTAAACTCATAACCATTCCAAAATCGAATCAACATATTTTTCAGTCATTCTAGACTCATAGAGGCACAACATATCAAAAATTCACTTCAAGAACATTTTTCTAAAATTAATTAAAAATCATGCAAGTCACAGCCTTTACTAATCCTAAAACAGAAACAATTTCACTAAACACCAATCTTACTCTTCCATCACCAACACCAACCCAACTTCTCATCTATCAAGCAAAATCAATACTTACAATCATACCATAAGCAACTTAATCATACCACTTCAAAAGAATTGAAGAAATTAGAGAAAAGATCTTACCTTAGTTAAAAACTTCTTAAAGCAACACTTGAACACTTAATCTTTCTTCAATTTAAGCTTGAAATCATCAAAACCATCACTTGTCTCTTTCTTTCTCTTTGGCTATGGAGGGCCGGCCATCAACAACAAGAAGAAGAAGAAATGGTGAAGAAAACACAAGTCAAACCTTCTTTAAATATCCACCATGTGATTTTATCCAAGCAATTACCAAAGTGCCCTTATTCACATAATTATCTTTTTGTCTTATATGTGCCCAATTAAGTAATTTACCAATCTCAAATAAATATCTTCTCTTGCCTTGACCAAGCCTTTTGACCACTTTATATGTCATATATATTAACATATACACAACATATAAATTTGTCTCTAAACCCTATTTCTTCCCAAAATACATATACATATACTTTCTCTTCTCAATTTCTTTTCTCTTACAATTTAACACATATATTCAATCCAATATATAACAATAACAACAACAACAATATGCAAAACTTCTAGGGCATAAATGAGGATATTACAAAAACAACAATCCAATAGCTAATAATCATAAACCTAATGTTTTAAAGTATCCAAACCCTAATTTCATGATTTTACTCCTCAAACACTAATTTGGTTAATCAAAGAACTTTATTAATCTCTTAAATTATAAAACTTTAATCCATTTCAATTCCTTTAAAACTTACATTAGCATAAACCTTAGTATATTAAAATCCCAAAATCTTAAATATTAATTAAAGAATTTTAAATGGAAACAGTAAACGTCAATTTGTATCTTTACTTGCTTTATTTGATTATGTAGTCTATTATATGCTTTGATTTATTTGCAATGCTTTATTTAATTTATCATGGATGGATATTTATTTTATATTTTGGTGATATCTTTGATGAATGATTTATTTATGATGAATGGTTATTTACTTTATCGATTTATTTAGATTTTCAAATGTTGTAAGAGGTATGTTTCCATTTTGTGGGTACCTCATTAATTAAGTTCTATGTAATTTAAATTGCTTTTATATTTTGGACCAATGTAAAGGACATGTTTCTACCTTTCGGTGGGTATCCTATTAGTTTAGATGTGGATTATGTATGGGCATGTTTCCATCTTCGGATGGGTGTCCATTTAGTTATTTTGCTTGGACATTGCTTTGATTTTAATATAATGATTCTTTCTTTTAATTGTTGTGTGTAATATAGATAATATTGTTATACTTAAGAATTTTATAATATTAAGACCTGTAAAGGAGGTCGGTTCCAATGAACCGGGCATTATGGGGGTGCTGGGCCATTTCTCACCTTCCCCACACGTACCCAACTTTCCGAACCCATTAGGGGGTTGGGGATTTCTTAGGAATCGAGTCATCCACCCCTTTCTTTTTTCCCAGCCCGTCTGGGTGGCGACTCCATTTCTTCAGACTTAGGTCTGTGTTCTCTAAGGCCCTGAGCCTAAACAATGCCGAAGTCGCAAGAACCATTACACCGGGAGTGGGGGCAAAAATCCCCGCTCACAGTGACAACTCCACTGGGGATAAGAGAAGTTGATTCCATTGGTCTTTTTATTATTCTATTCTTTCTTATAATGATATTATCCATTGCATTATATTAGATTACATTGTGTGCGTGAGTTAGGACGCCCGTGTTACCCGTGTTATGTTATGTAAGGGATACCATACTTTCACTCAAGGTATGGAGATCGAGCATGGCATAACCACTCATAGCCTCACACCATTTGGTATATACTTGCTATGGGAACCTAAGCCTTTTAACTCAAAGACTAAAGCTCATGTAATTGGCCTAGTTACTTTCCTTAGGTTTTACCCCAAATGCATATTGTTTAACTATGGTTAATTTGTCTTGGCTTAAATCATGGCTTATTTGGTTTGCTCTTTTTCTAATATGACCTAAGTACATTGTAAGCTCAAATAAATCTTTCTTTAAAATCCAAAAGACCAAAGCTATTTTTAAAACTTTTCAAGATGGTCTTCGGACATAATACTTTTCTAAAAACAAATCAAAATTTCTTTTGCTCATGGCCCAAATACTAAGCCCAAAATCCATTTACAATGGGCTTAGAAATAAAATTATTTTCATCCAACCTTTTCTTACAAAGAGCTTGAGAATTATTTAGGTCAATTACTAAATACCAAAAATCAATTGTGAGCCTAGTTTATACTAAGAATAAATTAACCATGGGCTTGTTTTTGGCATGAATCATTAGTTACTTTTTCAAGTGAGAAATCTATCTATAATAAACCTCTTAATTTCGTTTTAATCCAATATAGCATAAATGTAACACCCCATCTTAGCCTACATTTATAGACCAAGATGGACTATTATCTCATGGTGGTTGTGTCTTAATATTTTACTTAGCCAATTTTAAGTGCAGATTTTAAAAAAAATTTTGCTATAACCTCTAAAAATGGAGGTCCCAAGTGTCGCCAACACTGATTTTTTTTTTTTGAAAACAATTTTGATCTTAATTAAACAATCGCAACACTCCTCAAACACTTCTATATTCATCACCCTTATATCCTCCACCAAATCCTGCACTAAAACTTTACAGTTCTATACTTGCATACATAAGTGCTAAATCCAAATAAGATTTATTAGATTACTAGCAGTGTACGTGTTCTAGCTTTTCAGTATAATACATTTATTTGCTAGATCATACAAGCTTATGTACATGCCATATTGCTACAATCAATCATATCCAAACTCCTACCCAAAGTAGTAGTCAAGGCCAGCTGCGCAGGACATGCTGCAATCTCGTCTCCTCGTTTAACCTACGAGTTTAGAGGGAAACTAAACTCGCTAAGCAATTGCTTAGTGGGTGCTTAAAACATTGCAATAAATAAATAAAATGAAAGAATGATTTGAACATACATTTATATACTTTAAATAATTGAAAGGAATAAATACAAAACACAAAAGGTAAAAAGGCTTGACTGAATAATTTGAATTTAAATCATTTTTCTTGCTTTTATCATTTTGGTTGTTCTACTGGTTTAACAGAACATCAACGGATAAGGCATGGGTCATGATAAATATATCTCATCATGTTGAGATATTACAGGATGATATGAGTCATGGTGCATATTTCATCATCCTTCATCATAATTCTTGCACATGTGCTAATAGCCATTGTTCATTGAATCATTGATCATGTCATTGTAATCATCGGCCTTCAGCCGGAATATCATGTCATGTCATGAGCAGTACTGCAATAATAGTATGATGCATCATACCCTTATCTCAAGGGTTCTGTCATAACCAAGTAGAGCGTAAACAATGTATTAATTAATTTGATCATGATATTCACTAAGCCATGATTTTTCCATAATGCATGAATTGTCGGAATAGCTTGTCATGATGCCATTATGATCATTTCCAATTCTCCTTCATGTCATTTTATATGATTTAACATCAATCCATATCATAATATTCAAGTTTTAACACATTTAGAAAAATGACCAAATAAATAGTGGCGTGGCGCGTAAAATTGGCAACACAATGGCGCGCGACAACTAAATGGTAAAATCTGCTTTTACTGCTGAAAATCAGTCAAATTTGGAAACAGTTTTGACCAAGTAAACAAACTTATTTTTGGCTGAAATTTTTCAGGAAAACCCCTTCATAAGTTAACTAAATGCATGTAAAATTTTGTCTAAAAATTCCTTCGTTTGCCCCCTCAATGGACTGCCCAAAATGAAAGCTGCAGAATGGTACCCAAAAGGGACCATTCGGCCCAACTTTCAAAACTTGAGGGGAATTCATTTTTTTCTTGCAAAATTGAGTTTTAGACTCCTTTTATGATACCATGGAAGGACTAAAGGTCCCTCTTTCAAAAATCAAACCAAAGAGATGACTAAAAGTTAGTCAAAGTTTATGGACAATTAACACAAATTGGGCTAGTTTGTTTTTTTTTTTTATTTTTTATTCTCTTCACCATCAAGTAACTACAAATGACTAGAAGGCACTTTCCCACATATTTCCCACACATAATAACATCATTTCAAAACCATTTCAAAAGTCCCATAATGCAAAATATGTGAATTAATTGAAAAGGGCAATGATGTAAGTACCAAACCTTGTTTATTTGCTTTGTTCCGTGCTTGTCCTATTCTTTCTTCCCTTCTTCTTCTTTATCCCTTTGATTTCCTATAATTTTCATAACTTCCATAATAAGAACATTATAAGAACCATATGTTCAAGCCTTGATTCTTGCTATCTAAAGCTACTAATTATCATTTATTCATCAATTCTACATGTATGGATCATTTAATCTAATTTCTCTTCACTTTCTTAACTTTTCCAGATTCTTCCCAATCTTTCTTTTGATGATAACTTAAGAAACATCAACTAAATGAATAAATTGATACTAGAATTGAATTCCTTACCCTAAAATTAGGCTTTTCCCTTTGAAAATCCAAGTTGAAAGTGTGAAAAATCTTCCTCTTCTCCTTCTTTGGTGGTTCGGCCTAGCTCTTCTAAAATGGAGGAGTTCTTCTTCTTCTTTTTTTTTTGTTCATAAATGTTCATTCTCTCCCTTTTATACTTATGATTTTTGACTTATTTAATTAATTTCATTTTGGAGGGTTAAGATGTAACCACCATAAAAGTGTCTTTAACTAGGATGGTGCCATGTGTCCCTCCTTGGTGCCATGTGTCCCTCCTTGGAAAATTACCAAAATGGTCCTTAAATTATCATACATGTCCCACTTGATGCTTGGGTGAAAGTGAAAAGACCAAAATACCCTTCAATTGAAGGTTTTGCCTTTTCTTCCTAACCGGGTGGTTTTACGACGCGTAAAATGTACCGTTCTCCTCCTTTCAACCTCTAGTTTCCATTTTCGACATTCATTCTTGATTTTGAACTAATTTATAAAAATTACGCTCATGCCCTTAACTTTTGTAAAAATTCCCTTTAGGTCCCTACGTGATTCGGGTCTCCACTTAGGTTCGTTCTTCAACATCGATCACTGCGGAGTCCTTCCGTTTACTTCGGATACCTTTATGTGTCTTGTTTTCCAGTGTATAAATTATTATCACAAGAATGACGAAAATACCCTTGGTCGAGAATCCACTATATCTCTCAAACTGTGCGTTTTTGGGAAAAACTGTGGCGTTCGGTTTCGACCCGATTTTTCTCTACTTTTCATCCTTAGAGTCTGTTATGGGCACTATTAAGGACCTTCAGAACAACTTTTGTTAATTATGGCCACCTCCACTAAACTTTACAATCTTTTCAGTTAGGTCCTTTTTGTCCTATAGAGCTTCCTTTCACGTCGTGTTCTTTGGTGGTTACTCGGGATGGCTCCTCTTACTGTACGCGGATGTACTGTACATGGATGTATTGTACATATGCACAAATTGGGTCGTGACAATAAAAGCTACTATAGTTGGTTGAATGGATTAAAACCTAATTAATGAGAATTATCATGGATTGATTTCCATTTTTGCAAATATAATTAATGATTAAAACGTCCGAGGGAATTATTCAAAAATAAGATACCCCATGTTGGTATTTTGTTAACCATATACCTAGGAAAAGAGACTCGTCATTCATGTGTGGATGTTATAAGGTTGGAAGGAACATCCTAATTATCTTTCTTTGTTGATTGTTTGTGCTTACATGCATACATGCATATATTTGCATCTCATATCATTGATCCTTTCTGGCTCACAGCCCTGGATTATGATAGTTCAAAAGCTTACGACAATCCTGCCTACGCCGAAAGTGAAGAATCTAACAACGACTCAATCACTTGCTCACCAAAAGTAATGGATCCCGAGCAAATTCAAAGAATGGTGGATGAAGCCCTCAATGCCAAAATGGAAGAAATAAAAGAGGCCCTAGTTGAGACCATGAAGAACCAATTAACTGCAATTTTAGAAAATCATGCTGAAACATCTGCTAGCACTAAGAAGACGAAGGAGAAAGGGAAGACTAAAGTCAGTGAAGTTGTTTTTGATGATGAAAAGGTGATCATTGATGATGATGATGATTGGGCTCAATACTACCAAGATGCTCAAGATAAGAAGAAAGAACCGAAGATTGTTGAAAGGTCAACTATGGAGAAAACCAAAATTTCTGATGTCGAAAAGATGATTGCTGATTTAGAAAAAAATTTGAGAAGAAGCTAAAAACTGAAGAAATGTCCGAAGTTGACAAATTATTTGAGCAAGATGAAGAAGTTCCGTATGCCATCTTTTGCGAAGTTTGATGGAACCGAAAATCCTCATCTCCATGTGAAGTAGTATATCACTGCTATGCCCAAGCTACTAAGGCTCAAACTCTAAGGTACTTTATGCTCTCATTGGACCCTATTGTCCAAAATTGGTTTAATACCTTAGATGATGGAACACAATAGAGTTGGGATCTGCTTTACAAAGCCTTCATCCAACAATATGGGTAAAATGTCGAGATGGAAGTTACCTTAATGGAAGTGGAGTCCATTAGGCAAAGGTCGAATGAGAATTTTGTGGATTATGTGAAGAGATGGAGAAACAAGGCAGCTTTGCTCAAGAAGAGGCCGGATGAATCCGATCAAATAAGGATGATTGTAAGAGAGGTGTTGCCTAGTCTTCGTGAGAGGATGTCTCATACACTCATCCATGATTTCAAAGACCTTCTCCAAGCTGGTTTGCAAATTGAAGAATGGGAGGGAGAGAAGAACCGTTTTTCAACAAAAAGGAATGAGAAAGGAAACTATTAATCTGGTAGCCAAAGCATGCAAAAAGCATTCGGAGTCAATGCTACTATCCAAGGAACAAGGAGGCAGTTTTTGAAATTGGGGAAACTGATGTCTTGTGTTTTCAATAAGCTTTAAAGAAAGGGATTACTACAACCCTTAAATCCTCGTCCTTTGCCTAACCCGCTCCCACCTAATTTTGACACTAAAGCATTTTGTCAATTTCATCAAATGCAAGGGCATGACATGGATAGATGTGTGAGGTTGAGACATGAGATCCAAAATCTAATTGATAGTGGGAAGCTGCCCGAGCCCAATAAGCCAAACACCAAAGACAACCCATTACCAAAGTTCAATAGGGTACCACCACCAGCAACCTTCATGATTGGAGGAGGTTTGCATGAAGATTTTGTCATGTCTTCTTTTCAAGATGTGGGTTGAGAAGCAACCAAAGAAGAGGAGGTATTTGGCAAAATTAAACAAGCTATGGTAGGTAAAGAAGTAACAATTTGTGCTGTCAATGGGTTTTGGGATTCAAGCGATAGTGATGATGATCTCGTATCCAAGAAAGAGGAGTGGACTTGGTCCGAGCCCGAAGAAGATGAAGTAATGAACACTAGATCTGGTAAGCCTTATGCAAGGCCACCACCTAAGGAGGTAGAAATTAATAAGGGAAAGGAAGTTGAAGTAGGAAATAAAGAAGAGGAAGATGATGCTATACTCAAGCAATTGAAAAGAACCCAAGCAAGTGTTAGCATTTGGGACTTATTAGCTACTTCTAAAAAGCACCAAGAAACTATGGCCAAAGCCATAGCTAGCATGCCAATTTCTACCTCCACAACACCGGAAGAGCTTATCAACTTCATAAAAATTGGAGGGGTAATGAAATGTGAAGATGTTCAAGAAAAGAATGAAGTTAATATGGGAGCAGTTTCTTTTTTGGATGCGGACTTACCGGAGGAGGGGAGAGATCACATCTGCCCTCTCTTTATCAAAATAGAAGTCAAGGGGAAAAGGACTCCATGTTTAATGGTCGATGATGGGTCCGCCATAAATGTTTACCCACTTAAGATATTACCAAAGCTAGCCATGTCAACAAGGGATCTAAGCCTGATCGAGGTAACCATTCGGGCTTATGACAGCACTAAGAGACATGCCGAAGGAACTTTCAAAGCTGCTGTCAAGGTTGGTCCAATTGAATCTATTGTTGAATTTGTTGTTTTAGACATACCTGTTACCTTTACCTTACTCTTGGGGTGACCATGGTTTCATCCTCTTGGTGGAGTTCCTTCCACCCTTCATCAAAAGATCAAGTTTCCCAACGGAGATGAGATAGTGGTCATCGAAGTTGAAGATAATGAGATTGTTAATGCTCTAATGATTGAGAGGCCTCTCAATGGTTTCCAGGTAGCTGCAATTTCTGATGATGAAATAGTGGACTCCAAAGTCTTGAATATGATGAAGAATATGAACTACCTTCCCGGAGGTAGTCTTGGAAAGGGCAAGGCCAGTTTAACAAAGCTGCCAGATTTTAGAACTCAAACTTCCAAGAAGGGGATGGGATATGATGAAGCCAACAATGTCCAGCCAAAGAAAAATGAGAAGATGAACTTCCCACCACTTGAAGAGATCTTTGTCAAAGCTCCAGATATGGGACCACTCCAAGGAAAGCCCGAGCCAATCATGTTCATGGGAAAGTTGATCCCGAGTTTTGAAATTTTTGCAGATGTTGCCGAGCTAGTGAAGCAAGTGAAGAAAGAGCATACCCTGTCAGCAAAAAAAGAATCCAATCTGGAAGAGAAGAAAGAAGTTGTCCTGAAAGCCGAGAAGACTCCGGAGGAGATTGCTGCCCTGGTTGAAGAAAAGTTTGAAGACATCCTGCCTTTTTATTTTGAGAACAATGACTTTGATTTTGATTTTAATTTGTCTGCTTTGTATGAGGATGATGATGTTTTCTTTTCCAAAATGAATGCAATAAAGTTTGATTTTGCTTACTTGTGTGATGTTTCTCCTGATGGTTGCATACATTCAAATAGCAGTTACATGAGCATCTTTAATATTAATTTTGTTAACACACAATCATTAAATTTGGGAACAATCAAAAATCCTAAAAAACATTAGCAAAGCATCCGACCTTACTCCTTATGAGAGAGAGAGAGATTTGAAAAAATATTCAAAAAATATGAAGAAGTGTTTGTTTGGTCGTATGAGGATATGCCTGGAATAGATCGAGACATAGCCGAACATCATATTCCTACTTACACTCACATGAAACCTGTCAAACAAAAGCTGCGATTAAGACCTGAGTGCGCTGAATTGATTAAAGAAGAGGTCACTAAACAAATACAAGTTAAGTTCCTTGAAGTAATAGAATATCCAGATTGGTTAGCCAACATAGTACCCGTGCCAAAGAAAGATGGAAGAATAAGGGTATGTGTGGACTATAGAGATTTGAACAAGACTTCCCTTAAAGATGATTTTCCTTTACCTCATAAAGATGTTCTCATTGATAGTGCAGCCTTTAGCATGCTATACTCGTTTGTAGATGGATTTTTCGGATATAACCAAGTGTTAATGATCCAAGAGGATTAAGCCAAAACTGCTTTCATAACTACATGGGGTATATTTTGTTATAGGTTGATGCCATTCGGCTTAAAGAATGCTGGGGCAACCTACCAAAGGATGACCACCACACTATTTCATGACATGATGCACAAAGAAGTTGAAGTATATGTTGACAATATGATGGTGAAATCAGACACAAGGGAACAACACTTCCAAAACTTAGAGTTATTCTTCGGAAGAGCATTGAAATATAAGCCAAGATTAAACCCGAAGAAATCTGTGTTCGGAGTTACCTCAGGTAAACTATTGGGATATGTGATTGGTTTGAACGGAATTGAGATCGATCCTGACAAAGTTAAAGCGATCAGGGATATGGCAGCCCCAAAGATGGAGAGAGAAGTTTGGGGATTCATTGGTAAATTGCAATACATTAGCAGATTCATAGCAAAGCTCATAACAACTGTGAGCCTATCTTCAAATTGCTTAGAAAGAATCAGCCAGTCATATGGAATGAAGAGTGTCAAAAGGCCTTTGAGCGAATAAAAAAGTATTTGCTGAATCCACCAATTTTAAAACCACCTAAACCCGGCAAACCTCTATTATTATACTTAGCAGTAGAAGAAGAGTCAATAGGAGCCATACTAGCCCAAGCAGACGAGTCAGGGATTGAGCATGCAGTTTACTACTTGAGTAGAAAGCTCCTACCTTATGAAATTAAGTATAGTATCATTGAAAAGACCTGTATAGTCATGGTTTGGTCTTCTAAGAAGCTGCGGCATTACTTTCAAGGTTGGATCCAATGAAATACTTAAGGGAGACACCCTCTTTGATTGGGAAGTATGGTTGATGGTTAATAATATTAGAAGAATTTGAGATTGAGTATGTAACCAAGAAAACAATCAAAGGTAAAGCGGTGGCAGAATTCCTGGCCCAACAACCATTACCAGATAGCGAAGAGGTAGTCTTGGAATTTCTAGATGAACATTTAAAGGCAATTGAAGTATAAGGGTGGAAAATGTATTTTGACGGAGCAGTAAACAGGAAAGGAGCAGGGTTGGGAGTCATACTAGAATCACCCGAAGGGGAACTTATCCCTTTAGCCAAAAAGTTGAAATTTAGGGCAACCAATAATATGGTGGAGTACGAAGCTTGTATTTTTGGTTTGGAAGCAGAAAAATTAAAACCATACCACCATTACTTGACCATGATGAAGAAGAACTTTAAGGAGTGTAGGTTTATACACCTATCAAGAGAAGAAAATCATATGGCTGATGCCCTAGCCACATTGGCTTCGGTTTGGGAAAATCCTATTAATTTATTCCTTAAGCCATTGATTTTGACCAGTTCATCAACTCCTTACTACGAATATGAGACAATCATGGAAACTGATACAAACCATGATGCGTGGCATGATACTATAAGGCGATTTTTGGAGGAAAGAGAATACCCGCTGGGGGCAACAAAGAAAGAAAGAAGAGCCATAAGGCGGTGGTCTTTGCAATACATCACATTCCATTGGGAATTATATCAAAGATGGCCTGATGGGGTGCATTTAAGATGTTTAAGAAAGCCTGAAGTAGAGCGTATCATGTCAGAAATACATGCGGGAAGTTGCGGTCTGCACATGAGTGGTTTGGCCCTAGTTAAGAAGATTATTCGACAAGGTTATTACTGGTTGACCATGGAGAAAGATTGTATTGAGTTTGTAAAGAAGTGCCAACAATGTCAGATGTATGGTAACTTGAATCACATGCCTCCTGAAGAATTGCATTCACCCTGGCCATTCGCCACTTGGGGTATCGACATTATAGGAGAGATACATCCGACAGCCTCAAACGGTCACCGTTTCATTATAGTAGTAGTAGATTATTTTTTGAAATGGGTCGAAGCCGAATCTTTCAACAAATTGGGCACAAGTCAAATGGCTAGATTTATTGAAAAGAACCTCATCTGCCGGTATGGGGTCCCACACAGTGTGATATCAGACAACGGGGTATAGTTTCAAGGAGCAGTTAAGGATTTATTCTCGAAGTACCGAATCCATCATCATAAATCCTCTCCTTATAGACCAAAGGCTAATGGTGCAGTAGAAGCAACAAACAAGAAAATTAAGCAAATTTTGTCTAAGATGACCAAGACTTACAGGGATTGGTCAGAGCTGCTTCCCTTTACTTTATGGGGATATAGGACAAGTGTCTAAACACCTACTGGAATGACACCGTTCTCTTTGGTTTACGGGATGGAAGCAGTGTTGCCAATTGAAATAGAGGTCAAGTCATTGAGAGTAGTCTTGGAAGCCGAACTGCCTGAAATGGAATGGGTAGCAAGCAGATATACACAGTTAGCTTTACTAGAAGAGAGAAGGTTAAAGGCACTGTATCATCACCAACTGTATCAAAAGAAGATACCTCGGGCCTACAATAGAAGGGTTAAGATCAGAAAACTTAGAGTTGGGGATTTGGTGTTGAAGCAATGTAAGCCTAATGTATCTGATCTGAGAGGGAAGTTTAGGCCTAGCTGGGAAGGGCCATATGTCATGAAATAAGTCATGAACAAAGGTGCAGTGAAGCTATCAGACATGGATGGGAACGAGTTTAGTGAGCCAGTGAACATCGACAGGTTGAAGAGGTTTTATGTATAAATGAAAAAAAAGAGAGAGCTCGCTAGGTTGAAAACCCAAAAAGGGTGGCCTAGGCAAAAGTTAGAGCAGTCCGCTAGTTCCAAAAACCTGAAAGGGTGGGCTAGGCAACAATTAGGGCTAAATGAGAGAAAATCATCAATTAGAAAACCCAAAAGGGATAGTTGGCAACAGGAGTGATCTTGTGTATGCTGGCTTTATGTATGGTTGTTCCCCAATTTAATAAAATAGAATTAATGTTAAAATTGTTCTATGTGCACTGTTATAAGTATTTGGCCAGATATGGATGAAATAAATAAACACGATAGCAAAAGATGACAAATTATAAATGGAAAAGAAGCATCTTTTATTACTTTAATTTTTTTTTTCATCCTAACAATACACTTTCTGAATTGACAAATGTAAAATCTATGGCAGACGATAAGTGTAACGTGCAGCCCAGCTTTGCCTCAGCTGATCCAAGTAAGCTTTAGTCAAGCAAGGCATGTCTAAATCAGGAGTAAAGTCAGAATTGTAAGGCTCAGCTCCATACTGACGGCCAAGTCGGTGAGGATCATAGTAAGTACCTTGACGAAGAGCATCAAGGGGAACATACATCAAGTATGTCCGCATGGTGATACAAGAAATCTTCCACAAAAGGAACCAACCAACGGATGTTGACTTCATCACATGAGTGGATCCAGTCAATCCAGTCGGCATATGAAGAAGCAGGATGGAGTAGCTTCTTAGCAGAATGATGATGTGGTAGATATCTGGCAAAATCCATGGATGGAGTATCAAGTAAACAGAGACACTCCTGAAGCCAAATCTATGAGGAAAGAATTAAATTAAAAAAAAAAGAAGAAGAAAAAAAGTCCGCTAAGTTGAAAACCAGCAAGGGCAGCTTAGGCAAAAATTAGGACAGCTCGCTAGTTTCGAAAACCCGCATGGGCAGACTAGGAAAAAATTAGAGCAATATAAAAAAATATATAATAAAAAAGAGATCCGCTAAGTTGAAAACCCGCAAGGGCAACTTAGGCAAAAATTAGGACAGCTCGCTAGTTCTGAAAACCCGCATGGGGGGACTAGGCAAAAATTAGAGCAATAAAAAAAAACCTAAATTGAAACCCCAAAAGGGCAGTTTAGGTAATTACCTGAAGCAACAACGGACTCCCAGTCAGTCTCTTTGACAATCCTGACTTAAGTCGGTCTAATCCAACTAAAGTCTCGGCTAAGGTCACAGGTACCGGCGATAAGCCTCCTTCCATTTGGTCCA
Source organism: Garcia nutans (assembly GCA_947685225.1). Lineage (NCBI taxonomy): Eukaryota > Viridiplantae > Streptophyta > Magnoliopsida > Malpighiales > Euphorbiaceae > Garcia > Garcia nutans. The sequence goes on along the minus strand of CANTUV010000005.1, from coordinate 30,048,612 downwards.
TAATATCCAATACTCGTGGATCAATATCGCCGTCAGAAGAAACAAGCAAGAATTGGCCGAGCAAGCAAAGATAAAGCATGCGCCCCCACTCCTTAGTAGGAGCCAAATGAGAGAGACAAAAATCAATCAAGGGAGCAAGTAGAATTTTCTCACCTCTCATCAACTGAAGAACTTCGAATTCTGGAATTTGAAATAACATATGCATCTTCTGTTGAGTCTTAGAAATCAATATGGGTAATGCCATTTGTTGATTATTTGGTTATCCAAGGATGATCTCAAATTCTTCAATCAAGGGACATATTTCAAAGCCATTAATTTTAAATGTCCTAGAATCCACATTCCAAAAGGAAGACATGGCATACATATAGCATAAATTACCATGAAATAATCATGCATACATATAGCATAAATTACCATGAAATAAGAAAACTCACCAGGTAATTCATATCAATGCCCTGCGGATGAGATGGCATATCTAGCGGGCTAGAATGAGAAAATGAAGGAGCAATAAAAGAAGGTCCAGCCTCATGATCAAATGAGCTGGCAACCTACAACAATCATTAAAGAATCAAAATTTAAAGAAAAAAGCGGTTGCAATGGAAAAATGGTAAAAGTTTTACCTGAGAAGTGCCAGCCCCGAAAGGTGAAACGAACTCTCCTGCATCTCCATGATGTTCCTCTTCATCTCTACCCTCATTTTCTTCGGGAATTTCCCATACACCAATAGGAGATACATCAAAATTCAAGAGTCTTCTTTGAATAAAATAGGCATAGAACGCACCCGGTGGATGGAGAAATGTCTCAACATCATGACCGTGTAGGGCCAACCACCATGCATCCTCCGGCATTGATATAATATTTAAAGTATATTCCGAGCAATGCATCGGAACCCTCCACTATTCTGGACCAAGAAACCACTCATAAACTCTCTCTCCAAGAAACCAACCACTAGACACTGGGCCAGCGATGACTCGGCGAGTATGTTGGAAAGATAGCGCAGCCTTCATGAAGGGAGACCAGTTTGTCCGCTCTTCTAGGTTCCACCAGGCCAAATTCACCTGCAAAATAACATAAGGTAAGTAAAATTTCATATAAATTTTAAAGCATACTAATGCTATTTTACCTGGTCCCAGGTCAAGCGGCTCAACACAAAGCATTGGGTATGCACGTGGTGAGAGCCGGGAATGTCCACACGATTTGACAACCAGAAATTTAATCTCGGATACCTGATTCTCTCTCGGGAAATACCAGGCACCCTAACAAGGTTATGCTCATATGCCCATGCCTACAACAACAATAAAAATCAAATTCACGCAAGAAAAGAATGAAATTGACATTGGTGGAAGAAGAGTACCTCGACAACCGCCATCAAGCCAACGAAAGAGTTCCTATTTCGGCAAATTTTATCAAGACCATGGTAAAGATAGGCGAGACCAGCTTCACCCCAGCCATAAAGTGGTACCATCCTAAAATATGAAAGGGCCCTCAACACTGAAAAATGGATAGAGGATTCAGTGCTGCCTAGGATGGTCGACCCAAGCAAATATAATAAAAATCCTTGAGCGTATTGTTGGGCCATGTCTCTGTGAATCCATCCTTTGTAGTTCATCTAATAACTACGAATTGGCTTAATTTTTATCTTAAAAGGCCCTTTATATGATGGTTCGATACCAATTAATTACTGAATTTCTTCAAATGTCAAAATATCATTTGTAAGAGGAACCAAAACGCCATCATATTGAAGGCCGGTTATAGCAACAAAGTCAACCGGACCAATTGTCATCTCTCCAATGGGCAAGTGGAAAGTATGAGTTGTGTCCAACCATCGTTCTGCAAGTACCTGGACTACACACCGGTCTATCAGATACTCCTCGGATGGCCATTGTAATATGAAGCTCTCAAAGTCGCAATCTCGAATAATCTGCCTTACCCGAGAAGGCACTACATGGTACCATTGTCGGGCTTTGTAGATACACCCTCCGGCCCGAACAACGCAACAATCACGCTAACACGGAGCCAGGTAAGTTAATACCAGGTAAGTACATATTATTCAGTCTGTTTAAATTAATATATTTTTCCTAAATTTTCTAAAAAATATATATAATATAAAAACATAAATAAAAGAAATAAAGACAAACATAAAAATAATGAAAAAATAATAAAAAAACAAAAAAATAGAAAATAAATATATAGAGGAAAAGAAAAGAAGAGAAAATTACATTGCTCTTTTGGTTTGAACTACGATGAAGCGGCATCCCGGCTAGTAGATCTATATTTCCATCATCATGATGCCGAATAAACTCCAATAACTCGGCATTAGAATGAGTTCCTGATCTTGAAGCATGCATTTTTTTTAAAATTATATTCTAAATTTGAGAGAATTATAAAAATTAAGGATTTTTCTGTGAATGAAATGAAGGAATTCGTTGTTTATATAGAGAAACAGCAAGGAAAAACAAAATTCAAAAAAGTAAATTTTACTATTGATAAATAGTAAATTACTATTTACAATAGTAAACTACTATTTACAAATAGTAGGTTACTATTTATAAATAGTAAATAGTGCATTAACAGTAACTACATAGTAAATAAATAGTTAATTCAATTATTCAATTTAATCATTCAAATACTTGCGTATTTATAAATATTTTTACATGCAGGGGGCAAGAAGAAGACATGTGCATAAAAATTAGCCAAACTTTTTGAAATCAAAAAATTATTTTTTACAGATAATTAAATCTTTATTAGCTAGGGTCCAGAACCCAAATTATCCTTAGGTCCAGAACCTAGAATCTCTTCTAAGTCCAGAGCCCGGGACTAGAACCCAAATTATCCCTAGGTCTAAAACCTAGAATCTCTTCTAAGTCCAAAACTTAGCTCGGGTCCAGAACCTAAAATCTCTTCTAAGTCTAGAACTTAGATCGAGTCCAGAACCCAAATTATCTTTAGGTTCAGAACCTAGAATCTCTTCTAAGTCCAGAACTTAGCCCGGGTCCAGAACACAAATTATCCTTAGGTCCAGAACCTAGAATCTCTTCTAAGTTCAGAACTTAGCTCGGGTCTAGAACCCAAATTATCCTTAGGTCCAGAACCTAGAATCTCTTCTAAGTCCAGAACTTAGCTCGGGTCCAGAATCCAAATTATCCTTAGGTCCAGAACCTAGAATCTCTTCTAAGTCCATAACATAGCTCGGGTCCAAAATCAAAATTTTCCTTAGGTCCAGAACCTAGAATCTCTTCTAAGTCCAGAACTTAGCTCGGTTCCAAAACCCAAATTATGCTTAGGTCCAGAACCTAGAATCTCTTCTGAGTCCAGAACTTAGCTCGGGTCTAGAACCCAAATTATCCTTAGGTCTAGAACCTAGAATCTCTTCTAAGTCCAGAACTTAGCTTGGGTCCAGAACCCAAATTATTCTTAGGTCCAGAACCTAAAATTATACTTAAAATTATCCTTGAGTCCAAAACTCAAACCGGGTCCAGAACCCAAAACCTCAGCCATCTCAAAATTTAGTCTTATTGTTTTTTACTCTCTTTTACTAAAGTCTCAGATTGTTCAAGTAGGGGGTAAACTATAGACCCTTAACTTTTGACCCAATCTGGTCCAATATATTTTAATTAGTCCAAAATAATTTTTGTGTTGTCTTAATTAAATAATATTTGTTTTAGTATTTATTTTTTAAAATTAATAAAAAATAAAAATAAAAATCGGCGACAAAAAAATTCATCGCCGAAAAGTTTGGATGAAATGGCCTTGGGCCAATTTGCCCGCAGGAAAATCTTGCAAGCAAAGTAGCACCTGGCTGCCCAGCTCACAAACTTCCACGGAAATCCTCGCAGTAGCCCGCAACAGTTTTTTTTTCGCCAGTAAAATTTTTTAGTAGCAGTTTTTTTTCGCTAGCAAAATTTTTCCGACGCAATTTTTTTCGAAACCAAATTCTATTTCGCTTCGGTTTCCTTTTCCTAATTAATGATAAATTCCTTAAACAATTAAGATTAATCATTGAAATTTTCCATAAATAAGACTAAAAACAACACAGATCGGGGGGAGAAACTTTTGGAGAAAAAAGAAAACTTTAAACTAAGATCGGACTCGGCAGAGTGAAAACGATCGAACTTTTTAGAGGAGAATAAGCAAACAAGCAATCAATCCCTCAAAGGAAGCCATCTTGCCTTTGTTCTTGTTGAACCAAGAAATAATTTTTGGTGGAACCAACAAACAAAGGTATGAATATCTAATCTCTTTTTTCTTTACAGTAGCTTGAATCATTAAATTGTTTCTTTTGATTCAAAAAACCCTAGAACCCTAATTTACCTTTTTTAAACCTTAGAACCTTAAATCGTCTCCTGTATTTTCAAAAACCTTAAAATTACTTTTCTGTTTCTTCTAAAATCTAAGAACCCTAATTTATTTCCTCAAAATCTTAAAACCCTAATCTACTTTCCAACTTTCCAAAACCTTAAATCATTTTATTAATTCCCTAAAACCCTAATCTGTTTTCCAATTTTTCAAAACCTTAAAACCCTAAATTTACCTTACAGCTTCAAAAAATCACACAAAGCTTCATAAAACTATAAATTATTTTTCCCAAATTCTAAAATCAAATACATTCTCCGAAACACTAAAAACCCTAATTCAACTTCAAAACCTAGACAGTAACCCCAAACTATCTAACCTTAAACCTTAGTTTTCCTAATCCCTAACCCTTAAAACCTTAAAACCTTAAAATCTTATAAACCTAAATATTAGAATTCAAACACAGTAAGCCTAAAAATAACAATCCAGTAGCTAATAATCATAAACCTAATGTTTTAAAGTATCCAAACCCTAATTTCATGATTTTACTCCTCAAACACTAATTTGGTTAATCAAAGAACTTTATTAATCTCTTAAATTATAAAACTTTAATCTATTTCAATTCCTTTAAAACTTACAGTAGCATAAACCTTAATATATTGAAATCCCAAAATCTTAAATATTAATTAAAGAATTTTAAATGGAAACAGTAAACGTCAATTTGTATTTTTACTTGCTTTATTTGATTATGTAGTCTATTATATGCTTTGATTTATTTGCAATGCTTTATTTAATTTATCGTGGATGGATATTTATTTTATATTTCGGTGATATCTTTGATGAATGATTTATTTATGATGAATGGTTATTTACTTTATCGATTTATTTAGATTTTCAAATGTTGTAAGAGGTATGTTTTCACTTTGTGGGTACCTCGTTAATTAAGTTCTATGTAATTTAAATTGCTTTTATATTTTGGACCAATGTAAAGGACATGTTTCTACCTTTCAGTGGGTGTCCTATTAGTTTAGATGTGGATAATGTATGGGCATGTTTCCATCTTCGGATGGGTGTCCATTTAGTTATTTTTCTTGGAAATTGCTTTGATTTAATATCATGATTCGTTCTTTTAATTGTTGTGTCTAATATGGATAATATTGTTATACTTAAGAATTTTATAATATTAAGACCTGTAAAGGAGGCCGGTTCCAATGAACCGGGCATTATGGGGGTGTTGGGCCATTTCTCACCTTCCCCACACGTACCCAACTTTTCGAACCCATTAGGAGGTTGGGGATTCCTTAGGAATTGAGTCATCCACCCCTTTCTTTTTTCCCGGCCCATCCAGGTGACGACTACATTTTCTTCGAACTTACGTTCGTGTTCTCTAAGGCCCCAAGCCTAAATAGTGCCGAAGTCGCAAGAACCATTCCACCGGGAGTGGAGGCAAAAATCCCCTCTCACAGAATCCCCTAACTTCTCTCTCCGTCTTAGGGGCTGGCATATCCCTGATTGCTTTAACTTTGTCAGGATCAATCTCAATGCCATTCAGACCAATCACATGTCCCAATAATTTTCTTGAGGCAACCCCGAACACACACTTTTTCAGGTTTAATCTTAGCTTATATTTCAATGCTCTATCGAAGAATAATTCTAAGTTTTGGAAGTGTTGTTCCCTTATGTCCGATTTCACCATCATATCATCAACATATACTTCAACTTCTTTGTGCATCATGTCATGAAATAGTGTGGTGGCCATCCTTTAGTAGGTTGCTCCAGCATTCTTTAAACCGAACGGCATCATCCTATAACAAAATATACCCCACGTAGTCATGAAAGTAGTTTTGGCTTTATCCTCTTGGGCCATTAACACTTGGTTGTATCAAAAAAATCCATCTAAAAATGAGTGTAGCACACTAGAGGCTGCACTATCAATGAGAACATCTATATGGGGTAAAGGAAAATCATCGTTAGGGGAAGCCTTGTTTAAATCTCTATAGTCCACATAGAACCTTATCTTTCTTTGGCACGTGTACTATGTTGGCTAGCCAATCTGGATATTCTATCAATTTAAGGAACTTCACTTGTATTTGTTTAGTGACCTCTTCTTTAACCAATTCAGCCCACTCAGGTCTAAATCGCCTAAGCTTTTGTTTGACAGGTTTCATGTGAGTGTAAGTAGAAATAAGATGTTCGGCTATGTCTTGATCTATTCCAGGCATATCCTCATAAGACCAAGCAAATACTTCTTCATATTTTTTGAATATTTTTTCAAATCTCTCTCTCTCTCATCAGGAGTAAGGTCGGATGCTATGCTAATGTTTTTATGATTTTAGATTGTTCCCAAATTTAATGATTGTGTGTTAACAGAATTAATATTAAAGATGCTCATGTAACTACTATTTGAATGTATGCAACCATCAGGAGAAACATCACACAAGTAAGCAAAATTAGACTTATTCATTCATTTTGGAAAAGAAAACATCATCATCCTCATACAAAGCAGACAAATTAAAATCAAAATCAAAATCATTGTTCTCAGAATCATAATTCAGAATGTCTTCAAACTCTTCTTCAACCAGGGTAGCAATCTCCTCCGAAGTCTTCTCAACTTTCAGGTCAACTTCCTTCTTCTCTTCCTGATTGGATTCTTTGTTGGCTGGCAGGGTGAGCTCTTTCTTCACTTGCTCTACTAGCTCGGCAACATCTACAAAAATTTCAAAACCTGGAATCAACTTTCCCATGAACATGATTGGCTCGGGCTTTCCTTGGACTCATGTCTGGAGCTTTGACAAAGATCTCTTCAAGTGGCAGGAAGCTCATCTTCTCATTCTTCTTTGGCTTGGCATTATTGGCTTCATCATATCCCAACCCCTACTTGGAAGTTTGAGTTTTAAAATCTGGCAGCTTTGCTAGACCAGCCTTTCCCTTTCCAAGACCAGCTCCGGGATGGTAGTTCATGTTCTTCATCATATTCAAGACTTTAGAGTCCACTACTTCATTATCAGAAATTGCAGCTACTTGGAAACCATTGAGAGGCCGCTCAATCATTAGAGCATTAACAATCTCATTATCTTCAACCTCGATTACCACTGTTTCATCTCCGTTAGGGAACTTGATCTTTTGATGAAAGGTGGAAGGAACTCCACCAAGAGGATGAAACCATGGTCACCCCAAGAGTAAGGCAAAGGTAACAGGTATGTCTAAAACAACAAATTCAACAATAGATTCAATTGGATCGACCTTGACAGCAGCTTTGAAAGTTCCTTCGGCATGTCTCTTAGTGTTGTCATAAGCCTGAATGGTTACCTCGGTCGGGTTTAGATCCCTTGTTGACATGGCTAGCTTTGGCAATATTTTAAGTGGACAAACATTTATGGTGGACCCATCATCGACCATTACACATGGAGTCCTTTTCCCTTTGATTTCTATTTTGATAAAGAGAGGGCAGATGTGATCTCTCCCTTCTTCCGGTAAATCCGCATCTAAGAAAGAAACCGTTCCCATATTAACTTCACTCTTCTCTTGAATATCTTCACATTTCATTACTCCTCCAATTTTTATAAAGTTGATAAGCTCTTCTTGTGCTGTGGAGGTAGAAATTGGCATGCTAGCTAAGGCCTTGCCAATAGTTTCTCTGTGTTTTTTAAAGGTAGCTAATAAATCCCAAATGCTAGCACTTGCTTGGGTTCTTTTTAATAGCTTGAGCACAGTATCATCTTCCTCTTCTTTATTCCCTACTTCAACGTCCTTTCCCTTATTAATTTCTACCTCCTTAGGTGATGGCCTTACATAAGGCTTACCGGATCTAGTGTTCATTACTTCATCTTCTTCAGGCTCGGACCAAGTCCATTCCTCCTTCTTGGATACCAGATCATCATCACTATCGCTTGAATCCCAAAACCCATTGATAGCACAAATTGCTACTTCTTTACCCACCATAGTTTGTTTAATTTCACCAAATATCTCTTCTTCTTTGGTTGCTTCTCCACCCACATCTTGGAAAGAAGACATGACAAAATCTTCATGCAAACCCCCTCCAATCATGAAGGTTGCCAATGGTGGTACTCTATTAAAGTTTGGTAATGGATTGTTATTGGCGTTTGGCTTGTTAGGCTCTGGCAGCTTTCCACTATAAATTAAATTTTGGATCTCATGCCTCAACCTCACACATATATCCTTGTCGTGCCCTTGCATTTGATGAAACTAGCAAAATGCTTTAGTGTCGAAATTAGGTGGGAGAGGGTTAGACAAAGGATGAGGATTTAAGGGTTGTAACAATCCCTTTCTTTGAAGCTTATTGAGAACCCAAGACATCGATTTTCCCAATTTCAAAAACTGCCTTCTTGGTCCTTGGTTAGTAGCATTAACACTGACTGCTTTTTGCATGCTTTGACTACCAGATTGATAGTTTCCTTTCTCTTTCCTTTTTGTTGCAAAACATTTCTTCTCTCTTTCCCATTCTTCAATTTGCAGACCAGCTTGGAGGAGATCTTTTCATAGGGCCTCTTCTTGAGCAAGGCGGCCTTATTTCACGAAAACTAGGCAACACCCCTCTCACAATCATCCTTATTTGATCAGATTCATAGGGCCTCTTCTTGAGCAAGGCGGCCTTATTTCTCCATCTTTTCACATATTCCACAAAATTCTCATTTGGCCTTTGTCTAATGGACTCAACTTCCATTAAGGTAACTTCCATTTCAACATTATATCCATATTGTTGGATGAAGGCCTTGTATAGCATATCCCAACTCTTTTGTGTTCCATCATCTAAGGTATTGAACCAATTTTGGACAACAAGGTCCAATGACAGCATAAAGTACCTTAGAGTTTGAGCCTTAGTAGCTCGGGCAGACTGCATAGCAGTGATATGCTGCTTCACGTGGAGGTGAGGATTTTCGATTCCATCAAAATTCGCAAAAGATGGCATCTTGAACTTGTACGGAACTTCTTCATCTAGCTCAAATAATTTGTCAACTTCAGACATTTCTTCGGTCTTCAGTTTCTTCTCAAATTTCTTTTCTAAGTCTGCAATCATCTTTTCAACATCAAAAGTTTCGATTTTCTCCATAGTTGACCTTTCAACAATCTTCAGTTCTTTCTTCTTGTCTTGAGGATCTTAGTAGTATTGAGTCCAATCATCATCATCATCAATGATCACCTTTTCATCAACAAAAACCACTTCACCAACTTTAGTCTTCACTTTGTCCTTTGGCTTCTTAGTGCTAGCAGATGCTTGACCATGATTTCCTAAAATTGCAGTCAATTGGTTCTTCATGGTCTCAGCTAGGTCCTCTTTTATTTCTTCTATCTTGGCATTGAGGGCATCATCCACCATTCTTTGAATTTGTTCAGGATCCATTGCTTTTGGTGAAAAAGAGATTGAGTCGTTGCTAGATTCTTCACTTCCAGCGTAGGTCGGATTGTTGTAAGCTTTTGAACTATCATAATCCAGGGCTGTGAGCCAGAAAGGATCAATGATATGAGATGCAAATGTATGTATTTATGCATGTATGCACAAACAATTAACAAACAAGGATAAATAGGACATTCCTTCCAACCTTATAACATCCATACACGAATGGCGAGTCTCTTTTCCTAGGTATATGGTTAACAAAATACCAACATGGGGTACCTTGTTTTTGAATATTTCCCTCGGACGTTTCAACCAATAGTTATATTTTTAAAAAATGGAAATCAGTTCATGATAATTCCCATTAATTAGGCTTTAATCCATTCAACCAACTAAAATAGCTTTTATGTTATATTGGATTAAAACTAAATTAAGAGGTTTATTACAAATAGATTTCTCACTTGAAAAAGTAGCTAATGATTCATGACAAAAACAAGCCCATGATTAATTATTTCTTAGTATAAACTAGGCTCACAATTGATTTTTGGTATTTCGTAATTGACCTAAATATTTTGCAAGCTCTTTTGGATGAAAATAATTTTGGTTCTAAGCCCATTGTAAAGAGATTTTAGAAAAAATGGATTTTGGGCTTAGTATTTGGGTTATGAGCAAAAGAATTTTTAACTTGTTTTGGAAAAGTTTTATATCCAAAGACAATTTTGATAAATTTTGAAAATTGCTTTGGTCTTTTGGATTTTAAAGAAAAATTTATTTTGAGCTCACAATGTACTTAGGTCATATTAGAAAAAGAAACAAATCAAATAAGCCATGATTTAAACCAAGATAAATTAACCATAGTCAAACAACATGCATTTGGGGTAAAATCCTAAGAAAAGTAACTAGGCCAATTATATGAGCTTTAGTCTTTGGGTTAAAAGGCTTAGATTCCCATAACAAGTATATACCAAATGGTACGAGGCTATGAGTGGTTATGCCATGCTCGATCTCTATACCTTGAGTGAAAGTATGATATCCCTTACATAACATAACACAGGTAACACGGGCATCCTAACTCACGCACACGATGCAAATCTAATATGATGCAATGGATAATATCATGATAAGAAAGAAAAAAATAATATAGAGACCAACAGAATCAACTTCTCTTATCCCCAGTGGAGTGACCACTGTGAGCAGGGATTTTTGCCCCCACTCCTGGTGGAATGGTTCTTGCGACTTCAGCACTGTTTAGGATTGGGGCCTTAGAGAACACGGACCTAAGTCCGGAGAAAATGGAGTCGCCACCTGGACGGGCCAGGAAAAAGAAAAGGGGTGGATGACTCGATTCTCAATTTGTATTTTATCAGTATATGGGTGAACTGGCCTCCTTTGCAGGTCTTAATATTATAAAATTCTTAAATATAATAATATTATCCATATTACACGCAACAATTGAAATAAAGCACCGTTATATTAAAATCAAAGCAATATCCAAGGAAAGCAAATAAATGGACACCCATCCGAGGATGGAAACATGTCCTTACATCGTTCATATCTAAGCTAAATAGGACACCCACCAAAAGGTAGAAACATGTTCTTTACATTGGTCCAAAATATAAAAGCAATTTAAATTACATAGAAATTAATTAATGAGGCACCCACAAGGTAGAAAACATACCTCTTACAACATTTGAAAATCAAAATAAATCGATAAAAGTAAATAACCATTCATAATAAATAAATCATTCATCAAAGATATTAAACATCAATCAAAATATATAATAAACATTCATCCAATGTAAATAAATTAAATAAATCAAGCATTGAAATTAAATAAATCAAAGCATATAATGAACTACTTGATTGAATCTAGAAATAAAGCAAGTAAAGATACAAATTAGGGTTTCAGAATCTTAAAACATTAGGTTTATAACTCTTGGTTACTGGATTGTTGTTTTGGATTTACTGTATTGAGTTTGAATGTTTAGTTTTATAAGGTTTTAAGGATTAGGGTTTAGAAAAACTAGGGTTTACGTATTAGTTTTGAAGGAAATAGGGTTTAGGAAAACTTAGGGTTTATATTAACTGGTTTGGGATCTACTGTTTTGGTTTTGGAGTTGAAGAAAATAGTTTAGAGTTTTATGAAGTAATTATGATTTTTAGAAACTGTAAAGTAGGTTAGGGTTTGGAGATTTAAGAAAATATTTGGGAATTTTGGAAAAAAGTTAGAGGAAAACAATTTAGGATTTTTTAAAAGTTTTTGGAAATAGGAAAAACGATTTAAGGTTTTTGGAAACAAAAGAAATGAATTAAGATTTTTTGGACATAGAAGAAATAAATTTAGGGTTCTTAAGGTTTAGAAGAAACAGAAAAGTATTTTTAGGGCTCTTAAGGTTCTTGAAAACAGAAGAATACTTTTTAGGGTTTTTGAAACGATGGTCAAGTTACTACATATTTAAATATCAAAGTTTTGTGTGTATATTATTATGAATCAAAGAAACAAAGCTACTGTGATCATAAGTAATTTATGATTAAGGATCAAACCTGCATAGTTAGTTCTACCAAAATTAACTTCTGGATGAACGGAGACAAAGGCAAGGTTGCTGCCTTTGATGGATTGATTGCTTCTTCTTTCTCCTCTCAAATCTGAAGTCTTACTCCCCGATCCCAGTCCAAAGTTCTCTCCTTCGTTCTATCTTTTAAAGTGTTATTTATAGGAAAATTTATAAGATTCATTCTAATTATTTAAGGAAATTATAATTAATTAGGAAAAGAAAACTGAAACCAAATAGAATTTGGTTTGGGAAAAAATTGCGTTGGAAAATATTTGCTAGCGAAATTACGAGCGCTGGCCAAAACTGTGAGGAAATTACAAGAACTGGGCGTGCTGGCTGGGAGGCCACCCAATTTTACCTTAGGAATTTCCTCCGGCGAAATGGGCCAAGGCCATTTTGCCAGCAGGAAATTCCTGCGGCAAAATTGGCCTTGGCTAACCTTCGGCGACGAAATTTTTTCACCACCGATTTTTCCGTCGCCAATTTTTATTCTTATTTTTTCTTTTTATTTTTTCTTTTTCTTTTTTATTTTTCTTATTATATTTGTTCCTAGACCTAAAGACCATCCAATTATAGAATGTAAATGGGTATTGTAAACTCTTAATTTTTGACCCAGCCCGGTCCGATATTTTTTTTATATAGTCCAAAATAATTTTTATGGTATTTTAATTAAATAATATTTATTTTAATTATTTATTATTTATAATTTTTAATAAAAATAAAAATGGTGAAGTTTCTCTCAAATTAGCTGAGTTCATCTTACATAGAATCACACAATTTTCATCACTCAGAGCCTCATTAATGGTCCTTGGCTCAATTTGAGAAACAAAAGCAAAATTAATATCTAAGTGTTTAAATTTGGATCTAGTAGTTACTCCGTTTGATCACCAATGATTGTTCTTTTGGATGATCCTTCTTGTATTCCCAATCCTTAGGTAGCTCTTGAGTCTCATCTTCTTGTTCATCATGATTGTTCTTTGGAGCATCAATTATTTCTTATTGTTCAAATGTACTTACAAAATCATCAATAGCACTACCTTTCCTTTCACTAAGTTTAGAGGATTCATCAAAAATAACATGCATTGATTATTCAACTAGTAGAGTTCTTTAGTTAAATACTCTATATGCTTTGCTAGATGATGAATATCCTAAAAATATATCTTCATTCAATTTGGATGAGAATTTTTCAAGATTATCCTTGGTATTCAATATAAAGCATTTGCATCCAAATACTCTAAGGTATGAAATTTTAGGTATTCTTCCATTCCATAGCTCATAAGAAGTTTTATTTATCAATGGCCTTTTGTAAGTATGATTTGAAATGTAACAAGCGGCATTAACGACTTCTGTCCAAAAGTAAGATGGTAAGTCATACTCATTGAGCATTGGCCTAGCCATTTCAACCAAAGTTTTATTTTTCCTTTCAACCACACCATTTTGTTGTGGTGTTCTAGGAGCCAAAAAGTTATGTGAAATATCAAATTCATTGTAAAAGTTTTCAAAATTCTCATTTTCAAATTCTTTGCCATGATCACTTCTAATAGATGTGATCACATAGCCTTTTTCATTTTGAACTCTTTTTCAAATATTTTAAAATGATTAAAAGCTTCATTCTTTTAAATTAAGAAATTTATCCATGTAAACCTTAAGTTTTCATTAACAAGTACAAATTCATATAATTTGCCACCTAGGCTAACAACTCTATATGGTCCAAACAAAACCAAGTGAATAAGTTCTAAGGGTCTAGATGTACTTACAACATTTTAAGATTTAAATGAACTTTTTGTTTCTTACCAAATTGACAAGGTTCACATGTTCTATCATTGCCAAATTTAACTTTGGGAATACCATCAACTAGTTCTTCTTTACTAATGCATTGTAAATGATCCATACTAGCATGTCCTAGTCTTTAATGCCATAATCAAGCATCATTATTGATAGAAATCAAACATTCAAATGCAATTTTGGATATATGTCAATTTTATATGTGTTACTAACTCTAGCTCCTTTGAATGCAATTTCACCATTTGAATTGGTAAATTTGCAACCTTTGGAATCCAAACTTGCATCATATCCTTTATCAAATAATTGACTTACACTAAGCAATTTTGTGTTTCAACTGATTAATAAGCCAAATATTTTCAATTAACGTTTTTCCAATCATGCCAATGGAGCCAATGCCAATTATTTTTCATTTAGCATTATTCCCAAAAGTAACATTACCTCTATGCTTATAAGTGAGAATTATAAAAAGCTTTGCATTCCCCATCATATGCCTTGAACATCCACTATCTACATAACCAAGAACTCTCATTGATAGTATATTTTAGGCATACCTATAAAAATAATAATGGTCATCTTCTTTTAGGTACCGAAATAAGGTTGGGTCCTTAGGGGTTAGTAATGGAATGATCCTCTAACTTGAGATGAGCCTTCCTAATATAGCAAAATGTGCTCTTATGCCCAAATTTCATACAATATGTGCATTGATATAATGTTCTATGCTTATGCACTTTCCTATTGAAATTCAATGAACTATGCACACAATTACAAGTATGTATTGAATGAGCTTGTTTTTGTGCATTTTTGTGTTTATGTTCATGCCTAGTGTACATGAATGCATGATTTGCTCTTGGAACTTTAGTTCTAGAGCTTTGTTTACCCAATGTAATCCTTTTAGGATTTTTAGGCTTAGTTTGTGCATTGGTGCTCTTTACAACTTTAACACTAGAGGTTTGAGTTATAGATGCTTTTATAAATGTAGGTGTACTAGATGTAGTATTGAATGATCCATTGAATCCTAAACCATGTTTCAAGGAAGGTGAGCTTTGATTATTAATTAATATATCTAATGCTTCTTTTACTTTGTGAAATTTTGAAATTGATTCTTTAAGTTCTTTTAGTTCATGCTTCAAAATTTCATTGTCCTTGATCACATTTTCTAAGCTATGTGAATTTTTATTCATTGCATCAATGGATTTCAATATTTATTCATTTGAGGTTTTTAATTCTAAGGTAGAATTTTTTAAGCTCACAAAGTCCTTCTCTAGCTTAGATTTATCCTTATAAAATTTCATCTTAGAAAAATACTTTCTTACTCTAAGGTTCATATGTTCAATCATATCACTATCATCTAAAGCATCAATATCATTGTCATCATATCCAATTAAATTCAAGGATTGAGTACCTACCTCATTGGAGTCTTTTTCATCTTCAATAGCCATGAGATATAGATTGGCAATTCCTTCCTCTTCTTCTTCTTCTTCACTTGAGGAAGAGTCATCCCATGTAGCTTTGAGTGATTTCTTCTTTTCTTTATCCCACTTCCTTTTGTTTTTCAACTTGAAGCAATCCAATTTGATATGACTAGATTTTCCACATTCATAACATTTCACTTAATTCTTTTTATCTTTATCTTTGAAGGAAGTTTTAAAAAGTGTACCTTTGTTATATTGCAATCTTCTCTTTCTCTTCTAATCATTCATTCTTTTCGAAAACATTGCCATTTCTTCTTCATCATTACTATCTTCATTGCTTGAGCTCTCAAATTCTTTGATTGATTTGAGAGATATTACTTTCCTCTTATCATTCTCACCTTAGTCTTCATTTCTTTCAGTGTGCAATTCAAAGGTAAGTTGTTTTTTGACAAGTTCATCGGTTCTCAAAGAGCTAAGATCACAAGCTTCTTCAATTGTAAAGACTTTAGATTCAAAGTTCTTCTTTGTTCTAAGTGCTCTTAACATTTTGCTATTGACTTCATCTTGATCATATATCTTACCATATTTCTTTAACTCGTTGACGATGGCAAGCAAGCGATTCGTCATGTCGGCAACATTTTCGTTGGGCTTCATCTTGAATAACTCATACTCATGTATATACATTTGCTTCTTGGTGAGCCTCACTTGGGTATTACCCTCATGATAGTTCTTAAGAGTTTTTCAAATGCAATGAGCACAAGTGAGATGTTGGACTCTCCCACCTTTTTCTCCTGAAATAGAATTCATCAAGATGGAGGTTGCCCTATAGTTTTGAATCATTCTCTGATATTAGCATTTGACCATTGTGGTTTGGGAAGAGGAACTTAGACACCATCAACTTCATGAGTAGGAGGTTTCCACTCATTTTCAACATAACCCCAAAGCTCTATTTCCTCACTATCTAGGAACAAAAACATCTTGTGTTTCCAATAGGAATAATCCGTTCAATCAAAGTAGGGTCCAACAAGAGAATTAAGATTTCTATGAGAGGTTGAGGCAGATGAAGAAGAGGTTGCCATTTTGGATCAAATTTCACAACTAACTTTAAGAAATTAACAGGCTCTAATACCAATTATTGTCCCAAGATAGCAACCCCCAATTGGTTGGTGAATTGGTTGGTTTCAAAAGTGATGCCAAATTCAAAATCAAAAGCAAGAAATGTGGAAGATGCAGAAGAAGATTAAGTATAAGATGGAACAATTAACACAAAGATTTATAGTGGTTCGGATTTACCTTGATCCTACATCCACTTCCTTAACAAATTGTTAAGGTTCCACTAGCTTTGAGTTTTTACAAGCGTAACTCTAACTTGGTGTTTTCTCTAGCTCACACCAAACTAGTACAAGGGTTTGAGATCAATCCTCACAACCCTTACAAGAGTTTTTCTAGGCTCACTCTCATAACCTAAGTGTTTCCAAGCTCGCACTCAAACTTAAAATGGTGGTTAATGCTCACACCCAATACTCAATCAATACAAAATGAGATGTTAATGCAAAGAAAAGAAAGATGGTAAAGTAGGCTATTACAATCACAATATTACATAAAAATGAAGTTACTTATGGTTTTTATAGCCTTTAAGCCATGAAATAGCCATTTGAGGTTGAGACCAACATGTTTGATTCTTGTCTTTCGCTAATTTCTTTGACAGAGCAATTTCATGGTCAGACTTACCTTGGTCTGGTCGGTATTATGTAATGCCGGTCGGAATAATCCATGGTTTGATCGGAATATTTGAAATTCTACTCAATGCTCTTCCAACGGTTGGTCCACATGGCTTCCACTTATTGAGTGGAGATGCAACAGATTCTGACTTGAGTAATTTTTAAATAGGCCGGTCAAACTTGCACCAGGTCCGGTCGGACTATCCCTGGTCCATTTAATTTGTGGGTGTACCCTTGGTCAAAAATTCTACTGGATAATTTGGAGAAAATTTTCTTCAATGGTCTGGTCGAAATTCCTTGATGTCCAGTCGGAATTATGTGGTACTCTGAGAAAGTGAGAGTACTTCTGACAGTGAAACCTCCAATAGTTTGGTCAGAATTCTGAATGGCTCGATCGAACTTGATGTAATATGGAGAGATTTGAGAGTACTCTCCACTGTGAAACCTTCTATTTCTTTTTGCTCATTTGGACATGGATGGTCCAATTGGGTTTCTCAGTGGTTTGATTGGACTTTTCAAGTATTCTTAAAAAAAATAACTTCCTGCAAAATGTAACTTGATACAAGTGTTAGTTTAATTCAATTTGATTGCCTAAAATAAAAAATAGGAGTGTTTGGCTAACAAAGTCTATTTAAAATAAATATATTAATTTAGTTTTAATCCAAAATATGGTAGAAATGCTGATCAAATTTTTCAGTGGACCTAAAGGATTAAGGTTTAATTAATGGAAATTATCATAGATTGACTTCTGTATTTGAAAACACAATTAATGATCAATCCGTTTGAGAGATTCTTAAGAACAAAGTATCCCCTGTTGATATCTTTGTTAACTATAACACCTAGGAAAAGAGACTCGTCACTCGTGTGTGGAAGTTATAAGGTTGGAAGGAACATCCTAACTTTACCTATTTGTTTACTACACATGCATGCATACATGCATATATACATTGCATTGATCCTTTAAGTCTCACAGACCTAGAGTTCAATATATCAAGAGCTTATGATAACATGACCTACGATGGTGACTCAAAATTCATTAAAGGTTTAGTCAACTTCGCACCAAAACTAATGGACCATGAGTAAAATCTAGTTAATGAGGCCCTTGCCTTAGAAATGGAAGAACTGAAGGGGACCCTGGCTGAGGTTGTGAGAAGTCAGCTAGCTGCACTATTAGAAGATAACATTGTTGAAGTATCTGCTAGTACCAAGAAGCAAAAGGACAAAGGAAAGGCTAAGGTGGGCGAGGTAGCTTTTGTTGAAGAAAAGGCAGTGACTAATGATGATGAATACTATGATGCATACCACTAAGAAAAATAGAAAAAGAAAAAGGTTATGGAGAAGACTAAATCTCCCAGCATTGAAAGATGATTGCTAATTTAGAGAAGAAGCTTGAAAAGAAGCTAAAACCTGAAGAAGTGTCAAAGGTGGACAAATTGTTTGAGGATGATGAAGGAATCACTTACAAATTCAAGATGCCTCCTATTGCTAAGTTTGAAGTAATAGGAAATCCCCACTTGCATTTCAAGTTGTACATCACTGCCATGCAGTGCTAGAGCTATTATGGCTCAAACCGTAAGGTATTTCATGCTTTCTCCAGATCATGTTATGCAAAACTGGTTCAATACCTAGGAGGAAAATACCTAAAAGACTAGGATTTGTTGTACAAAGCCTTCATCCAATAGTATGGGTATAATGTTGAGCTAGAAGTGACACTGATGGAGGTAGAAACTATCAGACAAAAGCAGAATGAAAATTTAGTTAATTATGTGAAAAGATGGAGAAACAAGGCTGCCCTTCTCACAAAGAGGCCTGATGAGTTTGACTATATTAGAATGATAGTCAGAGGTGTCCTGTCTAACCTCTCTAAACTTCTCATACCCTTGTAAGAGACTTCAAAGATTTTCTCCAAGCTGGCTTACAAATAGAAGAGTGGGAATGGGGGAAGAAGCAATGAAAGGGAAAATGACCAATCTGGCAGTTAAATGCAAAGAAAAGCAGTGGATGTCAATGCAACTACTAATCAAGCAAAAAGAAGATAGTTTTCAGATTTGGGAAGACATTTATCCTAGGTGTTCAATAAGCTGTAGAAGAAATGAATGTTACAGCCATTGGTTCCACGATCATTACCAAATCCTCTACAACCTAACTTTGATGCTGAGGCCTTTTGTCAATTCCATCAAACACAGGGGCACAAAATAAATAAGTGTGTTAGGTTAAGATATGAGATTTAAGATCTTTTTGGCAGTGGTAAGCTATTCGAGCCTAACAAACCTAGCACAAAGGAAGGAGGATGGACCTCGATATGGCAGTGGTAAGCTACCCGTGCTGTGAATGCATTTTGGGACTCATCTAATAGTGAATTAGAGACTGAGGAAAGAGGATGGGCCTCTAAACCTGAAGTAGAAGAGGTACATAATGATAAGAACCTTACCCCTAGCATGTCCAAGTAGATGAAGCCTTTTTTATTCCAATTCAACAAACTTCTCTAGGCTTGAGTGTTGCCTATTTTATTTTTTATTTGGTATTTTGAATAATTATGTTTTTGAAATTGTTTGAATAAATTACTTGTGTTGCATGTATAATTTTTTTGGTTTTTGATATTCTGGTGCTCAACTAATGATGAATCTAGCTTGATATTTATAAATTACGTATTATGCATCATGATCCGAATAACTTTACTAGGTGGGAGAATTATTCTATAGCATTGAGTTGTGTATGCTTAGAGAGGGCTCCTGCATAATTACCTAGGTTTTAGTCGGTCTTAGAACATACTTGACAAACTTTTGAGGCAAAATTTAACTCTGCCTATCTAAGAGAGAAATGATCTAGGCATTATTTAGTGAGCCAACAACTAGTATCCACCCTATTAAATTCAATACCTAGTTTGTCCTTTTGAGCTTTCATGAGATTTTAGCTTGCTTTTTAACCTATCCTGAGCTTGTATAGCACTTATGACAAGTCTTATTATCACTGAGCTACCAAGAAGCAAGAACATCGATGAAAAGGATAGGTTTACCTAAACTAGACCTAAGGATAGTTGAAGTTTACCTAAACTAGACCTAATATCTCAGATCTATTTCATCATTAAGATGGCATCTGGCAATGAAATAATTCATCCTTATTAAAGAAGACTCGTGCATCTCTATAGTCCAAAAGCACATGACAGTACAAATAAGATGACTTTCTTATAGCAAGGACCCAAAAAAAAGAGATGAAAAAAAATCTCGTTAGGTTGAAAACCCAAAAGGGTGACCTAGGAAGAAATTAGAATAGCTCTCTAGTTTTGAAAACTAAAAGGGTAGGCTAGGCAAAAATTAGAGCAACTCTTTAGTTTTAAAAACCCAAAAGGGTGGTTTAGAAAGCTAACAGAGTTCTTGCTTTCACCTAACCTACGATAAGAGTTTGACTTGAATTGGTCCAACTCAATCAAAGACTCTGCTAAAATAGTAGAAAGGCCATCTTTCATTTAGTTCCCAATGTCCAACACAACTCCAAGTCATTAATCTTAAAAGTCCTAGACTTGATATTTCAAAAAGGGAGAAGAACGGAATGATGAAATGCCATGTCAAAAAAAAAAGAGCCCAAATAACAAAATAAAAAAGAAGAAAGAAAAGAAAAGAAAGAAAAAGAGAAGAAAAAAGAGAAAAAGTGGAAGAAGAAAAAAGAAAAAGAAAAAGAAGAAAAAGGGGTCTTGAGTTTTTGCAAAAGGAAAGAAAAAGGAATACGTTTATCCTAGTCAGATCATATTTAGATTTTTGCTCATAAGATGGAAGAACATTCAAGCTCTCTCTTTTCATGAAGTAAGATAACAAGAATCTCAGAGTTTAAGAATGCTCCCAACTGCCTATGGTTCCAACAAAAAGTTTGTGGTGTGAAGATTTGTTGGAAGTATCACATCAACTCCAAATTATGAATGGCTATCGGTTAACCCATATCCCTTATAAACCCCATTTCTAGCTTTTTAAAGACATGTTAATATCTCTTGGTAAGTAGAGTCTATCAGTTGAGATTGTTTGAATAAGCATGCATATGAGATAGATAATATTTAGACTCAATGATACTTTTGGCCAAGTAATGTGTATATGCCTATCTAAAATGCAAAAGCTCTTGCTCAAATGGAAATAATTCCCAAATTGAGTATGGTAACTAGGGTTATAATGTTATAGATGTGTTAATTTAAAAGACCAAGTATTGAGGTATATTGACACTGATTTGGCAAAGCCAACATTCTTTTCAAATTAAAATTAAATTAAAAAAAAGAATGTTTTCTTGTCACATGAGCCTTCAAGCATAAGGAAGTACGTTGCACTGTCGAACATTAAAGGGCATATTGGGTAAGGTAGGCTAATAAAAGAATTGTTCGCAAGGTTATGAAGAAGCTATCAACTAATGTGTTTTGTAATATCTGTAATTTTAGCGAAATTAAATAAATATTCGGAGGTATAGATATTGTATATATACTTAATGTATACCTAGTGTGTACATAGTATATACATACTATTTATTAATTGTATATGTTGGATATATATATTATATACTTGATTTATATAAAGTTCATATAAGGTATGTTTGATGTGGATATAAGTATTTATATACATTAATTATGCATGACATATACATAGTACATAATATATATATATATATATGTACATAATGGTATATGTAAAATATATGTGACATATATGTGACATATACTTAAACATAAAATATACTACACATATATATCAAATATAAATTGGTGGTGGAAAAGGCGGCGGCGGCGGTGATGATGATGATGATGATGATGATAATAATAATAATAATAATAATAATAATAATAATAATAATAATAATAATAATAATAAATTTAAAAAAAAGAAAAAGAAAAGTTAAAGGAAGAGTGCTTGGTGGAGATTTTAAGTAATTAATTAATTAATTATATATGGATAGAAATTAATAAGAAACAAAAAAAAATATACCATCTTCTTCTTCCTCCATGGCTAGCCAAAATTGAAGAGAGAGCGAGTGAGAGAGAGAGAGAGAGAGAGAGAGAGAGAGAGAGAGAGAACTCTTCCAAACACCAAAAATTGGCCAAAGATCAAAGGTTTCAAGTGGATTTTTAAACAAAAAACAAGATTCAAATAAGTACCTCTTATCAAAAGCTTTGTTTTCTTTTAATTGATGATTGTGTATGGATTGCTAGAGAGAGAAAGTGATGTTTAATTGTTAAAATAAGTAGAATTGATGTTAAAGTGAGGAGAATATGGTGAAATGTTGGTTGGTTGGTTGGTTGATATGGGCAAGTTGTGAAAATTTAGGGTTATGGAAAAGTGAGGCATGATTTAGAGTTTTGGATGTGAATGGTTAAAGTTTATGGAATGCATGAAATTAGTGTTATTTATATATGTATATAATGATTCCATGGTTGAAAATTAAATATGAGAAAGTTTGGACGAAGTTTAGATTTAGGGTTTGAGTATGTAAAATTAGGGTTTCTAAAATAGATAAGGTTAACTAGTGTAATGAAATGAATTAGTGTTGTTTTAATGTAAATGTTATAATTTTAAGATTGGAAATGTGATATAGATAAGATTTGGTGAGGTTCATGTTGTTGGTTGCATTATATGGAATTTGAATTTTTGAAATGGGCTTCCATAATTAGGAAAGTGATATGTTTTGATGTTATATTATTATATAAATAATGTTTTTAAAGTTAAATGTTGAAAATGAGATTAGTAGATTGAAGTTAAGTAAAGTAGTAAGTTGGGAATTTAGAGTTTTAAAGAAATTTTGATGAGGATTGCTTAGATATTGATAGTTTAATGTATATTGAGCACATGAGTAATTTTGAATGAATAATATAGCTTATAAAAGTACCATGTAATGTGTAATGTGGTTGATAATGTAGAAAGTGGTTATGAAATAAAGAAAAATAATTAAGAAAGTGAAAAAGAACTTCATTAGGTAGTTTGACTGGAAATGATGAAAATGGATGTGAAGAGTATGGTAAATGAATAGAAAATGTGAGAGAGAAGTCACATTGAAAATGTGAATAAGATTTATGTGAAGTGTGATGAAGAAAAAAAATGAGTGAGGATGATTTATAGATTATATAAGATTGGAAAATTGGGAAATGACCTAAGTAATATCATGGGAATGAGAAATTATAGTATTTCATGAAATGTGACAAATGTTAAATTTATATAGATTGTGTGTAAATGAGGAATTAGTATAATTGTGTGATTGTGTGTATTATATGTATATGATATGTGTTGTGAGTTGTCCAATAAGGACACAATTATGATATATAAGAAAATGTGAAAAGTAAGTCACATTATGAATGTAACTTACGGATGTGTATGTGGATGATTTAAAAATATGGAAAATGTTTAAAATGTGAAATAAAATGAATATGTGAAGTGAAGGTGATCATGATAAGGTTGATCACTTGGAAATTGTGACAATGTGATGTAATGTGAAAGTGATCAAGAATTGAGTTTATTACGTAAAGATGTGAAAAAGTGTTATTGTGTGTTTGTTACCCTATACAATTACTTGTCCAGTGATATTGAGAATGATATTGCATGCATTGATAGACCTAAGCGAGACTAGATCTTGACCTGAGCATAGCTAGGTCATGTGATGAGATTAAGATTGACAATGGACCCGAGTAAAGCTGAGTCGTGAAATTGTTATTGTGATAACTAGACTTGATAATTGTATAGGTGTGTTGAGCCCAAAGTGTATGTGTATGGAAATGTTCCATGTGTATGATTTATAAATTGAAAGTAAAGATGTTGCATGAATATTGTTATGGGAAAGTATAATTGAATATTATATATATAATGCATTTGAGATTGTGTACCACTAAGTTGTATAGCTTAGCATCGCATAGGTAAGAGGATTATTGATCTGAGAGATCTTGATTGTTGGTGATTTTTGGAGTTCAATGGTGCCATGAGACCAACTGATCTAACTACATTCATGTATATTTGTGTTTTGTATTATGTTTTTTTTTTGGTTAATGTAAATTGTACCATACTACCTAGTTTTGTTTTAAAGACTTGAAATGATCATATAAATATGTTTATATAGGAACTTAATTATGATAAATTTTGCTGTAAATGATAAATAGAGGAATTTTTGGTGTATGGTGGAAATGTGAAATAATATTTTGGGAGTGTTAAATTGATTTTGTGCAGGTTATGAAATTGATATTTTTGGAAATATCCAAATTTATAAACAAAACTCTCGCAAATTTTTCCAAGAGATTTTTCATTAAAACATGTATTTCAATGTTAAATCTATAGTAAATATTTTTATTTACTTATGGAAGCATGTTATAAAGATTTAAGTATTTTTCTTGAGAAAGAAGAATTTTGAAAGAACTGGTAACAGTGACATTCTTATATACTATATACGTATGTTGCATATACGAGGTGTATATATGTATGTATATGGGGTATAAGGGTGTTACATGTTGAATCATGGTTTGAAATGGATGTCTCATGTATCTATGACTGTCCTGTTTGGGCCTTCACTACTTATGTTTTCTATATCTTGAAGATGAAGCAATAGATGTGATATATATGGATGATCCAATACAAGGCCGGCCTAATTGAACATCTCAACGGTGCCAACGGAATTCCTATGGCCTATCACCTTAGTCTGTGAGTCAGTATAATCACTGTAAGTATCATTCATGCATATATGCATATGTATGCATATCACACTACATTCTTGTTGTCTTGGATTGCCTATTCTTTGTCACAGTGAACATTTGATACTTTATGAAGCAAATAATGAGAATTAAATATAGCATCAGGGGGCATAAAAGGCCCATTGCTTGAGAAAGATCCAATGTAATATCCCAAACTATACCCTAAAATTTTTGGAATGATTATTGTTGAAATTGGATTTAATGATATAAAGTATATATATATATATATATGTTTAAGTGGTAAGAGAGGAAAAGAGAAATGTGTATATGTTGCATATATAGAGATATATACAATATATACAAGTCAACTAATGAGAAGGTCAAATGAGAGTTATTAATTATTTAAAATGGAAATTTATTTAAGGGGAAGATGATATTTGTAATATTATAATATTTAAATTGCTTGGTGGAGATAAATTATAGAATTGTGTGGCTTAAGAGGTTATGAATGGGTTGACTTTCATTTTCAGCTTCTTCTTTCTTCTCTTTGGCCGGCCATCACCATAGCTTGAAGGAGAAGGATTTTTGTTGCTCTCTAACTCAAGATTTGAAGATGTTTCAAGTGATCAAGTTGGAATTTTAAAGATTTTCTTCACTTTTGGTAAGTTTCCAACTTGTTTTTTGGTTTTATTTTGAGTTTGTGTTTTGAGCTTGGTTTATGGTTGTTGATGATATGTGTATGTTTAATTGTGGTGTGTTTGAGATTGTTTGGTCTTATTGGCTTTGATTTTGGGGTTGGTTTGAAGGAAAGGTCAAGTTTGGTGATGGAAAGTAAGTGTTGTGGATTGTGTATGTGTTGAATTGTGAAGATGGTTGTGATTGTGTTGTGATGTATGTATTGAGTTGTTTTGGTGTTTATGCAAGTTTAGTATGGTTTATTGATGGTTTTAGGTAAGATTGTTTGGAGTGTAAAAGGGTTAAGTAAGATGTTTGTTGGATGTGGTGTTGTTGGTGTCGGAATCAAGGTTTTTGGCCTGACACGCCCATGAGCACGGCCAAGTCTTTGGGTGTGTCAATGGTTCTATTTTCTGGATGGGTGACACGACCAGTGACACGCCCATGTCACTAAGCGTGTCATAGCTTCTGTGTTGGAGTAGTATTGACACCAGCAGTGACACGCCCATGTCACTGAGCGTGTCATAGCTACTGTGTTGTTTGTGGATTGACACGTCCAGTGACACGCCCATGTCACTGAGCGTGTAATAGCTACTATGATGCTGGTGGATTGACACGGCCAGTGACACGCCCATGTCACTGACCGTGTCAAAGCTTCTGTGTTGTGGGTTTAGGGCACGATCAAGGGCACGCCCGTGTTGTTGAGCGTGTCATGTGTAGAGTTTGCCCTAGTTGGTTCTTGTTCTTATTTTCTTATGTGTATCACTAAGTGAGTGTGTATAATTACTTTTGGATTAGGTTTTGAAGGGTTTGAGTTGCACTAAACCAAGTGTTGAAGGATTCTTAGAAGAGGAAGTTGTTAGATTGGTGTGAGTTGCTCTTAAGGTAAGTACAAACCTTACATGATTGCATACATTTACATGACTTTGGAACTTAACACATTTGGATGGAAATGTGTTAAGTAACCCACTGCATTGTTGATACATATGAATAATGATATGTTTTGCATAATGTGAACTATGTGAATTATATGTTGAGGATTCAGAATATATGAATAATGTAAGTTGTGATGTGCACTCAAATGATGAAATGTGAAGCCATTGATGTTGGCTATAATGATGTAAATTAAATATATTTGGGGCATTGTGCCTAGATGATCAATAAGAAAATGAGAATGGATTTGATAATGAAATTATGAAAGAATTGTGTGCTTAGTATGTTATTTAATTTTCAGAGTTTTGTTGTTGGTGGCATGTCTAAAAGTAACAATCCCTTGAAGCTGGGTTGGGCTTGGTCCTTGAAGCCAAGTTGGGTTGATTCTTAGCTCCCCTTGAAGCTTGGTTGGGCCTAGTCCTTGAAGCCTTGTTGGGATGTTACGTATGAGATGTTTCTCATTGTGATAATGAATCGCCTAAGGGCTTGATAAATGTGATTATTGAACCAAAACATTAACTCTGGAAGTTGAATGACATATTAGTTTCTTTTGGGCCCATGTTTGTCTTTGCTTTAATGTGAACTATGAATGATGAAACAAATGAATAACATGATGAGATTTAATGTTATGAAAAATGGCATTCTTGAAAATTGATTCTAATGTTTGAAAGTGTGACATTGGCATTACATTTAAAGTATATTGTCATCATGGTTAGTACCACTAAGCCGTTGTCTTAGCACGATTGTGGTTCATCGCGCAGGTGACAGGGTAGAAATGGAGAGTTCAAGTAGACCGAGTCAAGTCTAGGTTTGTGATCCTTTGTGAAGTGTTGATTTTTGGACTTCAAGATCAGAGACGAACTGCCAAGCATGTATAAACTCTATATTTTTTGTAAGTATTGTTTTTTATTTATATATATGTAAATGCCGCTACATTTTTCGCTACTTAATAAGCAAACGTTTTATCTATTATGTTTTAAAATACAACTTAAATGTTTTAAGTTTTATCATGTTGTTAATTAGAAAGATTGGTTTGTTTCAAGTAGCCTGTGACATTCTTGTATCCGATATAAGTATATTACATTTGTGGGTGTATGTTATGTACGTATATTGGGTATAGGGGTGTTACAAATTTTTTAGTATCAGAGCCTAGGTTTGAGATTCTCAACCTAGGTGAATTGTAAGAAAAAGAAAATTTTGATTTTAAAATATGGTTTTTGAATAAGATACATGCTTTGGCATTGGTAGTTTTTGATCTTTGATAAGGTATATTTTGCTATGTTTGCAGATATAGGTAGTGATGGCGTCTCAATCATGTCAGTCCATAGAAGGTAGTGCTGAGAGTGTAGCTCCTAAAGAGGGTAGAGATGGAGCTAGGGTTGAGAGAGCTGGAAAGGCACCTACTCCTGTGCCAGAGAGATCAGCTGCTGATGAGATTCTGCCAGTTTGGTTACAGCATATGGTAGAATTATTGAGGCAAGCTCCAGTGCAGCAGCTACCACCGCCACTGCAACCACAAGTATCGGTGAGGCAGTATGATAAATTGAGGAAATTTGGGGCTGAGGATTTCTTTGGTACTACAGATCCTGCAGTAGCTAAACAGTGGTTGGATCGAGTTCAGAGGGTATTCATTCAGCTATAAGCTACTTCTAAAGAGAAATTTGATTATGCTAGATCACTGCTGCAGTGAGATGCGTATGATTGGTGGAAGACAGTTCCACATGCCATGGATCATCCACCAACTTTGACTTATGGTGATTTTCTGCGGGAGTTTGAGCAGAAGCATACTTCGAGGGAGTATAAGGATGCCAAGAAGATGGAATTTTTGAATCTGAGACAGAATATTAGGACAGTGACAGAGTATGCGATTGAGTTTATCCGGTTGAGTCATTATGCAGGTGGAAATATTTCATATGATATAGACCGGTGCAGGAGATTTGAGGAGGGATTGAAGCCCTCTATTATGTGTATTGTTGCTAGTTCCTGGTACCAAGATTTTTCTCAGTTGGTTGCAGCTGCTCGGAGTGTTGAGAGAGCGCAGGCTATTGTAGCAGCCGCTACTGAAGAGGAGACTAGAGTTAGGAGACCCCAGTTTGAGGCAGGGTCTTCATCTATGAAGAGAGGTAGAGGAAGTTTTGTTTCGAGGATT
This sequence comes from Garcia nutans, assembly GCA_947685225.1. NCBI lineage: Eukaryota > Viridiplantae > Streptophyta > Magnoliopsida > Malpighiales > Euphorbiaceae > Garcia > Garcia nutans. Next base: position 30,020,097 of record CANTUV010000005.1, on the reverse strand, counting down.
AGTAGGAGCCAGAGGCAACCTGGTAGGCCAGTTTAGTATCAGAGGCAGAGACCGAGACCTACAGTTTCTATAGCTAGTGCTCTGACTCTAGTGGTTCAAAGATCTATTCTACCTACATGTGTCCATTGTGGTAGGGCACATGGGGGTGCTTATTGGAAGACGGGTGGACCAGGAGTTTGTTTTAGATGTGGATCACCGGATCATTTCATCAAAGATTGCCCTGAGCTATTGGAGGATTGACAGACTGATACTGCAGCTTCTCGACCCAGTGTCAGCAGAGGAGGCGGGCAGAGGTTTCAATAGAGGTGGTTGACCCAGGATTAGTCAAAGAGGAGGCTCTACATTTGGAGGCAGTAGGCCAGATGAGGCTGGGCCATCTTAGCGAGTGTATGTGATGCAGTGGCAGCCTGATGCTTCAGCCATCATAGCTGGTACATTTTCTTTATTTTGTATTTTCGTTCTTGCTCTGTCTTTCCTGTGTCTGAATTGCATTCTGAGTCCCTAAGATTTGATGTCTTGGTGACAAATCCTTTAGGGCATAGTGTGGTAGTTAGCAAGGTGCACCGAGATAGTTCAGTTGTAGTGCAAGATGAGTAGTTCTTGGGTGATTTGATTGAAATGCTTTTTAAAGAGTATGATCTGATTTTGGGCATAGATTGGTTGTCTAAGCACGGAGCTATGGCAGACTGTCAAAATAAGAGTGTTACCCTGAGAACTAGTGATGGTAGGAGTGTGATGGTATCTAGTGAGCAGAGACAACTTGCATCCTTGTTTGTTTCAGCTGTTGCAGCTAGGAGGTTGATTCAGAAAGGATGTGATGTTTATCTTGCTCATGTGGCAAATACCAGAGTAGTGGGTTCTCAACTTGATAGCATACCCACAGTTGCTGAATTTCCAGATGTATTTCCTGAGGAGTTGCCAGGGTTACCCCCTGAGAGAGAAGTTGAGTTTGGTATCGATTTGTTGCCTAGTACAACTCCTATCTCTATTACTCTTTATCGAATGGCGCCTACTGAGTTGAGAGAGTTGAAGGTGCAGTTACAGGAGTTGTTGGATAAAGGGTTTGTTAGCCCTAGTGTTTCTCCGTGGGGAGCTCCTGTTTTGTTTGTAAGGAAGAAGGATGGTACTTTAAGACTGTGTATTGATTATAGGCAATTGAATAAAGTAACTATAAAGAATAAATATCCTTTGCCTAGGATAGATGATCTCTTTGATCAGTTGAAGGGAGCAGCAGTTTTCTCCAAGATTGATCTGAGATCAGGGTACCATTAGTTGAGAGTCAGAGCTGAAGATGTGTCTAAGACAGCTTTTCGCACAAGGTATGGGCATTATGAATTCTTAGTGATGCCTTTTGGGCTGACAAATGCACCAGCAGCTTTTATGGATTTGATGAATAGGGTGTTTAGACCCTATCTAGATCAGTTTGTGGTGGTCTTTATTGATGATATTTTAGTGCATTCACATGATAAGGAGGATCATGACAAGCACTTGCGAATTGTATTGCAGACCTTGAGGGAGAAGCAATTGTTTGCTAAGTTGTCTAAGTGTGAGTTTTGGCTTGATCAAGTGACTTTTCTCAATCATGTGGTGTCAGCAGATGGTATAAGAGTTGATCCAAGTAAAGTTGAAGCCATTTTGAATTGGAGTCCACCAAAGTCAGTGACTGAAGTTAGAAGTTTTCTGGGTTTGACGGGCTATTATCGACGGTTTGTGAAGGGTTTTTCTTTGATAGCTACTCCACTCACCAGATTACTTCGGAAGGGAGTTAGATTTGTGTGGACAGATCAGTGTCAAGCTAGCTTTGAGCATTTGAAAGAGATGTTGACTCAAGCTCCTATTCTTACCCTGCCTGTGGAAGGTAAACCATATGTGATTTACAGTGATGCTTCACATAGTGGTTTAGGTTGTGTTTTGATGCAGAAGGTAGAGTCATAGCTTATGCTTCTCCGTAGTTGAAGCCGCTTGAGTTGAATTATCCGGCGCATGATTTGGATTTGGCAGCCATAGTTTTTGCTTTGAAGATTTGGCGACATTATCTTTATGGGGAGAAGTGTTTCACCTATATGGATTACAAGAGTTTGAAGTACTGGGGTGTTCAAAGAGAGCTGAATCTTCAGTAGAGACGGTGGTTGGAGTTGATTAAAGACTATGACTATTTGATTGACTATCATCCTAGTAAGGCAAATGTTGTTGCAGATTCCTTGAGTAGGAAGTCTTTGGCAGGCTTGACTGCTTATTTGCTCTCGTTGCTTGTTGAGTTGAGAGCATTGCATGCTAGTTTTGAGCCTTGTAGTGATGGTGCTTTGTTAGCTCAGTTGCAATTGAGACCGGTGCTATTGGATCAGATTAAAGAGGCTCAGTTGGCAGATGAGAGAATTCAGAAGATTGTTTCGGATTGCCAGAAAGGTGAGAGCCCAGATTTTCTTGTGATAGATGATGGAAGCTTTTGGTACAAAGATAGATTGTGTGTTCCTGATGATGCAAGATTGAAAAAGATTATTTTGAAGGAAGCACATCAGTCGGCTTTTGCTATGCACCCTGGGAATACCAAGATATATCATGATTTGAAGCAACATTATTGGTGGTCGGGTATGAAGAGAGACATAGCGGAGTTTGTATCCAAATGTCTCACTTGTCAGAGAGTGAAGGTCAAGCACCAAGTTCCAATAGGGTTGCTCCAACCTTTAACAGTGCCATAATGGAAATGGGAGTGAGTAATGATGGATTTTGTGTCTGGTTTGCCTTTGACTCAAAAGAAGTATGATGCCATTTGGGTTATTGTTGATCGGTTAACAAAGACGGTTCATTTCCTTCCAGTTCGAATGGACTATTCTCTGGAAAAGTTGGCTGAGCTGTACATTAGTCAGATTGTAAGATTGCATGGAGTCCCAATTTCTTTAGTATCTAATCGAGATCCCCGGTTTACTTCAATGTTTTGGAAGAGTTTGCATGGTGCTTTGGGTTCTCGATTGCATTTTAGCACTGCTTTTCATCCTCAGACAGATGGGCAGTCAGAGAGAGTGATACGAATTTTAGAAGATATGTTGAGAAGCTGTGTTATTGATTTCTCTTGGAGTTGGGATAGATTCTTGCCATTGATGGAATTTGCTTATAACAACAGTCATCGGTCCAGCATTAGAATGGCACCTTACGAGGCATTGTAAGGTAGAAGATGCAGGATGCCTCTATGTTAGGATGAAGTTGGAAAAGGTAAATTGGTTGTTCCCGATTTGATTAAGGAAACAGAAGAGAAAGTGAAGATAATTCGGGATCATTTGAAAGCAGCCTCAGATCTGCAAAAGTCATATTCAGATTTGAAGAGGAGAGACATAGAGTTCAATGTTAGAGATAAAGTATTTTTGAAAGTGTCTCCTTGGAAGAAGATTTTGAGATTTGGCCATTAAGGGAAGCTGAGTCCTCGTTTTATTGGACCTTATGAGGTATTGGAGAGAGTTGGACCAGTTGCCTATCATTTAGCTTTACCATCTAAATTGGATAGAATTCACAATATGTTCCATGTCTCTATGCTGAGGAGGTATAAATCAGACCCATCTCGCGTCTTGTCAGTTGAATCTATTGAGGTAAGTCCATATCTGACTTTTGAAGAAGAACCAGTGGCTATTTTGGCACATGAAGTGAAAGAGTTGAGAAATAAGAAAGTGCCACTTGTGAAGGTTCTTTGGAAGAATCATGCTAAGGAAGAGGCAACTTGGGAGAGTGAGCAAGTGATGCGAGACCAATATCCTCAATTATTCTAGACTTGAGATCAGGCAATTTCGAGGATGAAATTTATTTATATAGGGGGAGAATTGTAATATCCCACACTATACCCTAAAATTTTTGGAATGATTATTGTTGAAATTGGATTTAATGATATAAAGTTTATATATATGTTTAAGTGGTAAGAGAGGCAAAGAGAAGTGTGTATATGTTATATATATAGAGATATATACAACATATACAAGTCAACTAATGAGATGATCAAATGAAAGTTATTGATTATTTAAAATGGAAATTTATTTAAGTGGAAGATGATATTTGTAATATTATAATATTTAAATTGCTTGGTGGAGATTAATTATAGAATTGTGTGGTTTAAGGGTTATGAATGGGTTGACTTTTATTTTCATCTTCTTTCTTCTCTTTGGTCGGCCATCACCATAGCTTAAAGGAGAGGGATTTTTGTTGCTCTCTAACTCAAGATTTGAAGGTGTTTCAAGTGATAAAGTTGGAATTTTAAAGATTTTCTTCACTTTTGGTAAGTTTCCAACTTGTTTCTTTGGTTTTCTTTAGAGTTTGTTTTTTGAGCTTGGTGTATGGTTGTTGATGATATGTGTATGTTTAATTGTGGTGTGTTTGAGATTGTTTGGTCTTATTGGCTTTGATTTTGGGGTTGGTTTGAAGGAAAGGTCAAGTTTGGTGATGGAAAGTAAGTGTTGTGGATTGTGTATGTGTTGAATTGTGAAGATGGTTGTGATTGTGTTGTGATGTATGTATTGAGTTGTTTTGGTGTTTATGCAAGTTTAGTATGGTTTATTGATGGTTTTGGTTAAGATTGTTTGGAGTGGAAAAGGGTTAAGTAAGATGTTTGTTGGATGTGGTGTTGTTGGTGTCGGAATCAAGGTTTTTGGCCTGACACGCCCATGAGCACGGCCAAGTCTTTGGGTGTGTCAATGGTTCTATTTTCTGGATGGGTGACACGACCAGTGACACGCCCATGTCACTAAGCGTGTCATAGCTTCTGTGTTGGAGTAGTATTGACACCAGCAGTGACACGCCCATGTCACTGAGCGTGTCATAGCTACTGTGTTGGAGTAGTATTGACACCAGCAGTGACACGCCCATGTCACTGAGCGTGTCATAGCTACTGTGTTGTTTGTGGATTGACACGTCCAGTGACACGCCCATGTCACTGAGCGTGTAATAGCTACTATGATGCTGGTGGATTGACACGGCCAGTGACACGCCCATGTCACTGACCGTGTCAAAGCTTCTGTGTTGTGGGTTTAGGGCACGATCAAGGGCACGCCCATGTTGTTGAGCGTGTCATGTGTAGAGTTTGACCTAGTTGGTTCTTATTCTTATTTTCTTATGTGTATCACTAAGTGAGTGTGTATAATTACTTTTGGATTAGGTTTTGAAGGGTTTGAGTTGCCCTAAACCAAGTGTTGAAGGATTCTTAGAAGAGGAAGTTGTTAGATTGGTGTGAGTTGCTCTTAAGGTAAGTACAAACCTTACATGATTGCATACATTTACATGACTTTAGAACTTAACACATTTGGATGGAAATGTGTTAAGTAACCCACTGCATTGTTGATACATATGAATAATGATATGTTTTGCATAATGTGAACTATGTGAATTATATGTTGAGGATTCAGAATATATGAATAATGTAAGTTGTGATGTGCACTCAAATGATGAAATGTGAAGCCATTGATGTTGGCTATAATGATGTAAATTAAATATATTTGGGGCATTGTGCCTAGATGATCAATAAGAAAATGAGAATGGATTTGATAATGAAATTATGAAAGAATTGTGTGCTTAGTATGTTATTTAATTTTCAGAGTTTTGTTGTTGGTGGCATGTCTAAAAGTAACAATCCCTTGAAGCTGGGTTGGGCTTGGTCCTTGAAGCCAAGTTGGGTTGATTCTTAGCTCCCCTTGAAGCTTGGTTGGGCCTAGTCCTTGAAGCCTAGTTGGGATGTTACGTATGAGATGTTTCTCATTGTGATAATGAATCGCCTAAGGGCTTGATAAATGTGATTATTGAACCAAAACATTAACTCTGGAAGTTGAATGACATATTAGTTTCTTTTGGGCCTATGTTTGTCTTTGCTTTAATGTGAACTATGAATGATGAAACAAATGAATAACATGATGAGATTTAATGTTATGAAAAATGGTATTCTTGAATATTGATTCTAATGTTTGAAAGTGTGACATTGGCATTACATTTAAAGCATATTGTCATCATGGTTAGTACCACTAAGCTGTTGTCTTAGCGCGATTGTGGTTCATCGCGCAGGTGACAGGGTAGAACTGGAGAGTTCAACTAGACCGAGTCGAGTCTAGGTTTGTGATCCTTTGTGAAGTGTTGATTTTTGGACTTCAAGATCAGAGATGAACTGCCAAGCATGTATAAACTCTATATTTTTTTGTAAATATTGTTTTTGATGTATATATATGTAAATGCCGCTACATTTTCCGCTTCTTAATAAGGAAATGTTTTATCTATTATGTTTTAAAATACAACTTAAATGTTTTAAGTTTTATCATGTTGTTAATTAGAAAGATTGGTTTGTTTCAAGTAGCCTGTGACATTCTTGTATCCGGTATACGTATATTACATTTGTGGGTGTATGTGATGTACATATATTGGGTATAGGGGTGTTACATCCAGGCTTATTGCAAAAAGAAAGAAGAGTTGCATGCTAGCAGAAATGTTGCTAAGAGCCTACACATAAGGTGGAATTACCAATTTGAGCCTACACAGGGGGCAAAACTTCTCCTTTTCAATTTTTGAGTTTATGCATGCATAAAATATTTTCAGACTCTCTTTTAATGTTTTGTCATTTAGAGGGTAAAGAGAGGGTATAAGGGCTAAAGGGCTAAAAAATAGCCAAATTTTTTGCAAAGTGGAATCCATTAAAGAATCAAAAGCAGAATTCATGAAAGCATGGAATAAGTGGCTAGAAGAAAGCCAGAACTCTCAAATGAACAAGTGGCTATAGGAAAGCCATAGCTCCTAAATGAACAAGTCTCAAATGAATGATGGCTAAAAGAAAGCCAGAACTCTCAAAGTGTAGATACAAAAGATGAATGAAGATACAAATGCTAGAAGATTAGTATAGCTAGAAGAGTGGAAGTCAATACAGGATGAAGGTACATTCACAAGAATCAAGATGAAGATCCAATATGTAAAGACAGATATTTTTCTAGATTTGTTGAAATATTTAGAAATAAAGAATCAAGATGAAGATCCATTTCTGCAAAGGCATAAAGTTTTTTTTTAATCTTTTGAAGTGTCTAGGTTTGTTCCTAGTGGAATATTAGAATCGCTCACTATCCTATCGAGATATTGAAATTGCTTTATGGTTGCTTTTGATGAGTCGTGTTGCACCATGTCACTCTTTTTCAACAATCATTGTCACGTTTTTGTTTTGGTTTACCAAGATATTAGAGTTGCTTGGTGGTTTTCATCAGGATATTAGAGTCCTCAATCATTATTCTGTTTCATCAAGGTATTAGAGTCTCTTGATGGTTTTAATCGAGATATTAGAATCGCCCGATGATTATTTTATTTCATCAAGATATTAAAGTCGCTAGATGGTTTTCATTGGGATATTAGAATCACCCAATGATTATTTTGATTTACCAATATATTAGAGTCACTTGGTGGTTTTCATCAAGATATTAGAGTCGCCTGATGATTATTTTGATTTACCAAGATATTGGAGTCGCTTAGTGGTTTTCATCGGGATATTAGAGTTGCTTGATGATTTTTTTTATTTACCAAGATATTATAGTCGCTTAATGATTTCATCAGGATATTAGACTCGATCAATGATTATTTTGATTGACTAAGATATTATACTTGCTTGGTGATTTCATTAGGATATTAGAGTTGCCCAACAATCGGGTGTCAATACGCAATGGTTCCTCACTACAGGGTGTCCATCCTTTGGATTTTTGTTTGTTTGTCTCTGTGTTTTATTTTGCAGATACTTGGTGCAAAATTTAGAAGCTATATCATTGGTTTTCACTCTCTTCTACTGAAATCTCAAATTGTTCAAGCAAGGGGCAAAACTATAGACCTTTAATTTTGGCCCTGAATGAGCTTAATCCCAATTAAAAGGCCCAAATTAAATCCAATCAAATTTTAAAAATCTTGAATTAAGTATGGTCCAACTTTAGAAGTCCAAACCAAGTCTGGTCTAACTTTAGAAGCCCAAACCATGTCTGGTTTAACCTTAAGAGCCCAAACCAAACTCGATTTAACCTTAAAAGCCAAAACCATGACAAATTGTTTATGCCATTTCGTTATAGGCCACACTCATGGTGAATTGGCCTTGGCCAATTCGCCGTGAGACCTAATTCCAAGCCTAAATCAATTTTGTTGGTTTTATGTTTCCCAATTCTACTAAAACTTAATTAATTCAAGTAAGCATAAGGTCCTATAATGTAATCGGGACTTCTTAATTGAAAGGGAGCTAGGTTAAACCCTAATGAATAGTATAAAAAGAAGAGATTTAGCAATAAGAAGGGAGGCAGCCATCAATTAGAATTAGCAAAAGAAACTAAAAGCAAAGAAAGACAGACAGAGAGCAATTAGCAAAGATTTAAGTAGCAATTGACAAAGCAATCCATAAACCAAAAAAAGAACGATAAACCGAGAGCAAGCAGTAACCAATCTATGAATATTATAAACAATTCTCAGATTGTTTAAACTCAGCCAAGAAACCAATTGATCCAGTCTTTCCAACCATTCAAGTTGTAAGCGTGGCCTAATAAATTTACCTTGGTGGAGCCAATAACGCAGGTATAATTCTACTAACTCATTTTAATTAAATTCCATTAGTCATCTTCATTATTTAATATCGCAGAAACCTTATTTGTTTTGTTTTGAAATCCCACGCAATAAACTATAATTTTAGGTTTAAATTTAATTAGAGTTATAATTACATCTTAGTTTGCATCTTAAACCCTAATTTTGCATGTTTGAATCTCAAGCCTTAGTTTATTTTTCAAAACCCTAAATTGAATTATAAACCCTTCTTTGTATGCTAAAACCTTAATTTGTATGCTAAAACCCTAAATTGTGTGATAAAATGCTAATTCTACAATTAAACCCTAATTCCATAACCAAATCCTAATTCCACAAAAAAATCATAACTTGTAAATCGTTTATCTTTCGGAGGCGTTGTCCCCTTAACCCCCGCCCACTAACCGGCCAACAAGATAGCCATGTGCTTTGCGCACAATATTTTGTTAGGGGCTAATATTAAGATTTGCATTGTGGATTGCAATTTTTATGATTAATCTTAATTTCATTTTAGTTTAGCCCTAATTTTATAATTCTTTGTATGATTATTTATAAGTTTGATTGCAATTTTTATATGGATTTATAGGATGTAAAAGACATGTTTTCACTTCGTGGATGCCTTGTTTATTTTAATTACTTATTTTTATTTTAAATATTTTGGACCATTGTAAAGGATATGTTTCCACCAGTTGGTGGGTGTCCTATTTTATTTATTTGTATGAACATTGGGACATTATAAGGGCATGTTTCCATCTTTGTATAGGTGCCCATTTTATTTGTTTATTTGTTTGCTTGAATTCTAATATGATGATTATTTATTTTCCACAATTACATGTAATGTAACACACCTTCCCAACCTACATATGTAAGCTGAGTAGAGGCGTCACACTAACCTAATGTTGCTACCAATTTTACTTAGTCAAATTTTAGTTCCGATTTTTACAAAATTTTTGCCATAGTTTCGCCTAAAAATTGAGTCCCAAGTGTCGACAAAACCGGTTTTTTTCTTATTTTTAAAAACATTTTACACAAACCAATGCAAACAAAATCATTCTCAGTACACTCCCAATAAATCCCCCTTGTAACCTCAACTACAACCTGCAAAAAGGATTTACACTTCTAGTACAACATAAAATAAAGGTTTTGTGACAATCCCCATATTTAAATATTACACAGCGGAAGTTATAAAATATTTACATATTTACAAATTCATATACATCAAAACTCAAGTTTTACAACACATAAAATTTATACATGATTGGCAAGTCTGCTCTGATCTTTAAGCTCCCAAAATGGATTCTTCAAGGTCTACTCTCACTAGGTCTTGATGAACTCTCGGGTTCAACTCTATCCACTCTACTACCTGCGCGATTAAACACTATCGCGCTAAGCCAACGGCTTAGTAAGATAAAACATGCTAACGGTATGCTTTAATGAAATGCAATGCCACATATGTTATTGATAAGATCAACATCATAAATATAAAGTTAACCACACAATTATGCATTTCACAAATCATAGTCATATGAGCATACCACATTTCAACATCTTTTCACATTCAACATTAATCAATCATACTCCATAACCAACATCTCATTTCATTAAACTCATAACATTATTTAGGACATTCATATAACCTTTAACACCTATGGGCCCAACAAGTATTTAATACGATATTCAAAGTTCAGAGTTACTGCTTTGGTTCATAGTCACAATAATCACGCCCGTAGGCAATGTATATACATGTATCTCTATCCATGGATAGTGTAACAGACCCAGTCTCTTGGATCATCAACTCAACACATATGAGGAGATCCTCAACCCGGCAAGACTGTTACAAATCATATATCTCATAGTGTAACAGACCCAGTCTCTTGGACCATCAACTCAACACCTATGAGGAGGTCCTCAACCCGGCAAGACTGTTACCTTTCATCATTTCTTAGGCATGCCACCCAAATCCAGAACTCTGAAACTGAATAACATATTAAACAAACAATTCATTTCCATTCTCAATTCTCATCACATTTAGGCAAACATGCCTTCTTTCTTTCAATTACATCATCTTAGCCAATAACAATGGCTTCACATTTCATTTCACAATATAACATCTCATTATTCAAGTATATATATATATATATCTCATCCATGATCACATTATATCTCACATAGCATCATTCATAAATATCAACATTTCATTCCACATTACTCATGAAACACATTACCATTCACAATGCACAACATAACATTGTTCAATCTCAACAATGCAATTAGGGCAAAGAACAATTGATTATAACATTCATTGATTCAAGTGTGTTTAAAGTGTTTAGGGTTAGGTTTAAGGACCAACCTACCTTTGGAAAACCAAAGCAATGCAAGAAGAACAAAGAATTAAAACCCTAACCATAAATAGTACATTCTGGTTTTAAACTCCATTTTATCCTTATTTTGAAAAATTGTATAAAATAATCTACTTGACTAAAAATTCTAAAATTTTTACAGAATTTATTTTTTTATCTTAAAATCATCCCTTTAAAATTTCAGATTAAACTGAACACAAAATCTTGGTCAAATAGTTCACCTAACCAGACTGCCCCCAATTGCCCTGCATCCTGGCAGCAGTTCTGAACTTTGTGAATTCCATAAATCAAATTCAATCAACGTGGTTCTAAATTATTTTTCTCAAATACTAGACTCACTAAGCAACAACATATCCAAAATTGAATTGGATATGATTTTTCTACATTTTATTAAAAATCCCGAAATATAGCTGTCTCAGTTAAGGTACCTGCTGGAACAGTTCTACTAAAAATAATCTTTCTAAACTCATAACCATTCCAAAATCGAATCAACATATTTTTCAGTCATTCTAGACTCATAGAGGCACAACATATCAAAAATTCACTTCAAGAACATTTTTCTAAAATTAATTAAAAATCATACAAGTCACAGCCTTTACTAATCCTAAAACAGAAACAATTTCACTAAACACCAATCTTACTCTTCCATCACCAACACCAACCCAACTTCTCATCTATCAAGCAAAATCAATACTTACAATCATACCATAAGCAACTTAATCATACCACTTCAAAGGAATTGAAGAAATTAGAGAAAAGATCTTACCTTAGTTAAAAACTTCTTAAATCAACACTTGAACACTTAATCTTTCTTCAATTTAAGCTTGAAATCATCAAAACCATCACTTGTCTCTTTCTTTCTCTTTGGCTATGGAGGGCCGGCCATCAACAAGAAGAAGAAGAAGAAATGATGAAGAAAACACAAGTCAAACCTTCTTTAAATATCCACCATATGATTTTATCTAAGCAATTACCAAAGTGCCCTTATTCACATAATTATCTTTTTGTCTTATATGTGCCCAATTAAGTAATTTACCAATCTCAAATAAATATCTTCTCTTGCATTGACCAAGCCTTTTGACCACTTTATATGTCATATATATTAACATATACACAACATATAAATTTGTCTCTAAACCCTATTTCTTCCCAAAATACATATACATATACTTTCTCTTCTCAATTTCTTTTCTCTTACAATTTAACACATATATTCAATCCAATATATAACAATAACAGCAATAACAATATGCAAAACTTCTAGGGCATAAATGAGGATATTACATGTAATATGAATAGCATTATAATAATGTAAGAAATCAATAATATTTATACCTGAAAAGGAGGTTGGTTCTAATGAACCATGCATTATGGGGGTGCTAGGTTATTCTCACCTTCCCTATACGTATCCAATTTTTCGAACCCAATTGGGGTTGGGGATTTCTTAGGAATTGAGTCATCCACCCCTTTCTATCTTCCCGAATCATCTGGGTGGCAACTCCTATTCTCCAGGTTTAGGCCCGTGTTCTCTAAGGCCTAGAGCCAAACAGTACCGAAGTAGCAAGAACTATTCCACCGAGAGTAGGGGCAAAAATCCCCGCTCATATGTCGATTTGTACTTAACCTAGTATCTATAAGGGCTAAAGTTGAAGCTCTCCTTTTGTATGGTTTTCTTTGGAGTTGTAATTCTATTCTATTTTATTTATCTCTTTTGGAATTTGTACTTAACCTAGTACTCATAAGGGGCTAAAGTTAAATCTCCTCTTTGTATGATTTTTGGGGTTGCAATTCAATTACTCTCCTTTATTGCTTTGAATGGATGTCATATTTAATTTTATTCATGCATGATATTTCATCTCGCCATTCATAAAAATGATTTTCTATAAAAGTGAAAGTTTTCTTAAAGGCAAATCATCTTTTACTTAAAACTTGAAAATCTAATCTAAAACCGATCAAGATTGGTTTTCGGATTAGAACCTTTGGGTTAAAAGAAAATATTGTTTTCCAACACCAAATAAATTATGGTATCAACTCTTAAAATAAAAATAGTTTTCAAAATAAAGCCATCTCTTTTCAAAATAAATGAAAATGATCCTTTTCAAAATAAAAAGCCAAATTTAAGTCGGTGCTTATAACATCCCCTGACAATTCTGTAACGTCCCCTGACAATTCTCACAGAAAACTATCAGAGAATATTAATCAATATACTGTCAGTACTCTAATCAATCCATTGACAAAGTTTCCTTTCAAATTGTTACTAACGAAATTTTTAAATAATAATACAATCTATATAATACAACACTTATAAATCCAACATTTAAACCAATCTCCAATATCTCCAATAAACTAAATACTAATTATAAATCAGATAACCATTATAAGTTTGTCAAACCAAAATAAATATATAATACATTACAAGATTTGATAATCATTCACTAGAATCTAAAACTTCATCCTCTAAATAAATATATTCTTTTCACATTTACAAATTTGTACAACCTCTCAAATAAACAAAATAAATTGCATATATACATTTCATAACTTATAAGTATAATATACAAAAGATCTCTATATGAATTGCAGATAATTTTTGAGATTCTTAATTTCACTTCTTAACTTGCTCCGATGACATGATACCTACGCGTCAAAAAATAATTCTAACATGCTAAGCAAAGTTTAGTGGTGCTTGTATAAATATATTTTATCACTTAGTATTAAAGAAAATATTCATGAAAATACAGTAAGAACTCTCAGTTTTGATAAGCATTTCAATATATTAAATATTTTTAATAACAAATCAACACAGTATTTTGATTATACAAGATAATAATTTTAACTTAATAAAAATTATCATGCTATACTACACTTTTGGTATTGCAACTTTTCTCCTTTTGAATCATTTCATTCAAGACATATTTTCTCATTTGTTAACATTACTCAATTTCACTTATTTTATTTTTTTGTAAGTCTTACTTTTCAGTTTCATATATAGGATAATTTCATTTAATTTATATTTTTGGCACATTGATTTAGTACTATACTTTGGAGAACTTTGTATCTTATATTATTATATACACTTAGAAAGTTATTGATCAATTCAATATTTTGACCATGACATTTCTATTTTGAGCATTAGAACTTTCACTTGAAATATTATTATTTACATTATCAATCACTTTCACATTGTAATACAATAAGTCAATTTTAAATAATTAACTTATGTTATTGTTTTGCATTTCTTCCATTGTTCATAAAATCATATTCACATATATTTTCAATATAGAAAACTTCATTAAATATGCACATACATACTGAACTTAGATCATAGGTTTAGATAATGAGTTAGCGTAGCAATTTTAATGCCAAATCTCAAGAATATATAATGGAAATTATGCCCAGTATCACTGATGACAAAATGTGTCCACTAATGGCACGAGGTGCCCACTATCACTATGGCTATCCTCCCTCTGGCTAACCATTCAATCCAAAGCTAGATCTAAAATAGTATCATTTGGGCAATTCATTAGTTTTTATTAACATTAAAATATGTATATCACTTCAATGGAATAATTCTTTGATCATCACTTGGTATTACACATTTATCATATATTCAAAATTTATTGCTGACTTGTTAGGGTTGATTTCAAAATATTTTACACTTTGAGGCCTTATAGTCATTTAGGCCGAAATCACAAATGAAAGACAAGGAAAAGAACTATTTTAGGAAAATTCTTCATGTGACACACCCAATAACATGGGCGTGTCAATGACCGTGTCATTTGCCCATTTTACAGAAGTTTTGACAGGCCTAACAATACGAGCATGTTACTGGCCGTGTCATTTAACTTGCATTACAGTAGCTACGACACACTTAATGACACGGGCATGTTACTATCCATGTCATTTAACTTGCATTACAGTAGCTATGACACGCTCAATGACACGGGTGTGTTACTAGTTGTATCATCAACATTGAAACACAGCATCGTTGACACACCAGTGACATGGCCATGTCACTAGCTGTGTCAGGCAGAATTCTATGTCTCATACACTCAACCACCGCGAGGGGCAGTCCAGTATGTTGGCGGCTTGCCAGGTTGAGGGATGGGACTACGGTCCATCTACGGGAGAAAAGACCCAATAGATCAGCTGTCGTAAGACCGTGCAGGTGGATTCGTTACAGTTAAAAA